>OU342620.1:8750000-10000000 GCA_910589645.1 Tinea semifulvella
TTTATGTCTATGGTAAAAGAAGATTTAATTGTTACATCCATTTCCCACTTACACTTAAATGTTACGCATCCCTTTAATTAATTTTGTTCAAGAAGCCACAGAGTAAAGATACGAATATTGGTTGCATGTGGCGCTGGCGCTGTTGATTCGAAAGCACGTGTCAACTTCAGCGCAAAATGAATGTGATTTTGTTATCGCGGATGTTAATGGATTGTTTATTAATATCGTCATTATTGTAGACCGGTTAGTGTTGCCAGCCGTGAGAAATGTTACACTCTTGATTAAATGAACACATTGACTGAATAAATTGACCAGGTTTATATCATGTGGTGGTTGTCTATAATTATTAGGCGCATGATTCTTTGATTTTAACAATAGGAGAAGACACGGTAAGCGCTATATTGTTCACTAGAAAATGCAGAACCGACTACATGCAAAGTCACACCCACAGTTGTATCAGCTATGTTAACGGAAAATTTTAACAGAATGCTTAAAAGAGGCGCGTTTGACATCCTTACAGCTCGATAGCTACGAGTAGCTTACTACAGATTCAAGTTCTAGGTTATCGTTCCAGGGACCTTTTCTTTATCACCCGCACACGCACAGTAGCCGGTCTCCGCAGACCAGTACGCCGAATGTGCGAGACGTACAACAGTCGGTTATTGGACGTCGATACATTTAGCAATTCTCGCGCCGCATTTAAGGTCAAAATGAAGAAGCTGTTGTTGTCGGTTTAGCTCGCTGGGTGGGGTTTGCTTCGGAGTTCATAGATAGTGCCATAAATTCGAACACTGCAATTGTATTATTCATTATACCTGGCCAAGACCTTATTACTGAAAGAATTGGGCCTAAGCAGGTCCAAGACGGCATTAACGGAATCATACAGTATTTGGTTGGGTAGGGAGAGAAGTAGAATGGTGGATGGTGAGCGTATTATCGCGCAATAAAAAAAAGGAAGCCTCCTTTTCTTAAACCAGCCTATTGTCGGTCGCAAGCCCGAGACACCATTCTTCTCATCTCCTACCCACACACGATGGACCCGGCACCCGCACGGTGAATCCATGGAATGCTTAGAAATTTGTCTTCTCTATGTAGTACTAACGTATTTAAAAATATAAATGGTGCACTATTGTCCACAGTGGGAAATATTTTGGTGGCGGGTATAATTCTAATGACTACTACTATATCGTTTCTTAATTGTTCTTATACTGCCTGTCTCTGTTCATTCTTTTCGAATAAATAAATAAATAAAGACCGTCAGTTAGACGTAGTATGCATTACAGCGCGTAAAGTCTTTGAACTGTTTTTTTTAAGGTCACATTCTGTCTTAGTTTTAAGTAAATAAATAAATATTTCCAGACAATCACACAGCGCTATCTAATTTCCGTGGTAAGCTGCGAGGCTTGTGTTACGGAAACTAGATGGTTGATAAACTACATATTATACTTTTTTTTTTAAATATATACATATTATACATATAAACACCCAGACCGAGACAAATTATTCAATGTACAACTTGCCCCCGGTGGGAATCGAACCCACGACCTCCCGAATTTACGGCAACGTTTGTTACCACTAGACCACAGAGGCGGTCAAGTAGAAATCCATGTGTGTAATTGTTACCCTAATAAAAATAAGTAAAGTATCATCACGACCGTATCCCTTTCGGGGTGGTCAGAAACCACGGCCAACTTTACTAAAGGCCCATTATGACAAGTGGCAAGCTCGTGGATGTTTCTATATATTATAAATATTATTATTAAAAAGCATGTAACGACTGAATCCTCTAATGTATACACTGACCAAAGAAGAAATAAGGATGTATTTCTGCCAACACGAGTTAAATCTAGTTTTGTAAAGAGATTTTATTGTTTTCTTGGATACTATATTTACAACAAAGTTAATAAGGCATTATCTATTAGGTATAAAACAAAAGCTACCTGCAAATGGGTTGTAGCCGAATGGCTTCAGGGCCAAAGCTATGATGAAACTGAGCAAATGTTGATTGTTGTGAGGTAGATGTATAATTAGTATTGTTTCTGAGAGCACTATCTAACTTTTAAGTTTTGAAACATTGTTCCTATTATTAAGTTTTTGGTTTTAATGTACGTTATTTTTCTTTTTTTAAAAACACAAATTGTAATTTGTATTTAGTCTGAGGGATGCAATCTGGTGACCTGAGATACAGATATCCTTCGGATATCCACTTCAGGCACCAGCTCTCATGCCCAGATTTTTATATTTCATTTTTTTTGTAAACTAATTTATGTACTAAGAGAGAAATAAACGATTTTTATTATTATTATTATATAAAAATTTAAAATATATATTTGTTTGATATATCTCCTCGCCAATTTACTTGGCAAATGTTGTCACGTTAAGTTAGTTTATAAGACCTGTAAATTAGACTAACATTAATCCAAATAAAGTTTTTTTTATCTTTATCTTATCTTTGTAAATTTTTTTTCGTGCAATAAAGTATTTAATAATAATAATAATAAAAGGTCCGGTCAATTTATATAAATCAAAGTATACATCATATTATAAAGCACTTCAAGTAGCTTGATTGAATTCGCTTTTTTTAAATAAATTGATTACTCTGTATGACTGGTTGGTTTATAGTTTACGTTTTTTTTTTTTGTTGTTTGTGTTATTTCGCCCGATGGATGATAAATGAGGTGATAGAGAAGGCAAAGGGTTTAGCCCATACAGCCAAGTCTGAGGTAAGATGACTTTCTTTTTCATGAGTTAATGAGGTCATCATCAAATTCCAGATGCTGCAGAATTTGATGCTTTTCTTGAAGTCACTCGCGGGACCATAGCTCAAACACGTCGGGTAAAATATGAGAGGTCAAAGCGCGGGAAAACCGTAAAAAATAAACTGCGACTTGTGCCCCATATTTAAAGTCCAATTTATTGCTTTCCATAATTATTCACATTGTAGCACATTATTAAACAAAACAACACAACTTTTGACTAACAATATCCACAGAAAATTAATTTAAAAAACAAAAACTTGCACTTGACATGGCCACGCTAAATGGCGCGAAGAGCTCTTTTGTTTTTTGTGTTTTCTTCTCCTGATGGATGATGAATGAGGTGATAGGGAAGGCAACGGGTCTAGCCCATCAGACAAGTCTGACGTAATATATCTTTCATTCTTATGAGTTAATGAGGTTATTATCTAATTCCAGATGTTACAGAATTTAATTATAATCCGTTTTTTGTTGGAAGTTTTTTTCGAGGTATGATATTATTTTTAAGATATATTAGTGTATAATTTAGCTTTAAAAGCAAAAAAATATATCCTATTATAGTTAACTTACTATTTTAAATACCTTTCGTTAAGTTACCATAAGATGTGGGGTTTTTCCACATGGTTAGACTGATTTGTTACTTACTCACGGCTGAGCGCCAAGCAAGCGGTTTTCAAAGACCAAAGCATAAATGGACAAGCCATCAATAGCATTTATTGTACCACTGTGGGTGCGTTCGGATAGCTGTTAATTTCGTTCAGAACACATATTTTGATTGAATATTTATTCACATGTAAGTTAAGTAACAATGGTTTTCTTTCATCTATGCTAGTAGACAATCAGCCAGTTTCTCGAACGTATTTTTGGTACTTAATTATTACTTAAGTAAAGATAAACCTGTAAATTTTTACTTAAGTAATAATTAAGTACCAAAAATACGTTCGATAAACTGGCTGAATGTTCTCCATGACTGCCCTATTAGTTTTAAATATTTCATAATTTTTATATAGAATTATTTTTTATTTAATTTAATCTCCAAAAATCTTTAACATCATAATAACATTTTTTTAAATAAAATGTTGGTTATATAAAAAAACAACTTAATGGAAGCTCCTTAATATTGTAGATGGTAGACGGTAGATGATTCACGACAGACGGTCGCTAAATTGGAGGAGCTTTGATTGTAATGTCTCCAAGACCCACCATACTCCCCAGACCTTGCTTCAACAGAAAAAAAAAACAATTCCTATCGCACAGTCCAAACCGCCTTTAAAGATTTTATTGATTTATGCTCCCACATTTTTTTCAGCAATGTAATCTTCAACCTATAAAATGGCGAAAGTGCATAGATAATAATACAGTACATACCTTGATTGACTAAATATATTTATTCGTTTTCCTTTTTCCATATAAAACATCAATTTCATATGTAAAGACCTAATATTTAACCTTAAAATTGATCCAAGGCTCATTGACGTCTCTGGTGACAATAGGGCTCTGGCAGTTTTTTCTCCCAAAAATTAAGGATCCTAATTCAAAGGGGAAATGCTGCTAGTGTATTGGGCACCATGCCACAAGACAGCGATTTGAAGGAGCTATTTTTTTTTTAAAGTATGTATTTTTATTATTATTGTTTTTTAGGTTAAATTTAGATTATGTTTTAATATAGTTTATTTAATATTGTAATTCTTTTATATTGTTTGTATATTACTTCGAATAAAACCTTAAAATTGAGGATTGTCTTTCAACAAATACTCTTAGATGATCTTATTGGGTTTGGCTTGTCTATTTCATATAAGGTCAATGGCAGTAACCTTACACGTGGACACCCATCAGGCGGTCCACTAGCTAATCATTTTAATACACTTTTCATCTACTCACGTGATTGGTAAGTAGGACACTTTCTTTTGAAATTGAATTTCCATATTTTTGTACAACCCAATAATATTAATACGCCAACCTTGGTACTGATTTGCGCCGTTTGGGGTCGAGACAATGAGCCCATCATGGGGACTTTCAGCAAGGCGCCTGGCCATCATCATCATTATTACAGCCCCTAGAACACAGCGTCCTAGACCTCCTCTGTTGGAGATGGGCCTTCCAGAACATATATCTGGAGAATTTGGCCTACACTCGCCACGCTGGCCAAACGGCTTGGCGAGAATATTATGTCAATTTTTATTGACAATTTATTAACGATTCAACAAGTTGGTATTAGTGGAACCGGGACCGACGGCTTAACGTGCTCTCCGAGGCACGGGAACGGTGGTCTTGTAAATCTATGACAAATGTACGTAAGAAAAGTGCATTTCTCATTGGTACATGCCGGGTGGGTTTGAACCGACCTTTGTAGGATTTAAGGTACGTGTTCTTATAACCGAGCCACCACCGCGCTTGGCCAAGGAGTTATCAAAGCGGCTGACGGAAAGGTCTGGAGACAGGAAGGCTGGCAATTATTTCTGACAACGTATTAGCCTCGCTATACAGAGGGGAAATGTTGCCAGTCTCCTTGGGACTATCTCGGATCGGACGTCTCTAGAGGGTATTTTTTTATTTCTATTCTTCAGACGTCACTCGGTGTATGGCATTCACGTTTTTGTGATATTTCTCGAGCTTGCCACTTGCCTCCGTGATCTAGCGGTTAAGTCTGTGGATTTAGACTCGGAGGTACCGGGTTTGATTCCTGGTCGGGACACAAAAATATTTATTTATAATGTAAATAAATACATTTAATTAATATTTAATTTTATTTATTTGTGATATTTCTCGAGTTTGGTACGCTGGAGACATCGACGAGCTTGCCACTTGTCATGATTGGCCTATAGTAAAGTTGGCTAAATGTGAATCCGCTTATTCATAAGCGTGGTTTCTGACCACCCCGAAAGGGAAACGGTCGTGATGATACTTTACTACTTTACTCTTTGCCACTTGTCATGATGGGCCCAAAGGTAAAGTTGGCTAAATGTACTTTAAAAACGTGGTTACTGACCACCTCGAAAAATATACGTTCGTGCTGATACATTTTCACTTTTTTATATTATTTTATTATAGCTGAGTAGGTGTAGTTAGGAATTTAATTGAAAATTTAAATGAAAAAAAAATACAGTATCATCACGACCGGGTGAATCAATAAATCATCAATGATACGACCCCAGCCTGAAGGGCCACCGCGGGAGAACGCATGCCCGACTTACCGGAGTCACTCGACGGTCCGTGAGGCCTCCTAAGGAGACCCCAAGGCGCCTACGGACTAAAACCCTATAAACCGTCTCTCTTTCATTGTTGTCCCTGAGTGCCTTAACAGCTAAGTCTGAGTCGTGGCTACGTAGTGAAGACACTCGTTCGCCGCGTAAAGTGCATACATAGGCTAATAATCACATGACCGCCTCCGTGGTCTAGTGGTAACAAACGTTGCCGTGAACTCGGGAGGTCGTGGGTTCGATTCCCACCGGGGGCAAATTGTACATTGTATAATTTGTCTCGGTCTGGGTGTTTTTTTTTTGTATATTTACAACAAAAAAAAGTATAATAAGTAGTTTATCAACCATCTAGTTTCATATTTATTATTTATTTATTTACGTCGCACAGTCGGGTAAAAAATGAGAACACAACAAGGTATAAACACTCCAAATACGATTCTACGGTTCTTTTTACAGAAACAATCGCTTATTTGATCTTCTCTCGACGTTACAACTGAAAATAACCCTTTCTCGCTGACATCTCATTAAATCCGTCCACGCCTCGGGCGAGCTTTGAAAAATGTCCCTGCATTAACCCTTCGACATTCGGCGCCTCTAATAGCCAGAAACATTGACTTAGATCATATGATGGGTAAAAGAGGCTCTAAGACCTTGGTAAATTTCAAATCGAGTCATCTTCAAAAATATGGTTTACAAACACTTTCTTTCTAACTAGATTGTCCCAAATTTATGTCTCTTTTTCATTTCCTCACTATCCTCAGTTGCAGCAACATCATATTTCACTTTATTTATGATGTAATTTATGTTTATATATATGTATATATTACGTATTTATGTATTTGTATATGTATTAGTATGTAATATTGTTATGTATGTATTAAGATACAGAAGTATACTGTTAAGAATAACTTAATTAATGATTGCACCTACCACCTATCCTGTCTAAATGTCCTAAAGGTTTGGTTGTCAGAGAATGCCTAGCGGCATTAAGTCCGCATTTGTACATAGTGCAATAAAGTTTTTAAATAAATAAAATAAAATAAATAAATTTCAGTAATGCTGCAAGAACAGCTTTGCCTATCTCTCTTCGTTCGTATTATTATTTCTAATAAAAGAATCCAAAAACCAGGTCCCAACTTATTCGCAGCGTGCCTCAACTAAATATAATTCAATAATCATAACATTTTTGTTTTTTTTTTTTTAATTAATTACAACATGTGTTCCCAGTATTAAAATATAATTTAATTTAATAGTCAATTGTTAAAAATTAATATATGATCAAGTTACAAAGCACTATTTATACGATTAGGTTCTTTATTATGATCAGGTACTTTATTATAGATAAAACACAGGATTTCAAAGTGTTCATAATTCTCCAATTATATCGACGGGATCGAAACTCTATAATTATAACGTAAAAATGTTTTGTAAATTGTCGTTAGCATAACAAATAAATAATGGGTGGGTCAAATAAATAAAATTAATTACAGATTATAAAAACACAACTAACTATCAAATAAAAAAGAAATCAGTATGACACGAGAACATTTTATTGGGGCCATTTCTCTAAGAAAAATGGGTCATATATATATATATTATTTAGTCGTACTTGTTATACATATAGGTGTGTTATATTGCTGAGCTGACCTATTTATCGCCACACCTGTTTGTATGTTTCGGTATATAGAATAGGCTTACATTTAGATTTATTCTTTACATATTTATTTTTTTGTAACCATTGTAATTGTTGCAATAAATAAAGTATTTTCTTTCTTTCTTTCTTTCTATTGATTTAAAGTTTATAACTTTAAAACTCTTAATTTCTCACCTTCTTAAACAACAAAATGCATCTTAATCTCCTTTCTTTAACATATAGGTATTATTATTTATTTATTTTAAATATGCACGTATTTTATTTATTATTTATACACAGTATATATTTATTATCATCTTAGATATTTAAACCATATACTTACCTACGTCCCCATATTTATATTCATTGATTTTCTTTATTATAATATTTTGATCTTTTTGCTTAATTTTTCTTACTCTGCACCCATAATATTCTTCTCTCACTCTCCCAAAGGTTAGCTGGTAGAGAATACCTTTATGGTATTATGCTCGCCTATGTACATTTTTTATATTTTGTGTATTTTATATGTTAGTGGTAGATCGGCGTCGAACTTATTGAAAATAAAACGCAATCAGTTAAAAATTGTCAAACAATAATTTGGGACAATGTCTTACATTTTAAGTCAATGTGAAGAAGGGTTAACTACAAATAAACACGGAAGCTAAAGATGCTATCAACTTGCCTTTTAATAGATTTAATTAGGAAGCAGTTTAATTTTTAACCCTTCAACACAAAATTGATCGCCGGTGACAAATGACCGTGTGAATTTGGGGAGCAGGCCACAGTTATTGATAAATTAAAAATTAACTGCCAAGCTGATGGTCTTCTGCTAACAGCTTACTCTTTAGACCACTTGACGTATCATAAATGTACACACACACGAGCGGCCTATGGGTTTGCTACACGCAGAAGGCCTACAACACTCTGCGCGTGCAATATAATAACGCTTTTAGGATGCTGTTGGGACTCCCGAGATTCTGTAGTGCCTCCGGGATGTTTGCTGAGATGCGCACGGATGGCTTCCCCGCCATCATGCGTAAGAAAGTATCATCCCTGATGCCGCGGGTATGCGGGAGTCCCAATAGCATCCTGAGGGTGATTGCAGGCAGTGAGGGGGGACTATTGCGCAACACTGGACTGCAGTACTGGTGGGAAGTTAGGTTAAGTTTATTTATAGATAGTTAAGAAGATAATAATAATTATTTATATAATAATAAATATATTGTAAAGTAATATTAAGAATATGAATTATATTTGAATTAAATTGAAATGAAAAGTTCAAGTGAAAAAAAAAACTAACATTTCGTGGATTCACTGAGACGGGTCCATCGTATGTGAGAAGAAGAAGAATAGTCTCCCGGGCTTACGACCATGGTTGTTACATAGGTTAGGGCATATACTAAATCGTACATTGTGAAAAATATAGCTGTGAATAGAAACAATCTGTGGATCGGTTTTCCAGATGTCATTGTAGGCATTAGTAATTAGTACATTTGACAAGATATTATTCATTTATATTTGCTGAACGCAAGAATTAAATAATTATTTATTGTATATCTGTATGTGTTATGTATATGTATTTGTGTGTGTTGGTGTATATGTATTTGTGTGTGTTGGTGTATATGTATTTGTGTGTGTTGGTGTATATGTATTTGTGTGTGTTGGTGTATATGTATTTGTGTGTGTTGGTGTATATGTATTTGTGTGTGTTGGTGTGTATGTATTTGTGTGTGTTGGTGTATATGTATTTGTGTGTGTTGGTGTATATGTATTTGTGTGTGTTAGTGTATATGTATTTGTGTGTGTTGGTGTATATGTATTTGTGTGTGTTGGTGTATATGTATTTGTGTGTGTTGGTGTATATGTATTTGTGTGTGTTGGTGTATATGTATTTGTGTGTGTTGGTGTATGTGTATTTGTGTGTGTTGGTGTATATGTATTTGTGTGTGTTAGTGTATATGTATTTGTGTGTGTTGGTGTATATGTATTTGTGTGTGTTGGTGTATATGTATTTGTGTGTGTTGGTGTATATGTATTTGTGTGTGTTGGTGTATGTGTATTTGAGTGTATGTACTCGTATATGAGTAAGTATGTATGTTTAAGCAACAGCCTATTCATATCACTATCACTCCATATACAAAATTCTTCGCCGCGTCTGTCTGTCTGTTCGTGTTTTTGTGTTGGAGGATTTGGAAGTAAATAGTAGCAAGATAACAAAAATATGTTTAATGTTAAGCACGGGCGTGTCATGACCTTTTTGTTACAAAAATTCAGAAGCCAGTTCTCATTGTCATTATGACCACCAAATAACCGTTGAGCATCTGTCGAACACAAAACACGCCATATACAGTTACTCAAAATACTTAAGTAAAACATGTCACACACGTAACAAAAAGATTATCGAAATGCGACTATGATAAGTATTTTAGTGAGTAATTTTAAATCATAGTTTCTAAATATTCTTATACACATGCACCCACACTCTCTTCTCACTCTCCCAAAGGTTAACTGTTAGAAAATGCCTAGACATTAAGCTCGCCTATGTACATTGGAATGTTGTTTTTATTTTTTTGTGCAATAAATAATTTATCTATCTATCTAACTATACAGAGGTAGGACCGAGGTAGGGGAGCAACTAACCGTGGTCTAGCGGTTAAGCATAAGATTATTATATTATTAGTGTGAAAATTAATTATTATTTAATACTTAATACATACATATTTTCACGCCAAATCCCTTGCGGGGTAGGCAGTGACAATTGAGCGCCACTTGTCACGATCACGACATGCCTCTTTCGGTTCATCAACATTCATCTACCTCTTCATACATGCCTTTTTGTTTCGATGGCTTTTTAATGCTATTGTTTTATTTATCTGATCGTGATAGGTGAGTCTTGGTCTGCCAGGGCCTCTTTTACCCACAACTTTCACATTATATATCTGGTTCGTGAATCTCTCTTCGCTCATCCTTTCAACATGCCCGAACCATCGGAGCAAGCCTTTCCTTATTTTTGTCCCTATGCTTTCTTTCATACCTACCTTTTTGCGTATTTCATCATTACGTATGTGGTCCGTTAAAGTTACACCGCATATCCGACGCAACGACCTCATTTCTACTGCATTAACTCTACTCTCATGCATATTCTGACATATCCATATTAATACTAATAATAATTAATTTTCTTTAAATTGAGTTTCTATGGCGCGGTGGTAGCTAGGATGTAAGAACGTTTAACATCCCACAAAGGTCGGTTCAAACACCCCCCGGCATGTACCAATGAGAAATACACTTTTCCTACGTACATTTGTTATAGATTTACAACACCACCGTTCCCGTCCCTCGGATAGCACGTTAAGCTGGCGGTCCCGGTTCCACTCATACCAACTCGTGTAATCGTTAATAAAATTGTCGTTAAAAATTGACATCAGATCCTCGCCAACCCCAACCAGATATATAGTTCTGGAAGGCCTATCTCCACCAGTGGAGCACTAGGACGCTGTGTTCTAGGGGTTCTGTAATGATGATAAATAATCTAACGACTACAAAGGAATACGCCTAACGCTTGTTAATATTAAATCCTACGTGAGTGAAGGGCTTAAAGTTTAGGGTTGTCACTATTAAAACGGGATAAGTTTTATACATTAGGTGTCAAATTTCAATAAGATCTGTCACATTTGCATGTCTTTTGGACTCGTCTGTCAACCACGCCTCTTCCTCTTTTAACAAATGTATTATTCTTCCACCCCTTTCATCCCATATGCAGTGTAGTCGGTTAGGGGCACGATTTACTGTGAGATAGTACATAGGTACAGTAATAAAAGATGAGGGGAGATGTTAGATAGCAATTATGTATTAACCCTTCAATGTGGTAATTAAGTATGTATGAAATCTCTAAAAATATTTAAAGATACGTTATACAAATTGTTTTTTTATAAAGTCGATATAACTAACTATAGATGTGGGGAGTTCTTCGCGCCATTTTGCGCCGGCAAGTCAAGTGAAAGTTTTTGTTTTGTAAATTAATTTACTGTGGATATTATTAGTCAAAATATTGCGTTGTTTTGTTTAATAATGTGCTACAAGTTGCAGTTAATTTTATGCGGTATGCCCCGCTGTAAACTCTCATATTTTACCCGACGTGTTTGGCTATAATGCCGCGAGTGACTCCAAGAAAAGCATCAACATCTGGAATTTGATGATAACCTCATTAAAAAAGAAAGATATATTACGTTACACTTGGCTGTATGAGCTAAACCCTTTGCCCTCCCTATTACCTCATTCATCATGTATCGGGAGAAGAGAACACAACAATCACTATAGATGTAGTGCATAATGGTTTACCGTCGTATTGCGTTTAATTTATTTGTGATATTTCTCAAGTTTGGTGAGCTATAGACATCGCCGAGCTAGCCACTTGTAAAGTAAAATGAACTTGCCTATAGTAAAGTTGGCTGATTGTGAATCCGCTTATTTATAAGCGAGAGAAGGGAAACGACTATACACCGATAGTAAACCAGTTCATCTACTTACGCTAATTGTTTTGTTTTTAATAATTAGAGTAGGTAGCTAACAAAACAGCTACCTGTCAAATGGAAGAAATCTTGGAAAATCTTAATCAATACATCAGACATTGCCTTATATATTGCGACCGGGGCAAAGGCCATCCTACTAAATTGTGATGCACGGAACATACCAAATCTCTGGTGTAGACTGTAGATGGAGTTGACAGCAGCCGTTTTTTTTAATAGGTGGTATACGTACTAATGGTGGTAAATTGCCCAGTATCTCGGGGCGGGGAAGTATCCACCGTTCGTGCCGGTAAACCCAGTGAAGGCATAGTGTTAGGGACTGATGTTAGAGTGTCTGATTCCAGTTGCTAACATTCACGGACCTTGCGAGCCACTTGATTATCAAGTATTTAAATATATAAATAAGAGCAACGGTAGATTGTCAAAATAGTAGATTGTGTCAAACTTTTTTGGGAGTTAAGGATCAAAACAATTGTCAATTTTTATCTGTAAAACATACATTAATTTATAATGTATTTTAAAATAAACAGTGTAAATAATGTTTTGTCAAAAAAGTGTTTTAATATTGTTATTATTACATACCTACATACACTCACTATAGACAAACATTAAGACACCAGCACTCTTTACCTAATAAACTCAAAATAAGCGCTCGGCGGTTTCTGCTGAGAACCTTTAGCTGCTCAAATACGCCAACCTCAGTACAGGTTACGAATTTGCGCCGTTTGGGGTCGAGACGATGGGCCCATGGCCGTCAATTATTTCTACCAACGTATTAGCCTCGCTATACGGAGAGAAAATGTTGCCAGCCTCCTTGGGACTATACCTGAAGTGTCGTCTCTCGAGGACATTTCTTACTTATAGTTTATTTTTTATTAGGTTTAGTTTATATTTATAAGTAGTTTTAATTATATTAAAATAACGTTATATAAATGTTAAATAAGCGTAATACTTATGTAGCATAGTCAGGTGGAGCACAGTCACATGTACAGTAAGTATAAAAAAACAAAACCTGCCTACCATATGAGAATGCCCGGTCAAATTAAACATAAGTCAATGATTACAGATCAATTTGTCGGCTGAGTTCTGACAATCATACTTGCTGATTGTAACATAAGATACATACTGTTTCCGAATGCGGCCACGAAACTGGCACAAATATAGGAACAAGGAGTCCTAGACCTCCTAGAGATGGGCCTTCCAGAATTTCCGGAAAACATGGCCTACACTCGCAACGCAGGCCAGACGGATTGGCGAGGGTCTTATGTATGTTTTTTAAATAACAATTTATTAATGATTCAACAAGTTGGTAGAAGTGGATCCGGGACCGACGGCTTTACGTGCTGCAAATGTACGTAAGGAAAAGTGTATTTCTTATTGGTACATGCCGGGGTTTGAACCCACCGTTGTAAGATTTTAAGAAAAGCGTTCTTACAACTTAACTCTTAATTCTATCTAGCTAAATTAATTCTGGAGATTTTGGCCTACACTAGCAACGCTGGCCAGGCGGGTTTGGCCAGGTTCTGTAATTTTTAATGAAAATTTATTAACTTTTTTTGATTAAGCACATTTACCCAACTTTACTATAGGCGATGTTTTTAGCGTAGGAAACTCGAGAAATACCACAAATAAATTATTGTGACTTGACCAGGAATCGAACCTGGTAAAACCGCGTCTAAATCCAAGGACTTAACCGCTAGACCACGGAGGCAGTTTCAAAACGTCAATGAAACAAATTATTTTATAATTAATTATTTTAAAATTTAAAATGTTAAAAATAATCGGAATGGTGTTACTCAGAACTGTTTTCTAAAATTAAGAATTGTAAAAGATTCTTGGAAAAAAGTGCGACATACATATAGGATGTTGATTAGCGGACCGGGTCTCGAACCTAGGACCTTACATTCCCCGAACAGGTCGCAGCGAAGACTTGCGCGCCTTTAATGTCCGCCGACAAAGGTGCCGACAGATAAGCTCGCGGAACAAAGATTCTGTTGTATCCATGTATGACAAGTATTATATAGTGACCGGGTTCAAAGACAAATATACATATATTTTTTTATTATTGCAGCATTAGGGTAATCTACTATATTTTATTCAATTTACCAAAACATTAACTAAAAATGACATGACCGTTGGGCCGTGGAAACCCTGGTGTGGGATGCATAGACACATTAGTATGATGGGGATCATACATCCAGGCAACCTCGTCAAGAGCAGGAAGTGCGGCGGTTTCTGCTGAGAACCTCAAGCTGCGCAAATACGCCAACCTCAGTACAGGTTACGAATTTGCGCCGTTTGGGGTCGAGACGATGGACCCATGTGGACACTCAGCCAAGCGTCTGGCCAAGGAGTTGTCCAAACGGCTAACGGAGAAGTCTGGGGACAGGAAAGCTGGCAATTATTTCTGTCAACGTATTAGCTTAGCTATACAGAGGGGAAATGTTGCCAGTCCTCTTGGGACTATCACTGAAGGGCCGTCTCTAGAGGACATTTTTTACTAATAGTTTATTTTTTATTAGGTTTAGTTTAAAATTATTTATTTTTTTACTTTAGTAGTTTTAATTTATATTGTAATTATTTTATAGTGTTTGTATATTACTTCAATATAACTAAAAATTAAATAACTTTTTTTTGAGATGCGTATAGGATATTACTGTCAATTTTAATTACAAACTCAATATACAGAACATATATCTGGAGAATTTGGCCTACATTCGCCACGCTGGCCAGACGGCTTGGCGAGGATATGATGTCAATTTATTAACGTAAAAACATAATTGTATTTCTCATTGGTACATGCCGGGTGGGTTTGAACCGACCTTTGTAGGATTTAAGGAATGCGCCTAAATAGATATATTTATATATATAAATAAAATGTCCAACAACTTCGTAAAATCGACTTTTCGTCGTTATTTCGTGTTTTTACGTACAGGGAAAACATTAAGTACTTTATAGTTTTGCATAACACACGCGCTTTTTAGAGCGGAAAGGGCCAAGTTGCCACATATGTAGTTTATCTGACCTTGCTGTCTTTATTGTACAAATGATGCGACTGTCTGGGTCAGCTATTGAAATAACTTCATCATCACGACCGTATGCTTTGCGGAGTGGTTAGAAAGCACGCTTTGTACACACACACACATCTTCACGCCAGATCCCTTGCGGGGTAGGCAGAGACAATTGAGCGCCACTTGACACGATCACGACATACCTCTTTCGCTTCATCGACGTTCATCAACCTCTTCATACATGCCCTTTTGTTACGAAGGCTTTTTAATGCACCTTCAGTCAGTGTTTTATTTATTTGATCGTGATATGTGAGTCTCGGTCTACCAGGGCCTCTTTCACCCACAACTTTCGCATTATATATCTGGTTCGTCAATCTTTCTTTGCTTATTCTTTCAACATGCCCGAACCATCGTAGCATGCCTTTCCTTATTTTTATCCCTATGCTTTTATCGGGGCTAAATCCTTGGAAATAACTGAAACACTAGTTTAGGCGTATTAAATTATATTTTTGTAAAATAATACATTTGCAAGTCCAAAAGCTATGTGAAATCTGACAAGATATGTTTTGGCATTTCATGTCAAAAGTCTTATTGAATTTTATATTTTTATATACAATGATGTGTCCACTACACTTTCTTTTATACCAACCCTTTTCCGTATTTCGACGTTACGTATGCGGTCCGCCAATGTGACGCCGCATATCCGGCGCAGCGACCTCATTTCTACTGCATTAACCCTACTGTCATGCGTATTCTGACGTATCCACGACTCGCTTCCATACATCAGTGTTGGTACCAACATGGCATTGTGTATGGCGAGCCGAGCTTTGTCACTGACATTTCGACTGCCGATCAGTGACCCCAGGGCACCGTTAACACTATTTCCCGCGTTCACTCTTCTTTCAACGTCCCTATCGTACTTCCCATCCGCAGTGAAAACACTGCCCAGATATATAATTTCATTTACTTGTTCTAGAGTTTCATCATCAATCTTTATCGTCACGGTTGTCATCCTTCTTCTTTCAAACACTAGTACCTTAGTTTTTCTCGCATTCAAACGAAGTCCTTTTTCTGCACATCCCTCCTTCATTCTTGTGACTAGTGATTGTAGTTGTTGTTCGGACGATGCCATAAGAACAGCATCATCTGCATAAAGCAGGCAGGCACGCTTTGTACAGAGGGGAAATATTGCCAGTCTTCTGGGGACTGTAGCTAGAAGGGTCGTCTCTAGAGAACATTTTTAACTTACAGTTTATTTTTATTAGGTTTAATTTATATTTATTTAATTTTTAACTTTTAAGTAGTTTTAATTATTTAGAATTTATACCTTAATAAATGATCATTCGTATTTATTTTATTTAAGTAGTTTATAATTCGACATCGACGAGCTTGCCACTTGTCATAATTGGCCTGTAGTAAAGTTGGCTAAAGGGAAAACGGTCGACATGATACTTTTTTTACAATAATAAATATACATAGAGGAGATAAAAAGATAAGAAATATGCATTATGTAACATTTAATCAAAAAAGCCTACGCTAGCAGAGACGAGCAAAATACAAACAAAAATGCTTGTGAAAAAATTGAAATAAATATTAAGACGAAGTGTTATGAAAGAAATAATCAAATTATAAAATGACACGCGAACACCGGATATGCAGAACATGGTCTCTCGGTTTCGTACCGG
This sequence comes from Tinea semifulvella, assembly GCA_910589645.1. Lineage (NCBI taxonomy): Eukaryota > Metazoa > Arthropoda > Insecta > Lepidoptera > Tineidae > Tinea > Tinea semifulvella. The sequence continues at coordinate 8,766,815 of OU342620.1, forward strand.
ACGTTCTGCTGACCAAGTGGGTCACACTATTTCTGGAGCCAGGAAGCATCATTGTGGATGCGCGGGAAACACACCAAAACAGCTACCGGCCAAGACGTATATAATTTTATATTATAGCCATAGATACAAAGTAAAGTATAATCATGACCGTTTTCCTTTCTGGGTGGTCAAAAACCACGCTTATTAAGAAGCGGATTCACATTTAGCCAACTTTACTATATGCCAATCATGACAAGTGGCAAGCTCGTCGATGTCTCTAGCGTACCAAACTCGAGAAATATCACAAATAAATTTAATATTAATTAAATTTATTTATTTAAATAAATAAATATTATTGTGTCCCGAATATTTCTTACCATATATTAAACATCATAAAGATATTCTACAATTGTTAACAACTTTCATGACTTACAAAAACATTAGGAGATATTGACGTCTAATAACAACCTTCAAAATTTATTCTTTTAAAAGATTGTCTATTCTCACACTTAACCGCTAGATCACAAAGGCAGTAACATAGATACAAATTTATGACAAAAGTGGATACCGATTCAATGTCGCAGAAATCTTAGAATACTCTGTTTACTATATTATGTTCTTAATGAACCGAAATACCTCAAGAATTGCAAGGTAAATGCAGAAACTGCTGGACCTGCTTCCGATGTGGCTGGATACAGTAAGTCTTGTTTCAAGCGGTGTTATTTTTATATAAATATCATTGCAAGCTTACAATATTAGTTCTCCATAAAAGTAAAAATTGGCATTTGACATCATTGCAAATGGCACATACTTTCAACGAGAACAACAAATAGGTGGTAGGCGGAATGATGGTGGTAATTAGTTCAGACTGCCGGGGCAGGGAAGTTTCCATTGTTTGTGCCGATAAACCCAGTAAGTGTATCCACATGTTTCGGGATCAGGCTTGAATTGCCGGCATAGTATTAGGGACTAATGTCAGTCATGAGTGTCAGATTTCAATTACTAACATTCATGGACTTAGTGCGCCACTTACCATCATGTTAGTGTTAAAATTAACCTCACTAAATTGATTGTCGGTATGCATAATAAATTGTGGAACGGGTTAGGAAGGAAAAAGTTATTTTGTTTCATGTTATTATCTCATTTTGTTATTATTATGTTTACTTTTATAATCTTATTAGTTATTACTTTTAGTTTTTATAGGTTTTACTTTAAATTGCATGTTTTATATATTTTTTTACTATTAACTCTTTTTCATTGGTAGCTGTGTCACTATGGAATGGCCTACCTTTAAATATTCGGCAAGCGCCAAACAGAATCATATTTAAAAGACATGTTTACGCCCACTTTTTAAAATTGCAATAAGTATTACTTGATTTATTTATTACTCATATAATGTTATATTTTTAATTATTCGTTGTAGTGTATTGTAGTTCGCATATTATTGTGTATATAAGCATATATTTTCCGTTTACATAGTGTATGTATATAATTATTTATGTAGTTTAAGTATTATTATTTTTATGATGTTAATCGTATATTTAATTTAACTAGTACTAATAAGTTATTTAATTATATTTATAATATTTTATTTTTTGTGTTTTTAATTTATTTTGCCATGCCTAAACTTCGATTTCTTGCTCCGAAGGTTGATGGTAAGAGAATGCCGAACGGCATTACATACGCCTTTTGTATTAAACAATAAAGTTTTTATTAAATAATAAATAACTTTTATTTTATATTATTACCATTTTTTTTGTATTATTCAATGTTGTGTACATTTTTTTAGGCTGGCAAACCCGACAGGATTGTTTGTCTATAATTTTAATAATTGTTTTGTTTGTTAGCTGTTATTTCTACCTTACTTCGAATAAATACATGTGTAGGCTGGTAGTTGATTGTCTTATGTTTACAGGGAGATTGTTCCATAAATTTGTGTGTGAGAGGAGCGGTTAAAACAAAAAAAAAACAGACAAGGAATTCTTAAATATGCCTTTATTGGGCCGGTCCATAAACTTTACGTCTCTGGCAACCGGATTTCTACCTAATGAAATTTACACGGCAACTTACGACCGCGGTCACAAGCTTCGAGTTACTGGTCTCAGTTTACACTAATTTCTTCAGAAAGTTAATGTATCTGATTGTTTAGTTTGATATTTATTTCAGGAAATCGAAGTGAAAATGTTTCCTTTTGTAATTCCTGAAAATCTGGTCGAGGAAATGCCCGTATGTGTTGACTACGCCCCAAAAGATTACAGCTGTGATAATATATATTTATCCTCACTAACCCGTCTGGCCAAGACGAGTGTGGCTAAATTCTCCAGAAATATTTTCTGGAAGGCCCATTTCCAGTGCTCCTTCACACCTATAAAACTGAATCGATAATAATAAATTTTGGCAAAAATAATTCTTGTAACTCAAAGACGGATAGGCTATACGCATCATCTGACTACGACATGTGACCCTACAATGTTTAATGTTATTGACGTAAATTTGGTATCTACCAGAAATATGCTAGGAAAATATCCAATAGTGACGCTTCATCATTACATAGCATCATCATGTACGGTACAGAAGTCAAGTTAATTCAAGTCTATATGCCGCCTCCGTGGTCTAGTGGTAACAAACGTTGCCGTGAACTCGGGAGGTCGTGGGTACAATTCCCACCGGGGGCAAGTTATACATTGTATAATTTGTCTCGGTCTGGGTTTATATGTATAATATGTATGTATTTACAACAAAAAAAAAGTATAATATTTAGTTTATCAACCATCTTGTTTCCGTAACACAAGCCTCGTAGCTTACCACGGAAATTAAATGGCGATTTGTGACCTGTCTGGAAATATTTATTTAATATTTAATTATTTATATCTTTCTTAAGAAGTAGACTCATCTGTAAATTTTGGAACGTAATCTCATTAGACAATGAACGAACGACTGCAGGCATGACGCGAGGACACGTGGAAATTAAGCGCTATTTTTTTTTTAAAAAACATCACCCCTCGTCTAATTGTCTGCTCTGGTGACAAGAGGGCTGGTTCTTTCCTCGCTCAGGGAATGATCAGTGAATGAGCAAAGGAAATGCGGCCAGCGTTCTTGTCACCATACCGCGCGAACAAGATTTATATTTCATTTTTTTGTTTTAATAATTTCGTTTTTAAACTTTCGCGAAAATTCATAATAGTTTTTTCATTTTTAACGGGTCTTTACGCTTTGGATTGAGCTGCATGACCCAAAGATACTTTACACCGATCGTCACTATTACCCTAGAATAGTACGTGAAGCGATCGAAATAAACAAACACAAAAATTTTAATCGAGAGGGGGGTTATAAGCTATCTTCATCGTGGAATCCAGTAATCAATAGGTTTCGACGCCGGAAAAAATCGCCCGGTGTCGCCAAGGATATTGTAAGTGTCGTGTGTCGTGATTTCTAAAAACTTTTAAAGTGATAAGTGGGTAGGTTTACATCTACCGCCCAGTATGTACGAGACTACACCGCATAGCTTCAGTCGACCCGTGACCACGGCCAATGCAACTTGGCTGAAACGTCGGGAGAAATATGTCTCTAAGGTAAATCGCGTAAAGACCCGTAAAATTAAAAAAAAAAAGTTTTTAATTAATAAGGTTCAAGCATTGGTGTGGAACGCTACTTGTGTCGACATCCTTGCTCGGTATCATGTTCAGGGCACATCTGTCAGGGCTGGGGCGGCTGCGGACTCCGATGAAAAGGCCAAATGTCGCAAATACGAGTCTCTTGCTAATGACTACGTGTTTATGCCTTTTGGTCTTAAGACAATTGGACCATGGGGGTTAAACGCTAAGAAATTATTTAAATAACTGTCTATGCGTCTGGTTAACGCTGTATGTGACAAGAGGGCTGGCAGTTTTTTTGGGCGCAGCAAATCAGCATCGCTGTGCAGCGGGGGAAGCTGCGAGTGTTCTTGACACATTGCCACATGATCAAGTCATGGGTAAATATTTTTATAAATAGTTTTATTTTTAATTTAGTCTATATATTTTATTAGCCTATTTTTTATTTAAATCGTTGTACTGTTATTAAATATTGATATTATTGAATATTATTTCGATACTTTTAAAACCATTTTCCAGTTAACGGATTTGTGTATTACAAAAAACCGTAAATTTAAATGAATAATGACCCATAGTACTGTCTGTTAATTAAGTAGTAATATTGGCAGGGGTTGTGGAATTCCCAGGGTCCAAGCAAATACGATGCGGGTGCAATTACTTGCCAAGCTTAGCCAAAGACACTTAATTAAAATTGATTTAAACCATGGAGATTGGCCTTCCAGAACATATATTTACGGATTGGCGAGGGTCTAATGACAATTTAAATGAAAATTTGTTAACGATTCCACAAGTTGATATTAGTGGAATCGGGACCGAGACGGGTTGACGTGATCACCGAGGCACGGGAACGGTGGTGTTGTAAATCTATGACAAATGTATATTTCTCATTGGTACATACCGGGGGTTTGAACCGACGACCTTTGGAGGAAAGCGTTCCTACAACCGAGCCACAATAATTTATTTGTGTTAATAATAATAATAATAATAATCATCATTTATTTCTTCACAAAAAATAAATTGCCTTAAAACTAGTTACATCAATGTTTAAGTGTTAACAGGATATACAATTTATTACAGGCAATTTCCAGATTATTGGAACCCTAACCTCTGTATAGAAAGTATAATATACTTCTGGACCACAGAGGTTAGTTTCCATACAAATTTGGACAACATTTTTTTTTTTTTTTTTCTTTTAATTTTATTTAAAATCAAATATACACATGCAAAAGTGGTTAGTAATAAATAAAACATAAAATAATAATAATAGTGTTTAGACACAAAATGTAGGATTATAGGGTGTATAAGTAGGTGAAAAAGTGTGTGTGAAAAATAGGTGTAGAAAGTTATGTAATAGGTATTAACAATGTTTCGGTTTGTTCGTATGTCAATGTCAAAAGCCATTCAGTTAGTAACTTTTTGCATTTTAATTTTGTATGCGGATAAATATTCACGTACTTGCTACTTTTATTATATAAGAAGGAGGATAGGAAGGAAAATTGATGCTGAGCAAATTTTGTGGAACAGAGAATAACTGAGCAAACAAAGTCACTGCATCTTTTGTTTTTTTCAAGTTATATATATAATATATTTTAGTTACATCGAGTCTTGGTTGAGTCTCACGAGGCCAATTGAGAATGCCCATTTTTCTAAGAGAAAGATAGTTAACATATTGTGTTTTCATAATCTGTAATTATTTGTATTTATTTAACCCTAGCATAACGATAATGGACAAAAACTTTATTTTTTACTTAAATAATTACATCGATCCCTCCGATTTGAAATCCAATATTTGATCTATAATAAAGCACCTGGTCATAATAAAGAACCTAATCGTATAAATAGTGCTTTGTAACTATTTCATACATATATTTTAACCAATTGACTATTTAATTTAATTAAATTGTAATGCTGCTGGGGTAAAAGTAATATTGTAATTAAATTTAAAAAAAAACACAATTAATTGTTATAATGGGGTGTATCAGGCAAAGCTTTTTGTAGATGTCGCTAGCGGCAATGGTACCTTGTTTACAGCTATGATGGATCATTTTTTTAATGTTTTTGTAGTTTTTTAAAACAAAATAAAATAATTTTAACTTAACGTTACCTACCTTAAAAGACGAATTAGGAAAGCGAACACCGTCTTTAAAAAGAAAAAAAGGTTTAATTAATAGAACGGCAATTTTGAGATCAACATATTTTTGATTTCGCTTGAAAATCTCGATTGGTACACTTAAAAGCTGCTCACTTCGGCATTATAACCAGAAAATAATAAATTTCGTAATAAAAGTACAAGTTTTATATGCAACTGACAGTTCTATTGGGTACCGTCTATCATGCGCCATCTATCGTGATAAAAAGTTAGTGATACACCTCATTATTGAATTGTATTTAGTTGAGGCACGCTGCAAAAAAATCGGGGCCTGGTTTTGGGCAATCTCTTTTATCTAAATGTGAATCCTCACTGTTGTATCCTAAGCCTAAAAATTTAAAAAGAAAACTGTCAATAATTGTCGTCGTCGAGTCGCCGTGCCGAGAGTTCAGGCTAGCTATTAAATTATCATTAAAGTCTATATAACAACTTAAAAATATTAAATATAAAGTGTACCAAATTTGCCGCTGTTTTATTCCACCGAATACTCACAAGAAATACGGTCGTTTACTTTCTACTAAAAACTTAATTGTGAAGGCCCAAGTAAATTAACCTAATAAACAAAAAAAAAACTATTTTTTTTTAACGAATTCGTCAATACAGCCGAGTCATGTTGTTAAAAAAACCGTTAAATTCTAAATTGTTGTAAATAAACAAAACCTACCCTTAGCCGACCTAGCGTGACGTGCATTGACTTCGTACGAATCGGGCTTTCAAAATATAAACGCCAGCGTCTTGAACATACATACATACAAACAACATTGAAACATCATCATCAGCCTGTGTCTCTCCACTGCTGGATGTAGGCCTCCCCCAAGGCTCGCCACTTCACACGATCTTCTGCCACCCTCATCCATCCCTCACCAGCGACCTTCCTCAGGTCATCTGTCCATCTGGCGGGGGGTCGTCCCACTCTGCGTCTTCCAGTACGTGGTCTCCACTCCAGAACCCGTCTACTCCATCGTTCATCGGTTCTGCGGCATGTGTCCAGCCCATTGCCACTTCAGCTTGCTAATTTTAAAAGATATATCGGTAACTTTGGTTCTTTGACGGATGTCAACGTTTCTGGCTTTATCTTTTAGTGAAATCCCGAGCATAGCTCTCTCCATAGCTCGCTGAGCGACCTTGAACTTGTGGACCAGACCTACCGTCAGTGTCCACGTTTCTGCACCATACGACATTACTGGAAGAACGCACTGGTTGAAAACTTTTGTCTTCAAACACTGTGGTATGTTCGATAGGAAGATGTAACGTAGCTTCCCGAATGCTGCCCATCCTAGCTGAATGCGTCTATCGGCTTTTTTGCTGAAGTTGGCTACTCCTAATTGGATGGTTTGTCCAAGGTAGACGTATTTTTGCACAACCTCGAGAGTAGCGTTTCCCACGCAGATTGGTCTCGCTATAACATGCTCGTTGAACATGACTTTCGTCTTGTCCAAGTTCATATTTTGGATTTGAACACACTTTCACCATTAACTTTCAATAACGTTCCACTTCCTTTCTGCGAAAGTGTAAAAAACCTGGGTCTTCACATGACCTGCGACCTATCCTGGAGCCTACATGTGTCAGAAATTAGCCGGAAAATGTTCGCTAGCATGCACTCGCTAAAGCGCTCTCAGTACTTCATTCCCTTTAAGGCAAAGCTTATGTTGGTTAGTTCTCTTCTTCTCCCTATTATTGACTATGCAGATGTATGTTATCCTGATGTCACTGAAGAGCTACTGAATAAACTCGATCGTCTGCTCAACTTATGCATCCGTTTCGTGTTCGGCTTGCGTAAGTATGACCATGTATCCCAATATCGTATTCAATTAAAGTGGCTCAATATCCGCTTCCGCAGATCTGCACATCTCTTGACTTCACTTTACGGCATTCTTTACAATCCCCAAACTCCTTTATACCTTAAGACTCGTTTCCAGTTCCTTGGAGACAGTCATAATCTTCATCTTCGCTCTGCAAATAACAATCAGCTCAAAATCCCTACCCATTCTTCCAGCAGATATTCAGATTCTTTTACAGTTTCCGCTGCTCGTGAGTGGAACAAACTTCCTCTGGTTATCAGACGGGCGCCGTCTATTAATATATTTAAAAATCTACTTATCGCTCACTTTCTAAACAAACAACAGAGATCTTCCTAGTACCTATATCTATCATACTATTTTATTGTGTGTAAACAGTACTATATACTTGCTTGGTTTCGTATTTGTGTATATATATATATATATATATATTTATGTATTTAAGTAGTAGTATGTAACGATTATTATGTATTGTATGTAAATTGTATATTTATAATAATGCACCCCGCAAAATCCTCTACCACACTCCCAAAGGTTAGCTGTTATAAAATGCCGAAAGGCATTAAGTTCGCCCTTGTACATTACTTTTAAGTTTTTTGTGCAATAAAGAGTTTATAAATAAATAAATAAAATACCGAGACCAACCTGCTGGGATGCCACATTTAAACCGTTCAGCATTCTGCTAAGATCCTCCAGCGAGCTAGCCATTATGACTATGTCATCTGCGAATCGGAGGTGCGAGATGTATTCTCCGTTGACTTTAATGCCACGGGTTCTCCAGTCCAGCATTTTAAAGACATTGAAACATACATACATACATTATGAACTATTTTAGTTATTCTTTTTCTTAAGGTGCCAACTCCTATCGGAGGTCGGCTATCATTAATCATCAAATTAAGGCGATTTTGATTTTGTTGGCCGCTGTCCGGAACAAGGATCTGGTGCTCATCCCGAACCACTCCCTGAGGTTCTTGAGCCAGGAAGTGCGTCTTCTCCCCGATTTATAATTATAGGTATAAGACAATATATATATTTTTTTTTAATACTGAGCACGACATGTGACACCGCGCCCCCCTGATGGTAAGTGGTACGCGAGGTCCAAGAATAGGAGCAACTGACGCCAGCCTCATACGACCGACATCAGTCCCTACCACTATGCCGGCCTATAAAGATGCTTTTATAATTTTAACGGGTCTTTACGCGATTTACCTTAGAGACATATTTCTCCCGACGCGTTTCAGCCAAGTTGCATTGGCCGTGGTCACGGGTCGACTGAAGCTATGCGGTGTAGTCTCGTACATGCTGGGCGGTAGATCTAAACCTACCCACTTATCACTTTTAAAAGTTTTTAGAAATCACGACACACGATCTACCGAGGTACCGGGTTCGATTCGTGGTCGGGATACAATATTTTTTTATTCGTTTAATTATGATATTTTTCGAGTTTGGTACGCTAGAGACATCTAAGGGCTTGCCAATTGTCATGATGGCCTATAGTAAAGTTGGCTGAATGTGAATGATTTCTGACTATCCCGCGGGATACGGTCGTGATGATACTTTACTTTTTACTTCACAAATTCCTGTAACATTTACCTACATAAATACACATTACATTACAGGTTTACATGAATAAAGATCTTTTGACTTTGACTTTGAGGCGAACAAAATACATATTACTTAAATCGGTAGAGGCATTTTTGAGGAGAAGCGAGACACTAACGGCACTGATATATATATCTATCAGTGCTTCGTACGAATATAAGTGTTTCTTTAAAGTAGGATATTTTTATGGCCCAGGTCATACATTAGTGAATGATGAAGCGGTATTTAGCGAAGTTGTGCAGGTGTACGAATAGGTTCCCACATTAGGGTGGTCACACACGGCACAACTCATTTCAAACGAGACGCAATTAATTTTTAAATTTTCTTTATTAGGGTCAACAAACAGCATTGCACAGGTTTTTATCATTTAACAATATTTTTTTTAATTACAGCTAATAATAATAAACATATGTTAATAAATGAAAAAATAATCAAAAAACTAAATAAAACCAAAGGTCAAAAACATAAAAAAAAACAACAAATAGCTATTCCTTTAATACACTTGTTATAAAGTCATTAAGTTTAAACATCTTAAATCTAAGCAGATCTTAACCTTGACTGAAGCCAGGCCGGGGAAGTATCCACCGTTCGTGCCGATAAACCCAGTAAAGTGTATCCACACGTTTCGGGATCAGGCTCGAATTACCGTCATGCCCAGTCAAGCCGGCAATAGTGTTAGAGACTGATGTCAGTCAGGGAATTTTATACAAAGTACTATGGCTTGTATTTGACAAGCTTTTCCCAATTTGTTTTTTCTGAGTTTAATATAAATTGAATTAAATTTGATAACAGAATTGAGACCTTGCAAATGTACTTGAAATTATGGAATGCCCATGTGTGACTATGATTTTAATATATGTAAAATGACGTCGCTTTCAAGAAACACCAAAACCCCATCAACACTACATCACATCGTGTACTAAATAGAATCCACACCGGACGATTCATCGCACACCGATCGTAACATTTTTAACAATGCAGTTATAGACCAAAGAAATATATGTTCGATGGTATTTGGCGGGGAAGGCTATAGAAGAGAAAATTTCAGAGAGAAACAACTGTACAGTAAAGTGTGGTGACTCCAAGCATGGAGCAAGGATATGAAGCAAGATTCATCTAAACACTTAAAAGCTGCCTAAATAATAAAATTCGAAGTAGATACAAAAATATTAAAATAAAATAGATTATAACTACATAACAATCTTAATAATTTAAATAGAGTTAGTATATAAAATAATATCGATGAAATAATAAATATAAACAACAAAGCTGATTAAATACGCAGAAATATTATTCGTAACCTTCAAAAAAAAAATTAACGGCAACCCTCGATATTTCCCAATGCTTCCAAGTGCAATGTATGGAAGGGACTAGCCCTTAATCTACATAAAGAATTAGTGTTCCAAATATGAAGTTTTGTATAAGTTGTGTATTTCAAAAATTATTTGAGAAAGTGTCACATACATACATATCTTTACGCCAGATCCCTTGCGGGGTAGGCAGAGACAATTGAGCGCCACTTGACACGATCACGACATACCTCTTTCGCTTCGTCGACATTCATCAACCTCTTCATACATGCCCTTTTGTTACAAAAGCTTTTTAATGTACCTTCAGCCAGTGTTTTATTTATTTGATCGTGATATGTGAGTCTCGGTCTGCCAGGGCCTCTTTCACCCACAACTTTCGCATTATATATCTGGTTCGTCAATCTTTCATCGCTCATCCTTTCAACATGCCCGAACCATCGTAGCATGCCTTTCCTTATTTTTGTCCCTATGCTTTCTTTTATACCCACCATTTTCCGTATTTCGACGTTACGTATGCGGTCCGCCAAAGTGTTAAGTAAAATAATATTGTTCAAATGAATAGATGGAAGACGTTAATAGGCAAAATTATCTAAATATGTTGCTAGAATAACAAGCGAAAAACATAAAGTGTCAAAGAATGAAATCATTGTGATAGTTGCTAGCAGATTTTATTATAACTTTGGCTCTCGAATATATAATGAAGTTAATAGTAAATTAAATATATACCCACTAACCAAATCATTGTGCAAGAAAGTATTAAACACATGGCTTATGTCTCTTAATTATGACGAAACCGAATGTCTCCTAGAAGAAATCAAATAAATAAAATATTATATAAATATCCAACTAAATATTGGTCATATTATAGCTTTGTTTATTATTATGTATTTTTTTTATATTATTCCTACCCCTTATATCCTTTCATTTTTATTTTTATATTTATGTTTTGCTTATGTGTTGTTTTTTGCTTCTATTATTTTCGTCTTTTATTGTCATACATTGTGTAAATTTAACGAAGAGCACTTGTCTTCTGGAACACACTCTGTTTCATCAGACTAGTTCAGGAGACAGAGCACATTTATATATAGGTAAAAGAAAAAAAATGTGTCAATGAAGATTTTTTATTTATTTTTTATTAACCTGATAGAACTATTGTTTTCGGCCACCTAAATATTTTATGGCTCAATTTTATTTCATTTTCTTTCGTTTAATTTGACAATAGGGAAACTCGTGTCAAATCATGAATGACACTTGTCTCGACATTGTCTCTTTCTTGGTAGTAAGACACCGTTTATAAAACGTCCGTTCTTTGTTTTGTTTTTCAATGCAAAGTACGACACGTGACCCCGCGCTTCAATGATAGTTATAGGCTAATGACTTATCACAAATTATTGCGTCCCGACCAGGAATCGAACCCGGTACCTCCGAGTCTATACTTGAATGCTGTTTATTTGTAAAAAGCCACCAGGAACTTTTTAAAACTCTTGGGGATAATTGCAATTTTAAAACGCGTTATCCTAGTAGAATAATTATTCCAGCGCATAAAAGTACTCAATATAGCCGAAATTGTTATGCAATGGCAACAAAGATATTTAATAAGCTTCCAGTTACTATAAGGGAGCTGCCACTAAAACTGTTCCAATTAAGAGTCAAACAAATGCTGGTTAATAAATGTTTATATTCGACAAAAGAATACCTAGACACTAAGCTCGACAAAGTCATGTGACTAAATAAATATTTGTATGCTAGAAATAGCGAAGCATGTGATATAATTACATATAATAATTTACATCCCTGTACCTACCATGTTTCTGACGAATAAATTATTTCATTTCATTTCATTATAAATTTACGGACGTTAAGACGCTAGACCACGGAGCCAGTTAATAGTAATAAATAAATTATTAATCAATTGAAGATTACTATAATTCTCTAATTGGAAATACATAATAGCATATCGGAATAAAATCACATTTGCGTGCGATATAATGACAAGATCGGCTAGGCTGTATAGTCGTTCAGGATCAGTGGCCGGCGCGCGCGCACCTGCTCCGAGGTTCCCACGGACAGGCCACGCCCCCACCTGACGTCACATGCTAAGCTATCACATTACAATAACAGCAGATTTAAATCATTTCGTTATCTCCTCCTGCTGCGTAACCTAAAATATTAAGAGATATTATACCTAATTTTTTTTGTTTAAATATTTTATTGCATTTGTGGATGTCAAGGCCCGTAGTAGGATGACTCGGGGTGTCTAAAACTCTCGAATCGCTGCAGCTTCGCCGAGATGTGGCCTCCCTGAGCGTGTTCTACAAGCTTTACTACGGTGAATGTTCTGAAGAGCTTCACAACCTTATCCCTTCTTCTCTATTCCGCAACCGAACCACTCGCACAGGCCAAAATATGCATCCACATACCGTAGCCACTATCCCTACGCGTACATACAAATTTGGAGACTCTGACATCTGTCGCACGCTGAAGATGTGGAATGCTCTCCCAGCCAGTGTGTTTCCCCACTCCTATAACCTAGAGTCCTTCAAACGAAGTGTGAAACAGCATCTTTATAGGCCGGCATAGTGGTAGGGACTGATGTCGGTCGTCTGAGGCTGACGTCAGTTGCTCCCATTCTTGGACCTCGCGTACCGCTTACCATCAGGTGGGCGCGGTGTCACATGTCGTGCTCCGTATTAAAAAAAAAAAAACCCTGGCTGGATTAGTTTAATGAAAATGGACTGTATCTTGGTTTGATGCCTTTATTTCTGAGAAGGTGCGTGTACTTAACGGTAAAAATAATAAAATAATTAATGATCTTGAATTAACCACTCTGAGCGATATGTTCTGCTGACTTTGGATCTTGTCCCTGTTGGTCTTGGCCAGAAGGTGGTGCAGGCTGGCCTAGCATAGGTGAGACGAGAACGGATGAACATCTTGTAGATCAGGACCTTCAACCTGAGCGGCGAATTTATACTAAATAATCAGCACTATAATTAAATAAGTGCTGCCATCTTGCGGATTTTACTGCAACTACGACGCCGCCATCTTACGGAATAAATTCGAACTACGACGTACCTAAGCGCACAATTTAGTTTTACTAATGTTTCGCTAGATGGCGCTAGTTGTAAAACACAATTTCGAGCGAAGGCGTATGCGTGGGCGCGTGTTTTTGTTTTTTACGTTGTTTGGTCATTACCTACATCTAAATTTGGGACACGAATTTAGTAATATTTGTGTCTACTTTAATTGAAACAGTTGGCACTTTAGTAACTAGTAACTTTTAACTGCGTTTACGGCCGGTTGCAGAAAGGATGATTACAATAATCCATAGACCATGATTTTGATATACGCCACGTGATTAGTATTTAGCTTGCCACTTTATTATTTCAGCTAACGACGTCAAAATCAATATTATATATATACATTAAACATGAAAAAAGTAAAGTATTATCACGACCGTATCCATTTCTTTCCTATATCAAGTCTTCCAGCTGTCAAACGGAGGGACGCCTCGGGTCGTCACTACGCTCAAGGAATAGAATTATCAAACTCAATGTAGGTACCTACATACATCCTTGAGTCGCGTTTATATAATATATCGAATATGTTATTTTTCATACTATTTATATTATTTAAACTTGTATTTCATTAATAATTAGTTAAATTACTTATTTTGGTTAAAGAACACTTTTTAAACAAATCTTATTTAAATCAGATTTCGTTCCAAAATTATAAATAACTTTCGTGACACATGAATATTCATAATATGAAAGAGACAGATTTATGGATGGCAAAAGTGCTAGAGCGTGTAGTAATTCTAACAAAATTAACATTTACAATGAGGTGTATCAGGCAAAGATTTTTGTAGATGTCGCTAGCGGCAATGGTACCTTGTTTAAACCTATGACGGATCCTTTTTTAAATGTTTTTGTAGTTTTTTATTTTTATAGCAGAAAAATGAATTTTAACTTATCGTTACCTACCTTAAACGACGAATTAGGAAAGTAAACACCGTATTTAAAATAAAAAAAAGGTTTAATTAATAGATCGGCAATTTTGAGATCGCAATATTTTTGGTTTCGCTTGAAAATTTCGATTTGAACACTTAAAAGCTGCTCACTTCGGCCATATATCCAGGAAATAATAAATTTCCTAATAAAAATACAAGTTTTCTATGCAATTGACAGTGCTATTAGGTACCATCTATCGTGATAAAAAGTTAGTGATACACCCCATTTGGAAACGCAATCTTCAATGTTGCCAGAAATAAAAACTCATCTTACCGGAAATAATTCAAAAGGTAACATTTATGCCATTTTGCACGGACATCTCAAGTCCAAGTTTTTCGTTTTGTAAGTTAGTTTACTGTGGATATTGTTGGTCAAAAGTGGTGTTATTTTGTATAATAATGTGCTACGTTGTGAATTATTATGGAAAACGATACATTTGGGGCAGAAGTTGCACTTTATATTTTGCGGTTTTCCCGCGCTGTGAACTCCCATATACCAGACGTGTTTAAGCGAAAAAGTACATTTTTCAATAAAACATTTTTATTTATTTATTTATTTTAGTTTGACAGCTGGAAGGAATGGTTGAGTGGATGATCCGTTGAGGGAACGTCTTAGAGTACGGGTGTAACTATAATATTATATGCGTCTTATTTCTGTAGGCGTGAACACAATTAGTTGTTTTTTGGTCATTATTATGCCGTGAGCGCCTCGGTAGCAAGTGAGGTGACAAAGAACGATTTCCATGCGCCTGCACATCTCGAGACGTGCTTCGAATTCTACGCTCATTATTTATGATTTATCTCACATTATACCCTCATTAAAGTTTTAAAACACGTCGCAGCTAATTTAAAACGTAATCAGTGAACTTATCATGTTACAAGTAAATTATCTGCGATAGCTTTTTATGACTGGTATTTATTTTATGAACAGATATTTTTGAAGGTTGTTGTAGGGTCACATTTCGCGCAGTATCATCACTACGATACTCTTTCGGAGTGGTTAGAGGTATTTTAATCCGAATAGAGGTATTTTAAATAAAACTAGTGTATGCTCACTACATGCAAGACCGAGGTTCGTAATTTTCCATGTTCCTCCTTTTGTTTTAGCTTAGTCTTAATCAGACTGTGATTTATTATTATTTATTTAACTCTTTATTGTAATTTACAATCGACGAACATAATGCCGTAAGGGATTCTCTGACCGTTGACCGTTGGGACAAATGAGATTTCTTTGTTAGATCGAGGATAGTGAAAATGATATTTAGAAATTATTTTTATTCCAATAAATATCATAAAAGTAAGCAATTCCTATATAAACATACATATACTTAAATACTATATACATAACATTAATACATAAACATATATTATAAATACTATTCATAAAAATAACTACTGGTTTTAAGATAATTATATTTATTATACATAACACCACAAGACCAACTACCCACCAGGGTCTCCAGGTGTGACAGTGACAGTGAAAGAAATCTACAAGGACTTAATAAAGTGAGTGTAAACTCTCCTTTTAAATAAAGCTCTGTTAGGAGCTTGTCTAATGCTGACAGGCAAGCTGTTCCAAAGAGAGGAGGCAGTAACGACAAAGGATTTAGAGACATAGTTGCTGGGATGTAGTATAGAAAGAGCGGAGTTAAATGAGGAGCGAAGTGTTCTATCGTGTAGGGAGCAAAGAAAGGAAAAATAATCTTTCAAGTATCTTGGTGTATTAGGTTCATTTAAAATAGAATATAGTAGACACAATAATCTTAAATTTCTTCTAGGTCGTATAGGCAACCATTTGAGTTTAGCGCGATAATCAGAAATGTGTTCAAACTTACGAAGAGAGAAAATGAACCTAATACACGTGTTAAGATTATTAATAAGATTATTAGTAGGTATAGTATTGTGTATATATTATATTAGTATAGTAGGTTATATGTATGTATTTGTATGTAATTATTAATAAGTATGTATATGTTATCTGCATTAAAACTCTTCAAGTTTAAACTTTCGCGCACATTCATAATAGATTTTTACAATTTTAACGGGTCTTTAAGCGATTTACCTTAGAGACATATTTCTCCCGACGTTTCAGCCAAGTTGCATTGGCCGTGGTCACGGGTCGACTGAAGCTAGGCGGTGTAGTCTCGTACATACTAGGGGGCAGATGTAAACCTACCCACTTATCACTTTTAAAAGTTTTTAGAAATCACGACACACGACACTTACAATATCCTTGGCGACACCGGGCGATTTTTCCCGGCGTCGAAACCTATTGATTACTGGATTCCACGATGAAGATAGCTTATAACCCCCCTCTCGATTGAAATTTTTGTGTTTCTTTATTCTCTCGTCTCTTCAAGTTTATTTAGTATTGCACGTACCTTATGTACTTACTGCTCTCGTTGTCCCGAAGGTTTGACCATCATAGAATGTCTAGCGGCATTAGGTCCGCATTTGTACTTAGTGCAATTAAGTTTAAATAAATAAATATAAATATTTTCCTAATTTTGTCATAAATTTACATATTTTTATTTGAACCCTTACAGTAGATGACTGGATATATTTACAGAACTACCTAATGTTTAGATGTGACGCTGACAATATTTTTTTGCTCTGACAAAGTTACCTATTAATTTTAATATATTATTATAATATTAATGATAACACTAGTCTAGTCTAGTGGTAACAAACGTTGCCGTGAACTCGGGAGGTCGTGCGTTCGATTCCCACCGGGGGCAAGTTGTGCATTGTATAATTTGTCTCGGTCTGGGTGTTTATATGTATATATTTACAAAAAAATAAAAAAGTATAATATGTAGTTTATCAACCATCTAGTTTCCGTAACACAAGCCTCGTAGCTTACCACGGAAACTAGATGGCGCTGTGTGACCTGTCTGGAAATATTTATTAATATTATTATTTAATTAATAAAACATGATAAGCGTTATTGTATACCTACAGAGTTTTGGTTACAACCTCTATATACATTTTTGGATAATTTTCCGTCAACAAGATGTATAACTATTCCAAATTTCAAGTTAATTATACCAGTAGTTCTTAAAATACTAGTTTGCGGACAGACACTAGCACTTTAGTTTAGGATTCAAATTTAGCCAATTTATTTAGGGTCATCATAACATGAAAGCTCGAGAAATATCACAAATAAATTAAAGAAATTATTGTGCTCCGAACCCGGTACCTCCACGTCTAAATCCACTGAATTAACTAGACTACGGCAGAAAATAGACAGTTTTGTTTAATAATAAAATAAAAAAAGTATCATCACGACCGTTTCCCTTTCGGGGTGGTCAGAAACCACGCTTATAAATAAGCGGATTCACATTTAGCCAACTTTACTACAGGCCAATCATGACAAGTGGCAAGCTCGTCGATGTCTCCAGCGTACCAAACTCGAGAAATATAACAAATAAATTAAATATTATTTAAATAATACATACTTAATATATATATATATATACACATAAATATATAACTAAGTAAAAACCTTGTTATTGTTATGTTTAAACAGTTTTTGATAAATAAATGTTTTGTTTTTTTTTTTTTTCAATTATAGTCGTATTCGTACATCCAAATTGTTTTTTTTACCGGACAATAAAAGTGGAAAACACGTTCTTCTTCGACAGGAGAAAAATAATAAAGAAGATTAAGTAAAAAATCCTTGGCACTGCCCATTGGCAGCGATTTGGAGCAAATTTTTTATTTATAATAATTTTTATTTTGTTTTTTCTTCATTTTAGTTTTTAGTTATATTTTTTTTATTAATTAGGTTTATTTTTATTAATAGTAATTTATGTTTTAAAATGTAAGTTTTTAGTTTAATTATTATTATTATTATTTTAAAATCATTGTACCTTTCTTCGAATAATTATAGTAAAAAATTATGTAACAAACATTTTGTATGGTAAAATCGAACTCTTTGTTGGAGAGACACAAAATTACTAATAACGAATGTTAGCGAGTGCAAACAACGCGTAAACATCCAGAGAGATTTCTTAGAAAAAGCTTGTTATTTATATAATCCGCGCACGCATAAAGCTTACGGACAAACAGACAGACTAGTGAAGCGACACGTCGGTCGACCAGTCGGCCCCAAGTACCAGGAGACCACGAGAGGGGAGGAGGTATCTACTCCGCGACCTCTGGCCATTCACTACTCCAATGTAAACCATAGAGCTAAGTATAGACCAGAGAGGCAATTTTGTAATTAATCGGCTACTAGCTGTTGAACCCAGATCAGACAGCAGCCCAAGCCATATTACTAGTACATCCTGTTGTTATGTCATTATAAAAAAATATCCATCAGCATTGCTTCATGCTTAGAAAATTATGGACAAATAAATTATTTTTGTCAATCTTAGACTAATTACTAACGGGTTGAAACAATGGGGGTATATTCTCTTGATACCCACAAATTCATAAAAGAGCTGGGTAAACGAATTTTTCAAGAGTGTGACGATCCCAAATGCCATAACTACCCAAAACAGAATATTTCCATTATGATTCAACGAGGAAATGCGGCGAGCGTTTCCCTGGTGGTAAGCCCTTAGTTTATTTTGTAGAATAGTTTTAATTTCATAGGTATTTTTAGTTTAGTTTTATTTATAATTAGTTTTTTAATCTATTTTATTTTAATATTTTTGTATCTACTTCGAATTACTAACATAGTTTAATTGAAAGTAAACATGACTGCCTCCGTGGTCTAGCGGTTAAGTCCGTGGATTTAGACTCGGAGGTACCAGGTTCGATTCCTGGTCGGGACACAATAATATTCAATTATTTAATAAATATGATTAATATTTAATTTATTTGTGATATTTCTCGAGTTTGGTCCGCTAGAGACATCGACGAGCTTGCCACTTGTCATGATTGGCCTACCTACAGTAAAGTTGGCTAAATGTGAATCCGCTTATTTATAGCGTGGTTTCTAACAACCCCGCAAGGGATACGGTCGTGATGATACTATACGTTACTTTTTACATTTACAATTCTTAAAATTTTATGGTCTATGACAGTAACCTTTCTATGTGTGCGTAAAACAAAACCTTACAACCAGTTATACAATGATCAGTACAAGCCTACAGTAGTTTAAACTTAATAAACCTCAGCTATGAATGAATAACCTGTATAATTAGTAGTGTGGTATGCTAAACAGTGTATCATTGACGCATGTTATAAAACCTGCTGGTGGAACAGTGGTGGTTTTTACAACCGAATACATCTGTCGTACGATAAAGATGTGGAATGCTCTTCCAGCCTCTGTGTTTCCACTTTCCTATAACTTGGAGTCCTTCAAGCGAAGTGTGAAAAAGCATCTAGTCAAGCCGGCATAGTGTTAGGGACTGATGGCAGTTATGAGTGTCTGACATCAGTTGTTAACATTCATGCACCTTGCGCGCCATTTACCATCAGGTGGGGCCAAGGTCACATGTCGTGCTAGTATAAAAAAATGCACCTTGCGCGCCATTTACCATCAGGTGGGCCCAAGGTCACATGTCGTGCTAGTATAAAAAAATATAAAAAAACCGAGCTACCACCGCCTTGGTCTGTAATGAAGGGATAGAGCCAGCATCAACACATTCATAGATTTTCACTTAGATGTAAGTAGGACATTAACTAACTATTCTATTATAAGCAACCACCACATGCTATTAGTTTCTATTAAATAATAATAATAATAATAAATATTTCCAGACAGGTCACACAGCGCCATCTAATTTCCGTGGTAAGCTACGAGGCTTGTGTTACGGAAACTAGATGGTTGATAAACTACATATTATACTTTTTTTTTTGTAAATATATACATATTATACATATAAACACCCAGACCGAGACAAATTATACAATGTACAACTTGCCCCCGGTGGGAATAGAACCCACGACCTCCCGAGTTCACGGCAACGTTTGTTACCACTGGACCACGGAGGCGGTCTATAAAATTTGTAGGCGGTAAATGGGTATTTGACTAAAAAAAATAACAATAATAATTAGGTAAATCTAAGTTAGTCCCCACACCAAGGAGGTCTAGGAAATATGTTATGAAAAATGTTATGAAAAATGAAAAATGCGGCTGTTGTAATGAAAAATAAGAAAATTCTTAGTTAAAATGAACACAACATGATGCAACAACAATCAAGGTTCACACCACCAAGGGATCATACTTGAACGGTGGTTCACGCGTCTGCCCGGGTTCGGGTAGTTCACTCAGGCACATCACCCTGCTATTTCTTACTCCAGTCACCCACTGCCGCGTTTCGTACCGTAGTGTTCCTTTCGATTTAGTAAATGGTACTGTACATCTCTGCGACCCGTGACTCTCCCGACATAAGGCATTAGCTGAAAATCAGCGCTGCTATACATTATGGATTATATATATATATATAATCCATAATGTATAATTTATAAATGTACTTGTATATGTATTAGAATGTAATTATTAAGTATTATAAATATGTATTTGTTGTTATGTCTACATACTCGTATATCTTACAAATTGTCATTTAATAATATTGCACCTACTTACTATTGATACTGTCTAAATGTCCTAAAGGTTTGGCTGTCAGAGAATGTCTAACGGCATTAAGTCCGCCATTGTACAAAGTGCAATTATGTTTTTAAATAAAAAAATAAAAAATATGTTTCTGTATTTAGAATAGGCTTACATTTATACATATAGATTTATTCCTGAATATTTATTTTTTTGTAACCATTGTAATTGTTGAGATAAATAAAGTATTTTCTTTCTTTCTTTAAAAGTTTGTTACAACGGCAGAATTAAACAGGAAAGTCTAAAATGACAGTAATTTTATTTCCTGGAAAATATTAATAGACTACATGTCTCACTCAAACACACTGTTCAAGCGAGACCAAATTTTTTCACAAACAGCCCGGTGCTAACATGTGTCAATGATGTGTATACCATATTCATGTGCATGCATATGTGTGTGTGAGCACGTGTTTATTTGAACCTTCGGGCATTCATGAGAAATTTGTTCTGTCAACATTAAACTGAGCTTAAAACTTAAAATAGAGTTCATTCATGAAGGGGGCTTACCCTGGTTGATTTAAGCTGTGTAGAGAAAAGAGGAATACAAATTTCCAAGCATTCCATGGATTCACCGTGAGGGTGCCGGGTCCATCGTGTGGGTAAGAGATTAGAAAAATGGTGTCTCGGGCTTGCGACCGACAATAGGTTGGTTTAAGAAAAGGAGGCCTCCCTTTTTTATTTTATTACGCGATAATACGCTCACCATTCTATTTCTCTCCCTACCCAACCAAATACTGTATGATTCCGTTAATGCCGTCTTGGAAGCTCGTTCCATAAATAATTCGAAACAATAATGTAAGTAAAAGTGTATTTCTCATTAGTATATACCGGGGATTTGAACTGCCCTTTGTAGGATTTTTAAGCGTTTTTACAAACGAGCTACCGCTGATTACAAATATATCATCATCATCATCATCAGCCTGTGTCTCTCCATCCACTGCTGGAGGGTAGGCCTTCTCCAAGACACGATCTTCTGCCTCCCTCACCAGCGACCTTTTTTAGTGGTCATTTTATGCGTCTTTCAATACGTGGTCTCCACTCCAAAACCTGTCTACTGCATCTTGCTAATTTTGAAAGCTATGTTGGTAACTTTTTCTTTTAGAGAAATATCGAGCATAACTCTCTCTATAGCTCGCTGAGCGATTTTGAATTGTGGACCAGTCCTGCTGTCAGTTTCAACGTTTGCACCATACGACATTACTGGAAGAACGCAGTGGTTAAAAAGATGTTGGCAACTGGAATTAGACACTCATGTCTAACATCAGTCCCTAACACTATGCCGGCTTGGCATGACTGGGCATGACGGCAATTCGAGCCTTGGTTTTATTTAGTCGCATGGACACTACAAAACTTAAAATTCCCAGTCATAAAAGTAAATTATTTAGTGTGAACTCATATATTATGTGTATCAAGGTTTACAACAACATACCTAAAGAAATTAGACAGTTACCAAACAAACCGTGTATTATAAAATTTAAAAAATGGTTAATAGAAAAATGTTATTATAATATCAATGAATTCTTAATATTACAAAAAATGTCATGGTTTACTATTTGTGATCTTAGTATTGTTTTTCTTTTTTTAAATGTAATGAACATACATGTAAAAAATATTTGCTCGCCAAAACTTGGCAAATGTACCTACTCTTAAGTTTACTTTAAGACCTGTAAATTTGTAAATCTGACATTTATGCAAATAAATAAATTATTATTATTAAACCTGTGGATACACTTTACTGGGTTTATCGGCACGAACGGTGGATACTTCCCCGCCCCGGCAGACTGGGGAAATTACCACCATTAGTCCCCTTACCACCTATAATAAATTACGTTGTACAAATATATAATAATCCGATAAAACAAAACAATCGACCTGTGTAAACCCCCGCATAAGCAACCATTCATACAAAGTTGCTGGACGATTCTCACAAAAAGCATTACGTCGAAGTAATCTACTAGCCGGTTCTAGTAATTGTAACAGTAGTCGCATTATTAATTAACAAACCTTACTGTTAACAATTAATCTTCTTAGAAAGGAAGCTTTTATACTCAGTTAAGTTTAGTTAGTTTAGTTATTTTGTAAGTAGGCATAGGACAATAAATATAATGTATTCTGCGCTTTTACATGTCAAAAAATTAATTAATATAACGAAAAGCTTATTTTCTGGGAAATAGCACATTACAACCCAAATATACATAATTATAATCCTAAAATTATAGCTGCTGTAAATAGGCATTGTCATATTATAAACTAAGACATACACAATTATAAAATGAATACATCAAGGATTATAGATAGATAGATAAATTCTTTATTGCACAAAAAAATAAAAAAACATTCCAATGTACATAGGCGAGCTTAATGTCTAGGCATTTTCTAACAGCTAACCTTTGGGAGAGTGAGAAGAGAGTGTGGGTGCATGTGTATAAGAATATTTAGAAACTATGATTTAAAATTACTAACTAAAATACTTATCAACTAAATAAACAATAAATATATATCATACAACAATAAAATACATATAGAAATAATAATATATGTTATACCTATATAATATACATAATTATATAATATACCTACACAATATATATATATATATATATATATATAAGATACATCATACATATTGTCATATTATAGCTGCTGTAAAGTGGCATTGTCATACTATAAGCTAAAACATTATTAAAATGTAACATAAATTATAGCTGCTGTAACTCAGCAGCACAATTAACTAGTGTTGTCCAATCTTGGTCTTAGAATTGATTTTGCAAGAGCAAGGACTTCACAGCAACAAACCTAACCTTATTCTGTTTATTAATATACTATTGTTTTTTCTTGACTATCACTTATATTATTAGTTTATTTATCATAATATTATTCATTCATTCTATTCCCATTTGTTAAATATATATTTATGGATATATATGTATATGTATGTGCAATGTATATGTATATTATATCTACTTGACCTATTGTCCTTACTTATCCTTCAATATTTTGATTGCCCCTAAAAATTAATAAAGAAAATTGAGTGTACTTCTTAAATCTAATAATATGATTTGTTTAATAAATTTTGTACCTCTGGAAGACCCTGAATCCCGTAAGGTGTTTTTATAAAACATCTTACTCGGGATTCAGAGCGCCATAAAATGCGCATGTTATGTTCTTTTTACTTCGAATAAATTTATTATTGTTATTATATATGTAAACTGTACATTTAGTGTTCCTTCCGATTTAGTAAATGATACTGTACATCTCTGCGACCCGTGACTCACCCAACATAAGGCATCAGCTGAAAATCAGCGCTGCAGCCTCGGCTGTACCATATGCTGAGCTGACCACCTATTTATCGCCACACCTGTATGTATGTTTCGGTATATAGAATAGGCTTACATTTAGATTTATCCCTTTGCATATTATTTTTTTGTAACCATTTTAATTGTTGCGATAAATAAAGTATTTTCTTGCTAACTAACCCTAGTCTTGGATTGGTCTTGCGTAAGTCTCGCAAGATATATTTGTCTTGGCCTGAAGATTTAAAAACAAATTGTTTATGGTTTTTGTTTTAGGGTTCAGAAATAATGACTTAAAATATCTCCAAAACTGCCTACTGTTCCGATGTAACCCTGACGTTTTTTTTGCGCTATGTCAAAGTTGTTCATATGGATGAATAAAATATATTGTAAAGCGTTATAGGAGTATACATGGAGAATCTCAGTAGTATCATCACAACTGTTTCGCTTTCGGGGTGGTCAGAAACCACGCTTATGAATAAGCGGAATCACATTTAGCCAACTTTACTATAGGCCAATCATGACAAGTGGCAAGCTCGTCGATGTCTCCAGCGTACCAAACTCGAGAAATATCACAAATAAATTAAATAATAATTAAATGTATTTTTATTTACATTAATAAATATTTTTGTGTCCCGACCAGGAATCGAACCCGGTACCTCCTAAGTCTAAATCCACGGACTTAACCGCTAGAGCAGTTTCAAGCTTCGCAATTACGCCAACCTCGGTACGGTTACGAATTTCGGCCGCTTGAGGTCGAGACGATGCGATGGGGACACTCAGAAAAGTCTGGAGAAAGGAAAGCTGGCAATTATTTCTGCCAATATATTAGCCTAGCTATACAGAGGGCAAATGCAATTTGACGAGGCTTCAGCAGTCAAACAGCATGTAAAATTACGTTCACATTTCTGAAGTACATTTTTTTTTGGCGTTTTAAGAAAGAAAGAAAGAAAAAAGTTTATTTGTCACAAAAAAAAACACAAGCAGTAAAAAATAATAATGATAATACAACAAACAAGATAGTGTGGTGACAAATAGGGAATCAGCTCAGCAATAAGCTGCAACACTCGGTCACAGCGCTGATTTTCAGCTGATCCCTCATAATTTTGACATTTACATTGTATTCCAATAAATTAACAAGAACAATATTAAATATAAACTATATACAAATAAATATTGTAAATAAATATCTATTGACATAAGCATATTGTATGCCCACAATATGGGCAGATTGCATCATCATGACATGTACACACAACTGTAATTAGAATAAGCAATCTATACAATAAATAATAAAATAAAAAAACTTGTCCTTCAAATAAATAATATAATATACATAAAATTATGGCTATATAATTTAGCAAATTTTTAAAATAAATAAATAATGTTTACAAAGTAGTTTAAGAATAAAATAGTCCTAGTTTTCTTAATTAGGCGTGCTGCTGCAATGATTGTTGAGATGTGAATAAATATATTTTAAGTTTGTTTTTAAAAGCGACCACCGATTTTTAAATATTTTTCTTTTGGATGTTTTGTATTTATTGTTAGTTTGTGGTAAATGTTGCGAACGCCATATCCTGTATGCTTCCACATTCGTTGGGTGTTGATGCAACACGCAGGATGTTGCAGAATGACAGTGAATGTTGTACTTGTTATCATAAACATAGAGAGTAAACCATGATTACGATCGTATACAAGAAAAAATAAAAGTCGTTATTGATTTAATAAATAAAATAACCACTTGCTTTTGTTAGCGTATTTTATTATAAAAAAGAGATTATGCGAATAAAAAAAAACGATTGGCTGTTGGGCGGAATGTGCCGAGTAGGTACACTCAAATAATAATAATAAAATTTTCATTCCATATGTGTTAGTAACAATATTTAAGGAATCTTATAATAGTAAAATATTTTATTTTTTCCTTTTCTGGGGCCCACGTCACCGGGTGACAACCCACACGGGCTGCCCTTCACGCGGGCGAGGATTGAGGCTTATCGCTTCCTCATAAGCCTCTGCTAGCATCCCAGAGGCAACGACGGGGCAGCCCCATCATCACCCTGAAAGCGTTATTGTACTGGACACGAAGGGCGCTGTATGCCTTCTGCGTATAATTGACCCACAGGCTGCATAGCATGTTTGGCAAGCATAGGAAAGCTTTGAACAAAATATTCTCTGCTTATACGGGCACACGTCGCCAAGCGAAGTTTTGTCCAAGCTCTCGAGACTCCTCGGACCACGGACCCATCGTGTAATTTTATTATTCGGATAACTAGTCGTTGAATTAAATATAATATAAAATAATGAGGAATTGTCGACCAGTTTGTTGTGTGATGTCAGAAACCACGCTTTAAAGAACCGTAAGAAGAAATTAATTAATTATTGTGTCCCGATCAGGAATCCAATCCGGTACCTCCGCTTCTAAATCCACAGACTTAGGCTAAGTTGCACCAGAATGAAGTATTTGTAAATGTTACCATTAAAGTTTAAAAGGCGTCGATTGCTGACTGCCTCAGTAGGCGCGACATAAGTGCCGGATTAATAGTCAGAAATGTCAAAAATATCAGTATCTCTGTTAAATTCGCTTTCACGCCTAAAATA
Organism: Tinea semifulvella; assembly: GCA_910589645.1. Classification (NCBI taxonomy): domain Eukaryota; kingdom Metazoa; phylum Arthropoda; class Insecta; order Lepidoptera; family Tineidae; genus Tinea; species Tinea semifulvella. Next base: position 8,793,709 of record OU342620.1, read on the forward strand.
CTGATCCGATTATGAATAAATTTGGTAGAAATGATGCTTGAAATTGAGAAAAGGATATGTGGTATAAAATGTCAAAATCTAAATATGACATGTGGCGTTACGACCACCTGAAGTTTGGTTTCGCTGACTACTATATAACACGCCGGGTCAGCTAATTACAACAGCTATCTATTAAGTATTTTAATTAAGAATTAACGGTCTGAGATGCTAAAAGTAATGGTAAGGAACGATATAGATTACAAAATAATGCAATATTGTAACGAAACCAATGACTTATATAAAATGCCTGGGTATTATGTAGCTTTTAAAAAATGCTTGTTTTTCTTGATTTATGTGAAATGAGTTTTTTTTGTGTTGAAACAGGTTTAGATTTTATACTAAATGTTCGGACAAGCCACGTCGGTATAAATGTCGTTTCAAAAATAGGTTAATCTTAGCAAATCAAATTTTAAAATACACAGCATAGGTCCCTATACTACTATATACGTGAATTAAGATATTTTGACTTTGACTCTGTCGTACGCTGAAGATGTGGAATATTCTCCCGGGCAGTTTGTTTCCCCATTCCTACAACCCGGGTCCTTTGAGCGAAGTGTCAAATAGCATTTTGTTCGGTTAGTGGATAGAGACTGATGACAGTCGCTCCCATTCTTGTACTCTCGTACCGCTTACATGTCGTGTTCAAAATAAAATAATAAAAAAATGGGGTCCTCTCACGAAACCCCTTGCAATGGCCCGCTTCATGTGTCTCTAACACCAGACTCGGTGACATTTTTCAAATAATATTTATTTATTTTCATTTAGACTAGAATCAAACCCGGTACCTTGTAAGGCAATGTGGTTTAGGTAATAAATCTTTTTAATTGCCCATGGCTGATATATAGGTCACTGGCAGTGTAATGAGTGGTGTCTCCAAGGTGGTCCCTGCGGGCGTATTGTTGGTGTGGGAATAAACACACGTGTACAATACATACACGCCTCATACACATTCATACATTTGGTTATAACACCCATCATACGTCTAATCTTCACTTATACTTTGTTAAATACATACTAAGCAAGACGAGTCACACATTTAAAAGTTGGTAGGCGGACTGATGGTGGATGGCGAGCCAACTCAGTCCTTTATGCAATTAAGAGATCCTTCCAGCAAGTCAACCCCAACACTTTTATAAAATTATATAAAACATACATAAGACCATTGTTGGAATATGGTTTTCAAGTATGGAATCCATACTTCATAAAAGACATAGAAATTCTTGAAGGCGTACAAAGGCGAGCAACTAAACTTCCACACTGCTTGAGGAAGAAGTCCTATGACCAGAGACTTAGATACCTAAAGCTGACAAGTCTCAGAGATCGCAGAATGAGGGGAGATATAATTGAGACATTTAAAATTCTAACAGGAAGGTATAACTCCCTCACCTAGCCAAAATGTTCAAGTTGAACACAATGATATTTCCCTGTCATGATCACGGAATGAAATTGATGAGAAAATCCAGCAATACAAATGTGAAATATCACTTTATGAATAACAGAGTTGTAAATATGTGGAACAAAATACCAGAAGACATATTGAAATCCCCAACTGTAAACACTTTTAAAAACAAACTGGACAAGTGGCTAGTGACAATTGACATAGACTATGGTGATAACTGACTATTTTATGAACTTTACACCAGTGCTTGATATAGGCATATCAGCAATGCGCTGCTCGCCTATTAATCAATAATAATAATAATTTTCTCAGTCTGCCGGGGCGGGGAAGTTCACCGTTCATGCCGATAAACCCAGTAAAGTGTATCCACACGTTTTAGGATAGTGTTATGGACTGATGTCAATGAGTGTCTGATTTCAGTTCCTAACATTCATGGAGCTCGCGCGCCACTTACCATCAGTTAGGCGCAGGGTCACATGTCGTGTTAATATAAAATTTTATAAAACTGCGCCTGACGTGCATTTTTGGACCTGGTGTTCACCATTTTTACCGTGAGGCCGTTTTGAAGTTGGTTGGATGTGTGGTTGGGTTGATAAATGACGTCAGTCTCTGTCACTTACATATAAGTCAAACATTTAATAAAATTTAATGCGTTACATAATAAGCCCTACTTTAAATCTAAAACTAACAAGGATGCGCCGTATTATTCTATTTAGGCTATTGGCCAATCGCGAATATCTAGGCTCCTATTGGCTGGTACATTCGCATGACCTTCAGAAATTAACTAATTAAGTAGATCATAGGGTAAACCATAGTATTGTTAAAAATATAAAAAAAATAGTTTTTTTACTGGTAAAAAGTAAGGTATTATCACGACCGTTTACCTTTCAGGGTGGTCAGAAACCACGCTTATAAATAAGCGGATTCACATTTTGCCAACTTTACTATAGGCCAATCATGAGAAGTGGCAAGCTCGTCGATGTCTCTAGCGTACCAAACTCGACATATATTACAAATAAATTAAATATTAATTTAATGTATTTATTTACATTAATAAATATTTTTGTGTCCCGACCAGGAATCGAACCCGGTACCTCCGAATCTAAATCCACTGACTTAACCGCTAGACCACGGAGGCAGTGGCAGTGTGGTGAAGTGATTTAGAAGTTTCTGGAAAGCATTCTAAAATAAAATTATAGAATTGCGGATGTTGATGTCCTGCATAAGATAGATACAACAACTACAACGGACACCTTCACGGACATTGTCTATCAACGGGGTAATTTGTGAATAAAAAACGACGTTTGCCATTTGAGCAAAATGAGAACCAATTAGGTATTAAAATACTTGTTGCGTTGTTAATAATTGTAATTGAAGTCATGTACCTAATAAAATAACACAATTACCTAATCAAAAAATCTCTAAGATGCTGGTCTTCTGCTAACAGCTTACTTAAGTGGTCCACCACTTTTCTGCTTAGTCTTCTACTAGCAGGAGTAGAATCATTCAAAATATTTAAATTAATAACGTTTCATAAATGCCTGTAATAGGTTTACGTGAATAAAGATATTTTGACTTCGACTTCTAAAAATCTTTTGAAATAAATTAATTTATGTTTGTGTTCTCTTCTTCTGGATGGATGATGAATGAGGTGATCCCTATCACCTATCAGGCAAAGGATCTAGCCCATACAGCCAAGTCTTAAATATATCCTTATTTTTTATGAGTTAATGAGGTTAACATCACATTCCAGATGTTTATTTATGTATTTATTTAATTAGGATCACCAACAGAGTACACATTGAATCCAATTCTATCAATAGAAGCAAACAGTAAAAAAAAAAAAACATTAGTGAATGGTACCCCAGTAACAGGTCAAACTACATTCAATTATGATACATTATATGTTTAAGAAATTTAAATAATAATATTAACAATATTTAAAAATATTTAAAATGTTGCAGAGCTTGATGCTTTTCTTGGAGTCACTCGCGGTATTATAGCCCAAACACGTCGGGTATAAATGGGATTCACAGCGCGGGAAAACAGCAAAAAAAATACAGCAATTTGTGCCACATATTTAAAGTCCAATTTATCGTTTTTCATAATTATTCACATTATTAAATTAATTTACAAAACAATAACTTGCAATGTCCGCGCAAAATGGCGCGAAGGAAAGGATTTTTTTTTAATTAACTGGCATCGAATTTATCCTTAAGTACTAAAGCTGTCATTATAATACTTTAACTTTTTGCACACCTAAACTATTTAAAATATTATTATTTTACAATTTATATTTAATAATATAAAAAATAATAATTAATGAAAAAAAAAATATAACAATTTAGCTCAAATGCCCATACAAGACAAATGATATCTTTAACAATATTTTTTTTTAGTTAGTATTTTTATGCACTTACCTAATGAAGCCTCGGGGTCGGACAGATCCGAAAGAGATGGCACCTTCTGCATGGCTCTGGGCTCCTCATGTTCGACAGGCTCCCGTTTGATAGTCGCACCCGCTGTGCCTTCTTCATCGCTCTGAAAACATCATAGATTAAGTTAATTTCCTGATTTCATTTCCAAACTGTCTCCTCTATAACTGCTTCCGTGATGTAGCAGTTAAGTCCGTGCATTTACACAAGACGGCTCCCCCACTCAACCTTCCGTTCCAGCGGTTCTGACTTGCCTGGTGGGTTACTGCTGTACCAGGTATTGTAATCTCATAGGTACTGATAACTAAATTTAAAACGTTATTAATTGATCGTTGTGGTGCAGTTCTGTATATGTTTTATTTTGTAAATCTGATATAGCTGAGTTTTCCTTGCAGATTTCTTTCTCAGTCAGATTAAACATTAACAGTTTACTGGAATCTGCTAAGCTGCTGGTCTTCTGCTAACAGCATACTTATTGGACCACTTTGCTGCTTAGTCTTCCACTAGCAGAAGTAGAATAATTCAAAATAATTAAATTAATGACTTTAATAAATGCCTGTAATAGGTTTAAGTAAATAAATATATTATGACTTTGATTTTGACTTTGACTTTTTTTTTGAATTCACAATGTCGTCGAATATACCACCTTACGGCTGACATTAAGATAAAACTGGTACAATCGGCTCCATTTTTAACTTTAATCGTAACAATTACAGAAACTTCATTTTCGTTTAACAGCTGGAAGGAAATGTTGAGTGGAGAAGCCGTTGAGGAAACGTCTTAGAATACAGGTGTCAGATCTTCCAGCTGTCAAACGGGATCCCTGAAGGGATCCTGAAATGGTATTCTTAGTTGTAAACTCTTCAAACCTTGAAAGGCATAAAAGTTACCATTTCTCGGTTTTTAATGGGTCCCTCCCGACTGTTGAAAGCAAATATGTTTCGGGTCAGATTTTATGATTTGTACACACATAAATTGTGTATTAATCATAAATATATTTCTATAGTGTAGTTCAGCGGTTCTCATACTAAATTGATTTTGTTGTTTTTTTTTCCTACTGCCTCCGTGGCCTAGCGGTTAAGTCCGTGGATTTAGACTCCGAGGTACCGGGTTCGATTCCTGGTCGGGACACAAAAATATTTTTTATTATAAATAAGTACATTTAATTAATATTTAATTTGTTTATGATATTTCTCGAGTTTGGTACGCTGGAGACATCGACGAGCTTGCCACTTGTCATGATTGGCCTATAGTTAAGTTGGCTAAATGTGAATCCGCTTATATTCGTGTCGTATAATAAATCAATATTCAGTTTACGGTACAACATTTGGCCTAAAAAAGGGATACTTTAGGTATAATATATGATTTAACAGTGTGACTATTTACGTATTCAAGGCATCTTTTACAAGAATCTTGCTAGTCTATTGTTTGAAATAAAAATAACTATATTTAATCGGTGATGTTTGATAATGTTCCTTTAAAACCCTCCCCATGTCCGAGTCAAGAACGGAAGCAAACGTCGCTCCTGGAATATTAATACGTACCTACTGCAGGATTCTATTTAAATTCACAATATTTATTTCCATATGGTTCGAGAACAAATAGGTAGTAGGCGTTTTTTTTTTTTTTTTTTTTTAAGTTTTTTTTTTTTTTTTATAAAAATTATTATCTATAACAAATAAATAAAGATAAATAACAGTAATATCAGCAGGTCCTCAATAATAATAGCTTTTACATAAAACTGATGTAATAAAGTTGAAAAATTTGCTACCTATAACATTCATTTTAATAACAAACATGGCACAGAATAAATAAATAAACTGATGGAATAGACTGGTAATTTGCCCAGTCTGCCGGAGCAGGCAAGTATCCACCGTTCTTGCCGATAAATCCTGTAAAGTGTATCAACAACACACGTTTCGGGATTAGGCTCGAATTTCCGTCATATAGAAACCGATGTCAGTCATGAGTGTCTGATTACAGTTGCTAACATTTATGGACCTCGCGCGTCACTTACCATCAGATGGGGGCATGGTCGAAAAAAAAACTCTAACTTTTGAATCTGACACTTTTTAATATAACATCGAATAAACTAAATTAAATCAAAATAGCGAAAAACCGTGTTTTTTGTAAAAAAAATTATAGGGTCTAAATTATATTATTTAAAAAGAAAAAAAATGCATTGATATTTGTAAAAGTTTGTCATTTTTTGTCGAATAAGCATGTTTTTTTCACAGGTAACACAATCCGAATGTTATGATTTTTTACAATGTTTTTGCAGAATATAAAAATTCAATGATTATATTCTAAAATAATTATGAAAAAACTACATAACAAAGAAAATTAAGGGCGTAGTGTGCCGAGAATACTCGCTGCGTTCCCCCGTTGAAAGGCGTGGCTGACCCTTTGAACAAAATATTCTCTACTCAAAGGGTCACCCGTCGCCATGCGAAGTTTTTTGCGGCAAGAGACTGCCAGAGTCTCCTCAGACCACGGACTCATCGTTTCGACTGCAAATGGGATGTAGTGATTATTTATGATGATCTCCGCGTATTTGTTGCGTTTAAGACGTGCGGCTGACTCTGCAGCGGCCCTGGGTTTCTTACGGCTGGATGTCACATGTGACGGACAGAGTGCGTCAACACATGTGGCTTCCCAAAGCAGTGCACGGCCTCGTTTGTATAGAATCGGTCGTGATGATACCTTTTTAAATTAAAGATCAACAATTAACTTGTTTTTGTGTATCACCTTTTGATTTGCGAACGAAGCCGCGATAAACAGCTAGTTTTTATCATAGAAAAATCAGCGTGAAATTTCAAATTAAATACCCCTTAGGAACATTTAAATAGACCAGTTAATTAACTCGCTAAGAATGTCAAATGCCTAAGGCTTTCAATTAGGGGTGGTTTAGGGTGAAATGCTTGTACAGGGGTGAGTTGGACAAATAGTGCACGTGTTTGGCACGTGATTACTGGTAAAAATAGGGTTGAAAACATTTATCTTACGGTTTTAAATAGTTTTTTTTTTTTGTAAAAAATACAACACTGAGGTTATGTCGGGCTCGCATCGACTAAAACCTGATGGTGTTCCTCTTGAGGCCCCGTGGTGAATGGTGGAAGGCGAGACCCAACTGTGGACACTACCACCGCCCGCCGGCGTCGCCCGCTAGTGTGCGGCGAGGAGGGAGAGAGAGCTAGTCACCTCCCTGGCTTTTGGAGAGGCGCGTGGGACAGCCGCACGCACCGCCACGCGGAGCCCTAAGCGAGCGATGTCACCCACGTGACACCTCTCGGGCCCTTTAGGTGGGCAGGAGGGCGGCGTACTGCCTTCTTTTCTGGCGGAAGGGATAGGCGCTCGGGTCGTTCTTCCGCTCCCGTTCCGCTCCTTCTGGAGTATAGCACGCTCACAGAAGGAGGCCACAAGTCCTACGACGCTTCGCTCGCTACCATCAATTTGACTACCGATGGCAGCGAGAGATCGCGTCCCACCTGATTACATATAAATAAAAATGTTGTATAAAATTTAAATGAATACCGTTGACAACCCTAGGTGTTTAAACTGAAGGGCGTCGGTTCAATTCACTTTTCACCTCGTAAAGCCGAGGTCTTGATTGATACGACGACTCCGAATCGACTTTATGAATTGGAGCTTTATATTGTACCATTGTTGACTTGCTATAAATAAAGCTGCCATTCTTGTTAGCTTTACGACCGTAATCACTTCAGGGGTTGTCAAAAACGACGTATATGATAAATAAAGAAACAAAGAAAAAAAATTATGTCATACTCTCAGTAAAGTAGTAAATAAAGACAATCACAATTGAACTGAGAATCATCATAATCGGCCCACGCGTTTTGTCTCCAGTGTGCTTTAAAGGAACAAACTTACCCCCCACCGTCATCATCAGCCTGTGTCTCTCCACTGCTGGATGTAGGCTCGCCACTTAGCGCGGTCTTTTACAACTCTCATCCAACCTCTGCCAGCGACCTTTTTCAGGTCATCTGTTCATTTATCTGGCAAGGGGTCTACTCTACGTCGTCCCGTACGTGGTTTCCATTTTAGAACCCGTTTACCCCATCGGTCGTCGGTTCTGCGGCAGATGTCGGACACACCTGGCACTTCAACTTGCAAATTGTTAAAGCTGTGTCAGTTACTTTGGTTCTCTGACGAATATCAACGTTTTAAATTCTATCCATCAGAGAAATATTAAGCTATAGCTCGCTGAGCTACCTTGAACTTGTAGAACAGACCCACTGTCAGTGTCCAACATCCAATATGTCCATAATTTTCAATTCTTAAAAGTACAAAAATACTTAAAAAATCTGTTTTTTTTTTTTTTTTTTTAATAATTGTGTGAGCGAGAGGGATGCAGAAGCGTTAAACTCTCTTAAGAGGAAACGCGTCTCAAAATATTCCTCAAACCCTATAGGTAGTCGGTAAAAAGATACTTTATGTGAGGGTTAATTGCTCATTTGTTGCCCCGAGCCGACATATTTGTCACAGGAACACGTTACGCGATCAACCCTGTCACAATAAATCACGGCCGCTTTGCGCTATTTTAAAATATTGGATCAAAAGTTTAGTATAAAAATAACATAGTTATTTTAAAAAATAAACGATTGTAGATACAGAATTTTAATTTTTATGGAAAAAATATTTCGCGTTTTCTGACTTTTATAGTACTCAAACCACAGTTAGTCCAGTAGAGACTTTTGACCCTTAAAAGAAACAGGATTGAAAGGCATCAAAAAAAGTTTTCGTAAAAAAATGTGTGAATGCAGTTCGGAATATTGCAAAAAGTTATGGATGGTCATTTAGGATCACCTGTAACTATAACAGTTAAGGTTTTTACTTATCCTTACTGTCTTCTCAAAAAACTAACTGTGATTTCAATTTAGCCCAAAACCCTACGATTAAGGACTCAACCAGATTAATAGTCACATACAAAATTACTGCGAGAAACTGGCAAGCTGACCTCTACGTATATGCTATCTCTTTCTCTCAATTATATACTAATAAAAGTTTATTACAAAATCAACCTAATTCATTTGCTCATAAGTTATAAATTACCTTGACAAAAAGCGAGAGTTATCTTGGTTTGGAACCCAATAACCGTGGATACCTAACACTTTTTTTCAATTCAGGCATTAAGTCCGCATTAATGTTTTAAAAAAAAAATCTGATAATTCTACAGCCATTTCTAGACACATGCGGAGCTCATTATATAATAAATACGATTAATAATTATGGAGAAAATTAATGTAACAACTTTAGAGGACTTCTCTAAGAAACTAGAAGCGCCCCCAAAGTTCCGCCCAGTGGGCACGCGTTCGACAAAAATAAATAATTAACACCATAGACGTGTATAGGTTATAAATACAAGACATCGATACAGAATAACGCTGATGGCCCTGAAGTTCGAGGAACACACGAATTACAAATTTTAACGAAGATTAAAAGCTACTTAAATAATAAAATACAATTGTATATAAACTAAACTATAAATAAAATAGACTTCTAGATATGTTCTATCCAAAATAGTCCCAAGGAAACATTTTCTCTTTTTATAGCGAGGCTAATATGTTGGCAGAAATAATTACCAGCCTTCCTGTCTCCAGAACGTTCCGTTAGCCGCTTTGACAACTCCTTTGCGCTTCGCTGAGGATCCCCATTGCCCGATCTTCTTGACCCCAAACGGCGCGGATTCGTAACCTGTACCAAGCTTGGCGTATTTGTGCAACTTGAGGTTCTCAGCAGAAACGAAGATTATTTTCAAGATTTAAAAACCTATATTTCCCCTATAGTTATCAGCTAGACCTCCACTGTTGGAGATGGGGAATTTACACTCGCCATCTGGAGAATTTACACTCGCCACGCTTGGCGAGGGTCTGAATATAATTATAACTTATCTAATATATGTATCAATAAGATGTCACAGCATTCACCGATGAAAAAAATGGTTTGTCCAAATCTAACTTTGGCCCTAAACCGTACTAAAATGTACAGCATTTAGGGACAAACCGTTCAACATATGTCTACTTATTAATAAGAAGAAAAATCACAACAAATTTTTCATATCCTGCGCTAGGTTTGTTACCCCCTTAATTAGTTGGACCGGATATCGCCGTGCCCTTAACTAGAGACGCTCCGATGACTACACTAAATCCTCTATTATAACTAAAGTAACTGGATAATAAGAGAATTAAGACAAATATAATTTGGTAACATAAACTAATATTTATTGCACTGAAAGAATCAAGCGTCATCATTATATACTTACTAGACATGAAATTATTCAATTTATTGCATGTAATTACATTTGCAATAATCTTCATAAAATGCTCAAGCCAACTAACGTATTTAAAATGATAATGATTTTAATACCGTATTTGTGTAAATAGCTTTTCAATTACAACTATATATTTGCCCATTTTTTTAAGTATTAAAATGGATATAGTATTGTTATCCTTATGAGATAGATATCGCTCTTCACATAACTCTCTTCTTTCAATTCCCTCGCATCATTCTTCCTTTGTGTCAAACTCTTTTGCAGTTGTTGCTGCGAATTTGTGGAACAACCTGCCCTTAAATATAAGACAAGCACAAATCGAGCTCAATTTAAAAAGATGGTCTATTTGCATTTCTTAAATGGCTCCTAACAAGAGACCTACTTAGTGTATGTATATATATTGTATTGTATGTATTATTGTGTGTATGTATGTATGTGTTTATGTGTATAAATAATTAACATATTGTTTATTGCTTACAATGTGATCGTTTAGTTATAATATATAGGATTTTTACTTGCTGGGTTCACTTTAAATGCTTTATCTGTCCCTAAGGTTGGCTGTCAGAGAATGTCTAGCGGCATTAAGCCCGCCCCTTGTACATAGTGCAATAAAGTTTTAAATAAAATAAAAATAAATATATGCCATCGCGGACTTTCCTGTAGACCTATAGGTATAAGATACACAATGTCACCATACATTATATTGCTAAGTCTCAAAGGGTTTTCGTTGAAAGCTCCCAGACGGCTTATTTTTTTCCGACACCTCCAACAAATATCGTTAATGTATAAAAACTTAACATAACATAACCATTTCCCTTTCGGGGTGGTCAGAAACCACTTATTAATAAGCGGATTCACATTTAGCCAACTTTACAATAGGCTAATCATGACAAGTGGCAAGCTCGTCGATGTCTCCAGCGTACCAAACTCGAGAAATATCACAAATAAATTAAATATTAATTGTTTTTATTTACATTTAATAATATTTTTGTGTCCCGACCAGGAATCGAATTCATATTTATCTAACTTTACTACAGGCCAATCATGACAAGTGGCAAGCTCGTCGATGTCTCCAGCGTACCAAACTCGAGAAATATCACAAATAAATTAAATATTAATTGTTTTTATTTACATTAAATAATATTTTTGTGTCCCGACCAGGAATCGAATTCATATTTATCTAACTTTACTACAGGCCAATCATGACAAGTGGCAAGCTCGTCGATGTCTCCAGCGTACCAAACTCGAGAAATATCACAAATAAATTAAATATTAATTGTTTTTATTTACATTAAATAATATTTTTGTGTCCCGACCAGGAATCGAATTCATATTTATCTAACTTTACTACAGGCCAATCATGACAAGTGGCAAGCTCGTCGATGTCTCCAGCGTACCAAACTCGAGAAATATCACAAATAAATTAAATATTAATTGTTTTTATTTACATTAAATAATATTTTTGTGTCCCGACCAGGAATCGAATTCATATTTATCTAACTTTACTACAGGCCAATCATGACAAGTGGCAAGCTCGTCGATGTCTCCAGCGTACCAAACTCGAGAAATATCACAAATAAATTAAATATTAATTGTTTTTATTTACATTAAATAATATTTTTGTGTCCCGACCAGGAATCGAATTCATATTTATCTAACTTTACTACAGGCCAATCATGACAAGTGGCAAGCTCGTCGATGTCTTTAGCGCATACCGAACCCGGTACCTACGAGTCTAAATCCACGGACTTAGCCGCTAGACCACGGATTTAAACTCGGAGGTACCGGGTTCGATTTCTGGTCGGGACACAATAAATTGTTTAATTTATTTGTGATATTTCTTAAGTTTGGTACGAGACATCGACGAGCAGTAAAGTTGGATATATGTTAAACTCGGATCTTGATAAAAAGTACGGTTCTGACCACTCCGCTGGGGTTGACAATTTTATTATTGCCTAGAATCTAGATTAAAAAAGGACCAAGTGTAGGTAATTATATAGCGACAAGATTATTTCATAGGCAACTATTTTTACATGATGATAGACCATTCGCTGTCGAACTAGTTTACTTAGCTCTATGCATAGACGTATGTTAAATAATTAGTCTAGTAACCCTTACAATGGCCCTAGACTGTTTGTTATTTATTCATATAGTACACACGTATATATATTTTCAGTCAATTACGATAAAATTATTATAACTTATCTAAAATAATGTGTAATTAAATATAAACCAAAACAAGTAAAACATTAAATTATAAATTAAAACTTTGAAAATAATCTTTTAAATGACATACCAATATTATATTTATGCACGAGTAGGTTTTTGTTAAGTTAGCTTAAGTTTGGGTATTAAAGTTACCGCTAATTTCCTTATGTACATATATATAAAATAAAAAAAAACTATGTGTTGTATTGTATATTATACTTATTTGTGTAATGGAAAAGAAGCTTTGGGACATATTGCCGGAGTATGGAGTGAATGACAAACTGCTACAAGCTATAAAGTCCCTGTACAAGGGCTGCAAAGCTTGTGTGCGGGTGGAGGGAGGTATGTCGCCTTGCTTTGAATCCCAAATGGGCGTCAAACAGGGTTGTGTGCTTTCTCCTAGATTATTCACTCTATATCTCGACAAATGCCTAAAAAGAGTGAGAGAGAGTGACTGTGGGATAAAGATGAGTGATCTAGTGGTGAACTGCCTGCTTTATGCAGATGATGCTGTTCTTTTGGCATCGTCCGAACAACAACTGCAATCACTAGTCACAAGAATGAAGGAGGGATGTGCAGAAAAAGGACTCCGTTTGAATGCGAGAAAAACCAAGGTACTCGTGTTTGAAAGAAGAAGGATGACAACCGTGACGATAAAGATTGATGATGAAACTCTAGAACAAGTAAATGAAATTATATATCTGGGCAGTGTTTTCACTGCGGATGGGAAGTACGATAGGGACGTTGAAAGAAGAGTGAACGCGGGAAATAGTGTTAACGGTGCCCTGGGGTCACTGATCGGCAGTCGAAATGTCAGTGACAAAGCTCGGCTCGCCATACACAATGCCATGTTGATACCAACACTGATGTATGGAAGCGAGACGTGGATACGTTAGAATACGCATGAGAGTAGGGTTAATGCAGTAGAAATGCGGTTGTTGCGGCGGATATGTGGCGTCACTTTGGCGGACCGCATACGTAACGTCGAAATACGGAAAAGGGTTGGTATGAAGGAAAGCATAGGGACAAAAATAAGGAAAGGCATGCTACGATGGTTCGGGCATGTTGAAAGGATGAGCGATGAAAGATTGACGAACCAGATATATAATGCGAAAGTTGTAGGTAAAAGAGGCCCTGGCAGACCGAGACTCACATATCACGATCAAATAAATAAAACACTGACTAAAGGTGCATTAAAAAGTCTTCGTAACCAAAGGGCATGTATGAAGAGGTTAATGAATGTCGACGAAGCGAAAGAAGTATGTCGTGATCGTGTCAAATGGCGCTCAATTGTCTCTGCCTACCCCGCAAGGGATCTGGCGTGAAGATATGTATGGAACTGGTGCCTGAGATTCAGATTAACTTTGTTTGGGCACCAGTGGCCAATTCCTAAAAAATGTACTAGTTTTTTAAGTAAATAAACGATTTTTATTATTATATTATTATTATATATTATTTAGTTTAGTAGTAGAAAATATTATTTTGTTTTGACATAATTATACCATATTATTATTACCATGCCAGCGCCCTTTTACAGCAGCATCTATTAGTGTAGGTAGTACTTATCTGGTAACGAGTTCTTTGCTGATATTCATTCGTTATCATGATTAGTAAAATAATTAATTTGTTATTTGACGAAACCGAGTGTATGAAAAGGTGAATAAATAAATGAAATGAAATAAAAAATTAAAAAACGTATTCTAGAGACGTTTTATCAGACTTCCTGTCGTCCTTTATTTATAAAACTATTATTACTGACTGAGCTGCCACTAAAACTGTTTAAATTAAGAGTCAAATAAATGCTGGTTAATAAATGTTTTTTTTTAATAAATGCGGGAACGACTCCTAATAAAACTTTGATATATGTCTATGAACTTTTTTTCTGCACCATCCTGAGGCAAAGATGTTTTGTTCCATACCTGTCAATAGTTGCCAATTAAAAAATCATTATATTGCAGTAAATATAAAGTATGGTATATTTATTTTAAGAATACCTGTTCCAATGGACGATCCAAGCTTTGTGATATTTTTAGTTTAGGTTGCAGCATGCAATTTTACTTGAATTTCAGTATTATTTGTATATTCGGCAAGAGGAAACGAAGTAAGTAGACGTCGTAAAAATAAATTAACTGACTTTTTTAATGAAATCAAATCATTTATTTCCTTTGGTTATGTTGTAACAACTTGGATATTGTCAGATCTAAAATAATGACGGATACATAAAAAATATAAACAAACACAAGTTAGGTAACCATGTTTGACCCGTAACAGGTGGAAGAGTTATGTGTGCGTGAGCATTTTTCATTTGCGACTTTCGGGTTGCACATAGGCATGTAGTCTATCTTAATTCTGACTTGCCTGGTGGGTTACTGCTGTACCAGGTATTGTAATCTCATAGGTACTGATAATTAAATTTAAAATGTTATTAATTGATCGTTGTGGTGCAGTTCTGTATATGTTTTATTTCGTAAATCTGATATAGCTGAGTTTTCCTTGCAGATTCCTTTCTCAGTCAGATTTAACATTAACAGGTCACTGGAATCTGCTAAGCTGCTGGTCTTCTGCTGACAGCTTACTTATTGGACCACTCTGCTGCTTAGTATTCTACTAGCAGGAGTAGAATAAAAATAATAATTAAATTAATGACGTTTCATAAATGCCTGTAATAGGTTTACGTGAATAAAGATATTTTGACTTTGACATTATTGACATAAGCAAGGTAATTATAACTTGATAAATACTTAAGATAAGATCGTGGATGTTAATAGGCCGTGTCAACTAAATATCAATTCTTGGCTGTAAATGGGCCGTGTCACCTTACAAAGTAAATAATAAAAATATGTCAATTATAAAATAACAATAATGCCGGCTCTATTTACCCGTGACTGTGGGACGCAAAGAAGAGTTATGTCATCAGGTTATGTATGTATGTTTGTTCCTTTAATAATAATAATAATATATTCAATTTAACAGATAATTACAATCCATTTTTGTTAGTATACCTATCACTATGTTAGTAACAATGGCTTACATTAAAGTTAGTAAACTAAAATTTTATGTTAGTGCCTTATTTATACTTATTTGTACACGTGTCAATTTGTGTGAATCTTAATAAAGTGATACTGTATTGGACAGTCCACTTTATCCGATATGACCTTAAGCATATTGTTGGTGCTGCCTCTAATTCTATTGACTAGAGATGCAGTGCGTTTACGCATGATAGCAGAAAAACTATCAACTCGATTCTCTGCAAACATTCCGGACGCGCTGCAATTTCGTGGCAGCCCCAACAATACCCTGAAACCATTATTATACTGGACTCGTAGGGCACCTTTGTGACACACTGAAGACCTAACGCGTTGGCCGATTTTGATGATTCTCACGTCAATCGATTCGTTTCCATTATGTGAGTATCTGTCACTGAAGATATGACATTGATCAAATTTAAAACAGTCGGGACCCATTATTGGGAAGATCTGTCTCGGATTTTAGTGGGTCCCGACTGTTAAAGTTGCTATGTAATAAAATATGTAAAAATATTTCAATGTTAAGCGGTTTTTTTTTTCTTTTTAGTTTATAATAATAATTCACACTCATTTTTTACCAAATTAAGTTTTTTAATTTTTTAGATTAACTTTATTTTTTAATATCTTTGCCTGTCTACGTGAATTTATTACAGCCCCTAGAACACAGCGTCCTAGACCGTCACTGCTGGAGATGGGCCTTCCAGAACTGGAGAATTTGGCCTACACTCGCCACGCTGGCCAGTCGGCTTGGCGAGGATATGATGTCAATTGTTTATGACAATTTATTAACGATTCCACAAGTTGGCATTAGTGGAACCGGGACCGACGGCTTAACGTGCTCTCCGGGAACGGTGGTGTTGTAAATATATGACTGCAGTACGTAAGAAAAGTGTATTTCTCATTGGTATATGCCGGGGGGGGGTTTGAACCGGCCTTTGTAGGATTTAAGGAACGCGTTCTTACAACCGAGCCACCACCGCGCTTACGTGAATAAATATATTGAAATATATCTTTGAAAGTGCAAATTAAAAAAACGTAAAAGCTTGACGAACAAAGCTTTGGTTCGTTCGTCACCCGTAGCACAGAAGGACCGGATGCAACTTACCGGTGAAGTCACTGGGCTGTGAACCTGCGTGTCTCGTATGTCAACCTAACCATAAGGCGACCCTTTGTAAACTTGTATTGAGCCCACCTGATGGTACGCCGGACACGAACATAGAGATTTTTAACTTGCGATGTATATATGCTGTAAAAGATCCAAGCAGGGAAGCAACTAACGCCAGCCACTGACAACCGGCATCAGTACTTTGTTTGAAGGACTCCAGGTTGTAGGAATGCGGAAATAGACACATTTGCCGAAATTTCAAGAATGGTGTCGTACAGTTCCATCATCAGGGAACGACACATCTTCTCTACTTTCGCTTTCCACAGCCCGTGGACTTAGGTACCGCCCATGTGCCATGCTGTCATCTGCATAGCAACGAATGTTTCCTCAACATAGAAACAGCGTCGGTGACAACACGAAGCCCTACAGCACACCGGTGTTCGCCGACATGAGCCCAGACCCATTCCTATTCAGAAGGACACGAATGCTGCGCCCGTGTAGGAAGCCGGTAATACAGCCCAGCAGCTGTGGGGTTATAGATCATATGCCGGCAACTTGGAAATAAATGCTTTGTACCAAACCCTATCGAAGTCTTTAGAGATGTCCAGTCCAAAGATTTCTTTCTTTCATATAAAATAAGAGGCGCTTAAAATAATAGACTACCGCCAAAGTTTAATATACGGGCGAATACAGAAAAAACAACTAGTTAATAATTATACTACATGTAAGTCTTTAACTATTTTATTGTAACAGATTTAGAAGGCAAAAAATAGGACTTGGTAACAAACAATCAATCACCGGCCGTTCCGTAGCATCCACAACATAGCGTTCTTATTTCAAAAGTTCCCGCTTCTTTTTATTTTTAAACTTGCCCGTGACACTGACGGCCAACATACACTAATGAGTTTTGACATTAGCCCATGAATAAATAATATAAAATGTACATTCGTGCACTGAGAAAAAAATAAAATAATATTTTAATTTGCACTATTTTTTTATTATGTTTTTTTTATATACTAGCAAGAAATGTGACCTTGCGCCTTGTGATAGTAAGTGGCGCGCGAGGTCCATGAATGATAGCAACTTGAATAAGACACTAATGACCGACATCAGTCCCTAACCCTATGCCGGCTTGACTGGGCAGCCTGATCCCGAATTGTGTGGGATACTTCACCGCCCCGGCAGACTGGGCAAAATACCACCATCAGTCCGCGACCACCTATTTGTTGTTCTCATATGCCAATTTTAATTTTTAAGGGGAACCAATATTGTAAGCTTGCCATGGTGATATTTATATGAAATTTACACGGCTTAAAACAAGACTTTATTTATTTTATTTATTGGTTTTAAAAAATCACAGCATTAAGTTAATACTTTTTTGACGATAGGAATTTTGTTATACATTAGCCAGAATATTTTTTTATGGATATAAGTCCCGTACCCGTGTGTAATGGTGGCAAGAACCTTGGCTGCATTTCCCAGCATAATTGCAATGCCCTTTTGTCACAATGTTTGTTGCCGGAGACAACAAGACACAGTGTTATGTATTAAAAAAAAACTGCTAATGCCATGAATTCTAAACCTAAATATTAAAAAAAAAATTATACCTGCCTCTTTTACCAGCTTTTTTTACTTAATCATTTCTTATTTTTACACTGACGCATGACGTTTATGATAAATGGGGTTTGGAAGTCTCTCATTAAATCATTAAGTTATACACCCGTTAATAACTGGGGTACGTTATAAAGCTACGCGTCGACAGTTATGACTTTAACACCTTCATCATAAATGGAGACGTGGATGAAATTTATAGGCGCCGATTGATTCATGTGCGCATGTACATTTCTCCGAAAACTATTTTAGTATTCCTAGTTTACTAAACAGACTTAAACCAAATAAGTAAGTACAAGTATTTATTTAATGACACTGGATTTAGGATTCGTGTGCGGTCAGAGCACCCCAAAAAAAACCTTAGCAAGGAATTTTAGCCGCCTTGGCGTTGTTTGCCAAATTCACAATTCAAAAAGTCACAATTTCTTTTTCAATTATTTTTAAACTAACTAATTATTTTTCCGTATCTATTTTTTTATATGTTTATTTTTATTAATGTTTATATATTTATAATATAATATATAATTATTTATTATAAAAGGTATATGTATGTATATAAATATTATTCCACACAACACTGACACAATTCGTATAAAAAGGCTTCCTGAGACACAGGCATCACGCTAAGTTTAGGGGCCTTCGTAAAATGTAAAAATGTACTTTGAAAAATAAAAGTTTTTTTTTTTTTTTCTTTTAAATTGTTTAGCGACTACGTAAAAGATCTTCAGCAGTTAAGATCTAAGTGGTATAACAGCTTTAATGTAGGACTTAAGTACCAGGTCTAAGATTAAAGGCTTTCCCAGATAGACGCGTTATTATCGGTCGATAATACCGGATGCTTTCTTGCGATATCTGTTTTGATGATAATAACGACGCAATAGAGGTAGGACGCTTGCGTCTGTGATGGTGTAGATCTTACCAGGTTAAGTCGAAGGTTGAAGGAGACCTGCTTCCTGACGGTCGGGCCCGCGGGCGGCGGACCCTCATAGAACGCGGCCTCTTGCAGCCCATAATCCGACTCCTCATCCGTCCACTCCAGCTTCATAGCCCCGGAGCTAAGGAAGAAAGAAAAATCAAGTTTAGTTATTATTATTTATTTATTTTAACACTTTATTGCACTTAAAAACCTAGTACATAGTCGAGTGTCGAACATAAGGCATATATGCTAGTTCGAGGGGGGTTAACTGGTGACCTGAGATACAGGTATCTTCTAGGTACCCCGTTCAGGCACCAGCTCTTATGCTCGGTAAGTTAATTTGTTTTAAATATATATTTAGTTTTTGGGTACAATATCTAATAGGTATGTATGTACCATATTGTGACTGTTGATATTTTTATGTACCTACCTATATTTTATGAGAGAAATAAACATTTTATTACTATTATTATTATTATTCTTCACCGGCTAACCTTGGGGATCATGAAAGGTGATGGGCAGGATGTAGAAAAATATGAAAATAACTTAAATTACAAAAAAAAACATAATTACGCATGCATTTAGTTAGAATGGCGGCATTCGGGAAACTCCGGCTCATCATCTCATCTTCCATACCACATTATTTAAAGATGAAGGTCCTCCAAGTAATGTCGTACGGAGCAGAGACGTAGATACTGACAGTGGGTCTCGTCCATAAATTCAAGGTCGCTCAACGAGCTATGGAGAGAGCTATGCTTGGTATTTCTCTGATGGATAAGGAAGTAGTAGACATAGTTTTAAAATTAACAAGCTGAAGTAGCAATGGGCTGGTCACATCTGCCACAGAACCGATACTGGATGACGCAGAGTGGGACGACCTGAAGAAGGTCGCTGGCAGAGGTTAGATGAGAGTTGCAAGACCTCGTGAAGTAGCGAGCCTTGGGGGAGGCCTACATCCAGCAGTGGAGAGACACAGGCTGATGATAATGATGATGATGAACCATAATTACTTACGTTTTTATAGTCTACAAAAATACATAAACATTTTTTTGGATATATATATGTAAATAATATATATATATATATTTTCAATAATACTCGTATATTCTATGTATATTATATATTTTAATCAGACTGGTTTTTTTTTTTTAAATTGATTGTGTTGATGTTTAATATGAATAGATAATCGTAAGCCCTCGCAAAAAAGATTCGTTCAGAGAAGCTTACCACATCAATATGATATAATCTGGCCGATTGGTAGATGGAAGAAAAAGGCGAATAAACAGGCTGTGCGGTTTAATACGGCTTCACGGCTGACCGCAGGAATCGAACCTGTTCCTTTTTATATCAACATTTTAAAATTACCTTCAGTAGGTGGAAGTTATTGGATTTTTTTTAGATATCTATGCGCATTATTGCTAGAAAAATGACATTACTTGTAGTTGCCGGCATCGATGTGGAGATAAGCAAAGTGGAATCCATGATAGATACCAGATTTAGATCGTTGTCCATTTTTACCGATTTTAAAAGACATTTTTTATTTTCATTCAAAACAGCCCCTAAAACATAGCCTCCTAGACCTCCAATGTTGGAGATGGGCCTTCCAGAACATACGAGTATATCTGGAGAATTTAGCCTACACTCACCACGCTAGCCAGGCGGGTTCGCGAGGGTCTGATGTCAATTTTAAAGACAATTTGACCGCCTCCGTGGTCTAGTGGTAACAAACGTTGCCGTGAACTCGGAAGGTCGAGGGTTCGATTCCCACCGGGGGCAAGTTGTACATTGTATAATTTGTCTCGGTCTGGGTGTTTATATGATAATATGTATATATTTACAAAAAAAAAAAGTATAATATGTATTTTATCAGTTTATCAACCATCTAGTTTCCGTAACACAAGCCTCGTAGCTTACCACGGAAACTAGATGGCGCTGTGTGACCTGTCTGGAAATATTTATTTATAATTTATTATCGAGTCCATAATTTGGTATTACCGCAACCGACGGCTTAACGTCATCTCCGAGGCATAGGAACGATAGTGTAAGTGTAGTAATGTACGTAAAAACAAAAAATCTCATTGACACATGTGGGGGTTTGAACCGCAAAACTTTATATATATTTATTAAAAGAGAAAAATACATTTTATTCGAAGTAATATACAAACAGTATAAAAGAACAATTAAAAAGAAATCACTACAGCCCCTAGAACACAGCGTCCTAGACCTCCACTGCTGGAGATGGGCCTTCCAGAACATATATCTGGAGAATTTGGCCTACACTAGTCAAGCTGGCCAGACGGCTTTGCGAGGATATAATGTCAATTTGGTATTAGCATTGGTATTAGTGAAACCGGGACCGACGGCTTAACGTGCTCTCCGAGGCACTATGACAAATATACGTAAGAAAAGTGTATTTCTCATGGGTACATGCCGGGTGGGTTTGAACCGACCTTTGTAGGAATTAAGGAACGCGGTCTTACAACCGATCCACCACCGCGAGAAAGAAAAGAAAACCAATCATTAAATAAACAAAAAAATAAAATAAACTACACTACAAATAAAACTAAAAAAATAAAAATTATAACCGTCCGATTGGCGTAGCCTGCAGAGGACACTCGCTACGTTCTCGCGTTGAAGGGCGACGCTAATCCTTTAAGCAAAATATTCTCTACTTAAAGGATCACCCATCGCCAAGCGGAGTTTTTCCCAAAGTTCACGAGAGAAGGCCAGAGCCTTCTCGGACCACGGACCCATCGTTTCGATATCGTATATTTAATTCTAGCAAATTTAAAAAAGCTGTAATTTCCTGCCCAATTAATAAAAGAAAGTAAAGTATCATCACGACCGTTTCCCTTTCCGGGTGGTCAGAAACCACGCTTATAAAGAAGCGGATTCCCATTTAGCCAACTTTACTATAGGCCAATCATGACAAGCGGACAACCTCAAATTGCGCAAATACGCCAACCTTGGTATCGGTTACGAATTTGCGCCGTTTGGGGTCGAGACGATGGGCCCATGGGGACCGTCAGCGAGGCTCTTGGCCAAGGAGTTGTCAAAGCGGCTGACAGAAAGGTCTGGAGACAGGAAGGCTGGCAATTATTTCTGTCAACGTATTAGCCTCGCTATACAGAGGGGAAATGTTGCCAGTCTCCTTGGGACTATCTCGGATGGGACGTCTCTAGAAGACATTTTTTATTTATAGTTTAGTTTATTTTTAATTTTATTATTTAGGTAGCTTTTAATTTATATTTAATGTGCTATAATTAACTTCGAATAAAATAAATTGATAATAAAAAAATAATAAATATATGTATTTATTTATATTAATAAATATTTTTGTGTCCCGACCAGGAATCGAACCCGGTACCTCCGAATCTAAATCCACGGACGTATATAATCATAAACGTAGTCTACTACCTTACGTTTAAGCGAACGAGTGCCTTCATTCCGTAGCCACGACTCAGCTGTTAAGGCACGCAGGGCCAAGAGTGAAAGAGAGACGGTTTATAGGGTTTTAGTCCGAGGCGCCTTGGGGTCTCCTTAGGAGGCCTCACGGTGAGTCGGGCATGCGACCTCCCGCGGTAGCCCTTCAGGCTGGGGTCGTATCATTGATGATATTGCGATACACGTCATTAAAAAATAAATTGCTTGTCATCTAACAATAAGGTTGATTTTCCTTTGAAATTATAACTAAACTAACCTATATACGCCTTTTGTACATAGTGCAATAAAGTTTAAAATAAATAAATATTCTTGTCAACTTTCTCTACCAAACCTAATGCTTCATTCAGCTAATGTATAATTCAGTTTCTGCAGCTGTGAAATATTATAACTATGGAAATAATGATTTCCAGAAATTCCTTTAACATTTGCATTATACATGCTTCAGTAATTCAGTATCTAATTTGAGATGCACAACTTTCACTCTGATCCTTTCTATATTTACATGCGACATTTACACAGACATATAAAACATGTATAGGCCATTGATATGATATTATTTCTTGAGCTCGGTAGGCTAGAGGCATTAGCGAGTTTACCACTAGTCATGGTGGGCCTATAGTAAAATTTGGCTAAACGTGAATCAGCTTTATTAAAAAGGGCGTGGTTTCTAACCACCCTGTCATGGTGATACTTTACTTTTTACTTCTTTATTGCACAAACTAAGTGTATAACGGCGAAGATTAATGCCAACAAGGTATACTAATGAATAAGTACACTGTTACATAAATTACATCTGATGACGACTCCTGTTTGACTAGAAATAGATAGCTGCAGACACAGTATACGAATCTGAATATCTGCTAGAGGAATGGGATGGGATTTTAAGTTGGTTGTTATATAAGACACAAAGTGGACGGTTGTGAGTATCGCACAAATATTCAAAGACGGGATTTAAGGTATATTATCTGTGTAATATAGTGGTCAGCGAAAATCAGAACAAACACCGTAGTATAGCGTGTAGAACACGCTAAAAGAGGCTACACCCTCTTGAAGCTGCAGCGATCCGTATTGCCCGCCTCTGCATGACATTGAGAGCATCTGTAAGGTACCATCATCAGCGGAACCATCCCAGAGGGGAGAAGAGTATTCCACGCATGACCTAATTTGTGCTTTATAAAGGGTAAGTCTGAGTGAGGGCGGGAAAAATCGTTTCACCCTGTTCAGTTTCCCCAGTTTTTTGGACGCTGTTTTGGTGATGCCCTTAATGTAGTTTCGGTTTAGATGTTTTCTCTCTACATCTCGGCCAAGTTTTATTAAAAACGTCATCGTTTTAGGCGTGAAGACTAGAAATTAGGAGACAGACTTATCCAGATTACCGAGACAGAGCCGTTTGGATCCTAGACCTCCATTGTTGGAGATGGACCTTCCGGAACATGTATCTGGAGAATTCGGCCTACACTTGCCACGCTGGCCAGACGCGTTGGCGAGGATCTGATGACTATTCATTAATGATTTCACAAGTTGGTATTAGTGGAATCGATACTGACGGGCTAACGTGCTCTCCGAGGCATTGGAACAATGATCATGTAAATCAATAACAAATGTATGTTCGAACCTTATTATTATGTATATAAAAGGTTATTAATTGATCGTTGTGGTGCAGTTCTGTATATGTTTTAATTTGTAAATCTGATATGGCTGAGTTTTCCTTGCAGATTCCTTTCTCAGTCAGATTAAACATTGACAGGTCACTGGAATCTGCTAAGCTGCTGGTCTTCTGCTAACAGCTTACTTATTGGACCACTTTGCTGCTTAGTCTTCTACTAGCAGGAGTAGAATTATTCAAAATAATTAAATTAATGACGTTTTATAAATGGCTGTAATAGGTTTACGTGAATAAAGATATTTTGACTTTTTTTTTATATAATCCTTCGAGTGTTTAATTTTCGTTTGCCCTACTCGACTGAGTTGGCCAGAAATATTGTTTTTTTCGGACCTGCCATTATGTATGTCTGTTAAGATACCATGCTATCGGTTGCTATGCGTTTAGCGCAGGTCGGAAACCTTGCGCCCTCGGCTATAGCTCACCCAAAGGTAGCCAATGATCCATAAACATTTATAATATAGAGAATTGGGCTTGTTAAGTTTTAAATTTTATCAAATTTGCTTCAGTTATATAGGCTTGAATAAACAGCATATAAATAGACAGTTATATGGCATTGGAAAAAACAGCCTCCGTGGTCTAGCGGTTAATTCCGTGGATTTAGACTCGGGGGTACCGGGTTCGATTCCTGCTCGGGACACAAAAATATTTATTAATTTAAATAAATACATAACTTATTTGTGATATTTCTCGAGTTTGGTACGCTAGAGCTTGCCACTTGTCATGAATTGGCCTATAGTAAAGTTGGCTAAATGTGAATCCGCTTCTTTGTAAGCGTGGTTTCTGACGACTGGCAACATTTTTCCTATGTATAACCTGACGTTGACCTGACGCTTGGCTGAGTATCCCCACGGGCCCATCGTCTCGACCCCAAACGGCGCAAATTAGTAAACAGTACCAAGGTTGGTTCCTGCGATTGAAGATGTCGCCTGGATGTGAGATGGGGCTAATGTGTCTACACATGTCGCATCCCACACCATAGACTTGCATAAGTTATGTTATTTTTGATTGTAATGACTACTCCAAATATAAGTTATTTTACAGTAATTTTGTATATAATTTTTTGACATGTAAAAGCGCATAATACAATTAATAATAATAATAATATAATTCTTTATTGCACACAAAATATAACATATAAAATAATGTACATAGGCGAGCATAATACCGTATGGTATTCTCTACCAGCTAACCACCAGATCGCTATTTAAAAAAATGGTCTATTCGCATTTCCTATCGCAATAAAGCTAGTATATTATTATGTATGTATGTAGGTTTATATGGGTATATAAGTATGTATTAGTACGTAGTATATTATATATTTATACATCTAGTTAGTTATTAAATATTTTTTTATTTTTTTTATTATCCTTTATTTTTGCACCTACTTTTCAGTAAAGTGTTTAAAGTTATCCCAATGGTTGGCTATGATAAAATGTCTTGCGGCATTAAAGCCCGCCTTTGTCTTTGTGCAATAAAGTATTAAATAAATAAATAAATAAATAACCTTTGGGAGAGTGAGAAATTATTATAATGGGTGCAGAGTACGAAATAAGAATAATAATAATAGTTAAAATCAATCATAAATATACCATAGTAAGTATAAATAACATACCAATATATAAATTTATTTTTATTTTATTAATATATTTATTGTCTTATGCCTAATTGCAAAATAAATAAAATGAAGTTGTAAATGGCAAATTGTAGCGCTGTCTTAAATGCTGCCAATCCGTCTGACCAGAGAAGGCTAAATTCTCTAGAACGTTCTGGAATAACCAACTACAGTGGAGGTCTAGGATTCTTTGTTATAGAGTAAAGTATCATCATCACGACCGTTTCCCTTTCGGGGTGGTCGTAACCACGCTGATTCACATTTAGCCAACTTTACTATAGGCCAATCATGACAAGTGGCAAGCTCGTCGATGTCTCCAGCGTACCAAACTCGAGAAATATCACAAATGAATTAAATATTAATTCTCATACAGCCGAATTTACAAAGCACATCAAATACAATAACATTAAACAAAAAAATATAACTTTGTGGCATTTGGGGTTGAACCAATGGGGGTAAGTATATTCTCTTGATACCCACAAATTCAAAAAAGAGCTGGGTAAACGAATTTTTCAAAAGTGTGGCGATCCCAAATGCCATAACTACCTAAAACAGAATATTTCGATTATAATTCAACGAGGAAATGCGGCGAGCGTTTTAGGTACCCTCCCTGGTGGTAAGCCCTTAGTTTATTTTGTAGAATAGTTTTAATTTCATAGGTATTTTTAGTTTAGTTTTATTTATTATTTTAATATTTTTGTATCTCCTTAAAGTTGCTCGTCATCCTATTTTCACCTATTTCCTTACATCTTTCACGCTTCTCCTTAACCAAAGATTTAGTCTCATTCTTGCAACGATGGTACAACTCCTTTTTTTCTCTTTTCATACTTTCATTCATATTAAGCGAAGCAACGTAATCTATCCAAGCTTTCTTCTTTCTTTCTACCGAATCTTTAACCTCGTCATCCCACCACGCGTCACCTTTGGTTGCTCGCTTTTTTGCTACCCCACATACTTCACTTGCCGATTCTACCATACCATTTTTTAGGTACTTCCAGCATTCTTCCACATCTTTGCTCACATCTTTCAGGTTGATAAGTTTATCTTTGACGCGTTTCATAATACTCTTTTTTCACACTATCATCTTGTAACTTTTCACTCTTTATTCTCTCTACTACTGACACATGGCCACCTGATTGCCGGTGGCGCCATTTTGTGAACAGACCACTTATCCTAGTAATTACTAGGTAGTGGTCTGTTCCCAATTCTGGACCACGATACGCCCTGGTATCCAGAATCTGTGTTCGCAGTCTTTCATCAACTATTATTAAATCAATCATACCTACTCTTTTCACTATTCATCGTTCTTGTGTACATGTGAATGTCTTTGTGAGCAAACATTGTGTTGGACACAAAGAGATTCTTTTCTAAGCACACGTCAAGTATAAGCTTACCTGCATCATTAACTCTCCTATCTCCAAAATCACCTAGGACCGTTTCGTAATCTGTACGACGTGTCCCCACCCATCCATTTAAATCGCCACATAATATTATATGTTCGTTCCCAACTGCCAAATCTAGAACTGTCCTGACCTGGTTCCAAAAATTCTCTAGTTCCTGTTGTGGAGCTGAGCTCACTGGTGCGTAGACCACGGCTACAAAAAACTTTTTAAGCCCAGTCTTCAGACGAACCCAGAGAATTCTTGGGCTTTCCAGGCAGTACTCGTACATGCTGTCGGCCAAGCGGCCAGATAGTAAGATGCCCACACCCTGACTACCACGATCGCTGTCTCCCACTCCCGACCAGAGCGCGATCCTCCCTCCCGGTAAGTCCTGCATCTCACTACCCCTCCGCTTGGTCTCGGTCACGCCAATCGCATCCAACTTCATGTCATCCATCAAATCTAAGAGTTCATTCATCTTATCTTTCATTCCCCCCCGGACATTCCACGTGCCAAATCGACACTCCTCTGTCCTCGATCCGCGCTTTTTGGGCCATGCGTGATGGGTTGCGGGCCCCATCGCCGCTTCGGCTCATGCTATTGCCGACCCCGCATTACAAATTTATCTGTGGCTGAGTTGTCATTACAATTTTATAATCAATTATTCTATGATCTACAGGTACAAAATTATAACTATTACAATATAATATCAGACATAATACAATAAAAGATAAATAAACAATGTCGGAATAAAATTAAATGTCAAATGAATTAAATGTTAATTAAAATTAAATTGATAAAATTACATGTCAAACTAAAAAATAAAAATATTTTGTGTGGCGCCATCTGGTGAAGGTGTCCCGTGTTACTAGCTTCCCGTGGTTCTCCTACTTGTCTGCAGATGTCGCTGATATTTTGTAGAACTATTGAGTAGATGTTGCACTTTCTTACTACTTTTAATGTTGACATTAACAAATACAAAAATAAAAAATTATAATAATTGCACTTTGGGTGGGTTTGAACCGGTGACCAAAGCTGCGCGCGGTCGGCTGTATTGACCGCCGAGCTACCGAGATCCGTAGGTGCGTTACGAAAATAATGACTATATGCATCATGCCTTGCTTTGAATCCCAAATGGGTGTCAAACAGGGCTGTGTGCTTTCCGCCAGATTATTCACTCTATATCTCGACAAATGCCTAAAAAGTGTGAGAGAGAGTAACTGTGGGATAAAGATGAGTGATCTAGTGGTGAACTGCCTGCTTTATGCAGATGATGCTGTTCTTATGGCATCGTCCGAACAACAACTGCAATCACTAGTCACAAGAATGAAGGAGGGATGTGCAGAAAAAGGACTCCGTTTGAATGCGAGAAAAACCAAGGTACTAGTGTTTGAAAGAAGAAGGATGACAACCGTGACGATAAAGATTGATGATGAAACTCTAGAACAAGTAAATGAAATTATATATCTGGGCAGTGTTTTCACTGCGGATGGGAAGTACGATAGGGACGTTGAAAGAAGAGTGAACGCGGGAAATAGTGTTAACGGTGCCCTGGGGTCACTGATCGGCAGTCGAAATGTCAGTGACAAAGCTCGGCTCGCCATACACAATGCCATGTTGGTACCAACACTGATGTATGGAAGCGAAACGTGGATATGTCAAAATACGCATGAGAGTAGGGTTAATGCAGTAGAAATGCGGTCGTTGCGGCGGATATGTGGCGTCACTTTGGCGGACCGCATACGTAACGTCGAAATACGGAAAAGGGTTGGTATGAAGGAAAGCATAGGGACAAAAATAAGGAAAAGCATGCTACGATGGTTCGGGCATGTTGAAAGGATGAGCGAAGAAAGATTGACGAACCAGGTATATAATGCGAAAGTTGTGGGTAAAAGAGGCCCTGGCAGACCAAGACACACGTATCACGATCAAATAAATAAAACACTAGCTGAAGGAGAATTAAAAAGCCTTCGTAACAAAAGGGCATGTATGAAGAGGTTGATGAATGTCGATGAAGCGAAAGAGGTATGTCGTGATCGTGTCAAGTGGCGCTCAATTGTCTCTGCCTACCCCGTAAGGGATCTGGCGTGAAGATATGTATGTATGTATGTATGTATCTACTAAATATAATTTAATGTTTTGACTTTAAAAATATAAATAATATAAATTAATTAATATTATTGTGTCCCAACCAGGAATCGAACCCGGTACCTCCGAGTCCACGGAGGCAGTCAGTTTGCTCTAGAGGCTGCCTTGAAATGTATTTCAGTCAACCAAATCGACTTCTACTTCACTGTAACTTTCACACCCTTTCAATTATCTTGCATACAAGATAATAATGCCGGTGTCGCCCCGGCCGTATCCGCCGGATATTGAGCGGAATAATTCACTACCTTAGCTTCAGAGACGCCGAATTTGTTGATACATTTACTACGTCTTCTCGAGTTGTACAACGCGTGGACGGAAGTTCTGTTTTGACTAATTGATAGTACCCAAAGTTGGGGATAAATGGAATCTTATCATTCCTAGCGTTATTATTTAGATTTTTTATCCGGAGTAAAGTACAAAGATTAAAAAATAAAATAAATTAAGAACTCAATTATAAAAACTAAAAAATAATAAATAAAATTACGACTATTCGATGGGCGTAGTGTGCCGAGGACACTCGCTGCGTTCCCCCGCTGAACAGCGAGGCTGACCCTTTGAACGAGATATTCTCTACTCAAAGGGTCACCCGTCGCCAAGTGGAGTTTCTCACCAAGATCGCGGGAGAACACAAGAGCCTCCTCGGACCACGGGGCCATCGTTTCAACTGCAAATGGAATGAAATGGTGACTGATGATGATCTCCGCGTACTTGTTGCGCTTAAGGCGTGCGGCTGATTCTACAGCGGCCCCACTTAAGATTTTTTAATTCTGTATTCTTTTTAATAAAAGATATTCGTCCTATTCGAAACGGTTTTTTTTTTCTAAAAGTTCTTTTAACCCCGCAAAAAAATGACAGAAAGCAAAAATAACGGTTTCGTTTAATTCACGTCAGTTAACTTTTATGTATTTTTATTATCGGAATTTTACAGTATTTGGTTGGGTAGTGAGAGAAGCAGAATAGTGCATATTGAGACCCTTGTTGCGCGGCCTCCTTTTCAAATCTCTCTTACTCACACACGATGGACCCAGGCACCCGCACGGTCCATGGAGTGTCAAATTTGTCTTAATTTTTTTTTCAGAGTCCTTACGTCCTATAATTGCTACGAATCACTGTATTACATTTTTTTTACTTATTTATAAAAGTCTTGCACCTAAACATGCACCAAAATTTTATTTGTATTTAATATCATATTTTTTTATTAGGTTAAGTTTATAGTGTAGTAGTAACTGCCTCCGTGGTCTAGCGGTTAATTGCTTGGATTTAGACTCGGAGGTACCGGGTTCGATTCCTTGTCGGGACTCAAAAATATTTATTAATGTAAATAAATACATTTAATTAATATTTAAATTATTTGTGATATTTCTCGAGTTTGGTACGCTGGAGACATCGACGAGCTTGCCACTTGTCATGATTGGCCTATAGTAAAGTTAATTGTGAATCCGCTTGTTTATAAGCGTGGTTTCTGACCACCCCGAAAGGGAAACGGTCGTGATGATACTTTACTAGTTTATAGTTATTTTATTTTATTTAAGTAGTTTGTAATTATTATTTTATATTTTGTAAACACAATGAATTAACAAGTCTTATTTTATTATATGAGTGTTTTGCAATGGGAGTCTAAACGATGACGACTTTATTGAATGCTGGGTTGGATTATTACCCGTAAGATTAGGAAACTCACAGATTTACTATTGGTTCGCTATGCTTTACTATAGATTAAGGCTAGCAATCATATTTGGCTGAAGCATAAATGTCAAAATGAATGTTGTCATGATTAAATGGCCACGTAAAATGACAATATTTGACATAGTCATTACTAAGCTTAACAAACAGCACTAGCGACATCTTTAGCGTTTATTATTATTATTGTGTATATTTACTTTGGTTTTAGTATATATTTCAATCCATTTTCATTTAATTAGGCTGGTAAATATATTTTATATATTGTACAGTAGGTATATACTTTCAATTTGTTACTTTTGTTGGATAATTAATATGTATGCTGTGTAACAACAATAGTTTTAAGTTGTTAAATTTAACTTGTTTCTGTTTGTTGTACCTATTCTGAATAATAAAAATATATACATTTAAAACAAATAAAATATTAATTCAATCTCAATTAAATAAAACGTTAAACCATAAACAAATAAATACTAAATACAAAACATCACGATGAGACAAAATATTCCTTTTATCCCCTCATTATTAAGGAAAACAATCTGGGACAAGGGGAACTATTCATCGCCACGTGGCCAGTTTCCGGCGATCACCCCTTCCCATTTGTAAAGTGTTAACTAATCTCTGTCTCCCAAGGATGAAAGTGTCCCTTTTCGGATTTCGGTAGTAATTTAAATTATCTAAGAAATTAGTAACACGTTCTTCGTACGGTGATCTATTTTGGACACAACGAATAGTGGTTTCTTCTACTGTTACATTAGTTTAGTAGTTAGGTTTTTTGGTGGGTAGGTGGGTGAAAGTGAGGCCCTGGCAGACCAAGAGTATACATGTCACGATCAAATAAACAAAACAAAATATAACATATAAAAACGTGTACATAGGCGAGCATAATACCATAAAGGTATTCTCTACCAGCTAACCTTTGAGAGAGTGAGAGAAGATTTTGTAAAAAAAAAAAAAAAAGAATATTATGGGTGCAGAGTAAGAAAAATTAACACCAAAGATCAAAATATTATAATAAGTAACATCAATAAATATATGGGAATGTAGGAAAGTATATGGTTTAAATATCCAAGATGATAATAAATATATACTGTGTATAAATAATAAATAAAATACGTGCATATTTAAAATAAATAAATAATAATACCTATATGTCAAAGAAAGGAAATTAAGATGCATTGTTGTTAGAAATTACGAGTTTTTTTTAATATTTTTAGAGACGGTGCCTGTCGGATAAATAAAGGCAGCCTGTTCCATTGACGGGCTGCAGAAACAGTTAGTGAATCTGAATATCTGCTAGATGAGTGAAGAGGAATTAAGAGTTGGTTGTTGTGTGAAGAACGAAGAGAACGAGAGTGAGAGTCGCACAGATATTCGAAACGATCGCTAAGTAGCTGAAGGTGCATTAAACTAAAGTGCATGTATGAAGGAAGAGGTTGATAATTGTCGTAAACGCTAAAGACCGTGACCAGTGGCGCTCAATTGTCTCTACCTAGCCCGCAAGGGATTTAGCTTGAAGATATGTATGTAATTGTTGTAACAAGCGTTTTTGAAAAACTTGTCAAAAAAAAAAAAGATTTAAAAGTTAGAAAACTTCCATAAGTGTTTGTTCCACATACCTATTGATGAAGTAATATTGATCCCTAGATTTGTGCTCGTCTCACGGCTCTCAACGACATCATCCGAAGGGCTCTTGTCACTGCTGGTGTACCCGCAATCCTAGAACCCTCTGGAAATGGGTGGAGCGATGGCATGGCTGACGGCATGACTGGGCCGTGAAAACTTGGCAGGTCTCTGGTGTGGGATGCGACATGTGTAGACACATAAGACAAATTGACATCTCACATCCAGGCATCCTCATCCAGGCATCCTCATCCAGCACGGGGAGTGCGGCGGTTTCTTTTGAGAACTTTAAGCTGCGCAAATACGCCAACCTCGGTCGGTACAGGTTACGAGTTTGCGCCGCTTGACCATGGGACATGGCAATTACTTCTGCCAACATATGCCTCGCTATACAGAGGGGAAATGTTGCCAGCGTTCTTGGGACTAACTCTGATGGGACGTCTCTGGAGGACATTCTTTATTTATAGATAGTTCTCTTCGTTCCTCTTCCAACTCCACACTTTCCATTCCCTCTCATCACACCTCTTTCGTCTCTAAATCGTTTGCTGTCGTCGCCGTAAATCTATAGAATGAATTACCTCAGGATATTAAACAAGCTTCTAGTCGTGCTATATTTAAGAATCTGGTGTACAAATATTATCTTTAACTTAAACAATTTTTTTTTACTTCTATTGTATTGCCACTCTCTTCATTCACACTCTCACAACGAGCGACGACGCGACGTCTACTTTTGTCCCGCTTCCTTTATCACATGAGTAGTTTTATTTTATATGTATTATTGTATATATCATATATATATATATAATATATAACCTATTTACGTATTTGTATATGTAATAGTAAGTATTATTTTTATGTATTTGTTTTATAAATTGTTATTGTATATCTATTATTGCACCTACTTACCATGAAAACTGTCCTAATGTCCTAAAGGTTTGGCTGTCAGAGAATGCCTCATTAAGTCCGCCTTTGTACATAGTGCAATTAAGTTTTTAAATAAATAAATAAAATAGTTTATTTGCAAGCTTGCCCACTTGTCTTGATGGGCCTATCAGGTGCCTAAACGTGGTCTGCCTTAATAAAATCATGGTATATGACCACGTGCGTGATGCCAACGTTAATTGTGTGCCCGAAGACATATACCACCAGATTTAATGGTCGGCAGGGACAAGGTACTTACCTCTGCATTCATTTGTATATTAATAACACGCGATGTTTCACCAAAATGACCGCGAACCTTAATTTTATATGTAAATAACCTAAACAAAAATGTTTTCAACAAGTCATTTAGAACATGTGACGTAGATTCCTTTTACTAGAAAAAAGTTACAATTGTAGCCGTTTGCAAAAAACGGTTGGTTTTTACAAATAAAATTTAATAATTAATATTTTATTTACTATCAAATAAACCTAATTAGAATTAATTTTGGTGTCTTTTATTTAAATATAAAAACGAAAAACATTCTGAGACAACTGCCTCCGTGGTCTAGTAGAGGTACCGGGTTCGATTCCTCGTCGGGACACAAAAATATTTATAAATGTAAACAGAAATACATTTAATTTATTTGTGATATTTCTCGAGTTTGGTACGCTGGAGACATCGACGAGCTTGCCACTTGTCATGATTGGCCTATACTAAAGTTGGCTAAATATGAATCCGCTTATTTTCTGGTTTTGGTTTCTGACCACCCCGAAAGGGAAACGGTCGTGATGATACTACTACTACTAATACCTTTTACACTCTCAACGCCGCGTGTTAAATCACTCTATATTAGTTCTGTTGAGGGTCGATGACGATAAGCAAAACTGAGCCAAACTGCAACGCCTCACATTTCCCAGATGTTTGAGACGAAATATGACGAGTAAATTATAATGATTTATTATTATTGGGCGCATTGAATTATGTATGGATTGGGCAATATACATATGTAAATGAAGAATGGTTTAAACCATGCTGGTGGCGCCATCTGTGTAAAATTATTATCCCTAATTTTTTTTTGGCGCGCAAGGTCCATAAATAATATAATAATAATAATAACGTTTATTGAGCTTTCTTATTGGTACCTATATACAATGTTGAGTAAACAATATATGAAATATTCCTTGAATTTTACATTTTACGCATAGAAACATTTTTGATTGAATGCAAACCTTAAGGATAGGCAATTTTAAGACGGTCCCTGACTCCTAACCAAGATTACTTGTGTCCTAGGATGTCAGTCAGTTCCATATTGACTAATACTTATAGCCTCAGATAGCCAGCTCAAAAGGTATGATAATAAAAACAACGTAAATCAAAGTACAAAAGAGGTTCCAACACAACAGTTAGCAACATCAGTCAATAACACTTGACTGGGCATGACGGGCGCCTGATCCCGAAACGTGTGGATACACTTTACTGGGTTTATCGGCACGAACGGTGGATACTTGCTTTCCCTGACAGACTGGGTAAATTACCCCCATCAGTACCGCCTATTTTTTGTTCTCGTTGAAATTATGTGCTATTTGCAATGATGTCAAACACCAATTTTTAGGAGAACTAATATTGTAAGCTTGTCATGGTGATTTTTTTTTTTTTGTCACACAGCGCCATCTAATATCCGTGGTATATATAAATAACACCGCTTGAAACAAGACTTGTATACATTTATACTTGGAACTTTTTACGTGACGCTATCAGTTAACAAGATTGTGACAACGGCATTATTTAAATACAACTGATATAATAATTTCCAGTAACTACAAACTGTAAGACCAGCGCGTACGGTTAAATGCCCAGACCATTAAATATAAGTCGATGTTAAAAACCTAATTTTAGGATTATTTGCAATTAGGAGATTCCATTACGTGCTCTGCTCATTATAACGGAAATATATTCGTCGACATTCGTCGAAACTTTTCTTCAATAGTTTTCGTCGTTATTAAAATCCATATTTTAGTTCTGTAAATAATTTAATAGAAATAAATTAACTAAAAAATTAAAATTAAGCTAATAAAAATATATAAATATATATTTTTTTTTTATTAGGTTTAGTTTATATTTATTTTAATTTTTACTTTAAGTAGATTTAATTAAAATATATACTTAAATAAATAAATAGTGGTCAGTAAGTGTATATATGTAATAAAAAATAACTAAACTAATAACAATATTCACCCATTACTTGATCACGTGGCAGTGTGCCCAAAACAATTGCATTCTCCTGCTGCACAGTGATGCTGATTTGCTGCGCGAAAAAACCGCCAGCCCTCTTGTCACATACAGCATTAACATAGTTCTTATAAAGGAGCGGATTCACATTTAACCAACTTTACTATAGGCCAATCATGACAAGTGGCAAGCTCATCGATGTCTCTAGCGTACCAAATTTGGAAAATATCACAAATAAATTAAATTTAATTGATTTATTTATTATGATTATTATAATATCAAATGCTACTTTTTTAATATTTATTAAAAGTCAATTATGATTTATTCGAAGTACAAATTAAATTAAATAAAATAGAATAAATAATAATAAAATTGAACCAAACTAAAAATACCTATGAAATTAAAACGTATTTACAATTACAATCGTCGCATTTCCTCGTTGAATAATAATGAAAATATTTTGTTTTAGGTAGTTATGGCATTTGGGGTCGCCACACTCCTAATAAATTCGATTACCCAGCTCTTCTACGAATTTGTGGGTATCAAGAGAATATACCCGGTTATCATATAGTACGTAGTACCTAAATTTATGTTTATGTAGTATATAAATAGTATAATGGTATAAAATAGTATGTAGTTTATATATGTATGTATTCGTATGTAATTTTATTAATAAATATTTATTATAATCAATGAATAATATTCTATAGACGTATATTTTTAATATATTTCATTTTAATGGCGTGTATCAGGCAAAGCTTTTTGTAGATGTCGCTAGCGGCAATGGTACCTTGTTTTACACCTATATCGCATCATTTTTAAATGGTTTTGTAGTTTTTTTATTTTTATGACAGATAAATGTATTTTAATTTAACGTTACCTACCTTAAAAGATAAATTAAGAAAGCGCACACCGTCTTTAACAAGAAAAAAGGTTTTAGTAATAGAACGGCAATTTTGAGATCACCATATCTTTGATTTCGTTTAGAAATCTCGATTTGTACACTTTAAAGCTGCTCACTTCGGCATAATATCCAGAAAATATAAAATTTCCTAATAAAAATACAAGTTTTCTATGCAACTGACAGTTATATTAGGTACCATCTATCATGCGCCATCTATCGTGATAAAAAGTTAGTGACACACCCCATTGATATATTGCACCTACCTCACATAAATGTTCTCGTTGTTCTGAAGGTCTGACAGGCAGAGAATGTCAAGCGACATTATGTCACGCCTTTGTATATTAAAGTGCAATAAAGTTTTAAATAAATAAAATAAATACCCACATTGTTTAACCCCAAATGCCACAAAGTTATAGTTAAGTATTTAATGTGATATTAGATTCTGCTATATGAGCAGCCAATATTATATTTCCGTACCTAATTATATCTATAAAGTTTTCGCAGTATCTGCAACTTCGCGTAATACGCAAAGCTGCAACTTCACGTTGGTTGGCGTGAGACGTGAACGCCAGACGACAGGCTCGCATTAGCGCAAGATACACTTCTAAGAATCTCGACCCAACTTGCTAATGCGTTTGCAAATCTTTCATGTTTAAAACATACAAGCTGAGACTTCTGTACTTAGTTATTCCTTAGTAATTTCAAAGAGATCAAATTTAAGATTGTTTTTTATTTATATATCGTTTTAAACACGCGAGTGTCACTGATGATATAACATTAAATACATTTTAGTTAGGCAACGAAGTAGTATAGAATAGGAGTAGGTATTTAACGCAGATCATAGAATGACGTAAACTATCCTCCAGTATTTGTAAAACCCTGCAACTCGAACGAAGAGCACCTGTGTTCCGGGAAGCAGTATTCATTGTGTGCGGAAAGAGTATGAACCATTTTTGATTTTTTTATTTCCAGACAGGTCACACAGCGCCATCTAGTTTCCGTGGTAAGCTACAAGGCTTGTGTTACGGAAACTAGATGGTTGATAAACTACATATTATACATATAAACACCCAGACCGAGACAAATTATACAATGTACAACTTGATTGAGTTCACGGCAACGTTTGTTACCACTAGACCACGGAGGCGGCATATGCATTTATACACCTAAGAAAACTATGATGGAATAAATAGTTATTACATTACAGTCCCTAGAACACAGCGTCCTAGACATCCACTGCTGGAGATGGGCCTTCCAGAACATATATCTGAAGAATTTGGTTTACACTCGCCACGCTGGCCAGAAGGCGTGGCGAGGATATAATGTCATTTTTTTATGACAATTTATTAACGATTCCACAAGTTGGTATTATTATATATGGCGTCGTAGTGGATTTCATTCGGATAACAGATCCGTGAAGGTCTTCTACGACGAGTATCTTCGACTATTAGGAACTTCCTTTGTCGGAAATCCGCTCGTCCATCGACGATTGATCAGCGATTATCTATGTCACTCTGAGGAAACGAAACGTTACAAAAAAAACTTTAGTGTGATTGATTTGCTCTTGACATTGAGATAGGTTAGTAATTTATTTATAAACTAGCTGTTTCACCCGGCTTTGCCCGTGTATATAGTCGACACAAAACTAATTTGGTTGCGCATTATTTTTATTTTGCAATATCTCCTAAGGCAGCGGTTCTCAAACTTTTTTGGTGACGGAACCCTTTTGGAAAGCAAATACCTGATGGAACCCTACAATATAACAACAGTTTTTAAAAGTGTATTCTTTATTCATAAGCATAATAAAGGTACAATGTAACAATTACTAATTATTAATTATTTACCACATGGCAAGTACAATAATAAAAAAAAAAAAACCAAAACGTTCGACCAGAGAGAGGTGTTTTGATTTTTTTTCTAAATTATTGCGGAACCCCTACGGGGTATCGTGGAACCCTAGGGTTCCGCGGAACACACTTAGAGTATAGATGTCCTAAGGTATTTATTTAAGTTGCATGGTGTAAAGAAATATAAATCTTAATGTAACCTTCATGAAAGCCAACTAACATTTTAAAATGATAAGGATTAATAGCGTATTTGTATTATTTTTTATACTAGCACGACATGTGACCTTGTGCCCACCTGATGGTAAGTGGCGCGCATGGTCCATGAATGTTAGCAACTGGAATCAGACACTTATGTCCGACATCAGTCCCTAACACTATGCCGGCTTGCCTTTTCACACTTCGCTTGACTCTTGACTTGACTCTAGGTTATAGCAAAGTGAATACACAGAGGCTGGAAGAGCATTCCACATCTTTATTGTGCGACAGATGTATGAGTCACTAAATATATAGGTACGCGAATACCTAATAATACTATTTTAAATATTTTTACGGTAAGTCAATCGTTTTGACATTCATAATTTCCTAGATAATTTTATTTCCTAGAATGTTAATAGACTACATTTCCCAAAATAAAATACAAACTTAAAAAATGTTGAATTGTGCGAGTGAGAGGGATGCGGGAGAAAAATATACAGCAATCATCAAAACATCAAATATGTGGTAGAGGAGGAGCACAGTGCTAGTACTTAATGCTAGGTAAAAAATTCCAAGAAAAAATATACCTAGACTTGGTAAAATAGGGTTGAGGTACGGAGAAAGAAATAATCAACTCCGGCCACCTGTTCGGCTGTGCAACTTTAAAACCTACTATCTACAATCCCGTATCCCCTAGCGGATTCACATTTAGCCAACTTTTCTATAGGCTCATTATGACAAGTGGTAAGCTAGTCGATGTCT
Organism: Tinea semifulvella; assembly: GCA_910589645.1. NCBI lineage: Eukaryota > Metazoa > Arthropoda > Insecta > Lepidoptera > Tineidae > Tinea > Tinea semifulvella. The sequence continues at coordinate 8,833,151 of OU342620.1, forward strand.
CTAATCTCTAATTAATTGTGTCCCGACCAGAAAACGATCCCGGTACCTCCGCGTCTACCACAATATTTAAAATTAGAGATATATTACATACATATTGATGTGTATTATCATTACAAGTTTATATACATATATATCTTTACACCAGCTCCCTTGCGGGGTACGCAGAGACAATGGCAATTAAGCGCCATTTGTCACGGTCAATGGATACCTCTTTCGCTTCGTCAACATTTATTAACGTTTTTATACATGCCCTTTTGTTTCGAAGACTGCGAGTGTTTTATTTATTTGGTCGTAATTGGTGAATCTTGGTCTGCCAGGGCTTCCTTTACCCACAACTTTCGCATTATAAATCTGGTTCGTCATCCTATTAACATGCTCGAACCAACACAATCAATACTTCCCGCCTATATTACTAAACCGATTTTGATGAAATTTGACAGAGACGTTCCTTAGAACCTAAAGACGGACATAGGCTGGTACACGTCATTATCTGACCACGATATCGGCCTTATATGTTATATGTGTAAATGTTTGATAACGAGCCTTCACGCCAATACGTGTAATCTTGTAATTAAATTCAGAAGACATAGATTCCCAAATTTACAATACACGTTTAGTATTTTGTAGTACATAAAATAGTGAAGTGAGTTTGGCGATATCCACACATTTTAAGGTGTCCCTCTTTACGACTCACACTTTGGGAACCTGTGGGCTATACTCGTACGATACGTGGCCATCTATCTATCTGTTGGTCTATTTGATTTGCCTTTTTAGATACAACCCGACTGATTTAAAATATACACAAACGTGTCGGCGAAAGAAATTTTATTTTCATATGGTACCCGTGTGAAGGCAAGGTATCGAGTGCCTTCAATTGTAGCCATGACTCAGATTGAAGGGAGACAGTTATAGAATTTTAGTCGGTACTGTTTAGTCTCCTTATCGGTTACGATATAATGTATGTAGTTCGTTTTTTATGTAGTATATGTATGTACTAAATTAAGTAGGTATCGTAAATTATATTTATTTGCACCCTGCCCATGATTTCTCACTTTCCCAAAGGTCAGTTGTTAGAAAATGCCTAACTGGCAGTAAACTTGCCTATGGACACTAATGTTAAGTTTTTGTGCGTCTAAAAGAATAAAAAATAATGCACAGTTGCTAGGTTTTATAATCAGACAGCCGAGTTGCAGGGTTATATTTAGCCCATTCCCTCCTCGTGACGTCCCAACCATAACTTTGAGTAATGTGAGAAACTCATCTCTGGCGTGACAAAAAGATAAAAAAACGATTTAAACTTAAGTTCTTTATATTTAAATGTATTTATTACTAATTTGTACTAATGCCATAGTGGTGTTAAGCTATAATATCCTTACCGTCTGGCCAGAGTAGCGAGTGTAGGCCAAATTCTCCAGAAATATGTTCTGGAACCAGGAGTGGAGGTCTAGGACTCTATGCTCTAAGAACTGTGACCATTATTTATACATTATTCCACTTTTTAATTTGCATAAGTCTGAACGGAAAAAACCGTTTCACCAGTTTTCGACAAGAGTTCTGTCTATGTGTTTATTTGTCTATCATGCGTATATTACTGAACTGATTTAGATTAAATTTGGTAGAAATGTTCCTAGCAACCCAGAGATCGAGATAAGTCACTATCGGAGTAGAACATGTGACCCTACGACTAAGTGAAGAGTTTTTTACCAACCACTCGAGTATTTCAACATTTAGTTTTAAAAAAACAAGACAAGTGTAAATGCATCCCCAATCTCGCTCGCCATATGTCGCTCGGGGTCGACGACTCAGCTCGGCTGATAAATATTAATATTGTAACGTTATTATCACAGACATACATACATATAGGACCAGTACAAATCATATAATATATAATTACAATATTAAGCACTGGGTGCGATTTTTTAATGCAACCAATGTGTTTGATATCATGACTAGGAAATCACGATTTAACAAATGTCTTATTTTGGAAAGTCACGTGTGGTACCAACAAATCATTTCTCATAGAGAAACGCTTTTTTATGTCGCTCAACAATGGACGTACGACTTCAACTACGCTGAGATCCAACTGCAGCTGCACCAATGTCTTCAACAGTTTCGACAGCAAAGTGTAACCCTGTCGGATTAACAGCAGCATTGCGAACAGCACCAACAGCCTATTCTGTTACTTAAGCGAAACGTTATATAATGGAATCCGTTCTCTATATATATATCACGCCATTAAAGTTGATATTCGCACGGCCGCTGTCAAGGTCGAGCGCTTATAGAGTTGAGAATTGAATAATATTTTGTAATTATGACGTGTCGCGGTGGTGGCTCGGTTGTAAGATCGTTCCTTAAATCCTACAAAGGTCGGTTCAAACCCATCCGGCATGTACCAATAAGAAATACACTTTTCTTACGTACATTTGTCATAGATTTACAACACCACCGTTCCCGTGCCTCGGAAAGCACGTTAAGCCGTCGGTCCCGGTTCCACTAATACCAACTTGTGGAATCGTTAATAAATTGTCATAATAAATTGACATCTTATCCTCGCCAAGCCGTCTGTGTAGGCCAAATTCTCCAGATATATGTTCTGGAAGGCCCATCTCCAGCAGTGGAGGTCTAGGACGCTGTGTTCTAGGGGCTGTAATGAATGAATGAATGAATTATGACGCAATCTCTGACGTAAATAACGAAATCCACGAATAGCTTTTGCGAATAAGTAACAATAGGGCCGCAGTAACCGTTATAATGTCTGTTTCTTTTGAAAAAAAATAATAAGTAATTCAATCAATTATTTTCATGCTTTTATTGTATTTTAGTTAAAATTTGATCTACAAAACCTCATAAAAATATACACTATATTTTACGTGTTTGCTTAATGTATAAAAGCATTAAGAATAAACAAAAAATGTGACTATAGACTCCAGAGTTCTTCGCGCCATTTTGCGTCGACATGTCAAGTGCAAGTTTTTGTTTTGTAAATTAATTTGCTGTGGATATTATTGGTCAAAAGCGGTGTTGTTTTGTTTAATAATGTGCTGCAATGTGAATAATTATGGAAAACGATAAATTGGACTTTAAATATAGGGCACAAGTTGCAGTTTATTTTTTGCGGTTTTCCCGCGCTGTGGACTCCCATATTCTACCCGACGTGTTTGGGCTATAATGCCGCGAGTGACTCCAAGTAAAGCATCAAATTCTGCAGCATCTGGAATTTGATGATCCCCAACTCGGTTATGAAGATATATTATGCAAATAGGTTACGTGTTTAGGACTGATGTATTCTGTACAATGTCCTTTAAAGACAATTAAAAAAAAAACTATAGACTCCACGAAGTGCCTGGAACGCATCTAATTCTAATAAGGCCCGGATTAATAGTCGTTGCTCCGCCAGTGTTTAGCACGAGCCTTTACTCAGAACTCTTAAAGTGACAGATTTTTAGAGAAAAAACTGTCACTTTGATTCACAATGGCTCCTGCTAAGCAACGACTATTAATTCAGACCTTAGACGTCGCTTGAGCACTTGATTGGCTTAGCAAAGAATCAAAATCTGTCTATTATAGTGCGAAATGATAGCTCGGCAAAGCATAGTTGAAGTTGCGCCAGTGCTAAGCTATGACTAATAATCCGGACATAAATCTCAATTTTTGTAATCTATTTAACCCAACTGTGTTTTCACTAACTTCCGATAGATGTCACTCGTTGGCCTGACTTGACGTATCTATCTGGCCGACAACGCACACTTCAAGTGTCTCCAGAATATCGCTCCGTCTTCCGCTCGGCCCCCCAACGAGAGCCCACTTCCAAGATAAGTGCTCTTGGAGGAGAGCTGAATGGAACCTAGCCCCCTGGAATTTCTCCAAGCCCAAACTAGGCCCAGTAGCCACCACTGTCTGTCTATTTGTCGAACCGTTTCACCGAATTATTTTAGTTTTTCTTGAATTGTAAATGAATTTGTTAGCTAAGACTGTTACATACATACATATCTTCACGCCAAATCCCTTGCAAGGTTGGTATTAAGCGCCACTTGTCACGATCACGACATACCTCTTTCGCTTCTTCGACATTCATCAACCTCTTTATACATGCCCTTTTGTTTCGATGGCTTTTTAATGCACCTTCAGCTATTGTTTTATTTATTGGTAGGCGAGTCTTGGTCTGTCAGGGCCTCTTTTACCCCCAACATTCGCATTATATAGTAAAAGAAGGTATCATCACGACTGTTTCCCTTACGGGGTGGCCAGAAACCACGCTTATAAATAATAGGATTCACATTTAGCCAACTTTACTATAGTCCAATCATGACAAGTGGCAAGCTCGTCGATGTCTCCAACGTACCAAACTCGAGAAATATCACAAATAAATTACATTAGAAAATATTTTTGTGTCCCGACCAGGAATCGAACCCGGTACCTCCGAGCCTAAATCCACGGACTTAACCGCTAGACCACGGAGGCAGTCGCATTATATATCTGGTTCGTCAATCTCTCTTATTTTATCCATTCGACATGCCTTTTCTTATTTTTGTCCCTATGCTTTCTTTCATTCCTACCCTTTTGCGAAAACAGTTCCAATAACAATAATTAATCTACTCTATACTTTGAAGTGACTTTTTAAATAAACTATATTTAAAAAAAAACTAAATTTAACCTATAAAAAAATACATAGAAAATAAAAATTTAATACTAACAAAAAAAATAGCTCCTCCAAATCGCTGTCTTGTGGTATGGTGCTCAATACAATTTTTAATAGTTGGGTTATAATTTAAATATTGCACATAAGCTTATTAATTTATAAATTGGGTAACGTTTAATTTGGATGGCTGTGAATTAATTCATAATTAAAAATGCAGTGCGCCTGCGCAGCGTGGATCGAGCATCGAGCAATTAGAGTCGTCCAACATCCAGACTACAATCAACTTTATGACATATGAAATAATGACGATATTAATAATTGAACCCAAACGAAGGGCAAGCGACAGTAGTTTTATTTTGGTACTATTTTTAGAATTGCTCTCTAAATGGTTACTGTGTCAATTTTGTATGTGGGAAAAGCTACGTATGATTCTATTAGTAGTTGCCGGCATAAGTTTTGAGCTATGGTTCTTCTGGGTTACAATTTAAATTATATACAAGTGCCACGGAACCAGTTATTACTAAATAAAAACATATTATACCCAATTATGAAGAGAGAGGAAGACAAATTTCTAAGCATTCCATGGATTCACCGTGCGGGTGCCGGGTCCATCGTGTGTGGGTAAGAGATGAGAAGAATGGTGTCTCGGGCTTGCGACCGACAATAGGCTGGTTTAAGAAAAGGAGGCCTCCTTTTTTTTCTATTGCGCGATAATATCATCATCCACCATTCTACTTCTCTCCCTCATCATCATCATCATCATCAGCCTGTATCTCTCCACTGCTGGATGTAGGCCTCCCCTAAGGCTCGCCACTTAACGCGATCTTTCGCTACCCTCATCCAACCCCCACCAGCGACCTTCTTTAGGTCATCTGTCCATCTCCATTCATTCCATTCTCTCCCTACCCAACCAAATACTGTATGATTCCGTTAATGCCGTCTTGGAAGCTCGTTCCATAAATGTATCTCCTGCAGACCTGCTTAGGCCCAATTCTTTCAGTAAGTGATGCAAAGATTTTGTATTAAAAAAAAATGTATGAAAAAAAGTTCATATTCCGATTTAATCTTGCTTTGTCAGTGACACCCACGCAAAATCACAAGAGATGGGGTTACATGAAGGTATGAAAAAAGTATAAAAATATCCTGCGAGGGTGCGTGACTTGTCACAACAGTCTCTTTTGTTATGTTTGAAATTTAATTTTACTATCCATTCATATTCATTACAGCCCCTAAACCTCCTCTTTTGGATATAGGCCTTCCAGAACATAAATCTAGATAATTTGGACTACACTCGCCACGCCTGGCCAGACATTGGTGAGGATCTAATGTGAAATTGACGACTAATAATTAACGATTTCACAAGTTGGTATTAGTGGAACCGGGATCGACGGCTTAACGTGCTTTCCAAAGCACGGGAACGGTAGTGTTTTAAATATATTAAAAATGTACGTAAGATATATAGATTTCTTATATTAAAATATCCGCTTTATCTTATATTTGATCACTTTGAAACAGCCATAGAAATTGTAATAGGCTTCATAAAAAAGGATCCGCATAAAATGCGTGTCAGCCAAGCCTACCTGCGATGGTCCCGTTCGTGCAAGGTGGATGCAGGCCCTAGCAGGAAGACAATCAGATTATTGTCTACAGGATAAAATACTACTAAAACTTTGGTTTGACACATCGATATATACGCGGTGAATTGTATAACTAATTTGTGATTCTATTGATAAAAACAAACACTTTTTCCTGAGGAACCATATGTCTTATGCTATTTTTTTACGTTATTCGAATTTTCGAATTTATATTTTTATTTTTATAATTGTGTCTGTCTTAGCTTATAGTATGACAATGCCTATATACAGCAGCTATAATGTTAAGCGTTATTCTGTATTTATAATTTTGATATTTTATTATTTTATTGTTTCTCTCTCCAAATGATGGTTATAAATAAATAATAAATAAAATCAGTTTTTATTTGTCACAAAAATAGTTAATAAAAATAAAAAATATAGTTAAAAAATAAAACAAAGATATAATGACAAAAGGGTCTATGGTTCAGAAAATGGTGTTGGAAGCAGGTTCCAACAACCTCTGTTATTATACCATAGCCGACATTTAAATTTAGTGGAACAGTAATATAAATAAAAGTTATAAAACAATAATGAAACAAAATTTAAAAAAAAACTTAAAATTAAAAAGAAAAAACACCATGAACATAAATAAATAAATAAAAAACAGAAACCTAGACGGGAGCTGCCCCAGCCTGCTTCACAAGCAGCCATGCTGCACACATTTTACGAAAAGTGGGTAACGTTGTAACTATCGCGTCCCGAACGGGCGGTGGCAGATCATTCCATATTTTGGCAGCGGCATGCTTGAAGTAGCCCCGGGCGCCTACCAGGCCGTACATGGGAAGGTTAAACAAAAGACCTCTGAAAGATCGTTTGTACGACTTGTAGTCAAACTTACTATGCATATCATGTACTGCTCCAGATTCACCAATATGTACTATAAAATGATATCGTTTTATATCAATATTGTAAAAATTGACGTGTAAAAGTGCAGAATACATCTCTTTTTGTCCTATGCCTACTTGCAAAATAAACGAATTGATTTGAATTGAAGTAAAGTACAATAATTAAAAAAAAAACTAAATTATTAACTTAACTAATAACTAAACATTCGAAACATATAAATTAGTATTAATAAAGAAAACTACTTCATAATAAAAAAAAACAACTAAAAATATAAATGGAATTAAATATATATTGACGTGTTGGAATAATAACCAACTATGTTAGCCATTTATGCACAAAAATATTATGAAATGAAATATTTATTTGTATGGAATATGGTAAATAGGTACATAGTTTTTAAATAGCTCACATACTCCGCCATTACTGGCACACTAATTTATACTAACTTAATTAATTACTAATTTATACACTGAAAATAATTTATGTAATAAATAAAATGTCATGAATTTAAGAAATCTCGCATAAGATAATACTCGTATACGAGATGTATGTACTTATGAATTTGCGTTATTGACTAAAACCGTTCGATTAAGACTTACTATCTTCATAACTAAGCGTCACACTGCTTAGTCGATTTTATCACTGGAAAAAGCAGTTTTTTTTACAACTGGTGCAAAAAGTGTATTTACTACAAAAAATGTTAGTTGGTTTTCGCTCTAACCCGGCGATATATAAAGAAATAAAAAACTCCAAATCCAAAAAGAATGCCACGTCGAATTGCAATGCTGATTTGGCCCAAATATTGCCCAGCCCTCTTGTCTCCCGAGCTTTTTTGACAACGCTGGAAATTTTCCTGTGCACTTGGACCTCACGGACCGAATTTTAACTTGAATTTTGACAGCCTCCTAGGTCTAACGGTTACGGCCGTAGATTAAAAAAAAAACATTTAAAATTAGCTGAAGTAGCAATGGGCCGGACACATCTGCCGCAGAAACGACGACTGATTGGGCGAACAGGTACTAGAGTGGAGACCACGTACGGGACGACTGGAGGTTGAATGAGGGTTTCAAAAGACCTTGAACTTGAAGAAGAGCTCTCCTTGGGGGAGGCCCTACATTTTTATTTAAATCTTTATTGCACAAAGACGAAGCGGGCTTATAATGCCGCTAGATATTCTATCCTAGCCAACTATTATAATGTCGCTAGATATTCTATCCTAGCCAACTATTATAATGCCGCTAGGTGGTGGGTAGGTGCAAAATCCAGCATCAGCTCTACATCCAGCAGTGGAGATACAGGCTAATGATGAGGTGATGATGAGGTTTACGTGAATAACGATAATTTGACTTTGACTTAATTTTTAATGAATTCGTTAAATTTAGCTTCTACATAAAAAAAATACCAGTACATAAGTCTTGTTTTAAAATAAAGTTTGTTATTTTTATATAAATAGCACCATGGCAAGCTTACAATATTAGTTATCATTGAACGTAAAAATTGGCATTTGATATCATGGCAAATGGCACTTACTTTCAACGAGAACAATAAATAGGTGCAGGCGTACTGATGGTGGTAAATTGCTTAGTCTGCCGAGGCGGGTAAGTATCTACGGTTTGTGTCGATAAACCCAGTAAAGTGTATTCAAACGATCCGGGATCAGACTCGAATTATCATGCCCAGTCAAGCCGGCATAGTGTTAGGGACTCATTCATGAATGTGATATTTCAGTTGCTAACATTCATGGACCTGGTCACATGTGTTGGTATAAAAATAAAAAACATATAAGTCATGGTAACCCTATCGTATTGCACACAAGCGTGACTTACACACACACACTCACGAACAGTGTCAGTAATAAACAGCCCACAGATGGTGGCAGTCTATCTCTTTCCTTTACTCCGGGACCTGCTCGTCAGATGTCGATCCAGTTTTTTTCTCTCCTCAATACGAACAAGTTTGTCAACATAGTTTTAGATTGTGTATGCGAAATTATTTACAGTTTCATTTTAAGGTATAAAGAAATTAAATTAAATAATATTTGCCATTTTGTAAAGTATTAAAATGGATATAGTATGTTATCCTTAAGAGATAGACATATACCATCACGGACTTTTCTGTAGACCTATATAAAATACACAATTCCAACATCCAACAACATTATTTTGTTATATCCCTTTGATTTAGGCAGCGTTTTCGTTGAACCCAGACAGCTTATTTTTTTTTTTTATTCATTTTGGAAAACCAACAGTTGACAATATTATAGTAAATAATATACAGTAAATTCACTAAGAACTATTAAAGGTTTTCACATATAAATTTAAAGTTAAGTAATAAAGAGCAAGAGAACCATAAGTAAGTTGATAATGTTGATAAAATGAAATTCCGACACCTCCACAAATATCGTTAATGTATAATGAAATATTTATGAAATGAAATATTTATTAGTGATTGTATGGTTACAAATCAAGATGAACAATATATTTTTACCTGCAACAATCTACCTTAAGAGGCGTACAAATATTAATTTTGGGCCTAATACTAATTAACAATTATTCTAAACCTACAGCTAAAACAAACAATTTATTTACATACATTAATATACAAACACGTAACAAATTATATACTTAAACCTTCCTCGAGAACCACTTCATCTATTGATTAAAACAGCATGGAAATCGGTGCAGTAGTTTTTGAGTTTATCGCGAACAGACAGACTTTGTTTAATAATATGTAGTGATTATATTATATTATACAAAATGCATACAATCTTGTATACGTATATTAACATATTATGAATAATTTACGTGTTCAGGCCTAAGCAGGTCTGCCGTCAATACATACGAGTATATGGAACGAGCTTCCAAGACGATTAACGGAATCATACAGTATTTGGTTGGGTAGGGAGAGGAGTAAATGGTGGATGGTGAGAAAATAAAAAATATAATAAAATAAAAAATGGTGAATCCGTGGAATGCTTAGAAATTAGTCTTCTAATTCTTCTTAGTCGCGACACTCTTGGCAGAGTGGTCGTGGTCGCCAGTGCTAGTGGCACGCTTAACAAGCCGTCGCCACTTCCCCGGCTTTCCTAGTGCACTCATGTAGGGGATGATCTCATCGGAGACCTACCACGCATCCTCTTGTCATCGACTTTCCCCTGGACTATCAAGCGCTTGATGGATGTTTCTCCACGCCGTGACACGTGTCCGAAGAAAGTGAGAATGCGTCATTGTACAGTCGAGGAAGGCGTTGTCTGATCCCCAGTTCCTCCAGTATGGATTGTCTTCTACAATGTCTTTAAAAACAACAGTCTTGCAGGAGAGAGTGTCGTTGTTTTTTGTGGTTATTTCAAACAATTGTGACTATATAACTTCTAAATTATTACTTTTTATAGTAACTACTAACTTCAGCAAAGAAGCCGACAGACGCATTCAGCTAGGATGGGCTGCATTCGGGAAGCTGCGCCACATCTTATATTCATACCCTAGTGTTTGAAGACGAGAGTTTTCAACCAGTGCGTTCTTCCAGTACTGTCATACGGTGCAGAAACGTGGACACTGACAGTGGGTCTCGTCCACAAATTTAAGGTCGCTGAGCGGGCTATGGAGAGAGCTATGCTTGGTATTTCTCTGATGGATAAAGTCAGAAACGAGGAAATCCGTCGGCGAACCAAAGTTACCGATATAGCCTTCAAAATTAGTAAGCTGAAGTGGCAATGGGATAGACATGTCTGTGAAATCGATGAACGATGGAGTAGACGGGTTCTAGAGTGGAGACCACGTACGGGAAGACGCAGAGACCCCCGCTAGATGTACGGATGACCTAAGGAATGTCGCTGGTGGGGGTTGGATGAGAGTGGCAGGAGATCGTGTGAAGTGACGAGCTTTGGGAGAGGCCTATATCCAGCAGTGGAGAGACACAGGCTGATGATGATGATAAATAGTAACTACATTGTGCTATAACAAGACGCAATATATCTGTTAAATCTCATTTGGCTGATTGTCGATAAGACAACAGTCGCTGATTTTCAACTCTGATTTGTCATAACTGTTTTTTGCAACATTACCTACTGAATATTATGCTTCGTGAAACGCAATAAAACTATTATCATACGAGATATCAGTTTATCTTGCTATCTGAAGGTCATGGTAGCAACACATACGAATCTCTGAATTTTAATAATTTACCTACCTATTTTTTTAGATGCAATACTGATTTAACTTCCTAATAGTCTGCTTTATATTTGTGTTATGGCAACAATATTAACTACGTTAAGTGACGAACTTGGCCACCATGCCTTATGTTGCCAAAAAAGTGCCGACAGGATCTCGACACATCATGCAATCAATGACATCCTTCATCACGGCGCTTCGTTCATTTTCATTCATTACAGCTCCCAGAACACAGCGTCCTAGACATCCACTGCTGGAGATGAGCCTTCCAGAACATATATCTGGAGAATTTCGCCTACACTCGCCACGCTGGCCAGACGGCTTGGCGAGGATATGATGTCATTTTTTTATGACAATTAAAGATTCCCCAAGTTGGCATTAGAGGAACCGGAACCGACGGCTTAACGTGCTCTCCGAGGCACGCTCGTCGATGTCTTCAGGCGAACCAAACTCGAGAAATATCACAAATAAGTAAATTAAATATTAATGAAATGTATTTATTTACATTAATAAATAATTTTGTGTCTCGACCAGGAATCGAACCCGGTACCTCCGAGTCTAAATCCATGGACTTAACCGCTAGACCACGGAGACAGTTAAATAAAAAATAAAAAAAAACTTTTTTTCTTTGACGGAGGCCACGTTTCGAACTTTATCCATAAAATAAATACTTGCTTGTTGAGCTTTTCGTCTTCAAACAGTGACTGTGGTGTCCGATATGTTATTTAGTATTCAAAAATAATAATAATAATGAACTAAACTCATCAATTAAAAAAAAACAATTTACATTAAGCTTGTAAGCTTTTGTCGCTGAGATAAGTACGAGGTAGGTACCTACTGGTGTTCTATTTAGATAAGAAATAACTTAACTAGCCATAATGTTCTAAATTAAAGTTATGATTTCGGACAATTTATAATTTATTTGCATAACAAAGCCCCTATTGTATTGTTTATACTGTAATTGCCCATTATCTATTATTATCTACATATACATATATAAAAATGAATCTCACAATCTCTATTTTGGCGCGGTGGTGGCTCGGTTGTAAGTACGCTTTTCTTAAAATCAAAATAAGCGTGCCACTTACCATCAGATGGACGCAAACGCAAGGTCTAATGTGGTCTTTTTTAAAAATATACGAGTATATAGATGTAATAATAACGTAATATTGTGTATATAAATAACAACCAATTAAATAACAATCTTTTGTATATTTTTTATCTTAATAGATGGTCGGCGGACTGCGGTGGTTATTTGCCTAGTCTGCCGGGACCGGGAAGTACCCACCGTTCGTGCCGATATCCACGCGTTTCGGGATCAGGCTCGAAATGCCGTCGTAACTATCCAAGCCGGCATAGTGTTAGGGACTGATGTCAGTCATGAGTTTATATTATTATTATTATTACAGCCCCTAGAACATAGCATCCTAGACCTCCACTGCTGGAGATGGGCCTTCCAGAACATATATCTGGAGAATTTGGCCTACACTCGCCACGCTGGCCAGATGGCTTGGCGAGGATATGATGTCAATTTTTAATGACAATTTATTAACGATTCCACAAGTTTGTATTAGTGGAACCGGGACCGACGGCTTAATAATGTGCTCTCCGAGGCACGGGAACGATGGTGTTGTAAATCTATGACAAATGTACGTAAGCGTATTTCTCATTGGTACATGCCGGGTGGGTTTGAACCGACCTCTGTAGGATTTAGGGAACGCGTTCTTACAACCGAGCCACCACCGTACCAGTCATAAGATTTCCAATTTCTAACATTCATGGACTTCGCGCGCCACTTCTTACCGTCAGGTGGGGGCAAGGTTACAAGTCGTGCTTATGAAATTTAAAAAAAAAATTATTGATGACATATCATGCATAACAGTTTTTGCATCACTGATATCGGTTGTTAGCAGCTGGCATCAGTAGATCTCATTCTTCCGTACCATCAGGTAGGCGCGATTTGTGACATGTGTCGTGTTAGTTATATTAAGTAACCCAATGAAATGATAAGTAAAGCCAGCAGAGATGATTCTCATCGAAGATATTTCAGTAACGTGAAAGAGCGGGCTCGCCTCATGATGGCCGTCTCCACTCACACTCCTTACCTCCTCCCACCGAAATAGATTGACCATGGCAGTGTGCCTCTCGGAGCCCAGACTGTCCACCTACACAAGTGTCGGTGTGGAGTAACAGTGGCACATCTCAGACAACATTCTTGTGCTGGCCACATTACACGGTCTCAACATCATCCGAAGGACTCTCTGATGAAGTACCTACGATCTTAGAACCCTCTAGGATTGCGCGGATGGCAATACCGACGGCATGACTGTTGAGTCGTGGAAACTTGGGATGTCTCTGGTGTGGGATGCGACATCTGTAGACACATTAGCCCCATCAAGCTGCGCATTTAAGTATTTACGCTGACCTCTGTACAGCGCCGTTTGGGACCGAAGCGACTGGAGATAGGAAGGCTGGCAATTATTTCTGACAACGTATTAGCCTCGCTAAACAGAGTGGAAATGTTTTCTTCTTGGGACTATCTCTGATAGGACGTGTCTAGGACGATAGTTTATTTTTATTAAGTTTAGTTAATAGGTATTTAATTTAATTTATTTTGTAGTTTATAATAGTACGAAACATTTATTCGAAAAAAATATTTACAAAATATAAAATAAATTTAATATAATACGACTAAGGATAGGGATATAAGTCCCGTCCGCGTGGAATGGTGGCAAGAACGCTGGCTGCATTTCCCCGCTCAATTGCAATACTGATTCTTTGGGCGAAGGAAGAGCCAGCTCTCTTGTCACCGGAGGATATGATAAAACGCGGTGTTACGTCTTTTAAAAAAAATTTCACTTTGACTCCATGGGCCCAGAGTTTGTACAGCAAACGGCATAAATATGTAATCTTTTAATATACTTTTTTTTTTTATTTTTTTTATTTTTTATACTAGCACGACATGTGACCTTGGGCCCACCTGATGGTAAGTGGCGCGCAAGGTCCATGAATGTTAGCAACTGAAGTCAGATACTCGTAACTGCCATCAGTCCCTAACACTATGCCGGCTTGACTAGATGCTTTTTCACACTTCGCTTGAAGGACTCCAAATTATAGGAAAGTGGAAACACAGAGGCTGGAAGAGCATTCCACATCTTTATCGTACGACAGATGTATGAGTCCCCAAATTTATATGTACGCGAAGGGATGGTGACTACGGTATGTGGGTGCATATTCTGACCTGTGCGTGTGGTTCGGTTGCGGAATGGAGAGGGAGGGATTAGGTTATAGAGTTCTTCGGAGCACTCACCATAGTATAGCCGGTAGAACACGCTCAGAGAAGCCACATCTCGGCGAAGCTGCAGGGATTCGAGAGTTCCAGATGTAGTGGCATCGTCCACAATTCGTACAGCTCGCCTCTGCAGGACATCGAGAGCATCTGTGAGGTACTTGGCGGAACCATCCCAAAGGTGAGAACAGTATTCTATACATGATCTGATCTGTGCTTTGTACAGCAACAGTCTAATTGAAGGCGGAAAAAACCGCTTCACCTTGTTCAGTATTCCGAGCTTTCTTGACGCTGTTTTGGTGATGCTCTCAATGTAGTTCCGGTGGCTAAGGTCTGAGCGTATTTCCACCCCGAGAATGTTGAAGCTGGGTTGTAGGTCCAGCGTGGTGCTCTGAAGAGTAGGGGGAGGAGAGAAGGGGGACTTCTTGGCCGTCAACGCGCAAGCCTGGGTCTTGTTGGCATTGAACTGGACAAGATTTTGAACACCCCACAAATAGATTTTGTGGAGGGTGTCGTCCAGTTCTGCCGTCATAATGCGCCGTGACTCCTCTAGTTGGTTGCCCACCAAAGCTCGAGGACTCAGATACCGCCCGTGAGCCGTGCTGTCATCTGCATAACAATGAATGTTGCCCAGAGACAACATATCATTGATATGCAGAAGGAAGAGTGTTGGTGACAACACAGAGCCCTGCGGTACGCCGGCGTTCACTGACATGAGATCAGACGCATTCCCATCTACAAGGACACGAATGCTGCGCTCATGTAGGAAGCCAGCTATCCAGTCCACCAGCCGTGGGGGCAGACCATATGCCGGCAACTTGGACAGTAAAGCCTTGTGCCAAACCCTATCGAAGGCCTTGGAGATGTCCAGACTGACCGCCAATGATTCACCATATTTGTCCATTGCCTCACCCCAGACGTGGTATACGAATGCTAGAAGATCACCCGTTGACCGTTTTGGACGGAAGCCATATTGGCGGTCATGTATTACGGAGTGATCCTCTAGATATCTAACGAGTTGGGCGTTGATTATTCGTTCCATTACTTTACACAGTACTGAGGTTACGGCAATGGGGCGGTAGTTGGAAGGGTCTGAACGATCTCCCTTCTTCGGAACGGGCTGCACGTTGGCCACCTTCCATGTTTCCGGCACAACACCAGAGGAGTATGACTGACGGAAAAGGCGCGTGAGGGCTGGAGTCAACTCAGGTGCACACCTCTTAAGAACTACTGCTGGGATACCATCAGGACCATTAGCCTTGCGAACATCGAGCGATCGGAGCACTGCCCGCACATCACACTGCCGAATGCGTAAATCGCGCATTGAAGTGCCGCAACAAGGCAGTGTGGGGGGCTGCGCATTCCCGTCGTCGAGTCGAGAGTTAGCCGCAAAGAGTTTGCCCAAGTAGTCGGCTTTCTCTTTAGCGGTGTGGGCTAGTGATCCATCCGGATATCGCAGAGGTGGCAATGAGGAGCGACAGAAGTTGGTCTCTACAGATTTGGCCAGTTGCCAGAAACTGCGACTTCCTCTTGGTCGCGCGGCTAGGTCTCGGCCAATCTGAGAGACGCGCTGGGACTGAGCTCTGACAAACACCTTCCTGCAAGCCTTAGAAGCTTTGTTATAAGCTGACTTTAAGGAACTAATATTGGGGTCAGAGTGAGCCTGACCTCTCACCCATGCCCGGTATGCAGTGTTTTTGGCTGCTACAGCCGAGGCACAATAGTTGTTAAACCAAGGTCTGCTTTTGCCGCTGCTGATGACTCTGGAGAAGGGAATGTAATATTCCATTCCCAGAAGTATCTCATCAGCAACGGCAGCCGCAGACCTGGATGGGTCATCGTCCTTAAAGCAGCGAAGCTTCCATGGGATGGATGCGTAGTACTCACGCAGTCCATCCCAGTCTGCTGACGAGTAGTGCCACACGATACGCTCGACGCCCATCCGAGGAGGAGGCGGAGCACGCGGCACTGTCGTACTTACCAGGCAATGGTCCGAACCACCGAGAGGGGCTAAAACTGAAACATTGTAGCCGGTAGCATGGCTCGTCAGCAGTAGGTCAAGTAAGGAAGGTGTATGTCCGACTACATCTGGAATCCTGGTGTTCTGGGTTACCAGTTGAGTCAGACCGTATGTCAGAGCAAAGTCATGAGCAGTTTTGCCCGCATGGTCGGTTTTAGGGGAACCCAGCCACTGTGCATGGTGAGCATTAAAATCCCCCAAAAACACCATTTCGGCGGTCGGAAACCGCTCCTGCGCATCATCTGTCGCTCGACTCAGGTAGTCGAAGAGCTGAGTTGTCTCGAAGTCACCCCGATGGGATCGATAAAGGCACACGTAGATCCGAGACTGATGCCCCAGATCCACATGCACCCAAAGGACCGAAAAGGAGGAGTCCTCCATGAAACGAAGACGGCGACAACAGACATCATCGCGGACATATAGGCATACCCCAGCCTTCGCGTGGAAGGACTCTTCCAGCGAGTATCCAGGGTAATGCAGGTATGATGTGTCCGCGGGCTTTAGTATCTGTGTCTCCGTCAGAAAAAACATTGCCGGGCGCGCCGTTTCAAGATGATGATGAACGACGTCGAGGTTGGCGTGTAGACCACGAATGTTTGTGAAATCCACGCCAAACTCGGCGGTGGGGGTGTGCACCGCTGTGGAACGTTTCTTCTTATTATTTGTTGTCATGAAGGTTGGGGGCTTGCGATAGAGAAAGAAATGAAAAAATAGAGGAAGAAAAAAAGAAAGAAGTGTGGATGGCGGTGTCGACGCAGTATGCGCGGAAGCCAACTGATGGCTACCTTACCTAAGGCTGCTTAAAGAGAGATATTGGCTGATCTGTCGTACGGAAGGGCCCCCGAACCCCCCCGGAGGCGCTTGTCGGGACCCCACAATCCGGTCACCAACCGGCACAACAAGCGCACCCGGGATTATGCGCAGCATGATGGGGCAGCCAGCCGATGATGGTTGTCATCGGTGGGCCCCTGTACTATGCCGCGGGCGGCCAGCGGAACAACCGTTTCTCCGGGTCTCCCTGACCGACGGGTCACCCCATCTTTCCCAAACAAAGGCTCAGCAGCCGACTGTTTGCCCCATCACAACTGTGTCGACACCCCCCAGCATGTATGGGCATGCCGGCTATTCGAGCCTGATCCCGAAACGTGTGGACGCACTTTACTGGGTTTATCGGCACGAACGGTGGATACCTCCCCGCCCCAGCAGACTGGGCAAATTATCACCATCAGTCCGCCCACCACCTATTTGTTGTTCTCGTTGAAAGTATATGCCATTTGCAATGATGTCAAATGCCAATTTTTACTTTCAACGAGAATTAATGTTGTAAGCTTGCCATGGTGATATTTATATAAAAAATAACACCGCTTGAAACAAGACTTACATACTTACATACTTGCGCCGCCAATAATAGTTATAATAGTTTAATTAATGTTTCTGGATTTTTTTACTTTCAAGGAAATTAATTTACTAACTCTGTGTCGACCTTGAATAAGATTTCCATATTGATGCGGTTTCAACTTTCTTGTAGCAGGAAAACTAGTAATCAGTCGCTTTTCCTAAGAGATGGGACAGGATTAGGGCTGCGAGTTGATGAATTTATCGATACGAATATCGATATTTACACTGAAGGCGTCCTAATATATAAAATATACTGAAAATACAAAGTCGTTTATGATGCTAAGTTATAAACTATTTGACCGCCTCCGTGGTCTGTGAACTCGGGAGGTCGTGGGTTCGATTCCCACCGGGGGCAAGTTGTACATTGTATAATTTGTCTCGGTCTGGGTGTTTATATGTATAATATGTATATATTTACAAAAAAAAAAGTATAATATGTAGTTTATCAGCCATCTAGTTTCCGTAACACAAGCTTCGCAGCTTACCACGGAAACTAGATGGCGCTGTGTGACCTGTCTGGAAATATTAAAAAATATAAAAAATAAAAAATAAATAAAAGAATGATACAATTGAATAGTCAAGTTGACGGAGACCATAGTTCCATACAGTCATAGATTAGAACTAAAAAATATGCCACTTAATAGGTTTAAGTTATCTATTAAACATCAATTAATTAAAAAGGAATATTACACTGTTGATGAATTACTCCAAGACAAGAACGCATAGGTGTTTTTACTCATTTATTATTTAAATTCATTCATTCATTCAGACCTCCACTGCTGGAGATGGGCCTTCCAGAACATATATCTGGAGAATTTGGCCTACACTCGCCACGCTGGCCAGACGGCTTGGCGAGGGTTTGTGTTAATTATTTAAATTAATTGTGTTTATTTAGTATAACTTATAGTATGACAATGCCTTTTTACAGCAGCTATAATTTTAAGTGACATTCTATTTTTATTTTTTATATTTGTATTGCATTAGCTTCTAGAATGACAATGCCGCTTTACAGCAGCTATAATTATAAGTGTAGTTTTGTGTGGAATTATGTGTATAAATCACGTAGGTTTTTTTTAAATGTTATTTTATGTTTGTATTGTAACGCACTGCTCTACATTTAAGTAAGGTTGTGTAGTTTCATGGCGTTCTACCTGGTAGAATGCTCTGAAATTATGTAGCCTAATATTATAGTATACTTATTGTAAACTTGACATGTAAAAGTGCAAAATACTTTTTTTTTGTCCTATGCCTAATTACAGAAAATAAACGAATTGAATTGATCCATAAACACCATACATAAATAAAATATCTATATTTCGATTGGCACACTCCTTCATCAAAGTACACTGGCTAAAGCGATGTGACTTCGTCTCACAACCCGGACTGTACACCAATATCAGGTAGGAAACCAGTCGATCTTCTCTGACACTACGAGCTTTCTTGTCTCAATTCTTCGTCACTATTTGTCAAAACGGGTGACGGAAAGTTCTGGAGACAGGAAGGCTGGCAGTTAATTTTGCAAAGGTATTAGCCACGCTATACAGAGGGGAAATGTTGCCAGTCTTCTTGGGACTATCTTTAATGGGACTTCTCTAGAGGACATTTTTTATCTATAATAGAATATCAAATTTTATTTTTATTATTTAGGTAGTTTTTAATTTATATTTAATTTAAACTAAATGACTAATTCGAAAATATTAATTTAAATACTACGATGTTGATATTTAATTATTTTTGGATATTATTAAATCGTATCGGCAATGCATCTACGATATATCGAAATAAAAATAAAATAAACATTCGATATATTGTTACAACACTAGGTAGGGTTGGGCGGACTTAGGTAGGTGAAAACTTGCGAACATGTTTGTAAAGCTGTCCCTTTGGCCTCATTTTGATAATAACATTAATTTGTGCTAAGATATGTATACTAAAATAATTATAAAGTATCTTATTGCCCGTGTACAGATTACTCTCTCAATTAGCTTCATTACCATTTGACACTAAATAATAAAGTACCATATTAATGGACATGAAAATCATTTAATATAATAATAGATGACACTTCGGGTGCCGTCGTATTCCGATTGAGATCCGAGGTTTCCCGATGGATATACATTATGCACTATATCTGTAATATAGCGGACTTAGAGTCAAAGAGCGGTTAGCTCAGTTGTAAGAACGCTTTCCTTAAAATCGTAGAAAGGTGGGTGAGAAATACACTTTTCTTACGTACAATTTGTCATATATTCGCATCACCGCCGTTCCCCTGTCTCGGAGAGCACGATAAGCCGTCAGTCCCAGTTCCAGTACAAACTTTTGGAATCGTTAATAAAATGTCATTAAAAATCGACATCAGATCTTTGCCAACAAGCAGTGGAGTTCTCTGTGATGAAATCTCACAGATTCCAGCGTTTAAAAGTTATGCTGACTAGTGCAGAATTTATCGCATATAAAGAACAAGGCTGAAGGAATAATTACTCTGGCCAATAACATCAGCCAAAATTAGTAATCAATAAATCGTACTGTAATGAGAATCTTTTTCAGTAAACTGTTCGTTATCGACCTATATTAGTTAATACCGACCTATAAAAATAAATGTATATATATATATATATAAAGATAAATGTCTGTGTGTATTTTCCATATGCATTTCAAAACTACTCGGAACCGCGAAAGTTTCTGACATAGTATTACTGTTGTCCGATAGGTGGTGCGCATCAGCGCTGATTTGTAAGGCATACTGACCGAGGGTACATTCATTGACTGTCAGGCGGTACGAAGTTCTCCAAGTTTGCCATAGGAACCACTAGACACACACTTGTAGGATGCGTTACTCTTTTAGAAAAGGGCTATTACTCGCCGACATGACAAAGACCGTGATCCGTGAAGTCTTTCTATTGCAAGAGCCAGAAAGGGATTGACATATATATATCCTCCTCCTTGCGTCGTTTTCCTCAATGCTGAGGGTCGTGACCCCCTCCTCGGATCACTTTGTCCCGGATTATGCTGCGCCATCCGGGTCTGCTCACGGCGGCGTGCAGGGCAGTATATCTTACTACATTTGTAAAAAAAGAGCAAAGTACGAAAACTTAATGCAAGCCCACTTCGAACCTTGGCGCCGCATCAGACTGGAAAATTCTCATGGATACATTTGAACATTATTATAGGATCCCAGATGAACTTGCTGTAACAGCTTTAGGGTCAGTTCTTAGTGTTTTCTCGGAACTTGAAAAAATATATTCTTATTGAGTTTTTGCGTTTCGTGAAAATCAAATATTCCAAAAATATTATGATCTTACAGAAGAAATGATCAGAAACGGATTTAAGACTCAGCTTTACCGAGTGGAAGTTGGTGCGAGAGAAATACCAGCAAAATCTTTGCATCACTTACTGAAAGAATTGGGCCTAAGTCTACCGTCAATACATTTATGGAACGAGCTTCCAAGACGGCATTAACGGAATTATACAGTATTTGGTTGGGTAGGGAGAGAAGTAGAATGGTGGATGGTGGGCGTATTGTTGCGGAATAAAAATATTTTGTAAACCAGCCTATTGTCGGCCGCAAGCCCGAGACATCGTTCTTCTCATCTCTCTATCCCACACACGACGCACCCGGCACCCGCACGGTGAATCTATGAAATGCTTAGAAAAGCGTAGTAACTTCTTCTCAAATAATGTAATAGGGCGCGTCTCCATTACATACGTCGATGACAGCTTCTTTCAGCACCCTGTTTACAATTAGATTCGAATCCGTACTGGCGTACATCAAGCTATACTAATCGTAGTTTCATATTGCGTATTTCGGTATTTTTGGAGGTCTAAACAAAAAAGGACATGAGCCGTTTAATATAACCAACTTTGTGCGATAATTAGTCGCTTTAATCACAGAAAAGGATTTACTTTAAACTGCCTTCGTTGTCTAGTGGTTAAGTCCGTAGATTTAGAGGCGAAGGTACCGGTGCTCGGTGACAGCGGTGATGGCTTGGTTGTAAGAACGCTGTCCTTAACATCTTAAAAACGTGGGTTGGAACTCCGGCTTGTACCAATGAGAAATACACTTACGTACATGTGTAATATATTTACAATACCACTGTTTCCGTCCCCCGGAGAGCACTTTAAGCCGTCGGCCCCGGTTCCACTAATACCAACTTGTAGAATTTTTAATAAATAAGTCATTTAAAATTGACATCAGACCCTCGGCAGCATGGCGAGTGTAGGCCAAATTGTCCAGAAATTTCTGGTCTTCGGTTGGGGGCTCCATTATGTGTCTTACATCAATGTCCGTGTGAAAAGGAGGTCGACTGTCTTGGAGTTCATGGGCTCTCCTGTTCCAAAAGTGCGGGCAGATTTTCCCGCAACGGCTCCCTTAACGATATTATTAAAAGGGCTCTGGCCACCATCGAGGTTCCAGCTCTTCTGGAGCCTGCTGCAGTTATCCGAGATGGCGGCAAGAGACCCGATGGTATGACGTTGGTCCCCTGGGAACGGAGACATGCTTTGTTGTGGGACGCCACGTGCGTCGATGCCCTCGCCGTGTCGCATCTCAGGGGGACAGCGCATAAAGCGGGGGCCGCGGCGGAATATGCGGAGTCCGGCAAGCGGCGCAAGTATATTGAAAGATTACATATTTGTGCCGTTTGCTGTAGAAACTCTGGACCAATGGAGTCCAAGCGCAAAATAGGTTTTGAACGACATAACACCGCATCTTGTCGCCTCCTCCGGTGACAAGAGGTTTGGGTCTTTCTTCGCCCAAAGAATCAGTATTGCAATTGAGCAGGGAAATGCAGCCAGCGTTCTTGCCACCATTCCACGCGGACAGGACTTATATCCCTATCCTTAGTATTAATATTAATTTTATTTTATGGTTTGTAAATTTTTTTTTGAATAAATTACTAAGACATTCACGACCTTGTAGTTTTGTGAATTAGCCGTATGTCACAAAAATAGTATTTATTTAAGTGTCAACGACAAACATAGTTTAAAAAAACCGCCAATTAACACTTCCATACAAGAATATCACTTCACAAAGGTCTGATAATAATGTTACCACAACATACACACTGATGTTCGCACTGATTTAAAACGATGACGGTGTTTTTGTCATACTGTCTTCAAAACATACCCCTAAATAGATAGAACAATAAGATATTTATGCATTTTTTATTTATTTTGAACATTTTAATTTATTACTTTATTTAGACTGGAATGTTTATTTTTATTTATTTAGGTTTACAAACAGTAACACACACATATATATAATAATAACATTTAAATAAACAAATGGGGTGTATCAGGCAAAGCTTTTTGTAGATGTCGCTAACGGCACTGGTACCTTGTTTACACCTATTTTTTTATCACTTTTTAAATTTATGTGTAGTTTTACATTTTTATAACAAAAAAAAATATTTTAACTTAACGTTACCTACCTTAAAAGATGAATTAAGTAAGCGAACACCGTCTTTAAAATAAAAAAAGGTAGAATTAATAGAACGGCAATTTTGAGATCACCATATCTTTGCTTTCGCTTGGAAATCTCGATTTGTACACTTAAAAGCTGCTCACTTCGGCATAATATCCAGAAAATAATAAATTTTGTAATAAAAATACAAGTTTTCTATGCAACTGACAGTTATATAAGGTACCATCTATCATGCGCCATCTATCGTGACAAAAAGTTAGTGACACACCCCATTGTTAAGTATGTTGCCAACGACGTAAACCACAGATTATATAAATAGGTAACGTCAGATAGTGAAGTTAAACAACAATTAGTAAAAAAAGAAAAATATGAGTAAAGAAGAAGAAAAAAAAAGTAAACAACAATAATTATAGATCAATAACACATTATGGTTTTAGTATATCCAAAATAGACTTCCTAAAAGCACCAGTCGAGTCAATGTTCCACTAAGTTACAAAAAAATTATTATATATTTTCACTTTTAGTTCCAGTTTTAGCCGTAGGATTTGTAGATGGTCCCAACTCTACCTTGAGTTTGACGTTTAGGCGTTCTTCCATGACAGCTGGAAGAATTAATTCAGCCGTTGAGGACACTTCTAAAAATACAGGAGTTAGACCTTTGGACCTCGTCTACCGCTCACCATCAGATGGACACAAGATCACATGTCATGCTCATCAACATTATAGAACGTAGAGTCCTAGACTTCTTCTAGATTTTGAATTTCTATGGACAATTTAAATAACTATTTCACAAATTGGTATTACGGTGATGTAAATCTATGACAAAAATTATGTAAAAAAAGTGTATTTCTCATTAGTACATACCGGGGTTCGAACACACCTTTTTAGGATGTAAAGAAAAGCGTTATTACAACTTAGCCACCACACCGCTCGCATGTCAGTACAAAATAAATACTTACATACATGTTTCATTATAAAATAGACACGCGTTCAGTCCTCCCCAATGATAACAACCAGGCGAACCTTATCAATGCCTTATCAGATAAAAACTGTGATAATAAAATAAAACAATACGCTTTTCAACTCAATTTTAGAATAATCATATTTTGTAATTACATTATGACATAGACCCAGCGCTACAATAACTAGGCAAATAGAATCGAGCATATCCAGAGGAAAAGACATCTGGAGTCCTTCAAGCGAAGTGTAAACAGGCATCTAGTCAAGCCGGCACAGTGTTAGGGACTGATGTCGGACATAAGTGTCTGATTCCAGTTGCTAACATTCATGGACCATGCGCGCCACTTACCATCAGGTGGGCGCAAGGTCACATGTCGTATCAGTATGAAAAAAATAATAATAAAAAAAAAAAACCATTAATGGTGCGTAAACTTAATATATCTAAAGTGCAGTCTATTCGGTACGGTGACATAAAGGTTTTTTTTTCAAACTTCCGACAGGACGCCTTTTAGCAGGTGATGTTATTTGAAGAGCAAACGGCTGTTTTTGTGCATTTTCTGTGCATCTTATACTTTTTTAACTTGGCTTCGCTCGCAATAGATGGTCAAGTTTTAGATTTTCATGTAATGAAGTCTATTTTTTTTTAAATCGCCTGACGATACAACTCCAGCCTGAAGGGCCACCGCGGGAAGTCGCATGCCCGTATCACCGTGAGGCCTCATAAGGAGACCCCAAGGCTGGGGTCGTATCTTTCACTGTTGGCCCGCGTGCTTTACAGCTTTGAGTCGTGAAGGCACTCGTTTGCTGCGTACTGAAGTCTGTATCTTCAATGCTGGATAGCAATTTCAATGCCTCATAGGCCCAAAGCTCGTCCCACTCCATCGTTCATCGACATCTTCCTTTTATTAAAATCGGTTAAAACAGACAAAGCTTCTTTCACATTTGTAATATTAGTATATATTTAATTGCTCAAGGTCATATGTGTCAAGTTTATATTAGCCACGAGTTTGACATCATTTGAGGACTTTCTGGCGTCACGCCATCAGCGAAAACTTATCTTTATCTGTTAGTGACCGAATAAATATTAATTTAATTTATTATTATTTACTTTTTATAGTGATATTGGAGTTAAGTTTCACGCCAGACACGCCGAACGTTACGTCGTCGCCAATCGCCTTGGCATAAATGTCTTATGAAGTCTTTACCTCGCTTAAAAAGACAACATTGGGTGTTCTTCGCGCCATTTTGCGTGGACATGTCAAGTCCAAGTTTTTCGTTTTTAAATTAGTTTACTGTGGATATTGTTAGTCACAAGAGGTGTTATTTTGTTTAATAATGTGCTACGATGTGAATAATTATGGAAAACGATAAATTTGACGCTATACGAGAAGTTATGGGGCAGAAATTGCACTTTATTTTTTGCGGTTTTCCCGCGCTGTGAACATGGGGCAGAAATTGCACTTTATTTTTTGCGGTTTTCCCGCGCTGTGAACTTACGTATACCCGTCGTGTTTGGGCGATATTGACGTGAACTACTCTATGAAAAGCGTCAAATTCTGCAACACTTGGAATTTGATGATCCCCAACTGGGTTATGAACTCTGTTTTTTTTTAAATTGTCTTTAAAGGACATTGTACAGAATACATCAGTCCTACACACGTAATTTATTTGCATACAATGTCCTTTAAAGACACTTAAAAAAAACTTTATTTTTAAGATAATTAACTGAAAAATTTAGGTTCCTTATTAAACCCGGTTCCACCAACACCAGAACCAGGGAATGGAAATAACGCTACTTAATTAGTAAGGATTTTTTGCTTATCACACGGTTCAATCAGCTAGTGTTTAGTAATAAAGTCTATAATGCAGTGATGTTGACAAAATGAACTGAAAGACGTAAACAAATCAAGAATAGTTTTGCAAATATGGCCGCGAACCAAGTCACGTTTAGCTTTACAGGTAGATAGATACCTAAGTATATTTTTTTTTATACGGCTTTGACCTAATACATACTTACATAAATTCACGCCAGTTCCCTCGTGGGGTAGGCAGATACAATTGAGCGCTTTTTGCCACCATATACCTCTTTCATCAATAAATGAGAATGCCAATTTTTCTTAAAGGAATGGGCCCCCAATAAAATGTTCTCGTGACATAATGATTTCTTTTTTATTTATTTTACCCTAGCATAACGACAATTGCAATAACTTTTACGTTAATAATTACATAGTTTCGAACCCGCGCCGATTCGAAATCCAATGTTTTATCTATAATAAAGTACCTGGTCATAATAAAGAACCTAATCGTATAAATAGTGCTTTGTAACTATTTCATACGTAAATTTTACCCAATTGACTATTTAATTAAATTATATTTTAATGTTGGGGTAAAAGAGATGTTGAAATTAAATTAAAAAAAAACACAATTAATTGTTATGATTATTGAATTATATTTAGCTGAGGCACGCTGTAAAAAAGTTGGGGACTGGTTTTGGGCAATCTCTGTTAATATTAAATAAATTTATTTATTTAAATTAATAAATATTATTGTGTCCAGACCAGGAATCGATGCGGTACCTCCGAGTCTAAATCCACGGACTTAACCGCGCAGTTAGTATTAATCATTACTCGTGTATCTTTTTATTTATTATTTTTTAAAAGGTTGAATTGTATTGTCTGTTTACATCACTATCAGTTCTCGTGGAACAGAGTTTAGTTAAATCGACACGTTTCATTTACATTGATAGTACAAGACTAAGCATTTGTCGAGAGGCACGCAGGTAGCAGTCGGGGTAAAAACTTCGAACCACTTGAAATGGAGCGGACGGGATAGGATGCTGCGAATATGGCAGCCAAAGACGTGATAATATAGGACAGGACCAACAATAAATTAATGTAGGTTTAAGTATCAACACAACTGAGCACGAAGCAAAGCTTTTAAAAAAGCTAATTCATTTTTTTATATTTATTATGAAGGAAAGCATAGGGAC
Organism: Tinea semifulvella; assembly: GCA_910589645.1. Taxonomy (NCBI): domain Eukaryota; kingdom Metazoa; phylum Arthropoda; class Insecta; order Lepidoptera; family Tineidae; genus Tinea; species Tinea semifulvella. The sequence continues at coordinate 8,860,517 of OU342620.1, forward strand.
AAAAATAAGGAAAGGCATGCTACGATGGTTCGGGCATGTTGAAAGGATGAGCGATGAAAGATTGACGAACCAGATATATAATGCGAAAGTTGTGGGTAAAAGAGGCCCTGGCAGACCGAGACTCACATGTCACGATCAAATAAATAAAACACTGACTGAAGGTGCATTAAAAAGTCTTCGTAACCAAAGGGCATGTATGAAGAGGTTAATGAATGTTGACGAAGCGAAAGAAGTATGTCGTGATCGTGTCAAATGGCGCTCAATTGTCTCTGCCTACCCCGCAAGGGATCTGGCGTGAAGATATGTATGTATGTATTTTTTTATTGACATTTTTCTTTTTTATATTTTTTATAATAGAACTGACAAGGCCCATTTACAGCCAATTCAGCCAAACCTTAATTTAACTTTATGATGTCATCACTATATTGTTTTCTAGTATTGTTTCTTTCTTTTTTTTTCTTTTTTCATTGTTCTGTAATAAATGTAAATTAGGACGTAACCAAGTGTTCCGCTAGGTCCCTAAGGTGATAAATAATAAAACATAAAACTTTACTATAAGCTCATTAATTTATCATGATTTCAATATTTGTTTGTAGTTTGTGTTCTCTTCTCCCGATGGATGATGAATGAGGTGATAGGGAAGGCAAAGGGTCTAGCCCATACAGCCAAGTCTGACGTAATAGATCTTTATTTTTTATTAGTTAATGAGTTTATCATCAAATTCCAAAAGTTGCAGAATCTGATGCTTTTCTGGAGAAACTCGCGGCATTATCACAAAAAAATAATTGTAACTTAATCTCCATATTACTGTCAAATTTTTTGTTTTCCATTATTATTTACATTATTAATTATAGCACATCAATAAACAAAATAACTAATAATATCCACAGTAAACTAATTTACGAAACAAAAATTGTACTTTACATGTCGGTGCAAAATAACGCGAAGTTTTTTTAAATTATATTCTACACTAATTGCATGTCAGAAATCGAAACCTAACCTAAATTACCAAACAAAAAATATAAATAGTTTTAAAATTTATATTTTTTAAAAATATATATAAAATTCGTGAATTAATGCACCCACAATTCCTGCTCACTATCCCAAAGGTTCGCTGTTAGGAAACGTCACTAGACATTCCAAAATTCGTGAATTAATGCACCCACAATTCCTGCTCACTATCCCAAAGGTTAGCTGTTAGGAAACGTCACTAGACATTCTAAAATTCGTGAATTAATGCACCCACAATTCCTGCTCACTATCCCAAAGGTTAGCTGTTAGGAAACGTCACTAGACATTCCAAAATTCGTGAATTAATGCACCCACAATTCCTGCTCACTATCCCAAAGAACAGTTGTTAAAAAATGTTACTAGACATTATTAAATTCATGATTTAATGCACCTACAATCTCTGCTCACTATCCCAAAGGTTAGCTATTAGAAAATGTCACTAGACCCAATTCTAATTCTAAACGCGAATAATCTGCGTGAAGCACGAGTCTGCGACTATGAATTGTAACGCTAGGCCAGTCCATCCAGATATACGGCGACGACAGCAGGTCAATATGATGCTAGCAAAAAAATCATCAGCTTTCGTACTGGAATAACTTCTCATATTTATGTTGCTCAACTCATTATTAACTATACTTTGATTTTTTTAGTACGTTCGTGATTTTCCGATAATTTTCCGTTATAGGTAACAATTATTTATTTTTATCTGGCTATTGGAAATAAGACTAAAAGCACTTATTTGAAATAACATGAGTTTTTTTTTTATAAATTCGTTAAGATTTATTATTTAATATAAAAACTTAATAATAAAAATAAAAAAAGTATTATCACGACCATATTCGTTAAGATTTATTATTTAATATAAAAACTTAATAATAAAAATAAAAAAAGTATTATCACGACCATATCCCTTCCGGGATGATCAGAAACCACGCTTTTAGTAGTGAGTTCATATTTGCCAACTTTACGAGTTACAAGTGGCAAGCTCGTTGATGTTTTTACCGTAGCGACTTGAGATATGTCCCAAATAAAATAAATATATATGTTTGTGTTCCCGACCCCTCGCCTACATCCAGGAACAAATCGCTAGACCAATGAGGCAGTTATATTTAATACTTTTTATTATCGAAAGGTAACGTTGAAGAGAATATTTAAAAGCTCTTATAGGAACATACTGAGATAGTTTTTGAATTATTATTATTGAGCACATGTGACTTTGCGCCCACCAGTTGATAAGCAGGACGCGAGATTCAAGATTGTTTCTATCCCCACCTACTATGATGTCTTTAATTAAAAGGCCCTTTATAGGAAAAAAAATGGAAGAGTATACAGGTATAGCGTACCACAGAAATTGGCATCCAAATGTGTATTTGATTACTAGATTTGCGTTCCAATATAGGTACTAAATATTTATCCTGTCAGAATTATTTCTCTAGCCCTTTTGACAGCCTTGATAAGTCTATCTCTTTCTTCGGATATCTTTTTTTATTTTGAAACGCGATCCCAGTAAGTTTATTGATATAAAATGCCGTCATATCATTATGAATCAACGCCAGTACAAAACCATGCTATAATGTCATTCTTATCTTACTAATCACTCATTCAAATCACACTTAGGGATTATATAAATAGACATAACATCAAATCTATGAATGAAACCGACCAATAACATGTAAATTCGTAGCTCACAAATCGGCACCAAGCGTAGGCGTCGGGTAAAGTCGCTTTTAAATGAAAATAAATACACTTGCACATAAAACTGAACTAACCTCTCAATGTTGCCGGCTTAACTGGAACTTTGGGCGACTAAAACACACAAGGAATCACTGGAAAATCGTTTAAAACTTCACTGGAGTTAGATTATAAACATAGCACTTTAACGCGACGCGGAGGAGACACGTACGTCTCGGCGGACGGCTGAGACGAAGACTGGCGAATACATGCGCGAGCGTCGACGCACACAGACGCAATTTGATTGGAGGGGGTAAGTTATGAATGAACGTAGTGCTGTATGTAGTTTTATCTGATAACAGTGCATTTATCGCTGTACAAAGCGATATAGCGACGGACGACGCGATTTCCCGTAAGCTTATGCAGTGAATAGATGACTTGTATTATAATAGGTCTGGACAACTATTTTTTTAACTTTGAATTGCGTTATTTTTTTCTCATTCATTACAGCCGCTAGAACACAGCGTCCTAGACCTCCACTGCTGGAGATTGGCTTTCCAGAACATATATCTGGAGAATTTGGCCTACACTCGCCACGCCACAATCCAATTTTTAATGACAATTTATTAACGATTCCACAAGACTGCCTCTGTGGTCTAACCGTTAAGTCCGTCAATTTAGAGTCGGAGGTACCGGGTTCCATTCCTGGTTGGGAGTTTGGGACACAATAATATTAATTTAAACTAATATTTAATTGTGATATTTCCCGAGTTTGGTAGCTAGAGGCATCGACTGGCTCGATTTATTTATTTATAATAGGGTAGCCAACAGTGCTAACATCACACACTTATTTGTACTTAACACTAAATCAGAAGTTAGATGTTGCACCTATTATAGGCGACCACAACATTACCACAGTAGCCTTTATTGCCTATAAGAAATAACAAAATTATAAAATTTTCAATGGGGTGTACCAGGCAAAGCTTTTTGTAGATGTCGCTAAGTTGGTGGAACCGGGACCAACGGCTTAACGTGCTGTAAATCTATGACAAATACGTAAGACAAGTGTTAATTCTATTGGTACCTGCCGGGAGGTTTGAACTGACCTTAGGATAGGAGATTCCTTAGATAACTTAGGTCTATCTCCAAAAGTGAAGGTCTAGGGGCTGTAATGGCTTAGCAACTTCAGCAAGGAAGCTGACAGGCGCATTCAACTAGGATGGGCTGCATTCGTAAGTTACGCCACATCCTGTTATCAAACATACCACCAAAACGAAAGTTTTCAACCATGCGTTCTTCCAGTATTGTCGTACGGAGCAGAAATGTGGACACTGATAGTGAAATCAAGAAATCCAAGGTTACCGACATAGCCTTCAACAGTTGTAAGTTAAAGTGGCAATAAGCCGGACATGTCTGTCGCAGTTTATAGTGGTTGTCGGATAGTCGAGCGGCTGTTTATAGTAGTAGTCGGATAGTCAAGCGGCGGTTTATAGTAGTAGTCGGATAGTCGAGCGGCTGTTTATAGTAGTAGGGATAGTCGAGCTGCGATTTATAGTAGTAGTCGGATAGTCGAGTGGCGGTTTATAGTAGTAGTCGGATAGTCGAGCGGCTGTTTATAGTAGTTGTCGGATAGTCAAGCGGCTGTTTATAGTAGTGGTCGGATAGTCGAGTGGCGGTTTATAGTAGTAGTCGGATAGTCGAGCGGCGGTTTATAGTAGTTGTCGGATAGTCGAGCGGCTGTTTATAGTAGTAATCAGATAGCCAAGCGGCGGTTTACAGTAGTAGTCGGATAGTCGAGCGGCGGTTTATAGTAGTAGTCGGATAGTCGAGCGGCGGTTTATAGTAGTTGTCGGATAGTCAAGCGGCTGTTTATAGTAGTAGTCGAATAGTCGAGTGGCGGTTTATAGTAGAAATCGGATGGTCGAGCGGCGGTTTATAGTAGTTGTAGGATAGTCGAGCGGCTGTTTATAGTAGTAGTCGGATAGTCGAGCGGCGGTTTATAGTAGTAGTCGGATCGTCAAGCGGCTGTTTATAGTAGTAGTCGGATCGTCGAACGGCGGTTTATAGTAGTTGTCGGATAGTCGAGTGGCTGTTTATAGTAGTTGTCGGATAGTCGAGCGGCGGTTTATAGTAGTTGTCGGATAGTCGAGCGGCTGTTTATAGTAGTAGTCAGATAGTCGAGCGGTTGTTTATAATAGTTCCCGGCCAAGCCTTGTTTATGTCTAGGTTATATTTGTCATTGGTAATATTATTTTAATTATAACTTTTTACAGATGTAGTGCATAATGGTTTTCTATCGTGTTTTATCGGAATAGTACGTATTTATCGTGCTCTCTCTTTCTAAGGGTGGTTGTAAATAGCATATACTCGTACAATAACATTTTTCATTTTGACTATGTCACTCAATATCACTCATTTAATACAATAATAAGTATTTCAATTAAGAACGGAGTTTTTCCGATTGATATACATTTTTATCTTTAAAAAAAGTGACCTTTTTATTTCAAAAAGAGGTTCTACTAATGACACCTGAAGCCTAAAAATAATATTTGTTCTTTTGACAATCATCATCATCATCATCAGCCTGTGTCTCTCCACTGCTGGATGTAGGCCTCCCCAAGGCTCGCCACTTCACACGATCTTTTGCCACCCTCATCCAGCCCCTACCAGCGACCTTCCTCAGGTCATCCGTCTTCCCACTTTACGTTTTCCTGTACGTGGTATTATTTGTACTTTTGACAATTACACGTTGTATCTGTACCGTATTGATGAATAAATAAATAAAAATAAAATTAACGTTTAAATAGGTGTATATTAATAATAATTTAAATAATTTAAAAAGCAGACAAACAGTTCTTAGAAAACAATTGTGTAATAAATAATTATTTTAATATAGGTATATTATATATAAGCTGACGTCTTTTTTTTTTTTTTTTTTTATTATTATATATATATATATATATTTATGTTCTATACATTTATAAATTATCTGACATATGTATATAATTTCTATACATCATAATTATTAAGTATTTAGAATGTAAACTGACACGGCCTCTTTCCAGCCACGATCTTATTTAAGTAGTTTCTAAGTTAGTTAGTTTTACTTGCTTGTAGCAATAATGTTGTGCATAGCATACATAGATATGGATTATTGCCTGTTTACGGTCCAACCATTGTTACCACTTTGATTAGTACATATGTTTTGAAAAATGTATTGATTTTATTAGTTTTGACTGTATCCAAGTTGTTTCGAGAAAACCAATGGAAATAAATTATTTTGATTTTGATTTTGATTGATTTTTGATAAAATAATAATAATAATAATAATTTATGGTAGTCCCTTAACGAAGTTGGCCAGTTTCTGACTTTTGTAATCTGTCCGCAGTTGGATAAAGTTGAGAAGAATGGAACGATCCAACTCCGCCTGCAACAAAACATCACAATTTATATCTAGATATTTAAATAAAAAACATATTTTTGGTACAATTAAATAAGTAAAAAAATTATGGTCGTCGAGTTCTTTACTATATTTCTTCCTTATCCCTATTAATTTTCACACATTCCGTCACCATATTTGAAAGGTGAGTAAGGATGTATGGACGCAAAACCTTGGCCTACAAATCGGCGAAAAAACAAGTTTTTTTTCTTTTTTATTGGTTCTCTTCTCCCGATGGATGATGAATGAGGTGATAGGGAAGGCAAAGGGTCTAGCCCATACAGCCAAGTCTGACGTAATATATCTTTCTTATTTATGAGTTAATGAGGTCATCATCAAATTCCAGATGTTGCAGGATTTGATGCTTTTCTGCGAGTCACTCGCGGCATAGCTCAAACACGTCGGGTAAAATATGGGAGTTGACAGCGCGGGAAAACCGCAAAAAATAAACTGCAACTTGTGCCCATATTTAAAGTTCAATTTATCGTTTTCCATAATTATTCACATTGTAGCACATTATTAAACAAAACAGCACAACTTTTGACCAATAATATCCACAGTAAATTAATTTACAAAACAAAAACTTGCACTTGACATGTCCACGCAAAATGGCGCGAAGAACTCAGTTTTTTTCTTTTGTTGTGTTCTCTTCTCCCGATGGATGATGAATGAGGTGATAGGGAAGGCAAAGGGTTTAGCCCATACAGCCAAGTCTGACGTAATAAATCTTTCTTTTTATGAGTTAATGAGGTTATCATCAAATTCCAGATGTTGCAGTTGTAACTGTGTTCAATTCATAATTAAAGTTCAGAAAAAATGTGGATTGTATCCTTTTTACGTACCTAACTGTGTTGACTGTTCAATTCATAATTAAATTTCTGAAAAATTGTGGATTGGATCATTTTTTCGTAACTGCGTCCAATTCATGTAGCAACAGAAAAACGAATCAACACGATTATTAAGTGTTTACAAGCGAATACAATGAGTGACGTATTTGTCACGTTTCGTAAATTATTCAATATTTGCCGATTATAAATTGGATTTTGCAATCGTTTGCAATGTTTAGGATACATAATTAAGCATATAGATATATAGATATATATATATACCATTATTATATAGGTAAGTCTTATTTTGTTTTGTTAGCTCTAATGTTAATAAGTGTATATATATATATATTTATGTATTTTTTATATATTTTTTGTCATCATCATATCACAGCCCCTAGAACTCACGGGAACGGTGGTGTTGTAAATAACTGGCTCGGTTGTAAGAACGCATTCCTTAAATCCTACAAAGGTCGGTTCAAACCCACCCGCCATGTACCAATGAGAAATACACTTTTCTTCATTTTTTTCATTCTTTACAGCCCCTAGAACACAGCGTTCTAGACCTCCACTGCTGGAGATGGGCCTTCAAGAACTGGAGAATTTGGCCTACACTCGCCACGCTGGCTGGTAATGATAAGTTATTAACGATTCCACAAGTTGGCATTTGTGGAACCGGGATCGACGGCTTAACGTGCTCTCCTCCTCACAAGAACGGTGGTGTTGTAAATCTAAGACTGCAGTACTTAAGAAAAGTGTATTTCTCATTGGTACATGCCGGGTGGGTTTGAACCGACCTTTATAGGATTTAAGGTACGCGTTCTTACAACCGAGCCAGTTATTTACAACACCACCGCTCCCGTCAGTTCTAGGGGCTGTGATATGATAAAATAAAAATATATAAAATACATAAATGTAGATATATACACTTATTAACATTGTTGGGAGCAAAGGCTATCGACTTCCATACATTGCACTGGTTCCCACATTGGGAAATATCAAGGGTTGCCTTTAATTCTTTTTTTGAAGGTTTTGAATAATATTTCTGTGTATTTAATCAGTTTTGTTGTTCATATTTATTATTTAATCGATATTATTTCATATTTAGTATCTATATTTAAATTATTAGGATTATTATGTAGTTTTATACTCTAGCGCTTTAATAATTAATTATTAATATTTTGATAAAGTTTTTTTTTTAAATATACTGGTAACCCTAAATTGTCAAAACCAAATCGAAACAAAATGGAGTCTTGACTGTTGCGAAGCAGATTTATTATTTATTTTATGATCTGTTTGCGGGAATTAAAAGATAAAATTATGTTTTTAAATTATGCAACGTAAGTCGAGATGCAATTTATATGTTGTTTATTTTTGATGGAGTTTATGTGTAAAAAGTGTTTCAATTTTAATAATAATAATAATAAATAAATAACAATAAATATTTCTAGACAGGTCACACAGCGCCATCTAGTTTCCGTGGTAAGCTGCGAAGCTTGTGTTACGGAAACTAGATGGTTGATAAACTACATATTATACTTTTTCTTTTTTTTTTAAATATATACATATTATACATATAAACACCCAGACCGAGACAAATTATACAATGTACAACTTGCCCCCGGTGGGAATCGAACCCACGACCTCCCGAGTTCACGGCAACGTTTGTTACCACTAGACCACGGAGGCGGTCAATAAATCAACCATTTTCAGAATAATAGGTATATGAAAGTCGTTAGAGAAACTCCAAGAAATAAATAATTTTAAAATATGATTTATGTTTATTTTAGTTATTTCGCCATTTTTAATAATTGATCTACTATAATTTTGTTCAACAAATTTATAATTTTATTGTTTTTTTTTAATAGTAACTATCGAAATTAATAAATTGGTCAATTATTAAGGATGCTTCAATTAATAAAAAGTACAAACAAAATCAAATAAAGAATTATAAAATTTGCCGCCAATTCTAGTTCGGTGGGAAGCCGTCGTAGCGCTACTAAAATTAGAACACTTTTCTTCTATGAAGTTACTCTTCTTCTTGTATTATGTTCCTTGGTTGGGAGTTATTTAGAAAGTGTAGATAGACGAGTTTTTTTAATTTTTATCAAAATCGGCCACGTGACTCCTTTAAGCATTTTTCGATATTCCTTTAGGATTTGACAATGAAGCACACTTAAAAAAACACCCTGTATTCTTAATGGATTCCATTATATAACGTTTGCGCTTAAGTTAAAAATTCGTTTTGGGTCCAGCCTATTTGGACGGGTTAAAGAGATAGGAGAAGTGTATCTATCTTAAAAATGTATCTTTTTTAGGTCGGAATTTTTTCAGACTACCCTCGTACATGTTCTGTTGTATTTCCTTACCAAAGTTTCTCCCTCGCAGACTTGCTGCAAGTTCTCTGGTTTGACGAGCAGCAAGTTGCAGAGGGCGTGCAGAGTGTCGAAGAGGGCCGGCGCGGGCTCCGGCGCAGGTCGGGGAGCTCGGCCGCACGCCGCAGACCGGTACGAGCGGATGTCGCAGATGGCTATCATAGCTCCTACGAAATTATGTATACATTACAAAAGTACACCAGTTTCGACACTTCTTTACAGCTGTCTACAGCACTCAAAGTAGAACAAGTTCATAAAATAAAAAAACATAATTCTAGCACTCACAGAGTTGTAAATATGTGGAACAAAATACCAGAAGACATATTAAAGTCCTCAACTGTAAACACTTTTAAAAACAAACTGGACAAGTGGCTAGTGACAATCGAAATAAATGTATAATATGTATATATTAACAAAAAAAAAAGTATAATATGTAGTTTATCAACCATCTAGTTTTCGTAACACAAGCCTCGTTGCTTACCACGGAAACTAGATGGCGCTGTGTGACCTGTCTGGAAATATTTATTATAATTATTATTTATATAAACACCCAGACCGAGACAAATTATATATTTAATTATATTATACAATGTACAACTTGCAACCGGTGGGAATCGAACCCACGACCTCCGGAGTTCACGGCAACGTTTGTTACCACTAGACCACGGAGGCGGTCAGTATATATAATTGTTAAACTATAAAATGTTATTGTTGTGGATGTTTTTTGGAGTATCAAAGTGATTTCTCCCTCATTCCGAATCGCGCTCAAATCGATTAGAACGAACATAACACTGACCATCGTTCCGAATCAAATATCGCGATTTGGATGCTCAGAGCGTGATATCAATTCGGAACGGTCTTAATCACATTTTAATTCATAAAATGTTAGTTTTTTTTAATGTATGAAAGATAAATTGTGGATTCGACATCTTTGAGTATGAATACTAACAAATATACATCTCTCGGTTTATTCATCTTTATATGTGTAAAGTTTAATATTATTAACTTATTTTGGTAATTTAAAATAACTTGCCGTGTTACAGACATTTATTTTTCACTTCCTACTTAAATATTGATTATAGATTTGTTTAAGAAGTAATATACAAACAGTATAAACGAATTACAATATTAAATAATTTAAAAGAAAACCTAATGTTAAATTAACTTGAAAATGGCGCGGGACATTATGACAAACAACTGACAGCGCTCAGAGCGATTACCTTGATATCGTGAGCAGTCTAAACGCGAGGAGTTTTTTTTTTTCATTATGCATGAGGGAGGGAGGAGCGGTTGAAGTCAGCTAGACATATATTGATGCTAGGGTGGGGGCTTCGGCTCGGGTGCAGTGCTGTGGCCCTGGCTACAAGAATCTCTATACTTGCAATGTAATCACACCCTAAATGTATGTGTTGTCTATATGTTGTCCCAAGTACTAACAAATCAATGTATTGTGTTGTGACGTATCATACTAACCACTCCATTTTCTGTTTTAGTGTTTGTGATTAATCGTGTCCAATCAAACCCTTAACCAGTACCTATACGCAATTTATTAATCAATACAAACGTGATGTTGGCACAAATGCCTTAGTGGCGATTGCCATTACTAGTCTTACTAGTTTAAAAAAGAAGAAGAAGAGGAGTAATGTCATTTGTGACGTCACATAGCTTTGGCAAAACAGTTTAAGCGCGTCTCGGAACAACCTTTAAGCGTGCTTAGGTTACTATTATCGCGTCTCGGAACGAAGGGTTAGTATGACCTTAGTTTTCTTACCAGCAGAGTTGAATTGGAAGTTCTGGAGATGCTCTGCTATGACTCTGTGCATCCTGATGGCCAGCTCCAAGCTCACGAGGTCCAGGTTCTCTCCCTCCAGACCGGAATACACTTTATCCATCACAGTGTTTAGGTAGGATACCACTCCTAAACATGCCTGTCAAAGAAAAAAACATAATAGTCTATGTAGTGTATGTAAGAATATATATATATATATATATATATATTTTATGTAGTTTAAGTATTATAATTTTTATGATGTTTATCGTATATTTAATTTAACTAGTACTAATAAGTGTTTTTTTTTTTTTTTTTTTTTGCCATGCCTAAACTTCGATTTCTTGTCCCGAAGGTTGATGGTAAGAGAATGCCAAGCGGCATTACATACGCCTTTTGTATTAAACAATAAAGTTTTTAATAAAATAAAAAAATATAATAATAAGGCAGGGAGGGAGTAGGTTTGACAGTTGGAAGAAACGGTTGAGTGGAGGAAGTTTCCTCAAGGAAACGTCTTGTACGGGTATAATTACTAACCGGTGAGGCCACAGTATCGATGTCTCCTTCTGGTTTGAAGTCTGTTTTCTTCTGTTCTGCCTGGAGATATATCTTGGACCACCCGACCACGGCAGAAATGGCTCTTTCTAGTCCAGCCTCCAATTTGGTCTCAATTTGATTCAAAATGGCCGACTTTTTCTGTATACATTCGCTTTGTTTTGGTGTTGAACTGTTAACAACATGTTATATTTATTAGAATTTGCATAGGTACCTTTCGCTCGCACATTCCAACATTTTCAAAGATTTTCAAGACTTTTGAGAAATATTGTTCAATGCTAATCACCGTTAGATGCCGATGAGAATCATGTTTTTGTATTCGCGCCACTAGATGGCGGTAGCGTAGGATTGTTAACGTACCAATGTCAAGTCCTTCGCGCCATTTTGCGTGGACATGTCAAGTGCAAGTTTTTGTTTTGTAAATTAATTTGCTGTGGATATTATTGGTCAAAAGTGGTGTTGTTTTGTTTAATAATGTGCTACAATGTGAATGATTATGAAAAACGATAAATTGGACTTTAAATATGGGGCACAAGTTGCGTTTTCCCGCGCTGTGGACTCCCATATTTTACCCGACGTGTTTGGGCTATAATGCCGCGAGTGACTCCAAGTAAAGCATCAAATTCTGCAGCATCTGGAATTTGACGATCCCCAACTCGGTTATGAACATATACTATGCAAATAAATTACGTGTTTAGGACTGATGTATTCTGTACAATGTCCTTTAAAGACAATTTAAAAAAAAAAACGTACCAATGTTTGGCGGATAATTGCATTGAGTTATGTTAGTATTTTAAGCATTAAATTGAGAATCAACTGGACAAGGGTGTTTAATTCAAATACCCGGACCCGCTCCCCGACCCTTTGGGACTTGTTCAAATATTATCCTCACCAACAGTATCCTCAGAATGGTCGCTGAGAGCCTTAACTCTCCGTACATGTCTCGTTGCTGTGGCGTGCATGTGCGGGGAGTTGGCCTTAGATGAATGTGAAAAAAAAAAAAAACTTGGGTTATTATTAGGTTAGTGCTAACATAGTTTTATAAGGTTTTCTGCTTTAAGGTTTACTAACACTATGAATCTAGTAATTCAATAAACAAATATTATTATTATTAATATAGTCAAACGTTTTAGATATTTAAAAACAATAGATTTGTTTTTAGAAAAATTGAGCTAAATTGTTATCAATATTTTGATATGACTACATTTCTCAAAAGTACCCTCAAACTTGATTTTTTTTTTTAAATGTTGGAGGGTTAATAATATTGAGCGGTGGTGGCTCGGTTGTAAAAATGCTTTCCTTGAAATAAAAAAAAATCCTAAAAAGATCGGTTCGAAATACACTTTTTGATGCATCCAGGTCCTAAGTTGGTTGCCTGGACGCGGGGGTGGAAGGTATACAGGATGGTGAAAGACTCACGTGCAGGGTGGTTCGGACTCCTCTTACTTCCTATCCCAAAGACTACAGCGTGACTGATCATGCGTGGAATACTGTTCACACCTTTGGGATGGTTCAGCCAAGTACCTCACAGATGCTCTCAATGTCCTACAAAGGCGAGCTGTTCGAATTGTGGACGATGCCACTATATCTGGAACTCTCGAATCCCTGCAGCTTCGCCGAGATGTAGCTTCTCTGAGCGTGTTCTACCGGCTATACTATGGTGAGTGCTCTGAAGAGCTCTATAACCTAATTCCTTCCTCCCCATTCCGCAACCGAACCACACGCACAGGTCAGAATATGCACCCACATACCGTAGTCACTATCCCTTCGCGTACCTATAAATTTGGTGACTCATACATCTGTCGCACAATAAAGATGTGGAATGCTCTTCCAGCCTCTGTGTTTCCACTTTCCTATAACCTGGAGTCCTTCAAGCGAAGTGTGAAAAGGCATCTAGTCAAGCCGGCATAGTGTTAGGGACTGATGTCGGATATAAGGGTCTGATTCCAGTTGCTAACATTCATGGACCCTGCGCGCCACTTAAAAAAAAAAAAAAAAAACAGCGGCGCCGCTTCTTCTTTCTTGATGTGAACACACTTTGCACAACACCAGGAATAGGAAGGACACTAGCACACTTCACACTTGCTACAATAGCGGCTTAAAGAGCTACAGTTTTGCATAAAACGACACAATACAGAGGGGACGTCTACAATGACATCTACAGACTACAGTGTTCAGCGTTGAACTTTCTTCAACAACTTCAGATTTACAACTACAGCCAAAAAAATGGCACTGACACACAGTTAAGTGTTGCCAGATATAAAGGTTTCCCTTAAAATTGGGAAACTACAGTTGAGAGTGAACACTTTTCTTAAGTACATTTGTCATTTATTTACAACACCACCGCGCCTCGGAGAGCACGTTAAGTAATACCAACTTGTGGAATCGTTAATAAATTGACATCATATCCTCGCCAAGCCGTCTGGCCAGCGTGGCGAGTGTAGGCCAAATTCTCCAGATATATGTTCTGGAAGGCCCATCTCCAGCAGTGGAGGTCTAGGACGCTGTGTTCTAGGGGCTGTAATGATGAATGAATGAATGACACAAGCAGACTGATATAGCCGTGGGGTCACATGTAACCATCTTAGTAAAGCGAGAATTTTTTTATGCATCTGATTATTTTTGAAACAAATATCGACGAAATAGATTTTTGTATGAAAATTGGTGGCTAAAACTAACAATGAAATTCCATAAAAGGATTGCTCAAATATTGTCAAATTAATGACCAAAATTTTGACATTAAAAATACAAATCTTATTTACCTTATACAAGGAAGGACACTGTCTTGAAAATGCTGCTCAAACATCCGCACAATTTTACTGGCATGCTTCACAATGTCGAAGAAATAAATCTAAACAAAAAAATAATAACCACTTATATTCAATTCACTCAAAAAGTTCATTATTATGACGACGCCATTTTACAGCAGAATTTTCAATATCTAGATTTTTTTTATTTTTTTTTATTTAAAACTTTATTGCACTATGTACAAGGGGCGGGCTTAATGCCGCTAGACATTCTCTGACAGCCAACCTTAGGGACAGATAAAGCATTTAAAGTGAACCCAGCAAGTAAAAATCCAATATATTATAACTAAACGATCACATTGTAAGCAATAAACAATATGTTAATTATATACATACATAAACACATACACACAATAATACATACAATACAATATATATACATACACATACATAAACATACATATATACATACAATACAATATATATACATACACTAAGTAGGTCTCTTGTTAGGAGCCATTTAAGAAATGCAAATAGACCATCTTTTTAAATTGAGCTCGATTTGATGCTTGTCTTATATTTAAGGGCAGGTTGTTCCACAAATTCGCAGCAACAACTGCAAAAGAGTTTGACACAAAGGAAGAATGATGCGAGGGAATTGAAAGAAGAGAGTTATGTGAAGAGCGAAGGGATCTGTCATGAAATGTGAATAGATAGGCAAAGTTGTTCTTGAGGTATCTCGGTGTCGCAGGCTCGTTGAGAATAGAGAAAAGTAAGCAAAGGATTCTGAGATTTCTGCGACATCGAATTGGCAACCACCCTAATTTAGCGCGATACTCAGAGATATGATCATATTTTCGTAAACAATAGATAAACCGGATACATGCGTTAAGTAGCCGGTCCATCTTGTTAAGCAAAACCTTTATAATATTAATTATTGACATTAAATAGCTATTTTGTTTAACTTAGACTTAGTGACATATTTTTAGTTTTAAGTAATAATAATAATAATTTTTATTTCAGTGTTCTACAAAACTTATATATAAACCTAATGAACAATTTCGATTCTAGTACACTGCAGGAGTTTAAATTAAATTGTGAATTAATAGTGAGCCCACACTAGGTAATGAGCCTGGCTCGTGGGACTCTTCGATTACCTGTATTGGTTAATGAAATCGATTTTACTTACAATTACTTCAAATTAAATTAAGATCTAAGCTTATTAAATAAATAAAAATTAAATTAAGGAAAAACAACAATTATCAAATATGAATTTCCTCAAATAGTGATTCTCATGAATTGCTCTGTCTCATTATAGTCCCAAGTAAGAAGTAGTCGTGACAACTTTAACTTCACCTCTCTGGCAGATAGTCCCAAAAGGCCATACCTATTAACAAGTTTATTGTGTTTAAGTGACATCCAACATTGCCAATTGAAATTTTTATCGTCATTTTTCTATTTTATATCTCTACCAGGTAACCTTTGGGAGAGTGAGAAAGTATTATAATGGGTGCAGAGTACGAAATAATAATAATAATAGTTAAAATCATACATACATACATATCATCACGTCAGATCCCTTGCGGGGTAGGCAGAGACAATTGAGCGCCACTTGTCACGATCACGACATACCTCTTTCGCTTCTTCGACATTCATCAACCTCTTCATACATGCCCTTTTGTAACGAAAGATTTTTAATGTACCTTCAGCCAGTATTTTATTTATTTGATCGTAATATGTGAGTGTCAGTCGGTAGTTAAAATTAATCATAAATATACTATAGTAATAATAAATATTTCCAGACAGGTCACACAGCGCCATCTAGTTTCCGTGGTAAGCTACGAGGCTTGTGTTACGGAAACTAGATGGTTGATAAACTACATATTATACTTTTTTTTTTTTGTAAATATATACATTTTATACATGAGGTAACAACCCTACCACTAAATGTATTTAAATCATATGTTAAGGAAAAACTGATTTTAAAGGGTTATTTTACCATCAGCGAGTATTTTGATGACAAACGTGCTTGGTCCTAATTTATTTCAAATGTTATTGTGTATGTCTTAGTTTATAGTATGACAATGCCTCTTTACAGCAGCTATAATTTAAGTGACATTTTAATAATGTTTTAGCTTATAGTATGACAATGCCACTTTACAGCAGCTATAATCCTTGATGTATTCATTTTATAATTGTGTATGTCTTAGTTTATAATATGACAATGCCTATTTACAGCAGCTATAATTTTAAGATTATAATTATGTATATTTGGGTTGTAATGTGCTGCTCCAAATACAAGCTATTTCCCAGAAAATAAGCTTTTCGTTATATTAATTAATTTTTTGACATGTAAAAGCGCAGAATACATTATATTTATTGTCCTATGCCTACTTACAAAATAAATAAACTAACTAACTAACATATAAACACCCAGACCGAGACAAATTATACAATGTACAACTTGCCCCCGGTGTGAATCGAACCCACGACCTCCCGAGTTCACGGCAACGTTTGTTACCACTAGACCACGGAGGCGGTCATATTATATAATAAATAAAGACAAATGGAATACAATAAATGCAATTGTAAAAAGATACTTTTATCTGCGCAGCTGCAGACATAACTGTATTTTTATTTTACTCTGTATGTGTATGTCTTTTGTTGCTATGTATATTGTATGTGTGGGTATGTATATATGTATCTTATAGTTTAGTTGTTTACTGTTTTATTATTATTTTTAAAATTTTATTTATTATATAAATAATTTTATGTATGTTATTATAAAATATGTAGTTTTAAATTAACTTTCCGTTACGATACGATCATGCGATCACCACCATAATAATCCCGCCTCCTTTTCTGACGCCCACCTGTGTGAACCCCTTTTTGTGTTCCGCAGCGCCATCTTACCAAACTCGGTTACACTATTATTTTATTTATTTATTTATTTATTTATTACAGGATAACTAACGACTAATAAACACATAAAGACAAAAAAAAAATGGAAACATAAAAGGTCAATTAAAAGTTACCACAAATAGACTACAAACTATTATTATTTTTTTTTTTTTTTTTTTTATATACATATATATATATATTTTAATTTTAATTTGAATATATATATACACACATATATTTGTATGCATAATAGCTTATTCAATATATATATATATGTATATATTAAACAAACCATTACACAAACTAAACAGGTCTTTTAAAAAAAAAAGTGCCTGCATACACATACAATGCTAAGGCACATGGTCAGTACAAAAAGATCTACCAGGCCAAAAGGCCAACAACCTCACATCTTAGTTCTAATTTAACACACGACGCAAGTTGTCTTTTGTACAATTCTAAATATTATCTTACAGTAGTCATATTATGTTGACAGTTCTTACTTTTTTGGTTATTACATTGTATTGTTTTCCTGTGTCGATAATGGTTAAAAGAAATATTTAGGCAAACTGTTGCAGCTAGTATAAATTTATTTTATTGTAATTTTATTTGATTCATGGGGCTCAGTGAAAATCAGCGCTGCAGCAGAAATGTTGCAGCCTATGCTGACCTGAGTGCCTGTTTGTCGCAGCAGCTCACTCATTTATTTTTTATGTATTTATCTTGTCTATTTTTTGTTTATTTCTTGGTAATTTTATATATATATTTTTTACGTTTTTATTATTGTATTAGCTGTTGTGTGCAAATAAATATTTTTCTTTCTTTCAATAAAAATCAGATCTTACTTTAGGAGGCGATTTGCTTTCTGCAATAGGAATAGATTGCAATCCCAAATCCACTGCATAATCCACGTATTCCACTAGCAGATGTTGGATGAGAACTTCCAGAAGAGTCGTCGCAGTACTAGCTTGTTCATTACCAGTACACAGCTGAAAGTTCACAACAAAGTGTAAATAAATACTTCAACACGACCGTTTCCCTTTCGGGGTGGTCAGAAACCACGCTTATAAAAAAGCGGATTCACATTTAGCCAACTTTACTGCCGGCCAATCATGACAAGTGTAAATAAACACATGTAATTTATTTGTGATATTTCTCTCCTTTGGTACGCTGGAGACATCGACGATCTTGCTACTTGTCATGATTGGCCGGCAGTAAAGTTAGCTAAATGTGAATCCGCTTCTTTATAAGCGTGGTTTCTGACCACCTCAGTCGTGATGATACTTATAAAAAAACCAAAATATAGTTTACTTACAGTTTTACATCTAAGAAAAGCAGTAGCTGATTCCTTCAGCAATCTCTCAACCATTTCTTCACTAAGAAAAGTTTCTCCGCCATAGTTTTCTATTTGTGCTATGTTAATATTGGCCCGGGTTCCAATTACTGCTTGCAAATCGCGTCGGAGTTCTTGGAAACTTACAAAAAAAAAACATCATTACATATCATCAAAAAGACAAACTTCTAAGCATTACATGGATTCAATTGTAATACATCTGATCAGACATTACATGGATTCGATTGTAATACATCTGATCAGGCATTACATGGATTCGATTGTAATACATCTGATCAGACATTACATGGATTCGATTGTAATACATCTGATCAGACATTACATGGATTCAATTGTAATACATCTGATCAGACATTACATGGATTCGATTGTAATACATCTGATCAGACATTACATGGATTCGATTGTAATATATCTGATCAGACATTACATGGATTCGATTGCAATACATCTGATCAGACATTACATGGATTCAATTGCAATACATCTGATCAGACATTACATGGATTCGATTGCATTACATATGATCACACATTACATTGATTCGATTGTAATACATCTGATCAGACGTAGTTTAAGATTGAATGTTTTGAGCAATAAATGGCCTGACCACAGATGGGTTTGTTTGATTTGGTGCGGACACAAGTTTGCCGTTCCCAAACTCCTTAACATATGTACATTTGTAATTTTTGTACTTTTAATTCTAAGGGATGTGATAATAAAGATGAGTAACTTACCCGCCACCCTGAATTTGTTTTTTAACATGTTGCTTATCCGTATAATAGTTATGTAGAGCATTAACAAGAAGAGTTTTAAGTCTTCTAATTTCCATAGCAGAATATCCATCTCCGGCTGCTGTTAGGGCTCCGTTGACCAAAGCTTCTCTTCTGAGTGACTCGGTGTTACTACTGTCTTCGGTGACAACAAGTCCGGCTTTAACCAGAGCATCGCAAACTGATTCTGTACTGAAACATGAAAAAATAAATTTAAATAAAGGATTTTTTTATCTAAATATTATTAAGTCTTCATAATCACATCCCCTAAACCTTCACTGCTGGAGATAGGACTTCCAAAACATTATTCTAATAATAATAATGAATGTTGACTGCCTCCGTCTAGTGGTTAAGTCTGTGAATCTATACTCGGAGGTCTTGATTCTTGCTTTTTTGCAAGACCAAGACCAAAAACAAGACTACTGACATGTCAATGTCTCTAGCGTACCAAACTCAAGAGATATCACAAATAAATTATTGTATACCAACCAGGAATCGAACCCGGTACTTCCGAGTGTAAATACACGGGCTTAACCACTAGCCCACGGAGGCACGGGTAGTAACTAATAAAATAGCTATTTCAAATTATAAGTAAATCAGACCAGTATAGACGAGTCTCGTAGTAGTTTGCGGAGAGATTTCCTTAGTACAATTGGAAAATAAAATATATATTGAGTCAGAGTAAGAGTCTTGCAGAAGTCTTGCGAGACTCTTACGCAAGACCAAGATTAGGAGTGCAAGACCAAGACCACCTATTCCAATGCAAGACCAAAACCGAGACTTGGTCTTGCTTTGGGCAACACTAATCAGGACACAATAATTTAAATAAATTTAGTAAATATTTAATTTATTTGAGATATTTCTTGAGTTTGGTACGCTGGAGACATCAACGAGCTTGCCACTTGTCATGATTGGCCTATAGTAAAGTTGGCTAAATGTGAATCCGCTTCTTTATAAGTGTGGTTTCTGACCACCCTGAAAGGGAAACGGTTGTGATGATACTTACTTAGTATACATATCGTAGAGGTTCCTTAAATACTTCTCAATGTCATTTTTATCTGCAAGCTTAGTTTGTATGTACTTCTGTAACTTCAAGTGGAAGATGTTTAAAACAAATTTGCTCATCACTTGTTCTGGATTCGGAAACACACTGCTGATGATCGAGAAGTTCTTCTGACATAACGGAAGAACTGATGCAAATATATCTTTCCCGAGAAGAGTGTTCTGTAAATAAAAACAAATGTCATATTCATATATTAAGGTAAATTAATAAATATTAAAAGCTACCTAAATAATAATAGTTTAATTAGTTTTAAACTGCCTCCGTGGTCTAGCGGTTACGTCCGTGGATTTAGACTTGGAGGTACTGGGTTCGATTCCTGGTCGGGACACAAAAATATTTATTAATGTAAATAAAAATACACTTAATTAAAATTTAATTTATTTGTGATATTTCTCGAGTTTGGTACGCTGGAGACATCGACAAGCTTGCCACTTGTCAATGATTGGCCTATAGTAAAGTTGGCTAAATGCGAATCCGCTTATTCATATGCGTGGTTTCTGACCACCCCGAAAGGAAAACGGTTGTGATGATACTTTATCTAAATAATAAAATTAGAAATAAACCATCTGAGACAGTCCCAAGGAGACTGGCAACATTTCCCCTTTGTATAGCGAGGCTATACATTGGCAGAAATAATTGCCAGCCTTCCTGTCTCCAGACGTTTCCGTCAGCTGCTTTGACAACTCCTTAGTCTGCGCCTTGCTGAAGGTCCCCATGGGCCCATCTGTCCGCCTACCACCACTTATTTGTTCTCGTTGAAAGTATGTGCCATTTGCAATGATGTTAAATGACAATATTTACTGGAACTAATATTGTAAGCTTGTGTATTAGTATGTAAATTATTATTATGTATGTTTAAGTATTTGTTTTATTTCTAATGCACCCGCAATGGTCTACCACACTCCCAAAGGTTAGCTAGTATAAAATGCCGAGAGGCATTAAGTTCGCCCTTGTACTCAACTGTTAAGTTTTTAAGTGCAATAAAGAATTTATAAATAAATAAGCTTGTCATGGTGATATAAATACGATCACATCTCTGAACATCGTGCTAAGTTGAAGTAGCTGCCAATTCGTTGTTGTAGAAATCTTAGAGTCCTTTTTCTCCTTTTCTCGGTTTTGAACGAGCCTGCGACACCGAAATACCTCAAGGATAATTTTTCCTATCTCTCTTCCTTCCACGATAAATCTTTACGTTATTCTTATAACTCTCTTCTTTCTGTCCCTTTACATAATTCTGGTTTTGTCTACAACTCCTTTGTAGTCGCTGCCACAAATTTATGGAATGATCTTCCAGTGAACATAAGGCAGGCAACTAACTTTTTATTTATTTATTTATATATTTATCGCCATAGGATCCTATCGAAACACTCGGTTAAGTCAATTTTTCTTAATAACAATGCTAAATAAAATACCTGGCCAGATATGGTGATACAGTATGGCAAGGAACAGCCCCAATTTCCAACTAGGTTGTCATTTAAAAAATTGGTCTAAACACCAAGGCGTCTACTTTCTTCTCAATTCTTTAACCCACCGGCTTCTGTATATCTTAAGGATTTGTTATTTTTGTTTCTTTTTTATTATTTTTATAGATTTGTCATTGTATTTAATTTTAAAAGACGAAAACTTTTAATTGGCTCTTATATATTTTTTTATTCGAATTTGAATATTGTATACATTCTCTGTTCAAAATTTCCCTAATTTTATTTCCTAGAAAGTTGATAGCCTATATTTTACTAAAATTAGATGTGTAAAAGTGCATAATATATATCTTTTTGTCCTATGCTTACTCGTACATGCATATGAGTCAAATTAAATACAAAAAAATATTACCATTTGACTAGTTTCAATATAAGCGTCAACACATTGCGAGAAACTTTTGAAGTTGTTCATAATATTGGCTATTTCCTTCATCCGAGCCAAGTTATTGCTAGTTTGCGCTTTCACAAATTCTTCTATCAAGTTCTTTTCAATTTCATCGTATTTGGCCTCAATCTTTTTCTTCGCAACTTCGAATTTGTCCGGGGGAAGCTCTTGGGATATTGTGTGAAGCTTTTGTATAACATCAGCTGCTTCGTATAGCTAAAAAAAAACAATTTTCATAAATTTTTTAGATTTTCCATATAAAATGCATATCAGATGAGAGAAAAACAAAAAAAATCTTTATAACTTGACCAGAAATTAAACAAACACAGTTAGGGAATGCTTTAACTAAAATCCAAAAAGGGTATGCAAATTGCAGGTAATGCAAGCCAGCCTCGATCCTTGGCGCCGCATCGGACTGGAAAATTCTCATGGATACATATGAACATCATTATAGGATCCCAGATGAACTAGCTCTATCAGTCTATAGGCCAGACATCTTAGTGTTTTCTCGAAACTTGAAAAAAGTTATCCATATTGAACTTACCGTTCTGTGGGATTCAAATATTCCAAAAGACCACAACATGAAGTCAAATAAATATTATCATCTAACAGAAGAAATGATCAGGAACGGGTTTAAGACTCAGCTTTACGCAGTGGAAATTGGTGCGAGAGGAGTTCCAGCAAAATCTTTGCATCACTTAAAGAAAGTTTGCAGGAGATACATTTATGAAATAAGCTTCCAAGACGGCATTAACGGAATCATACAGTATTTGGTTGGGTAGGGAGAGGAGTAGAATTGTGGATGGAAATCCTCCTTTTCAAACCAACCTATTGTGGGTCGCAAGCCCAAGACACCATTCTTCTCATCTCATACCCACACACGATGATCCGGGCACCTGCAGGGTGAATCCATGGAATGCTTAGAAATTTGTCTTCTTACCAAACCCCAGCATGTACCAATGAGAAATACACTTTTCTTAGTTCTGTCAGAGATGTACAACACCAACGTTCGCGTGAGGAGCAGACCATGTTAAGCCGTCCAGCTTCACTAATACCAACTTGTGGGGTTACATACATACAAATGTTCATAAACTGACATCAGACTTACTAATTGTCTGGCCAGCGTGGCCTACACTCGCCAGTATTTTGTGAAAGGCCCATCTTCAACAGTGAAGGTCGAGGATTCTGTGGTTCTAGGGGCTGTGATGATGGTGATAATGATATACCTTCTAAAGTATTTTTAAAATTTCATTCCATAAAAGAATATAACGATGAGTCGGATGGAAAGATAATATTGATAGTACCTACATAATGTATCAAAATTGAAAAACTAGGTACATCTTACTGGTACATCATTTGTTTTCGATACATCACGACGGATGTGTATTACAAGAATCGATTTTTATTTTATCATTTGAAAATATATCGTTTCAAAGGCTGTTTAATGCAATAAATAATATGCAAAATTCCAGTTTTAATATATATATTACCTTATTAGGATCATTGAAGATATCAGTAAGCACAGGTCCGGGGGTCAGGAAGTGTGCAAGATGAGCCAGTAGGTCCCGGGCTGCAGCTGCTCTAGCTCTTGGAGCTCTTGTGGCACCCAACTTCTCCCCAACCTCTAGAGCTCGACCACCACACCGAGACATACGCTCATCCAACGAACTGAACACGTTGACACAATGCTAAAAAAATACAAAAAAAACCCTAATTAACATAGCTCGGATCGTTGGAAGTGGAAGTTTTTGTTTTGTAAATTAATTTACTGTGGATAATGTTAGTCAAAAGTAATGTTGTTTTGTGTAATAATGTGCTACAATGTGAATAATTATGGAAAATGATAAATTGCACTTTAAATATGGGGCACAAGTTGCAGTTTTCCTGCGCTGTGAACTCCCATATTTTACCCGTGTTTGGGCTATAATGCCGCGAGTGACTCCAAGAAAAGCATCGAATTCTGCAACATCTGGAATTTCATGATAACCTCATTAACTCATAAAAAGGAAAGATATATTATGTCATACTCGGCTGTATGGGCTAAAGGGTCTACTTTGCCTTCCCTATCACCTCATTCACCGGGAGAACAGAACAAAACAAACCTTATTTATATGTTCTGCTGGCGGAACACGCGACTGACATCGGGTCATCGCCGAGTCGTTTTCGAAGCGCTTACACACAGAAAAAAATGTTTTATTTAGAAGCACGCGACACTACACTTTTGGGCCTCCATCTAATCTACAAACATTATTATTCCAGTACATTTCTCAAACGTACAATCTGACTTGAAAATATTGGAGCGTGCGGGCAAAGGGGGTGCAATATTTGACATAGTTTCACCAGTTAGGTTTGTAAGAGAATTAGTTGTACAATAAAGTTCTTACTGTATGTTGATCCATAATCTCAGATAACTTAGCAGCATACAATTTCTCTTCCTGTCTGACAGCTTGTTCTAATCTAGCACACTTTCTCTCCTGCCGCTCTTGAAGCATCTTTAAACAAAAAATATACATTATATATTACGATGGTCAAACAGAAAATTCTTAGATATTAGAAAATCGAATGTATATAAATGATTATAAGTTGACACGGCCTTTATACAGCCACAATATTAATTTAAATTTACAGTGTAATCTCTATATATTGAAACTAAAGGGACTGTGCATTTTATGGCGTTATAGAGTTGTCATTCAATGGAGAGAAGAAAAATCAGAATTATAAACAAGCTAAACCAAACAAAGCCAATTGATTTCATCGCTATAGGGAGTTTGTTGTGAAATCAAGTGACGTTACATGGAGTTTACACTGTATTATAACTGGAACAAAATACCAAACAAACTGGACAAGTGGCTAGTGACAATCCAAATAGACTATAAATAAATAAATAATTAATATTTCCAGACAGGTCACACAGCGCCATCTAGTTTCCGTGGTAAGCTACGAGGCTTGTGTTACGGAAACTAGATGGTTGGTGGGAACCGAACCCACTACCTCACGAGTTCACGGCACCGTTTGTTACCACTAGACCATGGAGGCAGTCTATGGTAATAACTGAAAGTTTAATATACTCTACACCAGTGCTTGATATAGGCATATCAGCAATGCACAGCAAGCCTATTAATTAAAATATAATGCCTCGAATTTAGTACTTGTTTATGGCAACAATGTTACTTACTTATTTCGGTTCATCCATAATTAATTTTTTATCTTTTATTATATTATTTGTTGTTTGTAATGTTTTTTTAATTTTAATAATATTGTAAATCTATTTGTAAAAATTGGCAATATCCAAGTGTTACATATGGAAATAAACATTTTGAATTTGAATTAAGAAAAGTGTATTTCTCATTGGTACATGTCAGGGTTTGAACCCACCTCTTTAGGATGTTAAGGCGTTCTTACAAGCGAGCCACCACTGCTCTTATTAATAATTATAAATATTTCTAATAATATCTAAAATATTTTTTCTCTAATATAATTAAGGACCCCTCATCAGATAAAGCTCTCTTTATTTTTTGTCCATTTCTTCCTATCCTATGCCTCATCCATCCAGTGTTGTCCTGCTTGTTTTAGTATCTTGTCCTCCCATCTTTCTTTACAAAAGTTCCGTATGCAATTCATGACGGGACTGAATTTTATAATAATAAAATTAAATGAGAATGCATATTTTTCTTAGAGAAATGGGCCCAGTAAAATGTTCTCGTGTCATAATGATTTCTTTTTTATTTGATAGTTAATATGTTGTTTTCATAATCTGTAATTAATTTTATTTATTTTACCCTAGCATAACGACAATTGACAAAAACTTTTTTTTTCATTCATAAATACATAGTTTCAATCCTGCAGATTTGAAGTCTAATGTTTTATTTATAATAAAGTACCTGGTCATAATAAAGAACCTAATCGTATAAATAGTGCTTTGTAACTATTTCATACATAAATTTTAACCAATTGACTATTTAATTAAATTATTTTTTAATGTTGTAATTAAATTTATAAAAAAACTCATTGAATTGTTATGATTATTGAATTGTATTTAGTAGGCACGCTGCAAAATAGTTAAGTCCTGGTTTTGGGAAATCTCTTTTGATGACAACATTACAGGAAAGTACAACACATATTATGCTGATTTTAATGCTGTACATAAAACTCATTGCCGCCAAAAATGTTGCTTAGTAATTTTTGCCTTTCAAGCTTTAATATCCAGTCTAGGATATACTCAAGGATATTCATAAATGTTTGTACTATCGACTAGGAATCGGGTTTGGTACCTTCACTTGTACAACCATTACCGGTAATAGGTCACAGAGGCGAAAACCTCTATCACACCATATAGACTTACTTTTAAGTCTTGAATAGCTTGTGTGAAGATGTCGTGTATCAAATCAGGGTCAAATGATTCCTCGCCGCTGGTCTCAGCTTCACTACGGCGAACCATCCTCTCGACAAAGGCATCAGCGTCAAATGGCTCCTAAAGAAAACAACATCCATAGTCAAAACAGAAGAAATATCATAAAACCAACTTCTTAAGTAATCACATTAAAAACTTACCTCCTCCAACTCCTTCATATATTGGTTCATCATCTTAAATAGTTTAATTATCAACTTTAGCAAATTATACAAATAAACCACAGACCATAACAGATTGACAGATTTTTTTTTTTATTGTCTTTAAAGGACATTGTACAGAATACATCAGTCCTAAACACGTAATTTATTAGCATAATATATGTTCATAACCGAGTTGGGATCATCAAATTCTAGATGCTGCAGAATTTGATGCTTTACTTGGAGTCACTCGCGGCATTATAGCCCAAACACGTCGGGTAAAATATGGGAGTTGACAGCGCGGGAAAACCGCAAAAAATAAACTGCAACTTGTGCCCCATATTTAAAGTCCAATTTATCGTTTACCATAATTATTCACATTGTAGCACATTATTAAACAAAACAACACCACTTTTGACCTATAATATCCACAGCAAATTAATTTACAAAACAAAAACTTGCACTTGACATGTCCACGCAAAATGGCGCGAAGAACTCCCCAATTTTTTTTTTAAATTGGCTTTAAAGATGTCCTTGACAGATTTTTTTTTTTATTGTCTTTAAAGGACATTGTACAGAATACATTAGTCCTAAACACGTAATTTATTTGCATAATATATGTTCATAACAGAGTTCATAACCGAGTTGGGGATCATCAAATTCCAGATGCTGCAGAATTTGATGCTTTACTTGGAGTCACTCGCGGCATTATAGCCCAAACACGTCGGGTAAAATATGGGAGTCCACAGCGCGGGAAAACCGCAAAAAATAAACTGCAACTTGTGCCCCATATTTAAAGTCCAATTTATGGTTTTCCATAATTATTCACATTGTAGCACATTATTAAACAAAATAACACCACTTTTGACCAATAATATCCACAGTAAATTAATTTACAAAACAATAACTTGCACTTGACATCTCCGTGCAAAATGGCGCGAAAGACTCAGAACTCCCCAATGATTTTTTTTTTGTTTTTTTTTTTTTTTGGTTCTCTTCTCCCGATGGATGATGAATGAGATGATAGGAAAGGCAAAGGGTCTAGCTCATACAGGCAAGTCTGACGTAATATATCTTTCTTTTTAATGAGTTAATCATCAAATTCCAGATGCTGTAGAATTTGATGCTTTTCTTGGAGTCACTCGCGGAACCATCCACTGCTCAAACACGTCGGGTAAAATATGAGAGTTGACAGCGCGGGAAAACCGCAAAAATAAACTGCAACTTGTGCCCCATATTTAAAGTCCAATTTATCGTTTTCCATAATTATTCACATTGTAGTAAATTATTAAACAAAACAACACCACTTTTGGCCAATAATATCCACAGTAAATAAATTTACAAAACAACAACTTGCACTTGACATGTCCACGCAAAATGGCGCGAGGACTCCCTTTTTTTTTTTCTTTTTTTTTTTTTTTCTTCTCCCGATGGATGATGAATGAGATGATAGGGAAGGCAAAGGGTCTAGCCCATACAGTCAAGTCTGACGTATTATATCTTTCTTTTTTATGAGTTAATGAGGTCATCATCAAATTCCAGATGCTGCAGAATTTGATGCTTTTCTTGGAGTCACTCGCGGCACTATAGCTCAAACACGTCGGATAATATATGGGAGTTGGCAGCGCGGGAAAACCGCAAAAAATAAACTGCAACTTGTGCCCCATATTCAAAGTCCAATTTATCGTTTTCCATAACTAATCACATTGTGGCACATTATTAAATAAAACACTTGAACTTGACATGTCCGTGAAAAATGGCGCGAAGAACTCCCTGTCAAGTTCGATTTTTTATTTAATTAAGGACATGGTACAGAATTGTCAAGTTCGAAATGCGCTATTTTGTGTTTGACTTGTCGTTTTAATCGCTTTAAAAGTCTTCGACTTGGCGTTCATGGCGACTATAATAATTAACACTAGCAAATGAAGTATAGTTTTATCATTCTTTTACATTGCGTGTTATAGCTAAACTAAACAAAAGCTTGGTTTAAAATAAAACGCAATGTCAAATCGGATGAGCCGATGCGTTCATTAGTTTTATAATGCATGTCTTTACTTTCTTATTTATTTATTTATGTTTATGTTATATCTATTTCCTATATTTCTTCATTGCGGAATATACTCGTAAATGGTTTATAGCGTCCACACAGTAGTTACTCACACCTTAATATATCCTAAAAGATAGAGGCCAGGCATATGGAAAGACTAGATTTTAAAAACAAAAGAATTATGCCTACTTGTCAATCAATGTAGAGAGACGAAATTTTGAGAAAATATACATCCAAAGTGTTTTTTTATTTCTAAATTTTTCGTGATGTCGTAATATTTAACAAAATCTTGTACGTGTTTTTGAGATTTTTATAAAGCTTTTATATGAGTGTATGATCGTAATATACAAGTATTTACATTATATTCTGACAGGAAGACAATACTAAAGGTACCCTTATTAAAATGTCAAATGTATCCTAAACATCCAACATCAATATTATCAGAGCTCCATGGCTGAGCGCCTCAGTCCACAAAGTTCTGAAGTAAATGCCTTGGAACAGCGAGGCTACCTCATTGGAAAGAAATGTGGGCAAGGATCTTACGCGACCGTCCACTTGGCTGAATATTCCGATCCATCGAGTTCTAAACGTATTAATCTAGCTTGTAAAATATTTGATAAGGATAAAGCTCCCAAAGACTTTTTGGAAAGATTCTTTCCCAGAGAATTAGAAATCCTTACTAAAATAGACAACCCACACATAATTCAAGTACACAGCATATTACAGCGAGGCCCGCGGGTCTTCATTTTTATGCGATATGCCGATAACGGAGATTTGCTAGACTTTATAAAAAAAAATGGAGTCGTTCCAGAAAACCAAGCCAAACTCTGGTTTAGACAAATGGCGAGTGGATTACATTATTTGCATATGAAAAATATTGCGCATCGAGATTTTAAATGTGAGAATATTTTGCTATCGCGAAGATTTAACGTGAAGTTAGCCGACTTTGGCTTTGCCCGCTATTGTACAGATAATAATAACAGACGTGTTCTGAGTCAAACTTATTGTGGATCTGCAGTGTATGCTGCCCCGGAAGTAGTAAGCGGGACACCTTACAACCCGAAGCTAGCTGATGTCTGGTCTCTTGGAATAGTCCTGTACATAATGCTTAACGCATCAATGCCATTCGATGACAACAATTTGCGTAAGCTTTTAAAGGATCAAATGTCACGAAATTGGGTGTTTCGATCGAAGATTCGTGACACCATTTCTGCTGCAGCAAAGTCTATAGTTAAACATATTCTTGAGCCGGATATAACGTTGCGACTGACTTTGGATCGAGTGCTCGCTCATGAATGGACTCGACCTCGTAAGGAGAAGAACGGAGTACCGATGGGGAGACTGGTGCAATCGTCTCCGACTGCTCAACACGCTCCGAAGAGGGAAGAAGTTGCCGGTATTCGAATATCAGGAGATCATCGAAATATAGATCGTGAGCGGCATGACGATATCAACAAACGAAGCCATGATTACTAATATCACAATATGTTGTCTTTAAAAACATAGTTACTACGTTTGGTACTAGCTTTTAGACTGGTTAACTTGTAAATCTAAATGTGTTGTAAAAATATAAACCCGTTACTTATTATTTTTTTATTTTTCTTTATTCTCAGTTTAGCAAATGCAACTACAATCCCCTTATTTGACTTGTACTTGTAAGGCACGCAGGGCCAACAGTGAAAGAGAGACGGTTTATAGGGTTTTAGGCCGTAGGCGCCTTGGGGTCTTCTTATGAGGCCTCACGGTGAGTCAGGCTGGGGTCGTATCATTGATGATTTTGCGAAGTCTTAAATAAAATTCGTTTTGTTACAAGCATTGATTTAATTTTGATAACGTTTCCTTCTCAACTTCCTTTTCCATTAAATAATATACTTATTATTATTACCAAAATCATTTTTTTAAGAAAACGATTAGGTTTCAAAATAGAAATTAACCAAGACGATAACAACAAGGCCAAAAATGATGTGTTGAGCAGTAGTTGAACACGGATAAGTTTTTTGGTGTTTGACTTGAAAGCAAAGCGCGCTTTTTTTAACTTTATTTCGTTTTGAAAGTCGGTTTATTTGCTCTTTAAACGAAATTTACCAAAAAACTTATCCGTGTTCAACTACAGCTCAACACATCATTTTTGGCCTTGTTGTTATCGTCTTGGTTAATTTCTGTTTTGAAACCTAATCGTTTTCTTCAAAAAATGATTTTGGTAATAATAATAGGTATATTATTCAATGAAAAAGGAAGTTGAGAAGGAAACGTTATCAAAATTAAATCAATGCTTGTAACAAAACGCATATTTTTTTTAAGACTTCGCAAAATCATCAAGCCCAGCCTGACTCACCGTGAGGCCTCATAAGAAGACCCCAAGGCGCCTACGGACTAAAACCCTATAAACCTCTCTTTCACTGTTGGCCCTGCGTGCCTTAACAGCTAAGTCTGAGTCGTGGCTACGGAGTAAAGGCAGGCGGTGAGTTTTTATTTAAATTAAAAAAAAATACACCATGCAAATTAAATGAATACATTAGGAGATATAGCAAATTCAAAATAATGCGCAACGAAATTAATTTCATGTCACTGTTAAAGCGGGCAAAGCCGGGTAAAACAGCTAATATAAACTTTTATCTATGACTGGGGTGTATCACTAACTTTTTATCACGATAGATGGCGCATTATAGATGGTACCTTATAAAACTGTCAGTTGCATAGAAAACTTTTATTTTTATCACGAAATTTATTATTTTCTGGATTTTATGCCGAAGTGAGCAGCTTTTAAGTGTACAGATCGAAATTTCTAAGCGAAATCAAAGATATGGTGATCTTGAAATTGCCATTCTATTAATAAAACCTTTTTTCTTTTTAAGGACGGTGTGCGCTTTCTTAATTCGTCTTTTAAGGTAGGTAACGTTAATTTAAAATACATTTTTCTGTTATAAACATATAAAGAAACAAAAATATTTTAAAAAATATGGGATATAGGTCAAACATAAGGAAAATTGCCGCTAGCGACATCTACAAAAAGCTTTGCCTTATGCGAGCTCCGTCAACAGTTATCCAGCGTTATATTTTCTGTAGCTGTGCTGTATAATGCGTGTTATTTTAAATAAAGTGGTAATGTTTCCCAGACCCATTTCATAATTACAAGACGTTTCAGTAAAGGCTCGTAGGAGTCAAGGAATATCAATTTAAGGCCTCCTTAGGTTTACTATTTTACGTAAACTTCTGTTTGACAGCTGGAAGGGATGATTGAATGGAGCCGTCACGGTAACGTTTATATAGTAGTTAGCATAGAGTAATAAATGACGAATTCCTACTTCTATAGTAGTAAGCCTTGATAACATTATACTACGCCTTTGTTCATTCGATAATTGCTTACATTATAACCATATGGGGTAACGCGGCAGATATTCGAAAAGTGTTCATACAACAAAAGAGATCAATTAGAATATTATTTAATTTAAAAGCCAGAACCACATTACGAAATTATTTTGTTGATGCCAAGATTATGACAGTCACGTCTCTGTATGTATATAGTTGCTTACAGGAGGTTCATGAGAAAGCTAATGAACTTCCAAAAATATCTAGTTTGACTAAGTATAACCTAAGAAACAAGAATGAAATCTATATAAGGCAAACCAGGTTAAGAAAAACGTTTAAACAAGGTTTGCAGTTGAAAATTACATTATACAATGAACTACCTGAGATTATAACTAGACTACAACCAAGTGAATTTAAAACAAAATTGAAAATCTTTTTCCAAAATAATGCTTTTTATAACCTGTCAGAATTTATTGACATGCCTTTGACGGAAGATTCTTTTAAATAGTTGTATAATTTTGTGGTCTTATGCCTTCTATCGTATTGTGTTCCTATGCTCCTTTGTCTACGATGCATGGTGTTAATAGCATTACTGTTATTATTTTAATATTTGTTAACTGACATACCAAAATATAACGATTGTTATATAGGTGAAATATACATTATTAGCAAGCCAAATCGTTTGGTTGCGACATGGCGAAAATTCTTAAAAAAAATGTGGAAGGTATAACTTTATCTGGCTAGGCACTCTGTGTTATAGAAGGTGTGATGATAAACATTTTATAAAAATACAAAACTTTAATAGGTAATCGTTTATTCGGGACTTAAAAATAATAATAGGTACTTTAACCTAGAAAACTGAAGAATACATTTCTGCGATATTCTTGAATAATTCATTATGAAATATTGCTGCGTATTCCTTTTCCCGATCAAGATCGTCAACTAAAAAAAATCGATAATATGAAACTAAAATTATAAATGATTGATCATGTAATAAATACTCTTAATTCATTATGCATTACAATAATTTTTCATGGCGGTCGATATGCATAACTGTATAGAAGCGACTCCAGATTCCAAAGATTCAGCTAATTTATCTTCAAACTTTTCATCATTGATATCAATAACTTCTTGAGATTGCGTTGTTGGCGAAACTTTTTTATTATTTTCCATGTTTTTAAGGCAATATTATTTATTATGATAAAACAGATAACTCAGTCGGTAAAATATTTTTTTTCCTCCAATTTTTTTAAAAGTTTTTTCAAGGCCATTATACAGTATTCATCAGTCCTAAACACGACATTGATTCATACGAGTAACTGCGTCATTATTTCAAGTTCATAACTTAGTTGGGATCATCAAATTCCAAGTGTTATAAAATTTGTTTTTTTTTTCTTGGTCAGTCGTTCGTAGCAATATCGCCTAAACACGTCGGAAATGTGTAAGTTCCAGTTCACAGTGCGGGAAAACTGTATAATAATAACTGCGTGCAACTTTCGTTTTCCACAGTTATTTATACTTATTGTAATACATTGTTAAACAAAATAATACCACTTTTTACTAAGAATATCCACAGAAAAGTAATTCACAAAACAAAAACCTAACATGTTACCATAGACATAGGATCGTCGCCTCGTCGCTAGTATTCTATATCTATGCATGTTACACGTTATACCTTACATGTTTGTGCAAAATAAAGACTATCCATCCAATATTAAGAAAAAAAACAATTAGGCAATATAAAATAAAAAATTGTAGAAAAAATCCGAAATGTTCTGAGAATAAAATATCGGGTTGTCGCAATCCAGTATTAATATTAATTAACCTGCCAGATTAATATACTTTTTTAGAAAGAGACATACTATTACTATTATATGACTATTAAAAGTGATAGAGCGAGTAATAGTTATAATCGTTATCTATCAGGAAAAAACTATAATTTTGGAACCTAACCGTGATAGATACTCTATGTTCGACTTGTCGCTTTAAGCGAAAAAAAACTTTAAAAGTCTTTCAACTTGACGTTTGTCTATGCTATGGTTTAAATATAAAAAAAGCTTATATAAATTTTATTTATTGATAATCAATATGATACTGACAGCGTGATTTCGATTAGAAACGGTCTAAATTATAAATTCAATTCATATGTCAAAATGATTAATGAATATTCCGGGGCTGAAGCAGCAAAATCTGTATACCATGCCTATTTTCACAGCATCATGGCATATGGACTATTGGTGTGGGGGACAGCTGCTGAAGCAAACCGAATATTCATTCTTCAAAAAAGAGCAGTCCGTTTTATAGCCGGAATAAGACCAAGAGACACTTGCAGAGAAGCCTTTAAGGAATTAAATATTTTGACTTTGGCGAGCACATACGTAATGCAATGTTTGGTGTATATTAGGGAAAACATGGATTTATATCACATTAGAGCCATGAGAAGTACCTCACGACAAAAAGAATCGTTAGCTGTTCCTAAACACAGATTGAGTAAGTTTTCCAAAAGTTTCATCTGTAACTGTGTGAAACTGTATAATAATCTGGAAAAAGAAATGAAATGCCTAGAACATAATGACTTCAAGAAAAAAATGAAAACTGTATTAATAAAAAAAGCTTATTACACTGTAGATGAAGCGCTAAGGGATGATGACATAGGATAGTGTATATATCAGTGACATATACTAATAAAATTATGACATAAAGATTGGACATATTCGCATAATTTATTATATTATAACTATTTTTAATTTAATTAAATTGACATATTTATTATTACTCTTAATGATTAGTATTATTTAGTTAAGTACATTGACATATTTTTAAAAAATTATTTATTAGGTACTTTAAAATTATTGACAAGGCCTCTTTACAGCTGCTACAATAATTAGTAATAATTAGTAATATTTAGTTAAGTTAATTGACATATTTTTAATCATTTATTTAAGTGTTTTTTGTAAATGCTTAAACCTCCAGTTCTGTTACTTGTCATGTACCTATCTATAGTGATAAATGTGCAATATATATATATATATATTAAAAATTAAGAGTATGACTTAACCGAATTCCGGTAGGAATGTATGGTGTTAAAACTAAACTAAACTAAACTAAACTAAAATCGTTTATTGCACAGAATACAGGTTAATATAGGATAATACAATTTTACAGTCCAGCTGTATCCTACCATAATAATAATAAACTTTTATTTCGGACTTCACATCCATAAATTGTTAATAACAATTTTACTTAATCTATATTTAGTGTAACTTATAATTTATTTTAACTAATGGTATATTATTTTATTCATACCAAAGTTTTTTTTTTAATGTATAGAAGATAAATTGTGGATTTCACATCTTTGAGTATGTACTAACAAACACACCCCTTTCGTCTAAAATAAATTGCTGTGTTACGGACATAATTTATTTAAACTTTTCTTAAAGATGTTAATTGATACTCCGGCAAAACCCGTCTTACAGATCAAATAGCTTGTTACATTCGATTTGGACGCAAAGCAAAGCGATTTTTGCTTAAAATGTATGAAAACCATAGAGCAACGAGATGTCGAACGATTTTCAAAGCGAAATAAAGTGAAAAAAAGCGCTTCAAGTCAAACACAGAAAGACTTTCTTGTTACAAATCATGCGATCTCTTTCAGTCCTGTAATTTTTTAGATATCCTACTTCATTCCAATTGAAACAAGTTGGAAAAAATGGCCAGTGTTCTTAATCTACATTACGCGGTGTAGTGTATCCTTATTTTCCTTATACATTGCATGGCAACTCTTAACTAAACAATGGCTTAGTATGCTGTGTGCTTAGTGTAACATGCAAGTTTCGGAAAACGTAACTGCTGTAGTTACGTTTTTTTATTTTACATTGCGTGTTATTGCAAGTTAGGCTATAATAACAGGCAATAAACATCGAAAATTCAGTAAAAAAACTACTACTATAGTTGCGTTTACGAAATTTCACTGTCACACTAGGCATACTGCACCAAACACGCAATGTATAATAAAAAAACAATACCGGTTTTAAAATCTTGAGTAAAAGAACAGGTATCTGTCCTCTTGTCTTTTTCGCACTGGCCGTGCTGCCTTTTGTTGTGCTATTTTGTTGGAGTTATCACGTGTAGATTTAAATAATTGTGAAATATTAGCTTTTTGCTAATTGTGTTTTGTTTGTAAAGTTATTATTTAATTTCCCGTTCAATATGATGAGCGACGATGATCGCGATATAGACATTGAGAGTGACGTATGTACATTGTGATTGAAATGAATTATGTTTTGGATTGTTTCCATTAATAATTAAATTATTTGCAGGCTGATAACGATTCAGACTCCAGAACGCACTCCAGAAGTCTCGGCGGAGGAGGCTATTACTCACAGGTTAGTCACATTGTCCACAAAAAAATGCAAATAAAATGTAGGTAGGATTTTTCAATATGTAATTACAAATCTAATTTTGCGAATATCAAACTGATAGCGAAAGTTTACTGACCATGAGTCGGCCTTGCTAAAGATTGACATAATAAATAACATACCAGCAATAAAATCAGCTTTTAAAACTTTGTTTCTTTTAAAAACTACAATTACATATATTAAATATGTAAAAGATAGGTCAAGAAGGTTTTTGCGTTTTGTTTCTTTCGGGTTGCACATGGGTATGTAGTCTTATCTTAATTCTGACTTGCCTGCTGGGTTACTGCTGTACCAGGTATTGTAATTGGTACTGATAACTAAATTTAAAAGGTTATTAATTGATTGTTGTGGTGCAGTTCTGTATATGTTTTATTTTGTAGATGAGTTTTCATTGCAGATTCCTTACTCAGTCAGATTAAATATTAACAGGTCACTGGAATCTGCTAAGCTGTTGGTCCTCTGCTTACTTATTGGACCACTTTGCTGCTAAGTCTTCTACTAGCAGAAGTAGAATCATTCAAAAGAATTAAATTATTGACGTTTCATAAATGCCTGTAATAGGGTTACGTGAATAAAGATATTATGACTTTAATAAGAATTATAGCTAGACAGTTTTTTAATACCTAACCCGACATGTGACTTTGCTTCTACCTAAATGCAGGCGCAAGGTTCATTAAACTTCCAGTTGGAAGGACTTTACAATATTACCAGTG
This sequence comes from Tinea semifulvella, assembly GCA_910589645.1. NCBI lineage: Eukaryota > Metazoa > Arthropoda > Insecta > Lepidoptera > Tineidae > Tinea > Tinea semifulvella. The sequence continues at coordinate 8,897,896 of OU342620.1, forward strand.
AGAGGGGAAAGGGGGGGTGTGTTTAACTACTTGGGCGGGGTAGGGAGGTGAAAAGACTATTAAATTTTGAGTTAATTATAATTAAAAAATAATAATTTTAATTAAATTTAAAGTTTGTTCCGATTTCAAATATGACAGGATGAGTAGCAAATGTATGCTTGTGTACTCTTAAGGATTTCTGGATATGTCAACATGACCTAATCAAGTCTAACCTAACAATAAGATCAGGCTTAAAGGTTTTTGAGATAGATAAAGTTTGTTATAAGTAGACTAATTCTAAAATCAATATTGTATGGAAACACTTCATTATTGAGATAAATTTTTTTATATTCATAAATTTTGTACCAACATTTACTGCCAAGCCACAATAATTGGGGATGACGTAACACACTGACTGGGAGAGACTTGTGTGATTGTGATTGTGATTTCGATGGCTTTTCCGCACTTAGTCTCCATTGGACCATTGTGCGTGACCTTCACTCCTTCAACGGAGCCATCCGATCTCCTCCAGGAAGGCCAGGAGACCCGTTACGTTCCTGCAGACCTCCGGAAGAGTCCTCGCAGTCTGGAGGAACCTCAGTCTAGGCGCAGCCACACTGTCGCACTCCATGAGCACATGCGCGGCCGTCTCCTCCTCCGCCATGCATCCTCTACACAGTGGGCTATCTGTAATGTTCAGAGTATGGAGATGTTTGTTAAAGGCACAGTGTCCCGTCAAGACCCCCACCACTATTCGAAGCCTGGCTCTGTCAAGGCCCAGGAGATGTCGTGTGAGGCGCCTGTCTGGTTTGGGAAGGGCCTCCCTGGACTGTCTGCAGTCTGTGGTCGATGCCCACATCTGCTCGTGCAGTTTGTCAGTTCTTCGGCGAAGCCAGCTTCGCATGAATTGGAATGGTAGGGGGATTGCCGGTCCTGGGCCCATCGGTATTGTAGATGACCCCCTTCTGGCCAGTTCATCAGCCGCATCGTTACCCAGTGAATCACTGTGACCCTTTATCCACTGCAACGTTGTTTTGTTGTCTCTGCACACTGCTTCCAGGGCAAGGTGGCAGTCGAGAATCAGTGCAGAGTTGATGTAATTGCTTTTGAGGGCCAGAAGGACGGCCATACTGTCTGAAAGAATGCGAATTTCAAAGTTTTTGACACCTCTCCTTAGTACAGCTTGCGCTGCTTGTAGGATGCCTACACATTCCGCTTGGAATATGCTGTTGTGGGAGTCAAGAGGGATTGATAGGTGAATGTTCAAGTCCATGGAAAAGGCACCAGCACCCGTGCCGGTGTCTGTTTTTGAGCCGTCAGTGTAGATCCTGAGTTCTTTGGGCCCAGAGTGGTCATTACTCTCTTCATGTAGTTGAACGTTGTATCCCTTGTCAAAGATGAACCTTTTAGGGATTCTGTCATTAATGGATGCCATCAGAGGTAGTTCCTGTATGACATCGTCTAGTATGGTAGTGTGTTTAGCGTTCGGGTTGTGTTTCCAAAGTTCCAAAGTGGTCAGCCTTGTCGCCGCAATTGCTGCTTCTTGTTGGACGTGCAGATGCAGAGGTGGAATCCCCAGTATCATCTCCAGCGCCTTCGTCGGAGCGGTGGACATGCATCCTGTGGTCGACAGGCAGGCCATTCTTTGAAACTGCTGTAGTTTAGTGTGGATTGTCTTTAGAGTGGTTCTGGGCCACCACACAGACGCTGCATATGTAGCAAATGGTCTAATAACTGAGGTGTAAAGCCAGAGCATGATCTTCGGGCTGATGCCCCACTGTTTACCCAACATTCTGCGGCATTGCCACATTGCTAGGCTGGCTGACTTCAGCTTATTAGTCAAGTGCTTGTTCCAGTTGAGTTTAGAGTCCAGGGTTATGCCCAGATATTTTACCTCTGGAGAAAGTTTGATTTCTGTGTTAAACAGTTGTGGGAGTTTAAATGTTCCTAGGTTTCGTTTGTGCGTAAATAGCACTAGTTCTGTTTTATTTGGATTCACCGATAGGCCGTTCTCCATGCACCAGTGTTGAACAACTTTAAGGGCTGACTGCATGACATCAAATATCACGCTAGTCACCCTCCCACTAATGAGGATAGCGAGGTCATCAGCATATCCTACGGTGTAGTAGTTGCTATTATTCAGTTTCGTTATAAGATCATTGGCTACTAGGTTCCACAGAAGCGGTGAAAGCACCCCTCCTTGCGGGCATCCTTTAGCAGCTATGCCTCTTTTGACACCATTTATGTCAAATTGTATCGCTCTATGTTCCAGCATGTTGTTGATCCAGTCACGAATAGCTTTATCAACACCATGCCTCTGTAATGCTGCGTCAATGCCTTGGAAGCTTGTTTTATCGAAGGCGCCCTCGATATCGATAAAGGCTCCCAGGCAGATTGATGAGTTTTGTATAGCTAGTTCTACTTTAGAGACTACATTGTGTAATGCCGTTTCGGTGGATTTGCCTGTGGTATAGGCGTGTTGCTGTGGATGAAGTGGTGTCTTCATCATAGCGTTGTCCCTTATGTGGCGATCGCACAGTCTCTCCATGGTTTTGAGCATGAACGAGCTTAGACTGATCGGTCTGTATGATTTTGCATTTGTGTAGTCGCTTTTACCCACTTTGGGTATAAAAACAACTTTCACCTCTCTCCAAATTTTCGGGATATACCCGTGTGCCAGGCACGATTTGAAGATGGTAGTTAGATGCTGGGTCAACAAGCCCTCCCCCCACTTCAGTAGGGCTGGGAAAATCATATCAAGGCCCGCTGATTTGAAGCTGTTAAAGGTGTTAACTGCCCAGCGGACCCTGTCTTGGGTTATGACTTCCTCAGCCGTTCTCCAGCTCTCATCAGGGGGTGGGGTACTAGTTTGATGTTCCCATTCAGTGTTGTTAGTGATTTTACATCCTGGGAAGTGTGTTGTTAGTAGCACCTCACTGATGTCATCGTCAGTTTTGGTGTAGGTGCCGTCAGTTCTACGAAGCGATCCAATGTCTCGTTTAGGCTCATTGGAGAGAATTTTTTTGATTCTACATGCTTCGGTGGTTGAGCTGACTTTGTTGCAGAACTTCTGCCACGATTCGTTCTTTCGGAAGCGTATGCGTTTTTTATAGGTAGATTGGGCCAGTTTGTAGTTTTCCCAATCTATATCGAGCCTGGTGTTCATGGCTCTATTGTGGAGTTTTCTTACCCTTTTCCTGAGCCTCTCTAGTTCCGGTCCCCACCAGTTTGATTTGGGCGTTTTGTCGACCGTTTTAAGGGGGCATGCAGTGTGAAAGGAAGCGGTAATTGCGTCTGTTAAGTTGTGAACCTGATGTTCAAGGGTTTCGGTGTCATGTATCTGAGTGTGTGTTGTGAGGTCTGCCAGATTATACTCCAAGGTTTTGAGGTATACTTTGTGATCTGTGTTGCGTGGGTTACGCCTTGGTGTAGCTGGTTTTGAGTTTATTTGAATGTTGAAACAAATCCAGCGATGGTCAGAGCAAGATGTCTCGTTAGAGACCTTCCATCCGTCAATGAGTTCGCTTGCTCTTTCCGTGGCTAGAGTTAGATCAATAATAGTTCTGCAACGTTTGGTTACGAATGTGGGTTCCGTACCTGTATTCAGTAGCTGTAGTTGAGTTGTTAGCAAGTAGTTAAATAATTCCTCACCTCTACTGTTGGCGTTGTCCATCCCCCACAAAGGATGGTGCGCGTTTGTGTCGGCAGAAATTATAAGTTCAAGTTTGGTCTGTTCGCAGTAGCGCACAAGATCAACCAACTCCTTGGGTGGCACCCCGTCATCTGCGGGCATGTAGGCCGAGGCGACTACAAGTTCGAACAAACCCAAGGTGCTGTTCGGGTGCACCCTTACGGCTGTAAGGTCCCTGGAACAGAACTCTGTTAGTGGTGTTGCTTGAAGATCGTTGGGTATGTAGATGCAAGAACGTGGTGGGTCAGGGAGTGTTGAGTGTATCAACCTACCTCCGATGTTATTGAGTCCGCAAATCCTGCTCTTCCTGACCCATGGCTCTTGTATAAGTGCCACCGTCTTTTTGTTAACCTCCAGCACTTTACGTAATGTGGCGGTGGCAGTCAGGCTGTGCTGGAGGTTGCATTGTATGGCGTTGAACGCCATTTCTATATTCCCCCCTCCATCTCTCCCAAGAGGACATCCTCCTCAATTGCGGAGAGATCCTCACCCTCCGCGAGGAACAGTCCTCGCAGGGCGGCGCCTGTTTCCTCTACGGTGTCCCCGGACATCTCACTATCAGGGACTGCTGGTCGTGTTGACTCCGCTTGAGGCACAGGGACCTCGTCGGTAATAGGGTGAGGGGCCTGAGATTCGGACTCCGCTTGTCCCACCTGTGGTGACTGTGATTTCTCCACAGGAGGGACAGCGGACTCCGGATCCCCGCCGGAGAGGGTTGGTGGGTCACTGCAAGTCCCGCGTCTGTCTCGGTGGAAGAAACGTATGAATACGTATCTGGCGATAAAGGCCAGCTTACGTTCTCGCTCTAGTATTGCCGGAATATGTTCTTCCGGGATTCCCAGAACAAGAAGCACGCTGTCCTTATGGTCAATGGCTGTGTATGCAGACCAATTGGTAATCTCTGGCCAATCCGGGTTTAGCCATCCTAGTAGGGTCAGGAGCTCATCTTTATTCTTTTTGATTGCTAGATCGTGAGGCAATCTTATGCAAGCCCTGACTTTTCGGATGCGCTCCTCGTCTCTTATCGCCACCAGTTTTGTATTGGGGATCGGGGAGGCGATTTTACTCACGAGTCCCTTCACCCACTGTAAGTAGGACTCGTTTTCGGCAGTCAACTTCAGGCATCCGTCGCGATGATAGTGCAACTGACACCCCCTAGGTACGTAGCTGGGTTTTGAAGGCATTTCAGAGAAATACCATTCAAGCATCAGCTGTTGTAGCTTGCCCTTGATGACTGTCGTTTCGGCCTTTCTGTGGTTCTGTTGTGATGGCTATGCAGAAGTCCTCCTTCGACTTTGCAACTTCCGCATAGCTTGTTGTGTTTCCTGGCGCCCAGCGTTTTCGCGGCACTCGAGGAGACGCGGAGTCATCGAGTTTGACTCGCTTGGTAGGGCCCTTCCCCGGTGGTCCAGGAGGACCCTGATCAGTTGATTTGTGGGTACGGTTGCCTCGATTCCTTTTGCCGCGCTTCGACGACTGTTTCGGACGAGCGCTTTTGGTTTGACCAGCGTCGGTCCCACTTTCGCGAGCTGAAACCACCGAGGGTATCCCCGATGGTCCTGCTACTGCGTCTTGTGATTCCGTATGCGGTTTCCCCTTAGCGACTCTAATCGTGGCAGCGGAGTGCGGCGCAGGTCTGGTCCCTTGGGTATGTGCCTCGGGTCCTGACCTTAAAGGAGGGCATGTTGTATGTATTTGTTCGTTTGAGACAGGTGGCTCCGGCATATGGGGGCCACTGGGTCGTTTGGGCCGAGTCGAGCCGTTTGGCCCAACTTCGGTCCATCCAGCCTCACTCATCTCGGTTGTGTTTCTCTGTGTTGTATCTGTAACATTAAGCAAAGTTGAGCCCCCCCCAGAATACGAGGGGCAGCCTGGAGCCATGGATGAATCAGAAGATCCAGATGCATCCACGGCCCCAGGGAGGGATTCTCCGGTCAAACCGGTACCCTCCTGGGGTAGTTTGTTGTTTCGCTGTGCTTTCATAATGTTCCTCCAAACTACGTCGTACAGCAGAGGGCGCAGCGGCGACGGCCCGCCCCGGCGTAGACAATCTGCCAAGGCGCTATCCCCGCCAGGGCGGCCCGCCCCCGCAACGCTTCCCCCCCCCCCCCCCCCACTGAGATTGCTGCTGTGCCAACCCCAGGTGGTCATTTTAATTAGTGTTGCAAGCACATGACCACAACATGCTTGCAATACGTCCCGCGCAATTGGCTATTACGGACTGCAGTGTAACACCGAGCGGACCATGGTGGAATAGACCGTAACATTGCCCAGGGAGGACGACGTGGACGTTTGCGCAGGACCTTTGGGGGTGCATGTGAGACATCCTGTTCCGCTTTACAGGTTGCCTCACCTTAACTAGCTTCCCCCCCCCCCTCTGGGAGAGACTTTCTCTGCGCTGAAAATTCTTACACTCCCAGAATTATATATGATACAGCCATGTTCGTTAAGAAACACCCTACATTTTTTAAAAGATCACAATCTACCAGAAACTAGCGACAAGAGTGTATGCTGACTCCTACTCATACACTGCACTAATGCATTGTGGCATATTTCACATGGCGCCTAAAATTTATAATAAACTACTGAGCAGCAGCATTAAAGACCAAGAAATTAATTCTTAAAGGTGTTCATTAAATTATTGATACAAAAGGGTTACTAACTATGGGGTCAGAAACCAAAATATAATAAAAAGTACCAATCTATTACATAATTATTAATATTTTTATTAAAGATTAATAAATGGAATATTATTTTGTACAAATGTCTCCTGCTCCATGCACTCTTCCAATCTTATGCGGTAATTGTTCATATTTCTCCGACACATAGGTTCCAAAATTGTTGCCATTTCTCCGACTTTGCTTCAAATGCGCCAAAGTTGTGGGAGCAGACAAGAAATAATCTAAAGGATTTAAATCTGGACTCTTGGGAGACTTGGGAGACCAGTTTATGGTCCTTCTTCGAGAAATGACCTTATTAACTGTTCCCAACAGTTCTGTCACGGCCGCAACTGTTAACTGACCAAAAACTTCTAAGCATTTCACAGGAACATTCACTGTTGAAAGTGACGAATTTTTAAATTTTCAATGGTTTCCAAGAAACAGTTCTACCAAAATTAATCAAAATAGGTTCAGTAATATAGGCGTAAAGATTAACAAACATACAGACACAGACAACATTTCCTTTACATTTATAATATTCTTCTTCTTAGTCATACACTCTTGGCAGAGTGGTCGTGGTCGTCACTTAGTGGCACGCTTAATAAGCCTTAGCCAATCTCGAACTGCAGCCTTCCTGGCGCATGTAGGGGGTGATCCATTGCTGCTTTAACCTGGTCCGTCCACCTTATTGGAGATCTACCATGCATTCTCTTACCGTCATCTTTTCCTTTAACTACCAGGCGCTCAATGAATGTATCTCCACGCCGCAACACGTGTCTGAAGAAAGTGAGAATGCTTGATTGTACGATTGAGGAAAGGCACTGATCTTATTCCCAGTTCCTCCAGGATGAACTTGTTGGTTCAGCACTTCGTCCATGATATGCCTATCATTCTCCTCCAACACCACGTCTCTGCAGCATACAGTAAATTAGGGAACACAAGAGGTCTGACCAGCCGGATTTTAGTAGCTTTCGTAATGTTTCGGTTCCTCCATATTTTCTTTAGCCTGTCCATAGCAGACAAATTAAGTATAGAATATTAAGTATGTATTATAATAATAACCACTCCAGGCTGAGAAGCGAGCCCACCACAATGCTCTGGAACGGAAGAGAAGGGACCACATCAAGGACAGCTTCACTTCCCTGCGAGATGCCGTGCCTGCGTTGCACGGAGAAAAAGTGGTATGTGTATGTAGCCATCTTTATCCTTATTTACTTTATTATATAGTTTTATTGTAATTTTAGATTAATATTAAGAGCGCTGGTGACTCGGTTGTAAGAAGGCTTTTCTTCCTACAAAGGTCGGTTCAAACCCTCCCAGAAGAGAGAGAAGACAAATTTCTAAGCATTCCATGGATTCACCGTGCGGGTGCCGGGTCCATCGTGTGTGGGTAAGAGATGAGAAGAATGGTGTCTCGGGCTTGCGACCGACAATAGGCTGGTTTAAGAAAAGGAGGCCTCCTTTTTTTTATTGCGCGATAATACGCTCACCATCCACCATTCTACTTCTCTCCCTACCCAACCAAATACTGTATGATTCCGTTAATGCCGTCTTGGAAGCTCGTTCCATAAATGTATCTCCTGCAGACCTGCTTAGGCCCAATTCTTTTAGATGATGTAAATGTAAATAATGCAAAGATTTTGCTGGAACTCCTCTCGCACCAACTTCTACTGCGTAAAGCTGAGTCTTGAACCCGTACCTGATCATTTCTTCTGTGAGATCATAATATTTATTCAACTTCATGTTGTGGTCTTTTGGAATATTTGATTCCCACGGAACAGTAAGTTCAATAAGGATAACTTTTTTCAAGTTTATCAAGAGAAATACACTGTTCTTACGTACATTTGTCATAGATTTACAACACTGTCCCCGTGCCTCGGAGAGCACGTTAAGCCGTCAGTTTCGGTTTTACTTATATCAACTTGTGGAATCGTTAATAAATTGTCATTAAAAATTTACATCAGATCCTCGCCTACCAGTCTGGCCAGCGTGGCGAGTGTGGGCCAAATTCTCCAGATACATGTTCTGGGAGGCCCATCTCCAACAGTGGAGGTCTAGGACGCTATGTTCTAGGGGCTGTAATGATGAAGGGTGATTTAGAGTTTAGTTAGACCAATATATAATCTAGAGCCAGAACCTCTTGTTTTCGTTGCTTTATTTTTGGTGTAAACATCAATTATTTGTATAGTACAGACAGGGGCACATATATTATCACATACATACTCGTAGCATAATATAATTATAACTTATCCAATATATGTACCAATTAGGTGTTTCAATTCACCAAGAAAAATAAATTAATAAGTTATTACTATTTAAAAAGTAACAAAAAATTACAAAACTAATATAATATAAAAAAAAACCTTTTTTTAAAAAATAGAAATAGTTCTTTAAATAGGTGGCAGCGACCTTCTACAGGTCATCGTGTCCATCTGGTGTGGGGTCGTACCACTCTGCGTCTTCCCATACATTCCGTCCAATCTAGAACCCGTTAGCCCCATCGTTCATCGGTTCTGCGACAGATGTGTCCGGCCCATTGCTACTTCAGCTTGCTAATTTTGAAAGCTATGTCAGTAAATTTCTTTCTCTGACGAATATCGTTTCGAATTCTATACATTAGAAATATACCAAGCATAGTTCTTTCCATAGCTCGCTGAGCGACTTTGAAATTATGACCTAACCCACTGTCAGTGTCCACGTCTCTGCTCCATACGACATTATCAGGAGGACGGACTGGTTAAAGTCCTTCGCCTTTAAAAATTGTTGTATGGACGATTGGCGAAGATTCCAGAATGCCGCCCATCCTAGCTGAATGCGTCTGTCGATTTCTTTGCTGAAGTTCAAGCTCGAATTGCCGTCATGCCCATTCAAGCCAGTATAGTGTTAGGGACTGATGTCAGTCATGAGTGTCTGATTCCAGTTGCTAACATTCATGGACCTCGCGCGCCACTTACCATCAGGTGGGCGCAAGGTCTAGTGCTAGTATAAAAAGAAATGTCAAATGTCATAATTAAGTATATATTTTTTGTGTTCTCAACCAGGAATTGAACCCAGCACCTCCGCTTTAGACCACGGAGGCAGTGCTTATGGCTAAATAGAAAAGGGCCACTGGTAAATTATTTCCAAAATGTACTGACTGCGCTTCATTTTCAGGCTAGTCGCGCTCAGATCCTGAAGAAGGCTGCGGAGTACATACAGTGCATGAGACGGAAGAACTCCTCTCACCAGCAGGATATAGATGACCTTAAACGGCAGAATAATATACTAGAAACACAAAGTAAGTTTAAGATATAATTGACTAGTTGAACTGTTTGTCCCCACTAATTAAATTAAAAATTAAATATTTGAAGCTTACAAGTCTCAGGAATCGCAGAATGAGGGGAGATATAATTGATACATTTAAAATTCTAACAGGAAGGTATAACTGCCCCCACCTAGCCAAAATGTTTAGGTTTAACACAATGATATTTCCCCATCGTGACCACGGAATTAAGCTAATGAGAAAGTCCAGCAATACAAATATAGGATATCACTTCATGAATAACAGATAACAGATGTAAATATGTGGAACAAAATACCAGAAAACATATTAAAGTCCTTAAACACTTTTAAAAACAAACTGGACAAGTGGCTAGGGCTAGTGACAATCGAAATAGACTATAGTGATAACTGACAATTTAATAAACTTTACACCAGTGCTTGATATAGGCATATCAGCAATGCGCTGCGAACCTATTAATCAATAATAATAATAATGATATTGTATAAACCCTCATAAATAACTCTGGAACTTAATTTACTAAAAAAAAAATAACCTTTAACAATAATACTGATTTATTTTTTTACCCGACTGCTCGACGCAAATGAGTTTATCAGCCTATGTATGTATGTGTTTGTTCCTTTGATAACCGCTTAACTATACCGTTGAAATTACTTTATATATTTCATTACATAGTGACTTTAACACTTGAGACCTATTGTTGGGAAGATTTCAACTTGTCACGGTTTTTAATGGGTCCTGACTAAAATTATTTCAAAGGTGTAGTTAGCAGTTGTCAAACTTTTTGGTTGCAGAACCCTTGGGCTTGCTTTTTCTTTTTATTATTTATTTCTTTTCAGTTTTTCATTCATTTTATTTTTTACTCAGTCGTGTTTTTATTTGTTAAATTAACATTTTTTTCTAGTTTTTCTATTCGTACCCTCCTTTTTAAAAAAAATATTTTATTTACTTTTTTAAGCTAATTGATTACTTAGGTAAAAAATATTTGTTTATCTATATCTTTTTATTATGTTTATATATATCTACATCTAGGTATTGGTAATTAAGTATGTTTTCTAATTTGGCCAATGACATTTTATGTTCTGTAAAAAATAATCTATAAGAAAAAGCCTAGTCCAGTTTAATGCCAGTAAGACTCAGGCATGCGCGTTGACGGCCAAGAAATCTCCCTACTCTCCTCTTCCTACTCTTCAGAACACCATGCTGGAACTTCAACCCAGCCTCAACATACTTGCTATCACACAGAAACTACATTGAGAGCATATCACCACAACAGCGTCCAAAAAATTCAGGATACTGAATAAGGTGGAGCAGTTTTACCCGTCTGCACTAAGACTTATGCTTAAGCACAGATAAGGTCATGCGTGGAATACTGTTCTTACCTCTTGGATGGCTGCACAGTATCTTACGGATGTTCTCAATGTTCTGCAGAGGCGGGCAATTCGGATAGTGGACGACACCACAGTGTTTAAAACTCTCGACTGCAGCTTCGCCGTGACGTTTCCTCTCTGAGCTACAAGCTATACCATGGTAAATGTTCTGAGGAGCTGCATAACCTTATCCCTTCTTGATATCAGTCTCTCACCAACCTGTCTGGCCAGCGTGGCAAGAGAATGTAATTTTTTTTATAATTATGTTCTGGAAGCCCCATCTCTAGCAATAAAGGTCTAGAAGCTAAACCACAGTGAGTGTTCTGAGGAGCTGCATAACCTTATCCCTTCTTGATATCAGTCTCTCACCAACCTGTCTGGCCAGCGTGGCAAGAGAATGTAATTTTTTTTATAATTATGTTCTGGAAGCCCCATCTCTAGCAATAAAAGTCTAGAAGGTATACCACGGTAAGTGGTCTGTAGAGCTGCATAACCTTATCCGTTCTTGACATCAGTCTCTCACCAACCCGTGGCAAGAGAATGTAAAAATTTCAATAATTATGTTCTGGAAGCCCCATCTCTAGCAATAAAGGTCTAGAAGCTATACCACGGTGAGTGGTCTGAGGAGTTGCATAACCTTATCCGTTCTCGACATCAGTCTCTCACCAACCCGTGGCAAGAGAATGTAAAAATTTCAATAATTATGTTCTGGAAGCCCCATCTCTAGCAATAAAGGTCTAGAAGCTATACCACGGTAAGTGGTCTGAGGAGCTGCATAACCTTATCCGTTCTTGACATCAGTCTCTCACCAACCCGTGGCAAGAGAATGTAAAAATTTCAATAATTATGTTCTGGAAGCCCCATCTCTAGCAATAAAGGTCTAGAAGCTATACCACGGTGAGTGTTCTGAGGAGCTGCATAACCTTATCCCTTCTTGATATCAGTCTCTCACCAACCCGTCTGGCCAGCGTGGCAAAAGAATGTAAAATTTTCAATAATTATGTTCTGGAAGGACCATCTCTAACAATAAATGTCTACAAGTTTTAAGAACTATAATGATTTTGAAGTTTATAAAATATTAAATTTGTTTTTTCAGTAAGAACGCTAGAAAGGGCTCGTTCAACGGGTAATTATATGGATGCCCACGACATAGCCCTGGGGATCAAGTCTGAGGACAGTTCCCACGACTCTGACAGTTCTGACGGAGAGGATACTACCAGAAGGGTAAAGAGGCTCAAAATTAATGGCGTCTCTGCTTAAAACTAGATACCACCAAAAGAGTAGAAGCTATAGATAATAGCTCACTCTATCTTGTCGATTGCTAGTAATTTTGTTCATCGTTATGTTTTTGGCACTATATGTATAAATGTTCTTGTCTCTGGCTGATAAATATACAAGAGTAAAAGATATTAAAATTAATAGCTTCATTGCCTAAAGCTAAATAAATAATAATAGAATTCACTTCTCACTTTTATTTTGTCAATTGTTACCAATTCAATTGGTGTTGTGCCTAAAAAGGGATTATATTAAAATTAATGGCTTCTCTGTCTTAAAATATACGAGGCTTAAAATTAATTATATCTCTGCCTCAACACCTCACTCTATCTTGTCAATTGATAGTATTTTTTTAACATCATTCTTGTGTCCATTAAAATAGAGGCTCAAAATTTTAAGTATTTGCCTTAACACCTTACTCTATATTGTCGATTGCTAGTTTTAAATATTTCTCTGAATCCTGTGGTTTTTTTAATAGTGTAGTGATAAATGCCCATCAATTTGTTTCTAAAATCGGTTAGAAACCATAATTATAAAATAATTTCTTTAAAAAATGAAACGGATTTTAGAAATAAATTTACTGGTATAATTAAACATCACAGTTTATTGTAATTTAGAGTTTTTTTAAGACAAGAGTAATTAGGATTTAATTTTATATTGTCTCTACCTTAGCACCTCATTCTATGGTTAGCCATTGACAGCCATTTTATTTAGCGCATTTAGAAATTTCTTAGTAAATGTTGGATTAATAGCAATTGCCAACATTGTTAATAATAACTAATAACGTGTTTTTTACTCTTTTCATTTTATAAAATACTTCAATGTAGCCATTTTAAATTTAGATTAAAAAAAAATAGTTGGTGGAAACACAATTTAATTGAATTCCTTATTTCAAAGATAATTATAAAATTAAAAAAAAAATACTCTAAAAGTGGTGTTGTTTTGTTTAATAATGTGCTACAATGTCAATAATTATGAAAAACCATAAATTGGACTTTAAATATGGGCACAAGTCTCATTTTATTTTTTGCGGTTTTCCCGCGCTGTGAACTCCCATATTGTACCCGACGTGTTTGGGCTATAATGCCGCGAGTGACTCCAAGAAAAGCTTCAAATTCTGCAACATCTGGAATTTGATGATGACCTCATTAAAGAAAAGAAAGATATGTTACGTCAGACTTGGCTGTATGGGCTAGAACCTTTGCCTGTGAACACAACAAATGAAAGACGTCACGTGATTGGTCGTTGCTAATTCAGCCAATCACGTGTTCGAAGCAAATTTTATAGGTATTTCTGCGAGAATTAATATTTTACAGTTCTTAAACCCGACATACTTCAAAGGAATAAAAAAAAAAACTTCATACTATTATGATATGTATAGATACCGGCAGAGAATATGAGCGCTGAGCTGAAACACACCTCACCCTGGAGGTTGAAATCAAGCTTTGGTTTTTCTAACAACGTTTTACTGATTTTCAATTTTTATTTTATTTTTTTCTTGTAAAATACATCATTCGTTTTTATTAATACAATTATTTATTTTAAAAATAATTAATTTATTGTAAAAAAAAAAAGATTCGAAAGGGGTTTATCGCAATCCAATTCTAACAAGTTTCCATTCAACATTTCCTTCCAGCTGTCAAACAAAAATTAAAGTCTCTGTCATTGAGACGATTAAAATTAAAAACGATGTAGGTATAATGTACCAGCTTACGGCTGACCTTCAAAATAAAACTTTAGGCTCGGATCTATTTTGAACTGTAATCGTAACAGTAGAGTATCATCACGACCGTTTCCCTTTCGGGGTGGTCAGAAACCACGCTTATAAATAAGCGGATTCACATTTAGCCAACTTTACTGCCGGCCAATCATGACAAGTGGCAAGCTCGTCGATGTCTCCAGCGTACCAAACTGGAGAAATATCAAAAATAAATTCAATATTAATCAAATCTATTTATAGGATATTATGTCAATCTTGAATGACAATTTAGTAACCACAAGATGTTATTAGTGGAACCGGGAACGGTGTTGTTGTAAATCTATTACTGCAATACGTTAGAAAAGTGTATTTCTTATTGGTACATGCCGGGTCGGTTTGAACCGACCTTTGTAGGATTAAAGGAACGCGTTCTTCCAACCGAGCCACCACCGCGCTTTTATATATGTATATAAATACATACATACATAAACATACACTATAAATAAATAGATATATATATATATAAATAAAATGTCGAACAACTAATTCGAGAGATATACATTCTGTTTCTCAAAAAATAATGTGGTTAGGTTTGTAAATACGTTGACGGACGGTGCGCGCCTTTTAGCCAGGGGTAGCTTGTTCCACTGACGAGCGGCAGCAACAGTAAAGGAATCTGAATATCTGCTATGAGGAATGCGAAGGAATCTTTAGCTGATTGTTGTGAGAGGAGCGAAGAGCACAGTTGTGCGTATTAGAGGGAAATTCGAAGCGGGATTTAAGGTACGAAGATGTTTTAGGGTGATTGAGAACGTTATGGAGTAAAGAGAGAAGATGGTTATTAAACAACAGCACAAACAAATACTCACCAAAATTGTTCTGTGTGGGTACCTCTTACACCATTATTATTTGACAATACCCCGCTTCTTTTTTGCCAGCATGTGAAGAACCTTGGCCTTCACATGAGTAGTGATCTCTCCTGGGATCACCACGTTTCCGAAATTTGTAGGAAAGTTCATGGCAGCATGCATTCATTAAAACGGTTACAATATTTTATTCCTTTCAAGGCAAAGTTAATGCTAGTCAGTTCGCTGCTTCTTCCTATCATTGACTATGCAGATATCTGCTATCCCGACGTCACTGAAGAGCTACTGAACAAACTCGATCGTCTGCTCAACTTATGCATTCGCTATATATTTGGCTTGCGTAAGTATGATCATATCTCTAATTTTCGTGTTCAGTTAAAATGGCTCAATATCCGCTTTCGCAGATCTGCTCATCTCCTCGTGCCTCTGTATAGTATCCTGAACAATCCTTGTGCACCTACATACCTAAAATCCCGTTTTGAGTTCCTGTGCGATACGCACAACCTTCCATTTAGTTCTTCCTATAATAATCAACTGAAAATCCCATCCCACTCCACTAGCAGATATTCAGATTCGTTTACTGTGTCTGCAGCCCACCAGTGGAACAAACTGCCACTGGCTATTAGACACGCACCGTCAGTCCACGTATTCAAAACCTTGGTTACTGCATTATTTTTAGACAAACAAGCATCGGGCTCACAATAAATATTTGGCAAATATATACTTTTATACTATGTATTTATTAGGATTTAGTGTGTGTATTTATTAGTATGTAGTGTATGTCTTAGTATGTAGTATATTGTTTGTTATCCTAATATTTTTTATTTTTTATATCAGCACTACCCTTCATCTCATACTCTCCCAAAGGTTAGATGTTAGAAAATGCCTTGTAGGCATTAATCTTCGCCTTTGTACATTTTTTTCGTGCAATAAAGAATTTAATAATAATAATAATATGTAGGTATGAGTGTATATATAGTTGTGTGTGTATGTGTGTCTATATCAGCGTGGATCGGTGAAGAGGCCAGACTAACGACAGCTAGAAGGTTTTCAGTTTTCGTGTAATCCCTTTGACTGAGCCATTTTTTAACCTAGTGAAGAGTTTTCTATGTAATAATGTTTTTATCTTGTCACCTCCTAGATCTTGGACATACATATTTAATTTTATTTTATTTCATTAGAAGTTAAAGACTACATTTCACAAAAGTATAACGACTCGATAGTGTTTAAATATGTTGTATTGTGCGAGCGAGATAGTATTCAATGTTTAACCTCTTAACTGGTTGTGTTAAATACACTTAATTAGTTTAAAATCGATTTTAAATAATATTAAAAGCATTACGTTCTTAGAAAAATCTAAATTTAACAATGTTTTTTTATATGATTTATTTTATAAGTAATTTTTATAACTAGTTTTAAGAAATTGTTTACAGGCCTCATAAATTATAACTAAGAAAATAGACTATTTAAAAAATATATGTTTAAATTTGATAATAGGACTATCGGTAGTATCGTAGGATAGTCTTACTACTTTAAGTAGTATCTATAGCATAGACTTAATAGTTTCGGTAGTATCTATAGCATAGCCTTAAAACTTTCAGTAGTATCGTAGGATAACCTTAATACTGTCGGTAGTATTGTAGGAAAGCCTTACTACTTTCAGTAGTATCTATAACATTGTCTTAATACTATAAATAGCCTTACTACTATCGGTAGTATCAATACTATTGGAAGTTGTCAATAGTTTTTTATATATTTGATTTTTGAGGTCTGTCGTGAATATTTTTTACCCTAATGATATTGTATTATAGTTTCAACATAAGATGGCGGACGTTTCTAGAAAGATTTTGTACCATTTAATATGTAATTAGTATTTTAATATTTTATAAATAAATAGTTTTTAAATGGTGCAAATTTGATTTTTTGTAAATTCTGTTTTTAATAACTATTGTAAAAAGTTGATTTTAATTTCACCCCCAGTTTTCGAAAGGATGATTAATATAATCCATGATTAACAATTTGCTATACTGTCACTTTGTGACTTCAGTTTGTTAGTTAATTTATTGATCCTTTCGGTAACTTGCGGTGAGTGTAGTATAGAAAAGTAATTTAAAAAATGTTCATAGTTCATACCCACATTCCTATGACTCAATAGAAATTTTCTAAAGTGGTTTTGTAATGGTGATCGCAATTGTGTGAGCCGACAGAATCGAATTAAAGAATAGTACATGTAGTTTTTTTTTCCAAATAGTGCGAATCGCCGGAAGAATTCTGAATGAGTGCGTAAAATTGTATTTTATCGTCCCATAATTCAGAGACTTGTCCGAGCCAAATCAGACGAATTGCCGTAAGAATTCTGAACGAGTTCGTACAATTCGATTCTTTCGGCTCCTATTATGACCTCAAACACTTGTTCCGAGCCGAAACAAACGAATGACCGGAAGAATTCTGAAAGTGCTCGTAAATTCGATTTTTTCGTCTTATATTATGATACCTCACACAATTGTCACGCGCCGAATCAGACGAATGACCGGAAGAATTCTGAAAGTTCTCGTAAAATAAAATTTTTTCGTCTTATATTATGATGCCTCACACAATTGTCACGCGCCGAATCAGACGAATGACCGGAAGAATTCTGAAGGTGCTCGTAAAATTCGTTTTTTTCGTCTTATGTTATGATACCTCACACAATTGTCACGCGCCGAATCAGACGAATGACCGGAAGAATTCTGAAAGTGCTCGTAAAATTCGATTTTTTTCGTCTCATGATACCTCACACACTTGTCCGAGCTGAGTCAGAAGATTTCATATTATGATACCTTATACACTTGTCCGAGACGAATCGCCGGAAGAATTCCGAATTCTTCAAACCGCGTGTAATTGTCATGTCAAAAGAGCAAATATTTTTGTAGGCTTCAGGTGTCATTAGTAGAACCTACCTCTATTTGAAATAAAAATGGTCACTTTTTTCAAAGATAAAAATCATTATCCGAAAAACAAAACACTACTGCATGGTGAATGAGGCCGCGTCTGAAATTCACGATATCCATCGTGATAAATACCTGAAGACTGGGGACTGCTATTATTAATTGATCTCGCCCACCGAGAGACGAAATCAAGAGAGAAATAATTACGTAAGTCAACGTTCGCGTCGTCAAATCTCGCTACCTACTTGAGTAGGCTCAGTATGAGTGGCGATATTTTTAGGATAACTTCTCTGCACCGTAACTTCAGATTTTATTACTCAATAACTATATTAAAAATTACCTAGTTCTTAATTTTTATTCTAGTTTATAATGTAAAAATATTTGCTCTTTATTAATTCCATGCAGTATACACTCGCCAGCGCACATACATAGATTTATTCGATTTAGGCGGCCAAAAGTAAAAAAAAAAGTATTGTGTAACCATAAAACAATTACTGTGACAGTTATCAAATCAAATAAAAATAATTTATTTCCGTATGGTTAGCACGTAACACTTGGATATTGTCAATACATACAAGCCAATCAATAAAAACAAATAAAAAATATTACCATTGACCATGGCTGGACCGAACCTAACATCAATACAATAATTATAGCTAAAACATTGTTGCTATAAACGAGGAATTTGTTTTTACTTATTATATAAAATATTAAATTCGTGGCTGTAAAAAGGCCATATCAGCTTACAATCTAATAATAATTATGTCCATAAATATAAATTCGTGGCTGTAAAATGGCCATGTCAGCTTACAATCTATAAATAATGATATTTATGTCCATAAATATTAATTCGTGGCTGTAAAAGCCGTGTCAGCTTACAACTACACAAGTATAATATTAATGTCAAATAAATTGATACATTACATGTCCGCTTACAATCTAAAAAATAATGTCAAAATTAAACATATTATATTCGTGGCTGTAAAAGGGCCGTGTCAGCTTATAATCTAAAACATTAATTATTATTTTTTACTACATAATTCGTGGCTGTAAAAAGGCCGTGTCCAACTTAAGATATAAAGTTGGTAGACACTTCCAAGAACCATACCCAAACCATTATCAAAAATGCATTGATGCCGATTGGACAGCTATCGGAAGAAGCGGCACACTATAAACATTTTCGGTCCTACAGACTAAATTTTGCTAGGAAGTTCTGACGGGAGGAGTGTAACGTTGATATATATCAGAGGTTATTATTAAGTTCAGATCCGCTGCTGAGCAGTATGAGGCCTCTCAAAAAAGCCTCACATAAATCATTTTTAAGTTAAATTTATTAATGCCTGCTAAACCAAACCTAGAAATAGAGCACGAAATCTCAGATTCTGAGATAAAGGATTTTTTTATTATTATTATTTTTAAGTATTTGCATTTGACCGCCTCCGTGGTCTAGTAGTAACAAACGTTGCCGTGAACTCGGGAGGTCGTGGGTTCGATTCCCACCGGGGGCAAGTTGTACATTGTATAATTTGTCTCGGTCTGGGTGTTTATATGTATAATATGTATAATTACAAAAAAAAAGTATAATATGTAGTTTATCAACCATCTAGTTTCCGTAACACAAGCCTCGTAGCTTACCACGGAAACTAGATGGCGCTGTGTGACCTGTCTGGAAATATTTATTTATTTAATATTTTATTATTAATTGTAAAATCATTGATGATGATAAATCACGTAATTAGATGAGACTATTATTGTTGTTTACCTAATTACTTTGGAACTTTAATTAGTATTTCTATATAAATCATGATTATGAAATTGATAATTGTTAATTTTATTTTCATTTTTGATTTTTTTACTGTAATTTCGTATTTTTAAACGGTATAAATAAAAAAAAATTTTGGCCGCCTAAATTGAATAAATCTACGTATGTGCAGCGTGGCGAGTGTTGGCTAAATTCTCCAGTTATATGTCTTGGAAGGCCCACCTCCAACAGTGGAGGTCTGGGACGCTAGAACACCCATAATTCCAGATCCAGAATTTTGTTACAAAAAAAAAAAACCCTAAAATTACGTGTGATTTTCAATGAATCTGATTCGTGAATAATAGAAAGATACCTACTAAAAAACAATAAATATACATTAATTCACATTTATTTAGTTTTATTTTTATTCCCTTTAAAGTGTATTCGTAACCTTTTATTTATTTTATTATTTTTTATTTAAAACTTTATTGCACTATGTACAGCTGTTGCAGTAAATCTTTGGAACACTTTGCCGGTCAATGTTCGGCAAGCATCCAACAGAATAATATTCAAAAGATTGGTATACTCACATTACTTAAACAGCTCCCTACAGCGTATATAAGTAGATATTGTATGTAGTATAGTTATGTATATATGTATGTATGTAAGTACTATTAGTATGTAGTATATAAATTATTAATAGATATATTAGTTATCATTTAATACTTAATTATTATTTAATCTTAAATACGTCTTCGCCCCTACTCATCGATCTAAGTTATAGTTATCATTGTCCCAAAGGTTGGCTGTCAGAGAATGGCTTTAAGCCCGCCCCTTGTACATAGTGCAATAAAGTTTTAAATAAATAAATAAATAAATACAAGGGGCGGGCTTAATGCCGCTAGCTAGTCTCAGCAGCCAATCTTTGGGACAATGCAGGGAATTTTGATTATGAGGTAGGTGCAAAGGGCTATGAAACTTATTAAAAATATTAAATAAACTTAATCTATGATAAAACAATACATATTATAGACATGTTTATCGACTCCCATCTTAGTTGGGATATCTCTCTAACACAAACCGAAAAGTTTTCGCATCGCTACATTCGCTCAATAAGTTATTTCTGCCGCATAAAGCAAAGATAACTCTTGTCCAAAGTCTTCTCCTTCCACTTATTGATTACGGCGATGCATGTTGTGTAAATATGACTGAAGAGCAGCTTAATAAAATGGATCGCCTTCTCAATACATGTATTAGGTTCATTTTCCCTTCGCAAGTTTGACCATATTTCTGAATTCCGTAGTAAACTCAAATGGTTGCCTATCAGGTCCCGAAGGAATCTCAGAATAGTATGTTTACTTTACACGGTACTAAACGAGCCTAATACACCTGTATATCTAAAGAAACAATTTGCGTTCCTAAACTCTTTCCATGAACGTACTCTTCGGTCATCGCATAACTCGGTCCTTGCAATCCCCTCCCATCACACAAACTTTGTATCGAAGTCTTTTGTCGTCGTAGCGTCATCTCTTTGGAACGATCTTCCGGTCTCCATCCGACATGCCACAACTAGACTAACTTTTAAGAGTCAAGTTTATAAGTATTCTATGGAGCCAAAATAAGACCTCCACATAAAATTAAACACGTTGTTTTACTTTTATTTATTTTATAAAATGTTAAAAGTTGCTTTTTGTCAGTATTGTGTAGTTGTTTATATTTATTGTATCGAATTTATTACATTGTGTAGGTATACGTATATTACGTAGGTCTATATTATTTCTTAGAATTAAGATAGTAAATAATGTACATTATTCAATCATTTTTATATTTTGTGCACCTACTCCTAAACTCTCTTATTATCCTTAAGGTTAACAGGCAGAGAATGTCTAACGACATTATGTTAGCCCTTTGTACTTATGTGCAATTAAGTTTTTAAATAAATAAATAAATATTAATATACACACCAATACATACAAATATGTACGCAATAATACATATACTACACACTATATATATACGTAAGTTATATATAGTATAGTTAAGTCCGTGGATTTAGACTCGGATCTAACTTTTTATCACGAGTATAACTGTCAGTTGCATAGAAATTTTGTATTTTTATTACGATTTTTTTTATTCTGGTAATTATGCCGAAGTGAGCAGATTTTAAGTGTACAATTTAGATTTCCTAGCGAAATCAAAGATATGGTGATCTCAAAATTGCTGTTCTATAAATTCAGCATTTTTTTCTTATTAACGACGGTGTTCACTATCTTTATTCGTCTTTTAGGGTATATAGCGTTAAGTTAAATTACATTTATCTGTTATAAAAACAAAAAACTACAAAAACATTTAAAAATTGATGCGTCATAGGTGTAAACAAGGTACCATTGCCGCTAGCGACATCTACAAAAAGCTTTGCCTGATACACCCCATTACGTACGTATAGTTCATGTTATAGTCTGGATATATTTTATCTATTCGTTACGAAGCGTCTGTTGCAAACGCAGTCAGACAGACTTATATGCAAGTCCCGGGCTATTTAACACATTTTCATCGACTAATTTGACTATCGTTTTTTTATACTATCACGAAATGTGACATTGCACCCACCTGGAACCAGAAACTCATGACTGACATCGGTTCGTAACACTATGCCAGCTTGACTGGGCATAACGGCAATTCCAGCCTGATCACGAAATGTCTGGATTCACTTTACTGGGTTTATCGGCACGAACGGTGGATACTTCCCCGCCCCGGCAGACAGGGCAAATTACCACCATACCACTTATTTGTTGTTCTCGTTGAAAGTATTTGCCATTTGCAATGATGTCAACTTGATGACTATGATTTTACTTTCAAAGAGAACTAATATCTACTATCTGGAATTACTTTCAGGGCCCCTGCAGGTGTAAGTAGTGTGAGGGGCAACAAATGTCATTTTTCTTAACTGTTTTTTATCTGCCTAATTAAATATTTCATATAGTATGCTTGCCATGGTGATATTTATATAATAATAACACCGCTTAAAAGAAGGCTTATCTTCAACCACCTTCCGTGCAACCACGGCCTTTCTTTTCCACATTGTCAAAAACCAAATGAAATTTTTTAAAAAAATGTCAAATCGATTGTTATCACTTTTATGAGACGAAATTGTCTGATTTGTTTTGAAAATTGTTTTGTGTAAGTATTTACATTTATTTACATTCATTGTCTATCAGGCGGTACAAAGTTCGCCGGGTCAGCTAGTTCAAAATGAAAATTTATTTTTACTATTTCCATTTTTCTGTACTGTTCGGAGATATGGACCATAAAAGCCGCGGATAGAACGAGGATTGATGCGTTTGAGATGTGGTGCTGGCGTCGTTTGCTCAGAATCCCTTGAACCGCACGAAGTACTAACATTTCTGTGCTCGAAGAGCGTAAGCTGACCAGGGAGCAAAGACTCTCTACCGTTTGCTTTGCCCGAATTCTGCAATACTTTGGCCACATTGCAAGAAGAGAAGAGGATAATCTAGAAAAACTTCTAATCACGGGCAAGGTAGACGGTAAGAGGAAGAAGCCCCAAGCGATGGTCCAGTCAGGTGACTGACCACCTGAACATCCCTGTACACCAGGCCATCCACTACGCCGAGGACCGAAACCGTTGGAAACGGCTGGTGGATGAGCTGCGTCTGCGACGGAGTCACGATCCCCATCAGTGGGGTACCGACTAAGGAGGGGGAGGAGGTACTCTACCACAGTAGTCTAGTCAGGCAACACTAAAATAAAATTTTGTTTTTGTCATTTCTCGAGTCTGGTACGCTAGAGACATCGACGAGTTTGTCTATAATAAAGTTGTCAAAATACTGTAAACTAGTTCTTTAAAGTAAGCGTAGTTTCTAACCACCCTGCTTTAGATTACGGTTGTGATGATGATGTAGGTATTAATTACAGCCCTTTTTATATCAATTACCTTTATTCTTAATTGTCTTTATTCTATCATCCGTCCATCTGGAGGAAATGAAAATAAAATAAACTAGTTCTATAAAGTAAGCGTAGTTTCTTACCACCCTGCTTTAGATTACGGTTGTGATGATGATGTAGGTATTAATTACAGCCCTTTTTATATCAATTACCTTTATTCTTAATTGTCTTTATTCTATCATCCGTCCATCTGGAGGAAATGAAAATAAAATAAACTAGTTCTATAAAGTAAGCGTAGTTTCTAACCACCCTGCTTTAGATTACGGTTGTGATGATGATGTAGGTATTAATTACAGCCCTTTTTATATCAATTACCTTTATTCTTAATTGTCTTTATTCTATCATCCGTCCATCTGGAGGAAATGAAAATAAAATAAACTAGTTCTATAAAGTAAGCGTAGTTTCTAACCACCCTGCTTTAGATTACGGTTGTGATGATGATGTAGGTATTAATTACAGCCCTTTTTATATCAATTACCTTTATTCTTAATTGTCTTTATTCTATCATCCGTCCATCTGGAGGAAATGAAAATAAAATAAACTAGTTCTATAAAGTAAGCGTAGTTTCTAACCACCCTGCTTTAGATTACGGTTGTGATGATGATGTAGGTATTAATTACAGCCCTTTTTATATCAATTACCTTTATTCTTAATTGTCTTTATTCTATCATCCGTCCATCTGGAGGAAATGAAAATAAAATAAACTAGTTCTTTAAAGTAAGCGTAGTTTCTAACCACCCTGCTTTAGATTACGGTTGTGATGATGATGTAGGTATTAATTACAGCCCTTTTTATATCAATTACCTTTATTCTTAATTGTCTTTATTCTATCATCCGTCCATCTGGAGGAAATGAAAATAAAATAAACTAGTTCTATAAAGTAAGCGTAGTTTCTAACCACCCTGCTTTAGATTACGGTTGTGATGATGATGTAGGTATTAATTACAGCCCTTTTTATATCAATTACCTTTATTCTTAATTGTCTTTATTCTATCATCCGTCCATCTGGAGGAAATGAAAATAAAATAAACTAGTTCTATAAAGTAAGCGTAGTTTCTAACCACCCTGCTTTAGATTACGGTTGTGATGATGATGTAGGTATTAATTACAGCCCTTTTTATATCAATTACCTTTATTCTTAATTGTCTTTATTCTATCATCTGTCCATCTGGAGGAAATGAAAATAAAATAAACTAGTTCTTTAAAGTAAGCGTAGTTTCTAACCACCCTGCTTTAGATTACGGTTGTGATGATGATGTAGGTATTAATTACAGCCCTTTTTATATCAATTACCTTTATTCTTAATTGTCTTTATTCTATCATCCGTCCATCTGGAGGAAATGAAAATAAAATAAACTAGTTCTATAAAGTAAGCGTAGTTTCTAACCACCCTGCTTTAGATTACGGTTGTGATGATGATGTAGGTATTAATTACAGCCCTTTTTATATCAATTACCTTTATTCTTAATTGTCTTTATTCTATCATCCGTCCATCTGGAGGAAATGAAAATAAAATAAACTAGTTCTTTAAAGTAAGCGTAGTTTCTAACCACCCTGCTTTAGATTACGGTTGTGATGATGATGTAGGTATTAATTACAGCCCTTTTTATATCAATTACCTTTATTCTTAATTGTCTTTATTCTATCATCCGTCCATCTGGAGGAAATGAAAATAAAATAAACTAGTTCTATAAAGTAAGCGTCGTTTCTAACCACCCTGCTTTAGATTACGGTTGTGATGATGATGTAGGTATTAATTACAGCCCTTTTTATATCAATTACCTTTATTCTTAATTGTCTTTATTCTATCATCCGTCCATCTGGAGGAAATGAAAATAAAATAAACTAGTTCTTTAAAGTAAGCGTAGTTTCTAACCACCCTGCTTTAGATTACGGTTGTGATGATGATGTAGGTATTAATTACAGCCCTTTTTATATCAATTACCTTTATTCTTAATTGTCTTTATTCTATCATCCGTCCATCTGGAGGTAATGAAAATAAAATAAATTTGAAATTCTAGGGGCTGTGAAGTTTATGAACATCATCATGATCGTAATTTATAGCGGAGTGGTCAGAAACCACGCTTACTTTAAAGAGCGGGTTTACATTTAGCCAACTTTATCATAGGCAAGCTCGTCGATGTATCTAGAGTACCAGGGGCCTAATTCTGGAGCCTTCGACTTGCCTGTCGATTCGAAATATTCGAATGAAAAACGACAGATCACCATAGAAAACTGTCAGTTTCATTCGAGCAAATCGAGCGGACATGCATGTCAAAGACGCGAGAATCGGGGCCCAGACTTGAGAAATGTCACAAATAAATTTACTAAAATTTAAAAAACCTACAATATTAAAAATAATAGCAATACTTTTTTGATTGAAATGTCCAGACTTAAATATAGGTCAATACAAGCGCTAACAAGCAACGCCTCGGGCGCTGGCACTCCGATATTTCTTAAAAGAAATAAAAAACTACGTAGGTACCTACACGCCAAACAATATTTATTTTCATAGCTCTCGGATTTGAAATTTTAAAATACCAGTCATGAGTTAGGAATTTAATACAGAGTAGAAAAGAAAGACCATGGTTGCAAGGAAAGTGGTTAAAGGCAAGTCTTGTTTTAAGCGGTGTTATTTTTATATATGTATCACCATGGTAAGCTTACAATATTAGTTCTCCGTGAAAGTAAAAAATTGGTATTTGACATTATTGCAAATGGCACATAAGTACTTTCAACATCAACAACAAATAGGTGGTAGGCCGACTAATGGCGGTAATTTGCCCAGTCTGCTGGGACGGGGAAGTAACCTTTTTCTTAGGGTACTAGCTGACATAGCCAAGATAAAAGTAATACCATTTTGTCCTATCCAACTTCTATAAAAAAGGTCGCATAATAACTAATCCATCACGTGGCATAAAGTTTTCTGTCACCATCCCGTCACGTGGGACCGAATAGAATTTATGTACGACAATGATATTAAAATTAGGTAGATACAGCATTAGCGCGCCAAAACTAAGTAGTTCCACCGATAAGTGATCAAAAATAACTAAGCTCACACGAGGCAAATATTGCAAACTGCAAATACCAGGCTACGCTGGCGCAAATCGTGTTCCAACCCATCTTGGCCGGCAGTCTCGGCAGATCGCTATCCACGCAATTTCGGTCTGTAAGTCATAAAAAAATGTTGCCAGTTACAAATTCAAAAAGCTGATTTGGTCAATAGCATTAGTTCCAAAGGATGGTAATATTTTAATATGAGAACTTATGTCAACAGAAACTCAGGCAGTTCCATATTAACTCATTTTATGCCCTAATATGTGTCTTATATCAATCTAGAAGCAAATGCCAAAATTTCAGCTGGCTGCTATATCGATAATATTTGATAAGTTTGCGGGCTGTCAAATTTTGTGGTTAAATAGTTTCCGAAAATCGCTAATTTGACAGTTATATTAGATACGCTATACATCTAAACTATTCGAATAGAGGTGCGTCCAATTATTTAGCAGACTGTTGATCTCATTTAGCGTTCGCCATGACATTTTAAACAATATTATGTAGCTGACGTCGTCACTGGCGGCGGCAAAATAAACTAAATGGACGTAGACGTAATCCAAGGCTGTGACATCGTTTAAGAAGAGGAGACAAATTTCTAAGAATTCCATGGATTCACCGTGCGGGTGCCGGGTCGATTGTGTGTGGGTAAGAGATGAGAAGAATGGTGTCTCGGGCTTGCGACCGACTATAGGCTGGTTTAAGAAAAGGAGGCCTCGTTTTTTTATTTTATTGCGCTATAATACGCTCACCATCCACCATTCTACTTCTCTCCCACCCAACCAAATACTGTATGATTCCGTTAATGCTATCTTGGAAGTTCGTTCCATAAATGTATTGACGGCAGACCTGATTAGGCCCAATTCTTTCAGTAAGTGATGCAAAGATTTTGCTGGAACTCCTCTCGCACCAACTTCCACTGCGTAAAGCTGAGTCTTGAACCCGTTCCTGATGATTTCTTCTGTGAGATCATAATATTTATTCGACTTCATGCTGTGGTCTTTTGGAATATTTGATACCCACGGAACGGTAAGTTCAATAAGGATAACTTTTTTCAAGTTCCGAGTAAATACTAAGATGTCTGGCCTATAGGCTGATACAGCTAGTTCATCTGGGATCCTATAATGGTGTTCAAATGTATCCATGAGAATTTTCCAGTCTGATGCGGCTCCAGGTGGGCTTGCATTTAGTTTTCGTGCTTTGCCCTTCCTTTACAAATGTGGTCAAAGTTTTATTTGTAATCAGTCCCTTTCTGGCTCTTGCAATAGAAAGACTTACTGCTTCACGGATAATACCAAGGACTTTTCGTTTTCGACAATCGTGAACACATTTTGGAAAGTGACCACGTGGTTTGGTCTCTTGGAAGGCTTCTCAATGGCTACCTTTAATCGCTAAGTCAGCGGTCATTGTGAAATGTCGGGACTGCTGCCCCTGGCCAGCGTGGAGAGTGTAGGTCAAATTCTCCAGAAATTTTGACTCATCTCTAGCAGTGGAAGTCTATCACCCATATTCTAAGATATTTCTTTCCAGCTGTCAAACGAAAATTGAGTCTCTATAATTGAGACGATTAAAATTAAAAATTGCGTCTAATATACCAGCTTACGGCTGACCTTCAAAATAAAACTGTCGGCTCGGACCTATTTTTAACTTTAATCGTAACTATTACAGTAACTTTATTTTCGTTTGACAGCTGGAAGAAAATGTTGAGTGGAGGAGGCGTTGAGCAAACGTCTTAGAATAAAGGTGTAAGACACTAAAAAGTAAAGTATCATCACGACCGTTTCCCTTTCGGGGTAGTCAGAAACCACGCTTATAGGCGGATTCACATTTAGGCAACTTTACTATAGGCCAATCATGACAAGTGGCAAGCTCGTTGATGTCTCTAGCGTACCAAACTCGAGAAATATCACAAATAAATTAAATATTAATTGACATTAATAAATATTTTTGTGTCCCGACCAGGAATCGAACCCGGTACCTCCGAGTCTAAATCCACAGACTTAACCTATAGTTGAGTAAGACACTATATTATATATATAACACTATTTATCAACGAATGCGTTATCCATCGTAAAAAAAGATCTTTGACTGTGACAAAATTTATGCCATTCCATTTGTAGTAACGTATCGCGTATTATTTGTCGGTACATTCGATAAGAACGTATTCGGAAGGATTCTATACATTTCCAATTTCTTAACCGGATAAAAGTTGCGGCGTTTGTCCACCTTGCGACGGGCGTACGGCAATTTTCCCCATGTTCTCGTAGAGAAATAAGTATAATAAGGAAAGGCATGCTACGATGGTTCGGGCATATTGAAAGAATGAGCAAAGAAAGATTGAAGATCCAGGTATATAAGTCCGCCTCCTTGGTCTAGTGGTAACAAACGTTGCCGTGAAATCGGGAGGTCGTGGGTTCGATTCCCACGGGGGCAAGTTGTACATTGTATAATTTGTCTCGGTGTGGGTGTTTATATGTATAATATGTATATACTTACAAAAAAAAAGTATAATATGTAGTTTATCAACCATCTAGTTTCCGTAACACAAGCCTCGTAGCTTACCACGGAAACTAGATGGCGCTGTGTGACCTGTCTGGAAATATTTATTTATTTATTTAATTAATGCGAAAGTTGTGGGTAAAAGGTGCCCTGGCAGACCAAGACTTACATACATATCACGATCAAATAAATAAAACACTGGCTGAAGGAGCATTTAAAAGCCTTCGTAACAAAAGGGCATGCAAGGTTGATGAATGTCGACGAAGCGAAAGAGGTATGTCGTGATCGTGACAAGTGGCGCTCAATTGTCTCTGCCGACCCCGCAAGGGATCTGGCGTGAAGATGTGTATGTATGTATGTATGTTCGCGTAGAGAGCAAAACAAAGAGCTACTTACTCGAACGCTTTATATAATATTCTCCGCAGTTGTTTCCGAGCCCTTTTGACCCGAATGTGGGACGCAAAGTGTTTATCAGCATTTTGCTGATTCTTACGTTAATCGATTAGTTTGTATCACTCGAGTGTTACTGAAGATCTGACATTAAACAAATTTATTAAGACGTCAATCAGACGCGATTTTGTGGATAAGAAAAAAATGAAAGTCGACGAATTATATTGAGTAGGGAATCGTCGAATAGGTATTTCAAAATCATGTCGAATTTTAAACTGCCTCCGTGGTCTAGCGGATAAGTCCGTGGATTTAGGCTCGGAGGTACCGGGTTCGATTCCTAGTCGGGTCACAAATATATTTATTAATGTAAATAAATACATTTAATTAATATTTAATTTATTTGTGATATTCTCGAGTTTGGTACGCTGGAGACATCGACGAGCTTACCACTTGTCATGATTGGCCTATAGTAAAGTTGGCTAAATGTAAATCCGCTTATTTATAAGCGTGGTTTCTGACCACCCCGAAAGAGAAACGGTCGTGATGATACTTTTTTTTTTATGTCGAAGTTTCTCTTATCATTTAGGATCTATAACGATTTAAAATTGGTTAGCTACCATTCCCAATTAAATTTTCAATATAATCCTAGCAACATATATAATAAAATATATAAAATTATTGCAATTGTGTAGTTACTATATTTATTTAATGTAATGGGGCGAATTTCGTTCAGGTTATTTCATATAGGTATGGGCTCTCGTCGCTGTCAGATTTATTATAGGTATTGGTTTGGTGAACAAACGGCTCAGAAGGCGAGGCGAAGTGCTTGAGAGATGTATGACTAGCTCTCGCCTAATGGAAAATCTCTTCTTCAATAGTCCGCGAATAGCAAACGAATGCACACGTTTATATGTGTTTGTAGTTACATACACACCTACATACATACTTACATACAATAATTTAATATGATACATAACAAGAATGAGAACTGCGTTTGGTGTCGGATTTGTCTTTCGCTGTCTTCGTATTGTGCGAAAGAGAGAGCGCTCTACAAAACCGTACATAGTCGAACATCTCCCTCTGAAATCCCATACCTAATTCATGTCCTCGTTCGTGCTCTGGAGACCACTCTAAGCGATATGTTCTGCTGACTTTGAATCTTGTTCCTGTTGGTCTTGGCCAGAAGGTGGTGCCAGGCTGGCCTAGCAAAGGTGAGTCGGGAACTGATGAACATCTTGTAGATCCGGACCTTCAACCTGAGCGGCAAGCTGGAATTCATAACAGATCGTAACATAGCTGATGCCTGATTAACGGTGTGGTGCCATTTCACCCATTGTTAACATCCTGTTAATGACGCAGGCCAGGTATGTGCCGGTTGGAGGCCAATCGATGTTCTGTCCCCGAAGTATTTTTAAGATTACAGACAGACAGTGGGGTCGTCCAGGTCC
Organism: Tinea semifulvella; assembly: GCA_910589645.1. Classification (NCBI taxonomy): domain Eukaryota; kingdom Metazoa; phylum Arthropoda; class Insecta; order Lepidoptera; family Tineidae; genus Tinea; species Tinea semifulvella. The sequence goes on from OU342620.1 coordinate 8,928,738, forward strand.
GGATGCCTAATGGGCCTGGGTTGGGGATGGAGACATTCCCCCGTTTTCCCCGGCAGGATCTCAGCGGGTAATCACATGCCGGTAATTCATGCACTTTTAGTGCTGAGCGCTGTTACAGCGCCCGTGTGGCTCAAATACCCAGGGGGCTAGATTCGACTGCTTCAGCTTTCCACCAGAAGTACTATCCTAGGAAGTAGGAAGTGGTCTCCCGTTGAAGGGCCGTGAGCAAGAGGAAGCGATACTTTGGAGATGCTTGAAGAACATACGTCTAGTCAGGCAAAGACAAACTCCCTAAATCGTCGAAATCAATTGGCTTTGGTTGGTTTATCTTGTCTTCTAATTCTGATTTTTCTTCTCTCCATTTAACGACAACTTTCTATAACATGATAAAATGCACAGTCCCTTCAGTGTCATATTGAGTTTACACTGTATATTTAATCTTGACTGTCATAGACTAATTGCTAGTAATTCCAAAACAAATGTCCTAGCTTTGATACTCCTACTGTTTGGCTTCTTTCCCCATCTTGCTATATATGTATATTACTTTGGGCTGGACATCAATATGCAGGACCAAAGTAAATTTATGTTAATTTTTAATTTAAACAAAAACAATATTCATCAATACGTGAAATCGTATTTTATCATACAACATAAACATTTCGTTCGAAAACAACGTTGTTAAAAACTGAATTGGCGAAAAAACATTTCGCGTATTCGAATCGGCAAATAACTTTTTTAATTTGCAATCGGAAAATGCACCTGAATGCTGAACAACAAACAAATGGGATAAAAAACTTGAAAGTTCGGTGCTGGCAATGACATATATCATGTAAAGGACCGACCCAACAACTTTAGATATAAAGATATCAAAATATCTTTATTCACGTAAACCTATTACTCCTGCTAGTAGAAGACTAAGCAGCAAAGTGGTCCAATGAGTAAGCTGTTAGCAGAAGACTTAGCAGATTCCAGTGAGCTGTTAATGTTAAATCTGACTGAGAAAGGAATCTGCAAGGAAAACTCAGCTATATCAGATTTACAAAATAAAACATATACAGAACTGCACCACAACGATCAATTAATAACCTTTTCAATTTAGTTATCAGTACTTATGAGATTACAATACCTGGTACAGCAGTAACCCACCAGGCAAGTCAGAATTAAGATATGCATGTAGTATGCCTATGTGCAACCCGAAAGTCGACAAAACTCAAAAACCTCTGCTAATTTAAGAACAAACAAAAGTCAAAAACAAATATCTATTGTATTAACTATTAATACCGCGTGTACTTGTCAAAAGAGCTAATATATGTTCTAGGCCTCAAGTGTCATTGGTAGAACCCGTTATTGAAATAAAAAAGATAACTTTTTTAAAGTAAAAAATCATTATCCGAAAAACAAAACACAGCTGTATGGTGATAACTACCTAGGGAGTTATACGGCCGGTTGTAAAAGAAATGATTTCTTTTGACATGTTTAACGTATGAAGCACGTCATTGCCTGTAATGTTAATCATAGATTATTTTAATTAGGCTTTTCGCAACTGGCCGTAAGTGTTATTATTAATTGATCTCGCTGACAGTCGAGAGACGAAATAAAGACAGAAAGAACGTTCGTGAGATCGTCAACCTTTAGCTACCTATTTGATTAGGCATAAGTGGCGATATTTTTTGGTAAAATTAAAAATAAATGCACATTATCTGCAACAAATAAAGTGTGTTAGATGTGTTTCTTACTTGGTAAAATATATAAATTGAAGCTATAAAATTTTATTGCCAAATATTTAGCCTCTCTTTGGAGCGGCGTCATCAGTGACAGTGACTGAAGGTCTTTGTCATAAATTTTGAAAAAGTAATTTTATTTCTTTTAGCAATGGTATAAGAGTTTTAGGAGCTATGCCATGCCACAGATAGGCGAAATATTTGGCAATAAAATGTTATAGCTTCAATTTATATATTTTACCAAGTAATAAAATAAATGCACAGTAACTTAAGATTTTATTACTAAATAATGAATATAAATAATAATTTATTATAGGTATATATTTTTTTTATTAAAAAGTAAATGTTTTTATATTATAATCTAGAATAAATTTAAAGAAATACGTATTTATTATTTTAATTATTCAGTAATAAAATCTTAAGTTACGGTGCAGTCAAATTATCTTAAAAATATCGCCAGTCATACAGAGCCTAATCAAGTAGATAGCGAGAGGTCGACGATCGCGCAAACGTTGTCTTACGTAATTCTTTCTCTCTTTTTTTTTTCGCCTCTCGGCTGTTGGCGAGATCAATTAATAATAACAATCCCCAGCCTTTAGGTATTTATCACGATGGATATCGCGGTTGTTTTTTGAATAATGACTTAAAAAAAAAAAAAACTTAAATAAAGTGACCTTTTTATTTCAAATAGAGGTTCCATTAATGACACCTAAATCCTAAAAAGAATATTTGATCTTTTGACAATTACACACGGTATGAGATATATGTAATTCAAAGCACAAATAAGAAATACACGGTTCTTAAGCACATTTGTCATAGATTTTTTAACACCACTATTCCCGCTTGTGAAGAAGCGGGTTGGCATTAGCCAACTTTACTATAGGCCCAACATGACAAGTGGTAAGGCCGTCGATGTCTCTAGCGTACTGTACTCAAAAAATGTCACAAATACATAATAAAAAAGATAAAACAGTAAAAAATATATATCTACTGAACAATAGATGGAGCTAGTGTTAGAATTAGCCCAGTTGTCAATCCCGTTCTAAGAATATGTCAAAAGTACAATAAACGAATGATAAAATAAATTGTAGGGATGGTCCTTCAGTAGTATATGTCTTTGGTCTTAGGCAATTTACGGATATTTGTACCGGGCAAGCGGGGAATGACCGTTGCCCTATTTCCGATACCCACTCCCAAAAGCTCTCGTAATTAAAAAGCCATGTCATGGCTTTAATTTAACGCTGTTTTGTTAATTTCGGCCATTTTGTTTTCAATTTGAATTTGAAACAAGATTCGGAAGCTTCCATACTATAAACAATAGAGAAAGGTCACTCGCGGCAAGAATTAAAAGAAAACTTTTTTGAAAGTATTTATTTATATATTAGCAACACGCAAATCATTTTAGTCATAGAATAAAACACAAATATATTTTTATTATTATTTATTTATTTAAGAATACATAAAGGATATTAAAAACTATTTCCCGCCAAACGGATGACATTACTATATATTTTTTTTATCTATTTGAGGACATGGTATAGAATACATAAGTCCTAAGCTATATACTAAGATTAAAATACCAACATATTACTAATTATATTAAACATTAAAAAAAGAACAAACTTAACTTTGTAACTAAACTAAAAACAAAATTAAATAATAACATTCCAAATACAAAAGTAAAGCAATATTTAATATTTATCTACCTTTTGGATGCGTTCATTTTAAATCAAAAGGCTGAGAGAGAGGAAATAAAAATATAATTCATAAAAGTTATAGCTTTTAAAAGTGTTAAGTTATAATACAACATATTAATAATAAATTACATTATACAATAAACTACCTAAAATTATAAATAGACTACAATCAAGTGAATTTAAAACAAAATTAAAACACTTTTTCCAAAATAATGCTTTTTATAACCTGTTAGAATTTATTGACATGCCTTTGACCGAAAATTCATTTAAAAAGTTGTAAAGTTTTGTGGTCTTATGCCTTCTACTGTATTGAGTTCCTAATGATCCTTTGTCTACGATATATTAGCTAAATATAACGATTGTTATATAGGTGAAATATACAAAATAACAATTTTAATTTCAGATATATACATACACTGAATAAATAATTCATTTTCTGTACATCCGCTATTCCAATTGAGTAATGTCGAAGCCTGCTGCGGCGATAACTTCCAAAAACTCAGCATATTGTTCGCTATTCTCGCTATGACACGGTGCGCCGTTTGCCAACAACTGTGTTAAACGGGAATTGAACGCACTCAGCTCCTCCGACAGTCCAGAATTCTGTGCCAAAACATGACACACGAATGAGTTATAATTACTAATCGAAGTAAATAGATTTAGGATCAACACTAACATAATGTCGAAGCTAAACATTTACATATTTTGATTTAGGATCAATACGAATATGATCTCAAAGCTAAACATTCAGATATTTTGATTTAGGATCAATACTAACATTATGTCAAAGCTAAACATTCAGATATTTTGATTTAGGATCAATACTAACATTATGTCAAAGCTAAACATTCAGATATTTTGATTTAGGATCAATACTAACATTATGTCAAAGCTAAACATTCAGATATTTTGATTTAGGATCAATACTAACATTATGTCAAAGCTAAACATTCAGACATTTTGATTTAGGATCAATACTAACATTATGTCAAAGCTAAACATTCAGATATTTTGATTTAGGATCAATACTAACATTATGTCAAAGCTAAACATTCAGATATTTTGATTTAGGATCAATACTAACATTATGTCAAAGCTAAACATTCAGATATTTTGATTTAGGATCAATACTAATATTATGTCAAAGCTAAACATTCAGACATTTTGATTTAGGATCAATACTAACATTATGTCAAAGCTAAACATTCAGATATTTTGATTTAGGATCAATACTAACATTATGTCAAAGCTAAACATTCAGATATTTTGATTTAGGATCAATACTAACATTATGTCAAAGCTAAACATTCAGATATTTTGATTTAGGATCAATACTAATATTATGTCGAAGGCAAACATTCAGACATTTTGATTTAGGATCAATACTAATATTATGTCGAAGGCAAACATTCAGATATTTTGATTTAGGATCAATACTAACATTATGTCAAAGCTAAACATTCAGATATTTTGATTTAGGATCAATACTAACATTATCTCAAAGCTAAACATTCAGATATTTTGATTTATGATCAATACTAACATTATGTCGAAGGCAAACATTCAGACATTTTGATTTAGGATCAATACTAATATTATGTCGAAGGCAAACATTCAGATATTTTGATTTAGGATCAATACTAACATTGTGTCAAAGCTAAACATTCAGATATTTTGATTTAGGATCAATACTAACATTATCTCAAAGCTAAACATTCAGATATTTTGATTTATGATCAATACTAACATTATGTCGAAGGCAAACATTCAGACATTTTGATTTAGGATCAATACTAATATTATGTCGAAGGCAAACATTCAGATATTTTGATTTAGGATCAATACTAACATTATGTCAAAGCTAAACATTCAGATATTTTGATTTAGGATCAATACTAACATTATCTCAAAGCTAAACATTCAGATATTTTGATTTATGATCAATACTAACATTATGTCGAAGGCAAACATTCAGACATTTTGATTTAAGATCATTGTCAGAACTAAAGCTTCAGATATGTTGATTTACAGTCAGTACTAACATCATTAATTCTGTGTAATGTTTAAAAATAAATATGTGATTTAGTAAAACCAATAAAAAGTGTGGTATCATCACGACAATAATACATGTGAGATAGTCAGAATCACGCTGCTTACAACAGAAGCGAGGAATTCAAAAGGAGCGAATTCAAATTTAGCCAACTTTACCAATAAGCCCATCGTGACAAGTGGCAAGCTCGTCGATCTCTTTTGCATACCAGAATGGAGAAATATCACTTTTTTATGTGTTGTAAGCACTTTCGCGTTTAAATCTACGGCATTCATCGTAGACCACGGAGGCTATATAAACCAATAAATAAATAAAAACCTTTAAACTGACGATTGCAGATGTAGTGAGCCTTGTTAATGCCATTAGCTCGCATCGTCTAAGATGTGCTTTGGCTGAATCCAAAAGAACATCGATGTTGACTGTCTTAGATTCTACACTGATAGATATAGGTAGACTATCAGCACAGGCCCCCATGTAATCACAAACTTGTACCCATACTTCTGTCACTCCATCTATAAATAATAAATAAATATTTCCACACAGGTCACACAGCGCCATCTAGTTTCCGTGGTAAGCTACGAGGCTTGTGTTACGGAAACTAGATGGTTGATAAACTACATATTATACTTTTTTTTTTGTAAATATATACATATAAACACCCAGACCGAGACAAATTATACAATGTACAACTTCCCCCGGTGGGAATCGAACCCACGACCTCCCGAGTTCACGGCAACGTTTGTTACCACTAGACCACAGAGGCGGTCTAAAAAGTAAAGTTTCTTTTTTATACTCGCACGACATATGACATTGCGCCCACCTGTTGGTAAGTGGCGCGCAAGGTCCATGACAGTAAGCAACTGGAATCAGACACTCATGAGTGACATCAGTCCCTTACACTATGCCGGCTTGACTGGACATGACGGCAATTCGAGCTGGTGCATCCAGGTCCTAAGTTGGTTGCCTGGACGCGGGGTGGAAGGAATACAGGATGGTGAAAGACTCACGTGCAGGGTGGTTCGGACTCTTACTTCCTATCCCAAAGACTACAGCGGCGCTTCTTGATGTGAACACACTTTGCACAACACCAGGAATAGGAAGGACACTAGCACACTTCACACTTGCTACAATAGGGGCTTGAAGGGCTACAGTTTTACATAAAACGACACAATACAAAGGGGACGTCTACAGTGACATCTACAGACTACAGTGCTCAGCGTTCAACTTTCTTCAACGACTTTAGATTTACAACTCGTAAAAATAATGGCACTGACACACAGTTAAGTGTTGCCAGATATATAAAGGTTTCCCTTAAAATTGGGATACTACAGTTGAGAGTGAACACGAGCACTCTACTGGGTTTATCGGCACGAACGGTGGATACTTCCCCGCCCCGGCAGACTGGGCAAATTACCACCATCAGTCCGCCTACCACCTAATTGTTATTGGTTAGTCTTAAACCTCACCACGTATCACCAAGGGAGAGGGGGGGATGGGATGAGAAATACACTTTTCTTACATACATTTTGATTTGAATGGTTTAGTGGATTTTGTTTAAGAGGCTGCGATGATGGAACAACTAACCTATGTATGGCAAATAAGTGTCAACAGCCACGTATTCTAGATAAGAATCCAGGAGTAAACTAAGATTTACATCAATTTTGGCGTAGAAAGAGTATCTGAGGGGAGGCTCATAGTCTTGCACGCTTGGAGTTCTGATGCTGAACACGGTATCCAACGCTATACCCGAACTTGGTGACACCTGAAAACAGAAGTTACGGTAACCAAAAATAATAAAGTAACATCACGACATTCCTTGCCGGAGTCAGAAACCACGCTTATAAATATAAATTAAATTTATTTATGTCTCCGTGGTCTAGCTGTTAAGTCCGTGGATTTAGACTTGGAGGTACCGGGTTCGATTCATGGTCGGGACACAAAAATATTTATTAATATAAATAAATACATTTAATTAATATTTAATTTATTTGTGATATTTTTCGGGTTTGGTACGCTGGAGACATCGACGAGATTGCCATTTGTCATGATTGGGCTATAGTAAAGTTGGCTAAATGTGAATCCGCTTATTTATAAGCGTGGTTTTTGACCACCCCGAAAGGGAAACTCTCGTGAAGATACTTTACTTTACTTTATTTAAATAGACCGCCTCCGTGGTCTAGTGGTAAAAAACGTTGCCGTGAACTCGGGAGGTCGTGGGTTCGATTCTCACCGGGGGCAAGTTGTACATTGTATAATTTGTCTCGGTCTGGGTATTTATATGTATACATATTTATATGTATATATATTTACAAAAAAAAAGTATAATACTCTCGTAGCTTACCACGGAAATTAGATGGCGCTGTGTGACCTGTCTGGAAATATTTATTTATTTATTATTTAATAAATATTATTGTGTACGATTCTAAATCCACAGACCTAACCGCTAGGCTACGGAGGCAGTAATCTTTTTTTATTTATTTTATACTAGCACGACATGTGACCAAGCGCCTATCTGATGGTAAGTGATGCGCAAGGTCCATGAATTCCAGTTACCAACTGGAATCAGACACTCTAATGACTGACATCAGTCCGATTCGATTCTGATTCAGAAACGTGTGGATAGACGTTACTGGGTTTATCGGGAAGAACGGTGGATAATTCCCTGCCCCAGCAGACTGGGCAAATTACCACCATCACTACAACCACCTATTTGTTCTCGTTGAAAGTATGTGCCACTTGCAATGATGTCAATGCCAATTTTTACTCTCAAGAAGAATTAATATTGTAAGATTTTTTCATTCATTACAGCCCCTAGAACACAACGTCCTAGACCTCCACTGCTGGAGATGGGCCTTCCAGAACAACTTATCCGGAGAATTTGGCCTACACTCGACACGCTGGCCAGACGGCTTGGCGAGGATATGATGTAAATTTTTAATGACAATTTATTAACGACACCACAAGTTGGTATTAGTGGGATCGGGACCGACAGCTTAACGTGCTCTCCGAGGCACGGAAATGTTTTTTGTAAATCTATGACAAATGTATGCAAGAAAAGTGTATTTCGCATTGGTACAAGCCGGGTGGGTTTGAACCGACCTTTGTAGGATTTAAGGTACGCGTTCTTACAACCGAGCCACCACCGCAATTGTGATAACACACACCGCTTGAAACAAGACTTACCATAAAACTTTCAGATCGGTGAAGGTTTTTGACTATGACCTTGAATATAAAATATATACGGCCAGTTGCAGAAATGTTGATTATCTTTTGACATGTTTAACGTATGCATATATGAGGCACGTCATTGGATCAAATACCAACAAGCTGACTACCAATCACGTGGTGCATATTAAAATATTGATCAGAGATTATTTTAATCATTTATCCAGCGATATCAGATTTATTAAAAAAATATGTTACCGTAATTTCACCAACAAGTGGACTATGGTTCAGTTCCAGAAACAAATCAGCATAGACAACTCCAGCAGTGTCGCAGCTGAATGTCAAGGAACATCCGCATTTTGCCAGAAACCTGTGTAAAAAATAATAATCTTAACACTTAAAATAAAACTAGTGAAATTTGTCAATACTACATGTTTTTCCTTACTTTTTTTTTTTGGTTCTCTTCTCCCGATAGATGATAAATGAGGTGATAGGGAAGGCAAAGGGTCTAGCCCATACAGCCAAGTCTGACGTAATATATATTTCTTTTTTATGAGTTAATGAGGTTATCATCAAATTCCAGATGTTGCAGAATTTGATGCTTTTCTTGGAGTCATTCGCGGCATTATATCCCAAACACGTCGGGTAAAATATGGGAGTTCACAGCGCGAGAAAACCGCAAAAAATAAACTGCGAATCATTTAATTTATCGTTTTCCATAATTATTCTCATTGTAGCACATTATTAAACAAAACAACACCACTTTTGACTAACAATATCCACAGTAAATTAATTTACAAAACAAAAACTTGCACTTGACATGTCTACGCAAAAAGGCGCGAAGGATCGACCACGTTTTATTCCTTATTAATAATTGGAACAAAACAAATTGTCAAACTTATTCGAATCATCGTTCCAAAATTAAAAATAATAATCACGACATATGAATATTTATAATATGAAAGAGACACGCTTATACATGTCAAAAGTGCTAGACTAGAGCGTGTATTCATTCTGAAAAAACTACATATTTAAAATACGCGAAGGCGTCCCTCCGTTTGACAGCTGGAAGGAATAACTATATAAAAATTCGGGTGTAGGTATTATTAGTCCTAGAGCTCCACTGCTCGAGATGGGCCTTCTAAGACATTTTTCTGGAAAAAAAATCCTACACTCGCCAAGCTTGCCAGACGGGTTTGCCTATTAAAATATATAAATGTTTAATAATAATAATAATAATAAAGTTTATTTCAGAATAAATTCCATATGTGTTAGTAACAATTTTTAAAGAAATCTTATAATATCTAGTGTTAGTATAAATTAAAAATTATAATACATTTTTTTTTTCTTTTCTGGGGCCAAGGACACCTGCTGACATGCAGGCGTATCCAGTGCCCCAAGAACGGAGAGTCCCTCCTATCAGCCCACACGGCCAGGATGCTGCTGGGGCTGCCCCTCACGCGGGCGAGGATCGAGGCACAGCGCTTCCTCATAATAGCATGGAATCCATCCACCCGCGCCTCTGCTAGCATTCCAGAGGCACTGCAACGACGGGGCAGCTCCATCAGCACCCTGAACGCGTTATTGTACTGGAAACGAAGGGCGATACATGCCTTCTGCGTATAGTTGACCCACAGGCTGCATGTATAGAAGGTTTGGCAAAAGGCTCTAAAGAGAGTGACTTTTACCTCCCCCGCACAACGAGCAAACCTTCGCGCCAACATATTGCATCTGACAGTCAGCGCCCTGCATTCCCTTTCAACATCCTCCCCATCATTAAGATCTTCGGTAACCCAGTGGCCCAGATACCTAAATTTAGCAACTCTATTTAAAGGAGTCCCGCAAAGTGTGACTTGCGGTAAGTTTGGAAAATATTTTTTACCTGATCTGAAAACCATTAACTCACTCTTCTTTGCATTGTATCTAAGCCCATGGGCCACCGCATATTTTTTTATATTAAACCTGGCCCTTCCTGCTTTCGCCTCCATCTCTGCTGAAATCTGGCGCCATTCCGTATCGTTACTAAAATCAGCCAGCTCGTTCAAAAAGTTCTCTTCTATAGAATATATTGTCATGATATCCGTAAGTAGTTCCCCGTGCTACAAAATAAAGATTTAATTTTATACACTTATATACTCCAATACTACAGGTATTACAGTATATACTCCAATACACCATGCAAGGAGGAGTCAGAAACACTTAATATTATTTACAAACAAAATTAAAGAAAAAGCCACAAACTATATTAGGAATCAATTAAATACATTTCAATGTTGTCATCCTTAATTAAATCTATAATTTGTTGCCAAAGAAATGTATTATACAAAGTTAAATTTAGAATTAATAAAAAATATATGTTATTTTATCGATAAGAATAAGATAATAGTGGCATTGTAATGGCACCTATTATCGACTTATAAGAACCTATTACAGATGTATTTATTAAATTAAATAACAAAATGTCTTCGTGGTCTAGTCGTTAAGTCTGTGGATTTAGACACGAAAGTACTAGGTTCGATTCCTGGTCGGGACACAATAATTCATTTAATTTATCTGTGGTATTTCTCGAGTTTGGTACGCTAGAGACAGCGACGAGCTTGTCACTTTGTTGATTGTCATGATATACGAAGTAAAGTTGGTTAAATGTGAATCTGCTTCTTTAAAAAAGCGTTGTTTTCTACCACCCTGAAAGGCGATTGTTCCCGTCTTCAAACAGACTGTTTTGTACAAAGCACAGATCAGAATGCGTGGAATATTCTTCTCACCTTTGGGATGGTTCCGCCAAGTACCTACCTCACAGATGTTCTTAATATCCTGCAGAGGATAGCTGTTCGAATTATAAACGATGAACTATAACTTTCGAATCCCTACAGCTCCGCCGTGATGTAGCTTCTCTGAGCGTGTTCTACCCACCATGTTATATCCTAATCCCTTCCTCTCCATTTCGCAACCGAACCACACGCACAGTTCAGAATATGCACCGCACATACCGTAGTCACCATTCCTTCGCGTAAGTATAAATTTGGGGACTCATACATCTGTCGAATAATAAAGATGTGGAATGCTCTTCCAGCCTCTGTGTTTCCACTTTCCTATAACCTGGAGTCCTTCAAGTAAAGTGTGAAAATAGTGTTAGTCAGCCAGTCATTAGTGTCTGATTCCAGTTGCTAAGTTCTCGTTGCACACCACTGGTAGGTTAAAGGTGCTCTTACGTTATTAATTAGGATTTTTGGAATTCTATTCTTTTATAAATTACTGGAAGTTTATAATAAGGATCTCGCAATTGCTACTGCTCCAAAGGCTAAAGTTATCATTAAAGAACATTTATTAAAACTAAACTACGAAGAAACCGAAAGGATGTTACTGGCCACCAAATAAAATTTTAAGACTCCATGGCATACAAGTATTTATAATTTACATTTAATTATATATCTTACTTTATCTTTATATATGTAATGATATTAGTATTTATTATTTACATTTAATTATATATCTTACTTTATCTTTATATATGTAATGATATTAGTATTTATTATTTACATTTAATTATATATCTTACTTTATCTTTATATATGTAATGATATTAGTATTTATCATTAACAATTATTTAAACATATCCTACACCTGTATTTATTGTATAGTTTTAATTATCTTTACTTTGTCTAGTGGTAGAAACTATCTGAAATTACCTTTAGGGCCCCTGCAGGACAAAACACTGGTGTGGGGGCCAACGAATGTCATATATGTTACGTTTTTATCTACTAAATAAATATTTCATTTCATATTTCATTTCATTTCATAACAATATATATAATTTCGTTGAAAACGCTAATTCATTGCTGAGTAATTGAAATAACAAATTTGACGACGGATTTGATGAAGAGGATTACTTTTGGGGATTAGAGGATTTCATAAATTGGAAATTTTGATTGTTTAAATTAAGCACGGTTTAAGTAAAACCTAATTTAATGGAAAACATATTTTTATATTATTTTAATAGCTTTGTAAAATGGTCAGTCCCTATTCTGTGCTGCAAACCACGTAGGGATACTGCTGCGGGTCTTCGATGGTTTATTGCAGAAGTAGAAATTCCAGGTAATTACTTGAGTAAAAAGGCTATGAAAATTGTGAGAGAAAAAACGTGTGACCGCTCGGTGCGCGGATTGATTCCACTCTCGTGGGCGCCGCTCGGAGCGCTGGACAATGATCCAACGGTGGTATTGGCCGAGTGGCAATAATGTCGCTGTGATCGCGACTAGCTTACAATAACTTAATATAAGTTATATATTAAAAGGAAGTATGATACAATAAAAAAAACTAAATCTTAATATATAAAACAAAGTTGGGTTTGGTAGAACACTTATTGTTGGGTAGGGAGAGAAGTAGAATGGTGGTGAGCGTATTATCGCGCAATAAAATAAAAAAGGGAGGCCTCCTTTTCATAAACCAGCCTATTGTCGGTCGCAAGGCCGAGACACCATTCTTCTCATCTCTTACTCACACACGATGGACCCGGCACCCGCACGGTAAATCCATGAAATGCTTAGAAATTTGTCTTCTTCTCTCTCGTGAACGGCTGGACCGATTTCATGGTTTTTGATTTGTTGGAATTGTATCCGTCCCGAATAGCAGAATAACTATTAATAACATTGGAAAATTGACGAAAAAATCAATTAAAAATTATTACGAACATTTTCCCATACAAAATGTTCGTGGATTTCGTACCTGTCAAATAATGTTGGTTGTCAAATATTTATGAGTGCGTTCAGAAATTTATATCAAGCTCTTTAAATATAGAACGAATGACAAATGATTAACTAACCTAAAAAAACTTAATTTAATAGGAGCCGTTATAACTTACCTGACATTCTTCACAAGTAACATTGATATCCTTGTCTAATTCTTCTTTAGGAGTGAAATACCACGCCAGACTGCAAGATGGAGTTATATAACTGGCATTACCTATAATAGTTATTCTACTTCCCTCGTTAACTATTCGTGGTACAGGAGACACCTGGGGAATATATCTATGTCATTACCAATAGTTGAATTGAAGCTGTTGTGATTTGGAATCATCGTCTCCTTTCGATTCCTTCCAAGTTTAATAATGCAGAGCGTACACTGCAAGATTAAAATCATGTGGTGCTACGCCCTCTGGTGTGAACTGGAGGAGTCAAGCAAATGATATTTTTTGTGCCGTGAAATCGTGACTTAGACCCCTGCCACCCGATGTGAAGGATACTCTTTCTTGTACTTTGTCCTGGTGTTTTCTTCCAGCTGAGTTTAGCAGGTTTAAGTAACCCCTGGCTTGGATTCTGGGCCTTGGGAAGGATATGAGCGACACAAAAGCGACAAAAAGTAATAACAATTCAAAAACTATTTTATTATATATATTTAATTTCTCCCACAAACAACCGCTATTAAAGGAGATTAACAAAAAGTCTCGACTTTATACAATGACCACGTGTCGACCGCATCTCGAAGCCGCGCTGCGCCTCGACTTTATACAAATACCACTTGTCGACCACGTCTCGAACCTGCGCCGCGCCTCGACTTTTTAAAAAAAATTAGTTTACATACCGGTTACATTCTTAAAATTAACAAATAACATTATACATAAGCATGAAATGAATGCAACCTATTAATAGTAAAATAAACCAAAAATTATTTAAATTTATTTATTTATTTATAATAGGGTAGCCAACAGTGCTAACATCACACACTTATTTGTACTTAACACTAAATCAGAAGTTAGATGTTGCACCTATTATAGGCGACCACCACATTACCACAGTAGCTTTTATTGCCTATAAGAAATAACAAAATTATAAAATTTTCAATAAGTATACAAAAACTAAATATTATTCGAAAAACTAATTCTGAAACAATTTTTAAAAATATATATATAATAAACATACAATTCCTTTTAGAAATAATAAAAAAAGTATCGAAAATAATTAAAATATTACCTACTTCAAGTAATAAAGTAAAATTAAAATAAAATAAAAAAATAATAATAATAAAAACCTACATAAAATTGACTTATAAATTTTATAAAATTTACTTATAAATTTTATAAAATTTTGGGCAAGTTGTTTCAGCAGTTTATGTTTAAATACTCTTTGTGAGTCTCCGAAGATGTCAATATCTGGAAATTTTGCAGCATGAGCATTGTATTTTGATTGTATTCTGGAAAGAGGATGATGTATACCTAGGTTAGTTCTGTGATAGGGTATGTTAAGAATGTTTTGAATTTTGTGTCTGAAGTATCTTGTTGGTACACTGAGTTTGATTTGTTCAAGAAGCTGTGTGCAGTTTATTTTTCCATGAATTAGTTTGTGTAGAAATGTTAAATCTGATAACATGCGTCTATTACGGAGAGTATTCATTTTAAAGTAAGATAGACGCTGAGCATAAGAACTCTTATGTGAGATGCCTTGTGAAAAGAATGCAAGATGTCTGGTAAAGGCCCTTTGAATACCCTCCACTCTTTGAGATGATGCACAGTATCCTGGATTCCAGGCGATACTGGCATACTCTAAATAACTTCTAACGAGGCTGTTATATAATACTAGTTTAGTATTGACTTTTTTAAAACCTTTACAGTTCCGCTTTAGGAAGCCTAACATCTGGGCAGCTCTTTTAGTAATATTGTCAATATGGTTAGTAAATTTAAGCTTGCTATCAATTAGCACTCCCAAATCTCGAACTTCGTGAACGTTATCAAGGGCAACATTGTTTAGAAAATAACTATGTTCTATAGGTCTTCTCTTTTTTGTAATTCTAATATAACAACATTTATTGACGTTTAAGGACATACCATTGTTGTTACACCATAATGCTACATTATTTAGGTCTGATTGCATCAGTTCATTATCAAGTTGACTATTTATGGTTCTACAGATTTTTAAATCATCTGCAAACAGTGATACCTTACTATAATTAATATGATCCACAATATCATTTATAAAAATCAGGAAAAGAACAGGGCCTAAGTGCGAACCCCGAGGGACACCGGAACGGGCATAGTAAATAACTGACTCAAATCCATTAACTGCTACCACTTGTGGCCTATTTAGCAAGTATGATTTAAACCAGCTCAGTAGTGGATCACCAATACCCATTCTTTTAAGTTTTGAATGTAGTATGGTATGATCCACTTTGTCAAATGCACTGCTAAAATCTGTGTAGATAGTATCTACTTGCAGGCCCATATCAACATCACGAGAAACATTGGTTATAAATGAAACTAAATTTGTACAGGTTGAGCGATGACTTCTGAATCCATGTTGAGTTTCGGATAAGTGTTTGTCAATGTGATTATTAATGTTAAGATAGACAAGTAGTTCAAACAGTTTCAAGAAGCAAGACAATATTGATATAGGCCTGTAGTTTTGAACTAATGAGTTATCACCTTTCTTATGTAATGGTACAACTCTTGTTTTTTTCCATTCCTCTGGAAATACACCATTTTGTATAGAGTGGTTAAATATAATACTTAAAGGTAGCGCAATAACAGTTGCGCATCGTTTGATGAATAGAGGAGGTATGTTATCAGGATCAGATCCTTTATGAATATTAAGTTTTTTAATTTGTTTTAAAATATCAATTTCTGTAAATTTTATTTTGGCGAAGAGGTAATTAGAAGGCGGTACATAGGGAGGAATATGATGAGAATTAGAATTGCTGTTGTACACGGAGGAGAAATGGCTGGCAAACAGATCTGCTATTTGTGAACCTGTTGTTGCTGAAAAATCATTCATCTTCATTTCGGATGGTAGATTAGATAGTCCTTTACGTTTGTTTTTAATAAATTGCCAAAAATACTTAGGGTTTTTACAAATGTTGGTTGTTCACGAGATAATTCATACTCTAACTTATCCCTTGGATTTAAATATTTACGGTATATTTTACGAAATTTATCTTTCTCTTTTAACAATTTTATAAGTTTATGAGAAAACCATTTTGGATATTTTGATTTATTTGGAATTCTTTTCGGAACGAATTTTGATATTGACATCTTAAGAATATCATAAAATGCTAAAACCATTAAATTAACATCATCACACTTTCCCAAAATCTGCCACCCTGAAACTTTGTTTAAATCTTCTAGAATTAAATCATCATCAGCCTTATAATAATTATAATCATCACGATCCTTCGGAATAAGTTTACAGTCACCCTTGAAAACAGAAATAGGTACAGAGAACAGAATAGGCGGGTGATGAGGATCAAGTTTACTTAATACCTCTAGAGGATGAGAAACAAATTAAAATTAAATAAAAAAAAAACAACACAAAATTATCAAAATGAAGACAATAAATATTATCTTCCAAAAATATAATATAAAAGCAAAACAAAAATATAAACACGAAATATGAGTGAACATCCGGAATCTATACACTATATTTATCCCTCAATACTTTCTTAATCGAGGCTACCGAACCAGCAAACATGTCTATGTCACTGCGAAACGAATTAGCGAATGCACATAAATGGAGAAGTGACGACTTTGCACAAATACTCGTACCACGACTACGCGTCGACCGCGTATCGATGCAGCATTCTTTTTAGTGAGCGTTCTGCCTAACAGACGCACAAGACACAATGGAACTATAAAAGATTTTACCTCTAAGACTGGGAGTCTAGGATCAACTGCTTCAACTGTCATTTTATTTTTTGCTGTATCGCTGTCTGCAGTTACTGTAACTCCGATTTCATATCTGTGTAAAAAAATGTTATATTAGGTAGGTAATAAATTTAAACCCTAGTCATAAAATAATAACCTAACGCTTCAAAACATCTAACTGCCTCCGTGGTCTAGCGGTTAAGTCCGTGAATTTAGACTCGGAGGTACCGGGTTCGATTCCTGGTCGAGACACAAAAATATTTATCAATGTAAATATATTTATTTACATAATATTTAATTTATTTGTGATATATCTCGAGTTTGGTACGCTGGAGACATCGATGAGCTTGCCACTTGTCATGATTGGCTTATATTAAAGTTGGCTAAATGTGAATCCGCTTATTTATAACCGTGGTTTCTGACCACCCCGAAAGGGAAACGGTCGTGATGATACTTTACAATATTAAATAATGTAAAAGAAAACCTAATATTTGCAAAACTTCTTTTGCACAAAAACAATTTAAGCAGAGCAGTAAACACATATATAATACCATCAATAGAGTGTTAGACATTTACAGAATGAATTATGCTAGTACTAAAAAAGCCGTTACAGAATGGTTGTATTTGCAGGACTACCAAAAAACAGAAGAAGTACTGAAAGTAATGACATAGATTTGTTAAAGATTGTTTTAGTAATATACTATATTATATATTATATTATATTTTATCTATTGTATTTATATCATATGTATATGTTTATTTATTTTTATCTACTTTATTTGTTTATTCATACTTGATTTATGCAATGAGTTTTATAAATACTGTAGGTTTTTGATTTTATATCGTGTTATTTTTATTATTTTTATACTTGTCTAAACTGTTTTCAAATTATTATTATTATTTATTATTATTATTATTTATTATTATTATTATTAAATTAACTTGTAAATGGCGCGGGACATTATTTATTTATTTATTTATTATTTACTTATTCCACAGCTGTATTTTACAAATAAATATTTACATTCAAATGATTACCGAACACCTAGCCAATTACGGAATAACATTATTTTCACTAAACATATAGCATGAACGGATTATTAACAATTTAAACTATTAAAAATAAACATAAGAATAAAAATAAAGAGACAATATTTAAAAAATCCATCTACGCATCATTATGTTAGTGTATGTATATGTGAATGTGTAGGTGTGTGAAGGTGTATATTGTAAGTGTGAGTGAGTGAATTATGACAAACAAGTGACAGCGCTCAGAGCGATCTACCTCGATATCGTGAGCAGTCTAAGCGCGAGAAATGATGTCATTTGTGACGTCACAGAGCTTTGGCAAAACAGTTTAAGCGCGTTTCGGAACACCTTTAAGCGTGCTTAGGTTACTATTATCGCGTCTCGAAACGAAGGGTGACTCAACAGTGTGACGTTCCCCCACCACTCGTGTACAAAAGCTACAGTTACTGTTTATACTTACATTCCAAAATCCAACAATCCTCCCCATAACTCCAGAACACTACTGTCTACATTTTCAAAAGCTTCACAACTTTCGCCTTCGAAGGTACACCACCATTCTAACTAAAAAAGTTAATTTAATAAATAAATAAAATCGACAGCGAAAAAAAATATTTTTAATTATAAACTGAAAATAAACATAAGTGAGAACTAAATTTGCAGGTTATTTAATTTCGTAGTTGGAAGGAATATGGAGATTAAATGAATGCGTGGTATGATGTTATGGTATGATAAATGTAAATAAAGTAAAGTATCATCACGACCGTTTCCCTTTCGGGGTGGTCAGAAACCACGCTTATAAATAAGCGGATTCACATTTAGCCAACTTTACTATAGGCCAATCATGACAAGTGGCAAGCTCGTCGATGTCTCCAGCGTACCAAACTCGAGAAATATCACAAATAAATTAATGTATTTATTTACATTAATTTTTTTTTGTGTCCCGACCAGGAATCGAACACGGTACCTCCGAGTCTAAATCCACGGGCTTAACAGCTAGATCACGGAGGCAGTTATAATGTATAAATGTAAATGATTTTAAAATTGTATAAATGTAATGTATCTCTTCCCCTTCCCCTTGAGCGCTGTTCTGACGTACGGACGTACGTTCAACGAAATAGTTTCCCAACGAAGCGCTCGCAATAAGGTTACAACTTTAAAAAACAAGCTCAACGGTACCGTCACAAAAAAGTTTGATAGCCATTGGTATAATTTTATACCGGGTTCGATTCCCGGTCGGGACACAAAAATATTTATTAATGTAAATAAATACATTTAATTATTATTTAATTTATTTGTGATATCTCGAGCTTGCCACTTGTCATGATTGGCCTATAGTAAAGTTGGCTAAATGTGAATCCGCTTATTTATAAGCGTGGTTTCTGACCACCCCGAAAGGGAAACGGTCGTGATGATACTTTACTTTACTTTTATAATATATATATTTTATAACATAGCGACTTTAACAGTCAGGGCTTAAAAACTGAGACAGGTTCTCCCAACAATGGGTCCCGACTATGATATAGTTGTCGTATATTATAAAAATGTAATTGTCCGACTTGACGTATATAAATGTCAGTTAAATAAACAGACTCAATAAGAAATATTATATATTTTATTTATCACAAATACTAATATGGGAGATTTTATAGACCGAAAAATAGATAATTCATAAATGTTTAGTTTTGATGAATAGTTTTAACATAATTTAAGTTTTCTTGGAATATATTTTTTAGTTTGTTTTGATAATATTGTTTTGACATATCGAAATGTAATTGTCAATATATATATATTTTTAAAGAGAGAAAAGGCATAGGGATTTATGCTTAAGTTTTGTTTATGTTTAAAATATTATTTAATGTAATTAGGTATATAATAATTGAATTATTTATTGTACATAATACTGAAAAAGGGAGATGTCGTATATTATAAAAATGTAATTGTCTGACTTGACGTGGGATATAAATGTCAGTTAAATAAACAGACTCAATAAGAAATATTATGGATGGGCGGCATTCGGGAAACGTCGACATATCCTCTCATCGTCCATACCATAGTGTTTAAAGACAAAAGTCTTCAACCAGTGCGTCCTCCCCGTAATGTCGTACGGAGCAGAGACGTGGACACTGACAGTGGGTCTGGTTCACAAATTCAAGGTCGCTCAGCGAGCTATGGAGAGAGCTATGCTTGGTATTTCTCTGATGGATAGAATTCGAAACGTTGAAATTCGTCAGAGAACCAAAGTTACTGACATAGCATTCAAAATTAGCAAGCTGAAGTGGCAATGGGCCGGAGACATCTGCCGCAGAACCGACGACCGATGGGGCAAACGGGTTCTGGAGTGGAGACCACGTACGGGACGACGCAGAGTGGGACGACCTCCCGCCAGATGGACGGATGACCTAAGGAGGGTCGCTGGTGGGGGTTGGATGAGGGTTGCAAAAGACCGCGTGCAGTGGCGAGCCTTGGGGGAGGCCTATATCCAGCAGTGGAGAGACACAGGCTGATGATGATGATGTATTTTATTTATCACAAATACTAATAATAGTTAGTCGGCTTTACTTTTTCACGAAATGGCGTCTGGTTGTCGCCTTAATATTTTTTTTTTAATGTCATAATATCTTCAGTAACACTCGCGTGATGAAGACGAATCGATTGACGTGAGAATCATCATAATCGCCTAACTCGTTTGGTCTCCTCCAGTGTGCCAAAGGAATAAACATACATACATAGGCTGATAAACGAAAGACCTAAGAAAATTGTACTTGAGAAAGTAAAGATGTCATGCCAGACCTAGAGTTAAGATTTATATGTACATATGTATCTAAAAGATTATTTTTCATTCTCACTTCATTTGATTTGATTTACTTACGTGAAAATCGTCTGGTATATAGTCATGATTAAAAACCTCAGCCAGAATGTTGAAGGTAACTCCCGTGCTCACCACAAGATAATCGCTACTCAGAGCTACTTCAAGTCCTCGACGCAACACATGAACTGAATACTGCATCTAATTAAAAGAGCAAAACTAATATTAATGTGCTTCCGTCGCACATAGAAAAAAAATGTATCAACACGACCGTTTCCCTTTCGGGGTAGTCAGAATCCACGCTTATGAATAAGAGGATTCACATTTAGCCAACTTTACTATAGGCCAATCATAACAAGTGGCAAGCTCGTTGATGTCTCCAGCGTACCAAACTCGAGAAATATCACAAATAAGTTAAATGTATTTATTTACATTAATAAATATTTTTGTGTCCCGACCAGGAATTACAGCATTTATTCGTAAAACATCGACGAGCTTGCCACTTGTCATGATTGGCCTATAGTAAAGTTGGCTAAATGTGAATCTGCTTCTTTATAAGCGTGGTTTCTATCCACCCCGAAAGGGAAACGGTCGTGATGATACTTTATTCGTAAAAATAGATTTTAGCCTTAAATGACGTATTTTTTAACTGCTCTTTATCGTCACTGGAGAAGTTAAAACCATCAAATGAGTCCACCTCTCAAGATGGTAACAGTTGAGATTTTCTTTTTAAAATTTCAAGAGATTTACCCCTTGAAATTTAGAAAATGTTAAACCAAGAACTCAGAGTGGTCGTGGTCGTCACTTGAGTGTCAGTGGCACGCTTAACAAGCCGTCGCCACTTGTCTCGAACTGCAGCCTTCCTAGCGCACTCATGTAGGGGATGATCCACTGCTGCTTTAACCTGCTCAGTCCATCTCATCGGAGACCACGCATCCTCTTGCTATCGACTTTTCCCTGAACTACAAGGCATCTCCATACAATGTATCTCCACGCCGCGACACGTGTCCAAAGAAAGTGAGAATGAGTGATTGTACGATTGAGGAAAGACGCTGTCCTATCTCCAGTTCCTCCAGGATGGATTTGTTAGTTCGGAATTCCATCCATGATTCTCCGCATTTCTAATGCATCAATCCGTTTTATTTCAAACCAAGAACTACCTAGCTTATATTTGCAATGTATCGTCCATTCTTAGGTACCTGATTAATAAACAGATTGTCACTGGACCGTAATACTTCGCAAGTAATATCGTACATACTTCCAGCAACCAAAGTTCCTGGAGGGATCAGCAGCCGCGTTCCGATTGCACTGGTCTTCACTTCAGTTCCACTTTTAAAGTCTTCTATTAACCAAGAGAACTACAACAAATAATAAAGTCACTGCAATATGTTCTTTATCCTATGATAAACTAACGGAAAGATCAGTTTTATAATATAAGTGTTAGCGTCAGGTTTAGATCTGAATTCAATTAAAATAAAAGCAAGGCTAATTTGGTTAAATTAGAATTGCGAATTTCAGCAGATCAGAAGACCAAAAAATACTATTATATAAAGAGGAGAAGACTGAGGCTACAATCATAAGTTATCAAAATATAAACAAAATGAATACAAAAATAGTTGACGATAAAAATAAAATAATGTAGATAATATAACGCATTTAGCCAAAATAGCCTTGTTTTTATGATAATTGCCCAGTCAAGCCGGCATAGTGTTAAGGGGGTGATATACGTACGAGCAAGTACGCGTACTTATGGCTCGACGACCTTTTTCGCTAGTGTGTCACCACTCACCGCACAAAACCGTCGGCGACCAACCTGTTTGAAATCTTGCTCGTAGCTCGTCGTGGCTCGTACGTGTGGCAGCACTGCGAGCCGCGAGCCGCCATTTTGTTTCGACAGTCCGTGGACGCGCACGCTTGTCGGTCGTGTTTAGAGATTTTAATTGCAATTTTTGTTAATTTTAATTCAATTATTTCCTAAAATGAGTGATTTCCGAACTTATTCCCATGAACTGCTTACCGAATTTATAGCTTTCCGAAATAACCATTGTCTATTTTTTTTAGTTTTAGAAATATAATACGATAATTCCCAAATAACACAAAGCTTCTTCTGTCGAAGACATCGCAATACAGAGTGAGTAAGCTTCACGTGTGTCACCAACGTCGAGCCGAGTAAGTTCGCGATCTTAAAAACCGTGTACTTTAAGTTCGTACGTCTATCACCCACTTTAGGGACTGATGACTGATTCCAGTTGCATTCATATACCTCGCGCGCCACTTTTAGTCAAATCAATCAATCAAATAGTTTATTTCCTTTGGTTCGCTTGTAACAAGTTGGGTACAGTCAAAACTAATAAAATCAATACAATTATTAAAACATATATGTACTTTTAACAAAATGGTATTATTGGTTGGACCGTAAACAGGTGATAATCCATATTTATGTATGTTAGGCACAACATTAAGAAAGAAAATACTTTATTTATCGCAATTACATACATGATAATCTTGTGTAGGACGACACATAGTAACGTGGGCTTCAAGCACATATTCAACGTTAGAATAAGTGACGTCACCGCCAAGAAGCATCAGAGAGAACTTGTCTGCTTGTCCATCGTTCAGTTCTAGCTTGGATTTACCGCTCACATTGTTAATCCGAAACGATTTACGACCTATCATTTCATCATTCATTATTCCTGTCACGTTAAATATGTACTCTACGTCAGGAAGAAGCTGGAATATCAAAAAGTACTGTTATAAATTGCCTATAGTTATAACACTACTGCCTCCGTGGTCTAGTGGTTGAGTCCGTGGATTTAATATATACATATTATACATATAAACACCTAGACCAAGACAAATTATACAATATAAACGAGTATGTGATATTTTAAGGACATACCTCCTTGTTGTCAATGACATATAGAAAAGGCTCAGGTTGTTCATGATTAAGGAATTCTTCAAGGTTTCTCACGGATCTCCAAAGCAGGAGAGTGAATCTTTGACTTGGTTTGTGTAACGGCATCCACCTTACGGTCCAGGCCAGGTGGAGCTGACGACCACCACGGGCTTGAACCCTAGAAGAGAGATGGGATTCACCGTGCGGGTGTCAATATCAATATAGAGTAATACTGTTTATGTTTTATACCGCGTGTTTTTATATGCTCGTATTTTAGACTAATATGTAATAAAAATAAACATTATTTTTTTTCTGTTATAATTAGAAGACAAATTTCTAAGCATTCCATGGATTCACCGTGCGGGTGCCGGGTCCATCGTGTGTGGGTAAGAGATGAGAAGAATGGTGTCTCGGGCTTGCGACCGACAATTGGCTGGTTTAAGAAAAGGAGGCCTCCTTTTTTTTCTATTGCGCGATAATACGCTCACCATCCACCATTCTACTTCTCTCCCTACCCAACCAAAGTTTATTGCTTTATTCGTAAGAAATAATAACTAAACTTAAAACTTACATTTTAAAACATAAATGACTATTAATAAAAATAAACCAACAAACATATTAAACTTAAAATATATAAAACTTAACCTACCTACCTTTAGTTTATTTATTTATATCTAAATATAAAGCAAATAAAAAAAAATCAATAGGTAGGTATGTACTTGCAAAATAAACTAAAGCAAATTTAAGGTAGGTAGGTTAAGTTTTGTATATTATAAGTTTTAAATTTAAGTTTAAATTCAGTTTTGCAAGTACTTGTTGTAGCATACACATCGAACGTACAGCACAACACTACGGTGTGACATCTCTGGAGGACAGATCGAATAGTGGCGGCCGAGCGAGTGGATGTGAGATATTAAATAGTATATTAATATACGTATAAAGTAAAGGTAACTGTTTAATTCGTAGATCATATACTTGTTATTGTTTTTTTTTTATTTCCTTTATTTTTATTTATTTTAAATACTTTATTGCACTAAAATTGTACATAGGCAGGCTTAATGGCCAGGCATTTTCTAACAACCAACCTTTGGGAGTGTGGAGAAACTATGCATGGGTGCAAATTTATTATTATAACTACATACTAATACTTTAGTTTATATTATTCATTAAATAGTAGGTACTTCAGTGTAAACAAAATAAATAACTTACATAACAGTTGTGGTGTCAGGTTTTTCACTTAAAACATCTTTGTCTTTCGGGCATATTATTTGTGGTGCTATTATTCTAAACGATTGCTTTTCTAATTCCTAAAAAAAACATCGGATAACAAATTAACAAATTATTGCATCATATAAAAAAGTGTCACTTTAGGTTAATTAAATTAATGCAGACAGGATGGTTAGAATAATCTATAATCAATATTTTGTTATACGCCACGACATTGCTTGTCACTTTGGTTATTTCGGCCAATGACGTGCCTCATAGGCATACGTCAAACATGTCAATGAGATAATAAGCTTTTCTACCTCCGTGGTCTAGCGTTTAAGTCCGTGGATTTAGACTCGGAGGTACCGGGTTCGATTCCTGGTCGGCACATATTTTTTTAAAATGTAAATCCTCCTCCTCCTTCTTGCGTCGTTTTCCTTAATTCTGAGGGTCGTGACCCCCTCCACGGATCACTTTGTCTCGGACGATGCTGCGCCATCCGGGTCTGCACACGGCGGCATGCAGCGCACTGTGGACTGGCGTGTTAAGTATGGTTCGGATCTGGTCAGACCAACGTATCGGGTTTCGGCCACGGGGCCTCTTGCCTTCGATTTTACCCGTGATCACCAGCTTTTCCAGATTGGCCGAACTTTTTCGTGCTATATGACCAAAATACTCAAGCACTCGCTGCAGGCAGATAGAAGAGAGCCTGGTAGTGACTTTGAGCTCCTTGAGTATTGATACATTGGTTCTCCGCGCTGTCCACGGAATGCGCAACATACGCCTCTAGCACCACATCTCAAAGGCGTCGACGCGGCTATGATCGAATGTAAATAAATACATTTAATTAATATTTAATTTATCTGTGATATTTCTCGAGTTTGGTACGATGGAGACATCGACGAGCTTGCCACTTGTCATGATTGGCCTCTAGTAAAGTTGCCCAAATGTGATTCCGCTTATTTATAAGCGTGGTTTCTGACCACCTCGAAAGGGAAATGGTCGTGATGATACTTTACTTTTTTGTTCTATTCTCCTGATGGATTATGAATGAGATGATAGGGTAGGCAAAGGGTCTAGCCCATACAGACAAGTCTGGCATAATATATCTTTCTTTTTAATGAGATAATGAGGTCGTCATCAAATTCCAGATGCTGCAGAATTTGATGCTTTTCTTGGAGTCACTCGCGACACCATAGCTCAAACACGTCGGGTAAAATATGGTAGTTGACAGGCGCGGGAAAACCGCAAAAAATCAACTGCAACTTGTACCCCATATTTAAAGTCCAATTTATCGTTTTCCATAATTATTCACATTATTAAACAAAACAACACCACTTTTGACCAATAATATCCACAGTAAATTAATTTACAAAACAAAAACTTGCTATTGACATGTCCACGCAAAATGGCGCGAAGAACTCCTGTGAAAGCGACATGATTCGAACATTTTTTTTTTGTTTTAACGATGTGACACGCAATAATTACACAAACACTGTCATAATTAAATAAAAATCCTGAAAGCTGGGTCGTTTACCATATCGTATGCCTATGAGGCTTCATTGGCTTAAATAAGCAAAGTGACAAGCTCAATCATGTGTCGTATATCAAAATTAATCAGAGATTACTTTAATCATCCCTTCTGCAACTGGCCGTAAGTATATTACATATTAATTTATTTTATTTATCCATTCAGAAACCGGAGGTCAGACTCGATGGAATAGATATAGATCCTTAATTTAAGTTTTTATAGAAAGAAAGAAATATATTTATTTGTCGCCAAACCATACACATAGCATAATACATTTTTTTTTTAAAACTATACATAAAAAGATTATGCGCAAAATAATTAGCCTACCAGCACATGTATAGCGACAAAAAGGCGTTCAGTTCGGCGTCCGCTACAACCTATAGATAGGCCACAGCGCCAATTTTCAGCCGCCCGCCTTACGGATGGAAAGCACGTCACGGACACAGATGTACTAAAATACAACCTATTTAACACATACATTGCACGAATACACACACACATAATAATAATAATAACATCCCAGCCTTGCATAGTATAGTATCACTTGTACAAGTTTATTCTACATATATTCTATTTTATTTATTATAGCTGACCCGGCGAACTTCTTACCACATGACAGTCAATGAATATGTTATTTATTAGCTGAACCAAATTTATGATTTTATGCAAGTAATACAATAAATTATATTCACAATATTTATAACATAACATTTACAAATATTATGTTATAAATTTTTGAACGCACCCATATATATTTGACAACCAACATTGTTTGACAGATCTCCCACATACTTTTTGTATGGGAAAATGTTTTTTCTTTTATAAAATAATATTTTTTTTCTTAAATTTTCCAATTTTATTTATAGTTACGGATTATACTATTCGGGATGGAAACAACAAATCAAAAACCGTGAAAATCTGTCCAACCGTTCTCGAGTTATAAGTGTTCTAACAAACCCGACTTTGTTTTATATATTAAGATTTACTTATTATGCAATCTAATATGTCAGAAACCTTCCCCGATGTTCACACAACATATTCCCAAAGTTTCATCCCGATCGGTCAAGTAGTGTTGCAATGCATAGGGAACACACACACAGACATTCACCTTTATATATATACATTATTTTTGTTTGAATAATAGTAATCATAAATATAAGTAATCATTTGTTAGAATCTGTAATAGGTGGTAGGCGGACTGATGGTGGTAATTTGCCCAGTCTGCCGGGGCGGGGAAGTATAAACCCAGTAAAGTGTATCCACACGTTTCGGGATCAGGCTCGTCATGCCCAGTTAAGCCGGCATAGAGTTAGGGACTGATGTCAGTCGTGAGTGTCTGATTCCAGTTGCATAACATTCATGGACCTTGCGCGCCATTTAGTAGTAGTAGTTTAAAAAAAAACACTTACTTGAGCAAAAACAGTTGAAAAACAAATTAAAAAACATTTTAATAACATCATATTTTAATTAAATCTTTAGATTATATTTGAAAATAAATCCGTCATTAAATTAAATCAATTTAAATTATATTGACTCTTTTCAAAAGAGAATTAACAATGGCCGTAGTTCACACAGAGAGGTTTTCAACACGAATAAAGGATATATTCGTGATTGGAAACAATTTTAATCTATTCGTGCAGCTTATTCGTGACAATATAATTAATATTCCGACTAATTCTATATATTTGTATATATAGCCTTTCACTGCGGATGGGAAGTACGATAGGGACGTTGAAAGAAGAGTGAACGCGGGAAATAGTGTTAACGGTGCCCTGGGGTCACTGATCGGCAGTCGAAATGTCAGTGACAAAGCTCGGCTCGCCATACACAATGCCATGTTGGTACCAACACTGATGTATGGAAGCGAGACGTGGATACGTCAGAATACGCATGAGAGTAGGGTTAATGCAGTAGAAATGCGGTCGTTGCGGCGGATATGTGGCGTCACTTTGGCGGACCGCATACGTAACGTCGAAATACGGAAAAGGGTTGGTATGAAGGAAAGCATAGGGACAAAAATAAGGAAAGGCATGCTACGATGGTTCGGGCATGTTGAAAGGATGAGCGATGAAAGATTGACGAACCAGATATATAATGCGAAAGTTGTAGGTAAAAGAGGCCCTGGCAGACCGAGACTCACATATCACGATCAAATAAATAAAACACTGACTGAAGGTGCATTAAAAAGTCTTCGTAACCAAAGGGCATGTATGAAGAGGTTAATGAATGTCGACGAAGCGAAAGAAGTATGTCGTGATCGTGTCAAATGGCGCTCAATTGTCTCTGCCTACCCCGCAAGGGATCTGGCGTGAAGATATGTATGTATGTATGTAGTAATTAGGCTAACGGCTTCTACATTATCTGTATTATCGATTTGCTTGAAATCGGAAAGTGTGTTTATAGTCATCTTCGCCCTTGGGGCGGAACGCTCCGGGGTTATCCCCATTAAAAGCGTGCGTTAATTACGGTTGGCGACGTCCCCCGCTGGTTCCTTGTTTTACTTGGAAGGGACCACTGTAGGATCTGTGGCACCTATGGGGCAATTTATTAAATGTTGTTAGTAACTGCTGGTTACGCTTTTGCCACCAGGATCTCACGGGGCAGGGGGCGGCCGGTGACTATGCGTGCAGGCGGTGCGATTCCCCGAAGATGGTCGAAGCGGCTGTGGTCGGCTCGATCGAACATGGATTTCGAGAGCCTGGCCACCAACAGCTCGATGGTCTCCATCTCGATCATAATATAATATATAAAATCATCAATCGGAATGTACCGAAATATATATCTAAAATTCTGGTCAACACTGGTTTTGGTGCAGAGAAGCT
Organism: Tinea semifulvella; assembly: GCA_910589645.1. Taxonomy (NCBI): domain Eukaryota; kingdom Metazoa; phylum Arthropoda; class Insecta; order Lepidoptera; family Tineidae; genus Tinea; species Tinea semifulvella. The sequence goes on from OU342620.1 coordinate 8,958,290, forward strand.
GTAAGCAATTTTTAACTTAGTACCTTATACTGATTACAGTAATAGCAAAAATATTGATTTCCTAGGTGTTGATTTTTATTTTTAACTTTAACTTGTGATTTTAGATAAAATTACAAACTGTAATTAATTTATTGTTATTTATATTATATAACTAACAGTGGGTCTGGTCCATAAATTCAAGGTCGCTCAGCGAGCCATGCAGAGAGCTATGCTTGCTGTATCTCTGATGGATAGAATTCGAAACGTTGATATTCGTCAGAGAACGAAAGTTACTGACATAGCTTTTAAAATTAGCAAGCTGAAGTGGCAATGGGCCGGACACATCTGCCGCAAAACCGACGATCGATGGGGCAAACGGGTTCTAGAGTGGAGACCACGTACGGGAAGACGCAGAGTGGGACGACCCCCCGCCAGATGGACAGATGACCTAAAGAAGGTCGCTGGTGGGGGTTGGATGAGGGTAGCGAAAGATCGCGTTAAGTGGCGAGCCTTAGGGGAGGCCTACATCCAGCAGTGGAGAGATACAGGCTGATGATGATGATGATGATATATTATATATATTGTAGGATTTATTTATTTTAATACAAACACTTTAGTTAGCAACATAATTCCTAAGTCGTAACGCTGCTATAAAATGGGGAATTTTCAATTGAAATAGGCAATATCTATGAACTGGGAATATATTAGAGTATACGACGTATATATGGTGAAAAGGTGATTTATTTCCGAACGTCGGAGCGAGGACCAAATTTATTGATAGTCACTGCACCGAGCTCGGCCCAAAATGCATTTCATTTTCCATTCAATTTTATTTTTTATTCTATCTGGCCAAGGATTTGTCCAAACGGCTAACGGAAAAGTTCTGAGACAGGAAAGCTGGTAATTATTTCTGACAACATACACAGGGAAAATGTTGACAGTCTTCTTGGGACTATCCCTATCATCACGTCCGTTTCCCTTTCAGGTGGTCAGAAACCACGCTTATAAATAAGCGGATCCACATTTAGCCAACTTTACTATAGGCCAATCATTACAAGTGGCAAGCTCATCGATGTCTCCAGCGTACCAAACTCGAGAAATATCACAAATAAATTAAATATTAATTAAATATATTTATTAAATGAAAATAAAATTTAAAAAAAATATATATATTATTAATTAATGGCGCGGTGGTGGCTCGGTTGTAAGAACTTAAATCCTACAAAGGTCGGTTCAAACCCGATGTATGTACCAATGAGATATACACTTTTCTTACGTACATTTGTCATAGATTTACAACACCACACAACAGGAACCGTGCCTCGGAGAGCACGTTAAGCCGTTGGTCCGGTTCCACTAATGCCACCTTGTGGAATCGTTCGTTTCCGAGGCACAGGAACGGTGGTGTTGTAAATTTATGAAAATTGACAGCTATAGTTAAACAATTCATTATGCGGCTAAAAAAAAAGGATTGAATAGAATGGTTATTAGGAATAAAACAATGGTGGAATTTGGTTCATATTTATTGTCAATGTAAAAGAACTAAGAAACAAATTAGTTGATTATCTTAAGAGGGTTATAATGCATCACACTCCAACATTTTCGAATATTTTTCTAATAACAGTGTAAAATGTCAATCTGTTGCAAATGTTTTTGCCATTTTTCTCTGTCTAAAATTATGTATATTTTATGATAATAAAAATATGTACAAAATGTCCGTAATTTTATTTCCTAGAAAATTGATAGACTACATTTCTCAAATGTAGGTACACTCGCACCCGTATTCTAAGAATATAGAAGTAATATCCTCAACGGCTCCTCCACTCAACATTTCATCGCAGCTAAAAGTTGCCTCTTTTAAATGCATTATGTAGTGTCTTAAAATCCAATAATTGTCATTCTATTGTCATAATATATATACATATATTATATATATATATACACAGTGTAAACTCCATGTCAAAATCAATTAGCTTTGGTTGATTTAGCTTGTCATTCAATTTTGATTTTTCTTCTCTCCATTTAACGACAACTCTCTATATCATAAAATGCACAGTCCCTTCAGTGTCGTTATATAGAGTTTACACTGTATATATAATATATTATACATTAACATAATAAAGTAAACCAAAACAATAAGACTAATTGTAATTTTACATAGTTGTTTTTGTATGTCCTTACTGGTATGTCAGTTATTCTATTGACAGAAATAAACATTTTTTTATAAAAGCCATAATTATGTCCGAAGTGACAACAATTTACAAATTGGCTATTTCAAATTTAATAATTTGTATACAGTATCATCACGACCGTTTCCCTTTCGGGGTGGTCAGAAACCACTTACTATAGGCATATCATGATAAGTGGCAAGCTCGCTAATGTCTCTAGCGTATCAAACCCGAGAAATGTTACAAATAACTTAAATATTAATTATTATTTTTTATTTCAATTAATGGGGTGTATCAGGCAAAGCTTTTTGTAGATGTCGCTAGCGGCAATGGTACCTTAATTTGCACCTATATCGCATATTTTTTTTAATGTTTTTGTAGTTTTAATTTTTATAACTTAGAAATCTCGATTTGTACACTTAAAATCTGCTCACTTCGGCATAATATCCAGAAAATAATACATTTTATAATAAAAATACAAGTTTTCTATGCAACTGACAGTTATATTAGGTACCATCCATCATGCGCCATCTACCGTGATAAAAAGTTAGTGATACACACCATTATTGTGTACCGCCCAGGAATCAAACCCGGTACCTCCGAGTCTAAATCCATGAATTTAACCACTAGACCACGGAGGAAGTTTGTATGCCAAAAACGGACATATGGTTTCTATCAATAGAATAACATCTTAGTCTAGAGTAAGATGTTATAAAATCGCGCTGTATATTCTGGTATAAGGCTTTAAATGTTTGATATATTTATCATTAGAATGTGTCGGAAATTGTGTATAGGCCACAATATATTTTTTTTACACAATATTCTTTATTAGAATAATATTGATATTTAATTTAATATTATCAGTAGGTAATTATTTTATTTTTAATTTATTTTATTGGGTAAAAAACAACTTGCTTCTAACTCATACAAAATAAGTCAAAAAAGAGACAACATAAAAATAGTTATATTTCGCAGGACAACTTACATACTATTATTAAAAAAATTACAATGTTTGCATTATTTACAAGTTTCTTTTTTTTTATTGTTTTCTCAATTTATACTTTTTTTTGTTTTTTATTATTATTTTTTCTACTCGTATAGAGTTGTTTCTAATATACAGGATGTTCTATAAGTTAACTTTAAACCGGGAATCGGTGATATAATATAATAGAATATAACAATTACATATTTAAAAAAACATGTCTACATTTAAAATAATATTCATAATGAAAATTCAAATTAAGATTTTATTTAAATTTACTTTTATTTTTTATCACCCATTCCCGGTTTAAAGTTGACTTATGGGATAAGCTATACATATATCCTGTATATCATTTAACCTTGACATGAGACCCCATGAAACTATATGTATATTGGGTCCAAAGACATTAAATATTTAAGTATAACAAGAAGAGGCATGAAGCACAACAACAACAACAACAACAACTTCAACGCTACGCTTATTGTCACAAAACTAATTAGTCTATTGGTGCATGACTAACTCATTTTATTATATTGTTGTTTTTCGAACAATATGCTACGTGCTACATAAGTTTTTTTTTAGATTAAATTTTATTTTATATAACATACCTAGTTTATTTTATTATAGGTTTTCTTTTTAATATAATAAATATAATATTTTATTTATATTTGACATTTTGTATGACAAATCTTAAGTGACATTTTATTTAGTTATTTAAAAATATTTTTGTTAGATTATTGTTTTTCTTTCCAAATGATGGTTATCATGTACTGCTCCAGATACACCGATATGTACTATAAAATAATATTGTATAATATCAATATAAAAAAGAGGTAATTCAATTCATCTTTTTTTGTACTTGCAAAAGTAAATGAATTGAATTACCTCTTTGCTTGGGTCTCATGATATCTAGTTAACAACCCAAGTAAAGTTGGATTAAATAACCGCTAGTACGTCAAAAGTAATAGCTGGGTTAGTAAATTAAAACTATTCGTAAACTAATAAAAAAACATCCGTAGAAGAGCGACCGAGTGAAATACACTTTTTAAACAGTGATCTATCAATAGAATCAGATATTAGTCTAAAGTAACGGCATACAAAGTCACCCTGTATTTTTAAAATTTAAATAAAATAAAAATTAACTGTATAAATAACCCTAGCTGATAGTAGCGCTTGGAAGGGTCAAATTTTGGGAAGTAAAACTGCAGGAATCAAATCAAACAAATATTTTACCGAAGCGTAAGTATGCTGCAACAAAATTTAGCATTTTCGTTATAGTTCAGACAGTAACATTTTAAAATTAACCTGCATTAGCCTTGAACATATTAAAACCACTATTTTGTGAGCGTATAAGTTCTTCTACGGATCTACTATAACTATGGTTTGATTCTAAGAACGTTCCTATGACGCTAAACATTTTTTTCTATGTAATCCTTTTGTATATTAAAAAAAAAAGAAAAAAAGTCGTCATTGCTTTTCCCAGTTAAAAATAAATAACTTTTTAAAAAAATATTTATATACTATATATATATTTGACCGCCTCCGTGGTCTAGTGGTAACAAACGTTGCCGTGAACTCGGGAGCTCGTGGGTTCGATTCCCACCGGGGGCAAGTTGTACATTTTATAATTTGTCTCGGTCTGGGTGTTTTTTTTTTTTTTTAAATTTTTTTTTTATACTGGACACGACATGTGACATCGCGCCCACCTGATGGTAAGCAGTACCGGAGGTCCGAGAATGGGAGCAACTGACACCGGTCACTACGGCCGACATCAGTCTCTACCACTATGCCGGCCTAACAAGATGCTTTTTACACGATGTATAATATGTATATATTTACAAAAAAAAAAGTATAATATGTAGTTTATCAACCATCTAGTTTCCGTAACACAAGCCTCGTAGCTTACCACGGAAACTAGATGGCGCTGTGTGACCTGTCTGGAAATATTTATTTATATTATATATGGTATGTCGAAAGCCCGTAACTTCTTAACTGATAAAACCTGATTGATGAATCAGATATACCGTAGTATGTATGTCAAAAGAGCAAAAACATTCTTAGGCTTCAGGTTTCATTGGTAGAACCCCTTTTTGAATAAAAAAGGTTTTTTTTTTTAATTAAATAATTTACGAAATAAAGAGAGAAACAATTACGTAATTCAACGTTCGCGCGATCGTCGACCTCTCGCTATCTATTTAATGAGGCTCCGTATGAGTGGCGATGTTTTTAGGATAACTTCTCTGCGCCGTAACTTAAGATGTTATTACTGAGTAAATAAAATAAAAAATACGTGGTTCTTTATTTTTATTCTAGATTATAATATAAAAATATTTGCTCTTTAACAAATTTCACGCGGTTTAATGCGAAAGTTGTGGGAAAAAGAGACCCTGGCAGAACAAAACTATATAACAAATTTATATGGAAGGTTTTTTTTTCCAAAATACTTTTAGGTAAAGTATATTCAGAGAATGTGTTTACATAAAAAATAAAACAGTAAAGTATCATCACGACCGTTTTCCTTCCGGAGTGGTCAGAAACCACGCCTATAAAAAAGCGGATTCACATTTAGCTAACTTTACTATAGGACAATCATGATAAGTGGCAAGCTTATCGATGTCTCTAGCGTACCAAACTAGAGAATATCACAAATAAATTAAATTATTTAATGAAATTAATAAATATTATTGTGACCAGGAATCGAACCTAGTATAAAAAAAACTGGTTAATATATATATATAATCCGAAAATAGGGAACGTTCTTAGATACATCAAATTCCGAGTATACATTTTTTTTGTAACACGGGTAAGATATGATATATGCTTAAAAATATAATTACTGGAAAACACGAATTTAAAACGAGATAAAATAATATTTATTTTATTTTTATTAAATATAATTTATTTATTTAATTTAATAAAACCTTTACACGCTTTGCTTTCCTCTCGCAATAAACATTTTTCAAGTCTGACCCTGTGTTTGAATTGACGATTTAAGTGCCTTTTTTTTACATTATTTCGCTTTAAAAATCATTCGACTGCTTTGTTTTTATACAAAAATGTAGTCTATTAACTTTCTAGGTTATAAAATTACGGACATTTTTTTTTAAATATAGTTACCTATTTTTTTATTATAGTTTTTTTTTAATTTAGAAAGATAAAATATCAAAATTATTGTAATTTTATTCTCTAGTAAGGTAATAGACATTTCTTTCACAGTCAGTATTGAAAAATCCAGCGATAAAATACATTAAAATATCTTATCTTACCCATTTAAAAAAAAGCTTCTTATCTACCCGCGGTTTTGTATTTTATAATACAATGCGTGTTACTGTTAAAATGAACACACGCTTGATACAAAAAGACGAGCAATGTACGAACAGCTTTTTGGAGTCGCGTTTTAATCAAGCATACGGCTCTCCAACATCTCAACTGGAAACAAAAAACAATATTATATTATTTACATACATAATTAAAAACTAAACCTAATAAAAAATAATGTATAAGTAAACTGTCCTCTGAAGACGACCCTTCAGGGATAGTCCCAAAGAGGCTGGCAACATTTGCCCTCTGTATAAAGTTCCGAGACGCGATAATAGTAACCTAAGCACGCCTAAAGGTGTTCCGAGACGCGCTTAAACTGTTTTGCCAAAGCTATGTGATGTCCAAATGACATAATTTTTCGCGCTTAGACTGCTCACGATATCGAGGTAGATCGCTCTGAGCGCTGTCAGTTTTTTGTCATAATGTCCCGCGCCATTTTCAAGTTAATTTAATATTAGGTTTTCTTTTAAATTATTTAATATTGTAATTCGTTTATACTATTTATATATTACTTCTTAAACAAATCGATAATTAATATTTAAAGGAAGTGAAAAAAAAAATGTCTGTAACACGGCAAGTTATTTTAAATTACCAAAATAAGTTAATAATATTAAACTTTACACATATAAAGATAAATAAACCGAGAGATGTATTTTTGTTATTATTCATACTCAAAGGTGTGGAATCCGCATTTTATCTTCCATACATTTAAAAATAAAACTAACATTTTATGAATGAAAATGTGATTTAGACCGTTCCGAATTGAATGAAATTGCATCCAAATCGCGATATTTGATTCGGAACGACGGTCAGTGTCATATTCGTTCTAAGCGCTCTGAGCTCGATTCGGAATGAGGGGATAAATAACGGCGCAAATTTGTAACCTTGGCGTATTTGGCAGCTTGAGGTACTCAGCAGAAACCGCCGCACTCCCCGCCCTTGACCAGGTCACCTGGATATGTGATGTGGCTTATGTGTCTACACATGTCGCATACCACACCAGGGACCTGTCAAGTTTCCACAGCCCAACTGTCATGCCGTCGGGTCTCTTGCCATCTCTCCGCGCAATCCCCATCTATGATGAATGTCTATGATCGCGGTTACTCCAGCAGTGACAAAATCCCTTCGGATGATATCGTTGAGAGCTGCGTGACGAGGAATGCGGCCAGCACTTCTAGCGCAAGAAAGCCCATTCACAGCATTATTAACCTGCTTATATAGTCATGAAATTAAATTTTGTTTACGAAACTTATAATAAAAACAAAAGGTAGCTAGCTCACTATAAATAATAAATTTTATCACCATCACGGCCGTATCCCTTACGATGAGATCAAAAACCACGTTTTAATAATGAGCGAGGTCACGTTTAGCTTTACTATTGGCCCTTCAGGATAAGTGGCTCGTCGTAGTCTTGCATAATAAAATCGAGAATTATCACAAATAAATTATTGTGCCTCGACAAGGAATCGAACCCGGTACCTCCGAGTCTAAATTTTAGGTAATCTGTGTACAAATGTTAGGTTGGCAAACTTACTACTTATTTATATCACTGTATTTTGTTAAATGTTTTGTCTGTTTTTCACTTAAGTGATCAAAGCTACTAAGGATTGAATTATCTACCAGCCCTAAGTTTGCATTGTCGTTATTAATGAAATAAACTTACTTTCTCGTAGAAGGTTTTCATTTTGTTGTCTTATCAGGTCGTTATCGACTGCTGACGTTCCTTCCTTGATAAGGTTTATGGCCCTTTCCAGAAGTTGTGCACGTGACATCTGGAACAATACAAAAACATTATATTTCTACGTTATAATAAACTTGCGATATTATCATTATCAAAGCATTATCATTATCTAGTACACAAAAAGAAAGAAAAATTTATTTGCTTTAGAATTTGTGTAACAATGGTGTTTACAAAATATTTTCTCGACAAATTCTACCATAGTATGGTGCACAAATTTTATCAAAATATATACAAAACAAAAAAATAATAATAAAAAAGAGCAATAATACAATATAATTTATCTACTCTCATATCGTAAAATGCGAATTACAAACTTCAAAACGAATTTATATTGACACACTTTATAAACATACTGCTGAAATTTAAAAATAGAATCACATTATAACACTTTTTCTCTAACAAAATAATGTTATAATTCATTTTAAAAATAGAATCATACATATTATATAACACTTTTTTTTTTTTTGGCAAAGGTACCATTACAATAAAGTTTTGATTCCAATTTTTCCTTGTCTATGGCAGCGCCCGCCATAGCTCGTGCGCGGTCATAAGGTTTTGGCGCCATTTCATTGTTTAGGACTTATATATTCAGAACCATGGTCATTTAAAAAAAATAAAAATAAAAATTGGCGCCATTCAATACGTTTTGTTGTATAGCATTTCGTGTGATTTTTCTTACTCTTTTAACTTTTATCTTTTATTTAGTACGTTCAATCCCAATATGAGAGTAGATAAATTAGTGTATGAAACTGCACATAACTAGCTATTAAAACACTCGTGTGATACTATTAAACACACACTCGTGTATTATGCAACAGTTTCATAAACTACTATTACATAATATGAATATGTTTTAAACATGTAAGTATTCGTTTATTGTATAAAAGACATGTGACAGTAAATAGTCTTTTAGTTTTCGTCTAAATGACATTTCAGGTAACAATTTCAGTTCATCAGGTAGCCTGTTATAAACTTGAATACACATGCTTTATACATTATTACTAATGACCGTCAAATTAGATTTCGGTAGGTATAGCTGTTTATGATAGCGTACACTTTTGCAACCCATTTGTGCTCTTGTTAGAAATAGTTGTGGGTATTTTCGAACAAAAATGCAAATTTCCTGAATATATATACAGGGTAATGGAAGTATGGAAAGGTCTTTAAACACGGGTTTACACAAGGGTTCTAGATGTGAAGATGAAGCTTAATAATTATTGCTTGGTTGTAAGAACGCTTCGTTAGATTCCCACAAAAGTCGGTTCAAACCCCAATGAGAAATACACTTTTCATACGTACATTTGTCATAGATTTACAACACTACAGTTCCCGTGAGGAGGAGAGCACGTTAATCTGTCGGTCCCGGTTCCAATAATAAATTGTTTACATCAGACCCTCGCCAACCCACCCAAGTCCAGCGTGCCCAGATTCCACAGAGAATACTTGAAGGCCCAACTCTAACAGTGGAGGTCTAGCACTTTGTTTGTGGCTGTGATGATAACGAAGTCGTAACTAAGGAAAATGCAAAAAAATGCAAAGAAATATTTCTTTGCCAACCCGTCTGGCCAGCCAGTAGGCCATATTTTGACTGCCTCCGTGGTCTAGTGGTAACAAACGTTGCCGTGAACTCGGGAGGTCGTGGGTTCGATTCCCACCGGGGGCAAGTTGTACATTGTATAATTTGTCTCGGTCTGGGTGTTTATATGTATAATATGCATATATTTACAAAAAAAAAGTATAATATGTAGTTTATCAACCATCTAGTTTCCGTAACACAAGCCTCGTAGCTTACCACGGAAATTAGATGGCGCCGTGTGACTTGTCTGGAAATATTTATTATTTATTTATTTATTTTCAAAAATTATGTATTGGTGGTAATCAATGGCGGTAAACAAACGGCCTTAAGGGCTTAAAGTTTTTTTCTTCTGCTAACGTTAGACCTAAACCACTTTTTCCAGACGTTCTATCTAACTAAACAGACAGCGGGCCGTACAGTTGGGTTGGGGAAAGGAACATTGACACGTTTTCCCTTGCTGGATCTCATCTATCTCTCTTTTATAAGGTTAATTTAGTTACCTCATCAGCGAACGCCTCTTCACTGATTGAATCTGTCCAGTTGACAGAGTTTTGAAGGTCCAGATAGGCGTCGCTAAGTTCCGCACGTCTTTCACGCTCCAGTTCAGCATTTCTTTGACGACGTTGTTCCTAAAATAATTAATTCTGTTATACATTTTTTGATAATAAAGTCCGTCTGCTAAATGTGGCAAAAGGAGGGCAAATTGGAGAAGAAAAGAACGGGAGAGCGCGTTAAGAGGGTTATTTTTGCATCTCTCTCGCTCGCACACTCCAATATTTTCAAAGATTTTTCTAGTGTGAGTTTGAGGAATGTTGACTATCAACTTACTAGGAAATAAAATTACGGAAATGGGAATATAATTGCAGTCATTATAGACAAGTTTTCACTTTCATATAGGTACCAATGTTAAATAATAATTTTATTCGAAGGAGTAAGGTACAATGATTTTAAAAAACATTTTTTTTATATAAACTAAAAACTGAACTTTTAAAACATATAAATTACTATAAATAAAAAAACTGCCTCCGTGGTCTAGCGGTTAAGTCCGTGGATTTAGACTCGGAGGTACAGGGTTCGATTCCTGGTCGGGACACAAAAATATTTATTATGTGAAAAAATACATTTAATTAATATTTGATTTATTTGTGATTTTTCTCGAGTTTGGTACCCTGGAGACATCGACGAACTTGCCACTTGTCATGATTGGCCGGCCGGTAAAGTTGGCTAAATGTGAATCCGCTTATTTATAAGCATGGTTTCTGACTACCCCGAAAACGGTCGTGATGATACTTTACTTTACTTTTAATAAAAAAAACTACTTAAGAATTAAAAATATATCTAAAAATTTAAACTAAAATAAAATAAAAAATAATATAAAATAGGAATAATATAAATATTAAAAAATTGCTCCAAATCGCTACCAATGGCCAAAGTGGGAAGCTTTCATATACCTAATTTTGGACAGAAAAATTGCAAAAATACTTATAATGGTTTCCCTTTATTAAAACAAATCTATGAAAAAGATTTTTTTTAAGCATTCCATGGATTCACCGTGCGGGTGCCGGGTCCATCGTGTGTGGGTAAGAGATGAGAAGAAAGGGGTCTCGGGTTTGTGACCGACAATAGGCTGGTTTACAAGGAAGGCTTCTCATTCTGCTCCTCTCCCTACCCAAGAAATTACTGTATGATTCCGCTAATGCCATCTTGGATGCTTTTTCCATAAATGTATTGACGGCAGACCTGCTTAGTATATCTAAAGTGTCCGTAATTTTATTTCCTAATTGGCTACATTTCGTTAAGAAATGGGCAAAAATAATACACCATTAGAAAAAATTTGGACTTACGAGGTTCAATTTGGGAGGATTTCCACGGGGTCTGCCACGTGTCCTCTTGACTCGCTGTAACAAATAAAATTAAGAATAATTATACACATTATAGATTTATGGTAAAACATATTTAAAAAATATATAATAAAATATTATTATGCTGGTGTAATCCGAGATAATGGCAGGAGACCCGATTGTATGACGTTAGTCCCCTAAGAACGGAGACTGGCGCATAAAGCGGGGCCGCGATGGAAAATGCGGAGTCCGGCCGGCGCAAGTATGTAAGTACATTAAAAGACTACATATTTGTGCCGTTTGCTGTAGAATCTCAGGGCCAATAGAGTCCAAGTTCAAAAAAAAGTTTTAAAAGACATGACACCGCGTCTTGTCGTCTCCTCCGGTAAGGGCTGACTCTTTCAATGCCTAAAGAATCAGTATTGCAATTCAGCGGGGAAATGCAGCCAGCTTTCTTGCCACCATTCCACGCGAACGAGACTTATATCCCTGTAGTATTAATATTTATGATTGGTTTTCTAGCGATTAAGACTGTAGATTTAGGGTGAGTTGCACCAAAATGTATTCTGTAATTGTCGATTAAAGTTAAAAATGGCGTCAAATATATTAGTTTATTTTGAAGGTCAGCCGTTAACATCACACAATTACGGACTTCGTTTTGGTACAATCCAGCCTTAGATGCAGAGATTTTTTCGATTCGATAACTGACCGGGACACAATTATTTATTTGTGATTTTGAGCAGTAATGATGAAATAACTTGGTCATTTAAAAAACAAGAAATTATCAGCAGACGCTTATGACCATGATTAATTCAGTAAAAATAAAAAAAACAACTTACAGATGGTTCTTCGATTGAAATAGTTTTCTTAGCCGCATAATAAGTTGGCTTAAAGATTTGCGGAGCTGGTGGCTGGACTACTGGCGAAGGAATGTTTTGGATGGCCTCTTGTATGGTTGTTTCTGAATTTAGTTCAAACTTGAACTCAGCATCCAGCTGGTCAAAATCGTTATAGGCACTTGATTCCGGTAAATAGTCGAAGACATTGAAATTCGACGAGTCGTCGACGGGACTTGTACTCTGGAATAAAATTTACTTGTTAGTAAAGAAAACAAAGCGGGTGATGGCCTGGTCTATCAGTAAATGTATATAAGTATGTATTGTATGTAGTATGTTGTATGACTGTGTATTTATTTTAATTTCTATTGTATGTAAGATTAAATTAATTTATTTAGCAACGTATCTTACAATCGTTTGCACCTAGCCTCATGACTGTAATGTTCTGTATTGTCCCAAAGGTTGGCTGCTAGAGAATGCCTAGCGGCATTAAGCCCGCCCCTTGTACATAGTGCAATAAAGTTTTAAATAAATTAAAATTCCAATTTAAGAAGAAAAAAAAAAATTATTTATATTGATTTTCCAAACTTGGAGTTTATTTTTTTGAAATAGTTTGGAGTTGAAACTCTTGGGCCGCGGGGACCAAGTGCACATGAAATTTGCAAGGCCATTTCTTAACAGCTTATCAACACCTCGGAAGACAAAAGGGCTGGGCAATATTTGGGCCAAAGGCATTGCCATTCAACGTGGCAATGCTGCCAGTATCCTTGGCCCTTAGCCCATTGGCAGCCATTTGGAGCAATTTTTTTATTTATAATATTTGATTATTATTTGATTTTTCCTTTATTTTATTTTCGAATTAGTTTTTTTGTTTGTTTTTAGTTATTAAGTAAGTAGTCTTGTCTGGAGACAGTAAGTCTGACAATTATTTCTGCCAACGTATTATCTTCGCTATACAGAGGGAATTGTTGCCAGTCTTCTAGGGATATCTCGGAAGGGATACTAAAACAACTGCTAAGATGCTGGTCTTCTGCTAACCGCTTACTTATTGGACCACTTTGCTGGTTAGTCTTCTACTAGCAGGAGTAGAATCATTCAAAAGAATTAAATTAATGACGTTTTATAATGTGAATAAATATATTTTGACTTTGGGACGTCCCTAGAGGACATTTTTTATTTATAGTTTAGTTTGTTTTAATTTATATTAATAAATTGAAAAATAAATAATTAAAATAAATATTTACCCGATACATTTTTCACAAACACAACACAAACTTCGAATCACAGAACGTATGGCACAGAGTTGGCTATCACAGAAATTGGCTTTGGTAATGCAAACTTTAATTTGACAGACGTTACGTATAGGTCTCTCAAATTGCAATGGCCAATTTTTTTTGAAAAAACGCTTTATATTCCAAAAAATCAACCACCCCACTATTACAACCCTTTTGTTTATATCATTAACAAATGAAATAATTAACAAAAAATCTAATTAAAGATCAGGTAGCAATTGTTTTAATGTATTGTTTTAAAATAATACTACCTGAGATTAGTCAGGTAATATTTAGGTAGTTTCTGGTAAGCTACCGTCATCGTATTATGACCGTCATACTTCGCCCAGTGTTTGCATCCAGTTTGCCGCTTCACACGAAGCTACTCATATTCTAGTCATATATCCGCAGCCGACTCACGTACGCCGCGCCGGCCTGGTACACTCTCACCTCAGCTGCGCTGAGAGCACGTTTACAAGCGCAACAAAACCTAACGCTTCGTACCATTGTCGGCGCCTCGCGGTACGTGAGGAACGATGTAATCCATAGGGATATGCGGATGGAAACACTGGACGAATTCGTGCGTCGTCTGGCGGCTGGCATGTTCGCGCACGCAGAGGCGACAGATTTCCCACTTGTGAGAAACGTCACCTGCTACCAATCACGGAGTCGTGATCGCGGCTCCGCCGCCTGGCTCGTATACTTCAACCTTTAATGGTTACCCCATGCCCTGTCCGTAGTTACGGAAAGCGAACGCAACCTCTGTTAGAAGGCAAATACCTTGACACAGATTCCCCACTCCCCCCTGCGGGGGGTGTGAGAAGACTCTTCCACTACCGTCATACTAGGCAGGATGATCATAAACCACGGTTTTTAAAGAAGTGGTTAAACTGATTAACGTCTATTAATAATTATTAGGATCTAGGATTAAGGGCTTTCGTGATCTAACGGTTAAGTACGTAGATTTAGACTCGGAAGTACCGGGTTCGATTACTGGTTGAGACACAATCATAATTAATGCAAAGTCAAAGTCAAAATATCTTTATTCACGTAAACCTATTACAGGCATTTATGAAACGTCATTAATTTAATTCTTTTGAATGATTCAACTCCTTAGTGGAAGACTAAGCAGCAAAGTGGTCCAATAAGTAAGCTGTTAGCAGAAGACCAGCAGCTTAGCAAATTCCAGTGACCTGTTAATGTTTAATCTGACTGAGAAAGGAATCTGCAAGGAAAACTCAGCTATATCAGATTTATAAAATAAAACATACAGAACTGCACCACAACGATCAATTAATAACCTTTCAAATTTAGTTATCAGTACAGTAACAGTATGAGAATACAATACCTGGTACAGCAATAACCCACCAGGCAAGTCAGAATTAAGGTAGACTACATGCCTATGTGCAACCCGAAAGTCGACAAAACGCAAAAACCTCTGTTAATTTAAGAACAATAAATGCCTTCTTGTATAGCATCCTTAATAACCCCATGACTCCTTCTTATCTGAAAGATCGTTTCGAATTCCTGTGCGGTTCGCCCTCTTCGCTCTTCTCAGATCAACTTTCCATCCCTCGAAACTCTTCAACGGATGATCAGATTCTCTCACTGTTTCGGCTGCTCGCCAGTGGAATAAGCTTCCGCTCCTTCTATCTCTGTCTTTAAAAACTTGGTCTACAGTTATTTTCTTAAATTGCAAAACGACCCATTTCACGCTTTGAAATAGTAAATATTGTATGTTTATTTAATTGTTTTTTATGTACTTATTATTATATTATTGTTATTACTATTTTATATAAGTATATGTTTGCATTATTGTTATAAGTTTTCACATATAATTTAATAATCAATCGCATGAGTATTATTTCCAATCTCAATCACCCTACTACGTCACTATTTACCATCACAAAGGTTAAGATCACATATTTATCATCACAAAGAGAGTGCCTTCGGCATTAAGTTCGCCCATGTACACTACATTTCGTCATGATCGTAGAACAGTGACGGAACTGCTATATTTAAAATTTTCATGGCGGCCATTCAAAGTTATTTCAATTGTTTTTTGTCACTTATTTTTTAAGTTAATACTAGTTTCATAATAAGTGCAAACCTTCTAGATTTCATTTTGGAACCCTTTCTAACATTTGCACAATAAATTACAGACCACAAACAATATAATATTTCAAAACTATATATGTATTTTTTTTACATCCGACACTGTTCTACGATCATGACGATTTGTAAATTATTTGCAATAAATAATTTTATTATTATTATTAATTCACTCCACCCCCTAGAACACAGCGTACTAGACCTCCACTGTTGGAGATGGGCCTTCTAGAGCATATATCTGAAAAATTTGGCCTAGATTCGCCACGCTGGCCAGACGGGTTGGCGTTGATTTGATGTTAATTTTTAATGACAATTTATTAACGATTACACAAGTTAATATAAGTGGAACTGTGGTGTTGTAAATCTATGTAAATGTACGTAATCAAAGTGTATTTCTTATTGGTACATGCCGGGGTTCGATCCCACCTCTTTACGATGTTAAGGAAGGCGTTCTTATAATCGAGCCACTACCGCTCCGGGACACAATAATATTTATTAATTTAAATAAATAATTTGAATTAATGTTTACTTTATTTATGATATTTCCCAAGTTTAATACGCTTGAGACAACGACGAGCTTGCCACTTGTGTTTGTCCACCGTGGTTTCCGACCACCAAGTTCTTTACCGTGGATTAAGATACCGGGTTTGATTCTCAGTCGGGACACAAACATTTTTGCGCACCATGTTTTTCGTTTCCAATCATACAGGTTCTTTAATGCCTATCAAAAGTTACGTAATCTATGATCTAATGATCAGGATAATTAGATAACGTAATAAATCTCTGTGTGGTTTTATCCATCATAAGGATTACAATATCTTTATCTCAAACAATTGCGGTCGTGCACCTTACAATCTCTGCTCACATTTATTTATTGTGCGACACATGTATGAGTCCCCAAATTTATACGATCGCGAAGGGATGGTGACTACGGTATGTGGATGCATATTCTGACCTGTGCGTGTGGTTTGGTTGCGAAATGAAGAGGAATGAATTAGGTTATAGAGCTCTTCAGAGCACTCACCACAGTGTACCCGGATAGAACACGCTCAGAGAACCTACAACTCGGCGAAGCTGCAGGGATTCGAGAGTTCCAGATAGTGGCATGAAACGCTGGAGACATCGACGAGCTTGCCACTGGTTATGATTAGCATATAGTAAAGTTGGCTAAATGAACCCATTGTGTGTAGGTAGGTACTTTCAAACATGTAAAAAATTTGAACTAATAAGTCAAAACAAGAGAACAATGGCGTATGGATTTTACAACCAACTATATTGTTAATTTTGTAAGAATAAAAAAAAATACGAATCCTGTAAAGCAGATTATTGTAAAAATAAAATTAGAACTAAACCATGTAAGTATTTAGACAGACCGACGTTATTTCAATATTTTTTGGCTATAAGCATAATGTATTGTCGCTGCAGCGGATCCTGGCTGAGACTGTAAACTTAACTGCTGTTTGACCAAGTATGATTCTTGGATTTGCGCTTCTTGATTGTGGTTGCATTCTGTTGTATTGTGTTCTAGTTTTAGCTTAGACTAACTCAATTATTATTGTTAAACAAAAAACAACTATAACGATTTTCCTTTATTTAACTAACTTATAAGTATGTACAAAGGCGAAATTAACTAGCAGTTAACCTTTGAAATAGTATGTATACATGACTACTTAAATACTTATTAACATATAGTAGATATATATGAAGATTATACTGCCTCCGTGGTCTAGCGGTTAAGTCTGTGGATTTAGACTCGGAGGTACCGGGTTCGATTCCTGGTCGGGACACAAAATAAAAAACATTAACGTAAATAAATACATTTAATTAATAATAAATTTATTTGTGATATTTCTCGAGTTTGGTACGCTGGAGACATCGACGAGCTTGCCACTTGTCATGATTGGCCTATAGTAAAGTTGACTAAATGTGAATCTGCTTATTTATAAGCGTGGTTTCTGACCACCCCGAAAGGGAAACGATCGTGATGATATATTATGTTATTATAATAATATTAGGAAGTAGAAATTTTCAAATTTAAAATATATTGTTATGAATTAAAAAGAATGGAGAATTTGGCCCACACTCGCCACGCTGGCCAGACGGGTTGGAGATGTCCTGATGTCATTTTTAATGACATTTTATTAACGTTTCAACAAGTTGATATTAGTGGAACCGGGACCGATGGCTTAACGTGCTCTCCGAGGCACGGGAAACAGTGGTATTGTAAATAAATGAAAAATGCCAGCCAGGTATCGAACCGACCTTTTAAGGTTTTTTTTTTAAGGCAAACGTATTTACTACCAAGATTACATTGGCAGAGCGCTTTAGTTTCTTGTTTAACTCAGCTGGGGAAGGGGTCACTGTAGGGTATGTGGCACCTGGGAGGAAATCACTCTTTGTAGGGTGTATCACGCTGCGTTGAGAGAAGGGTAATTATGCCGACGACTGCGGGTTACGCCTCGGGCCCCAGGATCTCCCGGAGCAGGCGCCGTCCATCCGGTGGCCGTGCGCGGAGAGGTGCGATGCCCCGAAGATGGTCGAAGCGGCTGCGGTCGGCTTGATCGAACATGGACTTCGAGAGCCTGGCCACGAACCGCTCTTATTATGTCTACGAAGCACAAATATGAGTATCAGGTAGTTTAGTGTACGCACCTTTTAAGTCTTAAGTTTTGCATTTGGTTCGCATTTAATAATTTTTATTGCTCATACTACCTACCATTCTTATTACTAATATTTAAAATAATGAGGTTCTGTTTGTGCGCCTGTCTGTCTATCTTGCGTTCACGACTATACTACTAAACTGATTATCAAAATCAATGTAAACTTCATTACAGCTCCTAAAACACACATAGGCCTTCGAGAACTTATTTAATAAAATATATTTTTTTGTCCTATTCCTAATTACAGAAAATAAACGAATTGAATTGGTTGCATATTATGACCGGTGCATGTGTTTTGGTTGCAGAATGGAGAGGAAGGAATAAGATTATAGAGTTCTTCAGAGTATAGCCGGTAGAACACGCTCAGAGAAGTTCCAGATATAGTGGCATTGTCCACAACACTCCCCTTTGCAGCACATTGAGTGCATCCGTAGGTACTTTGCAGAATCATCCCAAAAGCGAGAACAGCATTCAATATGGCTCTTCCATAATTGTATTGATAGTTTGGGCTGTTTCTGGTCTTCGTCGTGTTGTTTCGTATTAAGCTGTCTGACCATGATTGTGTTATCTCGTTTACTGTAGGTAACTAATATTAGTTACAGAGTATTATAAATTGACTTAACCAAGTGTTCCAGACGGTCCCTACGGTGATAAATAAATGAAATGAAAAAAAAAAGTATTCTAGTAGTAGTCATCTTCGCCCTGGGGCGGAACGCTCCGGGGTTATCCCCATTAAGCGTGCGTTATTCACGGTGGGCGACGGCCCGTCGGTTCCTTGTTTTACCTCGGCGGCTTGAGCCGCCGGGGAAGGGACCACTGTAGGATCTGTGGCACCTATGGGCACTAATATTGTAAGTAACTGCTGGTTACGCTTCCGCCCCCAGGATCTCACGGGGCAGGGGACGGCCCTCCGGTGGCCGTGCGTGCAGCGGTGCGATTCCCCGAAGATGGTCGAAGCGGCTGTGGTCGGCTCGATCGAACATGGATTTCGAGAGCCTGGCCACAAACTGCTCGATGGTCTCCATCTTCAGGTCGTCGTGGAGGACGGTGTTGCGCACGAACCATGGAGCTCTGACTGTCGCGCGCAATGAAATATTTTGTTGCGCTTGGATCGCAGCAGCTATGGATGGCGCCACCAGGTGGTGCCATGCCGGGCCGGCGTAGGTGAGGCGCGAGCGGACGAACGTCTTATAGATGTTTAGTTTCACCCGGGGTGGTAACGACGAATGCAGCAATGGCCTCAGTTGGGCCCGAGCGGCTTTAGCGCGGTTGATTGTGTGGCGCGCCATAGGTCCCATACGGAGGCCGCGGTCGATCACGCACCCCAGGTAGGTTACAGTGTTCGTCCAGCTCACTTCCTTCCCACGGAACAGCAGCGGGTCGGGAAGGCGCCGGCGGGACGTCAGGATGGCGGCGGTCTTGTCCACGTTCGCAGACATCCGCCATCTGTCCAGCCACGGCGGCAGCAGATCTAGCAATCTCTGCATTTTCCTGGCAGCGTCGTCGGCTTTTATGGCCGAGGTGAAATATGCGCTGTCGTCGGCATACAGCGCCAGGACAACGTTCTTTTCCCCTCTTTTCAGATGTCCGACGAGGGTAGGGATATCGTCTGTGAAGGTGGCGTAGAGCACCGGTGACAGGCAGCTCCCTTGTGGGACGCCAGACAGGATGGTTTTCTCCGCGGACGAAGCTTCGTCGACCTGCACGAAGAATCGTCTCCCCTCCAGGTATGATGACAGTAGCCTGACTGCCATTCGTGGTAGGCCGGCGTCAAAGAGCTTGGACAGAAGACCGGAGTGCCACACTCTATCAAACGCTTTTTCCATGTCGAGAAAGACGCCGACGGAGCACCGGCCCCTGTTGAGCTCTGACGCCAGATAGTGCAGCACCCGCGTTAGCTGGAGTGTGGTACTGTGCTCTCCGCGGAATCCGAACTGCTCCTTCCTAGGAGTCAGGGGCTCTCGGATCCGGCGGAGAAGCAGCCTCTCGAACAGCTTCGCGGGGTGCGGCAGCAGGGTGATAGGTCTGTAGCTGGAGGGGACCCGACGGTCCTTACCAGGCTTGGGTATAGTAATAATCTTCCCGAGCTTCCAAGCACTGGGAAAGTGGCCGGTGCGGAGTATGCCGTTGCAGAGCTTTGTGTACGCGATAAGTGCTCTGCGGGGCAGCTGACTGAGTGCCACGTTGGAGATGGCGTCTGGACCTGGAGCCTTCCTCGGATGTAGTCGTCTCGCGGCACGCTCGACTTCTACCGGCGAGACGAAGTAATGGCCCGGCAATGGTTCCATCTCTTCGTGAACTAGGTCCCGGACTCTACGCTCGGTGTTGTGGTTGAACGTTTCGTCAACAACTGGAAAGGGCTGGAACTGCTTCTCCAGGTGGTCTGCCAGAATGTCCGCTCTGTTCTGCGCGGCGTAATGACGAACTCCGGTGGAGTCGACAAGAGGGTGTATGGGTAACGGGGTATTGGTAAGTCGCCTGGTGAGGCGATAAAGCGACGCATGGCTTCCCTCCTCCTCCGTTATGTCCGTCATTAGTCGCTCCCAGGACTGGCCGCGAAAGGTCGCGACTTCCAGCGTTATCTCGGCAGAAAGCGCGTTGAGGTCTCGTTTCGTTGCTGGGCAACGGGAGTGTACCCAGCGACGCTTGAGAGCGCGCTTCCTCTGGAGCATTTTCCTGATGTAGTCTGGGAGCGCCAATCGGCGTCTAGAGTGATCAGTAGGGAGGGTGGTAGTAGCGGAGGTCTGGGCGTCGCTGATCGCCTCCATCAGGCGGTTCGCGGCCTCCTCGACTTCTTCCGGCGTTGATATGCGGCCGGAATGGTTGTAGGCCTCCATGGTGGTCCTAAACTTGCCCCAGTTTGTTTTGGTCCGTCCTCGGGGGATGGTCATGTTCGCAGCGGATCCCACGATCACCAGAAGAGGGAGGTGAGTAGAATTAGTGTCATACAGCACCTCCAGGTGTATCGGAGATCGCAGGCCGTGAGACACGACGATGTCCAGCACGTCTGCCGAGTGATCGGTGCATGACGGGACGTGCGTGGGAGTGTCGGGGCCAAGGACCTCATAGTCCAGCCTGTCCGATGCTTGGTATAAAGCCTCCCCGGCTCTGTTAGTAATTCGGGAGCCCCAGGCCAAGTTCTTGGCGTTAAGATCGCCGATAATAAGTGTAGGGACACTGGCGTCAAAGGCCCTGACTAGGTCTTGGACGTAGAGCTGGTTCCCTGGAGGACGGTATGCCGCGTAGAGGCGCATCTCGCCGTCGTCTGTCTTCAGTCTAACTCCGACCATACGCGTGCTATGGAACTCCGTGAAGTCGAGCTCCTCGTGTACCACGTCAAGGCGGACGAGGGCTGCTGTCCCGCGGTAGGCGTAGCCCGCCGGAGATATCTCGTCGCGGCGGTACACGGTGTAGCCCGGCACACGGAGTGGTGATGAAGGCAGAAGCTTCGTCTCCCCGAGAAGTAGCACATGGGGCCGTTGCTCCTGGGCCAGGAGACGAAGCTGGTCGGTGTTAGATCGAACCCCTCCTGGGTTCCAGTAGATGACCCTGAGGTCACACACTGTAACTGACTTTTTGGCGGAGTTTGTCCAGAGCGCTAGTCACGGCAATTATGAGGTCCTCCCCGGTTGACAGCGCCTGTAGGATCTCCAGCAGGATCTGGATGATTACCTGTACGTCTGTCGGCCGTTGATTGGGGGCATCGTCCCACTGCCGTTGGTGGTTAGGAGAGGGTTCTATCCTCCTCGGGTTAGCTGGGTGTGTGGCCTCAAGGGCCGGAGTGTGGTGTGTGGCAGCCTCCTGCGTCCTCGCGCTCCGCGGGGCTGTCTGTGATGTGGTCCTGGGCATCGACGACGCCCGGATGTGTGGGGCCATGTTGGGGGCCCGAGGTTGGGTAAAAGCAGGAGGCTGCTGAATCGCTCTGGATGGCGGGGCTGTCTTAGGTGCATGTGGGCCTGCCCTAGGTGGCGAGGCTGCCCTAAGTGTGGGAGGGCCTGGTCTAGGTAACGGGGCTGCCCTGGAAGTTTTGAGGTCCATCCTCGGTTTTGGGGCTGTTCTAGGTGGTGGCTGGTCTGCCAGGGTGTGTGAGGGGCCTGCGGAGTTAGCAGCATTGGTAGTTTGCACGCGGGCTTTCTTAGTTTTCCATAACCGCTTTTCCCGTCCCCGAGCCTGGTGCCTCGGGTCGTTCGCAGGAGCCATCAGGTTGTTGGTCTGCGTACGCTCCGAGTGTGTGACCGGCGGCGGGGTAAGGGGTGCGGTAGGTGCAGCAGTGGTGCGTCTCGCCGGTATGAGGGGCTGCAGAGTGATACCACGGTGTCGAGCCTCTCGCCTCAGCGCCTTGCACGCCTTGCTATTCGCCGGGTGGTCTCCACGGCAGTTGGAGCAGTGGGGTTGGCTGTCGCGTACGCAGTCACCAATCGCGTGGGGTCCGGCGCACCTCAAGCACCGGATGTCCCGGAAGCAGCCCGCTGAGGCGTGGCCGAAGGCCTGACAGCGGTGGCACTGTGGGGGAACAGGTCGGCGTACCCATTCTCCCACCTCTACTCCGGGCATGCAGAGCAACTCATCGATGGCGTATAATCGACTCAGCTGCTCCTGGGAAAGATGGGGAAACTCGACAAAGTAGGTTGTTTTTTTTCTGTTCCTTCGTGGCGGGATTTCTTTTATATGGTTAGGCAAACTGCCTACCATCAAGTGGAGCTCCTCCTTTAGTTCCTCTAGTGGTGTATTTCGGGGGAGATTGTAGACCGCCACCTTATGAGGGCGCTCCTCCGATAAGGCATAGGTGTGCCCCTCAATGGTCGGGTCGCGGGCACGGGCTTCGGCGAGGTACGCCTGTACAACCCGGAACTCTTCTGTCGACTTGGGCATAAATTTTATGCCCTGCCCAAATGGACGGGCGCTTGGTGGGGCCTTAAGTCGTTCCTTCAGCTCCCTGAAGTGATTTGGCCAATTCGGCAGTACGTTCACAATTATAGGCGGGATCCGGGGCGTGGGGTTCACGTCGGTGGGATCAGGTGCTGTTTGCGGCTGCTGGTGGGATGCTTCTGCCTCCATTGGTGATGCCGGGCGTTGCGCGGCCTCACTGTAGGACGTGGCCGGTGGGTTCCGGGCAGTGGCTTGGGCAGGGCCAAGGGCAATGGGGTCGGTGGGCCTCCGTGGGTCGGGGGTAGCCGTAGTAATGCTGCTCTCACCTTCTGTTGGTACGTGGGCTTGAGCGATGGGTGTCCACTGTGGGTGTACCTTTTCTTGGTATGATGGAGGCCGCTCCTCCATCGGCGAGGATGTTCTTTGGCCTTCAGTTGCTGATATGGTGGCGGTGGGGTTTATCGGCGACAGATGCAGGTGTCTTCTTTGCTGGGGTGGCACCTCGTCGGACGCCGACACGTCCTTGGTCCTCTTCCCGGCTCTTCTGTTTCCCCCCTGCTCCATGTTGATATTAAAGGTGGGGGGGTCATGGTAGAATGTGGAGTCGTCTGACTCCTCCTCGTCTCGTGGCACCGGCCGTGGTCTTGTCCTTCTGGATTTTCTCGGGGCGGTGTGGGTGAAGTCCGTTGCGACGGACCTCCATTGTCCGGTGGTGTTATCCCGCGTGACCACTAGGCCGAGGGGAGGGAAGTTGCCGGCGTCCGATTGCAACAATCGTCGCGGCAGCAGTTCCTCGGCCGAGTGGGAGCGCGGGCGGCGCGGCGATGGATTCGCGCTAGGTGTTGGTGATGAGTCCGACTTCGTGGTGCTCAGCGGGGTAATCCTGGGCCCTGCGCTAGTTTCATCGGGCTCGGCGCCTGGGGTTTCATTGGGGTTGTCTGTGCTCATGGTTCGGGTAGCCCCCCCTGCCTGTCTGCCGGGCTCAGGGGGGTCAAGCGCCGGCTACTAACAGCTAGTAGCCGGGCGATTGACGCGTAATGGGGGGACGCAGGTGCCGCAATGTGCGCGGCCTCCGACGGGGACGGAGCCACCGTCGAAGAGGGGACTATGGCTTGTCCCAAGGTCGAGTTTGTCGCCGGGCTCGCGCGCGTACCCAGCGACCGCAAACTTCTACGCATGATCTGATCTGTGCTTTGTATAGCAACAATCTTATTAAAGGCGGTGTGTCGATTGGCCTAAGTTTAATTCTCATACCGTTTGGCTTCTTTTCCCGTCTTGTTATGTATTAAAGGTCTTTCCATTGTAATCATCACACCCCCTAGACATTCACTGTTGGAGATGAGCCTTCCGAATGTTTTCTTTTTCTAGATAATTTCGCCTACATTCGTCACAATGGCCAGACGGGTTGACGAGGGATGTGATGGATATCTTTGGATGCGATATAGATTTTTCGAAAGCCACAGTCGAAGCCGGGTTGAATAGGTATTCATAATCCCTTAATACAAAGAATTAAAAAAATATTTTAAGAGGGGATGTTTTTTTATTGTTCTAACATTCTAGGTAGGCGAAGTTATTTATTTAGTAGTTGCAGAGTGGACTTCATCACGTAAAATTTTTCTGTGAAAGAAAATCTAAAAATACGACTTAGTGTAAATCCAAAATTATATAATTATAACTGCATAATAATCATTGTTTTTTTTTTTTTACTTATATAGCTTTATTTTTATACACTAAAATATATACTAGTATATAAAGTGTCGGCAAGTTTTGTGTGTCAAAAATAAGAGGTGAAAAAGTTGTATATAAAAGTGATGTAAAAATGAGTTCCAAAATGAATACGAGTACTACATCTGACCAGGATAGTGGTTATGCCAGTTCATCTCGATCCCAGGTATGAAAATTACAAGTACTACTAAAATATACAAATGAATTTAAAAAAAATAATAATTAATGTTCGCTCTCTACAGTGGATTGTTTCTTGCCTTTGGCGAGGAAGTAATTTGGTGTGGACTGCGAGCAAACTAAATTAATATTTATGAACTACTCACTGTGGGTAGTGTATTGTTATTTTTATTTTTAAATATATGTAAATCTATATATATAAAGGTAAATGTCTGTGTGTATGTTCCCTATGCATTGCAAAACTACTTGACCGATCGGGATGAAACTTTGGGAATATGTTGTGTGAACATCGGGGAAGGTTTCTAACATATTAGATTGCATAATAAGTAAATCCTATTATATATAACAAAGTCGCGTTTGTTAGAACACTTATAACTCGAGAATGACTGGACAGATTTTCACAGTTTTTTATCTGTTTTTTTTATTCGTCCCGAATAGAAGAATAACTATAAATAAAATTGGAAAATAGATAAAAAAATTAAATAAAAGAAAAACATTTTCCCATACAAAAAGTTCGTGGGTTTTTGTACCTGTCAAACAATGTTGGTTGTCAAATTGTATATGGGTGCGGAGTTATTCGCGCCATTTTGCGTGAACATGTCAAGTGCAAGTTTTTTTTTTTTTTTTTTTTTTTTTTTTATACTAGCACGACATGTGACCCTGCGCCCACCTGATGGTAAGTGGCGCGCAGAGTCCATGAATGTTAGCAACTGGAATCAGACCCTTATATCCGACATCAGTCCCTAACACTATGCCGGCTTGACTAGATGCCTTTTCACACTTCGCTTGAAGGACTCCAGGTTATAGGAAAGTGGAAACACAGAAGCTGGAAGAGCATTCCACATCTTTATTGTGCGACAGATGTATGAGTCACCAAATTTATAGGTACGCGAAGGGATAGTGACTACGGTATGTGGGTGCATATTCTGACCTGTGCGTGTGGTTCGGTTGCGGAATGGGGAGGAAGGAATTAGGTTATAGAGCTCTTTAGAGCACTCACCATAGTATAGCCGGTAGAACACGCTCAGAGAAGCTACATCTCGGCGAAGCTGCAGGGATTCGAGAGTTCCAGATATAGTGGCATCGTCCACAATTCGAACAGCTCGCCTTTGTAGGACATTGAGAGCATCTGTGAGGTACTTGGCTGAACCATCCCAAAGGTGTGAACAGTATTCCACGCATGATCTGATCTGTGCTTTGTACAGCAACAGTCTGATTGATGGCGGGAAAAACCGCTTCACCTTGTTCAGTATTCCGAGCTTTTTTGACGCTGTTTTGGTGATGCTCTCTATGTAGTTCCGGTGGTTAAGGTCTGAGCGTATTTCCACCCCGAGGATGCTGAAGCTGGGCTGTAGATCCAGCGTGGTGCCCTGAAGAGTGGGGGGAGGAGAGAAGGGGGACTTCTTGGCCGTCAGCGCGCATGCCTGGGTCTTGTTGGCATTGAACTGGACAAGATTTTGGACACCCCACAAATATATTTTGTGAAGGGTGTCGTCCAGTTCTGCCGTCATAATACGCCGTGATTCCTCTAGTTGGCTACCTCCCAAAGCTCGGGGACTTAGATACCTCCCGTGGGCCGTGCTGTCGTCTGCATAACAATGAATGTTGCCCAGAGACAACATATCATTGATATGCAGAAGAAAGAGTGTTGGTGATAACACAGAGCCCTGCGGTACGCCAGCGTTCACTGACATGAGATCAGACGCATTCCCGTCCACAAGGACACGAATGCTGCGCTCATGCAGGAAGCCAGCTATCCAGTCCACCAGCCGTGGGGGCAGACCATATGCCGGCAACTTGGAAAGCAAAGCCTTGTGCCAAACCCTATCGAAGGCCTTGGAGATGTCCAGACTGACCGCCAATGATTCACCAAATTTATCCATTGCCTCACCCCAGACATGGTATACGAATGCCAGAAGATCACCCGTTGAGCGCTTTGGACGGAATCCATATTGGCGGTCATGGATTACGGAGTGATCTTCTAGATATTTAACGAGTTGGGCGTTAATAATTCGTTCCATTGCTTTACACAGTACTGAGGTTACGGCAATGGGGCGGTAGTTGGAAGGGTCTGAACGATCTCCCTTCTTCGGGACGGGCTGCACATTGGCCACCTTCCAGGTTTCCGGCACAACACCAGAGGAGTATGACTGACGGAATAGGCGCGTGAGGACTGGAGTCAACTCAGGTGCACACCTCTTTAGAACTATGGCTGGGATACCATCAGGACCATTAGCCTTGCGAACATCGAGCGATCGGAGCACTGCCCGCACATCACACTGCCGAATGCGTAAATCACGCATTGAAGTGCCGCAATCAGGCAGTGTGGGGGGCTGCGCATTCCCGTCGTCGAGTCGGGAGTTAGCCGCAAAGAGTTTGCCCAGATAATCGGCTTTCTCCTTAGCGGTGTGGGCTAATGATCCATCCGGATATCGTAGAGGTGGCAATGAGGAGCGACAGAAGTTGGTCTCTACAGACTTTGCCAGCTGCCAGAAAGTGCGACTGCCTCTCGGTTGCGCGGCTATGTCTCGGCCAATCTGAGAGACGCGCTGGGACTGAGCTCTGACAAACACCCTCCTGCAGGCCTTAGAAGCTTTGTTGTAAGCTGACTTTAAGGAACTGATATTGGGGTCAGAGTGAGCCCGACCCCTCACCCATGCCCGGTATGCAGCATTTTTTGCTGCTACAGCCGAGGCACAATAGGTGTTAAACCAAGGTCTGCTTTTGCCGCTGCTGATGAGTCTGGAGAAGGGAATATAATATTCCATCCCCAGAAGTATCTCATCAGCAACGGCAACCGCAGATCTGGATGGGTTATCGTCCTTAAAGCAGCGGAGCCTCCAAGGGATGGATGCGTAGTACTCACGCAGTCCATCCCAGTCTGCTGACGAGTAGTGCCATACGATACGCTCAAAGTCCTTCCGAGGAGGAGGTGGAGCGCGTGGCACTGTCGTAGCTACCAGGCAATGATCTGAGCCACCGAGAGGGGCTAAAACTGATACATTATACCCGGCAGCATGACTCGTCAGCAGTAGGTCAAGCAAGGAAGGTGTATGTCCGGCTACATCTGGAATCCTGGTGTTCTGGGTTACCAGTTGTGTCAGACCGTATGTCAGAGCAAAGTCATGAGCAGTTTTTCCCGCATGGTCGGTTTTAGGGGAACCCAGCCATTGTGAATGGTGAGCATTAAAATCCCCCAAAAATACCATTTCGGCGGTAGGAAACCGCTCCTGCGCATCATCTGTCGCTCGACTCAGGTAGTCGAAGAGCTGAGTTGTCTCGAAGTCTCCCCTATGGGATCGGTAAAGGCACACGTAGATCCGAGACTGATGCCCCAGATCCACATGCACCCAAAGGACAGAAAAGGAGGAGTCCTCCATGAAACGAAGACGGCGACAACAGACATCATCGCGGACATACAGGCATACCCCAGCCTTCGCATGGAAGGACTCTTCCAGCGAGTATCCGGGGTAGTGTAGGTATGATGTGTCCGCGGGCTTTAGTATCTGTGTCTCCGTCAGAAAAAACATTGCCGGGCGCGTCGTCTCGAGGTGATGATGAACGACGTTGAGATTGGCGTGTAGACCACGAATGTTTGTAAAATCCACGCCAAACTCGACGGTGGGGGTGTGCACCGCTGTATTATACTTTTTCTTATGTTTTGTTATCATGAAGGTTGGGTTTGGTTGGGATAGAGAAAGAATGAAAAACATAGAGGAAGAAAAAAGAAAGAAGCGTAAATGGCGGTGTCGACGCAGTATATGTGGAAGCCAGCTGAAGGCTACCTTACCTTGGGCTGCTTGGAGAGATATTGGCTGATCCGTCGTACGGAAGGGCCCCCGAACCCCCCCGGAAGCACTTGCTGGGACCCCACAATCCGGTCACCAACCGGCACAACAAGCGCACCCGGGATTATGCGCAGCATGATGGGGCAGCCAGCCGATGATGGTTGTCATCGGTGGGCCCCTGTACTATGCCGCGGGCGGCCAGCGGGACAACCGTTTCTCCGGGTCTCCCTGACCGACGGGTCACCCCATCTCTCCCAAACAAAGGCTCAGCAGCCGACAGTTTGCCCCTTCACAACCGCGTCGACACCCCCCAGCATGTTTGTTTGGGCATGCCGGCAATTCGAGCCTGTTCCCGAAATGTGTGAATGCACTTTACTGGGCTTATCGGCACGAACGGTGGATACTTCCCCGCCCCAGCAGACTGGGCAAATTACCACCATCAGTCCGCCTACCACCTATTTGTTGTTCTCCTTGAAAGTATTTGCCACTTGCAACAATGTCAAATGCCAATTTTTACTTTCAAGGAGAATTAATGTTGTAAGCTTGCCATGGTGATATTTATATAAAAATAACCCCGTTTGAAACAAGACTTACTTAAAATTACTGTGGATATTATTGGTCAAAAGTGGTGTGTGTTGTTTTGTTTAATAATGCGCCACAATGTAAATAATTATGGAAAACGATAAATTGGACTTTAAATATGGGGCACTAGTTGCAGTTTATTTTTTACGGTTTTCCCGCGCTGTCAACTCCCATATTTTACCCGACGTGTTTGAGCAGTGGATGGTTCCGCGAGTGACTGTAAGAAAAGCATCAAATTCTGCAACATCTGGAATTTGATGATGACCTCATTAACTCATGAAAAAGAAAGATAAATTACGTGATACTTGGCAGTATGGGCTCTAGCCCTTTGCCTTCCCTATCACCTCATTCATCATCCATCGGGAGAAGTAAATTAAAAAAAAAAAATGATGGGTTCAGAAATTTATATCAAGCTCCTTAAATATAGAATAAATGATAACCCATTTACCGCTCAACGGTTAATCGAGCTCTCCCAGCATAACCGAGACGCCAATCCTGAAGATTGGAGCTGCCCTGCCATCACATAGGCCTTCTATGTAGAGTTTATTGAGAAGATCCAATCGGCGATTAGCATTGCATATAAGCATTTGACATTGTGGATTTCTACGTGCTAACTAAGGTAGTAGTATCTTCGCCCTGGGGCGGACCGCTCCGGGGTGATCCCCATTCAGCGTGCGTTAATCACGGCGGGGGAAACCCGCCGGTTGTTTGCTTTACCTCGGTAGCGAGAGCCGCTGGGGAGGGGCCACTAAAGGATCTGTGGCACCTGTAGGATAGTTTCTGTTGACAAATCTTCATACAGTTTAGCCAGTCTGTGCTGGTTACGCCTCGGCCCCAGAATCTCACGGGGCAGGCGACGGCCCTCCGGTGGCCGTGCGTGGAGAGGTGCGATGCCCCGAAGATGGTCGAAGCGGCTGCAGTAGGCTCGATCGAACATGGATTTCGAGAGCCTGGCCACGAACTGCTCGATGGTCTCCAGAGCTAACTAAGGTTTACAAACATTCAATGACTGTTAGGCGGTACGAAAAAAAAAGCTAGTGTTTCATAATTGCATAGACACGTTTTTTGGAGATAGTACAGGAATTGCATTGTAAAGATTGGAAAATTAAAAATGTCTTGTATGAGTAGGTACAAGTTCTGTTGTGTGTCATCATCATCATCCTGTGTCTCTCCACTGCTGGATGTAGGCCTCCCCCAAGGCTCGCCACTTCACACGATCTTCTACCACCCTCATCCATCCCCCACCGTCCTCAGGTCATCTGTCCATCTGGCGGGGGGTCGTCCCACTCTGCGTCTTCCAGTACGTGGTCTCCACTCTAGAACCCGTCTACTCCATCGTTCTGTTGTGTGTACCTAATAATAATAAATAAATGCAGGGTAGATTTTTGAGGCGGGACAGTAAGGGCGGTAGTATACTATCATCATCATCATCAGCCTGTATCTCTCCACTGCTGGATGTAGGCCTCCTCTAAGGCTCGCCACTTAACGCGATCTTTCGCTACCCTCATCCAACCCCCACCAGCGATCTTCTTTAGGGTGTAGCGATAGCTACGCAAAAGAATGCCATAATCACATAAACGCTGAAATAACAGTTCTAGAGTTTTTCGTCCTTCTTCACTTGTACCAGTTGTACCTTATACACGGACCAGGTCTGCTAGAATGATAAGACCATCTCAACAACTGGAAGGGGAGTAGTGTAGCGATAGCTACGCAAAAGAAAATAAAACTTCAAAATTCAAAATTATGACGGGTGTCAAATTGGTTTTGACAATTATTGATATTAGGATTCTTTGTTAAAGTTATGTTATTATTTTATTAAAAAACATTTATTTATCAATATCCGCAGTATCATTTATTTAAAAGCTAAGACGCTTTAAGGTCATCTGTCCATCTGGCAGAGGGTCGTCCCACTCTGCGTCTTTGCGTACATGGTCTCCACTCTAGAACCCGTTTGCCCCATCGATCGTCGGTTTTGCGGCAGATGTGTCCGGCCCATTGCCACTTCAGCTTGCTAATTTTAAAAGCTATGTCAGTAACTTTCGTTCTCTGACGAATATCAACGTTTCGAATTCTATCCATCAGAGATACACCAAGCATAGCTCTCTCCATGGCTCGCAGAGCGACCTTGAATTTATGGACCAGACCCACTGTTAGTGTCCACGTCTCTGCTCCGTCGATGTATACTATATTATACTATAATTACAGGACAACGTTCCTAGGTAATCCATAACTTTTTGAGATATTCACAGATTTAGGAAAAATGTATAGTCAACAAGAATATAGCATTTTATGGCGTTATAGAGAGTTGTTGTTAAATGGTGAGAAGAAAAAAACAGAATTGGAAGACAAGATAAACCAACCAAAGTCAATTGATTTCGACGCTTTAGGGAGTTTGTCGTTAATTCGAATGACGTTACATGGAGTTTACACTGTATATAGTAGTAAAGTAAAGTAAAGTATCATCACGACCGTTTCCCTTTCGGGGTGGTCAGTAACCACGCTTATAAATGAGCGGATTCACATTTAGCCAACTTTACTATAGGCTAATCATGACAAGTGGCAAGCTCGTCGAAGTCTCCAGCGTACCAAACTCGAGAAATATCACAAATAAATTAAATATTAATTAAATGTATTTATTTACATTAATAAATATTTTTGTGTCCCGACCAGGAATCGAACCCGGTACCTCCGAGTCTAAGTCCACGGACTAAACCGCTAGACCACGGAGACAGACTGTATATAGTAATTTTACAAAAATCCTTTGTTTCTTATAAGGATCTAAGATCTAATTCACTACTAAGGTTTGAGCAGTAATGTAGTATGTTTTTAATTCAAATCAAATCATTTATTTCCTTTGTTTACAATTATTTAGACAAGATAACTATAAAACAACCAGCCGCTACTATGGGTGGACATTAAATCAGCTGTACAATAATTTTGAACTAAAACCCTGTGGCATAAACAAGTTTTTGCTTAAAACTAGGTAGTTAAAAATAATTCGTGGCTGTAAAGAGGCCATGACAGCATAGACTAAAATAAATTACCCAAGTCAAGTTGGAAATTCATTCGTGGCTCTAAAGAGGCTGTGTCAGCTTACTAAAAATACATAAATATAGTATTATAACTACATTATATATGTCAATAAATATAAATTCGTGGCTGTAAGGAGGCCATGTCAGCCCATTTTTAAACATTAAAATATACATTTAATGGAATAAAATATTTACAAAATCATCATCATCAGCCTGTGTTTCTTTACTACTGGATATAGGCCTCCCCCAAGGGGAACTTCACACGATCTCCTGCCACCGTCATCCAACCCCCACCAGCGACCTTCCATAGGTCATACGTCCATCTAGCGGGGGGTCGACCCACTCTGCGTCTTCCCGTACGTGGTCTCCACTCTAGAACCCTTCTACTCCATCGTTCATCGGTTCTACAACAGGCATGTCCAGCTCATTGCCACTTCAGCTTACTAATTTTGAAGGCTATAATATCGGTAATATACCCATTCATGGCCTTATTTATTGTGTAAAATTTTATAATATTGTATTTTTGGTTATGCTGTTGGAGTTCCAGATAAATAAATAAATAAATAAATAAGTAACTCTCCGACGGATTTCCTCGTTTCTGACTTTACTTACTAAATATTAAATAAAATTAATATTAACACCAAGGATAGGGATATAAGTCCCGTCCGCGTGGAATGGTGGCAAGAACGCTGGCTGCATTTCCCCGCTGAATTGCAATACTGATTCTTTGGGCGAAAAAAGAGCCAGCCGTCTTGTCACTGGA
Organism: Tinea semifulvella; assembly: GCA_910589645.1. NCBI lineage: Eukaryota > Metazoa > Arthropoda > Insecta > Lepidoptera > Tineidae > Tinea > Tinea semifulvella. The sequence continues at coordinate 8,991,713 of OU342620.1, forward strand.
GGAGACGACATGTCTTTAAAAAACTTTTTTTTTGCGCTTGGACTCCATGGGCCTTACATACTTGCGCCGCTTGCCGGACTCTGCATTTTTCACCGCAACCCCTTATATTATATAACTTAATACATCTTCGTGGCTGTTAAAGAGCCGTGTCAGCTCCACCTTTTAAAATGTCTAAACTTAATATTGTTCTATATTTTTTAGGATAGCGGATCCTTTTTGGGGATCATAAAGAGACGTCGTGGTAGACCGCGTGGAAACCCTCGGCCCTTGGATGCTGTAAGTTTTAACTAGGCATCCTCTTAGCATAGCCGGCATTGTTGTAGTGATGGATGTCTAATTTACTGGGACTAGACAAGAGGCAAACTCGTCGATGTCTCTAGCGTACTAGACTCGGCAGCATGCACAGCATCATGGACGCTACTGTTGATGGTCGAGCGGATTTGGTCTTCTTTGGTTGACTTCGGACTCCTTCCACCATACCAGTAACAAGGAGCTTTTCTGGGTATCCAAGACATATGGTGGATAGCCTAGTCAATATTTGGAGTTGTTTTAGAATCGACACGTAGCGTTGGTTCGATACTCCGTCCATGAGATCCCCAGCATTTTCCGCCATCACCACATCTCGAAGGCGTTGATGCACTTTCGGCTTTTAACTATAATTAAAAACAAATAAATATTGTCAGTCAGAGCAGTATTTTATTTTATTTTATTTATTGTTTGTTATTATTAACATAAAATGTAATGATGACTTAATGATAAGAATATATTTAAACTAAACAATTTTTGCATGCCACAACAATGGCTAAATGTACTAACCATATTACTGTATGTACCACATTTAAAGAAGAAAAAAAAAGATACTTGCGAGACTCTTGCGCAAGACCAAGATCAAGATTAGGAGTGCATCACCAAGACAAAGACCGAGACCAGCTGTTCTGATCCAAAACCCCAGATCTTGCTTTGGGCAACACCAAGCAAGTACAATTCCAAGAATTCCAAGACTAGGGTTAGTTTTAATAGGTGGTAGGCAGACTAATGGTGCTAATTTTTCCAGTCTGCCGGGGCGGGGAAGTATTCACCGTTCGTGCCGATAAACCCAGAAGTGTATTCACACGTTTCGGGATAATGCCCAGTCAATCCGGCATAGTGTCAGTCATGAGTGTCTGATTCCAGTGCTAACATGCATTTCATTTACCATCATTGCTAAGCTGCTAGTCTTCTGCTAACAGCTTACTCCTTGGACTACTTCGCTGCTTAGTCTTCCACTAACAGGAGTAGCTAGCTACTAAGTCATCTCAGACCCCCCCCTTCCGGGGGAAGACGGGAATTTGTAACGAGGTGTTGGCCTCCTAACAAAAATAGCATTCGCTTACGTTACGTAGTTACGTGAACTACGGACAGGGCGTGGGAACCTTTATTATAGGTTAAATTTAATACGAGCGGGCGCGGCGGAGGCAGTAGAATCATTCTAAATAATTTAAATTATGCCTGTAATAGGTTTACGTGAAAAAAATATATTTTGACTTTGACTGAAGGTGGGCGCAAGGTCACGTGTCGTGCTAGTAAAAAAGCAATAACAAGACCAAGAGAAGCATTGGGCAAGACTAGTCTGATACTCATAACACCTATTATAATAAAGGTTTTATCTAGGAACAAAGAAGAATCCGCAATGCTGAACTGGAGCGCTTGCGTCGTCAAGAGATCGGGGAGGCCTACTCCGACCTTCAGGGGGTCATCTCTAACATCAGGGAGGACGAGCAAGAACAAAGTGTTGAGGTACGCAAGAGCGGTGGTGGTTCGGTTGTAAATTTCTAATCCATAAAGCTTCGCGATTCGAATTCCGTTATGTAGCAATGAGAAATGCTTTTCTTACTTACTTTTGTCATAGATTACCAACACCACCGTTCCCGTGAGGAGATTACGTAAATACATTTTTCTAGAATACTTATTAAACTTAACGATTTAGGTTAAGTTATATAAAAAATATATGTGTATGGTGTTTATGTATTCAATTGACCTAACGTCTCGATATGATCATATTAGTAATCTGTGGTTGCTTACGTACGATGCACCGTTTAGTTAGTCTGTGGTAAGAGCTGCCTATATAGGGCTATTCACTTCCATACATTGGACTCGGGTTGGGAAATATCGAGGGTTGCCATTAATTCTTTTTTTTTTTAAGTTTACGAATAATATTTCTGCGTATTTAATCAGTTTTGTTGTCTTGTTAATGTATTGAAAACAAATTAATCACTAAATTTAAAACACAAATACACAAGCCTAAAATTGAAATAAATTGGAATTTGGAATTCCTAGCCAAACGCCAGATATTTGAGATCAAAGTGTCAAAATGACAATTTTATATATAAGGACCTAATATAACTACATAATAACTGTACATAGTAATTTGATTTTCATAGTTTTTAATTTGTTGGTTTGTCTTTGTCCCGAATAAGAAACTATTAATATTGGAAAGTTGTCGAAAAAATTAAATAAAAGAGAGTCTTCGCGCCATTTTGTGGCAAAGTGCAAGTTTTTGTTTTGTAAATTAATTTACTGTGGATATTGTTAGTCAAAAGTGTTGTTATTTTGTTTAATAATGTGCTACAATGTGAATAATTATGGAAACGATAAATTGGACTTTAAATATGGGGCACAAGTTGCAGTTTATTTTTTGCGGTTTTCCCGCGATGTCAACTCCCATATTTTACCCGACGTGTTTGAGCAGTGGATGGTTCCGCGAGTGACTCCAAGAAAAGCATCAAATTCTGCATCATCTGGAATTTGATGATGACCTCATTAATTCATGAAAAACAAAGATATATTACGTCAGACTTGGCTGTATGGGCTAGACCCTTTGCCTTCCCAATCACCTCATTCGTCATCCATCGGGAGAAGAGAACAAAAAAAACAAAAAAAACATTTTTATTTTTAAATGAACGCATCGTAACGTTATTTTGCTGTCGTCTGTAGTGGAAACCTTTATACGAGAATACCCATTTAAATAGCTTTTTTCATTGACAGTTCCGTTATTTAAGGTATCCACTATATAACGTTGGCGCTTAAGTAACATAATAGGGCTACTGGAAGTCATATTTCCAGCAGTGGGGGTCTAGGACTCTGTGTTCTAGGGGCTGTAATGACGATTATATTTTTTCCAGCTCTCCCGTATGCAGCTAATTCAACAGACCATCGAATACATAACTCAATATGGACCCACAAAGAAGCAATTAAAAGACGAAAATTCTGAAAGTAAATAAAATCTTTTATTTTTAATATAAATTTTAGTCTACACTGTCTTTAGACTCGGAGGTACCGAGTTCGATTCCTAGTCGGAACACAATAATTTATTTCAATCATTATGTGATATTTCTCGAGTTTGGTACGCTAGAGACATCGACACTAGTAAAGTTGGATAAATGTGAAGTAGAATGAAATCCACTTTTCATATAATAAAATACGCTAATAAAAGCAACGGTGATGGGTTGCCTAACGAAATAATAATAATAAATATTTCCAGACAGGTCACACAGCGCCATCTAGTTTCCGTGGTAAGCTACGAGGCTTGTGTTACGGAAACTAGATGGTTGATAAATATATATTATAATAAATAAATATTATACTTTTTTTTTTCTGTAAATATATACATTTTATACATATAAACACCCAGACCGAGACAAATTATACTTTATGATTTATGCTTTATAAAGCGCAAATAAGGTCATGCGTGGAATACTGTTCTCACCTCTGGGATGGATCCGCTAAGTACCTTACAGATGCTCTCAATGTCCTACAGAGGCGGGCTATTCGAATAGTGGACGATACTACAGTGTCCAAAACTCTCGAATCGCTGCAGCTTCGCCGAGATGTGGCCTCCCTGAGCGTGTTCTACAAGCTATACTACGGTGAATGTTCTGAAGAGCTCCACAACCTTATCCCTTCTTCTCTATTCCGCAACCGAACCACTCGCACAGGCCAAAATATGCATCCACATACCGTAGCCACTATCCCTACGCGTACATACAAATTTGGAGACTCTTACATCTGTCGCACGCTGAAGATGTGGAATGCTCTCCCAGCCAGTGTATTTCCCCACTCCTATAACCTGGAGTCCTTCAAACGAAGTGTGAAAAAGCATCTTTATAGGCCGGCATAGTGGTAGGGACTGATGTCGGTCGTCCGAGGTTGGCGTCAGTTGCTCCCATTCTTGGACCTCGCGTACCGCTTACCATCAGGTGGGCGCGGTGTCACATGTCGTGCTCCGTATAAAAAAAAAAAAAAAAAAGTACAACTTGCCCCCGGTGGGAATCGAACCCACGATCTCCCGAGTTCACGGCAACGTTTGTTACCACTAGACCACGGAGGCGGTCAATAAATTCAAAGCTTTTTTTACACTAGCTAATAGTGTCGCTTATAAGTGTCAAACATCAAACTTAAGGAAACTGCACGAATCGAACCCTATTGTCAATATTTTCCGGTCAAATTCCGAATAAGATTATTTTAAATTATGCCTTCTTATTCTTTATCAAGATCGTCTCTATATATTTTTTTACATTCTTTGTAGTTTAAGCGGGTAGTAGGTACGTGTAGAACGTACAGTTTTAACTGTAACTATACCCTGGCTTCCAAGGAACATTTATGCCAAATTTCATCAAAATTGGTCCAGTAATAAAAGCGTGAAGGCGAAATAAATTATAGAAGTCAGGTTACTGTGACCTGTTACCTGGAAGGAAGATAATTCTTCGTGCAGGTCAACGAAGCATCTTCCACGGAGAAGACCATCTTGGCTGGCGTCCTACAATGAAGCCTACAAATCTCCAGTGCTCCACTGCACCTTTAGGCGTCATTCCTACCCTCATCAGATACCTGAAAAAAGGGGAAGAGAACGTCATTCTCGTGCTGTATGCGACGACAGTGCCTTAAAATCCGCCGACGCTGCAAGGTCGACCGTAACTCTGGCCGTTGCCTGCTCTGTGAGATCCTGGGCACTGAGGCGTAATCAACACAGTCAACGACGACATTGCTTAAAGAAACTTGCCCACAGAACCTATAGTTTAGGACCGTCAGGGATCTCTCGCAGTGATGGTAAAAGACACAATGGATTAACTTTGGTGCTGTGGCCCATGGGTCGAGTATTTTTTTTTTGCTCGGTTATATGTCCAGGGCACGTCTGTGTCGCAGCAAATACGATTCTGTTGGCAAGTTTGTACTTTTTGGTCTTTAGACAATCGGACATTGGGAGCCAAGTACTGGTTAATAATGTATGTGACAAAAAGGTTAGTGGTTTTACGCGCATCAGCATCGCTGTGCACACTGCAACATGATCAGGTCATTGGTGAATATTTTCATTTATAGTTTAGTTTTATTTTTTAATTCATTGTACATTCCTACGAATAAATATAGTAAAAAAAAAATTAACAAATTAATGGTAATATTTTTGTTACAGTTGAAGAATTGATCCGGAAGCTGACGATTGAGAAAAGACGAAGTAAGTAATGAATCGGATTGACATTTCTGTGAAACAAAGCTTAAGGTCAGGTAGCACAATTTCTGCGAAACATTAGCTTTTGTTTCGTATAGCTAAATTATTTAAGCGCTAACGTTATATGACAGAATCGATTACCGAACCTCAGCTTTTGTTTCGTATAGCTAAATAGTTTAAGCGCTAACATTATATGACAGAATCGATTACCGAACATCAGCTTTTGTTTCGTATAGCTAAATAGTTTAAGCGCTAACGTTATATGACAGAATCGATTACCGAACCTCAGCTTTTGTTTCGTATAGCTAAATAGTTTAAGCGCTAACGTTATATGACAGAATCGATTACCGAACCTCAGCTTTTGTTTCGTATAGCTAAATTGTTTAAACGCTAAAGTTGTATGACAGAATCGATAACCGAACTTCAGCTTTTGGTTTCGTATAGCTAAATTGTTTAAGCGCTAACGGTATATGACAGAATCGATTACCGAACATCAGCTTTTGTTTCGTATAGCTAAATTGTTTAAGCGCAAACGTTATATGACAGAATCGATTACCGAACCTCAGCTTTTGTTTCGAATAGCTAAATTGTTTAAGCGCTAACGTTATACGAGTATGACGAAATCCATTAACAAACCTCAGCTTTTGTTTCGAATACCTAAATTGTTTAAGCGCAAACGTTATATGACAGAATCGATTACCGAACCTCAGCTTTTGTTTCGAATAGCTAAATTGGTTAAGCGCTAACGTTATATGACGAAATCCATTAACAAACCTCAGCTTTTGTTTCGAATACCTAAATTGTTTAAGCGCTAAAATTATATGACAGAATCGATTACCGATCTTTAGCTTTGGTTTCGTATAGCTAAATTGTTTAAGCGCAAACGTTATATGACAGAATCGATTACCGAACCTCAGCTTTTGTTTCGAATAGCTAAATAGTTTAAGCGCTAACGTTATATGATGAAATCCATTAACAAACCTCAGCTTTTGTTTCGTATAGCTAAATTGTTTAAGCGCTAAAGTTATATGACAGAATCGATTACCGATCTTTAGCTTTGGTTTCGTATAGCTAAATTGTTTAAGCGCAAACGTTATACGACGGAATCGATTAACGAATGGACACTGACTATTAAAGTTGATATCGTTATTTTAATGTAACCTGTTAAAAGGGTTTTTACGCTTTGCACTCTTCTCGCTCGCTCAATCCAACAAATTCGAAGAAAATTCAAGTCTGAATGTAGTTTTGTGAAATGTAGTCAATCAAATTGCTAGAGAATAATATTACAGACATTTCTTTTTTTTTTAAGATCATATATTTGTTTTACTAAAATAGAGGAAAATGTTTTTGCTATTTTTCTGTGTCTAAAATTAGAAAGTGAAAATATGTCCAAAATGTCTGTAATTTTATTTCCCAGAAAGTTTATCATTACTACTGTCACATGTCTTTTATACAATAAACGAATACTTAAATGTTTAAAACATATTCATATTATGTAAATTCTATTGTATTGCTCTTTTTTTTTTTTGTTTTTATATTATTTTTTAATTAAATTTTGATAAAATTTGTACACCATACTATGGTAGAATTTGTTGAGATAATATTTTGTAAACACCATTGTGACACAAATTTTAAAGCAAATATTTTTTCTTTCTTTCTTACATTTCTCAAAAGTACACTCAGACTTGAAAAACTTTAAAAATATTTGATTGTGTGAGTGAGAGGGATGCAAACCCCCTTCACTGTTCTTATTAGCACTAGTACTTGATATATTATTGTCAAATTCGTCAACTTTAAATAATCATATCGTGTATAATGTTTTTTTAACTATAATTTTGACAGAAGATTTAGGAATCCATTATTTCTATTTAACGTTTGCGGTTAAAACAACAGACTTGTTTTACAGAAATGCATAGAATCATTATTAAATAAGATTGCCTAGTTTATAAGACAAACTTTGAAATATTGTTTAGAAATAATACTGCAGGGGTTCCCAAAGTGTATCTCGCAACGGCCTGAGGCAGCAGTCTCGACATTTCATAAAAATCGCAAACTAGCGATTAATGGTGATATTTGTTCATGGTTGTCGAAAACGTATATTGTTTTTTAAACGAGGTCACTGCCTTGGATTACGTCTACGTCTATTCAGTTTATATTCGTGACGACGTCATCTTGTTGAAAATGCGATAATCGATCAACAGTCTGCTATATAAATGAAAGAACGTCTATTCCAATATACCCAACATATACAATGTATGTATGTATTTGGATGTACGAGTATAGAGAGCCTACCATTATTCATAAAAATGTAGGAATCGTATCGAATTTAGTAATCGTAATTAGCGATTTTCGCAAACTATTTAGCGACAAAATTTGTCAGCCCGCAAAGTTATCGAATATTATTAGAAAAACCGTCCACCGAATATTTCAGATGTCACAGCTGAACTGTTTTTGTAACTATGTACGATTTATTATATGCCCTAACCTATGTAACTACTAAATTGGAATATATATTTTTTTTGCAATAAAGATGTTTATTATATTTTTTTAATTATCGATTCAGTTTTATCGCGTGACAGCAGCCAGTTGACATTTTGGCATTTGCCAATAAATATTATTAATTGATATAATACAAATATTGGGGCATAAAATTATTAAAATATTATCGTTCTTTATATTATAAGCAAAATAAAAGTAGTTGGTACTAAACTTGTAAGTGCGCTGCGAACTAAAAAACTTTGAGAACCCCTGCAATAGTGCAATGTAGAAGTTTTTTTCTTTTCCTAAATCTCTTTATTTTTTAGTACAGATGGTGGTCTTAATCATATAGTTACACTTTTTGATCATAAGGCATGTGGTTAGCTCAACTAAAGGCGGGTTTAGACTAAACTAACAAAGTGAACGTAGTAGTTTACACCAAAATAATAACAACCGTTTAGCTATTTGTTCGTTTGATCTATACCGACCTTAAGATGGCGCAAGGATTTTGCTGGAATTAAATAAATTATAGTTATTAATTAAACTAGCACTACATGTTTTAAACTGCCTTCGTGGTATAGGGATTAAGACTGTAGTTTTGAACTCGGAGGTGCTGGGTTCGATTCCTGGTCGAGAACACAAACATTTGATTTATTTGTTATATTTCATGAGTTTAGACGAGTACGCTAGAGACATCGACGAGCTTGCCACTTGTCATGGTGGGCCTGTAGTTGTCTAAATGTGAACTTTCGTGAAATAAGCGTGGTTTCAGACCACCCCGCTATTACGGTCGTAATTATACTTAGCTTTTTTACTGTTTACATGTTTTATTAATGTTGGGATCCAAAATGCGATGACGAGCGCTTAAACGCTAAAAATCCTACAATGGTCGGTTCAAACCCCCTTTCCGGCATGTACCAATCAGAAATACAATTTTCTTACGAACATTTGTCATAGAATTAAAACACCACCATTCCCGTGCTCCGGAGAGCACGTTAAGCCGTCGGTCCCGGTTCCACTAAAATCTACTTGTGGATTCGTTAATAAATTGACATAAAAAATTGACATCAGAGCCTCGCCAACTCGTCTGGCCAAAGCGTGGCGAGTGTAGGCCAAATTCTCCAGATATATGTTCTGGAAGGCCCATCTCCAACAGTGGGGTTCTAGGAGGCTGTGCTCTAGGGGCTGTAATGATGAACACCATACAAGGTCATTCCCTATAACTGTGAATACTATTTGGACCAAATCCCAATACAAGATTAATTTTAGAAATGATGCCTTTCTAAATCGTAACCCTAGGTGAGTCGTATTCGCATTTTGGATCGCAGTATAAAAATGTGCTTAAATATTTCTTGTACTTTTAATCAATTAGAATTAGTTTTTTTTTCATATTGTGTTTTATTTCTTGTCACACCCAAATAAACCTACCACTTTATGGCGTACACTCATGACCAAGGGCTCTCGCTATCTCTCCTTGAGACGTTAAATATAATAATAATAATAATAAATATTTCCAGACATTCGTAGAACTCCATTGTTGGAGATGGGTCTTCTGGAACATCGTCATCGTATATTTCTTACAAATACTTACTTCATAAACAGAATAATTCGCCATAACTCACTTATTATATAATAATAATAATATTTCCAGACAGGTCACACAGCGCCACCTAGTTTCCGTGGTAAGCTACGAGGCTTGTGTTGCGGAAACTAGATGGTTGATAAACTACATATTATACTTTTTTTGTTGTAAATATATACATATTATACATATAAACACCCAGACCGAGACAAATTATACAATGTACAACTTGCCCCCGGTGGGAATCGAACCTACGACCTCCCGAGTTCACGGCAACGTTTGTTACCACTAGACCACGGAGGCGGTCTAAACTATCTCCGCCCTGGGTAGAGCACTCCGGGGTGATCCCCATTTAGCATGCGTTAATCCCTCCGGTTGCTTGAAGTGGTGGGTGGGGAAACAGAACTAGTTATGGAAACTGTTCTCGTTGCAGCTGGTTTTAAGACGCTGTGACCGTGGGTTATTAAACTAAACACTTGCCTACTAACTTAACGTTTAACGCTGACGTAGATTAAAATACGAGAGAAAATGGTTAAAACTTAATAGTTAAAAACTGCCTCTGTGGTTTAGCGGTTGAGTCCGTGGATTTAGACGCTGAGGTACGGTTTCGATTGCTGGTCGGGACACAAAAAAATATTGGGGCAAGAATTTTATTCGAAGTAATATACAAACAGTAGGTATAAAAGAATTACAATATTAAATAAAAAGAAAACCTACCATTAAATAAACAAAAAATAAATAAACTATACTACAAATAAAATATCCTCCCGCTGCCTCCGTGGTCTAGCGGTTACGTTCTTGGATTTAGACTTCTGGTCGGGACACAAATATATTTATTAATGTAAATTAATATTTAACTTATTTGTGATATTTCTCGAGTTTGGTCGCTGCTGGAGACATCGACGAGCTTGCCACTTGTCATGATTGGCCTATAGTAAAGTTGGCTAAATGTGAATCAGCTTATTTATAAGCGTGGTTTCTGACCTCCCCGAAAGGGATACGTTCGTGATGTTACTTATTTTTTTCAAATAAAACTAAAAAAAATAAACTAAATTTATAACCGGTCGATAGGCCGAGGACACCAGAATTTATTTATGATATTTCTCGAGTTTGATACGCTAGAGACATCGACGAGCTTGGCACTTGTCATTATGGGCCTTTAGTAAATGTGAATTATTGTTGTATATATCTATATTGTAATTTTTCTTATTTATCTATTTCTTATTAGCACCACGGTCGCTCACTTATCGCCATCACATAGCTGTTAGAAAATGCTTACGGCATTAATCTCGCCCTTGTACAATACTTTTGTAAACAATGTGCAATAAAGAATTTTATTATTATTGTTATTACGGTGTTGACATATATTTTTTCTTTTAGTATCTATCTTAACATGTTAGTAAATGCCAGACTATCCATTTCAATTTGAGTGCAACAAAAAGATTTCGCTACAGGGATAATAACTAAACAGGTTTGTGTAGTAGGTTTTTTTGGGATTAAAATCCACACCCAGAAAATAAAACAAAATTGCAAAAAAGCAAGTACTTACCTACCTACGATTTTGAAGTGATTCAATGCATCTGGCGAATCGAGTTTCTTCATTTTGGGTAACTTTACGGCTCTACCATCCTAAATCTTTGCCATAAATCTCTTTTATGACTAAATATTATTACAAAATAGCTCAGGTAAATATAAAAGTATCATCACGACCATAATCTCTTGCGGTGAGTGTTCTAAAGAGCTTCACACCCCTATTCCTTCTTCTTTATTTCGCAACTGAATCACACGCACAAGCCAAAATATGAATATTAATATGCTAATATACGAACACTGCTATACTCGTATGTATAGTATAATGTTGCTCCTGCCTCTCATTCATTCATTTTGTCTTAGGTAAATAATCATTAACCTATTGGTTTTCACTTGTTTATTATTATTATTATTCTTTTACTTCTGCTAGCCACAGTTCAATTGCACTATTAATTTAAATCTAATTTTTGTATCGAATTACCTACTTCGAATAAATATATTATATTATAAAAAAAAAAAATTAATATAACTAATTATGCATTATATTTTTCATCCCTGTTTATTAGTTTATTGTGTGTAAAGCTATGCATCTATTAGTTACTATATTTTACTCTTATTTCTGTTTTAATTGTATTGTCTAAAGTCTAAATAGTATAAAATCTCTTTGGCTTGTGTTCCACTATTGCTACTTTGTTTATATGTTTAATATAATAAGCTGAGATTTAAAAAAAAAAAAAAAAAAAAAACTTCTATACCGTAGTCACTATCCCTACCCGTAGGTACATATAAGTTTGGATACTATTACATCTGTCGCACGCTGAAGATGTGAAAGCCAGTGTATTTCTCCATTCCTATAACCTGGAATCCTTGAGAAGTGTGAAAAACCATCTTGAAAGATCGGCATAATGATAGGGACTGATGTCGGTCGTCAGTGGCTGGCGTCAGTTGCTCCCATTCTTGGACCTCGTGTACCGCTTACCATCAGGTGGGCGCGATGCCACATGTCGTGCCCAGTTAAAAAAATCAAGTTCATTTATTACAGGCCCATCATCTCAACTGGCAATAACAAGCTCGTTGATGTCTCTAGCGTACCAGTAGTGTTGCCTAATCATAGTCTTGGTCTAACTTGGACTAACCCTAATATTGGTCTTGGTCTTGCAGTTTTGGTCTAACTTGGACTAACACTAATCTTGGTCTTGCAGTGTTGGTCTAACATGGACTAACCCTAATCTTGGTCTTGGTCTAACTTGGACTAACCCTAATCTTGGTATTGTTCTTGTGCAAGACTGTTGCTCAGATATTATTTTACTAATTTTGCTTAAAATCGTCATATTTCTTTTTGAGCTTACTGTTTAAAATTGGTTTTATTGTTTCGTATCTTGTCTTTTTTAGGGTTCAACAGTATCACATACCGTTTCCCTTTCGGGGTGGTCAGAAACCACGCTTATAAATAAGCGGATTCAAACGTAAAATTAGGGTTCGGAGGTAAACATATCGAACCCTTACAGTAGATGACTTGACATATCTTCCAAAACTACCTCTGTATACATTTTTGGATACATACATAGATAGATAGATAAATTATTTATTGCACAAAAGATAAAAACATTCAAATGTAGATAGGCGATCTTAATGTCTAGGCATTTTCTAACTGCTAACCTTTGGGAGAGTGAGAAGAGAGTGTGGGTGCATGTGTATAAGTATATTTAGAAACTATTAAAAATTACTAACTAAAATAACCTACTTATCATTTTTGGATACATGTTGGTCAATGATAATGGTTACTATTCCAAATTTAAAGTATATCAAACCAGTTCTTCTCGAGATATTAGTCTGCGGACAGACACTGAAGTCTTATAATAAGAGCAGAGTCTTGCAAGAGTCTTACGTGATTTTTCCAACATTTTTGACCACGGACAATTTGCTTTAATTGCACCGCCAGAAAATAAAAAGCATTCTCAGTATGTCAGTGACGTCATTCCCTGTGAAACCCGCGTCCTTGTCTCTGGTTATTCGACGTCATCAAAAACTCAAAGCGCTTCAAACGCCCGTCAAAGCGAAATTCAGTTTAAAAAATGCGCTTAAACAGATTCCGTAGCCACGACTCAGAATTAGCTGTAAAGGCACACAGGACCAACAGTGAAAGAGAGACGTTATAGGGTTTTAGTGCGTAGGCGCCTTAAGGTTCCACGATGATTAGGGCCCGCGACCTCCCTCCTGTGGCCCTTCAGGCTGGGGTCGTATCGTCAGGTTATTTTACAACCTTCATTTAAAAAAAAAACGGGCTTTACAACTAACTCGTGTCGCATACCTGCCAAGTTTACACGGCCCAACATTCATGCCATCGAGTCTCTTGCCATCGCTCAGCCCAAAGCTTTAAATAGACGAATAATTATTACATTTTAAAGTATTTATCACCAACGCATAATCCTTTCAACCCCGTGTTACAAAAAAGCGAAATCAACGTATCGATTTATCGCACCCGTTATGTTAAAAACGAACAAAACTGCGGCACTTCGCTACAGTATGTAGGTAGATCATAGACGGTTTTACACGGACCAGCCAAAAATTCAAAAATTAACTCGTTTTTATATAACAGAATAATAAAGAAATGTGATATTCTGCACTCAACACTTATTTGATTAGAGTCGTGAAGCTCCTACTAAACTGGAACTACTACGGAACTGAACAATTTATGAGACCTATCGCTTAGTAGCTCACAGAACACTTTACACAGAATTTATTTCTTTATCCACTACCCGTTGTTTTAATAATAATAATAAGAGGTGGTGGCTCGGTTTTGTCGACTTTGTTGCACATAGGCATGTAGTCTACCTTAATTCTGACTTGCCTGGTGGGTTACTGCTGTACCAGGTATTATATTCTCATAGGTACTGATAACTAAATTTAAAAGGTTATTAATTAATCGTTGTGGTGCAGTTCTGTATATGTTTTATTTTGTTATGTTTATGTTTCCTTTCTCAGTCAGATTAAACATTAACAGGTCACTGGAATTTGCTAAGCTGCTGGTCTTCTGCTAACAGCTTACTTATTGGACCACTTTGCTGCTTAGTCTTCTACTAGCAGGAGTAGAATCATTTAAAATAATTAAATTATTGACGTTTCATAAATGTCTGTAATAGGTTTACGTGAATAAAGATATTTTGACTTTGACGGTTTCAAGAACGCATACCTCAAAAACTCCCAAGAAGGTCGGTTCGAAAAAAAAATTGTCGTTATGTACTTTTATCAAGTCATTATCCTTGTGTGTAAATTTTGTTGTGAAATATGTATTGTTTGATCAGTGTATACCTACTTAGAAATACCTATACCTACTTAAAATCTCTCCTTACTCTTTATTTATTTAATTTTATTTAAAAAACTTTATTGCACTATGTACAAAGGCGGACTTAATGCCGCTAGGCATTCTCTGACAGCCAAACCTTTAGGACATTTAGACAGTATAGATGGTATAGACAGTATAGACTCTTCCAGCAGATATTCAGATTCCTTTACTTTAGGTTAGGTTCTAGTAAAACAGTTCACTGATCAAACAATACATATTTAACATTTATATAGTAGAACTGGCAATTATTTCTGCTAAGGTATTATAGCCTCGCTATACAGAGGGGAAATGTTGCCAGTCTCCTTGGGACTATCTCGGATAGGATGTCTCTAGAGGACCTTTTTTATTTATAGTTTAGTTTATTTTTAATTTTATTATTTAGGTAGCTTTTAATTCATATTTAATGTACTATAATTAACTTCGTATAGTAGAACCTACTTAAATCTCTCCTCACTCTTCCAGCAGATATTCAGATTCATACAACCGAGCCACCACCGCTTTAAAATAATTTTGACATTAATTTAAACTAAGTACTTGTAGCTAAATAAAAACAAAATAATACATACATACACTACGTAAATAAAATAATACATACATAAACAAATTAATTAAC
This sequence comes from Tinea semifulvella, assembly GCA_910589645.1. Taxonomy (NCBI): domain Eukaryota; kingdom Metazoa; phylum Arthropoda; class Insecta; order Lepidoptera; family Tineidae; genus Tinea; species Tinea semifulvella. Next base: position 9,006,744 of record OU342620.1, read on the forward strand.
GCTTTTGCACCCCTCTCGCTCGCACATATTAATATTAACGTATATCAACTTTCTAGGAAATTCAATTTTATGGGAAGAACGAAGTAAAAGGCTGTAAGAGTAGTAGTAGTCGTTATCTTCGCCCTGGGGCGGACTGCTCCGGGATGATCCCCATTCAGCGTGCGTTAATCACGGCGATAACCCGCCGGTTGCTTGTTTTACCTCGGCGGCGAGAGCCGCTGGGGAGGGGGCCACTAATGGATCTGTGGCACCTGTAGGACAGTTTCTGTTGAGAACTCTTTATATACTTTTGCCAGTCTGTGCTGGTTACGCCTCAGCCCCCAAGATCTCATGGGGCAGGCGACGGCCCTCCGGTGGCCGCGCGTGGAGAGGTGCGATGCCCCGAAGATGGTCGAAGCGGCTGTGGTCGGCTCGATCGAACATGGATTTCGAGAGCCTGGCCACGAACTGCTCGATGGTCTCCATCTTCAGGTCATCGTGGAGGACTGTGTTGCTGTAATAGTCGCGAAGGAACTTGAAAATATAATTTGCCGTTCCGATCTTACGTGCATGAGTATTGATCCGTCATGGGTTCGTAAGATATTGTTTTAATACAATAATCGATTATCGTAAATAGGTATCAGATCGGTTCAAACATACCTAACTGTAAGTGCATATTGTGGTCTGTACATGTGCTTCGTTTGAATATACGTCGCTGACATAGATACTACATGCAACGGCTGAAAAACTGGCGCGCTTCGTCGGGCTTTGTAATTGCATTTTTGTCCTGCCAGCATAGTCATAAATTTTTCCATGACCCAAGCTTCTTTTTGGGAATATTATTTAACCCAAAGGACACCTGCAAATTGCTTTAATTTAATCCAGGAATTCACATCGTCACACATTACAGCCCCTATGACACACAGTCCTAGAACTCCACTGCTGGAGATAGGTCTTACGGAACATCATCGCAGTCCCTAAGACCCACAGTCGTAGAACTCCATTGTTGAAGATGGGTCTTCTGGAACATCGTCATCGTATATTTCTTACAAATACTTACTTCATAAACAGAATAATTCGCCATAACTCACTTATTATATAATAATAATAATATTTCCAGACAGGTCACACAGCGCCATCTACTTTCCGAGGTAAGCTACGAGGCTTGTGTTACGGAAACTAGATGGTTGATAAACTACATATTATACTTTTTTTTTTTGTAAATATATACATATTATACATCTAAAAATCCAGCAATACAAATACGAAATATCACTTTATGAATAACAGAGTTGTAAATATGTAGAACAAAATACCAGAAGACATATTGAAGTCCCCAACTGTAAACACTTTTAAAAACAAACTGGACAAGTGGCTAGTAGTAGAAGAGTCTTCTCACACCCCCCGCAAGGGGGAGTGGGGAATCTGTGTCAAGGTATTTGCCTTCTAACAGAGGTTGCGTTCGCTTTCCGTAACTACGGACAGGGCATGGGGTAACCATTAAAGGTTGAAGTATACGAGCCAGGCGGCGGAGCCGCGATTACGACTCCGTGATTGGCAGCAGGTGACGAGCGTAGCATTGTCTGGCGTCCGGCGGACGGGCGTGCAGAGGGGCCAGGTTTCTCACAAGTGGGAAATCTGTCGCCTCTGCGCGCGCGAACATGCCAGCCGCCAGACGACGCACGAATTCGTCCAGTGTTTCCATCCGCATATCCCTATGGATTACATCGTTCCTCACGTACCGCGAGGCGCCGACAATGGTACGAAGCGTTAGGTTTTGTTGCGCTTGTAAACGTGCTCTCAGCGTGGCTGAGGTGAGAGCGTACCAGGCCGGCGCGGCGTACGTGAGTCGGCTGCGGATATAGGTTTTAAAAATGAGTAGCTTCGTGTGAAGCGGCAAACTGGATGCAAACACTGGGCGAAGTTTGGCTCTCGCCACCCGCGCCATGTTCACAGTGGCGGTCACGTGGGCGCGCATGTTGATGCGTTTGTCTATCGTGACGCCCAGGTATTTTACTGGATTAGTCCACGATAGACTCTCGCCGTTCAACAGAAGCGGACGGTCGGGTTTCAGCCTTCTCAGTCCAGTCTCAAGGAACGTAGCCTGAGTCTTCCTGGCGTTCACCGACAACCTCCAACGGGAGAGCCACTCGGGGAGGAGATCGAGACAGCGCTGCATCTTCGTCACCGCGTAGCTCAAGACCCTAGAGTCTGTGAAGTACGCGGCGTCGTCAGCAAACAGCGCCAGCTCGACCCCCTCCGCCAGCGGTATGTCGTTGGTGAACCAGGAGTAACAGGACGGAGAAAGGCAGCTACCCTGGGGAACGCCGGCTCGTATGGGACGTGGACTCGAGGCCACGCCCTCCACTGCTACGTGAAAGCTCCTGCCCTCAAGGAAGGAGGCCAATACCTTGACGATCCTAACAGGGGTAGGGGATTGGGACAACTTGTACAGCAGCCCGTTATGCCAGACTCTGTCGAATGCCTTCTCCATGTCGAGGAATACTGCAACCGTGGTGTGTTTCTTCTCAGAAGAAACCACCACGTGGTGCAGCAGCCTCGTCAACTGGAGCGTCGTGCTGTGTTCAGACCGAAAGCCGAATTTCTCGGCTCTCGGCGTGATGCACGGGTTCAGGTGCAACAGCAACAGTTTCTCGAACACTTTCGAGACCGTCGGCAACAGAGTTATCGGTCGGTAGCTCTCCGGTTTCCTCACATCTTTTCCCTTTTTCATGAGCATGATGACGCGCCCCTCCTTCCATGCTGCTGGGAAATGCCCGCTGCGCATGATGCCGTTAAACAGGCGGGTGTAAGCCACGACTGTTCGTCGCGGCAAACACCGTAGTGCCATGTTTGGAACGCCATCTGCGCCGGGGGCCTTTCTCAGCTTCACACGGGAGAAGGCACGCTCCACCATGCCGGGAGTGAAGGTCACCGGTTCGTCACCGGCCGACAGCTCTGCCGCCAGGTAGTCCCTGACGTGCCGATCCACTGTCTCCGTGTGCACCCGATCCGATGAAGGGTTGGGGCTAAACTGCCCCTCCAGGCACTCGGCAAAGATTTCGGCTCGGTCTGCTGCGCGGAACCTCGGGGTTCCGTCTGAGGCTATCAGAGGATGAACGGGAGATCGTTCATTGGATAATTGGGCACATAGACGGTGCGCACTAGGTACGTGATCGCCTATGGAATCTATGTGCTCTTGCCATCGGCTGGCGTCGTAAGTGTCCAGCTCCTCTCGTATCTTCGCCGAGAGGGCGTTCAGGCTCGTCTTCATCGCCGGGCAGCGGTTAAACTGCCACAGTTTCCGTAGGCGCCTCTTTTGCTGTAGTAGCAACCGGATGTGGTGGGGGAGCGGGGGTAGCCCCGCCCTTCCCGCCACAGCGGAAGAGGTCTGCCCTAGTGCACTACGGATCTGTGCGGCGATTTCGGACGACAGCCTTTCCACCTCCTCGGCCGTTGACACCGGGTAGGAGGGAGTATGCTGGGCCATAAGGGCGGCAAATCCCTGCCAGTCAGTGCGTTTCCGCGGCACTGCCAGCGAGACTTTTGTGGGATGGCCGGTTAATTCGACCAGTACAGGAAGGTGGTCGGATTCCAGGTCGTAGAGAACCTCCTGTCGAGGGGTTTCCGGAATCCCACGGACAATGATGATGTCGAGGACCTCCGCCTGCCCTCTCGGGTTCCCAGGAATCCGAGTGGGGGCGTCTGGTCCCAACACATCATATCCGTGGAGTTCCGAATCCTCCAAGAGCCTCTCTCCCTGATGGTTGGCGATAGCGGAGTTCCAGGCTGCGTGTTTGCAGTTCATGTCGCCGGCGAGCATTGTCGGAGGGCCTGCATCCAAAAGTGTGTGGATCTCCGACATGTCAAGAGGCACACCTGCAGGCGGTCGGTAGACCGCATAAAGGTGTGTCTCCTTTCCCGCGACACTTACCGCAATCCCCACAGCATAGAAGGAAGTAAGAGGGGATGGTGGTAAAGGTTGGTGGATGAGGCTTCTCCGCACGATAACAGCTAGGCCCCTGTAAGCTCGTCCGTGCGGAGAGCACTCGTCCTGGCGATAAATGACAAAGTTCGGGACCTTGAATTTGTCATTGGGATGAAGGTGAGTCTCGCTGATCAGCGCAACGTCGACACGCTGTTCGGCAAGGAATGCTCTTAGCAGCTTGTTCTTACGACGCAAGCCGTTGGCGTTCCAATGAACGATCCTCAGCGCCTGGACTGTGAAGAGGACAGTGTTAGCCTCGCAAGGCCGCTGAGGATCTCTGGGATCGCGTCTCTCCCGTCTCTGATAGCCTCAAAGATGGAGTTTAGGATTTCGATGCCCTCCTTGATCGGAAACATGCCCTCTGGCGCTGTTCCGGCCGAGGAGGGCGTCGGGATTGCTTGAGCTATGGCTGGGTGTTGGGGTTGCTCCTTAACTGGGGCCTCCGCTGCAGCTACTACTGGCCTGGGTTCGGGGATGGACGAGGAAGAAGCTTTGTTTTTTTGCTTGGCCTTGGCCGCCTTCTTCCTTTTCCCTCCCCTGCCTCTTCTACGCCTGTGGGCCAGTCCGCCATTTTGCGGGTCGTTGGCCTCTGGGCGGAGAGTGGTCGGGGCCTGCGTGGTTCCGTCGCTGGGGCGAACGGAGGGACGAGGCTCTGCACCTTCAGTGCGGGCTACTGGCCCTGCAGCCTTGTTCCTCCGCTCGCGCCTCAGCACCGGACACGACGCGTTGTTGGCGGTGTGCTCACCGCCACAGTTGCCGCAGGTAGGCGGCTCTTCCTTGGCGCGGGGACAGCTTGAAGCCGAATGCTCGTCCCCGCAGATCACGCACATAAGGCGTCGGTGGCAGTGGTGGGAAGAGTGCCTAAACTGCTGGCACCTGTGGCACTGAGCAACGCCAGGCCGACCCCTCCACACTTCGACGCGCACTCCGGGCATGTTCAGCAATTCTGTGATTGCGAATATGCCCGGGGTGGTGTCGGGTGTCTTTTTAATTTGGGCGTAAAATATACACCCAGGCCTTCCCGCCCTGGCCCTGATGGGGCGCACATACTCGGCACTGTGGCCGAGTCGGGCGAGATCTACGACGATCTCGTCCGGGGAGGTGTCGTAGGGGAGGCCGCGGATGGCGACCTTCAAATTCTTCTCCGCCGGGAGCGAGTAGGAGAACCAGGATACCTTTTCGGACTTTTCCAGCTCTACCAAGTAGCGCTGGATAGTCCTGTGCTCCCGCTCGCTTCCGGGGGTGAAGCGCACTCCCTTCCCAAACGGGCGTGCGTTGGGCGGGTGACCCAGCTTGCAGCGGAGCTCCCGGAAATGGTGGGCCCAATTAGGCAGGTGCTCCACCACTAAAGGTGGATACCTGGCCTTCTTGGGCGCTGGGGTTGTCGACCCTGAGATGGGGTGTGAGGAGACTCTTGGTTCACCCGCATCGGCAATCGCGCGCGGTGATGCGGGTGCTGCTGCTACGTCGGCGTAGCAGGTGGACGTTGAAAGACTCAACAACTCACCCTCAACATCCTCCTCGCCTTGTGGAATGGCGTGGTCCGGCCGCAAGTCACCGGACAAGTCCATTTGCGTCTGTTGGGAGTCAGCCACAGGACGCTGCAGCTGTGGTATCCTGTCTTCCTGGGGCCTCGCCACTGGAGACTTTGACGTTGCTGCTCTCTCTTCTTCTCTTCTCGAGAGGCGCGGGTCTCTGGTCCTTGGCGCAGGAATAGGCGCAGGTGCAGGCGCAGGCGCGGCGCATGGCGGCGGCGTCTTCTGCTTGACCGTTACGACCACTCTCGGTGTGAGGTTCAGCTCACGCGGAACAGCTGCCTGCGGCATTGCGAAGGACAGCGTTCGCGGAGGTAGCGCCGAACGCGAGGTGGTCGGAGGCGGCTTCGGTCGCGTCGCCATGCGCGACGTTGGGTTTGCCCACGCAGGTCTCGAGTCTTGTGGCGCGGGTTGGCGCGTGGTCGCGAGCGCGGTTAGTCGCGCAGTCGCGGGCGCGGTTGGTCGCGCGGCCGCGGGCGCGGTTGGTCGCGCGGTCGCGGGCGCGGTTGGTCGCGCGGTCGCGGGCGCGGTTGGTCGCGCGGTTGCGGGCGCGGTTGGTCGCGCGGTTGCGGGCGCGGTTGCGGGCGCGGTTGCAGGCGCGGTTGCGGGCGCGGTTGCGGGCGCGGGCGCGGTTGCGGGCGCGGTTGTGGGCGCGGTTGCGGGCGCGGTTGCGGGCGCGGTTGCGGGCGCGGTTGCGGGCGCGGTTGCGGGCGCGGTTGCGGGCGCGGTTGCGGGCGCGGTTGATCGCGCAGCCGCGATTGGTCGCGCGGTCGCAGGCGCGGTTGGTCGCGCGACTTGCCGATCTTGTTCGGCGGTGTCCCGGGCTGGTCCCGGCCTGGTGCTCGGCGCGGTCGCTCCTCCGAGTGGATGAGGAGGGGAGGGGATAAAACATCCCCTCTTCCTCTCCTCGTCTTCTTCGGGGCTGTGCTTCCGGCGCATTCCACGGCCGGAGTGCCCGAACAGGTCCTCCAGCATGGACTGTACTGCGTCCTCGACGTCCTGCTGCGAGAGGTGGGACATCGGTGCTGGGGGGAGCGGGGGTGTTCCCTCTGCTTCCCTCGGCGTCACTGCGGGGGGGAGCGGGGGTGCTCCCTCCGCTTCTGGCGTCACTGTGGGGGGGAGCAGGTGTGGTCCCCCCTCCTCCTCCGGTGGCGTCACTGCTAGGGGGGGCAGGGGTGATAGTGCTCCCCCCTCCTCTTCATCCTCCTGACGAGCTTCTCGTCCCTCTTCCTCCTCCGGGGAATCCTCGGTGGGGGTGGGGGGCCGGGCGTCCATGGTTCGGGGTTCGGGTCAGACGTTTTATCAGCAAAACGTCTGCCGAATCCCCTCTGCGAGCTCCGAGTCACTACAATACTCTTCTTCTTTCCAGGTTGTAGTGACAATTGACATATGAACTTTACACCAGTGCTTGATATAGGCATATCAGCCATGCGCTGTTCGCCTATTAATCAATAATAATAATAATTACTTAATAAATAAAAATATAACTAAAAACTAAAATGAAGAAAAAACAAAATATTAATAATTATAAATAAAAATATTGCTCCAAATCGCTGCCAATAGGCAAAGTGCCAAGGATACTGGCAGCATTGCCACGTTGAATGGCAATACTGATTCTTTGGCCCAAAAATTGCCCAGCCCTTTTGTCTCCCGAGGTGTTGACGAGCTGTTTTGACAACGCTTTGAAAATTTCGTGTGCACTTGGTCCCCACGGCTCGAGAGTTTCAACTCCAAACGGCGCAAAAACACATCTCCCAATAAGCTGAGTGTATTTCCGCCGCTTGAGGTTCTCTGCTTGTAATGCAGCAGCGCCTGGGTCCTTAGAGATCAAGGACAAGTGGAAAGGCGCCAGGGTGTACACACAGGTGGCATCCCACACTAAAGGCAAACCTACCCTCCATGGAACCAACGTCATTCCATCGGGCCGCTTGCCATCGTCGCGGGCCATGCCACTGGGTTCTAATATTGCTGGCGAACCCACAGACACAAGGGCCCGACGAATGACGTCATTGAGACAGGCGTGCCTTGGGATGCGACCTGTGCTCTTGCTGCAGGAAAGGCCGTGGTGGCCGAGTGCCCCGACGTTGTCTCCACATTGGCAGCGATTAATATTATTATTATTTTTTGTCCTGAAACATTGCCAAATGCAAACAGCATTTGGCAAAATGGTAATTTTCGCCAGAAACACGCTGTTTTCTTTCTTTTTCGATCGCTCCGATTTTGGCTTTAACATTACAGTTTAACTTTATTTAAAGCAACCCTTGCAGAACATTCGGCCAAATCACGATTTGGCAACGATCCGAGATGTCGCGTGTTGTGCGAATGTGTACGATACTTGAAACAATAGCCAGATTCTGTTTATGGGTCCGACGGCTTCATTCATTACAGCCCCTTGAACACAGTGTCCTAGACCTCTACTGCTGGAGATGGGATGGATTATTTCTATTTTAAATGTTCATTGCTTTTGTTTTAAATTTTATTATTGATTTACCACCTTATTATTATTCTTTGAAATACCATTTTTTTATTATTATTATCCTCTTGACATATTTCTGAGTATTGAACAAAATTAAAGTGGCTACCAATTGTCGCAGCTGTCGCAGGAATCTCCGAATTCTCTGTTTACTATTTTCTATACTCAACGAGCCTGTGACACCGAAATACCTCAAGAGTAAATTTGCCTATCTCTCTTCATTCCATGATATGTCTCTTCGCTCTTCTCATAACTCTGTTCTCTCCATTCCCTCTCACCATACTGGATTTATGGCCAACTCATTTGCTGTTGTCGCCGCAAATCTGTGGAACGAACAACGGTAGAAATCCGACAAGCATCCTACCGAAAAATATTTTAAAAAATGGTGTCATCGTATTATTTAAATGGTTCATAAGTTATTTAATGGTATCATATGTAGTATATGTATTATTAGTATTTAATATATCATAGTTATTAGTATGTATTTAGTAATATTTATTTATTTATTTATTATTATTTGAAATGGTCCCCATTGTCCCTAAGTTTGGCTGTCAGATAATGTCTAGCGGCATTAAGTCCGCCCCTTGTATAACGTGCAATAAAGTTTTAAATAAATAAATAAATAAAATATTTCACTGAAATTAAATAATTTAATTGAAATGACAATGTCATGGCTAAATCACAATAAGCATGCTGTGTACACTACTTTTGGATTGCAATCAACTTTGCTGAAAAATGTGAACTGTATAGATTGTGATTTGTTTGTGTACCTATAGTAAATAAATAAATACACTTATTAACATTGTTGGGATCTATTTAGAAAGTGTAGATAGACGAGTTTTTTGAACGAAGATCTTATGTCTTCTGATCAGTTTTTTAGTGTTCTTATAGTCTAAGATCGGATTGAAGCGTAAGAAGTGACAAATTGAAGCCTAATACAAATAAAGCTTGATTAAAAACTTAGTTACTAACTCCTCGATATTTTGTTGGAAAAGGAAACTTAAATCTCGAACTGTAAGTTTAGCTAGTGAGAAAAGTTCGTCTAAGTTCCTTCGACAAACTACGTGCCGTATCTATAGTACCTATCACATCTAATTTGTCATTTTAAAAAAAACTAATTTTAACTTTAATTCCTCATATTTATATACCTGCCGTATGATTTTGTCCTCACTTTAATAATAATAATAATAAAATAATTTATTGTCACAAAAATTATACAGATGCAAAATAGGTGAACAATATAGGGTGATGTGTTTGTGATACCTACACGAGGTTGCCCTGTAGTGCTCTTCCGTGTTATAATGTTACAACAATAAATGATGTATGTCCTCTTTATGTGTTCGTGATATATGTGTGAGTGTGTGTGAGACGGTGTGTATGAAATTTATATATATAGAATAACCATTTAAAACTGTGCTCCTTAAATAGCAGATGCCACAGCGAAATTTATCAAAAAACTAAACTTATCAAATATAAAAATTGTCTACACAGCATTAGGCCACTCGCTTATAAGGTATTGTATATTAGCATGGGGGTCGGCCAGTAAGACAGCTCTCATGGTCCTGGAAAGGGGACAGAGAGCTCTCCTAAAGGTGATAGGATTTCTGCCTTTTAGGTACCCGACCATCGACCTATACAATAAATGGAGTATTCTATCTGTGAGGAAACAGTACATCAGCTCGCTTTTAACCCTTCAACATGTACAACCCAAAAATAATATAGGAAACGATCGGACATCTTCACGAACGATACATGCTCACTTCTTTCCGGTGCCATCGACCTCAACCAAGTTTGCTCGGCGTAACCTTACGTTTGCGGGTCCATATATCTATAATAAAATTAACAAGACGATAAGAATTTCTGACTATCCGCTGTCACGAGCAAAGAAGATTTTATACAAGTGGCTGCTGCCACTGGATTACAACACCTGTGAGGCACTGTCTTTGGCTTTATCATAAGCATACAAGCACAACATAAATTACAATTAACATAAATAAAATTATTCTTAGACTACCCAACTCATATTTTACTAACTCACTACACTATACCCACACATTTCATCCACTACACTAACACTATCACACACACGACACACACTCACCTCATTTATTTTACTGATTTATATTTATATTTATGTATAGTTCATTACCTTAATAATAAAATAATTGAAATTTAAAATTATACTAAATTATATAAATTGACAAGCAGTGCACCCCCCGGCCGCCGCGACACATAACTTTGGTGCGGCGGCTGGGACGCAAATAATTGTACAAGTTTTGTTGGTACACTGTGTGTATAACGGACATAGCAACATTAGGGGATTAAAAAGGCTTTATGTCATATCATGAAACGTCAGCATTAAATTCCATCTAGCAGGCGTTTATGCTGAACAATGCAACCTACCCAAATTCTTCTTGGGGTTGACCTTCCAATCGTGGGGTGGAGTAGCGCAGTTAGCCCGGATGGAGAACATAATCATTATTCTCTCAGTTATTAATGCGGGTTTGTGTAGAGCGCCTCTGCTTGACGGTTGGGGAGTCGACCCTTAGACATATTGTATCCCAATTTTATACTTTCATACCAGTGTACCTTATTCCTCAATAAACGCATAAACGCATTTATATTCTGGCAATAAATCAATTTAAATTTTAATTAACCTAACTTGTACCTACCGAACTCCGGTGGGAGTTCTTGATTTATTTAAAAACTTAATTGTTAAACAAACAAAAGGCTGATATAATGCCTAGACAATTTCTTCCAATTTCGATGTACGTCGACCAATGTTGGTAAATAATAATGTCGGTCTATGAATGTCGACCCAGGGGATGAACTTTGGCCAAGTCGATCGCGTCAGTCGTGACTTTACTTAACTTCTACTTTCATCAATTCTATCTGATTGCGAGGTATTTTATATATTTTTTATCTACATTTTTTTGGAAATCTTTATTTTATACAATATATAAAACCATACAAACTGCCTACGTGGTCCAGCTGTTAATTCCGTGGATTTAGACTCGGAGGTACCTCGTCGGGAAACAATAATATTTATTAATTTAAATAAATAAATTTAATTAATATTTAATTTGTGATATTTCTTGAGTTTGGTACGCTAGAGACATCGACAAGCTTGCTCGGTTGTAAGAACGCGTTCCTTAAATAAATAAATATTTCCAGACAGGTCACACAGCGCCATCTAATTTCCGTGGTAAGCTAGGAGGCTTGTGTTACGGAAACTAGATGGTTGATAAACTACATATTATACTTTTTTTTTTGTAAATATATACATATTATACATATAAACACCCAGACCGAGACAAATTATACAATGTACAACTAGCCCCCGGTGGGAATCGAACCCACGACCTCCCGAGTTCACGGCAATGTTTGTTACTACTAGACCACGGAGGCGGTCAAAATCTATCTAATACTAACAGCATTAGACAAGCTCCTAACAGAGCTTTATTTAAAAGGAGAGTTTACACTCACTTTATTAAGTCCTTGTAGATTTCTTTCACTGTCAATGTCAAACCTGGAGATCTATAATAAATATGATTATCTTAATACCTTAATTTCCAAACAGTATAAATAATCAACACTACTTAAAAGTAAAAATAAAGTAAACTTAATAAAAAATTAACTATAAGTAAAAATGTCCTCTAGAGACTACCCTTCAGTGATAGTCCAAGGAGACTGGCAACATTTCCCCCCGGCATAGCTAAGCTAATACGTTGGCAAAAATAATTGCCAGCTTTCCTGTCTCCAGACGCTTGGCTGAGTGTCCCCATGGGCCCATTGTCTCGACCCTAAACGGCGCAAAGTTTTCAAAGTAAAGTCATCTACTTGTTATTTTTTATTCCCCTCAAGTTACAGTTTAAGATTATAAATTTATTGAAGTTATAGTAATGTTGCAAATAAAAACTAACTCGTGATTTGCAAGGTGGGGAAAGTGTGAAACAAGTAGATGACTTACGATTTTAAATTTAAATCTTGGTCTCTATGACACATGGTTGTGATAGAGACATGAAAGTCAATATCAAGCTATGTACTTTCGAAAAATGTCCTTATTTGTGTTGTGTATTTTTATGATATTTATTATACCACAGTCATAGTTTTATTTCAGCCTTTATTTCTCCACAAATATCTTTGATTTGACTTTACGTCTAAACCACTGGATCGAATTTAACCCAGTATATCTTGTATGCCTCCGTGGTCTAGCGGTTAAGTCCGTGGATTTAGACTTGGAGGTACCGGGTTCGATTCCATCTGAATTCTATCTGATTGCGAGGTATTTTATATATTTTTATCTACGTTTTTTTGGAAATCTTTATTTTATACAATATATAAAACCATACAAACTGCCTACGTGGTCCAGCTGTTAATTCCGTGGATTTAGACTCGGAGGTACCTCGTCGGGAAACAATAATATTTATTAATTTAAATAAATAAATTTAATTAATATTTAATTTATTTGTGATATTTCTCGAGTTTGGTACGCTGGAGACATCGACGAGCTTGCCACTTGTCATGATTGGCCTATAGTAAATTTGGCTAAATGTGAATACGCTTATTCATAAGCGTGGTTTCTGATCATCCCGAAAGGGAAACGGTCGTGATGATACTTTACTATATCTTGTATAACACGCTCAGACGGGTAACGTCTTGGCGAAGCTATTATATAGATATATCTATATTATATTCTCGCAATATATGCACTCTTGACTTTTATCAATTTCCCAGGAGAACGTATTTTATTCACTAAAATTCTATTACTTTGGAATTCAGAATCCCAATGGTATATTTATTACAAAAAAATTGTAGAAAGAAAACCTTATCTTAAAAATATGTTCATATTTTGGCAAATATGGGAATGTTACATTTTGCTTCTCAAATTTAATTGGTTCTGGATGATATTTTATTTTCGAGTAACCTGAAAGACCGGGCTCGCCCCATGGCCGTCTCCACTAGGGAGTCAGGACACTCCTTGGCCGAACTACATTGACCATGGCAGTATGCCTTCGTCTCGGAGCCAGGTGAAACATCTCGGACACCACGGGCTTTCTTATGCTAGAAGTGCCGGCCGCATTCCTCGTCACGCGGCTCTTAACGACATCATTCGCAGGGCTCTTATTACTGTTGGAGTGTCCGCTATCCTAAAACCCTATGGGATTGCGCGGAGCGATGGAAAGAGGCCCGAACAGCATGACCGTTGGCCGTGGAAACTTGGCTGGTCTTTGGTGTGGGATGCGGCACGTGTAGACCATTAGCCTCATCTATGTACAGGCTACCTCGTCCAGCGCGGGGAGTGCTGCGGTTTCTGTTGAGAACCTCAAGCTGCACAAATACGCCAACCTAGGTACAGGTTACAAGTTTGCGCTGTTTGAGGTCGAGTCGATGAGACCATGAGGACCCTCAGCCAAGCGTCTGGCCAAGGAGTTGTCCAAACGGCTAACGGATAAGTCTGGAGACAGGAAAGCTGGCAATTATTTTTGCCAACGTATTAACTTAGCTATACAGAGGGGAAATGTTGCCAGTCTTCTTGAGACTATCTCTGATTGGACATCTACTGAGAACATTTTTTATTAGGTTTTGTTAATAGTTATTTAATTTTATTATTATTATTGTTTTTTGTACTGTTGTCTTTAAGTAGTTTGTAATTATTATTTTATATTATTTTAACATACATACATACATACATATCTTCACGCCAACTCCCTTGCGAGGTAGGCAGAGACAATTGAGCGCCACTTGTCACGGTCACGACATACCTCTTTCGCTTCTTCGACATTCATCAACCTCTTCATTCATGCCCTTATGAATGTATGGTACTTATGTATGGAAGCGAGACATGGATATGTCAGAATAAGCATGAGAGTAGAGTTAATGCAAAAGAAATAAGGTCGTTACGTCGGATATGCGGCGTCACTTTAACGGACCGCATACGTAATAACGAAATACGTAAAAGGGTAGGTATGAAAGAAAGCATAGGGACAAAAATAAGGAAAGGCATACTCCGATGGTGAGAGATTGACGAACCAGATATATAATGCGAAAGTTGTGGGTAAAAGAGGCCCTGGCAGACCAAGACTCACATATTATTTTTAAATATGTCATTAATAAATAATTATTACTTCTAATAATACAATAAATTCTTCTGGGCCTTTGAGATAATATTATTATTATTAAAAATCTAACCGTTTTACGAAATAAGTTCTTTTTTAGGTTGTTTAGATTTTTTCAGGTTACAAAGGATCTTTGGCAGAAAAAACTAACCTTACATCTTAACATAGCATGTGACCCTACGGCCAATTCAAGGATTTTTTTCGCTGACCACGGGCAATAATATTAATGAATAATAATAAATATTTCCAGACAGGTCACACAGCGCCATCTAGTTTCCGTGGTAAGCAACGAGGCTTGTGTTACGGAAACTAGATGGTTGATAAACTAAATATTATACATATAAACACCCAGACCGAGACAAATTATACAATGTACAACTTGCCCCCGGTGGGAATCGAACCCACGACCTCCCGAGTTCATGGCAACGTTTGTTACCACTAGATCACGGAGGCGGTCAAATGGCAAACTAGTTTTTTTTATAAAACTTGCTTACTGCACATTTTCATACAATTTAGCATTAAAATAAAATTAAAAGTTTTGTTGAATTCTCCAAAGCATTAGTTAAATGAATTTACTATCCCTCGCTATAGAAGAATGATTAAAAACTATGTGACTAAACAAACAATGACCTACTACATCTTCTACTTATGTATGTTGTATAATGTCCAAGAATGGGAACAACTGACGCTAGTCACTAACGACCAGCATCAGTCTCTACCACTATGCCGGTCTAACGAGATGCTTTGTCACACTTCGCTTGAAGGACTCCAGGTTATAGAAGTGGGGAAACACACTGGCTGGCAGAGCATTCCACATCTTCAGCGTGCGACAGATAGTGGGTATGGTATGTGGATGCATATTTTGGCCTGTGCATGTGGTTCCAAATTAATTCCGAAGGACGGTAATATTTTAATTCAAAAATTAAAAATTCTTTATGGCATAAAAACATCTCAACCTAATATAATAAATTAATATTTTTATCTATACTAATATTATAAAGAGGAAAACTTTGTTTGTTTGTAATGAATAGGCTCAAAAACTACTGGACCGATTTTAAAAATTCTTTCACCATTATATGTTGTATTTAATGCCCAGGTCATATGTAGGTCAAGGCTAGGAAATTGTAATAACACGCGAGGTGACCTTGACATCTGGCTACTACACTATTACGGTCAAAATGTTAATTAATTATGAAACTGAAAACAATACTTTTCAAGGACAAACACTTTTAATAATAGTACCTACAATATTATAAATAATAAAGAACTACACGAACAGGCCAAAATATGCAACCACATACCTACCTACCATAGTCACCATCCCTACGCGTACTCATAAATTTAAAGTATTATTCATCTGTCGCACACTGAAGATGGCTCTTCCAGCCAATATGTTTCTCCATTCTTATAACCTGGAGTCCTTCAAGCGAAGTGTGAAAAATTATCTTGTTAGATCGGCATAGTGATAGATGACTGATGCCGGTCGTTAGTGGCTTGCTCACTCGCGGACCTCGCTTACCGCTTACCACGGTGGACGCGATGTCACATGTTGTGTTCTCTCTCCTTCTTAGTTGCTACCCTACTGATCGTGAATCGCAGTTGCAGCTTATCCACCAACCGTCTTTCGGCGTAGTGGATGGCCTGGTGTACAGGGATGCTCAGGTGGTCAGTCACCTGACTGGACCATCGCTTGGAGCTTCTTCCTCTTGTTCTTTTATCGTCAACCTTGCCAGTAATTAGAAGTTTTTCTAGATTATCTTCATCTCTTATTGCAATGCGGCTAAAGTAGGTATTAGTAAACCAAAATGATGCACGTACATATTAATAATTGCATATCAAATTTTAAGGGTTATCATAGGCCAAAGTACTCGTACCTACGGTAAATAAATACTTTTTTTGATGTGTTATGTTTTTTTTGTGATAGTTCGCTTATACTAATAATATAATATGAAGCTTTGTCCGTGTATCTATATGTAGATGTATGTTTGTCTCGCCTTCAAGCCTATAGATATTACTGAAATGATTTTAATGAAATTTGGCAAGTTGTTTCTTAGAACCCTGAGAAGAACATAGCAACAAAAAAAGCTTTTTCTTAAATTGCCTAGAGTTTTTATTTTTACAGTTTTTTCTATATTTGCCTAAAAACAATCAGCTTTTGTCTTATTCACACAACTATTATTAAGTAGGTAATTTAGGTAGAAACTACCTGTTTAAAGTTCATTGTAATAGTTCATTCATTCTTTTATCCTAAAGCTTACCAATAGATTACAGCTGGTACCTACGTAATCTGGCCTTTAAGATAAATCTATTTTAATACGCGATCAAGATCATGGCCTACTTGAACAAAGACAAAATTATTACAATACCTACGATTTAAAAATTAAGTCAAGTAAGAAAAATAATGTGTATAAACAGTTTGCTTATGTTTAAATCCTATTTAGTGAAATGATCATCAGCCAGCGAATCAGCTGACATAGCGTGGAATGTAATAGCTACGTAGGTACAAAGGAAGTGAATAACAAGCCGGTAAAAGAATCGAACGTCCCATTCTCGCATGCGCGCTGCGGCCATTCCGAGCAGTCTGGCAATGCGTGCCCGGCGCCCGAGCGGCGGCGGAAATACCCGAACAGTGCCGACCTCTCTCACAAGGGGATCTCACGTCCATAGAGCTCTTGCGTTATAAAATATTTTGTGCATATTTTAACTAAAAACTGAGTATTGTATGGATATTATACCCTGTGCTGTGTCAGTGATTAATATTAAAAGCATAAAGAGACAATTGTACATGTTCTGTGCGTAAAAATGGACTTGAAATGACAAGGTAGCAGTTATTGACCAAGAGCTCCTAATTGCGTCCTGCTAATTAAGCTAGGCGACAGTATTAAACAACAGAAACACTACACCTACTACGGCCGACTCACGTACGTTTATCTGAAACATTAGCTAGAAAAAATAGAAAATCAACATTTCTCTTCAGTACATCGAAGACAGGGAGATGCCGACGACCTTGCCCGAGAACATAGCTCTGCTGGAAATGATGTCGTCGGACAACATGGAAGATTGTGAGTTGAAAAGTGTGCAGTTACATTTTCCCGAAGAACGACGGCTCCAAAGTGACGGCGCATGCGTGGAGGAGCGAGTATGCACCTCGCGCGGGGACATCCTCGTCGCCGTGCGTGGAAACCGAGCTAAGAAGGCAATTATCACCTACCATGACCTAGGACTCAACTATGCCGCCAATTTTCAAGCCTTCTTCAACTTTGTCGATATGCGGGCGCTTTTAGACAAGTTTTGCGTCTATCACGTGAACGCTCCGGGCCAAGAAGAAGGCGCGCATACTCTTCCTGAAGACTACATCTATCCAACGATGGACGAGCTGGCTAGTCAGGTCGATTTTATTCTAGGACATTTCGGAATCAAATCCTTTATAGGATTCGGAGTCGGAGCTGGAGCTAATATCCTTGCTAGATATGCACTTATCAACCCTACAAAGGTAGACGGCCTTGCTTTGATCAACTGCACATCTACCCAGGCGGGATGGACTGAGTGGTTGTATCAAAAAATCAATACCCGGCAGCTGCGGTCTAACGGGATGACGCAAGGGGCATTGGACTATCTTATGTGGCACCATTTCGGTCGAAGCACCGAGGATAAGAACCACGATTTAGCTTACATCTACAAGGAGTGCTTTTCCCACGTGAATTCTACAAATCTATCCATGTTTATCGATTCTTTTGTTCGTCGAACGGATCTTAATATTGCTCGGGACGGGGCAACTGTTAAGGTTCCCGTGTTGAATGTGACCGGAGCGCTGTCGCCCCATGTTGATGATACGGTGACATTTAACGGTCGTTTGGATCCATCTAAGACTTCTTGGCTGAGCTTGTCGGATTGTGGGATGGTGCTGGAAGAGCAGCCGAACAAAATTGCTGAGGCTTTCAGGCTGTTCCTTCAAGGGGAAGGGTACTACACAAGGTAGAAGACTAACCGCCATGCCTGCCTTTAGGAGTCACGATGCTTACATGCGAGCTTTAACTCTCATTTGTAGTAGCTGCGTTGCAAATGTAGAGACATGTTACTGTTGAAATAAATGTTTATGAAATAAAAAAATATTTTACTGCTTAATACTGTTTGTTTTATTGACCATTTTAACTGCCTCTGTATTCTAGCGGTTAAGATCGTGAATTATTCCTCGAGTTTGGTACGTCATTTGTCATGATGGGCCTATAGTAAAGTTGGCTAAATGTGAATCCGCTTCTATGAAAAAGAAGAACCCCGGCTCGTGATGATAATTTGCCAATCCTGTTTTTGAGAGGTAACCTACTTTTAAAGCATTTAAAATAATTTATTGCCTATTTATGAATCCGTAAATACGGCACATCAATGTCCCCGTTAGCATTAATAAAAACAGGCAAAAATGCGAATAATAATATATACGAGTCATTATATGATAACAAAACAAAAATTAGGCTAATAAATTAACTTAAAAATAAATGACCTGATCAAGTGACAGTGTGCCAAGAACACTTGCAGCATTACCCCACTGCACAGTGATGCTGATTTGCTGCGCAAAAAACCTGCCAGTTCTCTTGTCACAACGACATTTACCAGCCGCATAGACAGTTGGCACGCGGCGAACGAGTGCCTTCACTCCGTAGCCACGACTCAGACTTAGCTGTTAAGGCACGCAGGGCCAACAGTGAAAGAGAGACGGTTTATAGGGTTTTAGTCCGTAGGCGCCTTGGGGTCTCCTTAGGAGGCCTCACGGTGAGTCGGGCATGCGACTCTCACGCGTTGGCCAGGCTGGGGGCGTATCATTGATGATTTATCGATTCCCATAGACAGTTGTTTAAAAAACTTTTTAGCACTTTGCTTTCTCGGTCTCATTGTCTCGATTGATTCAAATACATGTGTGGCCCCTATTCTGTTTCCATAACCGCAACTATTATTTTGTCAAAATAGCATATTTCTTTATTCGCTATCATAATACTGACAGCGAATATGCCAGCATACTGAACTCGTTTCAAAATAATATAGGCGTATTTGCCTAGATTGAGGTTTTCAGCAGAAACCGCCGCACTTCCACGAGCCGGATGAAGTTGCCTGAATGTGCCATGTTATCATCATGTCATGGTCATGCTATCGCTCCGCGAAATCCCAGAGGGTTCTAGGATAATTTATAATAGGGTAGCCAACAGTGCTAACATCACACATGTATTTGTACTTAACACTAAATTAGAAGTTAAATGCTGCACATATATTAGGCGACCACCAATTTACCAGTTTTTTATATTTTATTTTTTTATACACGCACGACATGTGATCTTGAGGTCGGCCTGATGGTAAGTGGTACGCAAGGTCCACAAATGGTAGCAACTGGAATCCGACGCTCATGACTGACAACAGTCCCTAACACTATACCGACTTGACTGGGCATGACGGTGTTAGATGGTAATTGTCATATAGCTTTAATGTTAGTAGCTACTTACTTAAGTACTACTTATTTATCAGTATGGCCGTGTTAGATATTGGGTTATAATGATGTTTAAAAACATTGATATAACCTAACTGTCATTGCCATTTTGTGTTTGTAAGGCCAATACTTGGTTTATTCATATATTTAAATAAGAATAATTCGATTACTAATTAACACAATTATAAAATTGACAAATTCCGAATTATTTTATGTATCGATTATTTATTTAAATTAGTTATTTTTCTGGCAATACAATCAACGTCCTCTGTGACCCAACCGGCAATCCCTATTGGCTAATAAACAAAGATTTGGCTGGTAAACAACCAATAGGCTTGAAATATGGTGAACGGTTATGACGTGACCTGAAACATGTCATGGAAAAGTGCGGGGCAAAATACTGGCTATAAATAGTCTGTCATTTATCGATCCATCATTCTGCCTCTGGCCGCCACTACGAACAGACGCCTACGCCGCCCGCTCCGGTCTCCGCCTCGACTCGCCACTCGTGCCCGTCACCTGTGTCGCCGTCGACCGCCGCCGCCGCCGCCCGTACGCGCCAGTCGCTCGCTCGCCGCCATTTCGCGACCGTTGTTGGTACCTCACCTCGTGTGTCGTGTGCACCGGACCGCGCTCCCGTTTCCGCTCGGTTGTGTTGTGTTGTGCTCAGTTTCGTGTTAGTGTCTACGTGCCCTTACTTGGATTACAGTGTTTGGATCGGATACAGTGTACAGATATCTGTGCGCTGTACTCCACCCGCTCCCTGCCCGTTCGGGTAAGGGTAAGTAGACTCTCGGCCGCCGCTCGAGCCTGACACCTCCAACCTACACCTTCCGATCCCAGGTTTCCACTCCACATCCTCTTTCTCCCCTTCCACTGTTCCATATACCTTACTCACGTCCCGTCCGCTTTCCAACCTCCCACCTGCTTCCGCTCTCCCCTTTCCACCATGGACCCCCCGGTGTTGAAGGACATTCAGTCCTTCTTCCAGGGGTTCCGGGACCCTGACACCCCTCTCTCGGCTATCCTTAGCCAGGCTCCGCCGTCGGTAGCAGCTCTTTTCCCGAGCTTCTGCCAGTCGCCGTGTACAAGTCAACCCGTCGAGTTTTAAAATTTTAAAGTTTTACTCGCAGCGCTCCGGGTCCCACTCTCCTGCCGTCGCAGCAGCATCACCACCAGCTTCACGTAAGTCGCCTCCGGCTCCTCAAGCCACTCAGTACCCCAGCACCTCCGGGGCCTCGCAGGCCACTTCCGGTCGGACCAAAAAGGGTTCGACTCCCTACGCCCGGCCCGCTCGGGCCTCCCGCTCAGGGCGCTCCAGCCGTCGGTCTAGCCGTCGCTCGAGCCGCCGCCGTTCCCTCTCCGCTGCGTCGTCTATGCACTCATACGAGACCGCAAGATCCCCGCCCGCTAGCGGTTCCAAACGAACCCGCAGCCGAAGCCCGCCCAGCGCTCGGTTCTCCCCGACGGACTCAGACGGTTTTACCGTCAGGACCTCCACGGCAAAAAATGTGGGGATCAATATCAAGGTCATTGCACCTACAAGATCGGACTTCCGAGCCCTAACGTCCCTTCTGGACGAAATGCGTGTGGGCTACCACACGTACACTCCTGAGGAGGACCGCCTCCTCAAAGTCGTTCTCCGGGGCATCCCGGAATCGTTCTACACCGACGTGATAAAAGACGACCTCGTAGCACAGGGGCTACCGGTCGTCTCCGTCTCACAAATGAAGGGGAGAGGCCGTAAGCCTTTCCCGCTTTTCCTTGTAGCCCTCCAGCCCGTCGCGGCGGCAAAGAGGGTCTACGACGTCACTAGGGTGGCCGGCCTTGACGGAGTCAAGGTGGAGGCCCCCAAAAAACGCGGTGTCCCTGGTCAATGTCACCGCTGCCAGCTTTACGGCCACGCCGCCCGCAACTGCCGCGCGGCCCCGAGGTGCGTGAAGTGCCTCCAACCGCACGCGACATCTGCCTGTTGTCGCAACCAAGAGACGGACGGCCTTCCATCGTGCGTCCTCTACAACTCGTCCGGCCACACGGCCAATTACAAGGGCTGCCCGCGCGCCCCTCAACCGAAAAGACAGGCCAAGCGGGGCGGAAAGCCGCGCCCGAAGCCTGCATTCGCCAGGAGGGAAATACCTTTCCCTCCGGACCAACCCAAGGAGAAGTTCGTCGCGGCTCCTCCTCCCTCCAAATCGGCTTGGTCTAAACCCAAGCCCACCCCCACGAACAGGCACCTGCTTTGCCGCAGCCGCCCAAACCCCAGCCGCAACCGCAACCGCAGCCGTCCGCGGCCCCCGCTTCTAGCGGTCCCTCCACATCCGACGTCGATGTCGCAGCGATAATCGACCCCATTCTGTCCTTCAGCCCCTCCATGCTGAAGGAGTTAGTGGAGCTGTCGGCGAAGCTGGCAGCCGCAAAAACTCCTGGGGAAAAAATAATGGCGCTCGCTACACATAGCGCGGTCGTTGAATACGTCCACTCTCATGCCGGATAGACCTAAGAACCGGCTTAAACCCAGGGCCGTAAGCTTGGTGTCCTTCAACATCAACGGCCTCTCCGGTGAACTTGACGAAGTCAAGTCCTTCGCTAACGAGCACTGCCTCGATTTCCTCCTACTGCAGAAACCCTGCTTAAACCCAAACATAGAGGCTTCAGGATTTCAAACTACACTCAGATCCGAGACGACCGTATCAGCGGCCAGCAAGGAGGTGGCACCGCCATCTACTTCCGCTCGTCGCTGCACTGCACTCCTCTCTTACCTCCGCAACTGAGTACCCTAGAGGTCTCAATCTGCAAGGTCGCAATGACAGGCCATTCAACCCTAACCATTGCTTCCGTCTGTCTTTCCCCAAGTAAGCGTATTGCTCGCGCCGACTTGGAAACTCTCTTCGCCCTAGGTGACTCTGTCATTCTCTTCAGCGACTTCAACTCCCGCCATAGGGATTGGTCCGAGGGCCAACCCAACGTAAATGGCAGGCTCGCCGCCCTCCGCGAACCCCTTGGGTTCGATGTTTTCGCTTCCATGACTCCCACTCACTATTCGAGAGGGAATCGTAAGGGCATCCCGCACGCTCCCTCCATACTAGACATAGCGCTAGTGAAGGGGGTCTCCCTTAGCCTGAGAGCGATCCAAACGCTCACCGAGCTCGACTCGGACCACAGGCCTGTTCTCCTACAGCTCGGTGCCCCAGCCCAGAGACCTGACGACACCCGGACCATTGTGGACTGGGAACGCGTCAGCTCTAGGCTGGCCGACCTCGAAGCACCCGCCCTAGCCAACATTCCGGAGACGGTCGACTCACTCGAACACGTGAGCCCGTCTATCGACTCTCTCACCTCCCACCTGAAAGCCTCTATCGCTGAGTGCTCTCGCCAAGTCCCCGCCGACAACCACCGCTGGAAATTACCTCCGGAGGTTAAAGATTTTATGCGCAGACGCAACGCTGCCGTAAGAGCCCACGACCGATGTCCCTCCCCGGCCAATAGGGCTGCGATGAGGAAACTACACAGACGCGTTAGAGAGTCTATCCGCGAGATGCGGAACTCTAGCTGGGAACAGCTAATGAGTGACATCTCGCCCAGCCACAAGTCCTACTGGACCCTGGCTCGTCGCCTTCGAGCTGACGGCATAGCGCACTCGCCGCCGATCACTAGACCCGATGGCACTGTAGCTTTCGAGGACTACGAGAAGGCGGAAGCCCTCGCCGACAGCCTCGAGCTGCAGTGCTTCGAGAGCACTCGGCCCTCTCCCGCCTACCACGAGGCCATGGTGAACGCAGGGGTCGCGAGACTCCTAGCCGCCACCCCCGCCTCCGAAATCCGGCCCGCTTCCCGGGACAAAGTCCAAAAGACCATTAATGGTCTCAAAATCAGGTCTGCGCCAGGTTTGGATGGTATTCCAAACAAGGCCCTCAAATACCTCCCCGTACAGCTTGTCGCTACTCTCACTTAAGTTATTAATGTCTGCCTTGAGCAACACCATTTTCCGCCCGCGTGGAAGGAAGCCGACGTCATCGGCATCCCTAAGCCCGGCAAGCCACTAACTGATCCTTCTAGTTACAGGCCCATCAGTCTGCTGAAGACCCTCGGGAAGATCTACGAGCGCATCATCCTCACCCGCATCAAGGACTTTGTCCACCCCTCCGATGGTCCCAGCAGGATCATCGCCGAGCAGTATGGCTTCCAACCCAAACACTCGTGCACTCACCAAGTCCACAGGATCGTGGAGTACGTCTCCCAGGGCATAGAGTCCTCCTCCCTCTTCGGCTCCAACACAGGCGCCATCTTCCTTGACGTCGCCAAGGTCTTCGATAAGGTCTGGCACAAAGACCTCATCTACAAGCTTCACATGCTCGGCCTCCCGGACCGACTCGTTCTACTCCTTCGCGATTACCTCTTAGACAGGAGGTTCGCGTATCGTCACGACTCAGCTCGTTCCTCCTCCCGCCCCATCAGGGCCGGAGTGCCGCAAGGTTCGGCTCTGTCCACTCTCCTATATGCCATTTTTGTAAATGACATACCCGTCAGTGCGCCGGTCAAACTGGCCCTCTTCGCCGACGACACTACCCTCTTTGTGAGGCACCATAGTGTCGACCGTATCTCCCACCACCTCCAGCAGTCTATCGATCGGCTCGCCGATTGGTTCGAGCGCTGGAAGATCACAGTCAACGCCAGCAAGAGTGCTGCCCTCCTCTTCCACAGAAAGCCAATACTCCTGGATCATCCGTGCACCGTCAGGCTGGACGGAGTCGCCATCCCCTGGGTCAAGACCGTCAAGTATCTTGGCGTCACTCTCGACAGTAAGTTGTCATTCAAGCCCCATATTCTTCGAGTATGTTCCAGAGCCCGCTTCTACCTCCACCGCCTGTCAGGGATGATCGGCAGGAAGAGCAAGATGTCCGCGCGGAACAAGCTCACTATCTACAAAGCTTGTGTTCGGCCCGTCCTCACTTACGCCAGTCCGGCGTTCGCCCACACTAATCCGTCTCTTATTAATAAGCTTCAGGTGATCCAGAACAGGTTCCTGCGCCAGGCGGCGGACGCCCCCTGGTTCGTGCGCAACGTGAACCTCCACCACGACCTCAACGTCGAGCCCATCACCAAGTGGCTGCGGCAAGCGTCGCTACGCTACTTCTCCAAGGCGAGTAACCACTCTAACCCTCTCATACTTGCTCATACGACCTTCTGGAAGAGGCGTCGTCCCAGAGGTGTCCTGCACGACACCGATGACCCGCTCACGACGAGGCTCAATCGACTGATTGAGGCCTCCGCCAAGTCCTCTGGCCGCCAACCTAAGGACCCCCCGACCCTACCTCGGCCACCTCCTCCGTTCCAGTTGCCGCCGACCCAGCCGCCGCTGTCTTCGTCCTCCTCCTCCATTACCCTCTCGATGGCTTCCCCGCAGACCCCTACCCCTCAGGTTGGGTCTGCTGCCGTCGAGTAGACTTTTTGCTTCGCATGCTTGCATGACGCGGCGAACGAGTGCCTTCACTCCGTAGCCACGACTCAGACTTAGCTGTAAAGGCACACAGGGCCAACAGTGAGATAGAGACGGTTTATAGGATTTTAGTCCGTAGGCGCCCTGGGGCTTCACTAGGAAGCTTCACGGATGAGTCGGGCATGCGACCCCCACCCGCGTTGGCCCTTCAGGCAGGTGGCGTATCATTGATGATTTATTGATTCACCGTCTATAAAAAAAAAAAAAAAAGATCGCTCGATCTCTTTTGGCGGCGCCTCGAAACAAGTAACATCGCTGGTGTGCTGTGCTATTGCTTCGTACATACAGCTAAGTACTTTAATTAAATTATTAGAACGTGTTTTACTGATGTTAAGGGAATAGTGAATAATTAGTTTTATAATTGGTAATTAATAAAACAACCTTAACCTGATGTCTAACTATGGTCAATAATTGTATTGTAATAATTGTTAATGGTAACTAAGGAGTATTAAATGTACTACTCTTGGCTAAACTATTATAAATGTTATCTTTATAGTATAAATGTGGTATAGTACTTTAGTGTTAGAATATAAGAGGTTATCATTACTAAATAATAATTATGTAAGCTGTTAGTGCTAGATAGTTATGCTTTGATGATGTTAATAGTTGATATAAGGTAGCTAAAGGTTATGAATCGTGGCATACTTGATCTAAACTATTATAAAGTTTATCTTAATAGAATAATTGTTATGAGATGATGTTAGTGTTGACGTAAAGGTCATTATGTCTATAATAATTGTAATGTTAATGCTGTTAATATTTGTTTATACGTAACGGAAGTATATTTATCGTAATATACTTAATATAATGATGACCTTTATTTGGTTAACAATCTTCAACTATATTCATACTCTCAGTATTGTATATTTAGTTATAAGTAATCATAACTAATGTCATGATGAAACTACATGTTAAAAGATAATAAGCCTGAAGGAGTTTCTTACCACTTCTTCTCCTTCAGGGAAAATAATCTTAAAGTGGATTAAAATATCAATTGGAAATAATACAACGCCTTTTATTTGCAGTTATCGTTAGTGTCCTTATTAGGTAGTTTAGATCTTAAATAGATATCACTCTACTATGACTTTCTATTGGGTATCTAGCATGGGACTTAGCACTAGTTTAGCATCCTGACCAATGCTAATGCAATTTAGTTATGCCCATTTACAGCAGTAATTATTTAAATGTGACATATTATAATAATAAAATTGAAATATATTCTTGACAAAGCTCATTTGCAGCTGCTAAATTAATAATTTATTAATATTTGTGCCGGATCGCGAGGTTTAGTAGTGGACTGTATATTGGCTTCCCTCGATGTTAGTAGGTGACGTATCCTCACGACCGGTGTAACGACATCATGCGGGGTAGACAGGGGGGTTCGTTGTTAAGATCCCGGACGGGTTCAGGCGGAATAAAACTCCATGCTTCAGGAAGGTCTTCTCAGGTGTCCTCGGGCTTGCAGTTCTTCTTGTTGGCTCGGCGAAATCGGAATGTCGGAACCGCAAGCCCGTCTGTCTTTTATAATACTCACTTGACCTCGATTTTGAGCTTACACGTGTTTGTCGGCTTCCTTTGCCAACACGGTAAGCCCCGCCCCCTATTGGAATAGTCCTATTAGAATGTTTACATTATAACCAATAGGGGACAGAATGCCCGCTCCGACCGAGATGTAAAGTCGATGGAGCGAGCACCAAAATTTCCTGCTGAGATCAAGTGAGCAATAAGACAACCCTCGAAATACTTTATTATCATAAAAGTCCCTAATACAACGTCTGCATCTGAGCAGGGAGACTTACACAATCATTTTTAGCTGGGCTGACCTGGAATACATCCTAGACCCTCTCCAGATCAGCCCAGGTACACACTGAGGCACCTGGACGGCTTCCAGGCTACCTAGGTCCTCACTAGGATACCTAGGCAGCAGCCGCGATCGACTTTCCTAGACTGGCCATAACAAGTCCGAGATCCTCTCGGGACCAGTCCAGGTTCCGTCCAGGATACCAATACCCATTCTAGGCAGCCTAGGCACTCGCAGAGCTACCTAGCGACCTGAATTTACAATATTCCAGGCTGGCCAAGAATACACTCGAGACTCTCTCGTGGCCAACCTGGATACCTTACAATAAAACATCTCGTTTTATTATCACAAATAAGATTAATATTGTTATCGCGAACAAAGCGTACCTTCCAGGTACGGCGACATAGACCAAACGTTATCGCGAACAAAACGCATCCCTTGGGTGCGGCGGTAAAGACCAAACATATTACCGCGAACAAAGCGCTTCCCTTGGGTACGGCGATAAGGACTACAACACATTGTCGCAAACATAGCGCACCCTTTAGGTACGGCGATAATAAGCTAGGCTTGACCGAGATGACGTCATCACACCGTCTCTCGGCCAGGCTAGGGTCAAAAGGTTATTCTTTATTATCACACACAAATAAAAAACACACAGTAGTCATCAAATAAACACAAGTAAAAATACACAGTAATCGTCAAATAAACACACGTAAAAATACACTAAGAAAATACACGATTAATACACAATTATTATTATTTCCTGGTTACGACCAACGCAAATTCCTAAGCTATCACATAGCTATGTCCGGGCTACGACCACCTCTTTTGTTATTGTCTTATCTTTATCACTAGTAACTTTTATCACTAATTGTTCGTGATTGATAGGCGGCCGTCCCGTACATCCTCCCGCCGCACATCGCCGTCCGTCCTGGAGGGCCGATGTGTTAACTGCTGGAAGGGTCGGCCGGCTCCGCGCTTGCAATGATGACGAGTTTCTTCGTCGGTCGCCGCAGGAGTCCTCCCGCCGTCTTCACGTCGACGGCTCGCACGATGCCGTCAGCTCCCGGGAAACACCTCTCCACGATCCCACGTGGCCACGAGTTGCGGGGAAGGTTGCCGTCCGCTATCAGGACGACGTCTCGCAGCTGGATTGGAACCCCTTTTCCGTGGGGCTCCCGCCGGTGTTGCAGCTCGGGCAGGTACTCCCGGACCCATCTCTTCCAGAAGTGGTCGGCAAGTCGCTGGGCGGTGCGCCAGCTGGCACGGCCGATGAGCTCGCCGTCGTCAAACCTCCCTGGCAGAGGTACGCGGGCCGGTCCACTCAGTAGGAAGTGGTTCGGAGTCAGCGACTCCTCGTCTTCTGAGTTCACAGATACGTGCGTGAGGGGGCGGCTGTTAACGGTGTACTCCGCCTCGGCCAGCAGAGTAGTCAGCACCTCCTCCGATGGATGCCGCTCGTGTAGTGTAGTGGCAAGGGCCGTCTTCACCGACCTCACCAAACGTTCCCAGGCGCCGCCCATGAATGGGGCACCTGGGGGGATGAAGCGCCATCTTATGGCGCGGAAATTCGCCTCTCGCTGTGTGGCCTTCTCCGCAGCGTCCCTCAGCTCCTTCTCGGCGCCCCGGAGATTTGTCCCGTTGTCCGACCACATCTCGGTCGGGCAGCCTCGGCGCGCAACCATGCGCCGCAAGGCCATCACGGCGGAGTCCGTGCTCAGCGAACCCGCGAGCTCCAGATGGACCGCCCTAGTGGTAAGGCAGGTAAAGAGGGCGACGTACTTCTTCTGGGTCCCTCTCCCAAAAGTCACGCTGATTGGACCAAAGTAGTCCACTCCGCAGAAGGTGAAGGGTCGACGGTGGTGGCCCAGGCGACATTCGGGATGATCTCCCGTGGGCGGCGTCGGCGGCTTCGTCCTCCTGATCCTGCAGAGTAGACACCTGCTAATGATAG
This sequence comes from Tinea semifulvella, assembly GCA_910589645.1. Classification (NCBI taxonomy): domain Eukaryota; kingdom Metazoa; phylum Arthropoda; class Insecta; order Lepidoptera; family Tineidae; genus Tinea; species Tinea semifulvella. The sequence continues at coordinate 9,035,563 of OU342620.1, forward strand.
ACCGAGCAGTCGGCCGGAGATGCAGAATCCAGTAGCGTTGTCTGCACTCATTGATGACCGCTTCGGTGCTGGCGTGGTGTAGATCCCGATGGACGCGCTCGATGATGAGACGAGCGACGTGATCCCGACCGTCGAGAACTGGTGGACTCTTCATTTCGGGGGGCACCTCGGTTACAGCCCCTATCCTCGGCCGAAGTCTGATGAGCCCGTCGACGATCACCACCGCCAGTGGATGCAGCCTGCTGGTCTTCAGAATGTCCCGTCCTGCTGCCAAGTCCTTCAGCTCCATGGTGAAGGTCTTCTCCTGGCTATCCCTCAGCAGCAGGAACTCAGCTCTCTCTAAGTACTCAACGTCAATTAATTTATACTTATCTTGCGGAGTTTCTTTTTTCAATATACGCGCAGAGTTATTCGTTTTAGACGGCCAATTTTTATCCGTATCATTACGGCGGTTTCGCTTATAGTGTGTTATCACTTTTTGGCGTCTACACAGTCCGACGAATTGTAACACTCTCGCGGTGGCTCGGAGAAGTCGCAACCAACTGGAAAATCGCGCACTATCCGGTAGGCATGTCGACGTTTCTTTTTTCGATACGGTGTTCACTCTTTCCTCACCGGTGTCAACGATTTCCATTATGTTCTCCGAAGGCCACGTCGATCTCTCTTGTTTGAGAAACTCCGGTCCATGACTCAGTCTGTGGTGTCCGTCTTCTCTGCGGATGGCACCTTCCTCAAGGGTCTTCATGGCCCTCTCTTCGTGCATCTCACCATCAGCTCTCACGTGGTGGTTATAGTGGACCCTTTGTCCCAGAGTGCGCGTGTGGGCGCCGTGCAGCACCCAACCCAACTCGGTGAGAGAAGCGACCGGTTGGGAACGCTTCCCACGACGTACCTGTGACGCTAGGAGAAGTTGCCAATTATCTTGGCCGATCAGCAGTCTCGGCTTGGTCTTCTCGTACACTAGTTGATCCCTGATGTCACTAAGGTGTCCGCACTCTTCGATGTCCCTGCCCGCTACCACCTGCGGGGACAGGTCCAGGTTGCTCATTGTCCTCGCTGTAGCCGTGGTCGACCCCGTCCTTCCATCGAGTCGCACTCTAACTCGCCGGGATGTACTGGATAGCCTGTTCTGCGTGGCTATGCCCTCAATGGCTAGGGGCTCCTCGGGCCCACTAGCTCCAATCTCCCGGGCGAGCTCTTCATCGATGAGTGTCACAGTAGAGCCATCGTCCAACAATGCTGCAGTCCGCACCTCTCCCGCCGGTCCCGAGACAGTGAGTGGCACTATCTTCAAAAATACCTGGGATCGGCATAGGCTCCAGACTGAGGCCACCGTGTCTGTTCTCGGGGCGGCCTCTTCTCGGTGTAGCAGCTTATGATGACTCTCGCGGCAGTCGTTGATTCCGCACGACTGCCGTTCACATCGATGGTATCGATGGTAGGGGTTGAGGCAGCGAAAACATACCCGTTTCGCTGTTGCCGTAGCCCACCGCTCCTCAGTCCCCATTTTCCTGAACTGTTGGCACGACGCCAGCTCGTGCCTCTGTCTGCACAGGCAGCAGTTCCTCTTCTTTGGGGGCGGTGTAGCATCCTGCAGCTCCTCCACCATCGCGACCGCGGTGTTCGCTCTTTGAGCCCTCTTGAGCGAAGGTTTCTGAAATCTCTTCTCTTCGTGTCTTGCATCGACTCTTCTATTGTCGGGCCAGCCAATATTCTTACCTCCCATTTGTAGACCTACGAGCGCCTCATCGATGGGCATCGTCTCGGCGTATACTGCGGCTTCTCGCTTCATAAATGCTGCAACCAGGCTCACATTCTCGGGAGCTCTGGAGATCAGGTAGAACTGTGTCCATCGGTGAAACTGCGTTGTGGATAGTTTCGAAAGTACCTGATCTGTCAGCCTCGGGTGGTGTAGGTACCTTAAGCATTTGAGCGCCGTCGCCGCCGCGATGATGTTGTTGAGGCGGCTTGAAAACTGGACGATGTCCCGCGGTTTGTCAGAGATGTTCGGGAGGTCGAGTAGCTTCGTCTCGTACACACGGCCGACTAACTTCGGTCGGGCAAAGCTGGTCTCGAGTCCCTCGATGATCTTGTCCGCTGAGCAGTTGGAGTACAGGAGCGCTTCTGAGTCTTCCCGTGCTCGTCCTGTGAGGCTGCTTCTAAGCCGTGACACGTTCTCCATGTTCGAGAAGTATGGTGCGGTGTCCCGGTATGATGTCACGAACACCATCCATTCCAGAGGGTTGCCGCTGAACTGCGGGAGTTCTGGAATCCTGGAGAACGGCATCTGGTGCCATGGCCGCTGCCTACCTTGCTCAAATTGCCCCTTCCGCTCCGGCTGGTTGTCTTCTGGGAGCCATTGGATGGCCTGGGAACCCTGCTGTCCGAAGGAGACCCTTCCCTGGGGAGGGGCCGTCGGCAGAGTTCGGTTGCATTGCTCACCTGGGAATGCGCTGGAATACCTCTCCAGATGAGGGCCCCTCTCCAGGGACGTGGAAGCTTCTCCTCGCTGAGAAGCGATGCGGTGCTCCCTGGGCGCCGCACTGGAAAACCTCTCCAGATGAGGGTCCCTCTCCAGGGACGTGGAAGCTTCTCCTGGCTGAGAAGCGATGCGGTGCTCCCTGGGCGCCGCACTGGATAACCTCTCCAGATGAGGGTCCCTCTCCAGGGACGTGGAAGCTTCTCCTGGCTGAGAAGCGATGCGGTGCTCCCTGGGCACCGCGCTGGAAAACCTCTCCAGATGAGGGTCCCTCTCCAGGGACGTGGAGGCTTCTCCTGGCTGAGAAGCGATGCGATGCTCCCTGGGCATCGCGGTGGAAAACCTCTCCAGATGAGGGTCCCTCTCCAAGGACGTGGAGGCTTCTCCTGGCTGAGAAGCGATGCGGTGCTCCCTGGGCACCGCGCTGGAAAACCTCTCCAGATGAGGGCCCCTCTCCAGGGGCGTGGAGGCTTCTCCTGGCTGAGAAGCGATGCGATGCTCCCTGGGCATCGCGCTGGAAAACCTCTCCAGATGAGGGCCCCTCTCCAGGGACGTGGCGGCTCTCGGTCCAGGAGCAGGGCCCGCTTCGGCGTTCCGCGCGGAGCGGGCAGGACAGAGACCGACGGACTCGTGGATCGGCAGTGGCTCCTCGGGATGTGGCTGCGTGGTCCTCGCTGAATGCTGTAGACTCCGGTCTACCCATTCTTCCACGTTCACAGATGCCTCGTCGCTGGAGCTTCCGCTGTCGATCCTCCTACGTTGCTTGCTTAAGAAATCTTCGAGTTCCGCTTCTTTCTTCATTATCTGAAGTTCTCTTCTTAATTTGGCTTCCCGGTCTTGGGCGCGCGTAGTCTTCACAGACACGACGGAGGCGCGCGAAGACGCGCGGGAAGCTCGCTTTGAAGGGACCCCCACGATGGTCCCCATGGTCGACGTCCTCAGCGTACCCGATATAGACGCCTCGGTCGACCCATGGGACCAGGCGGGGTCCGTCACTCGGGATTCACCCGATGTCGATGGCGTTGATTCCGATGTCCGGGGCCCGGATCCGAAGGCAGCCTCCGCAGTTGACTGGGCGGAGGGTTCTTCGGCCGGCACTGTCTTCCCCGTGAGCGACCGCGTAACTGGCATCCTCTTCCTGGTCTTCTATCTTCCTTCCTGAAGATGGAGTGTTCCGACGATTCCCCTGAAGCCGTCCTCTAGTCTTGATCCGGCTCGAAGGACCAAACGATGTGCCGGATCGCGAGGTTTAGTAGTGGACTGTATATTGGCTTCCCTCGATGTTAGTAGGTGACGTATCCTCACGACCGGTGTAACGACATCATGCGGGGTAGACAGGGGGGTTCGTTGTTAAGATCCCGGACGGGTTCAGGCGGAATAAAACTCCATGCTTCAGGAAGGTCTTCTCAGGTGTCCTCGGGCTTGCAGTTCTTCTTGTTGGCTCGGCGAAATCGGAATGTCGGAACCGCAAGCCCGTCTGTCTTTTATAATACTCACTTGACCTCGATTTTGAGCTTACACGTGTTTGTCGGCTTCCTTTGCCAACACGGTAAGCCCCGCCCCCTATTGGAATAGTCCTATTAGAATGTTTACATTATAACCAATAGGGGACAGAATGCCCGCTCCGACCGAGATGTAAAGTCGATGGAGCGAGCACCAAAATTTCCTGCTGAGATCAAGTGAGCAATAAGACAACCCTCGAAATACTTTATTATCATAAAAGTCCCTAATACAACGTCTGCATCTGAGCAGGGAGACTTACACAATCATTTTTAGCTGGGCTGACCTGGAATACATCCTAGACCCTCTCCAGATCAGCCCAGGTACACACTGAGGCACCTGGACGGCTTCCAGGCTACCTAGGTCCTCACTAGGATACCTAGGCAGCAGCCGCGATCGACTTTCCTAGACTGGCCATAACAAGTCCGAGATCCTCTCGGGACCAGTCCAGGTTCCGTCCAGGATACCAATACCCATTCTAGGCAGCCTAGGCACTCGCAGAGCTACCTAGCGACCTGAATTTACAATATTCCAGGCTGGCCAAGAATACACTCGAGACTCTCTCGTGGCCAACCTGGATACCTTACAATAAAACATCTCGTTTTATTATCACAAATAAGATTAATATTGTTATCGCGAACAAAGCGTACCTTCCAGGTACGGCGACATAGACCAAACGTTATCGCGAACAAAACGCATCCCTTGGGTGCGGCGGTAAAGACCAAACATATTACCGCGAACAAAGCGCTTCCCTTGGGTACGGCGATAAGGACTACAACACATTGTCGCAAACATAGCGCACCCTTTAGGTACGGCGATAATAAGCTAGGCTTGACCGAGATGACGTCATCACACCGTCTCTCGGCCAGGCTAGGGTCAAAAGGTTATTCTTTATTATCACACACAAATAAAAAACACACAGTAGTCATCAAATAAACACAAGTAAAAATACACAGTAATCGTCAAATAAACACACGTAAAAATACACTAAGAAAATACACGATTAATACACAATTATTATTATTTCCTGGTTACGACCAACGCAAATTCCTAAGCTATCACATAGCTATGTCCGGGCTACGACCACCTCTTTTGTTATTGTCTTATCTTTATCACTAGTAACTTTTATCACTAATTGTTCGTGATTGATAGGCGGCCGTCCCGTACAATATTTATATTTTAACCTTAGTATAGGATATTGACAAGGCCTCTTTACAGCTGCTTTAATTATTTTTACTTTACTTTATATATATATATGTGTATATATATATATAATTATTATTATTTTTTAATTTTTTTTGACAAGGCCATTTTACAGCCGTATAATTTTGTTTTATTTAAATATTAATGTTTCTTTTTGTTTTTATTTTGCTTTTGTTATATTTCCTTTGACACTGCTTTAACCTGCAGTTCTGTTCCTTGCCTTATAGCACTCTCCAGGCAGGACAAATGTGTTGTACTTGTGTTTGTAACCTTAGACTTAGCCGAATTCCGGTGGGAATGTATGGCGGTACGTAAAGAATAAGAATAAGAATAAGAATATCTATCTCTCTCTGGTCCAAATATCTATCAATTCGAGCCTGATTCCGAAACACTTTAGGGTTTATCGGCACGAACGGTGGATGCTTCCCCGCCACAGCAGATTGGGCAAATTATCACTAGATCAGTCATTTGCATTGATATCATATGTCAATTTTTACTTTCAATGTGAACTAATATTGTAAGCTTGCCATGGTGATATTTATTTATTTGTAAACCGCTCTTAACAAGACTTACCTTTATGGTCTATAAAAAATTACAATATTATAAAAAATAATGTTATTTAGAAAACTAAAACTAATTCTGAAACAATAAAAAAAACTTTAATCCCTTCAAAAAATATATATTATCACGACAATACGAAATTTACCTACTTCAAGGAATATTAGAAATATTAAACATGAGATTGTCTCTGTCTGTCGTGTTCCGCAATTACGCCTAAACTACTGAACCAATTTAAATGAAATTTAGTACAGAGATAGTCTAGTAGAGCCTGAGAAAAGACTACTAAAGCTACTTTATAATGCGAAAAAAGAGCTGTAGGGGGTTGAAATAGGAAGTAGTAGTAGTAGTCATCTTCGCCCTTGGGGCGGAACGCTCCAGGGTTATCTCCATTTTAAGCGTGCGTTATTCACGGTTGGCGACGACGGCCCGCTGGTTCCTTGTTTTACCTCGACGGCTCAAGCCACTGAATGGACCACTGTAGGATCTGTGGCACAGTCTATTAAATGTTGTTAGTAACTGCTGGTTACGATTCTGCCCCCAGGATCTCACGGGGCAGGGGACGGCCCTCCGGTGGCCGTGCGTGCAGCGGTGCGATTCCCCGAAGATGGTCGAAGCGGCTGTGGTCGGCTCGATCGAACATGGATTTCGAGAGCCTGGCCACAAATTGCTCGATTGTGAGTGGAGATAAAAGTTTGCATGGAAATTACGTCATTTTTAAAGCTAGAAGCTTGAAAATTACATTTTAGGCTTTTGTTTAGATAGGAATAAAGACGACATTTAAAGTTTGTAAATTACCATATAAACAATATATATATACTTCCGTCTTATTGTAGTAGTAGTTCTTCTTCGCCATTGGCGGAACGCTTCAGGGTTAACCCTATTTAGCGGGCATTAATCTCGGCGGGCGTGGACCCGCTGGTTTCTTGTTTTGCCCCGGATGATGCGGGGGTGTAGGGTATGTGGCACCTGGGAGGAATTCATTATTGGTGGTGTATAGCTGCGTGTTTATTATGACGACGACTGCGGGTTATGCCTCGGGCCCCAGGATCTCCCGGGGCAGGCGGCGTCCATCCGGTGGCCGTGCGTGGAGAGGTGCGATGCCCCGAAGATGGTTGAAACGACTGCGGTCGGCTCGATCGAACATGGACTTCGAGAGCCTGGCCACGAACCGCTCGATGGTCTCCATCTTCAGGTCATCGTGGAGTACGGTGTTGCGCACGAACCACGGAGCGCCGACGGTCGCGCGCAAGGAAATATTCTGTTGGGTCTGAATTGCGGCCGCTATGGATGGCGACACCAGGTGGTGCCACGTTGGTGCGGCGTAGGTCAGGCGTGAGCGGACGAACGTCTTGTAGATATTGACTTTCACACGGGGTGGTAACCACGAATGCAGCAAGGGACTCAGCGTCTTATTGTATGTTATTGTTTTGTTTATGTTTTTGTAAATTTTCTTGGCTTTATGCACTTTTTTTTTTATTGATTTCTTCATCTGTCTTCACAGTGGATTTATATTTTTGTGTATAGTTCGTTACGGAGATCCAGCGGATGGTGGGTACATTAATTGAAAAAGAATATACGGTAGAATTGGTATGGATTCCAAGTCATCAGGGTATTGTAGGTAATGAAAAGGTGGATAGTGAAGCAAAGTTGGCCACTAATGGAACTATTGACCCATGCTTTAAATGGACAGCAACAGAATTTAAAAAGGTCATTAAAGCTGGAGTTAATAGCTACTGGGACATTATGTGGAAAACCAACAATACTAGATCTCTAACCCTAGTCCGTAGTTCAGTATTGGATAAAACCCCAGTCCCCCGGACATGTAGACATGACGAATCTGTACTAACTAGACTGCGAATCGGGCATACCAACCTAACACACATCCACCTTATGACAAAAAAACCAAAGAATAAATGCGATAGATGTACTTCTGAGGTGTCTGTTAGTCACCTTCTAATAGATTGCAGCGCTTACGATAATGACAGATCTCGCTTCAATTTACCCCCAACACTAAAAATGTGCCTCAGTGATGAACATTATCAGGATGTGTTCAGCTTCTTAATTACGGTTAATATGTTTAAAAATATTTAAACCCACTGTAGAATTCATGTGTTATTTTGAGCGGTCGCTTATGACCATGTTGTTAGCGACCTTAAATAAATAATAATAAAAAAATAAAAAAAGTGAACTCATTCATGGCCTTATGTATTGTGTAAAATTTGATAATATTGTATTTTCGGTTATGCTGTTGGAGTTCCAGATAAATTAATAGTTAAAAGTGATCAAGTCCAGAAACCACGCTAATAAAGAGTTTTCACATTTAGCCAACTTCACTATAGGCCAATCGTGGCAAGCTCGTCGATGTCTCTAGCGTACCAAACTGGAGAAATATCACAAATAAAAATTAATAATATTATTGTGTCCCGACCAGGAATCGAACCCGGTACTTCCGAGTCTAAATCCACGGACTTAACCGCTAGACCACGGAGATAGTTTATAAAAAAACCGCATAACATTGACTTCTTTATTTTTATATGACCTAGCTCAAGAAAGCCCGTGGTGTATGAGATTTGATGAGTTATCATGAATACCCGGTCAATAGACTCAATGTATACATGAGTCACTTGTGATGTTTATAAGCTAGCTTATCTAAACAGGTACTCATAAGTAACAATGTGTTTATCTTTTTATATCTGATATAAATCGATCGCGTGCCATTATAACAACTTTAATAAAATGTCTACAATAACTGTGTTGGCAATAAAAGCTTTTTTACTAGGTTTTTTATGATTCATTTTTTTTTTTGTTTAACAGTAGTAAGTTTTTAATTGTTTTAACAGTAATAAGTTTTTAATTTTTTCTTCTTTTTATATTGGTGAATGCTGTGACACCTAATTGGTACATATATTAGATAAGCTATAATTATACTATGTTATGTGTGTGATAATATATGTACTGCTGTGTGTACTAAATAAATAAATAAATTCAATTCAATTTATTTATTTACCATATGAACATAAAGTACACTCGGTTTCGCCAGTTATACATATTATTGGTTACCAATCATGGCAGGATAGCAGAAGAATGCCATTAATAGCAAAGAACAGCCATCGTCATTTACCACTTAGCACTACAGATAATCAATACCTACATAGATGCTGCTAAACAAAGTCGTTGTCACTTAAAATCTAGAATATAATAAATTAAATATAAATTAAAAGCTACCTAAATAATACAATTAAAAATAAACTAAACTATGAATAAAAAATAACTGTGGTCTAGCGGTTAAGTCCGTGGATTTAGACTCAGAGGTACCGGGTTCGATTCCTGGTCGGGACACAAACATATTCATTGATGTATTTATTTAATATTTAATTTATTAGTGATATTTCTCTCCTTTGGTACGCTGGAGACATCGACGAGCGATTTGTACTAGAATACTAACTTGTACTAGAATACTAACAGTCATGATTGGCCTATAGTAAAGTTGGCTAAATGTGAATCCGCTTATTTATAAGCGTGGTTTCTGACCACCCCCAAAAGAGAAACGGTCGTGATGATACTTTACTATAAATAAAAAAAATAAAAAATATGACATGGTACTCGTAATTCTTGTTTTAAGCGGTGTTCAATTCAATTGCACATACTTTCAACGAGAACAACTAATAGGTGGTAGGCGGACTGATGGTGGCAATTTTCCAAGTCTGCCGGGACGGGGAATCACGCCTCGGGATCAAACTCGAATTGCCGTCATGCCCAGTCAAGCCGGCGGCATAGCGTTAGGGACTGATGTCAGTCATCAATGTCTGATTCCTGATGTCTGGTATCATCACGACCGTTTCCCTTCCGGGGTAGTCAGAAACCACGCTTATAAAGAGCCGATTTATATTTAGCCAACTTTACTACAGGGCAATCATGACAAGTGGCAAGCTCGTGTCTCCAGCGTACCAAACTCGGGAAATATCACAAATAAATTAAGTATTAATGTGTGTGTGTGTAAAGGTGTGGGATGCCACATGTGTAGACATATTAGCCCCATCACACATCCAGGCGACCTCGTCAAGCGCGGGAAATACGGCGGTTTCTGCTGAGATCCTTAAGCTGATACGCCAACCTCAGTAAAGGTTACGAATTTGCGCCGTTTGGGGTCGAGACGATGGACTCATGGGGACACTCAGCCAAGCGTCTGGACAAGGAGTTGTCCAAACGGCTAACGGAAAAGTCTGGAGTCAGGAAAGCTGGCAATTATTTCTGCCAACGTATTAGCTTAGCTATTTTTCTTGGGACTATTACTGAAGGGTAGTCTCCAGAGGACGTTTTTACTTATAGTTTATTTTTTATTAGGTTTAGTTTATATTTATTTTAATTTTTACTTTTAAGTAGTTTTAATTTATATTGTAATTATTTTATACTGTTTGTATATTACTTCAATATATTTGATAGTAAATATATTTAGGTCAATTCAATATTAATTAAAATTATTAAATATTATTTTGACCCGACCAGGAATCTAAACCCACAGACTTAACCGCTAGACCACGGCAGTCAAAATTGAGGAGGGTAGTAAAGAGGAGAAAATAAACTGACTGATTTAAAATGCTTTGCTTTGAAATGAAAATGGTGATTTTACTACTTCACGTTATCAAGTGTTTACATTTTATGACCTTCAGTTGTGATTGTGACGTATGTACTCGTATATACGTAAGTGATGCTAATTTTCCTGTTGGTGATTTTCTACGTTTTTATTTTTTTTATTTTTATCCTTCCAACAGTTGTATGTAGATGTCATCATCATGCAATTTGGCCTTATTATGGGGATTTAATATTTATTTATTTCCTCAGCACATTCCAGAACAAACAGGTTAGTATATAATTGTTTTTATACGTTGGCCAAATTAGGAAACATAATTACTGATACTTAGGTGTCAAAGAAAAGTAGAAAAAAAAGAAAATTCATGATATCCAATATTCAATTTAAAGTGGTAAATATATTTATTTATTCGCAGGATTTTTTATAATAAGGTTTATGATATAAAAAATAAACTAAAACAAAAAAAAAAAAAAACTTACAAAACCTAAGTTAAATATAAATCATATTCGTGCAAGAACGCTGGCCGCATTTCCTCGCTGAATCGCTATGCTGATTCTCTGAGCGAGGAAAGAAGCAGCCCTCTTGTCACCAGAGCAGACAATTAGACGAGGGATGATGTTTTTTAAAAATGTTTTAGCGCTTGGACCACACGGGTCTAAAGTCTCTACAGCAAACGGCACAAACACGTAGTCTTGATAGATACGTATTTGCGCCGCTTGAAGACTGCGCTTTCGGCTGCGGCTCCCGCTTTTAACGCCGTGCCATTTATTATCGATTCCACAAGTTGGTATTATTATATATATAGAATAATAGGCTAACTCCCATAACACAAGTAGCTTGGTGTGGAGTTAGAAAGTCTACAAAAAAAAAAAAAAGTAGTATATATTAGTGGAACTGGGACCGACGGCTTAACGTGCTCTCCGAGGCACGGGAACGGTGGTGTTGTATTTTTTTTTTAACGTGACTTCATTTTAACGCATAACTGTGATGGGCCAATATTCATTCATTCATTCATTACAGCCCCTAAAACACAGCGTCCTAGACCTCCACTGCTGAAGATGGGCCTTCCAGAACTGGAGAATTTGGCCTACACTCGCCACGCTGGCCAGACGGCTTGGCGAGGATACGATGTCAATTTTTAATGACAGTTTATTAACGATACCACAAGTTGGTATTAGTGGAACCGGGACCGACGGCTTAACGTGCTTTCCGAGGCACGGGAACGGTGGTGTTGTAAATCTATGACAAATTTATTTATTTATTTTATTTAAAAACTTTATTGCACAATGTACAAAAGGCGAAGCTTAATGCCGTTAGGCATTCTCTGACAGTCGACCTTGGGGACAAAGGAGATATCAAATAGAAATATGAGACGGTGCAAAAATAAGAGTTAAAAGAGACAGATTTAGCTATAACTAATACTTAACCTAATATCAAATACATATACTACTTAATATACATCATATATAAACCTACATATACTCATATATACATAATACATACATACACATATAACTACATAATAATTGATGTGTACAGAATAACAAATGTACATAAGAAAAGTGTATTTCTCATTGGTACATGCCGGGTGGGTTACAACCGAGCCACCACCGCGCCCCATATGTCGAGCCTAAAAGACCTAGTGTGGGACCACCAACATTGTAATAAGGTAATGTACGCTAATTTCTTTGGTTTAATAAACAAATTTTTTATTATTATTTATTATTACTAAGTTTATATACTAAGGAGATAATTATAAAGGCAAGTATGCAGATGTTTGTAAAGGATTCAATGAGTTCTTTGAGGGTTTTGTTGCGAGGCTGTAGTCAATTTGTAGACTGCAGCTTCATGGACCGAGAGCCTGTGCAAAAAATGCAAGTGATTTTATTGCACCTTACGAACATTTTTATTAAACCATTTCAAGGCGATGTTAGCGGTATTATACAATATGTAAAATATTGCCCAACTAACGCAGGTAAACGTATGCCACTAACAGCCAGTTTCTCGAACTTATTTTTGGTACCTAATTATTACTTAAGCAAAAATTACTTAATAGTTATTCTTCATCCTATAATGGTCTCTTTCATTGTGTCGATCTGTTTGCATTGTACAGGCTACTTAGAAACTAACTACTCTTAGAAACTTACCGATGAATTAAAAAGTCGCGCAGTAATTACACATATTACGGCAACTATTTTAAGACCCGAAACGTTAATAAAAAACCCACAGGTTTATGATTAGTGGGACTTAAAAAAAAAAATCTAAAATAAACGGTTTATACAAAAACTTTTTATATTTTTCAAATTTTTAAAAACGCTTTTTTGGCTTACTAAGGGCTACACTTTTAGCAAGTAACGCAGGATTTTTTTTTCCAAAAACAGCGATTTGTAACGGTTTTTTTTTTAATTGACACATCATTTTTGATTTGTTAAACATCGGAACGTGCTGGATCGATTTGTATTAATTAATTCTATAAGTTTTTTTAATCCAAAGCATATTATTATTGTTAAACGCAAAAATACTAAGTAATATTAAAAAAACTTTTTTTGATCATCTTCGGTTGCAATTTTCTGAAATACCCAATACTGTCAGTTGTTTTAAAAACACTTGCGTGCCTTAACAGCTCAGTCAGAGTCGTGGCTACGGAGTGAAGGCACTCGTTCGCAGCGTGAAGTTACCGTCCATCACATAATCGGCACACTTGTTATCCTTTCCTATGCACCTGGTCCCAAGCACAAACACATCTTCCAATAAGCTGCGGGTGTATTTCCGCCGTTTGAGGTTCTCAAATCAATTTAATTTATTATTATTATCCTTTCTGATTAAAGTCCAAAATACAAATACAACTTCGAACGGTGCATTTAAATTAACACGTTTATAGTTTTCAGTAATCTCCTGTATGCATTGTTTCAGTCGCTTGTACAATGAAGTCAGTAGAACTGTGCGTACTGTCAGTATAGAACTGTAAGCATGACTTTCCATATAAAAGACCTACGTGACCGATGCGAAACACACACGTATAAAAAAAAACTAACATTAAAAAGTTATAAAAAATATGTTGCTAGCTCTCAGACTATAAGTTGTTGTAATTAAAAAGCTAAAAGCAGGAAGGTTCTGTATATTTTTTACTTTTGCTAACTTTTCAGCCAACTCTTGACCGTTCACTCAGTTTTGCTATTCAAATGCATAAAATTAAAATATAATGTGGGTAACTAAGAAAATTAATTGTTGAAGTTGCGGTTGCTGCCATTTCTGCAATGGCGGAGGCGTCGCCAGCCGATGGCCCAGATGGCAAGTTTTTTTTTAATTGCCATTTCTTCTAAAATAGAACAGTGGTCTACTCACATCATTAAATAGTTCTTTTGCAGTTTCGACGTCAATCGGTGTAGTAATTTTGGCACAAAGTAATACTTCCAAGGAGTGATGTCATCAAACTAGATATGTCTCCTACCATTATAGAATCACCGTATGATTTTATAAATAATAAATAATAATAATAAATATTTCCAGACAGGTCACACAGCGCCATCTAATTTCTATGGTAAGCTACGAGGCTTGTGTTACGGAAACTAGATGGTTGATAAACTACATATTATATTTTTTTTGTAAATATATACATATAAATACCCAGTCCGAGACAAATTATACAATGTACAACTTGCCCCCGGTGGGAATCGAACCCACGACCTCCCGAGTTCACGGCATCGTTTGTTACCACTAGACCACATTAAAATACAAATAAGGTACTGCCTCCGTGGTCTAGCGGTTAATTCCGTGGATTTTCGGAGGTACCCTGCCTCCGTGATCTAGCGGTTAAGTCCGTGGATTCTCGGAGGTACCCTGCCTCCGTGATCTAGCGGTTAATTCCGTGGATTCTCGGAGGTACCCTGCCTCCGTGGTCTAGCGGTTAATTCCGTGGATTCTCGGAGGTACCCTGCCTCCGTGATCTAGCGGTTAAGTCCGTGGATTCTCGGAGGTACCCTGCCTCCGTGATCTAGCGGTTAAGTCCGTGGATTCCCGGAGCTACCCTGCCTCCGTGGTCTAGCGGTTAATTCCGTGGATTCTCGGAGGTACCCTGCCTCCGTGATCTAGCGGTTAATTCCGTGGATTCTCGGAGGTACCCTGCCTCCGTGGTCTAGCGGTTAATTCCGTGGATTCTCGGAGGTACCCTGCCTCCGTGATCTAGCGGTTAATTCCGTGGATTCTCGGAGGTACCCTGCCTCCGTGGTCTAGCGGTTAATTCCGTGGATTCTCGGAGCTACCCTGCCTCCGTGGTCTAGCGGTTAATTCCGTGGATTCCCGGAGCTACCCTGCCTCCGTGATCTAGCAGTTAAGTCCGTGGATTCCCGGAGCTACCCTGCCTCCGTGGTCTAGCGGTTAATTCCGTGGATTGTCGGAGGTACCCTGCTTCCGTGGTCTAGCGGTTAATTCCGTGGATTCTCGGAGGTACCCTGCCTCCGTGGTCTAGCGGTTAAGTCCATGGATTCAAGAAGGTACCCTGCCTCCGCGGTCTAGCGGTTAAGTCCATGGATTCAAGAAGGTACCCTGCCTCCGCGGTCTAGCGGTTAAGTCCATGGATTCAAGAAGGTACCCTGCCTCCGTGGTCTAGCGGTTAGAGCAGCCCCTAGAACACAACTTCCTAGACCTCCACTGTTGGAGATGGGCCTTCCAGAACATATATCTGGGGAAATTTGCCTACACTCGCCACGCTGGCCAGACGTGTTGGCTAGGATCTGATGACAATTATTAATTCAAATACAAATTCAATTCAAAAATTCTTTATTGCACTAAAAAATATTGTACATAGGCGGGCTTAATGACTAAGCATTATCTAACAACCAACCTTTGGGAGTGTGGAGAGGTAACAACGAAGGGTGCAATTTATTATAATATACTAATATTACATATACTGAATAAATATATACATAAATACCTACATATCTATATATATTATAATTAAGTTAAATTAGTACACACATAGTTAAAGTAACAGTTGATTTAGAATAATAATAATGATAAGCAAAAAATACATAACATAAGTGATTAATATAATGAACTAGGAGACACTATTCTGCTTATTTAGAAAAAAGGTGGTGAGTAATTGTTTAAAGATGTGAACGGAGGGAGCTTGCTGATGGTCAGTGGGAGCTTGTTCCACTGGCGAGCAGCAGATACGGTGAAAGAATCCGAATACCTGCTAGAAGTGTGGGGTGGGATTTTAAGTTGATTGTTATGAGAGGAACGGAGGGAGCGGTCGTGCGAGTCACATAGAAATTCAAATTGTGTTTTTAAATACGAAGGTGTTTTTGAGTTATAAATATTAATGATAATTTATTAACATTATTTATTTGATATGAATTTATAGGATCAAAAAAGTAAGGTATTTATTTTATTTTATTTAGGTTAAAAACAGATATATAGTAAATGGGGACACTCAGCCAAGCGTCTGGCCAAGGAGTTGTCCAGACGGCTAACGGAAAAGTCTGGAGACAGGAAGGCTGGCAATTATTTCTGCCAACGTATTAGCTTAGCTATACAGAGGGGAAATGTTGCCAGTCTTCTTGGGACTATCACTGAAGGGTCGTCTCTAGAGGACATTTTTTACTTATAGTTTATTTTTTATTAGGTTTAGTTTATATTTATTTTAATTTTTACTTTTAAGTAGTTTTAATTTATATTGTAATTATTTTATACTGTTTGTATATTACTTCATCATTTATTTACTTTCCAATACAGTAAGCAATTGTTATATAGTAAAGGTTACATTATCCACATTTTTTTATGTAATCAACAATAAGCGATTTAAAAGAATGGGAATGGAAAGAAATAAGTAAAGTTTAAATATATGTATATATAAAAAATATATAAATAATGTGCATTAAACAAGTGCATATTTTAGTGTGTCAGATCTAAAGTGTTGAGGAGATCAGATATGTGTCTTTTATACGAATTGCGCGATGGTGGCTCGGTTGTGAGTACGCGTACCTTAAATCCTAAAAAGGTCGGTTCAAACCCACCCGGCATGTACCAATGAGAAATACACTTTATTACGTACATTTGTCATAGATTTACAACACCACCGTTCCCGTGCCTCGGAGAGCACGTTAAGCCGTCGGTCCCGGTCCGTCAGGCCCATCTCCAGCAGTGGAAGTCTAGTACGCTGTGTTCTAGGGGCTGTAATGAATATGAACCAGCAAATAGTGCGAATATGTCTACTTTATTAAGGTGATTATTGTATGCTGACGTTGTTTTTAGGTACTGTAACCTGCCTTTGCGGACACAAGGGTTATACAACGCCTGCGGATGGATGTAGTTGCTTTTATTTGGTACGAAGAGAATGCTACGGAACCCCTTGTTATTAAAACGCATTAAACATTTTATATTTTCGACACGAATTACTCACTTACAAAAAACTAAACTACCGGGTTCGAATCCTGTTCCTTGCTTATTAATGTAAATAAATACAGTTAATTATTATTTAATTTATTTGTGATATTTCTCGAGTTTGGTACCCTGGAGACATCGACGAGCTTGCCACTTGTCATGATTGGCCGGCGGTAAAGTTGGCTAAATGTGAATCCGCTTCTTTATAAGCGTGGTTTCTGACCACCCCGAAAGGGAAACGGTCGTAATGATACTTTACCTATTCTCAGTTAAAAATTCAAATAAAACTCCGTAACCTAGATGTACGTACCTACTATGTACTACATACTGTCAATTTTATTTATAATCGTAACCTGCTAGGCAGGCATGGGATTTCTTGAATCATTCCTTGAACTTCAATTTTAACGCATAAACCTGTCTTTCATAGAAAAGAAAGATATAATACGTCAGACTTGGCTGTATTGGCTAGACCTAGCCTTCCCTATCACCTCATTCATCATCCATTTTTATTTTTAAGTATCTTTAAAGGACATTGTACAGAATACATATATGTTCATAACCGAGTTGGGGATCATCAAATTCCAAGTGTTGCAGAATTTCATGCTTTTCATGGAGTAATTCACTTCAATATCGCTCAAACACGAAGGGTATACGGACTCCCGTATCAAAGCGCGGGAAAACCGCAAAAAATAAAGTGTAACTTCCGCCGCATATACTCCTCAAATTTATCGTTTTCCATAATTATTCACAATGTAGCTTATTATTAAACAAAACAACACCACTTCTGCCTAACAATATCCACAGTAAACTAATTTACAAAACGAAAAACTTGGACTTGAGATGTCCGTGCAAAATGGCGCGAAGAACTCCTCATCATCCATCGGGAGAAGAGAACAAACAATAAAGCTGTAAATCAAAATCAAAAAGCTGTTAATTTTGTTTTAGCTTACGCTGTTTTGCTACTAACTAATTTCAATTGGTACGTGTGCTAGATACACTCGGAGAGCAATTTTTCTATTAACATACGAATATAAACCGGGTGAAGCTGATTACATCAACCGGCATTCGTTGAAGGACAACACTTGGGGTACAACGACAACAATGTGACCCGAAATAAAAATTGAAATGAAAAAAAAAAACCTTTATTGAACAACATACACTGAATGAAACATATTAGTTTAGCAAATAACAGTACAGCAACAATTATATGTGTAAAACTAAATATAAAGTACTAAGACCCCTAAATTAGGTGAACCTGAACTACAGGGGTCAGTCAATAATATGACGAGAGAAAGTTGCATGGAATTTAATGTAGTCGCTGTGGTGTCATCCACTGCAGCTTGTGTTATGTTCCTTGCACTGCAGTATCTACCTTGCCAACACCTATAATAAGATAAGAAATGATATGTTAGTATATGATATGATAAGACATAATATGATATGACATGACATGATATGATAATTTATGATATATTAATAGATATGATATTATACTGCCTCCGTGGTCTAGCGGTTAAGTCCGTGGATTTAGACTCGGAGGTACCGGGTTCGATTCCTGGTCGGGACACAAAAATATTTATTAATATAAATAAATACGTTTAATCAATATTTCATTATATTTGTCAAAGCGGCTGACAGAAAGGTCTGGAGACAGAAAGGCTGGCAATTATTTCTGCCAACGTATTAGCCTCGCTATACAGAGGGGAAATGTTGCCAGTCTCCTTGGGACTATCTTGGATGGGACGTCTCTAGAGGACATTTTTTATTTATAGTTTAGTTTATTTTTAATTTTATTATTTAGGTAGCTTTTAATTTATATTTAATGTACCATAATTAACTTCTTGTTTTTGTTGTAATTTGGTTTATTTATTGTATATTAATTTACTTAGAATAAAATATTTAATTTAATTGTGATATTCCCGAGTTTGGTACGCTGGAGACATCGACGAGCTTGCCACTTTTCATGATTGGCATATAGTAAAGTTGGCTAAATGTGAATCCGCTTATTTATAAGCGTGGTTTCTGACCACCCCGAAAGGGAAACGGTCGTGATGATACTTTACGATATTATGCTAGGTAAATAAACTTATTGCAAAGTATATTTTATGAAAGTTGATGAAATGTAATTTAAAAATAGTTTGTCATTTAATAGACAATACAATGAAATAAAATGATGGTCGGGTCTGGTTTGGGGACATTCCTTCGTTTCCCCCGGCAGGATCTTAGCGGGTAAACAAAAATATTAAATAACGTAAATAACAAAAAATCACACTTGCTGCAATGATGGTTTACGGGTTTTGGAGTAGAGAAAAAACTCAGAGTGGGAAGATTCCCCAACAGATGAATGAATGCTGGTGAGGCTTGGATGAGGGTGGTAAATGTCAAACCTACATCCAGCAGTAAATAGACATAGGCTGACAATGATAATAATGATCAGTTAACCGATGTTTTCATATTAAATCTGTTACAACTATTTGACCTTTTCCGAAAATTTAAAGCCATATTTATCGGAATTTGCCTAACCAATAGGAGTTAGCTTACATACCGAAATGTCGTGTAATTCCAATATCGGACGCTCGGCTCGGAGTTCGGAATCTGGTATTTCCGACAAAGAAGATATTAGCTGACGGAGACGTAAACATAATGGACGATGCACAATTTAAAATATATATATTGTCATAAATTGTACCTTCGTTCCGAATCAGAACAGTTCTATCGGGCCGACAACGGACACTTCAACCATCTCCAGAATATCGCTCCGTCTTGCGCACGGCCCCCAACGGGAGACCACTTCCTAGGGAAGTACTCCTGAAGGAGAGCTGAAGCAGTTTAATCTGGGTTCGTGAGCCACACGGGCGCTGTTATACTGCTAACGGCGCCTAGCACTAAAAGTGCATGAATTACCGGCGGGTGGTTACCCGCTGAGATCCTACCAGGGAAAACGGGGGAATATCCCCATCCTCAACCTAGGCCCATTAGGCGTCCGGGCCTGGACGACCCCACTGTCTGTCTGTCTGTCAGAACGCTTAGAATGAATATGAAGCTGACGATTTGTATGCTCAGAGCGTGATATCGATTTGGAACGGATTAAATTACATTTTCATTCCAATCATAATAGTTATTTTTTAATGTAAAGAATATCAATTGAGTATTCTAATAAATACTAACAAACTCACCTCTCCCGGCTCATTCAGCTTCCTATGTCTAATGTTTAATGTTATTAATTTATTTTGACGTACATATACATATATATAAACTAAATATACTCCATACATACATTGTACTACACTACATTTAACATCTTTGAACGATACAGATTTCAAAAGTAAACCAGCTTTTTAAAGATAGCTATTAAGGGGCAAGCTGTTTCTATAATTTATTTATTCTATCTATCAGGGAAATACCAAGAATAGGGCATACAAACAAAGGACCAGGGATGTTGCGGATGCAGAATTTTTTACATCAAAAGATGCGGATGCGGATTTTAAGAGGCATACGTAGATGCTGATGCAGATTTTTCAAAAATTAAAAAAAAAAAAATTTAGTGAGGGTAAAAAAAAAGACAGTAACATAAATAATAAATATTTATATATTTAAAAAGTAATGAGTGAATTACTATTACTAATTAATTACTTTAGTAATTAAATTAGAATATTGGAGCATTATATTTAATGAAAAGTTGCTTGATTGTGGTTGTTGTATGTTCTTTTGTTTTTGTTTTTGCTTAGATTTACTTAGTTGTTGCTGTAATTGTATTGTGTTTTTATTTTGGCTACTCAAAGGCCCAATTAATGGATACTGTAATAGCATGTGGTGGTTGCCTGTAATTGGTGCAGCATCTGTTTTCTGTCTTAGTTGTAAGTAAAAATCCATGTATCTTTTGTTGCTGTCACTGTTGGCGACCCTAATAAATAAATAAAATAAATAAAAGTAGGATGGGCTCCGTCTGTTTCACTGAAATCCAAAACAAAATCATTGCTTTCTTACTAGTCAACTCGCACTACAAACCGGGCCTGCTCTTTTATTTCTTGTCGCGACCTGCTAGAAATCGCATACGCATCAGCTCCTTATCTATTTATGCGGAAGCGGATGCGGTTGCGGATCTCTAAATCGATTCGGATGTTCCGCATATGCGGATACGGATGCGAATATTCGCAACATACCCGTAAAAGACAATGGAGAGCCATTGACCTTGAATTTTTGAACCAGACAGCGTTCATCCTCATCTCGTCAAATTATATAAAAAAATAAGAACAAACATTTTTACACATAGAGACAAAGCTTCTGTCATATTTATTTGTTTTTTTTTATTATGTTGTTTTTTCCCTAACCTGCTCTTTTTGGTAGAAACTATAATATATTTATGACATGTTCTTTTAAATATATGTCTTCTTTAGCTGTACAAAGCCGCTCAGGATTTCTGTAACTCGGCTGGTGACATTCTAGAATTGTGCTTAGCCTTCACTCTGATCTTCTGTCAAAATTTTATAAAAAGAAGTAAAGTATCATCACAATCGTTTCCCTTCTGGAGTAGTCAGAAACCACGCTTATAAAGAAGCTGATTCTCATTTAGCCAACTTTACTATATGGCTATAATGAGAAGTGGCAAGCTTGTTGATGTCTCCAGCGTACCAAACTAGGGAAATATTACAAATAAATTAAATATTAATTTTACTTATTAAATTATTAAATATTATTATGTTCCGACCAGGAATCGAACCCAGTACCTCCGGGTCTAAATCCACGTAATTGACCGCTAGACCTTAACCATTTTTTTTTTGCAACTAATTTATTAGCATTATACCTAATGGTATGGTTGATCCCCTGGGAGCGGGGGCCGACCTCAGCATGTGCGTACCCAGGGGAGGGCAGGGGGGGGGGGGGGGGGGGGCAGCAGCCCCTCACTCTACTCAAGTCTCTACTAACCATCTACTTTTTCCATTTGCAACAACTTAAAAAAACTTAATAAAGCTACAATAAAAAATGTAGAGAAACAAATTATAGACCTACCCACAGTGCTCGTACAGTTATTATCAGTAGACGGATGTGTGTGTTAAGGTCAAATCACACAAACTGGCGTAGGATAACGGAGGTCAAGACGGTTTTTTTCTAAAGACAGATATCGCTAAATCATCAATGACGACACGAGCCTGAAGCGCGGGAGGTCGCATGCCCGATATGCATTACATAAGTGATAAGGAGACCCCATGGCGCCTATGGACTAAAACCCTATAAACCGTCTTTCTTTCAGTGTTGGCCCTCCGTGCCTTAACAGCTAAGTCGTGGCTACGGAGTGAAGGCACTCGTTCGCCGCGTTCATGCAAACATGTGAAGCAAAGTCTACTTAAAGGCAGCAGACCCCACCTGCGTAGGGGTCTGCGGTAGAGCTATCAAGTGGGAAATGGGGGACGAAGACAGCGGCGGCTGTATCGGCGTGTGGATGACGTCGGCTTCCTCAACGATTGACCAGCGTTTATGTATATAGGCTCATAGCTGGGCACCGTTAATCAAATAGTTAACTTCGTTAATCGTTAATCCGTTACAAAAAAAGTTAGCTTCGTTAAACGTTAAAGCGTTACATTTCGGAAGAATTAACGGAAGTTAATGTTAATCGTTAATCCGTTAATATGTGTAAAATTGCATTTTTATATCGTTGCGTTAGTGAACTTATAAAATCTGTTGGATTAGGTTCTGGAAGTTAACAGGTTAATATATAATATTGTCAGAATGAGTTCTCTTTTTTATCTTGCCTCGGTTAGAGCCCGCCTTAACAATCTCTTCAAACTGTACGTATTGTGACTCATGTACCCTTCTTACATGTTGTTTCAAATTATTCAGGCTTGATACATGAACTTTTATTTTGGTGTCTTTCGGCAAGCAACGCTTACAAGCAAAAAGTATTTGCTGGCCCGATCTGGATACAAATTCCACATACTCAGTCAAATGTGGCCAAGGATTCTCATCAGGACCGCTGAAATCCAATTACATGTCTTCCATGATATAGTTTTAATTACTACACTGCACAGTACACTTTTCTATCTAACTAATTACACTGCACTCTTCTTTATTAACACTCAAATTATCACTGACAGTAATTTATAATAACTACAAACACAACACTCGTCACTCTAAGCACTGGCGCTAGTACTTCGCAGTTTTCTTACTCGCACGCGCCGGCAAAATATATCTAGTTTTGTTATTGTCTCACGCGCCGCCGCGCCCGGCACTTGTCGTTTCATACTTGCCTGAACCTGTTTTTCGCGCCACACTGCGGTGCCGTGCGGTAAATAGTGGCATTGGATTAACGATTAACGGACTTCTGCATATTAACGGAAGTTAACGTGTCCGTTAACATTTTTATTTTTATTTTTTTTATTTATTGTTTAAGGACAACTTGTAAGTTGTCACATAGCTGTAGCTAGATACATAAAATATATAAACAGTACATATGGGTACAGTACATACAGTACAATTGTATGGCTATTGACAAGTTGCCACCGATAGCTAAAACTACATAACTAACATACACTACATTTTTAAAAGTTAACTTAAAAGTTAACCCGTTAATCAAAATGTTAACTTCGTTAATTAACGATTAACGGATTACCGAGTTAATGCCCAGCTATGTATAGGCTATACGCCAAGAGTTCATAACATATTGCGACCCGCCAATTGTTTTTACCGATGCCGATGCTTAGCAACGCCCGTATATAAGGTCTGATCAAATTTGACCCGGACTGTTACATATAAACTGCACGCGCAAATGGAATCGGTATTTTATTTTTCCTAGATTGGTATAACCTTTGTTGATGTTAGTAAAGTCTGAGCGCCATATGTCAATTAATGTGTGTTGGACAGCTATTAAACTTTGGAATTCTATTAATCATTTCCAGACAGGTCACACAGCGCCATCTAATTTCCGTGGTAAGCTACGAGGCTTGTGTTACGGAAACTAGATGTTTGATACATATTATACATATTATACTTTTTTTTTTGTAAATATATACATATTATATTATATAAAGCTCTAATTACCACTCACTGACAGAAATACAGGGCCAAAACTGTAATAGTTGGGGGTTGGGTGATGATCGGATCGTATAGGTATGGTGCTCAAACCTATGGGAAAAATCCGAAAACCAAGACTTTCCATCAGGGAAAAAAGTCGGTGAGGGTTCCGGCAAAACGGTTATAGTTAGGGGGGGGGTGTTCAAACAAACTTTGTAGAGGACCCTCGGAGACGAGGTGACGTCATGGTTTTTTTTTTAAATTCCAAAATTCTTTTGTTTTTTTGTATGGAAATTTTTGAAAAACTGTGGGGTTCAAACGAAAGGAGCGCAACTTGCATAATTGCGATTTTCGTATAGATTTCGTCCTGTTTATTACAAGGAAGGTCATCGAGGGGGGCTGAAGCGTCATTTTGAGGTAACGTCGAGGGGTTCCCGGAGAACCGTAAGAGGTAGTCGGGGGGTGCTCAAGCAAATGTCATAAAGGACCCTGGGAGAGGAGGTGACGTCACATTTTTTTTTTTTAATTCCGCGTTTTTTTTTTTTTTTCATACAAATTTCGCGAAAATCGAAACTGGCCAAGCGAGGATTGCGGATTTGCGATAATTGCGAAGATTTCGCTCTGTTGACCGCGAAAAGAGTCATCGATGACATTTAAGTAGTCAATCTGATGAAACGCCGATGGGTTCCCAGGGAACCAAAAGAGATGGGAAAAAAATTTCAACACCATCATATGGAGGACCCTTGGCGACGAGGAAATTTTTTATTTTTTTTTTTAAATTCCATTTTTTTTTTCTGTTTTTCGAACAAAAATTTGAATAAACTGCTGTGGCCAAACGAAAAGACCGCAAGTCGCGAAATTTCAATATAGTGAAGATTCTTGCTTTTGTGTATCCCAAAATTTTTTTTTTGTCGGTGAGTCGTCGTGGTGGTGTAAAGTGATGGGTTCCTCGGAAACCACAAAAGCTATCAAAAAACCCTAGAACATTTTTTTGTAGAGGACCCTTGGCAATTAGCAAATTTTTTTTTTTTTTTTTAAATTCCGAAATTTTACGTTTTTTTCATACAAAAAATATGCTATGGAGTCACAGGAGCTAACCGAGCGAAGCGAGGTTGGCGAGTGTGCGACATTTATGTAGAACTGTGTATAATGACCTGCAAAAAAGTCATTGGAGAAATTTAAGCAGTCATCCTGATGTAACGCTCACGGGTTTCCATGAAACTATAAGAGATGGGTAGAAAGTGCTAAAACAAATGTTGTATAAGACCCTTGGAGACGAGGTCATGTATACTTTTTTTTTTAATTTCCATTTTTTTTTTTTTTTTTCATATAAAAATTATGCCATGGAGCTACAGGAGCTAACCGAGCGAAGCGAGGTTGGCGAGTGTGCGACATTTATGAAGAACTGATTATAGTGACCTGCAAAAAATTAATTGGATAAATTTTAGTAGTCATCCTGATGTAACGATCACGGGTTCCCATGAAACTATAAGAGATGGGTAGGAAGTGCTTAAACTAATGTTGTATAAGACCCTTGGAGATGAGGTCTTGTAAACTTTTTTATTTTTATTTTTAAGATTATTTTTTTTTCATACAAAAATTAGGCCATGGAGCTACAGGAGCTAACCGAGCGAGGCGAGGTTGGCGAGTGTGCGACATTTATGAAGAACTGAGTATAGTGCCCTGCAAAAAATTCATTGGATAAATTTTAGTAGTCATCCTGATGTAACGCTCACGGGTTCCCATGTAACTATAAGAGATGGGTAGGAAGTGCTTAAACTAATGTTGTAGAGGATCCTTGGAGACGTGGAGACGTAAACTTTTTTTTTTTTTATTTCTATTTTTTTTTTAATTCTTCATACAAAAATTAGGCCATGGAGCTACAGGAGCTAATCGAGCGAAGCGAGGTTGGCGAGTGTGCGACATTTAGGAGGAACTGAGTATAGTGACCTGCAAACAAGATATTGGAGAAATTTAAGTAGTCATTCTGATTTAACGCTGACGGGTTCCCATGAAACTATAAGAGATGGGTAGGAAGTGCTTAAACTAATGTTCTAGAGGACCCTTGGAGACGAGGAGATATAAACTTTTTTTTTAATTTTTAACTTTTTTTAAATTCTTCATATAAAAAATATGCCATTGAGCTACAGGAGCTAACTGAGCGAAGCGAGGTTGGCGAGTGTGCGACTTTTCCGAAGAACTTATATTATTGAGTTATCGATTGCAATATTTTATCAGGTGGAAATTGACGATTTTGATCCAAAATTCAATTAAGATTTCGACAGGAATTTGTTATCGAGCTTCAGGATCAAACATATTTTATTTTGACATTTAAATTTTAGTATTTTAATAACTTTGACTAGATTGTTTTATTGAGTTTTAGCTAACGATTTTGATCCCAATTAAAAAATAATTATCAATAGGGTTTTTTTTAAAGTACAACCTACGAGTACACAAAGCAGACCACGCTCACGACAATCCTCACTGTAGTTTTTGATTTTTAATGAGTTTTCCATTGAAATATTTCATCAAGTTGTAATTTACCAATTTGATCCCAAATGTAATTAAGATTTCGACAGGAATTTATTATCGAGGTTTAGGATCAAACATATTTTATTTTAGACATATAAATTTTAGTTAAATACTTTGTTTTTAAATACTTTGACTAGATTCTTTTATTGAGTTTTAGCTAACGATTTTGATCATAATTATCGATTAGAAAAGAAACAATGTAGATTTGTGTAACGATTACAACTAACACAAAGCAGACCACGCTCACGACAATCCCCACGGTCCACTCGTGGGCCGTGCAGTACGAAACAACTAGTTTATATATATAAAGCTCTAAGCTACCACTCACTGACTGACAGAAATGTAGGGCCAAAACTGTAATAGTTGGGGGTAGGGTGAGTATCGGATCGTATAGGTATGGTGCTCAAACCTATGGGAAAAATCCGATATCCTGAACTTTCCATCAGGGAAAAAAGTCGGTGAGAGTTCCGGGGAAACGGTAATAGTTGGAGGGGGGGTGTTCAAACAAACTTTGTAGAGGACCCTCGGAGACGAGGTGACGTCATGGTTTTTTTTTTAAATTCCAAAATTCTTTTGTTTTTTTGTATGGAAATTTTTGAAAAACTTTGTGGGTCAAACGAAAAGAGCACAACTTGCCAAATTGCAAATTTTGTATAGACTTCGTCTTGGTTAATACGACAAAGGTCATCGAGGGGGGCTGAAGCGTCATTTTGATGTAACGTCGAGGGGTTCCCAGAGAACCGTAAGAGGTAGTCGTGGGGTGCTCAAGCAAATGTCATAAAGGACCCTGGGAGAAGGGGTGACGTCATATTTTTTTTTTTTAATTCCGCGTTTTTTTTTTTTTTTCATACAAATTTCGCGAAAATCGAAACTGGCCAAGCGAGGATTGCGAATTTGCGATAATTGTAAAGATTTGGGTCTGTTGACCCCCAAAAGAGTCATTAATGACATTCAAGTAGTCAATCTCATGAAACGCCGATAGGTTCCCAGGGAACCAAAAGAGATGGGAAAAAAATTTCAACACCATCATATGGAGGACCCTTGGCGACGAGGAAATTTTTTTTTTTTTTTTTTAAATTCCATTTTTTTTTTCCTTTTTTCGAACAAAAATTTGAATAAACTGCTGTGGCCAAACGGAAAGACCGCAAGTCTCGAAATTTCAATATAGTAAAGATTCTTGCTTTTGTGTATCCCAAAATTTTTTTTATGGTGGTGAGTAGTCGTGGTGGTGTAAAGTTGATGGGTTCCTCGGAAACCACAAAAGATATCAAAAAACTCTAGAACATTTTGTTGTAGAGGACCCTTGGCGATTGGCAATTTTTTTTTTTTTTTTTTTAAATTCCGAAATTTTACGTTTTTTTCATACAAAAAATATGCTATGGAGTCACAGGAGCTAACCGAGCGAAGCGAGGTTGGCGAGTGTGCGACATTTATGAAGAACTGAGTATAGTAACCTGCAAAAAAGATATTGCAGAAATTTAAGTAGTCATTCTAATGTAACGCTGACGGGTTCCCATGAAACCATAAGAGATAGGTGGTGGGTGCCGGAACTAATGTTTTAGAGGACCCTTGGAGACGAGGTGATATAAACTATTTTTTTTAATTTTCCACTTTTTATAAATTCTCCATACAAAAATTAGGCCATGGAGCTACAGGAGCTAACCGAGCGAAGCGAGGTTGGCGAGTGTGCGACATTTATAAAGAACTGAGTATAGTAACCTGCAAAAAAGATATTGCAGAAATTTAAGTAGTCATTCTGATGTAACGCTGACGGGTTCCCATGAAACTATAAGAGATAGGTGGTGGGTGCCGGAACTAATGTTTTAGAGGACCCTTGGAGACGAGGTGATATAAACTATTTTTTTTAATTTTCCACTTTTTAAAAATTCTCCATACAAAAATTAGGCCATGGAGCTACAGGAGCTAACCGAGCGAAGCGAGGTTGGCGAGTGTGCGACATTTATAAAAAACTGAGTATAGTAACCTGCAAAAAAGATATTGGAGAAATTTAAGTAGTCATCCTGATGTAACGCTCACGGGTTCCCATGTAACTATAAGAGATGGGTAGGAAGTGCTTAAACTAATGTTGTAGAGGACCCTTGGAGACGAGGAGACGTAAACTTTTTTTTTTAATTTCTATTTTTCTTTAAATACTTCATACAAAAATTAGGCCATGGAGCCACAGGAGCTAACCGAGCGAAGCGAGGTTGGCGAGTGTGCGACATTTATAAAAAACTGAGTATAGTAACCTGCAAAAAAGCTATTGGAGAAATTTAAGTAGTCATACTGATGTAACGCTCACGGGTTCCTTGGAGACGAGGAGACGTAAACTTTTTTTTTATTTTATTTTTTTAATTCTTCATACAAAAATTAGGCCATGGAGCTACAGGAGCTAACCGAGCGAAGCGAGGTTGGCGTGTGTGCGACATTTATGAATAACTGAGTATAGTGACCTGCAAAAAATTCATTGGAGAAATTTTAGTAGTCATCCTGATGTAACGCTCACGGGTTCCCATGTAACTATAAGAGATGGGTAGGAAGTGCTTAAACTAATGTTGTAGAGGACCCTTGGAGACGAGGAGACGTAAACTTTTTTTTTTAATTTCTATTTTTCTTTAAATACTTCATACAAAAATTAGGCCATGGAGCCACAGGAGCTAACCGAGCGAAGCGAGGTTGGCGAGTGTGCGACATTTATAAAAAACTGAGTATAGTAACCTGCAAAAAAGCTATTGGAGAAATTTAAGTAGTCATACTGATGTAACGCTCACGGGTTCCCATGAAACTATAAGAGATGGGTAGGAAGTGCTTAAACTAATGTTGTATAAGACCCTTGGAGACGAGGTCATGTATACTTTTTGTTTTAATTTCCAATTTTTTTTTTTTTCATACAAAAATTATGCCATTAGGAGAAACTGAGTATCGTGACCTGCAATTAAGTCATTGGTGAAATTTAAGTAATCATTCTGATTTAACGCTGACGGGTTCCCATGAAAGTATAACAGATAGGTGGGGGTGCATAAACTTAGGTTGTAGAGGAGTCTTGGAGACGAGGTAATTTTAACTTTATTTTAAATTGTTACCCCTTTTTCTATTTTTTCATACAAAAATTATACTATCGAGCCACAGGAGCTAACCGAGCGAAGCGAGGTTGGCGAGTGTGCGACATTTAGGAGGAACTGAGTATAGTGACCTGCAATAAAGTTAATGATAAAATTTAAGTTGTCATTCTGGTATGACGCTGACGGGTTCCCATGTAACAACTTATAAGAAATATTAATAGGGATGTTTTATCGATACATTGATTTTCGACAGGGATTTTTTGGAAAGTACAATCTACGAGTACACAAAGCAGACCACGCTCACGACAAACCTCACTTTACTTTTTGATTTTTATTGACTTATCGATTGCAATATTTTATCAAGTGGTAATTGAAGATTTTGACCCCAAATTCAATTAAGATTTCGACAGGAATTTGTTATCGAGCTTTAGGATCAAACATATATATTTGAAACATTTAAATTTTAGTATTTAAATAACTTTGACTAGATTGTTTTATTGAGTTTTAGCTAACTATTTTGATCATAATTATCAATTAGAAAAGTAACAATTTAGATTTTTGTATCGATTACAACCAACACAAAGCAGACCACGCTCACGACAATCCCCACGGTCCACTCGTGGGCCGTGCAGTACGAAACAACTAGTTATATTATATAAAGCTCTAAGCTACCACTGACTGACAGAAATGTAGGGCCAAAACTGTAATAGTTGGGGGTCGAGTGAGTGTCGGATCGTATAGGTATGGTGCTCAAACCTATGGGAAAAATCCGATATTCTGAACTTTCCATCAGGGAAAAAAGTCGGTGACGGTTCCGGGGAAACGGTAATAGTTGGAGGGGGGTGTTCGAACAAACTTTGTAGAGGACCCTAGGAGACGAGGTGACGTCATGGTTTTTTTTTTAAATTCCAAAATTCTTTTGTTTTTTTGTATGGAAATTTTTGAAAAACTGTGGGGGTCAAACAAAAAGAGCGCAACTTGCCAAATTACGATTTTTGTAAAGATTTCGAGAGTATTAATACAACAAAGGTCATGAATAGGTGGTGAAGTGTCATTTTGATGTAACGGTGAGGGGTTCCCGGAGAACCGTAAGAGGTAGTCGGGGGGTGCTCAAGCAAATGTCATAAAGGACCCTGGGAGAGGAGGTGACGTCACATTTTTTTTTTTAAATTCCGCGTTTTTTTTTTTTTTTTCATACAAATTTCGCGAAAATCGAAACTGGCCAAGCGAGGATTGCGAATTTGCGATAATTGCGAAGATTTCGCTATGTTGACCGCGAAAAGAGTCATCGATGACATTTAAGTAGTCAATCTGATGAAACGCCGATGGGTTCCCAGGGAACCAAAAGAGATGGGAAAAAAATTTCAACACCATCATATGGAGGACCCTTGGCGACGAGGAATTTTTTTTTTTTTTTTTTTTAATTCCATTTTTTTTTTCATTTTTTCGAACAAAAATTTGATTAAACTGCTGTGGCCAAACGGAAAGACCGCAAGTCGCGAAATTTCAATATAGTAAAGATTCTTGCTTTTGTGTATCCCAAAATTTTTTTTTTGTCGCTGAGTCATCGTGGTGGTGTAAAGTGATGGGTTCCTCGGAAACCACAAAAGATATCAAAAAACCCTAGAACATTTTTTTGTAGAGGACCCTTGGCAATTAGCAAAAATTTTTTTTTTTTTTTTAAATTCCGAAATTTTACGTTTTTTTCATACAAAAAATATGCTATGGAGTCACAGGAGCTAACCGAGCGAAGCGAGGTTGGCGAGTGTGCGACATTTATGAAGAACTGTGTATAATGACCTGCAAAAAAGTAATTGGAGAAATTTAAGCACTCATCCTGATGTAACGCTCACGGGTTCCCATGAAACTATAAGAGATGGGTAGAAAGTGCTAAAACAAATGTTGTATAAGACCCTAGGAGACGAGGTCATGTATACTTTTTTTTTTTAATTTCCATTTTTTTTTTTTTTTCATACAAAAATTATGCCATGGAGCTACAGGAGCTAACCGAGCGAAGCGAGATTGGCGAGTGTGCGACATCTATGAAGAACTGCGTATAGTGACCTGCAAAAAATTCATTGCAGAAATTTAAGTAGTCATCCTGATGTAACACTCACGGGTTCCCATGAAACTATAAGAGATGGGTAGGAAGTGCTTAAACTAATGTTGTAGAGGACCCTTGGAGACGAGGAGAGGCAATTTTTTTTTTTTTAATTTTAATTTTTTTTTAAATTCTTCATCCAAAAATTATGCCATGGAGCTACAGGAGCTAACCGAGCGCAGCGAGGTTGGCGAGTGTGCGACATTTATGAAGAACTGATTATAGTAACCTGCAAAAAAGATATTGGAGAAATTTAAGTAGTCATTCTGATGTAACGCTGACGGGTTTCCATGAAACTATAAGAGATAGGTAGTGGGTGCTGAAACTAATGTTGTAGAGGACCCTTGGAGACGAGGTGATGTAAACTTTTTTTTTTTAATTTCCAAAGGTTTTTTTTTTTCATACAAAAATTCGGCCGTGGAGCTACAGGAGCTAACCGAGCGCAGCGAGGTTGGCGAGTGTGCGACATTTATAAAGAACTGAGTGTAGTAACCTGCAAAAAAGATATTGGAGAAATTTAAGTTGTCATCCTGATGTAACGCTCACGGGTTCTCATGAAACTATAAGAGATGGGTAGGAAGTGCTTAAACTAATGTTGTATAAGACCCTTGGAGACGAGGTCATGTATACTTTTTTTTTTTTAATTTCTATTTTTTTTTTTTCATACAAAAATTATGCCATGGAGCTACAGGAGCTAACCGAGCGAAGCGAGGTTGGCGAGTGTGCGACATTTATTAAGAACTGAGTATAGTGACCTGCAAAAAAGTCATTGGATAAATTTAAGTAGTCATCCTGATGTAACGCTCACGGGTTCCCATGAAACTATAAGAGATGGGTAGAAAGTGCTTAAACTAATGTTGTATAAGACCCTTGGAGACGAGGAAACGTAAACTTTTTTTTTAAATTCCATTTTTTTTTTTTAATTCTTCATACTTAAATTAGGCCATGGAGCTACAGGAGCTAACCGAGCGAAGCGAGGTGGGCGAGTGTGCGACATTTAGGAGGAACTGAGTATAGTGACCTGCAATAAAGTTAATGATAAAATTTAAGTAGTCATTCTGGTGTGATGCTGGAAACCCCATGTAACAACTTATAAGAAATATTAATAGGGATATTTTATCGATACATTGATTTTCGATAGGGATTTTTTGTAAAGTACAACAATATATATTACAAAGCATACCGCGCCCACGTCAATACTCACTGTACTTTTTGTTTTTAATTGACTTATGGATTGCAATATTTTATCAAGAGGTAATTGACGATTTTGATCCCAAATTCAATTAAGATTTCGACAGGAATTTATTATCGAGGTTTAGGATCAAACATATTTTATTTTAAACATTTAAATTTTA
The DNA here is from genome assembly GCA_910589645.1 of Tinea semifulvella. Classification (NCBI taxonomy): domain Eukaryota; kingdom Metazoa; phylum Arthropoda; class Insecta; order Lepidoptera; family Tineidae; genus Tinea; species Tinea semifulvella. The sequence continues at coordinate 9,068,339 of OU342620.1, forward strand.
GTATTTTAATAACTTTGACTAGATTGTTTTATTGAGTTTTAGCTAACGATTTTGGTACCAATCTCACTAGAGATTTCGATAGGGATTTTTTAAAAGTACAACAGACACAAAGCAGACCACGCTCACGACAATCCCCACGGTCCACTCGTGGGCCGTGCAGTACGAAACAACTAGTTTATATATATAAAGCTCTAAGCTACCACTCACTGACTGACAGAAATGTAGGGCCAAAACTGTAATAGTTGGGGGTAGGGTGAGTATCGGATCGTATAGGTATGGTGCTCAAACCTATGGGAAAAATCCGATATCCTGAACTTTCCATCAGGGAAAAAAGTCGGTGAGAGTTCCGGGGAAACGGTAATAGTTGGAGGGGGGGTGTTCAAACAAACTTTGTAGAGGACCCTCGGAGACGAGGTGACGTCATGGTTTTTTTTTTAAATTCCAAAATTCTTTTGTTTTTTTGTATGGAAATTTTTGAAAAACTTTGTGGGTCAAACGAAAAGAGCACAACTTGCCAAATTGCAAATTTTGTATAGACTTCGTCTTGGTTAATACGACAAAGGTCATCGAGGGGGGCTGAAGCGTCATTTTGATGTAACGTCGAGGGGTTCCCAGAGAACCGTAAGAGGTAGTCGTGGGGTGCTCAAGCAAATGTCATAAAGGACCCTGGGAGAAGGGGTGACGTCATATTTTTTTTTTTTAATTCCGCGTTTTTTTTTTTTTTTCATACAAATTTCGCGAAAATCGAAACTGGCCAAGCGAGGATTGCGAATTTGCGATAATTGTAAAGATTTGGGTCTGTTGACCCCCAAAAGAGTCATTAATGACATTCAAGTAGTCAATCTCATGAAACGCCGATAGGTTCCCAGGGAACCAAAAGAGATGGGAAAAAAATTTCAACACCATCATATGGAGGACCCTTGGCGACGAGGAAATTTTTTTTTTTTTTTTTTAAATTCCATTTTTTTTTTCCTTTTTTCGAACAAAAATTTGAATAAACTGCTGTGGCCAAACGGAAAGACCGCAAGTCTCGAAATTTCAATATAGTAAAGATTCTTGCTTTTGTGTATCCCAAAATTTTTTTTATGGTGGTGAGTAGTCGTGGTGGTGTAAAGTTGATGGGTTCCTCGGAAACCACAAAAGATATCAAAAAACTCTAGAACATTTTGTTGTAGAGGACCCTTGGCGATTGGCAATTTTTTTTTTTTTTTTTTTAAATTCCGAAATTTTACGTTTTTTTCATACAAAAAATATGCTATGGAGTCACAGGAGCTAACCGAGCGAAGCGAGGTTGGCGAGTGTGCGACATTTATGAAGAACTGAGTATAGTAACCTGCAAAAAAGATATTGCAGAAATTTAAGTAGTCATTCTAATGTAACGCTGACGGGTTCCCATGAAACCATAAGAGATAGGTGGTGGGTGCCGGAACTAATGTTTTAGAGGACCCTTGGAGACGAGGTGATATAAACTATTTTTTTTAATTTTCCACTTTTTATAAATTCTCCATACAAAAATTAGGCCATGGAGCTACAGGAGCTAACCGAGCGAAGCGAGGTTGGCGAGTGTGCGACATTTATAAAGAACTGAGTATAGTAACCTGCAAAAAAGATATTGCAGAAATTTAAGTAGTCATTCTGATGTAACGCTGACGGGTTCCCATGAAACTATAAGAGATAGGTGGTGGGTGCCGGAACTAATGTTTTAGAGGACCCTTGGAGACGAGGTGATATAAACTATTTTTTTTAATTTTCCACTTTTTAAAAATTCTCCATACAAAAATTAGGCCATGGAGCTACAGGAGCTAACCGAGCGAAGCGAGGTTGGCGAGTGTGCGACATTTATAAAAAACTGAGTATAGTAACCTGCAAAAAAGATATTGGAGAAATTTAAGTAGTCATCCTGATGTAACGCTCACGGGTTCCCATGTAACTATAAGAGATGGGTAGGAAGTGCTTAAACTAATGTTGTAGAGGACCCTTGGAGACGAGGAGACGTAAACTTTTTTTTTTAATTTCTATTTTTCTTTAAATACTTCATACAAAAATTAGGCCATGGAGCCACAGGAGCTAACCGAGCGAAGCGAGGTTGGCGAGTGTGCGACATTTATAAAAAACTGAGTATAGTAACCTGCAAAAAAGCTATTGGAGAAATTTAAGTAGTCATACTGATGTAACGCTCACGGGTTCCTTGGAGACGAGGAGACGTAAACTTTTTTTTTATTTTTTTTTTTTAATTCTTCATACAAAAATTAGGCCATGGAGCTACAGGAGCTAACCGAGCGAAGCGAGGTTGGCGTGTGTGCGACATTTATGAATAACTGAGTATAGTGACCTGCAAAAAATTCATTGGAGAAATTTTAGTAGTCATCCTGATGTAACGCTCACGGGTTCCCATGTAACTATAAGAGATGGGTAGGAAGTGCTTAAACTAATGTTGTAGAGGACCCTTGGAGACGAGGAGACGTAAACTTTTTTTTTTAATTTCTATTTTTCTTTAAATACTTCATACAAAAATTAGGCCATGGAGCCACAGGAGCTAACCGAGCGAAGCGAGGTTGGCGAGTGTGCGACATTTATAAAAAACTGAGTATAGTAACCTGCAAAAAAGCTATTGGAGAAATTTAAGTAGTCATACTGATGTAACGCTCACGGGTTCCCATGAAACTATAAGAGATGGGTAGGAAGTGCTTAAACTAATGTTGTATAAGACCCTTGGAGACGAGGTCATGTATACTTTTTGTTTTAATTTCCAATTTTTTTTTTTTTCATACAAAAATTATGCCATTAGGAGAAACTGAGTATCGTGACCTGCAATTAAGTCATTGGTGAAATTTAAGTAATCATTCTGATTTAACGCTGACGGGTTCCCATGAAAGTATAACAGATAGGTGGGGGTGCATAAACTTAGGTTGTAGAGGAGTCTTGGAGACGAGGTAATTTTAACTTTATTTTAAATTGTTACCCCTTTTTCTATTTTTTCATACAAAAATTATACTATCGAGCCACAGGAGCTAACCGAGCGAAGCGAGGTTGGCGAGTGTGCGACATTTAGGAGGAACTGAGTATAGTGACCTGCAATAAAGTTAATGATAAAATTTAAGTTGTCATTCTGGTATGACGCTGACGGGTTCCCATGTAACAACTTATAAGAAATATTAATAGGGATGTTTTATCGATACATTGATTTTCGACAGGGATTTTTTGGAAAGTACAATCTACGAGTACACAAAGCAGACCACGCTCACGACAAACCTCACTTTACTTTTTGATTTTTATTGACTTATCGATTGCAATATTTTATCAAGTGGTAATTGAAGATTTTGACCCCAAATTCAATTAAGATTTCGACAGGAATTTGTTATCGAGCTTTAGGATCAAACATATATATTTGAAACATTTAAATTTTAGTATTTTAATAACTTTGACTAGATTGTTTTATTGAGTTTTAGCTAACTATTTTGATCATAATTATCAATTAGAAAAGTAACAATTTAGATTTTTGTATCGATTACAACCAACACAAAGCAGACCACGCTCACGACAATCCCCACGGTCCACTCGTGGGCCGTGCAGTACGAAACAACTAGTTTATATATATAAAGCTCTAAGCTACCACTCACTGACTGACAGAAATGTAGGGCCAAAACTGTAATAGTTGGGGGTCGGGTGAGTATCGGATCGTATAGGTATGGTGCTCAAACCTATGGGAAAAATCCGATATTCTGGACTTTCCATCAGGGAAAAAAGTCGGTGACGGTTCCAGGGAAACGGTAATAGTTGGAGGGGGGGTGCTGGAACAAACTTTGTAGAGGACCCTCGGAGACGAGGTGACGTCATGTTTTTTTTTTTAAATTCCAAAATTCTTTTGTTTTTTTGTATGGAAATTTTTGAAAAACTTTGTGGGTCAAACGAAAAGAGCACAACTTGCCAAATTGCAAATTTTGTATAGATTTCGTCCTGTTTATTACGAGGAAGGTCATCGAGGGGGGCTGAACCGTCATTCTGATGTAACGTCGAGGGGTTCCCGGAGAACCGTAAGAGGTAGTCGGGGGGTGCTCAAGCAAATGTCATAAAGGACCCTGGGAGAGGGGGTGACGTCATATTTTTTTTTTTAAATTCCGCGTTTTTTTTTTTTTTTCATACAAATTTCGCGAAAATCGAAACTGGCCAAGCGAGGATTGCGAATTTGCGATAATTGCGAAGATTTCGCTCTGTTGACCGCGAAAAGATTCATCGATGACATTTAAGTAGTCAATCTGATGAAACGCCGATGGGTTCCCAGGGAACCAAAAGAGATGGGAAAAAAATTTCAACACCATCATATGGAGGACCCTTGGCGACGAGGAAAATTATTTTTTTTTTTTTTTAATTCCATTTTTTTTTTCTTTTTTTCGAACAAAAATTTGAATAAACTGCTGTGGCCAAACGAAAAGACCGCAAGTCGCGAAATTTCAATATAGTAAAGATTCTTGCTTTTGTGTATCCCAAAATTTTTTTTTTGTCGCTGAGTCGTCGTGGTGGTGTAAAGTGATGGGTTCCTCGGAAACCACAAAAGATATCAAAAAACCCTAGAACATTTTTTTGTAGAGGACCCTTGGCAATTAGCAAAAATTTTTTTTTTTTTTTTAAATTCTGAAATTTTACGTTTTTTTCATACAAAAAATATGCTATGGAGTCACAGGAGCTAACCGAGCGAAGCGAGGTTGGCGAGTGTGCGACATTTATGAAGAACTGTGTATAATGACCTGCAAAAAAGTCATTGGAGAAATTTAAGCAGTCATCCTGATGTAACGCTTACGGGTTCCCATGAAACTATAAGAGATGGGTAGAAAGTGCTAAAACAAATGTTGTATAAGACCCTTGGAGACGAGGTCATGTATACTTTTTTTTTTTAATTTCCATTTTTTTTTTTTTTTCATACAAAAATTATGCCATGGAGCTACAGGAGCTAACCGAGCGAAGCGAGATTGGCGAGTGTGCGACATCTATGAAGAACTGCGTATAGTGACCTGCAAAAAATTCATTGCAGAAATTTAAGTAGTCATCCTGATGTAACACTCACGGGTTCCCATGAAACTATAAGAGATGGGTAGGAAGTGCTTAAACTAATGTTGTAGAGGACCCTTGGAGACGAGGATATGTAAACTTTTTTTTTTAAATTTCCAAAGTTTTTTTTTTTCATACAAAAATTCGGCCATGGAGCAACAGGAGCTAACCGAGCGCAGCGAGGTTGGCGAGTGTGCGACATTTATGAAGAACTGAGTATAGTAACCTGCAAAAAAGATATTGGAGAAATTTAAGTAGTCATCCTGATGTAACGCTCACGGGTTCCCATAAAACTATAAGAGATAGGTGGTGGGTGCCGAAACTAATGTTGTAGAGGACCCTTGGAGACGAGGTGATGTAAACTTTTTTTTTTATATTCCAACTTTTCAAAAATTCTCCATACAAAAATTAGGCCATGGAGCTACAGGAGCCAACCGAGCGCAGCGAGGTTGGCGAGTGTGCGACATTTATGAAGAACTGAGTATAGTAACCTGCAAAAAAGATATTTGAGAAATTTAAGTAGTCATTCTGATGTAACGCTGACGGGTTCCCATGAAACTATAAGACATGGGTGGTGGGTGTCTTAACTAATGTTGTAGAGGACCCTTGGAGACGAGGTGATAAAAACTTTTTTTTTAATTTCCTACTTTTTTGAATTTTTTTATACAAAAATTATGCAATGGAGCTACAGGAGCTAACCGAGCGAAGCGAGGTTGGCAAGTGTGCGACATTTATAAAGAACTGAGTATAGTAACCTGCAAAAAAGTAATTGGAGAAATTTAAGTAGTCATCCTGATGTAACGCTGACGGGTTCCCATGAAACTATAAGAGATGGGTAGGAAGTGCTTAAACTAATGTTCTAGAGGACCCTTGGAGGCGAGGAGATGTAAACTTTTTTTTTAATTTTTAACTCCCTGCTCCCCAAGATACAACATAATGGTTTGGGGAGCAGAGTTCTGTATCTCTTTCTTGCTTACTTGTTTTGATTATTTTTTTCCTGTACCAAATTTTGTAACTCAATTTACTTTTGCTTCAATAAACGATTTTTACTTTACTTTTACTTTTACTAACTTTTTTTAAATTCTTCATATAAAAAATATGCCATGGAGTTTCTTTTCTAAAGAACTTATATTATTGAGTTATCGATTGCATTATTTTATCAGGTGGAAATTGACGATTTTGATCCCAAATTCAATTAAGGTTTCGACAGGAATTTGTTATCGAGCTTCAGGATCAAACATATTTTATTTTAGACATTTAAATTTTAGTATTTTAATAACTTTGACTTGATTGTATAGCAACCTACAAAAAAGATATTGGAGAAATTTAAGTAGTCATCCTGATGTAACGCTCACGGGTTCCCATGAAATTATAAGAGATGGGTAGGAAGTGCTTAAACTAATGTTGTAGAGGACCCTTGGAGACGAGGAGATGTAAACTTTTTTTTTTTTATTTACAACTTTTTAAAAATTCTCCATAAAAAAATTATGCCATGGAGCTACAGGAGCTAACCGAGCGAAGCGAGGTTGGCAAGTGTGCGACATTTATGAAGAACTGAGTATAGTAACTTGCAAAAAAGATATTGGAGAAAATTAAGTTGTCATTCTGATGTAACGCTCACGGGTTCCCATGAAACTATAAGAGATGGGTAGGAAGTGCTTAAACTAATGTTGTAGAGGACCCTTGGAGACGAGGAGATGTAAACTTTTTTTTTTTTTTTTCCAAATTTTAAAAAATTCAACATACAAAAATTATGCCATGGAGCTACATTTAGGAGGAACTGAGTATAGTGACCTGCAATAAAGTTAATAATACAATTTAAGTAGTCATTCTGGTGTGACGCTGAAGGGTCCCCATGTAACAACTTATAAGGAATATTAATTGGGATATTTTATCGATACATTGATATTCGACAGGGATTGTTTGGAAAGTACAATATATATAGGATTTATTTTTTTAAGTACAATCTATGAGTACACAAAGCAGACCACGCTCACGACAATCCTCACTGTAGTTTTTGATTTTTAATGAGTTTTCCATTGAAATATTTTATCAAGTTGTAATTTACGAATTTGATTCCAAATGTAATTAAAATTTCGACAGGGATTTATTTACGAGGTTTAGAATCAAATATATTTTATTTTAAACATTTAAATATTAGTATTTTAATAACTTTGACTAGATTTTTTTATTGAGTTTTAGCCAACGATTTTGATCCCAATTTAAAATAAATATCGATAGGGATTTTTTTAAAGTACAACAGACACAAAGCAGACCACGCTCACGACAATCCCCACGGTCCACTCGTGGGCCGTGCAGTACGAAACAACTAGTTTATATATATAAAGCTCTAAGCTACCACTGACTGACAGAAATGTAGGGCCAAAACTGTAATAGTTGGGGGTCGAGTGAGTGTCGGATCGTATAGGTATGGTGCTCAAACCTATAGGAAAAATCCGATATTCTGAACTTTCCATCAGGGAAAAAAGTCGGTGACGGTTCCGGGGAAACGGTAATAGTTGGAGGGGGGGTGTTCGAACAAACTTTGTAGAGAACCCTAGGAGAAGAGGTGACGTCATGGTTTTTTTTTTAAATTCCAAAATTCTTTTGTTTTTTTGTATGGAAATTTTTGAAAAACTGTGGGGGTCAAACGAAAAGAGTGCAACTTGCATAATTGCGATTTTTGTATAGATTTCGTCCTGTTTATTACGAGGAAGGTCATCGAGGGGGGCTGAACCGTCATTTTGATGTAACGTCGAGGGGTTCCCGGAGAACCGTAAGAGGTAGTCGGGGGGTGCTCAAGCAAATGTCATAAAGGACCCTGGGAGAGGGGGTGACGTCATATTTTTTTTTTTAAATTCCGCGTTTTTTTTTTTTTTTCATACAAATTTCGCGAAAATCGAAACTGGCCAAGCGAGGATTGCGAATTTGCGATAATTGCGAAGATTTCGCTCTGTTGACCGCGAAAAGAGTCATCGATGACATTTAAGTAGTCAATCTGATGAAACGCCGATGGGTTCCCAGGGAACCAAAAGAGATGGGAAAAAAATTTCAACACCATCATATGGAGGACCCTTGGCGACGAGGAAATTTTTTATTTTTTTTTTTAAATTCCATTTTTTTTTTCTGTTTTTCGAACAAAAATTTGAATAAACTGCTGTGGCCAAACGAAAAGACCGCAAGTCGCGAAATTTCAATATAGTAAAGATTCTTGCTTTTGTGTATCCCAAAATTTTTTTTTTGTCGCTGAGTCGTCGTGGTGGTGTAAAGTGATGGGTTCCTCGGAAACCACAAAAGATATCAAAAAACCCTAGAACATTTTTTTGTAGAGGACCCTTGGCAATTAGCAAAAATTTTTTTTTTTTTTTTAAATTCTGAAATTTTACGTTTTTTTCATACAAAAAATATGCTATGGAGTCACAGGAGCTAACCGAGCGAAGCGAGGTTGGCGAGTGTGCGACATTTATGAAGAACTGTAAATAATGACCTGCAAAAAAGTCATTGGAGAAATTTAAGCAGTCATCCTGATGTAACGCTCACGGGTTCCCATGAAACTATAAGAGATGGGTAGAAAGTGCTAAAACAAATGTTGTATAAGACCCTTGGAGACGAGGTCATGTATACTTTTTTTTTTTAATTTCCATTTTTTTTTTTTTTTTATATAAAAATTATGCCATGGAGCTTCAGGAGCTAACCGAGCGAAGCGAGGTTGGCGAGTGTGCGACATTTATGAAGAACTGATTATAGTGACCTGCAAAAAATTAATTGGATAAATTTTAGTAGTCATCCTGATGTAACGATCACGGGTTCCCATGAAACTATAAGAGATGGGTAGGAAGTGCTTAAACTAATGTTGTATAAGACCCTTGGAGATGAGGTCTTGTAAACTTTTTTATTTTTATTTTTAAGATAATTTTTTTTTTCATACAAAAATTAGGCCATGGAGCTACAGGAGCTAACCGAGCGAGGCGAGGTTGGCGAGTGTGCGACATTTATGAAGAACTGATTATAGTGACCTGCAAAAAATTCATTGGATAAATTTTAGTAGTCATCCTGATGTAACGCTCACGGGTTCCCATGTAACTATAAGAGATGGGTAGGAAGTGCTTAAACTAATGTTGTAGAGGATCCTTGGAGACGTGGAGACGTAAACTTTTTTTTTTTTTATTTCTATTTTTTTTTTAATTCTTCATACAAAAATTAGGCCATGGAGCTACAGGGGCTAATCGAGCGAAGCGAGGTTGGCGAGTGTGCGACATTTAGGAGGAACTGAGTATAGAGACCTGCAAACAAGATATTGGAGAAATTTAAGTAGTCATTCTGATTTAACGCTGACGGGTTCCCATGAAACTATAAGAGATGGGTAGGAAGTGCTTAAACTAATGTTCTAGAGGACCCTTGGAGACGAGGAGATATAAACTTTTTTTTTAATTTTTAACTTTTTTTAAATTCTTCATATAAAAAATATGCCATTGAGCTACAGGAGCTAACTGAGCGAAGCGAGGTTGGCGAGTGTGCGACTATTCTGAAGAACTTATATTATTGAGTTATCGATTGCAATATTTTATCAGGTGGAAATTGACGATTTTGATCCAAAATTCAATTAAGATTTCGACAGGAATTTGTTATCGAGCTTCAGGATCAAACATATTTTATTTTGACATTTAAATTTTAGTATTTTAATAACTTTGACTTGATTGTTTTATTGAGTTTTAGTTAACGATTTTGATCCCAATTAAAAAATAATTATCAATAGGGTTTTTTTTAAAGTACAACCTACGAGTACACAAAGCAGACCACGCTCACGACAATCCTCACTGTAGTTTTTGATTTTTAATGAGTTTTCCATTGAAATATTTCATCAAGTTGTAATTTACCAATTTGATCCCAAATGTAATTAAGATTTCGACAGGAATTTATTATCGAGGTTTAGGATCAAACATATTTTATTTTAGACATATAAATTTTAGTTAAATACTTTGTTTTTAAATACTTTGACTAGATTCTTTTATTGAGTTTTAGCTAACGATTTTGATCATAATTATCGATTAGAAAAGAAACAATGTAGATTTGTGTATCGATTACAACTAACACAAAGCAGACCACGCTCACGACAATCCCCACGGTCCACTCGTGGGCCGTGCAGTACGAAACAACTAGTTATATTATATAAAGCTCTAAGCTACCACTGACTGACAGAAATGTAGGGCCAAAACTGTAATAGTTGGGGGTCGAGTGAGTGTCGGATCGTATAGGAATGGTGCTCAAACCTATGGGAAAAATCCGATATCCTGAACTTTCCATCAGGGAAAAAAGTCGGTGAGGGTTCCGGCGAAACGGTTACAGTTAGGGGGGGGGTGCTCAAACAAACTTTGTAGAGGACCCTCGGAGACGAGGTGACGTCATGGTTTTTTTTTTAAATTCGAAAATTCTTTTGTTTTTTTGTATGGAAATTTTTGAAAAACTGTGGGGGTCAAACGAAAGGAGCGCAACTTGCATAATTGCGATTTTTGTATAGATTTCGTCCTGTTTATTACGAGGAAGGTCATCGAGGGGGGCTGAAGCGTCATTTTGAGGTAACGTCGAGGGGTTCCCGGAGAACCGTAAGAGGTAGTCGGGGGGTGCTCAAGCAAATGTCATAAAGGACCCTGGGAGAGGAGGTGACGTCACATTTTTTTTTTTAAATTCTGCGTTTTTTTTTTTTTTTCATACAAATTTCGCGAAAATCGAAACTGGCCAAGCGAGGATTGCGGATTTGCGATAATTGCGAAGATTTCGCTCTGTTGACCGCGAAAAGAGTCATCGATGATATTTAAGTAGTCAATCTGATGAAACGCCGATGGGTTCCCAGGGAACCAAAAGAGATGGGAAAAAAATTTCAACATCATCATATGGAGGACCCTTGGCGACGAGGAATTTTTTTTTTTTTTTTTTTAAATTCCATTTTTTTTTTCTGTTTTTCGAACAAAAATTTTAATAAACTGCTGTGGCCAAACGAAAAGACCGCAAGTTGCGAAATTTCAATATAGTAAAGATTCTTGCTTTTGTGTATCCCAAAATTTTTTTTTTGTCGTTGAGTAGTCGTGGTGGTGTAAAGTGATGGGTTCCTCGGAAACCACAAAAGATATCAAAAAACCCTAAAACATTTTATTGTAGAGGACCCTTGGCAATTAGCAAAAATTTTTTTTTTTTTTTTAAATTCCGAAATTTTACGTTTTTTTCATACAAAAAATATGCTATGGAGTCACAGGAGCTAACCGAGCGAAGCGAGGTTGGCGAGTGTGCGACATTTATGAAGAACTGTGTATAATGACCTGCAAAAAAGTCATTGGAGAAATTTAAGCAGTCATCCTGATGTAACGCTCACGGGTTCCCATGAAACTATAAGAGATGGGTAGAAAGTGCTAAAACAAATGTTGTATAAGACCCTTGGAGACGAGGTCATCAATACTTTTTTTTTTTTAATTTCCATTTTTTTTTTTTTTCATACAAAAATTATGCCATGGAGCTACAGGAGCTAACCGAGCGAAGCGAGATTGGCGAGTGTGCGACATCTATCAAGAACTGCGTATAGTGACCTGCAAAAAATTCATTGCAGAAATTTAAGTAGTCATCCTGATGTAACACTCACGGGTTCCCATGAAACTATAAGAGATGGGTAGGAAGTGCTTAAACTAATGTTGTAGAGGACCCTTGGAGACGAGGATATGTAAACTTTTTTTTTTTAAATTCCAAAGTTTTTTTTTTTCATACAAAAATTCGGCCATGGAGCAACAGGAGCTAACCGAGCGCAGCGAGGTTGGCGAGTGTGCGACATTTATGAAGAACTGAGTATAGTAACCTGCAAAAAAGATATTGGAGAAATTTAAGTAGTCATCCTGATGTAACGCTCACGGGTTCCCATAAAACTATAAGAGATAGGTGGTGGGTGCCGAAACTAATGTTGTAGAGGACCCTTGGAGACGAGGTGATGTAAACTTTTTTTTTTATATTCCAACTTTTCAAAAATTCTCCATACAAAAATTAGGCCAAGGAGCTACAGGAGCTAACCGAGCGCAGCGAGGTTGGCGAGTGTGCGACATTTATGAAGAACTGAGTATAGTAACCTGCAAAAAAGATATTTGAGAAATTTAAGTAGTCATTCTGATGTAACGCTGACGGGTTCCCATGAAACTATAAGACATGGGTGGTGGGTGTCTTAACTAATGTTGTAGAGGACCCTTGGAGACGAGGTGATAAAAACTTTTTTTTTAATTTCCTACTTTTTTGAATTTTTTTATACAAAAATTATGCAATGGAGCTACAGGAGCTAACCGAGCGAAGCGAGGTTGGCAAGTGTGCGACATTTATAAAGAACTGAGTATAGTAACCTGCAAAAAAGTAATTGGAGAAATTTAAGTAGTCATCCTGATGTAACGCTGACGGGTTCCCATGAAACTATAAGAGATGGGTAGGAAGTGCTTAAACTAATGTTCTAGAGGACCCTTGGAGGCGAGGAGATGTAAACTTTTTTTTTAATTTTTAACTTTTTTTAAATTCTTCATATAAAAAATATGCCATGGAGTTTCTTTTCTAAAGAACTTATATTATTGAGTTATCGATTGCAATATTTTATCAGGTGGAAATTGACGATTTTGATCCCAAATTCAATTAAGGTTTCGACAGGAATTTGTTATCGAGCTTCAGGATCAAACATATTTTATTTTAGACATTTAAATTTTAGTATTTTAATAACTTTGACTTGATTGTTTTATTGAGTTTTAGCTAACGATTTTGATCCCAATTAAAAAATAATTATCAATAGGGTTTTTTTTAAAGTACAACCTACGAGTATACAAAGCAGACCTCGCTCACGACAATCCTCATTGTAGTTTTTGATTTTTAATGAGTTTTCCATTGAAATATTTTATCAAGTTGTAATTTACGAATTTGATTCCAAATGTAATTAAGATTTCGACAGGGATTTATTATCGAGGTTTAGGATCAAACATATTTTATTTTAAACATTTAAATATTAGTATTTTAATAACTTTGACTAGATTTTTTTATCGAGTTTTAGCCAACGATTTTGATCCCAATTTAAAATAAATATCGATAGGGATTTTTTTAAAGTACAACAGACACAAAGCAGACCACGCTCACGACAATCCCCACGGTCCACTCGTGGGCCGTGCAGTACGAAACAACTAGTTATTATATTATATAAAGCTCTAATTACCACTGACTGACAGAAATGTAGGGCCAAAACTGTAATAGTTGGGGGTTGGGTGATGATCGGATCGTATAGGTATGGTGCTCAAACCTATGGGAAAAATCCGAAAACCAAGACTTTCCATCAGGGAAAAAAGTCGGTGACGGTTCCGGCGAAACGGTTATAGTTAGGGGGGGGGTGTTCGAACAAACTTTGTAGAGGACCCTCGGAGACGAGGTGACGTCATGGTTTTTTTTTTAAATTCCAAAATTCTTTTGTTTTTTTGTATGGAAATTTTTGAAAAACTTTGTGGGTCAAACGAAAAGAGCACAACTTGCCAAATTGCAAATTTTGTATAGACTTTGTCTCGGTTAATACGACAAAGGTCATCGAGGGGGGCTGAAGCGTCATTTTGATGTAACGTCGAGGGGTTCCCGGAGAACCGTAAGAGGTAGTCGGGGGGTGCTCGAGCAAATGTCATAAAGGACCCTGGGAGAGGGGGTGACGTCACATTTTTTTTTTTAAATTCTGCGATTTTTTTTTTTTTTCATACAAAAGTCGAAACACGTACTTTGGAGGCTCGTAGAAGCGAAACCTGCCAAGTGACAACTGCAAATTTGGCATGGTTGCATACACTTGGGGCTGATGAACAGCAAAAGTGTCATCAATGAAATTTTAAAAGTGAACCTGATGTGACGCTGACGGGTTCCCAGGAAACCATAAGAGATGGCGAAAAACGCTAGAACCCAATTTTGGAGAGGGCTTCTGGAGACGAGGTGTGGTGACTTTTTTTTTTTTAAATTCCCATTTTTTTTTTTTTTTGCATTCGCGGCCGACTTTGAGCCCTCACAGAGCCTACTTCGAGCATACCCAGAATGCCCATTTTTGGCTGGTTGTAGTCACGTGGGTCACCCCATATCACAAAATGTCTTCAATGATTTTTGGGTAGTCATCATGATGTAACGCTGAGGGGTTCCCAGGTCACCAGAAGAGGTGCATAGGGTGAACTTTACCCACGTATAGGAAACCCTCGGAGACGAGTAAAAGTTTTTTTTTTTTTTTAAATTTCCGATTTTTTAAATTTTTTTTCATACATTTTTTTAAAAAAACTGTAGCAGCCAAACGAAAAGATTGCTATTTTCAAAATTACGATATTTGTAAAGCTTTCATCATTTTTTATCCTAGGAAGGTCACTAAGGGGTAATGAATCATCATTCTGATGAATCGCTGACGGGTTTCGAGTTAACCGTAAGAGATAGGTGGTGGGTGCCGGAACTAATGTTGTAGAGGACCTTTGGAGACGAGGTGATGTCTTCTTTTTTTTTTTAATTTCCAAGGTTTTTTTTTTTTCATACAAAAATTCGGCCAAGGAGCTACAGGAGCTAACCGAGCGCAGCGAGGTTGGCGAGTGTGCGACATTTATGAAGAACTGAGTATAGTAACCTGCAAAAGAGATATTACAGAGATTTAAGTAGTCATTCTGATGTAACGCTGATGGGTTCCCATGAAACTATAAGAGATGGGTGGTGGGTGCCAAAACTAATGTTGTAGAGGACCCTTGGAGACGAGTTGATGTAAACTTTTTTTTTTTTAATTCCACTATTTTTAAAATTCTCCATACAAAAATTAAGCCATGGAGCTACAGGAGCTAACCGAGCGAAGCGAGGTTGGCGAGTGTGCGACATTTATAAAGAATTGAGTAAAGTGACCTGCGAAAAAATAATTGTAGAAATTTTAGTAGTCATCCTGATGTAACGCTGACGGGTTCCCATGAAACTATAAGAGATGGGTGGTGGGTGTCTTAACTAATGTTGTAGAGGACCCTTGGAGACGAGGTGATGAAAACTTTTTTTTTTTTATTTCCTACTTTTTTGAATTTTTTTATACAAAAATTATGCAATGGAGCTACAGGAGCTAACCGAGCGAAGCGAGGTTGGCGAGTGTGCGACATTTATAAAGAACTGAGTATAGTAACCTGCAAAAAAGTAATTGCAGAAATTTAAGTAGTCATCCTGATGTAACGCTGACGGGTTCCCATGAAACTATAAGAGATGGGTAGGAAGTGCTTAAACTAATGTTGTAGAGGACCCTTGGAGACGAAGAGATGTAAACTTTTTTTTTTAATTTTCAACGTTTTAAAAATTCTCCATATAAAAATTATGCCATGGAGCTACAGGAGCTAACCGAGCAAAGCGAGGTTGGCGAGTGTGCGACATTTATGAAGAACTGAGTATAGTAACCTGCAAAAAAGATATTGGAGAAAATTAAGTTGTCATTCTGATGTAACGCTCACGGGTTCCCATGAAACTATAAGAGATAGGTGGTGGGTGCCGGAACTAATGTTTTAGAGGACCCTTGGAGACGAGGTGATGTAATTTTTTTTTTTTAAATTTATACTTTTTAAAAAATCTCCATACAAAAATTAGGCCATGGAGCTACATGAGCTAACCGAGCGTAGCGAGGTTGGCGAGTGTGCGACATTTAGGAGAAACTGAGTATAGTGACCTGCAATAAAGTCATTGGAGAAATTTAAGTAATCATTCTGATTTAACGCTGACGGGTTCCCATGAAACTATAACAGATAGGTGGGGGGTGCTTAAACTAATGTTGTAGAGGACTCTTGGAGACGAGGTAATGTTAACTTTATTTGTAAATTGTTACCCCTTTTTCTATTTTTTCATACAAAAATTATACTATGGAGCCACAAGAGCTAACCGAGCGCAGCGAGGTTGGGGAGTGTACGACATTTAGGAGGAACTGAGTATAGTCAATGCAATAAAGTTAATGATAAAATTTAAGTAGTCATTCTGGTGTGACGCTGACGGGTCCCCATGTAACAACTTATAAGAAATATTAATAGGGATATTTTAACGATACATTAATTTTCGACAGGGATTTTTTGGAAAGTACAACAATATATATAGAATTTATTTTTAAAGTACAATCTATGAGTACACAATGCAGACCACGCTCACGACAATCCTCACTGTAGTTTTTGATTTTTAATGAGTTTTCCATTGAAATATTTTATCAAGTTGTAATTTACGAATTTGATTCCAAATGTAATTAAGATTTCGACAGGGATTTATTATCGAGGTTTAGGATCAAACATATTTTATTTTAAACATTTAAATATTAGTATTTTAATAACTTTGACTAGATTGTTTTATTGAGTTTTAGCTAACGATTTGATCATAATTATCGATTAGAAAAGTAACAATGTAGATTTTTTAATCGATTACAACTAATACAATAACACACAAAGCAGACCACGCTCACGACAATCCCCACGGTCCACTCGTGGGCCGTGCAGTACGAAACAACTAGTTATATTATATAAAGCTCTAATTACCACTGACTGACAGAAATGTAGGGCCAAAACTGTAATAGTTGGGGGTTGGGTGATGATCGGATCGTATAGGTATGGTGCTCAAACCTATGGGAAAAATCTGAAAACCAAGACTTTCCATCAGGGAAAAAAGTCGGTGACGGTTCCGGCGAAACGGTTATAGTTAGGGGGGGGGTGTTCGAACAAACTTTGTAGAGGACCCTCGGAGACGAGGTGACGTCATGTTTTTTTTTTTTAAATCCATAATTCTTTTGTTTTTTTGTATGGAAATTTTTGAAAAACTGTGGGGGTCAAACGAAAAGAGCACAACTTGCCAAATTGCAAATTTTGTATAGACTTTGTCTTGGTTAATACGACAAAGGTCATCGAGGGGGGCTGAAGCGTCATTTTGATGTAACGTCGAGGGGTTCCCGGAGAACCGTAAGAGGTAGTCGGGGTGTGCTCAAGCAAATGTCATAAAGGACCCTGGGAGAGGGGGTGACGTCATATTTTTTTTTTTAAATTCCGCGATTTTTTTTTTTTTTCATACAAAAGTCGAAACACGTACTTTGGAGGCTCGTAGAAGCGAAACCTGCCAAATGACAACTGCAAATTTGGCATGGTTGCATACACTGGGGGCTGATGAACAGCAAAAGTGTCATCAATGAAATTTTAAATGTGAACCTGATGTGACGCTGACGGGTTCCCAGGAAACCATAAGAGATGGCGAAAAACGCTAGAACCCAATTTTGGAGAGGACTTCTGGAGACGAGGTGTGGTGACTTTTTTTTTTTTAAATTCCCATTTTTTTTTTTTTTTGCATTCGCGGCCGACTTTGAGCACTCGCAGAGCATACTTCGAGCATACCCAGAATGGCCATTTTTGGCTGGTTGTAGTCACGGGGGTCACCCCATATCACAAAATGTCTTCAATGATTTTTGGGTAGTCATCATGATGTAACGCTGAGGGGTTCCCAGGTCACCAGAAGAGGTGCATAGGGTGAACTTTACCCACGTATAGGAAACCCTCGGAGACGAGTAAAAGTTTTTTTTTTTTTTTAAATTTCCGATTTTTTCATTTTTTTTTCATACATTTTTTTGAAAAAACTGTAGCAGCCAAACGAAAAGATTGCTACTTTCAAAATTACGATATTTGCAAAGCTTTCATCATTTTTTATCCCAGTAAAGTCACTAAGGGGTAATGAATCATTATTCTGATGAATCGCTGAGGGGTTCCGAGTTAACCGTAAGAGATAGGTGGTGGGTGCCGGAACTAATGTTGTAGAGGACCCTTGGAGACGAGGTGATGTAAACTTTTTTTTTTTAATTTCCAAAGTTTTTTTTTTTTCATACAAAAATTCGGCCATGGAGCTACAGGAGCTAACCGAGCGCAGCGAGGTTGGCGAGTGTGCGACATTTATGAAGAACTGAGTATAGTAACCTGCAAAAAAGATATTGGAGAAATTTAAGTAGTTATTCTGATGTAACGCTGACGGGTTCCCATGAAACTATAAGAGATGGGTGGGGGGTGCTTAAACTAATATTGTAGAGGACCCTTGGAGACGAGGTAATGTAAACTTTTTTTAAATTTATACCCCTTTTTCTATTTTTTCATACAAAAATTATACTATGGAGCCACATAGGGACATTGTAGTAAGGTACAATCTACACAAAGCAGACCACGCTCACGACAATCCCCACGGTCCACTCGTGGGCCGTGCAGTACGAAACAACTAGTTATATTATATAAAGCTGGTAGCTACCACTGACTGACAGAAATACAGGGCCAAAACTGTAATAGTTGGGGGTTGGATGATGATCGGATCGTATAGGTATGGTGCTCAAACCTATGGGAAAAATCCGAAAACCAAGACTTTCCATCAGGGAAAAAAGTCGGTGACGGTTCCGGGGAAACGGTAATAGTTGGAGGGGGGGTGCTCGAACAAACTTTGTAGAGGACCCTCGGAGACGAGGTGACGTCATGGTTTTTTTTTTAAATTCCAAAATTCTTTTGTTTTTTTGTATGGAAATTTTTGAAAAACTTTGTGGGTCAAACGAAAAGAGCACAACTTGCCAAATTGCAAATTTTGTATAGACTTTGTCTTGATTAATACGACAAAGGTCATTGAGGGGGGCTGAAGCGTCATTTTGATGTAACGTCGAGGGGTTCCCGGAGAACCGTAAGAGGTAGTCGGGGGGTGCTCGAGCAAATGTCATAAAGGACCCTGGGAGAGGGAGTGACGTCACATTTTTTTTTTTAAATTCCGCGATTTTTTTTTTTTTTCATACAAAAGTCGAAACACGTACTTTGGAGGCGTGTAGAAGCGAAACTTGCCAAGTGAGAGCTGCGAATTTGGCATGGTTGCATACACTTGGGGCTGATGAACAGCAAAAGTGTCATCAATGAAATTTTAAAAGTGAAACTGATGTGACGCTGACGGGTTCCCAGGAAACCATAAGAGATGGCGAAAAACGCTAGAACCCAATTTTGGAGAGGGCTTCTGGAGACCAGGTGTGGTGACTTTTTTTTTTTTAAATTCCCATTTTTTTTTTTTTTGCATTCGCGGCCGACTTTGAGCACTCGCAGAGCATACTTGGAGCATACCCAGAATGCCCATTTTTGGCTGGTTGTAGTCACGGGGGTCACCCCATGTGGGAAAATGTCTTCAATGATTTTTGGGTAGTCGTCATGATGTAACGCTGAGGGGTTCCCAGGTCACCAGAAGAGGTGCATAAGGTGCCTTGCAACCCCATATAGGAAACCCTCGGAGACGAGTAAAAGTTTTTTTTTTTTTTTAAATTTCCGATTTTTTCATTTTTTTTTCATACATTTTTTTTTTAAAACTGTAGCAGCCATACGAAAAAATTGCTACTTTTAAAATTACGATATTTGTAATGTTTTCATCATTATTTATCCTAGGAAGGTCACTAAGGGGTAATGAATCATCATTCTGATGAATCGCTGACGGGTTCCGAGTTAACCGTAAGAGATAGGTGGTGGGTGCCGGAACTAATGTTGTAGAGGACCCTTGGAGACGAGGTGATGTAAACTTTTTTTTTTTAATTTCCAAGGTTTTTTTTTTTTCATACAAAAATTCGGCCATGGAGCTACAGGAGCTAACCGAGCGCAGCGAGGTTGGCGAGTGTGCGACATTTATAAAGAACTGAGTATAGTAACCTGCAAAAAAGATATTGGAGAAATTTAGGTAGTCATTCTGATGTAACGCTGACGGGTTCCCATGAAACTATAAGAGATAGATGGTGGGTGCCGAAACTAATGTTGTAGAGGACCCTTGGAGACGAGGTGATGTAAACTTTTTTTTTTTTATTTTCCACTTTTTAAAAATTCTCCATACAAAAATTAGGCCAAGGAGCTACAGGAGCTAACCGAGCGAAGCGAGGTTGGCGAGTGTGCGACATTTATAAAGAACTGAGTAAAGTGACCTGCGAAAAATTCATTGTAGAAATTTTAGTAGTCATCTTGATGTAACGCTGACGGGTTCCCATGAAACTATAAGAGATAGGTGGTGGGTGCCGAAACTAATGTTTTAGAGGACCCTTGGAGACGAGGTGATGTAAACTTTTTTTTTTTAATTTTACACTTTTTAAAAATTCTTTATACAAAAATTAGGCCATGGAGCTACAGGAGCTAACCGAGCGAAGCGAGGTTGGCGAGTGTGCGACATTTATGAAGAACTGAGTATAGTAACCTGCAAAAAAGATATTGGAGAAAATTAAGTTGTCATTCTGATGTAACGCTCACGGGTTCCCATGAAACTATAAGAGATGGGTGGGAAGTGCTTAAACTAATGTTGTAGAGGACCCTTGGAGACGAGGAGATGTAAACTTTTTTTTTTAAATTTTCAACTTTTAAAAAAATTTCCATAAAAAAATTATGCCATGGAGCTACAGGAGCTAACCGAGCGAAGCGAGGTTGGCGAGTGTGCGACATTTATGAAGAACTGAGTATAGTAACCTGCAAAAAAGATATTGGAGAAAATTAAGTTGTCATTCTGATGTAACGCTCACGGGTTCCCATGAAACTATAAGAGATGGGTGGGAAGTGCTTAAACTAATGTTGTAGAGGACCCTTGGAGACGAGGAGATGTAAACTTTTTTTATTTTTTTTCCAAATTTTAAAAAATTCAACATACAAAAAATATGCCATGGAGCTACAGGAGCTAACCGAGCGAAGCGAGGTTGGCGAGTGTGCGACATTTAGGAGGAACTGAGTATAGTGACCTGCAATAAAGTTAATAATACAATTTAAGTAGTCATTCTGGTGTGACGCTGACGGCTCTCCATGTAACAACTTATAAGAAATATTAATTGGGATATTTTATCGATACATTGATATTCGACAGGGATTGTTTGGAAAGTACAACAATATATATATATAGGATTTTTTTTTTAAGTACAATCTATGAGTACACAAAGCAGACCACGCTCACGACAATCCTCACTGTAGTTTTTGATTTTTAATGAGTTTTCCATTGAAATATTTTATCAAGTTGTAATTTACGAATTTGATTCCAAATGTAATTAAAATTTCGACAGGGATTTATTATCGAGGTTTAGAATCAAATATATTTTATTTTAAACATTTAAATATTAGTATTTTAATAACTTTGACTAGATTTTTTTATTGAGTTTTAGCCAACGATTTTGATCCCAATTTAAAATAAATATCGATAGGGATTTTTTTAAAGTACAACAGACACAAAGCAGACCACGCTCACGACAATCCCCACGGTCCACTCGTGGGCCGTGCAGTACGAAACAACTAGTTATATTATATAAAGCTCTAATTACCACTCACTGACAGAAATACAGGGCCAAAACTGTAATAGTTGGGGGTTGGGTGATGATCGGATCGTATAGGTATGGTGCTCAAACCTATGGGAAAAATCTGAAAACCAAGACTTTCCATCAGGGAAAAAAGTCGGTGACGGTTCCGGCGAAACGGTTATAGTTAGGGGGGGGGTGTTCAAACAAACTTTGTAGAGGACCCTCGGAGACGAGGTGACGTCATGGTTTTTTTTTTAAATTCCAAAATTCTTTTGTTTTTTTGTATGGAAATTTTTGAAAAACTGTGGGGGTCAAACGAAAGGAGCGCAACTTGCATAATTGCGATTTTTGTATAGATTTCGTCCTGTTTATTACGAGGAAGGTCATCGAGGGGGGCTGAAGCGTCATTTTGAGGTAACGTCGAAGGGTTCCCGGAGAACCGTAAGAGGTAGTCGGGGGGTGCTTAAGCAAATGTCATAAAGGACCCTGGGAGAGGAGGTAACGTCACATTTTTTTTTTTAAATTCCGCGTTTTTTTTTTTTTTTCATACAAATTTCGCGAAAATCGAAACTGGCCAAGCGAGGATTGCGGATTTGCGATAATTGCGAAGATTTCGCTCTGTTGACCGCGAAAAGAGTCATCGATGACATTTAAGTAGTCAATCTGATAAAACGCCGATGGGTTCCCAGGGAACCAAAAGAGATGGGAAAAAAATTTCAACACCATCATATGGAGGACCCTTGGCGACGAGGAAATTTTTTATTTTTTTTTTTAAATTCCATTTTTTTTTTCTGTTTTTCGAACAAAAATTTGAATAAACTGCTGTGGCCAAACGAAAAGACCGCAAGTCGCGAAATTTCAATATAGTGAAGATTCTTGCTTTTGTGTATCCCAAAATTTTTTTTTTGTCGGTGAGTCGTCGTGGTGGTGTAAAGTGATGGGTTCCTCGGAAACCACAAAAGCTATCAAAAATCCCTAGAACATTTTTTTGTAGAGGACCCTTGGCAATTTGCAAATTTTTTTTTTTTTTTTTAAATTCCGAAATTTTACGTTTTTTTCATACAAAAAATATGCTATGGAGTCACAGGAGCTAACCGAGCGAAGCGAGGTTGGCGAGTGTGCGACATTTATGTAGAACTGTGTATAATGACCTGCAAAAAAGTCATTGGAGAAATTTAAGCAGTCATCCTGATGTAACGCTCACGGGTTCCCATGAAACTATAAGAGATGGGTAGAAAGTGCTAAAACAAATGTTGTATAAGACCCTTGGAGACGAGGTCATGTATACTTTTTTTTTTTTAATTTCCATTTTTTTTTTTTTTTCATATAAAAATTATGCCATGGAGCTACAGGAGCTAACCGAGCGAAGCGAGGTTGGCGAGTGTGCGACATTTATGAAGAACTGATTATAGTGACCTGCAAGAAATTAATTGGATAAATTTTAGTAGTCATCCTGATGTAACGATCACGGGTTCCCATGAAACTATAAGAGATGGGTAGGAAGTGCTTAAACTAATGTTGTATAAGACCCTTGGAGATGAGGTCTTGTAAACTTTTTTATTTTTATTTTTAAGATAATTTTTTTTTTCATACAAAAATTAGGCCATGGAGCTACAGGAGCTAACCGAGCGAGGCGAGGTTGGCGAGTGTGCGACATTTATGAAGAACTGAGTATAGTGCCCTGCAAAAAATTCATTGGATAAATTTTAGTAGTCATCCTGATGTAACGCTCACGGGTTCCCATGTAACTATAAGAGATGGGTAGGAAGTGCTTAAACTAATGTTCTAGAGGACCCTTGGAGACGAGGAGATATAAACTTTTTTTTTAATTTTTAACTTTTTTTAAATTCTTCATATAAAAAATATGCCATTGAGCTACAGGAGCTAACTGAGCGAAGCGAGGTTGGCGAGTGTGCGACTATTCTGAAGAACTTATATTATTGAGTTATCGATTGCAATATTTTATCAGGTGGAAATTGACGATTTTGATCCAAAATTCAATTAAGATTTCGACAGGAATTTGTTATCGAGCTTCAGGATCAAACATATTTTATTTTGACATTTAAATTTTAGTATTTTAATAACTTTGACTTGATTGTTTTATTGAGTTTTAGCTAACGATTTTGATCCCAATTAAAAAATAATTATCAATAGGGTTTTTTTTAAAGTACAACCTACGAGTACACAAAGCAGACCACGCTCACGACAATCCTCACTGTAGTTTTTGATTTTTAATGAGTTTTCCATTGAAATATTTCATCAAGTTGTAATTTACCAATTTGATCCCAAATGTAATTAAGATTTCGACAGGAATTTATTATCGAGGTTTAGGATCAAACATATTTTATTTTAGACATATAAATTTTAGTTAAATACTTTGTTTTTAAATACTTTGACTAGATTCTTTTATTGAGTTTTAGCTAACGATTTTGATCATAATTATCGATTAGAAAAGAAACAATGTAGATTTGTGTATCGATTACAACTAACACAAAGCAGACCACGCTCACGACAATCCCCACGGTCCACTCGTGGGCCGTGCAGTACGAAACAACTAGTTATATTATATAAAGCTCTAAGCTACCACTCACTGACAGAAATGTAGGGCCAAAACTGTAATAGTTGGGGGTCGAGTGAGTATCGGATCGTATAGGTATGGTGCTCAAACCTATGGGAAAAATCCGATATTCTGTACTTTCCATCAGGGAAAAAAGTCGGTGATGGTTCCGGGGAAACGGTAATAGTTAAAGGGGGGGTGCTCAAACAAACTTTATAGAGGACCCTCGGAGACGAGGTGACGTCATGGTTTTTTTTTTAAATTCCAAAATTCTTTTGTTTTTTTGTATGGAAATTTTTGAAAAACTGTGGGGGTCAAACGAAAGGAGCGCAACTTGCATAATTGCGATTTTTGTATAGATTTCGTCCTGTTTATTACGAGGAAGGTCATCGAGGGGGGCTGAAGCGTCATTTTGAGGTAACGTCGAAGGGTTCCCGGAGAACCGTAAGAGGTAGTCGGGGGGTGCTCAAGCAAATGTCATAAAGGACCCTGGGAGAGGAGGTGACGTCACATTTTTTTTTTTAAATTCCGCGTTTTTTTTTTTTTTTCATACAAATTTCGCGAAAATCGAAACTGGCCAAGCGAGGATTGCGGATTTGCGATAATTGCGAAGATTTCGCTCTGTTGACCGCGAAAAGAGTCATCGATGACATTTAAGTAGTCAATCTCATGAAACGCCGATGGGTTCCCAGGGAACCAAAAGAGATGGGAAAAAAATTTCAACACCATCATATGGAGGACCCTTGGCGACGAGGAAATTTTTTATTTTTTTTTTTTAATTCCATTTTTTTTTTCTGTTTTTCGAACAAAAATTTGAATAAACTGCTGTGGCCAAACGAAAAGACCGTAAGTCGCGAAATTTCAATATAGTAAAGATTCTTGCTTTTGTGTATCCCAAAATTTTTTTTTTGTCGTTGAGTAGTCGTGGTGGTGTAAAGTGATGGGTTCCTCGGAAACCACAAAAGCTATCAAAAATCCCTAGAACATTTTTTTGTAGAGGACCCTTGGCAATTTGCAAATTTTTTTTTTTTTTTTTTAAATTCCGAAATTTTACGTTTTTTTCATACAAAAAATATGCTATGGAGTCACAGGAGCTAACCGAGCGAAGCGAGGTTGGCGAGTGTGCGACATTTATGTAGAACTGTGTATAATGACCTGCAAAAAAGTCATTGGAGAAATTTAAGCAGTCATCCTGATGTAACGCTCACGGGTTCCCATGAAACTATAAGAGATGGGTAGAAAGTGCTAAAACAAATGTTGTATAAGACCCTTGGAGACGAGGTCATCAATACTTTTTTTTTTTAATTTCCATTTTTTTTTTTTTTTTCATACAAAAATTATGCCATGGAGTCACAGGAGCTAACCGAGCGAAGCGAGGTTGGCGAGTGTGCGACATTTATGTAGAACTGTGTATAATGACCTGCAAAAAAGTCATTGGAGAAATTTAAGCAGTCATCCTGATGTAACGCTCACGGGTTCCCATGAAACTATAAGAGATGGGTAGAAAGTGCTAAAACAAATGTTGTATAAGACCCTTGGAGACGAGGTCATCAATACTTTTTTTTTTTAATTTCCAATTTTTGTTTTTTTTTTTCATACATTTTTTTAGAAAAACTGTTGTAGCCAAACGAAAAGATTGCTACTTTTAAAATTACGATATTTGTAAAGCTTTCATCATTTTTTATCCCAGGAAGGTCACTAAGGGGTAAAGAATCATCATTCTGATGAATCGCTGACGGGTTCCGAGTTAACCGTAAGAGATAGGTGGTGGGTGCCGAAACTAATGTTGTAGAGGACCCTTGGAGACGAGGTGATGTAAACTTTTTTTTTTTAATTTCCAAAGTTTTTTTTTTTTCATACAAAAATTCGGTCATGGAGCTACAGGAGCTAACCGAGCGCAGCGAGGTTGGCGAGTATGCAACATTTATGAAGAACTGAGTATAGTAACCTGCAAAAAAGATATTGGAGAAATTTAAGTAGTCATTCTGATGTAACGCTGACGGGTTCCCATGAAAATATAAGAGATAGGTAGTGGGTGCTGAAACTAATGTTGTAGAGGACCCCTGGAGACGAGGTGATGTAACCTTTTTTTTTTTAATTTTCCACTTTTTAAAAATTCTCCATACAAAAATTAGGCCATGGAGCTACAGGAGCTAACCGAGCGAAGCGAGGTTGGCGAGTGTGCGACATTTATAAAGAACTGAGTAAAGTGACCTGCGAAAAATTAATTGTAGAAATTTTAGTAGTCATCCTGATGTAACGCTGACGGGTTCCCATTAAACTATAAGAGATAGGTGGTGAGTGCCGAAACTAATATTGTAGAGGACCCTTGGAGACGGGGAGACGTAAACTTTTTTTTTTTTATTTTCAACATTATTAAAATTCTCCATACAAAAATTAGGCCATGGAGCTACAGGAGCTAACCGAGCGAAGTGAGGTTGGCGAGTGTGCGACATTTATGAAGAACTGAGTATAGTAACCTGCAAAAAAGATATTGGAGAAATTTAAGTAGTCATCCTGATGTAACGCTCACGGGTTCCCATTAAACTATAAGAGATGGGTAGGAAGTGCTTAAACTAATGTTGTAGAGGACCCTTGGAGACGAGGAGATGTAAACTTTTTTTTTAATTTTCAACGTTTTAAAAATTCTCCATATAAAAATTATGCCATGGAGCTACAGGAGCTAACCGAGCAAAGCGAGGTTGGCGAGTGTGCGACATTTATGAAGAACTGAGTATAGTAACCTGCAAAAAAGATATTGGAGAAAATTAAGTTGTCATTCTGATGTAACGCTCACGGGTTCCCATGAAACTATAAGGTGGTGGGTGCCGGAAATAATGTTTTAGAGGACCCTTGGAGACGAGGTGAGGTAAACTTTTTTTTTTAATTTTACACTTTTTAAAAATTCTCCATACAAAAATCAGGCCATGGAGCTACAGGAGCTAACCGAGCGCAGCGAGGTTGGCGAGTGTGCAACATTTATGAAGAACTGAGTATAGTAACCTGCAAAAAAAAATGGAGAAATTTAAGTAGTCATTCTGATGTAACGCTGACCCGTTCCCATGAAACTATAAGAGATAGGTGGTGGGTGCCGGAACTAATGTTTTAGAAGACCCTTGGAGACGAGGTGATGTAAACTTTTTTTTTTTAATTTTACACTTTTTAAAAATTCTCCATACAAAAATTAGGCCATGGAGCTACAGGAGCTAACCGAGCAAAGCGAGGTTGGCGAGTGTGCGACATTTATGAAAAACTGAGTATAGCAACCTACAAAAAAGATATTGGAGAAATTTAAGTAGTCATCCTGATGTAACGCTGACGGGTTCCCATGAAACTATAAGAGATAGGTGGTGGGTGCCGGAACTAATATTTTAGAGGACCCTTGGAGACGAGGTGATGTAAACGTTTTTTAAATTGATACCCCTTTTCTATTTTTTATACAAAAATTACACTATGGAGCCACAGGAGCTAACCAAGCGAAGCGAGGTTGGCGAGTGTGCGACATTTAGGAGGAACTGAGTTTAGTGACCTGCAATAAAGTTAATTAAAAAAATTAAGTAGTCATTCTGGTGTGACGCTAAAGGGTTTCCATGTAACAACTTATAAGAAATATTAATGGGGATGTTTTATCGATGTACTAATTTTCGACAGGGATTTTTTGTAAAGTACAACAATATATACAAAGCATACCGCGCTCACGGCAATCACAACTGTACGTTTTAAGTTTTTTATTGACTTATCGATTGCAATATTTTATCAAGACGTAATTGACGATTTTAATCCCAAATTCATTAAGATTTTGACAGAAATTTGTTATCGAGGTTTAGGATCAAACATATATATTTGAAACATTTAAATTTTAGTCTTTTAAAAACTTTGACTAGATTGTTTTATTGAGTTTTAGCTAACGATTTGATCATAATAATCGATTAGAAAAGTAACAATGTAGATTGTTGTATCGATTACAACTAACACAAAGCAGACCACGCTCACGACAATCCCCACGGTCCACTCGTGGGCCGTGCAGTACGAAACAACTAGTTATATTATATAAAGCTCTAATTACCACTCACTGACAGAAATACAGGGCCAAAACTGTAATAGTTGGGGGTTGGGTGATGATCGGATCGTATAGGTATGGTGCTCAAACCTATGGGAAAAATCCGATATTCTGGACTTTCCATCAGGGAAAAAAGTAGGTGACGGTTCCTGGGAAACGGTAAGAGTTGGAGGGGGGGTGTTCGAACAAACTTTGTAGAGGACCCTCGGAGACGAGGTGACGTCATGGTTTTTTTTTTAAATTCCAAAATTCTTTTGTTTTTTTGTATGGAAATTTTTGAAAAACTGTGGGGGTCAAACGAAAAGTGTGCAACTTGCATAATTGCGATTTTTGTATATATTTCGTCCTGTTTATTACGAGGAAGGTCATCGAGGGGGGCTGAAGCGTCAGTTTGATGTAACGTCGAGGGGTTCCCGGAGAACCGTAAGAGGTAGTCGGGGGGTGCTCAAGCAAATGTCATAAAGGACCCTGGGAGAGGAGGTGACGTCACATTTTTTTTTTTAAATTCCGCGTTTTTTTTTTTTTTTCATACAAATTTCGCGAAAATCGAAACTGGCCAAGCGAGGATTGCGGATTTGCGATAATTGCGAAGATTTCGCTATGTTGACCGCGAAAAGAGTCATCGATGACATTTAAGTAGTCAATCTGATGAAACTCCGATGGGTTCCCAGGGAACCAAAAGAGATGGGAAAAAAATTTCAACACCATCATATGGAGGACCCTTGGCGACGAGGAATTTTTTTTTTTTTTTTTTTAAATTCCATTTTTTTTTTCGATTTTTCGAACAAAAATTTGATTAAACTGCTGTGGCCAAACGGAAAGACCGCAAGTCGCGAAATTTCAATATTGTAAAGATTCTTGCTTTTGTGTATCCCAAAATTTTTTTTTTGTCGCTGAGTCATCGTGGTGGTGTAAAGTTATGGGTTCCTCGGAAACCACAAAAGATATCAAAAAACCCTAGAACATTTTTTTGTAGAGGACCCTTGGCAATTAGCAAAAATTTTTTTTTTTTTTTTAAATTCCGAAATTTTACGTTTTTTTCATACAAAAAATATGCTATGGAGTCACAGGAGCTAACCGAGCGAAGCGAGGTTGGCGAGTGTGCGACATTTATGAAGAACTGTGTATAATGACCTGCAAAAAAGTCATTGGAGAAATTTAAGCAGTCATCCTGATGTAACGCTCACGGGTTCCCATGAAACTATAAGAGATGGGTAGAAAGTGCTAAAACAAATGTTGTATAAGACCCTTGGAGACGAGGTCATGTATACTTTTTTTTTTAAATTTCAATTTTTTTTTTTTTTTCATACAAAAATTATGCCATGGAGCTACAGGAGCTAACCGAGCGAAGCGAGATTGGCGAGTGTGCGACATCTATGAAGAACTGCGTATAGTGACCTGCAAAAAATTCATTGCAGAAATTTAAGTAGTCATCCTGATGTAACACTCACGGGTTCCCATGAAACTGTAAGAGATGGGTAGGAAGTGCTTAAACTAATGTTGTAGAGGACCCTTGGAGACGAGGAGACGCAATTATTATATTTTTAATTTTAATTTTTTTTTAAATTCTTTATACAAAAATTATGCCATGGAGCTACAGGAGCTAACCGAGCGCAGCGAGGTTGGCGAGTGTGCGACATTTATGAAGAACTGAGTATAGTAACCTGCAAAAAAAATATTGGAGAAATTTAAGTAGTCATTCTGATGTAACGCTGACGGGTTCCCATGAAACTATAAGAGATAGGTAGTGGGTGCTGAAACTAATGTTGTAGAGGACCCTTGGAGACGAGGTGATGTAAACTTTTTTTTTTTAATTTTTAAAGGTTTTTTTTTTTCATACAAAAATTCGGCCGTGGAGCTACAGGAGCTAACCGAGCGCAGCGAGGTTGGCGAGTGTGCGACATTTATAAAGAACTGAGTGTAGTAACCTGCAAAAAAGATATTGGAGAAATTTAAGTAGTCATTCTGATGTAACGCTGACGGGTTCCCATGAAACTATAAGAGATAGGTAGTGGGTGCTGAAACTAATGTGGTAGAGGACCCTTGGAGACGAGGTGATGTAAACTTTTTTTTTTTAATTTCCAAAGTTTTTGTTTTTTCATATAAAAATTAGGCCATGGAGCTACAGGAGCTAACCGAGCGCAGCGAGGTTGGCGAGTGTGCGACATTTATAAAGAACTGAGTGTAGTAACCTGCAAAAAAGATATTGGAGAAATTTAAGTAGTCATTCTGATGTAACGCTGACGGGTTCCCATGAAACTATAAGAGATAGGTGGTGGGTGCCGAAACTAATGTTGTAGAGGACCCTTGGAGACGATGTGATGTAAACTTTTTTTTTTTTTTTCCAACATTTTAAATATTCTCCATACAAAAATTAGGCCTTGGAGCTACAGGAGCTAACCGAGCGAAGCGAGGTTGGCGAGTGTGCGACATTTATGAAGAACTGAGAATTATAACCTGCAAAAAATATATTGGAGAAATTTAAGTAGTCATCC
This sequence comes from Tinea semifulvella, assembly GCA_910589645.1. Classification (NCBI taxonomy): domain Eukaryota; kingdom Metazoa; phylum Arthropoda; class Insecta; order Lepidoptera; family Tineidae; genus Tinea; species Tinea semifulvella. Next base: position 9,098,803 of record OU342620.1, read on the forward strand.
TGATGTAACGCTCACGGGTTCCCATGAAAGTATTGGAGATGGGTAGGAAGTGCTTAAACTAATGTTGTAGAGGACCCTTGGAGACGAGGAGATGTAAACTTTTTTTTAAAATTTTCAACTTTTAAAAAATTCTCTATATAAAAATTATGCCATGGAGCTACAGGAGCTAACCGAGCGAAGCGAGGTTGGCGATTAGCGACATTTATGAAGAACTGACTATAGTAACCTGCAAAAAAGATATTGGAGAAATTTAAGTAGTCATTCTGATGTAACGCTGACGGGTTCCCATGAAACTATAAGTGATGGGTGGGGGGTGCTTAAACTAATATTGTAGAGGACTCTTGGAGACGAGGTAATGTAAACTTTTTTTAAATTTATACCCCTTTTTCTATTTTTTCATACAAAAATTACACTATGGAGCCACAGGAGCTAACCGAGCGAAGCGAGGTTGGCGAGTGTGCGACATTTACGAGGAACTGAGTTTAGTGAAATGCAAAAAAGTTAATTAAAAAATTTAAGTAGTCATTCTGGTGTGACGCTAAAGGGTTTCCATGTAACAACTTATAAGAAATATTAATGGGGATATTTTATCGATGTACTGATTTTCAACAGGGATTTTTTGTAAAGTACAACAATATATACAAAGCATACTGCGCTCACGGCAATCGCAACTGTACGTTTTAAGTTTTTTATTTTCTTATCAATTGCAATATTTTATCAAGTGGTAATTGACGATTTTGATCCCAAATTCAATTAGGATTTCGACAGGGATTTGTTATCAAGGTTAAGGATCAAACATATTTTATTTTAAACATTTAAATTTCAGTCTTTTAAAAACTTTGACTAGATTGTTTTATTGAGTTTTAGCTAACGATTTTGATCCCAATTTAAAAATAAATATCGATAGGGATTTTTTTAAAGTACAGTCTACGAGTACACAATGCAGACCACGGTCACGACAATCCTCACTGTACTTTTTAATTTTTAATTAGTTTTCCATTGAATTATTTTGTCAAGTTGTAATTTACCAATTTGATTCCAAATGTAATTAAGATTTAGACAAGGATTTGTTATCGAGGTTTAGGATCAAACATATTTAATTTTATACATTTCAATTTTACTATATTTATCACTTTGAATATAATATTTTATACAGTTTTAGCTAACGATTTTGGTACCAATCTCACTAGAGATTTCGATAGGGATTTTTTTTAAGTACAACAGACACAAAGCAGACCACGCTCACGACAATCCCCACGGTCCACTCGTGGGCCGTGCAGTACGAAACAACTAGTTTATATATATAAAGCTCTAAGCTACCACTCACTGACTGACAGAAATGTAGGGCCAAAACTGTAATAGTTGGGGGTCGAGTGAGTGTCGGATCGTATAGGTATGGTGCTCAAACCAATGGGAAAAATCCGAAAACCAAGACTTTCCATCAGGGAAAAAAGTAGTTGAGGGTTCCGGGGAAACGGTAATAGTTGGAGTGGGGGTGTCCGAACAAACTTTGTAGAGGACCCTCGGAGACGAGGTGACGTCATGTTTTTTTTTTTTAATTCCAAAATTCTTTTGTTTTTTTGTATGGAAATTTTTGAAAAACTTTGTGGGTCAAACGAAAAGAGCATAACTTGTTTAATAGCGATTTTTGTATAGACTTCATCCTGTTTATTACGACGAAGGTCATCGAGGGGGGCTGAAGCGTCATTTTGATGTAACGTCGAGGGGTTCCCAGGGAACCGTAAGAGGTAGTCGGGGGGTGCTCAAGCAAATGTCATAAAGGACCCTGGGAGAGGGGGTGAGGTCACATTTTTTTTTTTAAATTCCGCGATTTTTTTTTTTTTTCATACAAAAGTCGAAACACGTACTTTGGAGGCGTGTAGAAGCGAAACCTGCCAAGTGAGAGCTGCGAATTTCGCTTGGTTGCATACACTTGGGGCTGATGAACAGCAAAAGTGTCATCAATGAAATTTTAAAAGTGAACCTGATGTGACGCTGACGGGTTCCCAGGAAACCATAAGAGATGGCAAAAAACGCTAGAACCCAATTTTGAAGAGGGCTTCTGGAGACGAGGTGTGGTGACTTTTTTTTTTTTAAATTCCCAATTTTTTTTTTTTTTGCATTCGCGGCCGACTTTGAGCACTCGCAGAGCATACTTGGAGCATACCCAGAATGCCCATTTTTGGCTGGTTGTAGTCACGGGGGTCACCCCATGTGGAAAAATGTCTTCAATGATTTTTGAGTAGTCATCATGATGTAACGCTGAGAGGTTCCCAGGTCACCAGAAGAGGTGCATAAGGTGCCTTGCAACCCCATATAGGAAACCCTCGGAGACGAGTAAAAGTTTTTTTTTTTTTTTAAATTTCCGATTTTTTCATTTTTTTTTCATACATTTTAAAAAAAAAACTGTAGCAGCCAAACGAAAAGATTGCTACTTTCAAAATTACAATATTTGCAAAGCTTTCATCATTTTTTATCCCACGAAGGTCACTAAGGGGTAATGAATCATCATTCTGATGAATCGCTGACGGGTTCCGAGTTAACCGTAAGAGATAGGTGGTGGGTGCCGGAACTAATGTTGTAAAGGACCCTTGGAGACGAGGTGATGTAAACTTTTTTTTTTTAATTTCCAAAGTTTTTTTTTTTTCATACAAAAATTCGGCCATGGAGCTACAGGAGCTAACCGAGCGCAGCGAGGTTGACGAGTGTGCGATATTTATGAAGAACTGAGTATAGTAACCTGCAAAAAAGATATTGGAGAAATTTAAGTAGTCATTCTGATGTAACGCTGACGGGTTCCCATGAAACTATAAGAGATAGGTGGTGGGTGCCGGAACTAATGTTTTAGAGGACCCTTGGAGACGAGGTCATGTAAACTTTTTTTTTTTAATTTTCCACTTTTTAAAAATTCTCCATACAAAAATTTGGCCATGGAGCCACAGGAGCTAACCGAGCGCAGCGAGGTTGGCGAGTGTGCGATATATATAAAGAACTGAGTATAGTGACCTGCAAAAAAGATATCGGAGAAATTTAAGTAGTCATTCTGATGTAACGCTGACGGGTTCCCATGAAACTATAAGAGATGGGTGGTGGGTGTCTAAACTAATGTTGTAGAGGACCCTTGGAGACGAGGTCATGTAAACTTTTTTTTTTTAATTTTCCACTTTTTAAAAATTCTCCATACAAAAATTTGGCCATGGAGCCACAGGAGCTAACCGAGCGCAGCGAGGTTGGCGAGTGTGCGATATATATAAAGAACTGAGTATAGTGACCTGCAAAAAAGATATCGGAGAAATTTAAGTAGTCATTCTGATGTAACGCTGACGGGTTCCCATGAAACTATAAGAGATGGGTGGTGGGTGTCTAAACTAATGTTGTAGAGGACCCTTGGAGACGAGGTCATGTAAACTTTTTTTTTTTAATTTCCAACTTTTTTAAAATTCTCTATAGAAAAATTAGGCCATGGAGCTACACGAGCTAACCGAGCGCAGCGAGGTTGGCGAGTGTGCGACATTTATGAAGAACTGAGTATAGTAACCTGCAAAAAAGATATTGGAGAAATTTAAGTAGTCATTCTGATGTAAAGCTGACGGGTTCCCATGAAACTATAAGAGATAGGTGGTGGGTGCCGGAACTAATGTCTTAGAGGACCCTTGGAGACGAGGTGATGTAAAGTTTTTTTTTTAATTTTTCACTTTTTAAAAATTCTCCATACAAAAATTAGGCCATGGAGCTACAGGAGCTAACCGAGCGCAGCGAGGTTGGCGAGTGTGCGACATTTATGAAGAACTGAGTATAGTAACCTGCAAAAAAGATATTGGAGAAATTTAAGTAGTCATTCTGATGTAACGCTGACGGGTTCCCATGAAACTATAAGAGATAGGTGGTGGGTACCGGAACTAATGTTGTAGAGCACTCTTGGAGACGAGGTGATGTCAACTTTTTTTTTTTATTTTCCACTGTTTAAAAATTCTCCATACAAAAATTAGGCCATGGAGCTACAGGAGCTAACCGAGCGCAGCGAGGTTGGCGAGTCTGCGACATTTATAAAGAACTGAGTATAGTAACCTGCAAAAAAGTAATTGAAGAAATTTAAGTAGTCATCCTGATGTAACGCTGACGGGTTCCCATGAAACTATAAGAGATGGGTAGGAAGTGCTTAAACTAATGTTCTAGAGGACCCTTGGAGGCGAGGAGATGTAAACTTTTTTTTTTAATTTTTAACTTTTTTTTAATTCTTCATATAAAAAATATGCCATGGAGTTTCTTTTCTGAAGAACTTATATTATTGAGTTATCGATTGCAATATTTTATCAGGTGGAAATGGACGATTTTGATCCCAAATTCAATTAACGTTTCGACAGGAATTTGTTATCGAGCTTCAGGATCAAACATATTTTATTTTAGACATTTAAATTTTAGTATTTTAATAACTTTGACTAGATTGTTTCATTGACTTTTAGCAAACGATTTTGGTACCAATCTCACTAGAGATTTCGATAGGGATTTTTTTTAAGTACAACAGACACAAAGCAGACCACGCTCACGACAATCCCCACGGTCCACTCGTGGGCCGTGCAGTACGAAACAACTAGTTATATTATATAAAGCTGGTAGCTACCACTGACTGACAGAAATACAGGGCCAAAACTGTAATAGTTGGGGGTTGGGTGATGGTCGGATCGTATAGGTATGGTGCTCAAACCTATGGGAAAAATCCGAAAACCAAGACTTTCCATCAGGGAAAAAAGTCGGTGACGGTTCCGGGGAAACGGTAATAGCTGGAGGGGGGTTGCTCGAACAAACTTTGTAGAGGACCCTCGGAGACGAGGTGACGTCATGTTTTTTTTTTTAAATTCCAAAATTCTTTTGTTTTTTTGTATGGAAATTTTTGAAAAACTTTGTGGGTCAAACGAAAAGAGCACAACTTGCCAAATTGCAAATTTTGTATAGACTTTGTCTTGATTAATACGACAAAGGTCATCGAGGGGGGCTGAAGCGTCATTTTGATGTAACGTCGAGGGGTTCCCGGAGAACCGTAAGAGGTAGTCGGGGGGTGCTCAAGCAAATGTCATAAAGGACCCTGGGAGAGGGAGTGACGTCACATTTTTTTTTTTTAATTCCGCGATTTTTTTTTTTTTTCATACAAAAGTCGAAACACGTACTTTGGAGGCTCGTAGAAGCGAAACCTGCAAAGTGACAACTGCAAATTTGGCATGGTTGCATACACTTGGGGCTGATGAACACCAAAAGTGTCATCAATAAAATTTTAAAAGTGAACCTGATGTGACGCTGACGGGTTCCCAGGAAACCATAAGAGATGGCGAAAAACGCTAAAACCCAATTTTGGAGAGGGCTTCTGGAGACGAGGTGTGGTGACTTTTTTTTTTTTAAATTCCCATTTTTTTTTTTTTTTGCATTCGCGGCCGACTTTGAGCACTCGCAGAGCATACTTGGAGCATACCCAGAATGCCCATTTTTGGCTGGTTGTAGTCACGGGGGTCACCCCATGTGGAAAAATGTCTTCAATGATTTTTGAGTAGTCATCATGATGTAACGCTGAGAGGTTCCCAGGTCACCAGAAGAGGGGCATAAGGTGCCTTGCAACCCCATATAGGAAACCCTCGGAGACGAGTAAAAGTTTTTTTTTTTTTTTTAATTTCCGATTTTTTCATTTTTTTTTCATACATTTTTAAAAAAAAACTGTAGCAGCCAAACGAAAAGATTGCTACTTTTAAAATTACAATATTTGCAAAGCTTTCATCATTTTTTATCCCAGGAAGGTCACTAAGGAATAATGAATCATCATTCTGATGAATCGCTGACGGGTTCCGAGTTAACCGTAAGAGATAGGTGGTGGGTGCCGGAACTAATGTTGTAGAGGACCCTTGGAGACGAGGTGATGTAATTTTTTTTTTTTCATACAAAAATTCGGCCATGGAGCTACAGGAGCTAACCGAGCGAAGCGAGGTTGACGAGTGTGCGACATTTATGAAGAACTGAGTATAGTAACCTGCAAAAAAGATATTGGAGAAATTTAAGTAGTCATCCTGGTGTAACGCTGATGGGTTCCCATGAAACTATAAGAGATGGGTGGGGGGTGCCAAAACTAATGTTGTAGAGGACCCTTGGAGACGAGGTGATGTAAACTTTTTTTTTTTAATTTCCCACTTTTTAAAAAATCTCCTTACAAAAATTAGGCTTGGAGCTACAGGAGCTAACCGAGCGCAGCGAGGTTGGCGAGTGTGCAAAATTTATGAAGAACTGAGTATAGTAACCTGCAAAAAATATATTGGAGAAATTTAAGTAGTCATCCTGATGTAACGCTCACGGGTTCCCATGAAACTATAAGAGATAAGTAGAATGTGCTTAAACTAATGTTGTAGAGGACCCTTGGAGACGAGGTGATGAAAACTTTTTTTTTTTAATTTCAAACTTTTTTTAAATTCTTCATACAAAAATTATGCCGTGGAGCTACATGAGCTAACCGAGCGAAGCGAGGTTGGCGAGTGTGCGACATTTATGAAGAACTGAGAATTGTAACCTACAAAAAAGATATTGGAGAAATTTAAGTAGTCATCCTGAAGTAACGCTCACGGGTTCCCATGAAACTATAAGAGATGGGTAGGAAGTGCTTAAACTAATGTTCTAGAGGACCCTTGGAGACGAGGAGATGTAAACTGTTTTTTTTATTTCCAAATTTTTAAAAATTCAACATACAAAAATTATGCCATGGAGCTACAGGAGCTAACCGAGCAAAGCGAGGTTGGCGAGTGTGCGACATTTAGGAGAAACTAAGTATAGTGACCTGCAATAAAGTTAATAATACAATTTAAGTAGTCATTCTGGTGTGACGCTGACGGGTTCCCATGTACAACTTATAAGAAATATTAATAGGGATATTTTATCGATACATTGATTTTCGACAGGGATTTTTTGGAAAGTACAACAATATATATAGAATTTATTTTTAAAGTACAATCTATGAGTACACAAAGCAGACCACGCTCACGACAATCCTCACTGTAGTTTTTGATTTTTAATGAGTTTTCCATTGAAATATTTTATCAAGTTGTAATTTACGAATTTGATTCCAAATGTAATTAAGATTTCGACAGGGATTTATTATCGAGGTTTAGGATCAAACATATTTTATTTTAAACATTTAAATATTAGTATTTTAATAACTTTGACTAGATTTTTTTATTGAGTTTTAGCCAACGATTTTGATCCCAATTTAAAATAAATATCGATAGGGATTTTTTTTAAGTACAACAGACACAAAGCAGACCACGCTCACGACAATCCCCACGGTCCACTCGTGGGCCGTGCAGTACGAAACAACTAGTTATATATATAAAGCTCTAAGCTACCACTCACTGACTGACAGAAATGTAGGGCCAAAACTGTAATAGTTGGGGATCGAGTGAGTGTCGGATCGTATAGGTATGGTGCTCAAACCTATGGGAAAAATCCGAAAACCAAGACTTTCCATCAGGGAAAAAAGTCGGTGACGGTTCCGGGGAAACGGTAATAGATGGAGGGGGGGTGTTTGAACAAACTTTGTAGAGGACCCTGGGAGACGAGGTGACGTCATGGTTTTTTTTTTAAATTCCAAAATTCTTTTGTTTTTTTGTATGGAAATTTTTGAAAAACTTTGTGGGTCAAACGAAAAGAGCACAATTTGCCAAATTACGATTTTTGTATAGATTTCATCCTGTTTATTACGAGGAAGGTCATCGAGGGGGGCTGAAGCGTCATTTTGATGTAACGTCGAGGGGTTCCCGGAGAACCGTAAGAGGTAGTCGGGGGGTGCTCAAGCAAATGTCATAAAGGACCCTGGAAGAGGGGGTGACGTCACATTTTTTTTTTTAAATTCCGCGATTTTTTTTTTTTTTCATACAAAAGTCGAAACACGTACTTTGGAGGCTCATAGAAGCGAAACCTGCCAAGTGACAACTGCAAATTTGGCATGGTTGCATACACTAGGGGCTGATGAACAGCAAAAGTGTCATGAATGAAATTTTAAAAGTAAACCTGATGTGACGCTGACGGGTTCCCAGCAAACCATAAGAGATGGCGAAAAACGCTAGAACCCAATTTTGGAGAGGGCTTCTGGAGACGAGGTGTGGTGACTTTTTTTTTTTTAAATTCCCATTTTTTTTTTTTTTTGCATTCGCGGCCGACTTTGAGCACTCACAGAGCATACTTCGAGCATACCCAGAATGCCCATTTTTGGCTGGTTGTAGTCACGTGGGTCACCCCATATCACAAAAAGTCTTAAATGATTTTTAGGTAGACATCCTCATGTAACGATGAGGGGTTCCGATGCAACCAGGAATGGCAAGTCGTGCTAATTTTAACTACGTGTAGGAAACGTGTGGAGACGAAAAAAAGTTTTTTTTTTTTTTTTAATTTCCAATTTTTGTTTTTTTTTTTCATACATTTTTTAAAAAAAACTGTTGTAGCCAAACAAAAATATTGCTACTTTTAAAATTACGATATTTGTAAAGCTTTCATCATTTTTTATCCTAGAAAGGTCACTAAGGGGTAATGAATCATCATTCTGATGAATCGCTGACGGGTTCCGAGTTAACCGTAAGAGATAGGTGGTGGGTGCCGAAACTAATGTTGTAGAGGACCTTTGGAGACGAGGTGATGTCATCTTTTTTTTTTTAATTTCCAAGGTTTTTTTTTTTTCATACAAAAATTCGGCCATGGAGCTACAGGAGCTAACCGAGCGCAGCGAGGTTGGCGAGTGTGCGATATTTATGAAGAACTGAGTATAGTAACCTGCAAAAAAGATATTACAGAGATTTAAGTAGTCATTCTGATGTAACGCTGATGGGTTCCCATGAAACTATAAGAGATGAGTGGTGGGGGCCAAAACTAATGTTGTAGAGGATCCTTGGAGACGAGTTGATGTAAACTTTTTTTTTTTTAATTCCAATATTTTTAAAATTCTCCATACAAAAATTAAGCCATGGAGCTACAGGAGCTAACCGAGCGAAGCGAGGTTGGCGAGTGTGCGACATTTATAAAGAACTGAGTAAAGTCACCTGCGAAAAATTAATTGTAGAAATTTTAGTAGTCATCCTGATGTAACGCTGACGGGTTCCCATTAAACTATAAGAGATAGGTGGTGAGTGCCGAAACTAATATTGTAGAGGACCCTTGGAGACGGAGAGACGTAAACTTTTTTTTTTTAATTTTCAACATTTTTAAAATTCTCCATACAAAAATTAGGCCATGGAGCTACTGGAGCTAACCGAGCGAAGTGAGGTTGGCGAGTGTGCGACATTTATGAAGAACTGAGTATAGTAACCTGCAAAAACGATATTGGAGAAATTTAAGTTGTCATCCTGATGTAGCGCTCACGGGTTCCCATGAAACTATAAGAGATGGGTAGGAAGTGCTTAAACTAATGTTGTAGAGGACCTTTGGAGACGAGGAGATGTAAACTATTTTTTTTATTTTTCAACTTTTTAAAAAATTTCCATATAAAAATTATGCCATGGAGCTACAGGAGCTAACCGAGCGAAGCGAGGTTGGCGAGTGTGCGACATTTATGAAGAACTGAGTATAGTAACCTGCAAAAAAGATATTGGAGAAAATTAAGTTGTCATTCTGATGTAACGCTCACGGGTTCCCATGAAACTATAAGAGATAGGTGGTGGGTGCCGGAACTAATGTTTTAGAGGACCCTTGGAGACGAGGTGATGTAAACTTTTTTTTTTTTATTTTCCACTTTTAAAAAATTCTCCATACAAAAATTAGGCCATGGAGCTACAGGAGCTAACCGAGCGCAGCGATGTTGGCGAGTGTGCGACATCTATGAAGAACTGCGTATATTGACCTGCAAAAAATTAATTGCAGAAATTTAAGTAGTCATCGTGATGTAACACTCACGGGTTCCCATGAAACTATAAGAGATGGGGAGGAAGTGCTTAAACTAATGTTGTAGAGGACCCTTGGAGACGAGGAGAAGCAATTTTTTTTTTTTTAATTTTCATTTTTTTTTAATTCTTCATACAAAAAATATGCCATGGAGCTACAGGAGCTAACCGAGCGCAGCGAGGTTGGCGAGTGTACGACATTGATGAAGAACTGAGTTTTGTAAACTGCAAAAAATATATTGGAGAAATTTAAGTAGTCATCCTGATGTAACGCTCACGGGTTCCCATGAAACTATAAGAGATGGGTAGGAAGTGCTTAAACTAATGTTCTAGAGGACCCTTGGAGACGAGGTGATGTAAACTTTTTTTTTTAATTTTCAACATTTTTAATATTTTCCATACAAAAATTAGGCCTTGGAGCTACAGGAGCTAACCGAGCGAAGCGAGGTTGGCGAGTGTGCGACATTTATGAAGAACTGAGTATAGTATCCTGCAAAAAAGATATTGAAGAAATTTAAGTAGTCATTCTGATGTAACGCTGACGGGTTCCTATGAAACTATAAGAGATAGGTTGTGGGTGCCGGAACTAATGTTTTAGAGGACCCTTGGAGACGAGGTGATATAAACTTTTTTTTTTTAATTTTCCACTTTTTAAAAAATCTCCATACAAAAATTACGCCATGGAGCCATGGAGCTACAGGAGCTAACCGAGCGCAGCGAGGTTGGCGAGTGTGCGACATTTATGAAGAACTGAGTATAGTAACCTGCAAAAAAGATATTGGAGAAATTTAAGTAGTCATTCTGATGTAACGCTGACGGTTTCCCATGAAACTATAAGAGATAGGTGGTGGGTGCCGAAACTAATGTTGTAGAGGACCCCTGGAGACGAGGAGATGTCAACTTTTTTTTTTGATTTCCTACTTTTTTGAATTTTTTTATACAAAAATTATGCAATGGAGCTACAGGAGCTAACCGAGCGAAGCGAGGTTGGCGAGTGTGCGACATTTATGAAGAACTGAGTATAGTTACCTGCAATAAAGTCATTCGAGAAATTTAAGTAATTATTCTGATGTAACGCTGACGGGTTCCCATGAAACTATAAGAGATGGGTAGGAAGTGCTTAAACTAACGTTGTAGAGGACCCTTGGAGACGAGGTGATGAAAACTTTTTTTTTTAATTTCAAACATTTTTTAAATTCTTCATACAAAAATTATGCAATGGAGCTACAGGAGCTAACCGAGCGAAGCGAGGTTGGCGAGTGTGCGACATTTATAAAGAACTGAGTATAGTAACCTGCAAAAAAGTAATTGGAGAAATTTAAGTAGTCATCCTGATGTAACGCTGACGGGTTCCCATGAAACTATAAGAGATGGGTAGGAAGTGCTTAAAGTAATGTTCTAGAGGACCCTTGGAGACGAGGAGATGTAAATTATTTTTTTTAATTTTTTACTTTTTTTAAATTCTTCATATAAAAAATATGCCATGGAGCTACAGGTGCTAACCGAGCGAAGCGAGGTTGGCGAGTGTGCGACTTTTCTGAAGAACTTATATTATTGAGTTATCGATTGCAATATTTTATCAGGTGGAAATTGACGATTTTGATCCCAAATTCAATTAAGATTTCGACAGGAATTTGTTATCGAGCTTCAGGATCAAACATATTTTATTTTAGACATTTAAATTTTAGTAATTTAATAACTTTGACTTGATTGTTTTATTGAGTTTTAGCTAACGATTTTGATCCCAATTAAAAAATAATTATCAATAGGGTTTTTTTTTAAGTACAACCTACGAGTATACAAAGCAGACCACGCTCACGACAAACCTCACTTTACTTTTTGATTTTTATTGACATATCGATTGCAATATTTTATGAAGTGGTAATTGACGATTTTGATCCGAAATTCAATTAAGATTTCGACAGGGATTTGTTATCGAGGTTTAGGATCAAACATATTTTATTTTAAACATTTAAATTTTAGTCTTTTAAAAACTTTGACTAGATTGTTTTATTGAGTTTTAGCTAACGATTTGATCATAATTATCGATTAGAAAAGTAACAATCTAGATTTTTTATCGAATACAATAACACACAAAGCAGACCACGCTCACGACAATCCCCACGGTCCACTCGTGGGCCGTGCAGTACGAAACAACTAGTTATTTATATATATAAAGCTCTAATTACCACTGACTGACAGAAATGTAGGGCCAAAACTGTAATAGTTGGGGGTTGGGTGATGATCGGATCGTATAGGTATGGTGCTCAAACCTATGGGAAAAATCCGAAAACCAAGACTTTCCATCAGGGAAAAAAGTCGGTGACGGTTCCGGCGAAACGGTTATAGTTAGGGGGGGGGTGTTCGAACAAACTTTGTAGAGGACCCTCGGAGACGAGGTGACGTCATGTTTTTTTTTTTAAATTCCAAAATTCTTTTGTTTTTTTGTATGGAAATTTTTGAAAAACTGTGGGGGTCAAACGAAAAGAGCACAACTTGCCAAATTGCAAATTTTGTATAGACTTCGTCTTGGTTAATACGACAAAGGTCATCGAGGGGGGCTGTAGCGTCATTTTGATGTAACGTCGAGGGGTTTCCGGAGAACCGTAAGAGGTAGTCGGGGGGTGCTTAAGCAAATGTCATAAAGGACCCTGGGAGAGGAGGTGACGTCACATTTTTTTTTTTAAATTCTGCGTTTTTTTTTTTTTTTCATACAAATTTCGCGAAAATCGAAACTGGCCAAGCGAGGATTCCGGATTTGCGATAATTGCGAAGATTTCGCTCTGTTGACCGCGAAAAGAGTCATCGATGACAATTAAGTAGTCAATCTGATGAAACGCCGATGGGTTCCCAGGGAACCAAAAGAGATGGGAAAAAAATTTCAACACCATCATATGGAGGACCCTTGGCGACGAGGAATTTTTTTTTTTTTTTTTTTAAATTCCATTTTTTTTTTCTTTTTTTCGAACAAAAATTTGAATAAACTGCTGTGGCCAAACGAAAAGACCGCAAGTCGCGAAATTTCAATATAGTGAAGATTCTTGCTTTTGTGTATCCCAAAATTTTTTTTTTGTCGGTGAGTCGTCGTGGTGGTGTAAAGTGATGGGTTCCTCGGAAACCACAAAAGCTATCAAAAATCCCTAGAACATTTTTTTGTAGAGGACCCTTGGCAATTTGCAAATTTTTTTTATTTTTTTTTAAATTCCGAAATTTTACGTTTTTTTCATACAAAAAATATGCTATGGAGTCACAGGAGCTAACCGAGCGAAGCGAGGTTGGCGAGTGTGCGACATTTATGTAGAACTGTGTATAATGACCTGCAAAAAAGTCATTGGAGAAATTTAAGCAGTCATCCTGATGTAACGCTCACGGGTTCCCATGAAACTATAAGAGATGGGTAGAAAGTGCTAAAACAAATGTTGTATAAGACCCTTGGAGACGAGGTCATGTATACTTTTTTTTTTTAATTTCCATTTTTTTTTTTTTTTTTATATAAAAATTATGCCATGGAGCTACAGGAGCTAACCGAGCGAAGCGAGGTTGGCGAGTGTGCGACATTTATGAAGAACTGATTATAGTGACCTGCAAAAAATTTATTGGATAAATTTTAGTAGTCATCCTGATGTAACGATCACGGGTTCCCATGAAACTATAAGAGATGGGTAGGAAGTGCTTAAACTAATGTTGTATAAGACCCTTGGAGATGAGGTCTTGTAAACTTTTTTATTTTTATTTTTAAGATTATTTTTTTTTTCATACAAAAATTAGGCCATGGAGCTACAGGAGCTAACTGGTACTAGCGGAAGAACAGCGTCGCGGATACAACTATTGTGACTCGCGACACATGCTGAGCTTAGGGCCCGTTCATCGCTGCAGGAATTACGGTGTGAATTGTAGTGCAGCGCGCCTCGATGGTTGCCTGGTGGTGCTCGGGATGTGGCAGTGGATGTGGGGGCGGCCAATTCCATATTTTAATATTAATTCATGGTCCGTGCCACCCCATATCCTATGCGTGGCTATATCCTGGAGTACTGTTGGGTGCCTGTCGGGGCGCGTTGTGCTGCATATCCTAATCTTAATTGTGTAAATTGTATCTGTATTGCGATGAATAAACGTATTTCTTTCTGTCTTTCTTTTCTTTCTAACCGAGCGAGGCGAGGTTGGCGAGTGTGCGACATTTATGAAGAACTGAGTATAGTGCCCTGCAAAAAATTCATTGGATAAATTTTAGTAGTCATCCTGATGTAACGCTCACGGGTTCCCATGTAACTATAAGAGATGGGTAGGAAGTGCTTAAACTAATGTTGTAGAGGATCCTTGGAGACGTGGAGACGTAAACTTTTTTATTTTTTATTTCTATTTTTTTTTAAATTCTTCATACAAAAATTAGGCCATGGAGCTACAGGAGCTAATCGAGCGAAGCGATGTTGGCGAATGTGCGACATTTAGGAGGAACTGAGTATAGTGACCTGCAAACAAGATATTGGAGAAATTTAAGTAGTCATTCTGATTTAACGCTGACGGGTTCCCATGAAACTATAAGAGATGGGTAGGAAGTGCTTAAACTAATGTTCTAGAGGACCATTGGAGACGAGGAGATATAAACTTTTTTTTTAATTTTTAACTTTTTTTAAATTCTTCATATAAAAAATATGCCATTGAGCTACAGGAGCTAACTGAGCGAAGCGAGGTTGGCGAGTGTGCGACTTTTCTGAAGAACTTATATTATTGAGTTATCGATTGCAATATTTTATCAGGTGGAAATTGACGATTTTGATCCAAAATTCAATTAAGATTTCGACAGGAATTTGATATCGAGCTTCAGGATCAAACATATTTTATTTTGACATTTAAATTTTAGTATTTTAATAACTTTGACTTGATTGTTTTATTGAGTTTTAGCTAACGATTTTGATCCCAATTAAAAAATAATTATCAATAGGGTTTTTTTTAAAGTACAACTTACGAGTACACAAAGCAGACCACGCTCACGACAATCCTCACTGTAGTTTTTGATTTTTAATGAGTTTTCCATTGAAATATTTTATCAAGTTGTAATTTACGAATTTGATTCCAAATGTAATTAAAATTTCGACAGGGATTTATTATCGAGGTTTAGAATCAAATATATTTTATTTTAAACATTTAAATATTAGTATTTTAATAACTTTGACTAGATTTTTTTATTGAGTTTTAGCCAACGATTTTGATCCCAATTTAAAATAAATATCGATAGGGATTTTTTTAAAGTACAACAGACACAAAGCAGACCACGCTCACGACAATCCCCACGGTCCACTCGTGGGCCGTGCAGTACGAAACAACTAGTTTATATATATAAAGCTCTAAGCTACCACTCACTGACTGACAGAAATGTAGGGCCAAAACTGTAATAGTTGGGGGTCGAGTGAGTGTCGGATCGTATAGGTATGGTGCTCAAACCTATGGGAAAAATCCGATATTCTGGACTTTCCATCAGGGAAAAAAGTCGGTGACGGTTCCGGGGAAACGGTAATAGTTGGAGGGGGGGTGTTCAAACAAACTTTGTAGAGGACCCTAGGAGACGAGGTGACGTCAGGTTTTTTTTTTTAAATTCCAAAATTCTTTTGTTTTTTTGTATGGAATTTTTTGAAAAACTGTGGGGGTCAAACGAAAAGAGCACAACTTGCCAAATTGCAAATTTTGTATAGACTTCGTCTTGGTTAATACGACAAAGGTCATCGAGGGGGGCTGAAGCGTCATTTTGAGGTAACGTCGAGGGGTTCCCGGAGAACCGTAAGAGGTAGTCGGGGGGTGCTCAAGCAAATGTCATAAAGGACCCTGGGAGAAGGGGTGAAGTCATATTTTTTTTTTTAAATTCCGCGTTTTTTTTTTTTTTTCATACAAATTTCGCGAAAATCGAAACTGGCCAAGCGAGGATTGCGAATTTGCGATAATTGCGAAGATTTCGCTCTGTTGACCGCGAAAAGAGTCATCGATGACATTTAAGTAGTCAATCTGATGAAACGCCGATGGGTTCCCAGGGAACCAAAAGAGATATGAAAAAAATTTTAACACCATCATATGGAGGACCCTTGGCGAGGAGGAAATTTTTTTATTTTTTTTTTAAATTCCATTTTTTTTTTCTTTTTTTCGAACAAAAATTTGAATAAACTGCTGTGGCCAAACGAAAAGACCGCAAGTCGCGAAATTTCAATATAGTAAAGATTCTTGCTTTTGTGTATCCCAAAATTTTTTTTTTGTCGTTGAGTAGTCGTGGTGGTGTAAAGTGATGGGTTCCTCGGAAACCACAAAAGATATCAAAAAACCCTAGAACATTTTATTGTAGAGGACCCTTGGCAATTAGCAAAAATTTTTTTTTTTTTTTTAAATTCCGAAATTTTACGTTTTTTTCATACAAAAAATATGCTATGGAGTCACAGGAGCTAACCGAGCGAAGCGAGGTTGGCGAGTGTGCGACATTAATGAAGAACTGTGTATAATGACCTGCAAAAAAGTCATTGGAGAAATTTAAGCAGTCATCCTGATGTAACGCTCACGGGTTCCCATGAAACTATAAGAGATGGGTAGAAAGTGCTAAAACAAATGTTGTATAAGACCCTTGGAGACGAGGTCATCAATACTTTTTTTTTTTAATTTCCAAAGTTTTTTTTTTTTCATACAAAAATTCGGCCATGGAGCAACAGGAGCTAACCGAGCGCAGCGAGGTTGGCGAGTGTGCGACATTTATGAAGAACTGAGTATAGTAACCTGCAAAAAAGATATTGGAGAAATTTAAGTAGTCATCCTGATGTAACGCTCACGGGTTCCCATAAAACTATAAGAGATAGGTGGTGGGTGCCGAAACTAATGTTGTAGAGGACCCTTGGAGACGAGGTGATGTAAACTTTTTTTTTTATATTCCAACTTTTCAAAAATTCTCCATACAAAAATTAGGCCATGGAGCTACAGGAGCTAACCGAGCGCAGCGAGGTTGGCGAGTGTGCGACATTTATGAAGAACTGAGTATAGTTACCTGCAAAAAAGATATTTGAGAAATTTAAGTAGTCATTCTGATGTAACGCTGACGGGTTCCCATGAAACTATAAGACATGGGTGGTGGGTGTCTTAACTAATGTTGTAGAGGACCCTTGGAGACGAGGTGATAAAAACTTTTTTTTTAATTTCCTACTTTTTTGAATTTTTTTATACAAAAATTATGCAATGGAGCTACAGGAGCTAACCGAGCGAAGCGAGGTTGGCAAGTGTGCGACATTTATAAAGAACTGAGTATAGTAACCTGCAAAAAAGTAATTGGAGAAATTTAAGTAGTCATCCTGATGTAACGCTGACGGGTTCCCATGAAACTATAAGAGATGGGTAGGAAGTGCTTAAACTAATGTTCTAGAGGACCCTTGGAGGCGATGAGATGTAAACTTTTTTTTTAATTTTTAACTTTTTTTAAATTCTTCATATAAAAAATATGCCATGGAGTTTCTTTTCTAAAGAACTTATATTATTGAGTTATCGATTGCAATATTTTATCAGGTGGAAATTGACGATTTTGATCCCAAATTCAATTAAGGTTTCGACAGGAATTTGTTATCGAGCTTCAGGATCAAACATATTTTATTTTAGACATTTAAATTTTAGTATTTTAATAACTTTGACTTGATTGTTTTATTGAGTTTTAGCTAACGATTTTGATCCCAATTAAAAAATAATTATCAATAGGGTTTTTTTTAAAGTACAATCTATGAGTACACAAAGCAGACCACGCTCACGACAATCCTCACTGTAGTTTTTGATTTTAATGAGTTTTCCATTGAAATATTTTATCAAGTTGTAATTTACAAATTTGATTCCAAATGTAATTAAAATTTCGACAGGGATTTATTATCGAGGTTTAGAATCAAATATATTTTATTTTAAACATTTAAATATTAGTATTTTAATAACTTTGACTAGATTTTTTTATCGAGTTTTAGCCAACGATTTTGATCCCAATTTAAAATAAATATCGATAGGGATTTTTTTAAAGTACAACAGACACAAAGCAGACCACGCTCACGACAATCCCCACGGTCCACTCGTGGGCCGTGCAGTACGAAACAACTAGTTTATATATATAAAGCTCTAAGCTACCACTCACTGACTGACAGAAATGTAGGGCCAAAACTGTAATAGTTGGGGGTCGGGTGAGTATCGGATCGTATAGGTATGGTGCTCAAACCTATGGGAAAAATCCGATATCCTGAACTTTCCATCAGGGAAAAAAGTCGGTGAGGGTTCCGGCGAAACGGTTATAGTTGGAGGGGGGGTGTTCGAACAAACTTTGTAGAGGACCCTCGGAGATGAGGTGACGTCATGGTTTTTTTTTTAAATTCCAAAATTCTTTTGTTTTTTTGTATGGAAATTTTTGAAAAACTTTGTGGGTCAAACGAAAAGAGCACAACTTGCCAAATTGCAAATTTTGTATAGACTTTGTCTTGGTTAATACGACAAAGGTCATCGAGGGGGGCTGAAGCGTCATTTTGATGTAACGTCGAGGGGTTCCCGGAGAACCGTAAGAGGTAGTCGGGGGGTGCTCAAGCAAATGTCATAAAGGACCCTGGGAGAGGGGGTGACGTCACATTTTTTTTTTTAAATTCCGCGATTTTTTTTTTTTTTCATACAAATTTCGCGAAAATCGAAACTGGCCAAGCGAGGATTGCGAATTTGCGATAATTGTGAAGATTTGGGTCTATTGACCCCCAAAAGAGTCATCAATAACATTCAAGTAGTCAATCTCATGAAACGCCGATAGGTTCCCAGGGAACCAAAAGAGATGGGAAAAAAATTTTAACACCATCATATGGAGGACTCTTGGCGACGAGGAAATTTTTTATTTTTTTTTTTTAATTCCATTTTTTTTTTCTTTTTTTCGAACAAAAAATTGAATAAACTGCTGTGGCCAAACGGAAAGACCGCAAGTCGCGAAATTTCAATATAGTAAAGATTCTTGCTTTTGTGTATCCCAAATTTTTTTTTATGTCGGTGAGTAGTCGTGGTGGTGTAAAGTTGATGGGTTCCTCGGAAACCACAAAAGATATCAAAAAACTCTAGAACATTTTGTTGTAGAGGACCCTTGGCGATTAGCAAAAATTTTTTTTTTTTTTTTAAATTCCGAAATTTTACGTTTTTTTCATACAAAAAATATGCTATGGAGTCACAGGAGCTAACCGAGCGAAGCGAGGTTGGCGAGTGTGCGACATTTATGAAGAACTGTATATAATGACATGCAAAAACGTCATTGGAGAAATTTAAGCAGTCATCCTGATGTAACGCTCACGGGTTCCCATGAAACTATAAGAGATGGGTAGAAAGTGCTAAAACAAATGTTGTATAAGACCCTTGGAGACGAGGTCATGTATACTTTTTTTTTTTAATTTCCATTTTTTTTTTTTTTTCATACAAAAATTATGCCATGGAGCTACAGGAGCTAACCGAGCGAAGCGAGATTGGCGAGTGTGCGACATTTATGAAGAACTGAGAATTGTAACCTACAAAAAAGATATTGGAGAAATTTAAGTAGTCATCCTGAAGTAACGCTCACGGGTTCCCATGTAACTATAAGAGATGGGTAGGAAGTGCTTAAACTAATGTTGTAGAGGACCCTTGGAGACGAGGAGACGTAAACTTTTTTTTTTAATTTCTATTTTTTTTAATTCTTCATACAACAATTAGGCCATGGAGCCACAGGAGCTAACCGAGCGAAGCGAGGTTGGCGAGTTTGCGACATTTATGAAGAACTGAGAATTGTAACCAGCAAAAAAGATATTGGAGAAATTTAAGTAGTCATCCTGGTGTAACGCTTACGGGTTCCCATGAAACTATAAGAGATGGGTAGGAAGTGCTTAAACTAATGTTGTATAAGACCCTTGGAGACGAGGTCATGTATACTTTTTTTTTAAATTTCCAATTTTTTTTTTTATTTCATACAAAAATTATGCCATTAGGAGAAACTGAGTAAAATTATACTATGGAGCCTAATTATACTATGATTTGATGTGCGACATTTGGGAGGAACTGAGTATAGTGACCTGCAATAAAGTTAATGATAAAATTTAAGTTGTCATTCTGGTATGACGCTGACGGGTTCCCATGTAACAACTTATAAGAAATATTATTAGGGATGTTTTATCGATACATTGATTTTCGACAGGGATTTTTTGGAAAGTACAATAATATATATAGGATTTTTTTTAAAGTACAATCTACGAGTACACAAAGCAGATCACGCTCACGACAAACCTCACTTTACTTTTTGATTTTTATTGACTTATCGATTGCAATATTTTATCAAGTGATAATGTACCATTTTGATCCCTCATTTAATTAAGATTTCGACAGGGATTTGTTATCGAGGTTTAGGATCAAACATACTTTATTTTAAACATTTAAATTTTAGTATTTTAATAACTTTGACTAGATTCTTTTATTGAGTTTTAGCTAACGATTTTGATCATAATTATCGATTAGAAAAGAAACAATGTAGATTTGTGTATCGATTACAACTAACACAAAGCAGACCACGCTCACGACAATCCCCACGGTCCACTCGTGGGCCGTGCAGTACGAAACAACTAGTTTATATATATAAAGCTCTAAGCTACCACTGACTGACAGAAATGTAGGGCCAAAACTGTAATAGTTGGGGGTCGAGTGAGTGTCGGATCGTATAGGTATGGTACTCAAACCTATGGGAAAAATCCGATATCCTGAACTTTCCATCAGGGAAAAAAGTCGGTGAGGGTTCCGGCGAAACAGTTACAGTTAGGGGGGGGGTGCTCAAACAAACTTTGTAGAGGACCCTCGGAGACGAGGTGACGTCATGGTTTTTTTTTTAAATTCCAAAATTCTTTTGTTTTTTTGTATGGAATTTTTTGAAAAACTGTGGGGGTCAAACGAAAAGAGTGCAACTTGCATAATTGCGATTTTTGTATAGATTTCGTCCTGTTTATTACGAGGAAGGTCATCGAGGGGGGCTGAAGCGTCATTTTGATGTAACGTCGAGGGGTTCCCGGAGAACCGTAAGAGGTAGTCGGGGGGTGCTCAAGCAAATGTCATAAAGGACCCTGGGAGAGGGGGTGACGTCATATTTTTTTTTTTAAATTCCGCGTTTTTTTTTTTTTTTCATACAAATTTCGCGAAAATCGAAACTGGCCAAGCGAGGATTGCGAATTTGCGATAATTGCGAAGATTTCGCTCTGTTGACCGCGAAAAGATTCATCGATGACATTTAAGTAGTCAATCTGATGAAACGCCGATGGGTTCCCAGGGAACCAAAAGAGATGGGAAAAAAATTTCAACACCATCATATGGAGGACCCTTGGCGACGAGGAAAATTATTTTTTTTTTTTTTTAATTCCATTTTTTTTTTCTTTTTTTCGAACAAAAATTTGAATAAACTGCTGTGGCCAAACGAAAAGACCGCAAGTCGCGAAATTTCAATATAGTAAAGATTCTTGCTTTTGTGTATCCCAAAATTTTTTTTTTGTCGCTGAGTCGTCGTGGTGGTGTAAAGTGATGGGTTCCTCGGAAACCACAAAAGATATCAAAAAACCCTAGAACATTTTTTTGTAGAGGACCCTTGGCAATTAGCAAAAATTTTTTTTTTTTTTTTAAATTCTGAAATTTTACGTTTTTTTCATACAAAAAATATGCTATGGAGTCACAGGAGCTAACCGAGCGAAGCGAGGTTGGCGAGTGTGCGACATTTATGAAGAACTGTGTATAATGACCTGCAAAAAAGTCATTGGAGAAATTTAAGCAGTCATCCTGATGTAACGCACACGGGTTCCCATGAAACTATAAGAGATGGGTAGAAAGTGCTAAAACAAATGTTGTATAAGACCCTTGGAGACGAGGTCATGTATACTTTTTTTTTTTAATT
Organism: Tinea semifulvella; assembly: GCA_910589645.1. Classification (NCBI taxonomy): domain Eukaryota; kingdom Metazoa; phylum Arthropoda; class Insecta; order Lepidoptera; family Tineidae; genus Tinea; species Tinea semifulvella. Next base: position 9,120,613 of record OU342620.1, read on the forward strand.
TCCATTTTTTTTTTTTTTTCATACAAAAATTATGCCATGGAGCTACAGGAGCTAACCGAGCGAAGCGAGATTGGCGAGTGTGCGACATCTATGAAGAACTGCGTATAGTGACCTGCAAAAAATTCATTGCAGAAATTTAAGTAGTCATCCTGATGTAACACTCACGGGTTCCCATGAAACTATAAGAGATGGGTAGGAAGTGCTTAAACTAATGTTGTAGAGGACCCTTGGAGACGAGGATATGTAAACTTTTTTTTTTAAATTTCCAAAGTTTTTTTTTTTCATACAAAAATTCGGCCATGGAGCAACAGGAGCTAACCGAGCGCAGCGAGGTTGGCGAGTGTGCGACATTTATGAAGAACTGAGTATAGTAACCTGCAAAAAAGATATTGGAGAAATTTAAGTAGTCATCCTGATGTAACGCTCACGGGTTCCCATAAAACTATAAGAGATAGGTGGTGGGTGCCGAAACTAATGTTGTAGAGGACCCTTGGAGACGAGGTGATGTAAACTTTTTTTTTTATATTCCAACTTTTCAAAAATTCTCCATACAAAAATTAGGCCATGGAGCTACAGGAGCCAACCGAGCGCAGCGAGGTTGGCGAGTGTGCGACATTTATGAAGAACTGAGTATAGTAACCTGCAAAAAAGATATTTGAGAAATTTAAGTAGTCATTCTGATGTAACGCTGACGGGTTCCCATGAAACTATAAGACATGGGTGGTGGGTGTCTTAACTAATGTTGTAGAGGACCCTTGGAGACGAGGTGATATAAACTTTTTTTTTTTTAATTTTCCACTTTTTAAAAAATCTCCATACAAAAATTACGCCATGGAGCCATGGAGCTACAGGAGCTAACCGAGCGCAGCGAGGTTGGCGAGTGTGCGACATTTATGAAGAACTGAGTATAGTAACCTGCAAAAAAGATATTTGAGAAATTTAAGTAGTCATTCTGATGTAACGCTGACGGGTTCCTATGAAACTATAAGAGATAGGTTGTGGGTGCCGGAACTAATGTTTTAGAGGACCCTTGGAGACGAGGTGATATAAACTTTTTTTTTTTTAATTTTCCACTTTTTAAAAAATCTCCATACAAAAATTACGCCATGGAGCCATGGAGCTACAGGAGCTAACCGAGCGCAGCGAGGTTGGCGAGTGTGCGACATTTATGAAGAACTGAGTATAGTAACCTGCAAAAAAGATATTGGAGAAATTTAAGTAGTCATTCTGATGTAACGCTGACGGTTTCCCATGAAACTATAAGAGATAGGTGGTGGGTGCCGAAACTAATGTTGTAGAGGACCCCTGGAGACGAGGAGATGTCAACTTTTTTTTTTTAATTTCCTACTTTTTTGAATTTTTTTATACAAAAATTATGCAATGGAGCTACAGGAGCTAACCGAGCGAAGCGAGGTTGGCGAGTGTGCGACATTTATGAAGAACTCAGTATAGTTACCTGCAATAAAGTCATTCGAGAAATTTAAGTAATTATTCTGATGTAACGCTGACGGGTTCCCATGAAACTATAAGAGATGGGTGGTGGGTGCCGAAACTAATGTTGTAGAGGACCCCTGGAGACGAGGAGATGTCAACTTTTTTTTTTTAATTTCCTACTTTTTTGAATTTTTTTATACAAAAATTATGCAATGGAGCTACAGGAGCTAACCGAGCGAAGCGAGGTTGGCGAGTGTGCGACATTTATGAAGAACTGAGTATAGTTACCTGCAATAAAGTCATTCGAGAAATTTAAGTAATTATTCTGATGTAACGCTGACGGGTTCCCATGAAACTATAAGAGATGGGTAGGAAGTGCTTAAACTAACGTTGTAGAGGACCCTTGGAGACGAGGTGATGAAAACTTTTTTTTTAATTTCAAACTTTTTTGATTTTTTTTATACAAAAATTATGCAATGGAGCTACAGGAGCTAACCGAGCGAAGCGAGGTTGGCGAGTGTGCGACATTTATAAAGAATTGAGTATAGTAACCTGCAAAAAAGTAATTGGAGAAATTTAAGTAGTCATCCTGATGTAACGCTGACGGGTTCCCATGAAACTATAAGAGATGGGTAGGAAGTGCTTAAACTAATGTTCTAGAGGACCCTTGGAGGCGAGGAGATGTAAACTTTTTTTTTTAATTTTTAACTTTTTTTAAATTCTTCATATAAAAAATATGCCATGGAGTTTCTTTTCTTTTTGATCCCAAATTCAATTAAGGTTTCGACAGGAATTTGTTATCGAGCTTTAGGATCAAACATATTTTATTTTAGACATTTAAATTTTAGTATTTTAATAACTTTGACTTGATTGTTTTATTGAGTTTTAGCTAACGATTTTGATCCCAATTAAAAAATAATTATCAATAGGATTTTTTTTAAAGTACAACCTACGAGTATACAAAGCAGACCTCGCTCACGACAATCCTCATTGTAGTTTTTGATTTTTAATGAATTTTCCATTGAAATATTTTATCAAGTTGTAATTTACGAATTTGATTCCAAATGTAATTAAGATTTCGACAGGGATTTATTATCGAGGTTTAGGATCAAACATATTTTATTTTAAACATTTAAATATTAGTATTTTAACAACTTTGACTAGATTTTTTTATCGAGTTTTAGCCAACGATTTTGATCCCAATTTAAAATAAATATCGATAGGGATTTTTTTAAAGTACAACAGACACAAAGCAGACCACGCTCACGACAATCCCCACGGTCCACTCGTGGGCCGTGCAGTACGAAACAACTAGTTTATATATATAAAGCTCTAAGCTACCACTCACTGACTGACAGAAATGTAGGGCCAAAACTGTAATAGTTGGTGGTCGAGTGAGTGTCGGATCGTATAGGTATGGTGCTCAAACCTATGGGAAAAATCCGAAAACCAAGACTTTCCATCAGGGAAAAAAGTCGGTGACGGTTCCGGCGAAACGGTTATAGTTGGAGGGGGGGTGTTCGAACAAACTTTGTAGAGGACCCTCGGAGACGAGGTGACGTCATGGTTTTTTTTTTAAATTCCAAAATTCTTTTGTTTTTTTGTATGGAAATTTTTGAAAAACTTTGTGGGTCAAACGAAAAGAGCACAACTTGCCAAATTGCAAATTTTGTATAGACTTCGTTTCGATTAATACGACAAAGGTCATCGAGGGGGGCTGAAACGTCATTTTGATGTAACGTCGAGGGGATCCCGGAGAACCGTAAAAGGTAGTCGGGGGGTGCTCAAGCAAATGTCATAAAGGACCCTGGGAGAGGGGGTGACGTCACATTTTTTTTTTTAAATTCCGCGATTTTTTTTTTTTTCATACAAAAGTCGAAACACGTACTTTGGAGGCGTGTAGAAGCGAAACCTGCCAAGTGAGAGCTGCGAATTTGGCATGGTTGCATACACTTGGGGCTGATGAACAGCAAAAGTGTCATCAATGAAATTTTAAAAGTGAACCTGATGTGACGCTGACGGGTTCCCAGGAAACCATAAGAGATGGCGAAAAACGCTAGAACCCAATTTTGGAGAGGGCTTCTGGAGACGAGGTGTGGTGACTTTTTTTTTTTAAAATTCCCATTTTTTTTTTTTTTGCATTCGCGGCCGACTTTGAGCACTCGCAGAGCATACTTCGAGCATACCCAGAATGCCTATTTTTGGCTGGTTGTAGTCACGGGGGTCACCCCATATCACAAAATGTCTTCAATGATTTTTGGGTAGTCATCATGATGTAACGCTGAGGGGTTCCCAGGTCACCAGAAGAGGTGCATAAGGTGCCTTGCAACCCCATATAGGAAACCCTCGGAGACGAGTAAAAGTTTTTTTTTTTTTTAAATTTCCGATTTTTTCATTTTTTTTTTATACATTTTTTTTAAAAAACTGTAGCAGCCAAACGAAAAAATTGCTACTTTCAAAATTACAATATTTGCAAAGCTTTCATCATTTTTTATCCCAGGAACGTCACTAAGCGGTAATGAATCATCATTCTGATGAATCGCTGACGGGTTCCGAGTTAACCGTAAGAGATAGGTGGTGGGTGCCGGAACTAATGTTGTAGAGGACCCTTGGAGACGAGGTGATGTAAACTTTTTTTTTTTAATTTCCAAGGTTTTTTTTTTTTCATACAAAAATTCGGCCATGGAGCTACAGGAGCTAACCGAGCGAAGCGAGGTTGACGAGTGTGCGACATTTATGAAGAACTGAGTATAGTAACCTGCAAAAAAGATATTGGAGAAATTTAAGTAGTCATTCTGATGTAACGCTGACAGGTTCCCATGAAACTATAAGAGATAGGTGGTGGGTTCCGGAACTAATGTTTTAGAGGACCCTTGGAGACGAGGTGATGTAAACTTTTTTTTTTTAATTTTCCACTTTTTAAAAATTCTCCATACAAAAATTAGGCCATGGAGCTACAGGAGCTAACCGAGCGCAGCGAGGTTGGCGAGTGTGCGACATTTATAAAGAACTGAGTAAAGTGACCTACGAAAAATTCATTGTAGAAATTTTAGTAGTCATCCTGATGTAACGCTGACGGGTTCCCATTAAACTATAAGAGATAGGTGGTGAGTGCCGAAACTAATATTGTAGAGGACACTTGGAGACGGGGAGACGTAAACTTTTTTTTTTAATTTTCAACATTTTTAAAATTCTCCATACAAAAATTAGGCCATGGAGCTACAGGAGCTAACCGAGCGAAGTGAGGTTGGCGAGTGTGCGACATTTATGTAGAACTGAGTATAGTAACCTGCAAAAAAGATATTGGAGAAATTTAAGTTGTCATCCTGATGTAGCGCTCACGGGTTCCCATGAAACTATAAGAGATGGGTAGGAAGTGCTTAAACTAATGTTGTAGAGGACCCTGGGAGACGAGGTGTTGTAAACTATTTTTTTTTAATTTCCAATGTTTTTTTTTTTTTTCATACAAAAAATATGCCATGGAGCTACAGGAGCTAACCGAGCGAAGCGAGGTTGGCGAGTGTGCGACATTTATGAAGAACTGAGTATAGTTACCTGCAATAAAGTCATTCGAGAAATTTAAGTAATTATTCTGATGTAACGCTGACGGGTTCCCATGAAACTATAAGAGATGGGTAGGAAGTGCTTAAACTAATGTTGTAGAGGACCCTTGGAGACGAGGTGATGAAAACTTTTTTTTTTAATTTCAAACTTTTTTAAAATTCTTTATACAAAAATTATGCCATGGAGCTACATGAGCTAACCGAGCGAAGCGAGGTTGGCGAGTGTTCGACAGTTATGAAGAACTGAGTATAGTGACCTGCAAAAAAGTGATTGCAGAAATTTTAGTAGTCATCCTGATGTAACGCTCACGGGTTCCTATGAAACTATAAGAGATGGGTAGGAAGTGCTTAAATGTTTGTTACAATGTTGTAGAGGACCCTTGGAGACGAGGTGATGTAAACTTTTTTTTTTTAATTTCCAACATTTTTAATATTCTCCATACAAAAATTAGGCCTTGGAGCTACAGGAGCTAACCGAGCGAAGCGAGGTTGGCGAGTGTGCGACATTTACGAGGAACTGAGTATAATGACCTGCAATAAAGTTAATAATAAAATTTAAGTAGTCATTCTGCTGTGACGCTGACGGGTTCCCATGTAACAACTTATAAGAAATATTAATAGGCATATTTTATCGATACATTGATTTTCGACAGGGATTTTTTGGAAAGTACAACAATATATATAGAATTTATTTTTAAAGTACAATCTATGAGTACACAAAGCAGACCACGCTCACGATAATCCTCACTGTAGTTTTTGATTTTTAATGAGTTTTCCATTGAAATATTTTATCAAGTTGTAATTTACGAATTTGATTGTAAATGTAATTAAGATTTCGACAGGGATTTATAATCGAGGTTTAGGATCAAACATATTTTATTTTGAACATTTAAATATTAGTATTTTAATAACTTTGACTAGATTTTTTTATCGAGTTTTAGCCAACGATTTTGATCCCAATTTAAAATAAATATCGATAGGGATTTTTTTAAAGTACAACAGACACAAAGCAGACCACGCTCACGACAATCCCCACGGTCCACTCGTGGGCCGTGCAGTACGAAACAACTAGTTATATTATATAAAGCTCTAATTACCACTCACTGACAGAAATACAGGGCCAAAACTGTAATAGTTGGGGGTTGGGTGATGATCGGATCGTATAGGTATGGTGCTCAAACCTATGGGAAAAATCCGAAAACCAAGACTTTCCATCAGGGAAAAAAGTCGGTGAGGGTTCCGGCAAAACGGTTATAGTTAGGGGGGGGGTGTTCAAACAAACTTTGTAGAGGACCCTCGGAGACGAGGTGACGTCATGGTTTTTTTTTTAAATTCCAAAATTCTTTTGTTTTTTTGTATGGAAATTTTTGAAAAACTGTGGGGTTCAAACGAAAGGAGCGCAACTTGCATAATTGCGATTTTCGTATAGATTTCGTCCTGTTTATTACAAGGAAGGTCATCGAGGGGGGCTGAAGCGTCATTTTGAGGTAACGTCGAGGGGTTCCCGGAGAACCGTAAGAGGTAGTCGGGGGGTGCTCAAGCAAATGTCATAAAGGACCCTGGGAGAGGAGGTGACGTCACATTTTTTTTTTTTAATTCCGCGTTTTTTTTTTTTTTTCATACAAATTTCGCGAAAATCGAAACTGGCCAAGCGAGGATTGCGGATTTGCGATAATTGCGAAGATTTCGCTCTGTTGACCGCGAAAAGAGTCATCGATGACATTTAAGTAGTCAATCTGATGAAACGCCGATGGGTTCCCAGGGAACCAAAAGAGATGGGAAAAAAATTTCAACACCATCATATGGAGGACCCTTGGCGACGAGGAAATTTTTTATTTTTTTTTTTAAATTCCATTTTTTTTTTCTGTTTTTCGAACAAAAATTTGAATAAACTGCTGTGGCCAAACGAAAAGACCGCAAGTCGCGAAATTTCAATATAGTGAAGATTCTTGCTTTTGTGTATCCCAAAATTTTTTTTTTGTCGGTGAGTCGTCGTGGTGGTGTAAAGTGATGGGTTCCTCGGAAACCACAAAAGCTATCAAAAAACCCTAGAACATTTTTTTGTAGAGGACCCTTGGCAATTAGCAAATTTTTTTTTTTTTTTTTAAATTCCGAAATTTTACGTTTTTTTCATACAAAAAATATGCTATGGAGTCACAGGAGCTAACCGAGCGAAGCGAGGTTGGCGAGTGTGCGACATTTATGTAGAACTGTGTATAATGACCTGCAAAAAAGTCATTGGAGAAATTTAAGCAGTCATCCTGATGTAACGCTCACGGGTTTCCATGAAACTATAAGAGATGGGTAGAAAGTGCTAAAACAAATGTTGTATAAGACCCTTGGAGACGAGGTCATGTATACTTTTTTTTTTAATTTCCATTTTTTTTTTTTTTTTTCATATAAAAATTATGCCATGGAGCTACAGGAGCTAACCGAGCGAAGCGAGGTTGGCGAGTGTGCGACATTTATGAAGAACTGATTATAGTGACCTGCAAAAAATTAATTGGATAAATTTTAGTAGTCATCCTGATGTAACGATCACGGGTTCCCATGAAACTATAAGAGATGGGTAGGAAGTGCTTAAACTAATGTTGTATAAGACCCTTGGAGATGAGGTCTTGTAAACTTTTTTATTTTTATTTTTAAGATTATTTTTTTTTCATACAAAAATTAGGCCATGGAGCTACAGGAGCTAACCGAGCGAGGCGAGGTTGGCGAGTGTGCGACATTTATGAAGAACTGAGTATAGTGCCCTGCAAAAAATTCATTGGATAAATTTTAGTAGTCATCCTGATGTAACGCTCACGGGTTCCCATGTAACTATAAGAGATGGGTAGGAAGTGCTTAAACTAATGTTGTAGAGGATCCTTGGAGACGTGGAGACGTAAACTTTTTTTTTTTTTATTTCTATTTTTTTTTTAATTCTTCATACAAAAATTAGGCCATGGAGCTACAGGAGCTAATCGAGCGAAGCGAGGTTGGCGAGTGTGCGACATTTAGGAGGAACTGAGTATAGTGACCTGCAAACAAGATATTGGAGAAATTTAAGTAGTCATTCTGATTTAACGCTGACGGGTTCCCATGAAACTATAAGAGATGGGTAGGAAGTGCTTAAACTAATGTTCTAGAGGACCCTTGGAGACGAGGAGATATAAACTTTTTTTTTAATTTTTAACTTTTTTTAAATTCTTCATATAAAAAATATGCCATTGAGCTACAGGAGCTAACTGAGCGAAGCGAGGTTGGCGAGTGTGCGACTTTTCCGAAGAACTTATATTATTGAGTTATCGATTGCAATATTTTATCAGGTGGAAATTGACGATTTTGATCCAAAATTCAATTAAGATTTCGACAGGAATTTGTTATCGAGCTTCAGGATCAAACATATTTTATTTTGACATTTAAATTTTAGTATTTTAATAACTTTGACTAGATTGTTTTATTGAGTTTTAGCTAACGATTTTGATCCCAATTAAAAAATAATTATCAATAGGATTTTTTTTAAAGTACAACCTACGAGTATACAAAGCAGACCTCGCTCACGACAATCCTCATTGTAGTTTTTGATTTTTAATGAATTTTCCATTGAAATATTTTATCAAGTTGTAATTTACGAATTTGATTCCAAATGTAATTAAGATTTCGACAGGGATTTATTATCGAGGTTTAGGATCAAACATATTTTATTTTAAACATTTAAATATTAGTATTTTAACAACTTTGACTAGATTTTTTTATCGAGTTTTAGCCAACGATTTTGATCCCAATTTAAAATAAATATCGATAGGGATTTTTTTAAAGTACAACAGACACAAAGCAGACCACGCTCACGACAATCCCCACGGTCCACTCGTGGGCCGTGCAGTACGAAACAACTAGTTTATATATATAAAGCTCTAAGCTACCACTCACTGACTGACAGAAATGTAGGGCCAAAACTGTAATAGTTGGTGGTCGAGTGAGTGTCGGATCGTATAGGTATGGTGCTCAAACCTATGGGAAAAATCCGAAAACCAAGACTTTCCATCAGGGAAAAAAGTCGGTGACGGTTCCGGCGAAACGGTTATAGTTGGAGGGGGGGTGTTCGAACAAACTTTGTAGAGGACCCTCGGAGACGAGGTGACGTCATGGTTTTTTTTTTAAATTCCAAAATTCTTTTGTTTTTTTGTATGGAAATTTTTGAAAAACTTTGTGGGTCAAACGAAAAGAGCACAACTTGCCAAATTGCAAATTTTGTATAGACTTCGTTTCGATTAATACGACAAAGGTCATCGAGGGGGGCTGAAACGTCATTTTGATGTAACGTCGAGGGGATCCCGGAGAACCGTAAAAGGTAGTCGGGGGGTGCTCAAGCAAATGTCATAAAGGACCCTGGGAGAGGGGGTGACGTCACATTTTTTTTTTTAAATTCCGCGATTTTTTTTTTTTTCATACAAAAGTCGAAACACGTACTTTGGAGGCGTGTAGAAGCGAAACCTGCCAAGTGAGAGCTGCGAATTTGGCATGGTTGCATACACTTGGGGCTGATGAACAGCAAAAGTGTCATCAATGAAATTTTAAAAGTGAACCTGATGTGACGCTGACGGGTTCCCAGGAAACCATAAGAGATGGCGAAAAACGCTAGAACCCAATTTTGGAGAGGGCTTCTGGAGACGAGGTGTGGTGACTTTTTTTTTTTAAAATTCCCATTTTTTTTTTTTTTGCATTCGCGGCCGACTTTGAGCACTCGCAGAGCATACTTCGAGCATACCCAGAATGCCTATTTTTGGCTGGTTGTAGTCACGGGGGTCACCCCATATCACAAAATGTCTTCAATGATTTTTGGGTAGTCATCATGATGTAACGCTGAGGGGTTCCCAGGTCACCAGAAGAGGTGCATAAGGTGCCTTGCAACCCCATATAGGAAACCCTCGGAGACGAGTAAAAGTTTTTTTTTTTTTTAAATTTCCGATTTTTTCATTTTTTTTTTATACATTTTTTTTAAAAAACTGTAGCAGCCAAACGAAAAAATTGCTACTTTCAAAATTACAATATTTGCAAAGCTTTCATCATTTTTTATCCCAGGAACGTCACTAAGCGGTAATGAATCATCATTCTGATGAATCGCTGACGGGTTCCGAGTTAACCGTAAGAGATAGGTGGTGGGTGCCGGAACTAATGTTGTAGAGGACCCTTGGAGACGAGGTGATGTAAACTTTTTTTTTTTAATTTCCAAGGTTTTTTTTTTTTCATACAAAAATTCGGCCATGGAGCTACAGGAGCTAACCGAGCGAAGCGAGGTTGACGAGTGTGCGACATTTATGAAGAACTGAGTATAGTAACCTGCAAAAAAGATATTGGAGAAATTTAAGTAGTCATTCTGATGTAACGCTGACAGGTTCCCATGAAACTATAAGAGATAGGTGGTGGGTTCCGGAACTAATGTTTTAGAGGACCCTTGGAGACGAGGTGATGTAAACTTTTTTTTTTTAATTTTCCACTTTTTAAAAATTCTCCATACAAAAATTAGGCCATGGAGCTACAGGAGCTAACCGAGCGCAGCGAGGTTGGCGAGTGTGCGACATTTATAAAGAACTGAGTAAAGTGACCTACGAAAAATTCATTGTAGAAATTTTAGTAGTCATCCTGATGTAACGCTGACGGGTTCCCATTAAACTATAAGAGATAGGTGGTGAGTGCCGAAACTAATATTGTAGAGGACACTTGGAGACGGGGAGACGTAAACTTTTTTTTTTAATTTTCAACATTTTTAAAATTCTCCATACAAAAATTAGGCCATGGAGCTACAGGAGCTAACCGAGCGAAGTGAGGTTGGCGAGTGTGCGACATTTATGTAGAACTGAGTATAGTAACCTGCAAAAAAGATATTGGAGAAATTTAAGTTGTCATCCTGATGTAGCGCTCACGGGTTCCCATGAAACTATAAGAGATGGGTAGGAAGTGCTTAAACTAATGTTGTAGAGGACCCTGGGAGACGAGGTGTTGTAAACTATTTTTTTTTAATTTCCAATGTTTTTTTTTTTTTTCATACAAAAAATATGCCATGGAGCTACAGGAGCTAACCGAGCGAAGCGAGGTTGGCGAGTGTGCGACATTTATGAAGAACTGAGTATAGTTACCTGCAATAAAGTCATTCGAGAAATTTAAGTAATTATTCTGATGTAACGCTGACGGGTTCCCATGAAACTATAAGAGATGGGTAGGAAGTGCTTAAACTAATGTTGTAGAGGACCCTTGGAGACGAGGTGATGAAAACTTTTTTTTTTAATTTCAAACTTTTTTAAAATTCTTTATACAAAAATTATGCCATGGAGCTACATGAGCTAACCGAGCGAAGCGAGGTTGGCGAGTGTTCGACAGTTATGAAGAACTGAGTATAGTGACCTGCAAAAAAGTGATTGCAGAAATTTTAGTAGTCATCCTGATGTAACGCTCACGGGTTCCTATGAAACTATAAGAGATGGGTAGGAAGTGCTTAAATGTTTGTTACAATGTTGTAGAGGACCCTTGGAGACGAGGTGATGTAAACTTTTTTTTTTTAATTTCCAACATTTTTAATATTCTCCATACAAAAATTAGGCCTTGGAGCTACAGGAGCTAACCGAGCGAAGCGAGGTTGGCGAGTGTGCGACATTTACGAGGAACTGAGTATAATGACCTGCAATAAAGTTAATAATAAAATTTAAGTAGTCATTCTGCTGTGACGCTGACGGGTTCCCATGTAACAACTTATAAGAAATATTAATAGGCATATTTTATCGATACATTGATTTTCGACAGGGATTTTTTGGAAAGTACAACAATATATATAGAATTTATTTTTAAAGTACAATCTATGAGTACACAAAGCAGACCACGCTCACGATAATCCTCACTGTAGTTTTTGATTTTTAATGAGTTTTCCATTGAAATATTTTATCAAGTTGTAATTTACGAATTTGATTGTAAATGTAATTAAGATTTCGACAGGGATTTATAATCGAGGTTTAGGATCAAACATATTTTATTTTGAACATTTAAATATTAGTATTTTAATAACTTTGACTAGATTTTTTTATCGAGTTTTAGCCAACGATTTTGATCCCAATTTAAAATAAATATCGATAGGGATTTTTTTAAAGTACAACAGACACAAAGCAGACCACGCTCACGACAATCCCCACGGTCCACTCGTGGGCCGTGCAGTACGAAACAACTAGTTATATTATATAAAGCTCTAATTACCACTCACTGACAGAAATACAGGGCCAAAACTGTAATAGTTGGGGGTTGGGTGATGATCGGATCGTATAGGTATGGTGCTCAAACCTATGGGAAAAATCTGAAAACCAAGACTTTCCATCAGGGAAAAAAGTCGGTGACGGTTCCGGCGAAACGGTTATAGTTAGGGGGGGGGTGTTCAAACAAACTTTGTAGAGGACCCTCGGAGACGAGGTGACGTCATGGTTTTTTTTTTAAATTCCAAAATTCTTTTGTTTTTTTGTATGGAAATTTTTGAAAAACTGTGGGGGTCAAACGAAAGGAGCGCAACTTGCATAATTGCGATTTTTGTATAGATTTCGTCCTGTTTATTACGAGGAAGGTCATCGAGGGGGGCTGAAGCGTCATTTTGAGGTAACGTCGAAGGGTTCCCGGAGAACCGTAAGAGGTAGTCGGGGGGTGCTCAAGCAAATGTCATAAAGGACCCTGGGAGAGGAGGTAACGTCACATTTTTTTTTTTAAATTCCGCGTTTTTTTTTTTTTTTCATACAAATTTCGCGAAAATCGAAACTGGCCAAGCGAGGATTGCGGATTTGCGATAATTGCGAAGATTTCGCTCTGTTGACCGCGAAAAGAGTCATCGATGACATTTAAGTAGTCAATCTGATAAAACGCCGATGGGTTCCCAGGGAACCAAAAGAGATGGGAAAAAAATTTCAACACCATCATATGGAGGACCCTTGGCGACGAGGAAATTTTTTATTTTTTTTTTTAAATTCCATTTTTTTTTTCTGTTTTTCGAACAAAAATTTGAATAAACTGCTGTGGCCAAACGAAAAGACCGCAAGTCGCGAAATTTCAATATAGTGAAGATTCTTGCTTTTGTGTATCCCAAAATTTTTTTTTTGTCGGTGAGTCGTCGTGGTGGTGTAAAGTGATGGGTTCCTCGGAAACCACAAAAGCTATCAAAAATCCCTAGAACATTTTTTTGTAGAGGACCCTTGGCAATTTGCAAATTTTTTTTTTTTTTTTTAAATTCCGAAATTTTACGTTTTTTTCATACAAAAAATATGCTATGGAGTCACAGGAGCTAACCGAGCGAAGCGAGGTTGGCGAGTGTGCGACATTTATGTAGAACTGTGTATAATGACCTGCAAAAAAGTCATTGGAGAAATTTAAGCAGTCATCCTGATGTAACGCTCACGGGTTCCCATGAAACTATAAGAGATGGGTAGAAAGTGCTAAAACAAATGTTGTATAAGACCCTTGGAGACGAGGTCATGTATACTTTTTTTTTTTTTATTTCCATTTTTTTTTTTTTTCATATAAAAATTATGCCATGGAGCTACAGGAGCTAACCGAGCGAAGCGAGGTTGGCGAGTGTGCGACATTTATGAAGAACTGATTATAGTGACCTGCAAGAAATTAATTGGATAAATTTTAGTAGTCATCCTGATGTAACGATCACGGGTTCCCATGAAACTATAAGAGATGGGTAGGAAGTGCTTAAACTAATGTTGTATAAGACCCTTGGAGATGAGGTCTTGTAAACTTTTTTATTTTTATTTTTAAGATAATTTTTTTTTTCATACAAAAATTAGGCCATGGAGCTACAGGAGCTAACCGAGCGAGGCGAGGTTGGCGAGTGTGCGACATTTATGAAGAACTGAGTATAGTGCCCTGCAAAAAATTCATTGGATAAATTTTAGTAGTCATCCTGATGTAACGCTCACGGGTTCCCATGTAACTATAAGAGATGGGTAGGAAGTGCTTAAACTAATGTTCTAGAGGACCCTTGGAGACGAGGAGATATAAACTTTTTTTTTAATTTTTAACTTTTTTTAAATTCTTCATATAAAAAATATGCCATTGAGCTACAGGAGCTAACTGAGCGAAGCGAGGTTGGCGAGTGTGCGACTATTCTGAAGAACTTATATTATTGAGTTATCGATTGCAATATTTTATCAGGTGGAAATTGACGATTTTGATCCAAAATTCAATTAAGATTTCGACAGGAATTTGTTATCGAGCTTCAGGATCAAACATATTTTATTTTGACATTTAAATTTTAGTATTTTAATAACTTTGACTTGATTGTTTTATTGAGTTTTAGCTAACGATTTTGATCCCAATTAAAAAATAATTATCAATAGGGTTTTTTTTAAAGTACAACCTACGAGTACACAAAGCAGACCACGCTCACGACAATCCTCACTGTAGTTTTTGATTTTTAATGAGTTTTCCATTGAAATATTTCATCAAGTTGTAATTTACCAATTTGATCCCAAATGTAATTAAGATTTCGACAGGAATTTATTATCGAGGTTTAGGATCAAACATATTTTATTTTAGACATATAAATTTTAGTTAAATACTTTGTTTTTAAATACTTTGACTAGATTCTTTTATTGAGTTTTAGCTAACGATTTTGATCATAATTATCGATTAGAAAAGAAACAATGTAGATTTGTGTATCGATTACAACTAACACAAAGCAGACCACGCTCACGACAATCCCCACGGTCCACTCGTGGGCCGTGCAGTACGAAACAACTAGTTATATTATATAAAGCTCTAATTACCACTCACTGACAGAAATACAGGGCCAAAACTGTAATAGTTGGGGGTTGGGTGATGATCGGATCATATAGGTATGGTGCTCAAACCAATGGGAAAAATCCGACATTCTGGACTTTCCATCAGGGAAAAAAGTAGGTGAGGGTTCCGGGGAAACGGTGATAGTTGGAGGGGGGGTGCTCGAACAAACTTTGTAGAGGACCCTCGGAGACGAGGTGACGTCATGGTTTTTTTTTTAAATTCCAAAATTCTTTTGTTTTTTTGTATGGAAATTTTTGAAAAACTTTGTGGGTCAAACGAAAAGAGCACAACTTGCCAAATTGCAAATTTTGTATAGACTTTGTCTTGATTAATACGACAAAGGTCCTCGAGGGGGGCTGAAGCGTCATTTTGATGTAACGTCGAGGGGTTCCCGGAGAACCGTAAGAGGTAGTCGGGGGGTGCTCAAGCAAATGTCATAAAGGACCCTGGGAGAGGGGGTGACGTCACATTTTTTTTTTTAAATTCCGCGATTTTTTTTTTTTTTCATACAAAAGTCGAAACACGTACTTTGGAGGCGTGTAGAAGCGAAACCTGCCAAGTGAGAGCTGCGAATTTGGCATGGTTGCATACACTTGGGGCTGATGAACAGCAAAAGTGTCATCAATGAAATTTTAAAAGTGAACCTGATGTGACGCTGACGGGTTCCCAGGAAACCATAAGAGATGGCGAAAAACGCTAGAACCCAATTTTGGAGAGGGCTTCTGGAGACGAGGTGTGGTGACTTTTTTTTTTTAAAATTCCCATTTTTTTTTTTTTTGCATTCGCGGCCGACTTTGAGCACTCGCAGAGCATACTTCGAGCATACCCAGAATGCCTATTTTTGGCTGGTTGTAGTCACGGGGGTCACCCCATATCACAAAATGTCTTCAATGATTTTTGGGTAGTCATCATGATGTAACGCTGAGGGGTTCCCAGGTCACCAGAAGAGGTGCATAAGGTGCCTTGCAACCCCATATAGGAAACCCTCGGAGACGAGTAAAAGTTTTTTTTTTTTTTTAAATTTCCGATTTTTTCATTTTTTTTTCATACATTTTTTTTTAAAAACTGTAGCAGCCAAACGAAAAAATTGCTACTTTTAAAATTACAATATTTGTAATGTTTTCATCATTATTTATCCTAGGAAGGTCACTAAGGGGTAATGAATCATCATTCTGATGAATCGCTGACGGGTTCCGAGTTAACCGTAAGAGATAGGTGGTGGGTGCCGAAACTAATGTTGTAGAGGACCCTTGGAGACGAGGTGATGTAAACTTTTTTTTTTTAATTTCCAAGGTTTTTTTTTTTCATACAAAAATTCGGCCATGGAGCTACAGGAGCTAACCGAGCGCAGCGAGGTTGGCGAGTGTGCGACATTTATAAAGAACTGAGTATAGTAACCTGCAAAAAAGATATTGGAGAAATTTAGGTAGTCATTCTGATGTAACGCTGACGGGTTCCCATGAAACTATAAGAGATAGATGGTGGGTGCCGAAACTAATGTTGTAGAGGACCCTTGGAGACGAGGTGATGTAAACTTTTTTTTTTTAATTTTCCACTTTTTAAAAATTCTCCATACAAAAATTAGGCCAAGGAGCTACAGGAGCTAACCGAGCGTAGCGAGGTTGGCGAGTGTGCGACATTTATGAAGAACTGAGTATAGTAACCTGCAAAAAATATATTGGAGAAATTGAAGTAGTCATTCTGATGTAACACTGACGGGTTCCCATGAAGCTATAAGAGATAGGTGGTGGGTGCCGAAACTAATGTTGTAGAGGACCCTTGGAGACGAGGTGATGTAAACTTTTTTTTTTTAAATTCCAAAGTTTTTTTTTTTTCATACAAAAATTCGGCCATGGAGCTACAGGAGCTAACCGAGCGCAGCGAGGTTGGCGAGTGTGCGACATTTATTAAGAACTGAGTATAGTAACCTGCAAAAAAGATATTGGAGAAATTTAAGTAGTCATTCTGATGTAACGCTGACGGGTTCCCATGAAACTATAAGAGATAGGTGGTGGGAGCCGGAACTAATGTTTTAGAGGACCCTTGGAGACGAGTCTATGTAAACTTTTTTTTTTTAATTTTCCACTTTTTAAAAATTCTCCATACAAAAATTAGGCCATGGAGCTACAGGAGCTAACCGAGCGCAGCGAGGTTGGCGAGTGTGCGGCATTTATGAAGGACTAAGTATAGTAACCTGCATAAAATATATTGGAGAAATTTAAGTAGTCATTCTGATGTAATGCTGACGGGTTCCCATGAAACTATAAGAGATAGGTGGTGGGAGCCGGAACTAATGTTTTAGAGGACCCTTGGAGACGAGTCGATGTAAACTTTTTTTTTTTAATTTTCCACTTTTTAAAAATTCTCCATACAAAAATTAGGCCATGGAGCTACAGGAGCTAACCGAGCGCAGCGAGGTTGGCAAGTGTGCGAAATTTATGAAGGACTAAGTATAGTAACCTGCATAAAAGATATTTGAGAAATTTAAGTAGTTATTCTGATGTAACGCTGACGGGTTCCCATGAAACTATAAGAGATAGGTAGTGGGTGCCGAAACTAATGTTTTAGAGGACCCTTGGAGACGAGGTGATGTAAACTTTTTTTTTTAATTTTCCACTTTTTAAAAATTCTCCATACAAAAATTAGGCCATGGAGCTACAGGAGCTAACCGAGCGAAGCGAGGTTGGCGAGTGTGCGACATTTATGAAGAACTGAGAATTGTAACCTGCAAAAAAGATATTGGAGAAATTTAAGTAGTCATCCTGATGTAACGCTCACGGGTTCCCATGAAACTATAAGAGATGGGTAGGAAGTGCTTAAACTAATGTTCTAGAGGACCCTTGGAGGCGAGGAGATGTAAACTTTTTTTTTTAATTTTTAACTTTTTTTAAATTCTTCATATAAAAAATATGCCATGGAGTTTCTTTTCTTTTTGATCCCAAATTCAATTAAGGTTTCGACAGGAATTTGTTATCGAGCTTCAGGATCAAACATATTTTATTTTAGACATTTAAATTTTAGTATTTTAATAACTTTGACTAGATTGTTTTATTGAGTTTTAGCTAACGATTTTGATCCCAATTAAAAAATAATTATCAATAGGATTTTTTTTAAAGTACAACCTACGAGTATACAAAGCAGACCTCGCTCACGACAATCCTCATTGTAGTTTTTGATTTTTAATGAATTTTCCATTGAAATATTTTATCAAGTTGTAATTTACGAATTTGATTCCAAATGTAATTAAGATTTCGACAGGGATTTATTATCGAGGTTTAGGATCAAACATATTTTATTTTAAACATTTAAATATTAGTATTTTAACAACTTTGACTAGATTTTTTTATCGAGTTTTAGCCAACGATTTTGATCCCAATTTAAAATAAATATCGATAGGGATTTTTTTTAAGTACAACAGACACAAAGCAGACCACGCTCACGACAATCCCCACGGTCCACTCGTGGGCCGTGCAGTACGAAACAACTAGTTTATATATATAAAGCTGGAAGCTACCACTGACTGACTGACATAAATACAGGGCCAAAACTGTAATAGTTGGGGGTTAGGTGAGTATCGGTTCGTATAGGTATGGTGCTCAAACCTATGGGAAAAATCCGAAAACCAAGACTTTCCATCAGGGAAAAAAGTCGGTGACGGTTCCGGGGAAACCGTGATAGTTGGAGGGGGGGTGCTCAAACAAACTTTGTAGAGGACCCTCGGAGACGGGGTGACGACCTGTTTTTTTTTTTTAATTCCAAAATTCTTTTGTTTTTTTGTATGGAAATTTTTGAAAAACTTTGTGGGTCAAACGAAAAGAGCACAACTTGCCAAATTGCAAATTTTGTATAGACTTTGTATTGGTTAATACGACAAAGGTCATCGAGGGGGGCTGAAGCGTCATTTTGATGTAACGTCGAGGGGTTCCCGGAGAACCGTAAGAGGTAGTCGGGGGGTGCTCAAGCAAATGTCATAAAGGACCCTGGGAGAGGGGGTGACGTCACATTTTTTTTTTTTAATTCCGCGATTTTTTTTTTTTTTCATACAAAAGTCGAAACACGTACTTTGGAGGCTCGTAGAAGCGAAACCTGCAAAGTGACAACTGCAAATTTGGCATGGTTGCATACACTTGGGGCTGATGAACACCAAAAGTGTCATCAATGAAATTTTAAAAGTGAACCTGATGTGACGCTGACGGGTTCCCAGGAAACCATAAGCGATGGCGAAAAACGCTAGAACCCAATTTTGGAGAGGGCTTCTGGAGACGAGGTGTGGTGACTTTTTTTTTTTTAAATTCCCATTTTTTTTTTTTTTTGCATTCGCGGCCGACTTTGAGCACTCGCAGAGCATACTTGGAGCATACCCAGAATGCCCATTTTTGGCTGGTTGTAGTCACGGGGGTCACCCCATGTGGAAAAATGTCTTCAATGATTTATGAGTAGTCATCATGATGTAACGCTGAGAGGTTCCCAGGTCACCAGAAGAGGTGCATAAGGTGCCTTGCAACCCCATATAGGAAACCCTCGGAGACGAGTAAAAGTTTTTTTTTTTTTTTTAATTTCCGATTTTTTCATTTTTTTTTCATACATTTTTTAAAAAAAACTGTAGCAGCCAAACGAAAAGATTGCTACTTTCAAAATTACAATATTTGCAAAGCTTTCATCAATTTTTATCCCACGAAGGTCACTAAGGGGTAATGAATCATCATTCTGATGAATCGCTGACGGGTTCCGAGTTAACCGTAAGAGATAGGTGGTGGGTGCGGGAACTAATGTTGTAGAGGACCCTTGGAGACGAGGTGATGTAAACTTTTTTTTTTTAATTTCCAAAGTTTTTTTTTTTTCATACAAAAATTCGGCCATGGAGCTACAGGAGCTAACCGAGCGCAGCGAGGTTGGCCAGTGTGCGACATTTATAAAGAACTGAGTATAATAACCTGCAAAAAAGATATTGGAGAAATTTAAGTAGTCATTCTGATGTAACGCTGACGGGTTCCCATGAAACTATAGGAGATAGGTGGTGGGTGCCGGAACTAATGTTTTAGAGAACCCTTGGAGACACGGTGATGTAAACTTTTTTTTTTTAATTTTCCACTTTTTAAAAATTCTCCATACAAAAATTAGGCCATGGAGCTACAGGAGCTAACCGAGCGAAGCGAGGTTGGCGAGTGTGCGACATTTATGAAAAACTGAGTATAGTAACCTGCAAAAAAGATATTGGAGAAATTTAAGTAGTCATCCTGATGTAACGCTCACGGGTTCCCATGAAACTATAAGAGATGGGTAGGAAGTGCTTAAACTAATGTTGTAGAGGACCCTTGGAGACGAGGAGATATAAACTTTTTTTTTTTAATTTCCAAAGTTTTTTTTTTTTCATACAAAAATTCAGCCATGGAGCTACAGGAGCTAACCGAGCGCAGCGAGGTTGGCCAGTGTGCGACATTTATAAAGAACTGTGTATAATAACCTGCAAAAAAGATATTGGAGAAAATTAAGTTGTCATTCTGATGTAACGCTGACGGGTTCCCATGAAACTATAAGAGATAGGTAGTGGGTGCCGGAACTAATGTTTTAGAGGACCCTTGGAGACGAGGTGATGTAAACTTTTTTTTTTTAATGTTCCACTTTTTAAAAATTCTCCATACAAAAATTATGCCATGGAGCTACAGGAGCTAACCCAGCGAAGCGAGGTTGGCGAGTGTGCGACATTTATGAAGAACTGAGTATAGTAACCTGCAAAAAAGATATTGGAGAAATTTAAGTAATCATTCTGACGTAACGCTGACGGGTTCCCATGAAACTATAAGAGATGGGTAGGAAGTGCTTAAACTAATGTTGTAGAGGACCCTGGGAGACGAGGGGTTGTAAACTTTTTTTTTAAAATTTCCAATGTTTTTTTTTTTTCATACAAAAAATATGCCATGGAGCTACAGGAGCTAACCGAGCGAAGCGAGGTTGGCGAGTGTGCGACATTTATGAAGAACTGAGTATAGTAACCTGCAAAAAAGATATTGGAGAAATTTAAGTAATCATTCTGACGTAACGCTGACGGGTTCCCATGAAACTATAAGAGATGGGTAGGAAGTGCTTAAACTAATGTTGTAGAGGACCCTGGGAGACGAGGGGTTGTAAACTTTTTTTTTTTAATTTCCAATGTTTTTTTTTTTTCATACAAAAAATATGCCATGGAGCTACAGGAGCTAACCGAGCGAAGCGAGGTTGGCGAGTGTGCGACATTTATGAAGAACTGAGTATAGTAACCTGCAAAAAAGATATTGGAGAAATTTAAGTAATCATTCTGACGTAACGCTGACGGGTTCCCATGAAACTATAAGAGATAGGTGGTGGGTGCCGGAACTAATGTTGTAGAGGACCCTTGGAGACGAGGTGATGTAAACTTTTTTTTTTTAATTTTCCTCTGTTTAAAAATTATCCATACAAAAATCAGGCCATGGAGCTACAGGAGCTAACCGAGCGCAGCGAGGTTGGCGAGTGTGCGACATTTATGAAGAACTGAGAATTGTAACCTGCAAAAAAGATATTGGAGAAATTTAAGTAGTCATCCTGAAGTAACGCTCACGGGTTCCCATGAAACTATAAGAGATGGGTAGGAAGTGCTTAAACTAATGTTGTAGAGGACCCTGGGAGACGAGGTGTTGTAAACTTTTTTTTTTATTTCCAATGTTTTTTTTTTTTTCATACAAAAAATATGCCATGGAGCTACAGGAGCTAACCGAGCGAAGCGAGGTTGGCGAGTGTGCCACATTTATGAAGAACTGAGTATAGTTACCTGCAATAAAGTCATTCGAGAAATTTAAGTAATTATTCTGATGTAACGCTGACGGGTTCCCATGAAACTATAAGAGATGGATAGGAAGTGCTTAAACTAATGTTGTAGAGGACCTTTGGAGACGAGGTGATGAAAACTTTTTTTTTTAATTTCAAACTTTTTTTAAATTCTTCATACAAAAATTATGCCATGGAGCTACATGAGCTAACCGAGCGAAGCGAGGTTGGCGAGTGTGCGACAGTTATGAAGAACTGAGTATAGTGACCTGCAAAAAAGTCATTGGAGAAATTTAAGTAGTCATTCTGATTTAACGCTAACGGGTTCCAATGAAACTATAACAGATAGGTGGGGGGTGCTTAAACTAATGTTGTAGAGGACTCTTGGAGACGAGATAGATTGTTTTATTGAGTTTTAGCTAACGATTTTAATCCCAATTTAAAAATACATTTTAAAAGGAGTTTTTTTTAAGTACAATCTACGAGTACACAAAGCATACCACACTCACGACAATCCTCACTCTAATTTTTGATTTTTATTGACTTATCGATTGCAATATTTTATCAAGTGGTAATTGACGATTTTGATCCCAAATTCAATTAAGATTTCGACAGGAATTTGTTATCGAGGTTTAGGATCAAACATATTATATATTTAAAACAACATATATAACTGTTTTATTTACTTTTTTATTGGATTGTTTATCGAGTTTTAGCTAACGATTTTGATCATAATTATCAATTAGAAAAGTAACAATGTAGATTTTTTTATCGAATACAATAATACACAAAGCAGACCACGCTCACGACAATCCCCACGGTCCACTCGTGGGCCGTGCAGTACGAAACAACTAGTTTATATATATAAAGCTGGAAGCTACCACTGACTGACTGACATAAATACAGGGCCAAAAGTGTAATAGTTGGGGGTTGGGTGAGTGTCGGATCGTATAGGTATGGTGCTCAAACCTATGGGAAAAATCCGATATCCTGAACTTTCCATCAGGGAAAAAAGTCGGTGAGGGTTCCGGCGAAACGGTTATAGTTAGGGGGGGGTGCTCAAACAAACTTTGTAGAGGACACTCGGAGACGAGGTGACGTCATGGTTTTTTTTTTAAATTCCAAAATTCTTTTGTTTTTTTGTATGGAAATTTTTGAAAAACTTTGTGGGTCAAACGAAAAGAGCACAACTTGCCAAATTGCAAATTTTGTATAGACTTCGTCTTGATTAATACGACAAAGGTCATCGAGGGGGGCTGAAGCGTCATTTTGATGTAACGTCGAGGGGTTCCCGGAGAACCGTAAGAGGTAGTCGGGGGGTGCTCAAGCAAATGTCATAAAGGACCCTGGGAGAGGGGGTGACGTCACATTTTTTTTTTTAAATTCCGCGATTTTTTTTTTTTTTCATACAAAAGTCGAAACACGTACTTTGGAGGCTCGTAGAAGCGAAACCTGCCAAGTGACAACTGCAAATTTGGCATGGTTGCATACACTGGGGGCTGATGAACAGCAAAAGTGTCATTAATGAAATTTTAAAAGTGAACCTGATGTGACGCTGACGGGTTCCCAGGAAACCATAAGAGATGGCGAAAAACGCAAGAACCCAATTTTGGAGAGGGCTTCTGGAGACGAGGTGTGGTGACTTTTTTTTTTTTAAATTCCCACTTTTTTTTTTTTTTGCATTCGCGGCCGACTTTGAGCACCCGCAGAGCATACTTGGAGCATACCCAGAATGCCCATTTTTGGCTGGTTGTAGTCACGGGGGTCACCCCATGTGGAAAAGTGTCTTCAATGATTTTTGGGTAGTCATCATGATGTAACGCTGAGGGGTTCCCAGGTCACCAGAAGAGGTGCATAAGGTGCCTTGCAACCCCATATAGGAAACCCTCGGAGACGAGTAAAAGTTTTTTTTTTTTTTTAATTTCCGATTTTTTCATTTTTTTTTCATACATTTTTTAAAAAAAACTGTAGCAGCCAAACGAAAAAATTGCTACTTTTAAAATTACGATATTTGTAAAGCTTTCATCATTTTTTATCCTAGAAAGGTCACTAAGGGGTAATGAATCATCATTCTGATGAATCGCTGACGGGTTCCGAGTTAACCGTAAGAGATAGGTGGTGGGTGCCGGAACTAATGTTGTAGAGGACCTTTGGACACGAGGTGATGTCAACTTTTTTTTTTTAATTTCCAAGGTTTTTTTTTTTTCATACAAAAATTCGGCCATGGAGCTACAGGAGCTAACCGAGCGCAGCGAGGTTGGCGAGTGTGCGACATTTATGAAGAACTGAGTATAGTTATCTGAAAAAAAGATATTGAAGAAATTTAAGTAGTCATTCTGATGTAACGCTGACGGGTTCCCATGAAACTATAAGAGATAGGTGGTGAGTGCCGAAACTAATGTTTTAGAGGACCCTTGGAGACGAGGTGATGTAAACTTTTTTTTTTTTTTTCCACTTTTTAAAAATTCTCCATACAAAAATTAGGCCATGGAGCTACAGGAGCTAACCGAGCGAAGCGAGGTTGGCGAGTGTGCGACATTTATAAAGAACTGAGTAAAGTGACCTGCAAAAAATTCATTGTAGAAATTTTAGTAGTCATCCTGATGTAACGCTGACGGGTTCCCATTAAACTATAAGAGATACGTGGTAAGAGCCGAAACTAATGTTGTAGAGGACCCTTGGAGACGAGGTGATGTAAACTTTTTTTTTTAATTTTCCACTTTTTAAAAATTCTCCATACAAAAATTAGGCCATGGAGCTACAGGAGCTAACCGAGCGAAGCGAAGTTGGCGAGTGTGCGACATTTATAAAGAACTGAGTATAGTAACCTGCAAAAAAGTAATTGGAGAAATTTAAGTAGTCATCCTGATGTAACGCTGACGGGTTCCCATGAAACTATAAGAGATGGGTAGGAAGTGCTTAAACTAATGTTCTAGAGGACCCTTGGAGGCGAGGAGATGTAAACTTTTTTTTTTAATTTTTAACTTTTTTTAAATTCTTCATATAAAAAATATGCCATGGAGTTTCTTTTCTGAAGAACTTATATTATTGAGTTATCGATTGCAATATTTTATCAGGTGGAAATTGACGATTTTGATCCCAAATTCAATTAAGGTTTCAACAGGAAATTGTTATCGAGCTTCAGGATCAAACATATTTTATTTTAGACATTTAAATTTTAGTATTTTAATAACTTTGACTAGATTGTTTTATTGAGTTTTAGCTAACGATTTTGATCCCAATTTAAAAATAAATATCGATAGGGATTTTTTTAAAGTACAGTCTACGAGTACACAATGCAGACCACGGTCACGACAATCCTCACTGTACTTTTTAATTTTTAATTAGTTTTCCATTGAATTATTTTGTCAAGTTGTAATTTACCAATTTGATTCCAAATGTAATTAAGATTTCGACAAGGATTTGTTATCGAGGTTTAGGATCAAACATATTAAATTTTATACATTTCAATTTTACTATATTTATCACTTTGAATATAATATTTTATACAGTTTTAGCTAACGATTTTGGTACCAATCTCACTAGAGATTTCGATAGGGATTTTTTTTAAGTACAACAGACACAAAGCAGACCACGCTCACGACAATCCCCACGGTCCACTCGTGGGCCGTGCAGTACGAAACAACTAGTTTATATATATAAAGCTCTAAGCTACCACTCACTGACTGACAGAAATGTAGGGCCAAAACTGTAATAGTTGGTGGTCGAGTGAGTGTCGGATCGTATAGGTATGGTGCTCAAACCTATGGGAAAAATCCGAAAACCAAGACTTTCCATCAGGGAAAAAAGTCGGTGACGGTTCCGGCGAAACGGTTATAGTTGGAGGGGGGGTGTTCGAACAAACTTTGTAGAGGACCCTCGGAGACGAGGTGACGTCATGGTTTTTTTTTTAAATTCCAAAATTCTTTTGTTTTTTTGTATGGAAATTTTTGAAAAACTTTGTGGGTCAAACGAAAAGAGCACAACTTGCCAAATTGCAAATTTTGTATAGACTTCGTTTCGATTAATACGACAAAGGTCATCGAGGGGGGCTGAAACGTCATTTTGATGTAACGTCGAGGGGATCCCGGAGAACCGTAAAAGGTAGTCGGGGGGTGCTCAAGCAAATGTCATAAAGGACCCTGGGAGAGGGGGTGACGTCACATTTTTTTTTTTAAATTCCGCGATTTTTTTTTTTTTCATACAAAAGTCGAAACACGTACTTTGGAGGCGTGTAGAAGCGAAACCTGCCAAGTGAGAGCTGCGAATTTGGCATGGTTGCATACACTTGGGGCTGATGAACAGCAAAAGTGTCATCAATGAAATTTTAAAAGTGAACCTGATGTGACGCTGACGGGTTCCCAGGAAACCATAAGAGATGGCGAAAAACGCTAGAACCCAATTTTGGAGAGGGCTTCTGGAGACGAGGTGTGGTGACTTTTTTTTTTTAAAATTCCCATTTTTTTTTTTTTTGCATTCGCGGCCGACTTTGAGCACTCGCAGAGCATACTTCGAGCATACCCAGAATGCCTATTTTTGGCTGGTTGTAGTCACGGGGGTCACCCCATATCACAAAATGTCTTCAATGATTTTTGGGTAGTCATCATGATGTAACGCTGAGGGGTTCCCAGGTCACCAGAAGAGGTGCATAAGGTGCCTTGCAACCCCATATAGGAAACCCTCGGAGACGAGTAAAAGTTTTTTTTTTTTTTAAATTTCCGATTTTTTCATTTTTTTTTTATACATTTTTTTTAAAAAACTGTAGCAGCCAAACGAAAAAATTGCTACTTTCAAAATTACAATATTTGCAAAGCTTTCATCATTTTTTATCCCAGGAACGTCACTAAGCGGTAATGAATCATCATTCTGATGAATCGCTGACGGGTTCCGAGTTAACCGTAAGAGATAGGTGGTGGGTGCCGGAACTAATGTTGTAGAGGACCCTTGGAGACGAGGTGATGTAAACTTTTTTTTTTTAATTTCCAAGGTTTTTTTTTTTCATACAAAAATTCGGCCATGGAGCTACAGGAGCTAACCGAGCGAAGCGAGGTTGACGAGTGTGCGACATTTATGAAGAACTGAGTATAGTAACCTGCAAAAAAGATATTGGAGAAATTTAAGTAGTCATTCTGATGTAACGCTGACAGGTTCCCATGAAACTATAAGAGATAGGTGGTGGGTTCCGGAACTAATGTTTTAGAGGACCCTTGGAGACGAGGTGATGTAAACTTTTTTTTTTTAATTTTCCACTTTTTAAAAATTCTCCATACAAAAATTAGGCCATGGAGCTACAGGAGCTAACCGAGCGCAGCGAGGTTGGCGAGTGTGCGACATTTATAAAGAACTGAGTAAAGTGACCTACGAAAAATTCATTGTAGAAATTTTAGTAGTCATCCTGATGTAACGCTGACGGGTTCCCATTAAACTATAAGAGATAGGTGGTGAGTGCCGAAACTAATATTGTAGAGGACACTTGGAGACGGGGAGACGTAAACTTTTTTTTTTAATTTTCAACATTTTTAAAATTCTCCATACAAAAATTAGGCCATGGAGCTACAGGAGCTAACCGAGCGAAGTGAGGTTGGCGAGTGTGCGACATTTATGTAGAACTGAGTATAGTAACCTGCAAAAAAGATATTGGAGAAATTTAAGTTGTCATCCTGATGTAGCGCTCACGGGTTCCCATGAAACTATAAGAGATGGGTAGGAAGTGCTTAAACTAATGTTGTAGAGGACCCTGGGAGACGAGGTGTTGTAAACTATTTTTTTTTAATTTCCAATGTTTTTTTTTTTTTTCATACAAAAAATATGCCATGGAGCTACAGGAGCTAACCGAGCGAAGCGAGGTTGGCGAGTGTGCGACATTTATGAAGAACTGAGTATAGTTACCTGCAATAAAGTCATTCGAGAAATTTAAGTAATTATTCTGATGTAACGCTGACGGGTTCCCATGAAACTATAAGAGATGGGTAGGAAGTGCTTAAACTAATGTTGTAGAGGACCCTTGGAGACGAGGTGATGAAAACTTTTTTTTTTAATTTCAAACTTTTTTAAAATTCTTTATACAAAAATTATGCCATGGAGCTACATGAGCTAACCGAGCGAAGCGAGGTTGGCGAGTGTTCGACAGTTATGAAGAACTGAGTATAGTGACCTGCAAAAAAGTGATTGCAGAAATTTTAGTAGTCATCCTGATGTAACGCTCACGGGTTCCTATGAAACTATAAGAGATGGGTAGGAAGTGCTTAAATGTTTGTTACAATGTTGTAGAGGACCCTTGGAGACGAGGTGATGTAAACTTTTTTTTTTTAATTTCCAACATTTTTAATATTCTCCATACAAAAATTAGGCCTTGGAGCTACAGGAGCTAACCGAGCGAAGCGAGGTTGGCGAGTGTGCGACATTTACGAGGAACTGAGTATAATGACCTGCAATAAAGTTAATAATAAAATTTAAGTAGTCATTCTGCTGTGACGCTGACGGGTTCCCATGTAACAACTTATAAGAAATATTAATAGGCATATTTTATCGATACATTGATTTTCGACAGGGATTTTTTGGAAAGTACAACAATATATATAGAATTTATTTTTAAAGTACAATCTATGAGTACACAAAGCAGACCACGCTCACGATAATCCTCACTGTAGTTTTTGATTTTTAATGAGTTTTCCATTGAAATATTTTATCAAGTTGTAATTTACGAATTTGATTGTAAATGTAATTAAGATTTCGACAGGGATTTATAATCGAGGTTTAGGATCAAACATATTTTATTTTGAACATTTAAATATTAGTATTTTAATAACTTTGACTAGATTTTTTTATCGAGTTTTAGCCAACGATTTTGATCCCAATTTAAAATAAATATCGATAGGGATTTTTTTAAAGTACAACAGACACAAAGCAGACCACGCTCACGACAATCCCCACGGTCCACTCGTGGGCCGTGCAGTACGAAACAACTAGTTTATATATATAAAGCTGGAAGCTACCACTGACTGACTGACATAAATACAGGGCCAAAACTGTAATAGTTGGGGGTTAGGTGAGTATCGGTTCGTATAGGTATGGTGCTCAAACCTATGGGAAAAATCCGAAAACCAAGACTTTCCATCAGGGAAAAAAGTCGGTGACGGTTCCGGGGAAACCGTGATAGTTGGAGGGGGGGTGCTCAAACAAACTTTGTAGAGGACCCTCGGAGACGAGGTGACGACCTGTTTTTTTTTTTAATTCCAAAATTCTTTTGTTTTTTTGTATGGAAATTTTTGAAAAACTTTGTGGGTCAAACGAAAAGAGCACAACTTGCCAAATTGCAAATTTTGTATAGACATTGTCTTGGTTAATACGACAAAGGTCATCGAGGGGGGCTGAAGCGTCATTTTGATGTAACGTCGAGGGGTTCCCGGAGAACCGTAAGAGGTAGTCGGGGGGTGCTCAAGCAAATGTCATAAAGGACCCTGGGAGAGGGGGTGACGTCACATTTTTTTTTTTAAATTCCGCGATTTTTTTTTTTTTTCATACAAAAGTCGAAACACGTACTTTGGAGGCTCGTAGAAGCGAAACCTGCAAAGTGACAACTGCAAATTTGGCATGGTTGCATACACTTGGGGCTGATGAACACCAAAAGTGTCATCAATGAAATTTTAAAAGTGAACCTGATGTGACGCTGACGGGTTCCCAGGAAACCATAAGCGATGGCGAAAAACGCCTGAACCCAATTTTGGAGAGGGCTTCTGGAGACGAGGTGTGGTGACTTTTTTTTTTTTAAATTCCCATTTTTTTTTTTTTTTGCATTCGCGGCCGACTTTGAGCACTCGCAGAGCATACTTGGAGCATACCCAGAATGCCCATTTTTGGCTGGTTGTAGTCACGGGGGTCACCCCATGTGGAAAAATGTCTTCAATGATTTTTGAGTAGTCATCATGATGTAACGCTGAGAGGTTCCCAGGTCACCAGAAGAGGTGCATAAGGTGCCTTGCAACCCCATATAGGAAACCCTCGGAGACGAGTTAATTTTTTTTTTTTTTTTTTAATTTCCGATTTTTTCATTTTTTTTTCATACATTTAAAAAAAAAAACTGTAGCAGCCAAACGAAAAGATTGCTTCTTTCAAAATTACAATATTTGCAAAGCTTTCATCATTTTTTATCCCACGAAGGTCACTAAGGGGTAATGAATCATCATTCTGATTAATCGCTGACGGGTTCCGAGTTAACCGTAAGAGATAGGTGGTGGGTGCCGGAACTAATGTTATAGAGGACCCTTGGAGACGAGGTGATGTAAACTTTTTTTTTTTAATTTCCAAAGTTTTTTTTTTTTCATACAAAAATTCGGCCATGGAGCAACAGGAGCTAACCGAGCGCAGCGAGGTTGGCGAGTGTGCGACATTTATGAAGAACTGAGTATAGTAACCTGCAAAAAAGATATTGGAGAAATTTAAGTAGTCATTCTGATGTAACGCTGACGGGTTCCCATGAAACTATAAGAGATAGGTGGTGGGTGCCGGAACTAATGTTTTAGAGGACCCTTGGAGACGAGGTGATGCAAACTTTTTTTTTTTAATTTTTCACTTTTTAAAAATTCTTCATACAAAAATTAGGCCATGGAGCTACAGGAGCTAACCGAGCGCAGCGAGGTTAGCGAGTGTGCGACATTTATGAAGGACTAAGTATAGTAACCTGCATAAAATATATTGGAGAAATTTAAGTAGTCATTCTGATGTAACGCTGACGGGTTCCCATGAAACTATAAGAGATAGTTGGTGAGTGCCGGAACTAATGTTTTAGAGGACCCTTGAAGACGAGGTGATGCAAACTTTTTTTTTTAATTTTTCACTTTTTAAAAATTCTCTATACAAAAATTAGGCCATGGAGCTACAGGAGCTAACCGAGCGAAGCGAGGTTGGCGAGTGTGCGACATTTATGAAAAACAGAGTATAGTAACCTGCAAAAAAGATATTGGAGAAATGTAAGTAGTCATTCTGATGTAACGCTGACGGGTTCCCATGAAACTATAAGAGATAGGTGGTGGGTGCCGGAAGTAATATTTTAGAGGACCCTTGGAGACGAGGTGATATAAACTTTTTTTTTTTTTTTCCACTTTTTAAAAATTCTCCATACAAAAATTAGGCCATGGAGCTACAGGAGCTAACCGAGCGAAGCGAGGTTGGTGAGTATGCGACATTTATGAAAAACTGTGTATAGTTACCTGCAAAAAAGATATTGGAGAAATTTAAGTAGTCATCCTGATGTAACGCTCACGGGTTCCCATGAAACTATAAGAGATGGGTAGGAAGTGCTTAAACTAATGTTGTAGAGGACCCTTGGAGACGAGCAGATGTAAACTTTTTTTTTTAAATTTTTAACTTTTTAAAAATTCTCCATATAAAAATTGTGCCATGGAGCTACAGGAGCTAACCGAGCGAAGCGAGGTTGGCGAGTGTGCGACATTTAGGAGCAACTGAGTATAGTGACCTGCAATAAAGTTAATGATAAAATTTAAGTAGTCATTCTGGTATGACGCTGATGGGTTCCCATGTAACAATT
This sequence comes from Tinea semifulvella, assembly GCA_910589645.1. NCBI lineage: Eukaryota > Metazoa > Arthropoda > Insecta > Lepidoptera > Tineidae > Tinea > Tinea semifulvella. Next base: position 9,151,738 of record OU342620.1, read on the forward strand.
TATAAGAAATATTCATAGGGATATTTTATCGATAGAGATTTTTTGTAAAGTACAACATTATATACAAAGCCCACAGCAATCCTCACTGTACTTTTTGTTTTTTATTGACTTATCGATTACAATATTTTATCAAGAGGTAATTGACGATTTTGTTCCCAAATTCAATTAAGATTTCGACGGAAATTTATTATCGAGGTTTAGGATCAAACATATATTTTTTTAAACATTTAAATTTTAGTCTTTTAAAAACATTGACTAGATTGTTTTATTGAGTTTTAGCTAACGATTTTGATCCCAATTTAAAAATAAATATTGATAGGGATTTTCTTAAAGTACAATCTATGAGTACACAAAGCAGACCACGCTCACGACAATCCTCACTGTAGTTTTTGATTTTTAATGAGTTTTCCATTGAAATATTTTATCAAGTTGTAATTTACGAATTTGATTCCAAATGTAATTAAAATTTCGACAGGGATTTATTATCGAGGTTTAGAATCAAATATATTTTATTTTAAACATTTAAATATTAGTATTTTAATAACTTTGACTAGATTTTTTTATTGAGTTTTAGCCAACGATTTTGATCCCAATTTAAAATAAATATCGATAGGGATTTTTTTAAAGTACAACAGACACAAAGCAGACCACGCTCACGACAATCCCCACGGTCCACTCGTGGGCCGTGCAGTACGAAACAACTAGTTTATATATATAAAGCTGGAAGCTACCACTGACTGACTGACATAAATACAGGGCCAAAACTGTAATAGTTGGGGGTTAGGTGAGTATCGGTTCGTATAGGTATGGTGCTCAAACCTATGGGAAAAATCCGAAAACCAAGACTTTCCATCAGGGAAAAAAGTCGGTGACGGTTCCGGGGAAACCGTGATAGTTGGAGGGGGGGTGCTCAAACAAACTTTGTAGAGGACCCTCGGAGACGGGGTGACGACCTGTTTTTTTTTTTTAATTCCAAAATTCTTTTGTTTTTTTGTATGGAAATTTTTGAAAAACTTTGTGGGTCAAACGAAAAGAGCACAACTTGCCAAATTGCAAATTTTGTATAGACTTTGTATTGGTTAATACGACAAAGGTCATCGAGGGGGGCTGAAGCGTCATTTTGATGTAACGTCGAGGGGTTCCCGGAGAACCGTAAGAGGTAGTCGGGGGGTGCTCAAGCAAATGTCATAAAGGACCCTGGGAGAGGGGGTGACGTCACATTTTTTTTTTTTAATTCCGCGATTTTTTTTTTTTTTCATACAAAAGTCGAAACACGTACTTTGGAGGCTCGTAGAAGCGAAACCTGCAAAGTGACAACTGCAAATTTGGCATGGTTGCATACACTTGGGGCTGATGAACACCAAAAGTGTCATCAATGAAATTTTAAAAGTGAACCTGATGTGACGCTGACGGGTTCCCAGGAAACCATAAGCGATGGCGAAAAACGCTAGAACCCAATTTTGGAGAGGGCTTCTGGAGACGAGGTGTGGTGACTTTTTTTTTTTTAAATTCCCATTTTTTTTTTTTTTTGCATTCGCGGCCGACTTTGAGCACTCGCAGAGCATACTTGGAGCATACCCAGAATGCCCATTTTTGGCTGGTTGTAGTCACGGGGGTCACCCCATGTGGAAAAATGTCTTCAATGATTTATGAGTAGTCATCATGATGTAACGCTGAGAGGTTCCCAGGTCACCAGAAGAGGTGCATAAGGTGCCTTGCAACCCCATATAGGAAACCCTCGGAGACGAGTAAAAGTTTTTTTTTTTTTTTTAATTTCCGATTTTTTCATTTTTTTTTCATACATTTTTTAAAAAAAACTGTAGCAGCCAAACGAAAAGATTGCTACTTTCAAAATTACAATATTTGCAAAGCTTTCATCAATTTTTATCCCACGAAGGTCACTAAGGGGTAATGAATCATCATTCTGATGAATCGCTGACGGGTTCCGAGTTAACCGTAAGAGATAGGTGGTGGGTGCCGGAACTAATGTTGTAGAGGACCCTTGGAGACGAGGTGATGTAAACTTTTTTTTTTTAATTTCCAAAGTTTTTTTTTTTTCATACAAAAATTCGGCCATGGAGCTACAGGAGCTAACCGAGCGCAGCGAGGTTGGCCAGTGTGCGACATTTATAAAGAACTGAGTATAATAACCTGCAAAAAAGATATTGGAGAAATTTAAGTAGTCATTCTGATGTAACGCTGACGGGTTCCCATGAAACTATAGGAGATAGGTGGTGGGTGCCGGAACTAATGTTTTAGAGAACCCTTGGAGACACGGTGATGTAAACTTTTTTTTTTTAATTTTCCACTTTTTAAAAATTCTCCATACAAAAATTAGGCCATGGAGCTACAGGAGCTAACCGAGCGAAGCGAGGTTGGCGAGTGTGCGACATTTATGAAAAACTGAGTATAGTAACCTGCAAAAAAGATATTGGAGAAATTTAAGTAGTCATCCTGATGTAACGCTCACGGGTTCCCATGAAACTATAAGAGATGGGTAGGAAGTGCTTAAACTAATGTTGTAGAGGACCCTTGGAGACGAGGAGATATAAACTTTTTTTTTTTAATTTCCAAAGTTTTTTTTTTTTCATACAAAAATTCAGCCATGGAGCTACAGGAGCTAACCGAGCGCAGCGAGGTTGGCCAGTGTGCGACATTTATAAAGAACTGAGTATAATAACCTGCAAAAAAGATATTGGAGAAAATTAAGTTGTCATTCTGATGTAACGCTGACGGGTTCCCATGAAACTATAAGAGATAGGTAGTGGGTGCCGGAACTAATGTTTTAGAGGACCCTTGGAGACGAGGTGATGTAAACTTTTTTTTTTTAATGTTCCACTTTTTAAAAATTCTCCATACAAAAATTATGCCATGGAGCTACAGGAGCTAACCCAGCGAAGCGAGGTTGGCGAGTGTGCGACATTTATGAAGAACTGAGTATAGTAACCTGCAAAAAAGATATTGGAGAAATTTAAGTAATCATTCTGACGTAACGCTGACGGGTTCCCATGAAACTATAAGAGATGGGTAGGAAGTGCTTAAACTAATGTTGTAGAGGACCCTGGGAGACGAGGGGTTGTAAACTTTTTTTTTAAAATTTCCAATGTTTTTTTTTTTTCATACAAAAAATATGCCATGGAGCTACAGGAGCTAACCGAGCGAAGCGAGGTTGGCGAGTGTGCGACATTTATGAAGAACTGAGTATAGTAACCTGCAAAAAAGATATTGGAGAAATTTAAGTAATCATTCTGACGTAACGCTGACGGGTTCCCATGAAACTATAAGAGATGGGTAGGAAGTGCTTAAACTAATGTTGTAGAGGACCCTGGGAGACGAGGGGTTGTAAACTTTTTTTTTTTAATTTCCAATGTTTTTTTTTTTTCATACAAAAAATATGCCATGGAGCTACAGGAGCTAACCGAGCGAAGCGAGGTTGGCGAGTGTGCGACATTTATGAAGAACTGAGTATAGTAACCTGCAAAAAAGATATTGGAGAAATTTAAGTAATCATTCTGACGTAACGCTGACGGGTTCCCATGAAACTATAAGAGATAGGTGGTGGGTGCCGGAACTAATGTTGTAGAGGACCCTTGGAGACGAGGTGATGTAAACTTTTTTTTTTTAATTTTCCTCTGTTTAAAAATTATCCATACAAAAATCAGGCCATGGAGCTACAGGAGCTAACCGAGCGCAGCGAGGTTGGCGAGTGTGCGACATTTATGAAGAACTGAGAATTGTAACCTGCAAAAAAGATATTGGAGAAATTTAAGTAGTCATCCTGAAGTAACGCTCACGGGTTCCCATGAAACTATAAGAGATGGGTAGGAAGTGCTTAAACTAATGTTGTAGAGGACCCTGGGAGACGAGGTGTTGTAAACTTTTTTTTTTATTTCCAATGTTTTTTTTTTTTTCATACAAAAAATATGCCATGGAGCTACAGGAGCTAACCGAGCGAAGCGAGGTTGGCGAGTGTGCCACATTTATGAAGAACTGAGTATAGTTACCTGCAATAAAGTCATTCGAGAAATTTAAGTAATTATTCTGATGTAACGCTGACGGGTTCCCATGAAACTATAAGAGATGGATAGGAAGTGCTTAAACTAATGTTGTAGAGGACCTTTGGAGACGAGGTGATGAAAACTTTTTTTTTTAATTTCAAACTTTTTTTAAATTCTTCATACAAAAATTATGCCATGGAGCTACATGAGCTAACCGAGCGAAGCGAGGTTGGCGAGTGTGCGACAGTTATGAAGAACTGAGTATAGTGACCTGCAAAAAAGTCATTGGAGAAATTTAAGTAGTCATTCTGATTTAACGCTAACGGGTTCCAATGAAACTATAACAGATAGGTGGGGGGTGCTTAAACTAATGTTGTAGAGGACTCTTGGAGACGAGATAGATTGTTTTATTGAGTTTTAGCTAACGATTTTAATCCCAATTTAAAAATACATTTTAAAAGGAGTTTTTTTTAAGTACAATCTACGAGTACACAAAGCATACCACACTCACGACAATCCTCACTCTAATTTTTGATTTTTATTGACTTATCGATTGCAATATTTTATCAAGTGGTAATTGACGATTTTGATCCCAAATTCAATTAAGATTTCGACAGGAATTTGTTATCGAGGTTTAGGATCAAACATATTATATATTTAAAACAACATATATAACTGTTTTATTTACTTTTTTATTGGATTGTTTATCGAGTTTTAGCTAACGATTTTGATCATAATTATCAATTAGAAAAGTAACAATGTAGATTTTTTTATCGAATACAATAATACACAAAGCAGACCACGCTCACGACAATCCCCACGGTCCACTCGTGGGCCGTGCAGTACGAAACAACTAGTTATACATATAAACACCCAGACCGAGACAAATTGACCGAGACAGCTTCGCCGAGATGTAGCTTCTCTGAGCGTGTTCTACCGGCTATACTATGGTGAGTGCTCTGAAGAGCTCTATAACCTAATTCCTTCCTTCCCATTCCGCAACCGAACCACACGCACAGGTCAGAATATGCACCCACATACCGTAGTCACTATCCTATATATATAAAGATGTGGAATGCTCTTCCAGCCTCTGTGTTTCCACTTTCCTATAACCTGGAGTCCTTCAAGCGAAGTGTGAAAAGGCATCTAGTCAAGCCGGCATAGTGTTAGGGACTAATGTCGGATATAAGGGTCTGATTCCAGTTGCTAACATTCATGGACCCTGCGCGCCACTTACCATCAGGTGGGCGCAGGGTCACATGTCGTGATAATATAAAAAGATCTTTCTATCGCTCTACCCTGCCGATGTGATTTGGACTTATTCAGAATGTTGGAATATTGCCTCTTCGACTGTGGAGCGAACGGAAGTGGTTTCTGTGTTTTTTATTTTAATGAAAGTATTTCATAATCCGTTCAGTCGACGGTCGGTGGAAGCGGGTTGCCGTTGGAAGGCAAAATGCAGCATATAATTAGTGTGCCCCATCTCACATCCCGGCGACCTCGTCATGTGCGAGAAATGCGGCGGTTTCTGCTAAGCTTTCAAGCTGCGCAAATACGCCAACAACATAACCCTCAGCCAATCTCCTGGCCGAAGAATTGTCCAAAACGACTGACGTAAAAGTAAAGGTTGGGTATTATTTCTGCCAAAATATTAGCTCGCTATACAAAGGGAAAATGTTGCCAGTCTCCTTGGGACTATATCTGTTTAGACGTCTCAAGAGGACATTTTTATTTGTATGTTTTTTCATTAGTTTAAGCAGTAGCACCTGTCACCTGTCTTTAATTTAAATTGCAATTAGCTTAGGTTTTATTTTAATTGTCAATTTTGCTGGAAAACTATTACTTAAACATCACGAATGAGAATCAAATAATTTCTTTGTTACAACAGGTAATTACACAGGTAATCTATTTAGTGTACTCGTATTAACCTAGTTTATAAAAGTGCAGCTGTGTTCTGCCATGAGGCGTACAAATATTGTATATATATACAATATATTGTTAATGATACATATGGTTATAGATTGCAATCACTTTCAATTATTCGCAGTTACAGTAAAATGTTTAATCGTATTGAAATCATCGCCTCCGCTGGTACCTATAAAACATGTTTTAAAGGTATTAAAGGAATAGCCTTTTGTCCATTGTTTCAATTTGTATTATTTTGTTTTTTTTTGTTTTATTTAGGAGTAAAGTTCATACAAATATAAATATCTGGTTAACGTGGTGGGTATTTCATGATCTAATGTAAAAAAAAGAAAAAGATCTAATAAAGAAAAGAAAAGTAAATAATGAATAACGATTTTGATATTTAGCACATTTTGCCATTTCAAGGGCAGTGGGGGGGATGCTCTACACAGTCCGTGTCCATTAAATCGCCATCCCACCTCCACGTAGGGGAGGGGGAGGTTAAAACTCTCACGTAAGCCCGTAAAAAAGGTAGCATGCAATTTTAAATAACAATACCTGCATTGAATGAAAATTCAATTATTTTTACCGTTTCACATGTAAATTGATCAATTATATGCAAAAAAGACGAAAAAACCATCCCGGTAGCCACATTACATTACAGGATTTATCTATATCGAATAAAGCAAGGCCTTTAATATGATCGAACATACTTACTATAAAAGTTGAACTAGTTGGGTATTAGTCGGGTGACTTTCTTAGGTGGTTTAAATCCTGTATAAGAAAAAGATCCCAAGCAGTGTAATTAGTATATCAGGGTGGTCTACCTAAGGTTCTGAGTGGAGTTCCACAGGGATATCTTCTTGGACTTCTGTTATTTATAATATTTGTATATTCTAAATATAAACTAGATTCGCTGATTATGCTGCTTTCTAATCTTTCTATCTATTTAATCCATTGTTTTATAATTTATAATCATTAGCTTGTATAGAAGATATAACGTTTTTTTTTCAAATACTAAACGGCTAAATTGACTGTCCTTAATTACTGTGTGAAAAAGAATATTGTTAAATCAACTATTAGTTTTTGAGATATAGAATATTAAAACAAATGTGCAAGCCGAGATTTGTGACGACATATTATAACGCTCGCTACAGAATGAGTGTGAGCGGAGTGTTGTGATACTCGAATACGTCACGCGGTATTTTAAATGTCTGTGTAATTATAAAGTAAAAGTAAAGTATCATCACGACCGTTGTCCTTTCGGGGTGGTCAGAAACCACGCTTATAAATAAGCGGATTAACATTTAGCAAACTTTACTATAGGCCAATCATGACAAGTGGCTCGTCGATGTCTCCAGCGTACCAAACTCGATAAATATCACAAATAAATTAAATATTAATTAAATGTATGTATATAAATATAAGTATATGATATTGTATTATATAAATATGTATGTATTATTATTTATATGTACCTATGTATTCTATTTATATACGAGTATAATCATAGTATGTAGTCTATTTAGTGTATACCTACTGATTAATATATAGTTTTGTATATAGTATATTAGATTTAGTATTTAAGTTTGATTTATTTTGTTTTTTTTTTGTTTTTTTTTTTTTTCACAAATCTTAATGCTCCTATTATACTTTGCACCTGCCTCACATAACAAATGCTCTAAATTGTCCCTAAGGTTGACTAGTAAGAATGCCTAGCGGCATTAAGTCCGCCTGTGTACCTAGTGCATAAAGTTTTGAAATAAATAAATAAATAAATAAATGTATTTATTTACATTAATAAATATTTTTGTGTCCCGTTTTGTATACATAGAAGCTTTACTGTTACAAAGTATCAATAAATTTTGCAAATATCGCAAAATGGGAGGAACCGGGTCACTTTCTAAGTTCAAATTAAATTTTCTAGGTTTTTTTCTTTGGGTATGCAAATAAAATAGGGATTAAAATGGTTCCAGGAGTTTAATTTTCCAATTCTGATGCATTTTATATATGAGTATATTTAATTAATTAGTATCCACAAAAAAAAAAATACTAGCTTAGTCCGATTCGAGTCTGCTTTGGGGTGAATCGAGTCACGTATGGATTATATAGTTAAATCACACTCAATAAATTCCCAATAACTTTGAATGTATATTTTTATTTTGACGTGACAACGTCTTATAAATTGGTTTGCCGGGTGACACTTCAAGAAACTGCGTTACGCTCCGCTCACGTTATGCGCTCACAATGAGAGCGAGTGAGAGGCACGCGTCCCTTCCACTCGGGCATGGTTAGCCCGCCTAAGAGCGAGAGAGACAGACATAAAAAGTGAAAGACATTGACTTGACATTTTCTAGGCACATTACAGCAGAAACACTTCCTTTCATTTCATATTTCTCCTATCATCGCCCTATCCTCAACAAAATCACTCAGATAGGAACAAGTTAAGTTGTAGTAAACGCTGTTTCATTGTACGCAAATGTATTGCAAGTTATTGTATGTATATTTGTATATAAATACGTATGTATGTGTAAAGGTAAAAAGAAAATTTTGTTAATATGAAATTCAGTGCGAGATTCTTTGTATAAATTAATGTTTTAAATATAATTATTTGTATAAATAAATGTTTTAAATTGTTACTATTATTTCATCCTTCTTCCTACTATACGAATGAATATTCACATTAAAATTATTTTACCACTCAAAGTCGTTGTCACGTAAAACTTTCGCCCGTATACCGACTTTACAGGCAACCAATTTTTTTTACTTTAAATTATACTAAACAGATTAAAACATTAAATAAATGCGATGCCAGATCGAAAAGAAATACTTAGTTCTGTCTCTAATAACATTCTCCATTATTGCCTTTTACGAAAGTGCTTTTAAATCACAGGCGTTATAAAATCATACTATTGGTGATTTTTAAAAATAATAAATATTTTCCTCCCACACTTTTCTCTGGTGGAAAAACAGAAGGAAATAAGATAAAAAAAAAAACAAAATTTCTGATTAATAGTTTTATTGTTATACACATTTTATTTCACAATAATTAATGTTATTAATATAATTAAACTAGTTGTTTAAATAATTCAAACATATTGTCATTAAACATTTCGTACCATCGACATAGATGAGGATGGACAATCGATGTCTATACATAAGCCTAATCAATATTATTTACGTCCACAAGATTATAAAACAAATTAAAAAATATTGTGACTTACATTCTCGTAACAAACGCAATGAGCATAAATTAGCTTTGCCTCACCTTCGTCTATTGTATGTAGTGTATATCTATGTATGTATATAGTTTGTAGTATATGTATTTTTATTTAATATTTGAATGTATGTGTATTTGTAGTTATATATATATTGTATATATAAGAACGATTTAATTTATTATGTAAATCGTCATGATCGTAGAACAGTGACGGATCTGTTATATTTAAAATTTTCCTGGCGGCCATTCAACTGTCATTTCGACTGTTTTTTTGTCACTTTTTAAGTCTCATAATAAGTGCAAACCTTCTAGATTTCATTTTGGAACCCTTTCTAATATTTGCACTATAAATTACAGACCACTAACAATATAAAACTATATATAAATATATATGCAAAATTATGGGTATTTTTTTAAATCCGACACTGTTCTACGATCATGACGAAATGTTTCATATAGCCAGTTGCACCTACCTTTCAACTTTAATGCTCTGTATTGTCCCAAAGGTTGGCTGCTAGAGAATGCCTAGCGGCATTAAGCCCGCCTCTTGTACATAGTGCAATAAAGTTTTAAATAAATAAATATTTTGGAAATTGGGTTTCGTTTTTATAAACACACTGCCAAATGTACTAACTAGTTTACGAGTACCTATGTGTAGATAAACTAAAAAAATCATGTTAAACATCATCTTAAAGGCAAGGCTTGTTATAAGATAAATAATTTTATCAGCCAGTTGCAGACAGGATCACACGTGACTCCTAAGCATACGTTAAACATGTAAAAAGATAAAATAAATGAATAATAAATGTCTGGTAGATTGTTGATTGAATGGTTTATTAGTGCAACTGGTAATAAAAAATATATATATAACGATAATTAGGTCCGTGTTGTACTCAAACTATCAAACTATCTTCCTATATGTTCTTAGTGAGAAATATCAAAGGAAGTGATTCGAATGTAACTTATGATTTTTGTTTTTGTATCCTTTGCCTATTTGTATGTATCATTTCCGTTTTTTTCTCCGAATAAATAAATAAATAGATGTGCAAATATATTTTATCATATTTTGGTCACTTTTTATTGTTGGTGTATGTTTATATTTAGGTAAATTCATATTGTATTGTAATAATAATAGTATTTTAAATAATTGTGATTAAAACAATGTAATTTGACAATAAAAAAAAGAACCCGAGAAGACCAAATTGTAATAAATATTTTGACTTTGACAATACAAAACGTAGTTTAAAAACGTTCCGCATGAACATATAAAAATTGAAGGCGCAGTACGAATCAACCAATCAGCTAAAGGCGCGGTACGGCTTGACCAATCACATGCCACTACGAACTAATAGCCTTTTGCAATTAAGATTAGTTTCGTGGGAACGTTTTTATATCAATTAGGGCCTATCTATATACCGTCTGACTTTGTATGCGGGTTGCACTTCCGATATATGATTTCTTAGAAGTTGTATATATGTCTAAGAGCATACAAAGTCACCTATAAGAATGGGATGGGACCGACAACACAATTTATTCTTTAAAAACTGCTGGTATAGACCTGCCCGTCTATCTAAGAGCAACAAAGTCACCCCGTTTTATAAAATTCAAATTTAACCGAAAAATAAATTGTATTGCAGGCAAACATACTCGTATCTATGTTTGATACAAATTGACTAAAGTTTTATCTACAAATTATTTACATTAAGCTCTGAAAGAACATTTTAGACTCAGTCTAATTTAAAATATATTAGATTTATATCTAAAAAGTATTGTTTTACAAATTTTTATACCTACGAGGTACACACGTTTCGATCTGAAGCGACAGCGATTGACCGAGTTGCAGGAAAAAATACACACGGGAATCGTCGAATCTAATTTTTGACTAAAAACTGGCCCTCCCAGTTGTCGTCAGTCATAAAGTCGATGTCGCTTGAGATAGGGTAGTACCATTTATTCTATCATACTAACATTTATTCTATCTACCAACTACTACTTAATATATATAATTGTTATTTTTATCGACGCTTATAATATAAATACAAAATAATACGAGTATATTTGTATAATACATATTTTTTATATACATAATTAAAATCAGCACAAAAATCTACATATCCTTGTGTAAGGTTGCAAAAATGTTGCTTAGCAATTATTTCCCTTCAAGCGTCGTTATACATATTTAACCCTCTGAAACTGACGTGGCCTAAGTTTAACAATTTAACTGACGTGTAGACTGATGGCAGTGTTGCCAGACGTCACGATATTTAAATAAAAATTAAATGTCAGTCTCAGTCCCACTTTTCGGGGATAACCCGAACGTGCGCAAAGCGTGCTGAGGAAGCGTGGGCGGTTGGCACAAACAAGTGTGAAAATAAGAGCGCGGGAGAGAGAGAGGTGAAAGTGAAACATCTGATTATATACGTTTTTTTTACTATGTCCCGCTTTCGACGAAAGAATCCCGCTGTTTTCACTCAAAAAGTTCTAAAATCCCAACTTGGCAAAAAAAAACTGGCAACGCTGACTGATGGACACTTTTATAAGTAGAAGTGATTATACATAGAAATTATCAACTAACATGCACTACAATAAATTTATATCCATAAATAAATATATTTATATATATTTAAATTTCATATTAAAAGAGAACCTCCGAGTCTAAATCCACGTACTTAACCGCTAGACCATGGAGTAAATTTTATAATGAAAGTTATTTAGCTATTATTATACGACAATTTTAGATTATTTATTTATTTAATTAGGATCACCAACAGAGTACATATTGAATCCAATATATTAATAGAAGCAAACAGTAAAAAAAAACAACGAAAGTTAATGGTATCCCAGTAACAGGTGACCACAACATGTCAAACTAAATTTAATTATGATACATTATATGGTTAAGAAATTTGATTAATAATAGTAACAATATTTAAAAATAATAATAATTACTAGAACAACATTAGACAATTAAAAAAATGGCATATTAAAAAACTTCAAAACTATAATAATAGTACCTACTAATAACATGAATAGGTTGGTGGAATGTTTTAAATTTAACAAAAATATAAACTCATAAACATGAAAACTGTTACCGTGTCTAGGAGACTATCACATCAGCTGCAGAGGGTTAATAGATATTAAAATATAAAATAGTTAAAGATATGCATACAATAACACTATAATAACTTGCAATTGTAAACAATTAATAAGATTAAAATGAAATGAAATTGTAAATAGTTAGGCAGTGTATAACGGCAGTCTTTTAAATAAATACTTAATAAATTAAACCCATAGATGGTTATCACTGCGCTTATACTAGATGGCGCCTGTCAAGTTTCAGGGCTACACTTTTTTAAATAAATTCAAAATTACTTATACTGAACACGACTAGTAATTGAATTAGTATATTGAATAATGTAGCGATTATAATGCTCAATGGCCAAGGATGAACGTTTTCGGCTGTAAGAGACATCCTTTAACTCACACCATTTTTAAGAAAACAACGAGTTCTTCGCGCCATTTTGCGTGGACATGTCAAGTGCAAGTTTTTGTTTTGCAAATTAATTTATTGTGGATATTATTGGTCAAAAGTGGTATTGTTTTGTTTAATAATATGCTACAATGAAAATAATTATGGAAAACGATAAATTGGACTTTAAATATGGGCCACAAGTTGCAGTTTATTTTTTGCGGTTTTCCCGCGCTGTCAACTTCCATATTTTTCCCGACGTGTTTAAGCTATGGTGCCGCGAGTGACTCCAAGAAAAGCATCAAATTCTGCAGCATCTGGAATTTGATGATGACCTCATTAGGTCATAAAAAAGAAAGATATATTACGTCAGACTTGGCTGTATGGGCTAGACCCTTTGCCTTCCCTATCATGTCATTCATCATCCATCGGGGGAAGACAACAAAAAAAAAAAAGAACACAACTGTCAAGACTTAATAGGTAAGGCAAAGGGTCTAGCCCATACAGCAAAGTCTGACTTAATATATTTTTCATTTTTTAGAGTTAATGAGGTCATCATCAAATTCCAGATGCTGCAGAATTCGATGTATTCCTTGGCGTCACTCGCGGCATTATAGCCCAAACACTTGGGGTAAAATATGGGAGTCCACGGCGCGGGAAAACCGCAAAAAATAAACTGCAACTTGTGCCCAATATTCAAAGTCCAATTTATTGTTTTCCATAACGATTTATATTGTAGAACATTATTAAACAAAACAACACCACTTTTGACCAACAATATCCACAGTAAATTAATTTACAAAACAAAAACTTCCACTTGACATGTCCGCGCAAAATGGCGCGAGGGACCGCATCCATTTTTTTCGTTTTTCTAAACCACAGAGGCAGTCGAAAAACGTAAAAAACAAGTAACAATTATGCAATAGTAGGCTTAAGACGGTTTAACGCTTTGCGTCCCTCTCCCGTACTTTTGAGAAATGTGGTTACTTACTAGGAAATAAAATTACGAATATTTAAGATAAATACCCAACTGTAAACACTTTTAAAAACAAACTGGACAAGTGGCTAGTGACAATTGACATAGACTATGGTGATAACTGACTATTTTATGAACTTTACACCAGTGCTTGATATAGGCATATCAGCAATGCGCTGCTCGCCTATTAATCAATAATAATAATAATAATTTTAGACAGAGAAAAATATCAAAAACATTTATAACGATTTTACCAAATCAATATATGATTAATACTCGTAAATCACTAAAATGTTCGTAATTTTAGTTCTTAGACAGTTGATAGACTACATGTCTCTAATAAACTTGAAAAATCGATAAAAATGTTGGATTGTGCGACCGTGAGGGTGGCAAAAGTCCCTTTTAAATAACATTAATTAAATGTCTGACAGATAAAGAACCTTATACTGGTAAAATTAGAATCTAAAATTGATTGTTATAATAATTTTTAGACACAGAATGAAAATCGCTTGATTAAATATTTACATAGTTCGTCTGGTTGGCAATTTGCTAACCGCCAATCATATGTGGAGAATCCTAAATATTCAAATATAATAGCGTGTTTTGATAAGTACAAAGATTAAATACAAGATAGAGATATATACCTATAGATTGGTTGTTAGAAATGTTCTCTTTATTTTACAAATTAGCCAGAATAATAGAAATTGTAGACATTCCATGGGTTCACCGTGCGTGAAATGAAATGAAATATTTATTTACAGAAAACATGGTAACAAACAATATTAGGTCTTATTAACATTAAATGGGTCTCATATTTCGCCATAATGCAAAAATTTACAACAACTGTTATAGAAGTAATGTGACTAAAAAACTCAGCGTTACTTCTTTAGTAACTTTACTTCACAAAAACCTTTGTGTTGCTTAAAATACATATAGTATTCCTCCAAACTTTAGAAACACTTCTGAACTAGACACGCATGCAGTACTCTGGGTAAGAATAGAGTCGAATGGTGTCTCGAGCTTGCGACCGACAATAGGCTGGGTTGAAAAGCAGGCCTCCTATTTTAGATTTATTGCGCAACAAGACGGTCACCATCTACCATTCTACTCCTCTCTTGGATCCTCTTTCCATAAATGTATCTCCTGCAAACCTGCTTAGGCTCAATTCTTTCAGTAAGTGATCATAATATTCAGATTCATATTGTGGTCTTTTGGAATATTTGATTCCCACAAAACGGTAAGTTCAATAAGAATAACTTTCTTCAAGTTCCGAGAAAACACCTATAGTCTGCCTATAGGCTGATACAGCTAGCTCATCTGGGATCCTATAATGATGTTCCAATGTATCCATGAGAATGTTCCAGTCTGATGCGGCGCCAAGGATCGAGGTGGGCTTGCATTTAGTTTTCGTACTTTGCCCATCCTTTACAAATGTGGTCAAAATTTTATTTGTTTCCTATGTAATTTATTTTTTATTTTTTACGTTTTTAGTTTGTAAATTTATTTTATTTCCTCAAATAATTGATACAATAAATATTATCATATTCCTTGTTATTTATATTATTGTATTATTTTTGTTAGTTTTATACGTATTATTTATATTTAGTTATATTTATTTATTATGTATATTCAGCTGAAAATCAACGCTTTAGGATGTGTTTTATTGTGACAAATAAACTTTTTTCTTTCTATTTACACTGTTGGAGATGGGCCTTCCAGAACATACTCTTATATCTGGAGAATTTGGCCTACCTTAGCCAAGCTGGCCAGACGATGAACTATTCCACAAGTTGTAATTAGTGGTACCGGGACCGACAGCTTAATATGCTGTCCTTCTCTGGGGAACGATGGTGTTGTAAATCTATCATAAATGTACGTAAGAAAAGTGTATTTCTTATTGGTAAATGCCAGGGAGTTTAAACCGACTTTTTTTAGGAGTTTATAGTAAAGGCCAAATTCTCCAATAATTACTGAAATTTCCCATCTTCAAGATTGGAGATCTAGGACTCTGTTTTCTATAGCCTGAATCAAAACACGTTATTATTTGAACATTCATTCCATTTCCACATACGTATTGTTCAGCATTCGCTAGCTGTGCTCATGATGGGCCCGTGGAGACAGGGACCCTGGTCCGGAATCCGCGCTCGAGTCCCCGGCGTACACCTCCGAGAAACCACTGCCCCCGGCACTACCGCCGCCCTTAGGGACTACTGAGAAACCTATTGACAAAGGTGTCTATCAGAAAAACGATTACAGCTCCTGGCACTAGAGATGTGACAACTTGAACTGGTTTAGCATAACAAGCGACCTTGAATTTATGGAGCAGACACACTGTCAGTGTCCACGTCTCTGCTCCGTACGACATTACCGGGGGACGCCCTGGTTAAAGACCTTCATCTTTAAACATTGGGGTGTGGACGATGAGAGGATGTGTTAGGTTTAGCAGCTACGGTATGGGGGTTCAAATTTTGGCATTTTTTATTATACTGAACACGACATGTGACATCGCTACTACCTGATGGTAAGCGATATCTAAGAATGGGAGCAACTGACGCCAGCTACTAACGACCAGCATCAGTCTCTACCACTACTTCGCTTGAAGAACTCCAGGTTATAGGAATGGGGACAACAGACTGGCTGGAAGAACATTCCACATCTTTAGCGTGCGACAGATGTAAAAACTCTCAAAATTTATGTGTACACGTAGGGTAGTGGGTATGGTATGTGGATGCATGTTTGGCCTGTGCGTCAAAGTCAGAAGTCAAAATATCATTAGTATCATCACGACCATTTCCCTTTCGGGGTGGTCAGAAACCACGCTTATAAATAAGCGGATTCACATTTAGCCAACTTTACTACAGGCCAATCATGACAAGTGGCAAGCTCGTCGATGTCTCCAGCGTACCAAACTCGAGAAATATCACAAATAAATCAAATATTAATTAAATGTATTTATATACATTGATTAATATTTTTGTGTCCCGACCAGGAATCGAACCCGGTCTAGCCGGACTAGCACGAGTCTAAATCCACGGACTTAACCGCTAGACCACGGAGGCACCAAAATATCTTTATTCACATAAACCTATTACAGGCATTTATGAAACGTCATTAATTTAATAATTTTAAATGATTCTACTCCTGCTAGTAGAAGACTAATCAGCAAAGTGGTTCAATAAGTAAGCTGTTAGCAGAAGACCAGCAGCTTAGCAGATTCCTGTTAATGTTAAATCTGACTGGCCACGGTTGTTTACATTTTGTCTCAGTTCTCGTTAAATGCGGTATAAGTAAGGATGCTAAGTTTAGATATAATAATATATGCTGGTATTACCATGATGAGCTAAAGGCACGCAGTACGAAGTTCCAGAGCAGTGTCGTGGTCGAACCTTTTCGTATCGACTTAGTTGTTGCAGCTCACAGTCCGAATGATGCTTCTCCACTAGAACAACACCAAACATGTCGAGTGTATATTATATATACACCATGAAAAAACCACAAAAATAAAATGCAATTTCTGCACCAAATGAGAATGCCCATTTTTATTAATGTCAATTGTAATCATCGATGTATGATATGAGCCTATTCAATACAAAACGCACTCTTAAAAACGTGCCGCTTGCTTTATGTACCTCCAACTTCTCGAGCAAGGATAATGCCACATGCTTTATTCATCGGAAATTATATCACAATGCATACAAAAAGACTAGTCTTACTCGATATAAATATTAATATTAGGCGCTCTCGACGCTTGCTATCTCGCGACTGTTGGTGCAGCTACATGACTTCGATTGGTTTTACGGGAACGTTTTTATATCAGTGAGGGCCTATCTATATACATCGATGGTTGTAATGTAATTTTAATTCCTAGAAAGTTTATAGACGACATTTCTCGATAGTACACTCTTAAAGATTATTTTTTTGTAAAAAGTATCATCATCACGACCGTTTCCTTTTCGGGGTGGTCAGAAACCACGCTTATATAGAAGCGGATTCACATTTAGCCCACTTTATTATAGGCCAATCATGACAAGTGGCAAGCTCGTCGATGTCTCCAGCGTACCAAACTCGAGAAATATCACAAATAAATTAAATAATTTATTGTGTCCCGACCAAAAATCGAACCCGGTACCAGGTTAATATAGTTCCTATCTAAATTCCTTCATTTTAGCTTTTAATTCATAAGGTCGGAATTGCAACCCAAGGGCAGTGTACACGGCATGCTACACATAGCTACTTGGATGACTAGTCAACTGTGTTTTTCAGTTTAAAAATTTTAGGTTTCATCCATTTGATCATTATCAATATATTAATACTATATACAAGAATAAATATGTTATTATTAATGTCAATTTATGTTGAAAGTTACATCATAGGTTATATTAGTATAAGTCAATATAAGAATAGTAAAAAGTCACTTTACGTTAGTTTACCATCAATAACACTTGTCTCTTAAATAGACTAACTGTTATGATAGGCCTATAGTAAAGTTGACTAAATGTGAATCTGCTTTATTAAAAATTTACGTGGTTTCTGACTATATGTACGGTCGTGATGATACTTTACTTTTTCTATATTTACCTACCTTCTGCCCTTTCTCGATGTCTTTGTGGGTGTTTCCTGCACGGTCTGTGGGGAGGTGCATCATTCTCCCGGTGACCGAAGGTGCGAAACTGAAGAGTGTGGTCCAAGGTGGCAGCAGCACCTTCTGCTCCCACAGCAAAGGTAGCGTACGGACTTATCTCGTAGACATCTGTATCATAGATTCTAACGATATATATATATGACCTTGCTACAATCTGCGCGAGGTCCATAAATATTAGGAACTGGCATCAGACACTCATGACTGAGATCAGTACCTAACACTATGCCGGCTTGACCAGGCATGGCGACAATTCGAGCCTGATCCTCCGCTCTTTGAACCAATATTTAAAGGGTGTGAAATAAACATACCAACATTATGAACATATAAAATTTTTGTGATTATGAAAAACCAAAGTTGTAACTTGTTCGGCAAATAAATACTTTTTTATTAATTTAATCATAATTTAAACTGTATTTGTAATAGTAATTGAAAATTTTAATTATATTCAAATTTAATTCTAACTAATCAAAAAATAATTCTTACCAGAAGCAGGGGATAGCTTGTCATGCTTATAGTCATGTTGACAGTTCCTCAAGTTCTGTTGTTCTGGACAGACAGATTTGTCAGTGCTGGCGACAGAGTGGCTGCATCTTCTCACCTCCTCCTCACTATGGCTTCCACAAGGCCAGAAGGTACTATTGACAAAAATACAAAAACTATTGCAATTTGAAAGTCAAAACCTAACGAATACGACGCATTGAAAATTTACTGAAAATTGCATATAATTATATATAATTTATATAATTTTCTAGTAAATAAATTTTGAAGGAAATGATTACTAACCTCCTTCTAGCTAGAAGAACAAATAGCAATGCCGCAACAGCTACACCTGCGACAGCTGCAAAAGCCAAAGACACAGCACCCAAAACCTTCTCGGTATCAGCTGAAGTATTGGTCACCGCTGGAGTCAAACTTGACTCGGATTGAAACGCCACTGGTCGTCTTAGACGTTCTGCATAAGAAAACACTAACAATAGCAAAACCTTTACTCGTAGGAAAACATACTGATACACGGGGTCCTAAAGTAGGAGTTTATAATACAATTGTGTTTCAAATTTCTACGAGATACATACTTAAAATAGTAATAGAATACCTAAAACTAAATAAAAATGTACATATTATATATTTGTCAGATAATTATAGTATACAGGTTGAATTTTTCTAGAAGGTTCGATAGCCGGCTAGAATAATAAATTTAAAAAAAAGGAAATGAGTGCAGTTTTAGTTTTTTTAAAATCAAATTGGGCACTTTAAGCATTATTCGCTATTCCTGGTAGATAAATATGTAGCCTTGAAGGCACACTTAAAAATTCACCTCTATATTCGTCAGAGGATCATAGCTAAAATGTAAGAAATTATATTCATAAATGGCAAGCTAAAGTGGCTATGGGCCGGACATCGGACAGATAGGGCAAATGGATTCTAGAATAGAGACCACGTACAGGACGATGCAGAGAGGGACGATCTCATGACGATGGATCAATGACCTAAAGAAGGATAGCTGGTGGGGGATGGATGAGGGTTGCAAAATACTGCGTACAGTGGCAAACCTCGGGGTATACCTACATCCAACAGTGGACAGACACAGGCTGATGATGAAAACAAGAAAAATAGTTGTTGGGTTAATAAATAAATACTCGTATGCCTCTAAAATTATGGTTGTCAGGACAGCTGCAGCGTTTAGTTTCAAAAGTTCTAATCTTTTTAGGAACTACAAATAGTTAGAACCCAAGATAGACAAATAAGAAAAGGATTCTGCAATTATTCAACAAACATAAATGTGTATAACACAACATGTAAACAATAAAACAATAACGTGTAAGTCGTAACGTTAGCACGCAATCCTGCAAAGCTGATTAAAAAAATATTTAAAGTATTAACAAATTGGTACAAAAGAATAAGACCTGAATATACATACCTCCAGAATGCGTAGTTGTGGCAGCGTAAATAACAGACTGATGTCTGATAGATTCTGTCGCTGTCCACAACTTCATAGCATACCAAGCTCCAGGGCTTAGTCCGCTTATCATTACCTGGTTAGAGAAAGACACTATTAAATATCTTTAAATGTATATATCGAATTTCAATGTCTCTTCTGCTTTGATAGGATATCTTTTCAATATAAGGCGCTCTTATCAATGAGTGACGACAAGATAGGTGTTGCCCACCAGCCCAGCGTGAAGGTCTGACTTTCTATATTAAATCTATTCTTGTATTAAAGAATTATCAGCACAGCATCAGCATGATAAATATCACGATGATGATACCAAAGATGATAGAAGAGATGCAAAGGAGAACAATTTGTTCAAATTATATATCCTAAACATTATATACTATTTAATAATTTAAATTATTAGTCTAAAACACTAACCTCATGTTGATGATGCAGAGCCGTAAGATCAGCGTCTCGCCAAGCTACAGAGGCTGCAGCATCAGCTCGTCTCCACTGCATTCTGACCAGCCTCGCACCACACCTCACGGCGCGACGAGCGTCAACTGCCAAAGAGCTGCTGTTACTCCAAACTGCAGCTTCAGAGCCTTCGTCGTTGTTTCCTCCGCCTTCCCAGACCAGAACTGTGTAAAATAATGTGGATAGTAGATGGTGGCGACTACCGAGATATAGCAACCTTTATACTTCAACAAGGACAACTAGGACAGTGTTATCAATAAAACAAAGCACGACAACGTTAATGGTTAAAAGGCGAAAACCGAATATGATTTGTTATTATATAATCCTATAATCTGTCGAGTACATACCTGGAGGTTTCGTCCGAACAAGTATGGGCACCGAAGCTGGAGATGGACCAGCTCTAGAATGTGCCATAGCTCGTACAGAATACGTGGCCCCACAGGACAGAACCCGAAGCACCACACTGACAGCTTCTCCACCGGCTTCCAAACGCCTCTCTTCTTCCACCCTTGCATTTGATGACTCTATTCCCTCACCACTCTCATCGCGGACTCGCATCCACCAAATTGTAAAACCTGTTGTAAAATTGTAAAATGTGGAATGCTTTTCTTTCTTCATATAAACTGGACTATCCATTAGTCCATCGTAAAAACAGAAAGAACTTTGCCCTAGAATATTATTGGGTTGGCAACTCTTTATGGTTAGAGACAAGGTCATGGCTTAGTTGTTATGGTTGACTATGTGTGAAAAAGAATCAAATTGGAAGTCAAAATATCTTTATTGATTATCCACGGCACCAGCTTAGCAGTATCCAATGACCTGTTAATGTTTCAACTGAAAAAAATCAGCTATATCAGATTTACAAAATAAATATATACATAATTACACAACAATATCTTTCATCTAGGCGCGGTGGTGGCTCGATTGTAAGAACGCGTTCCTTAAATCCTTCAAAGGTCGGTTCAAACCCACCCGTACATTTGTCATAGATTTACAACACCAACGTTTCCGTGCCTCGGAGAGCACGTAAGTCGTCGGTTCCGGTTTCACTAATATTAGCTTGTAGAATCGTTAATTAATTGTCATTAAAAAATTACATCATATCCTCGCCAAGCCGTCTGGCCAGCATGGCGAGTGTAGGCCAAATTCTCCAGATATATGTTCTGGAAGGCCAGTCTCCAACAGTGGAGGTCTAGGACGCTGTGTTCTAGGTGCTGTAATAAATGATAAATTTAGATATTTTGATTTGATTGCGACTGGCGAGATGCAGATATAGTGAAGAGAAGTTGTAAATATAAAAATTAAAATCTTACCATGAGGAGGTGCAGACGGATGATGATTGGTCCTCCAAGTGAGTCGTGCTTCATGATGAGCCGCGTGTTCTAAAGTCATCTGTGGAGCAGAAGGTGGAGCAGCACACTCCACCCTGTATGTAACTTCTTCAGAACCGAAGGAATTCCTCGCTGAACACGTATAGTTCCCGCTGGTTGTCCCGTCCACTTCTACATTGAGAACAACAAAATCATGTCGCCGTGTGGAGCTGCCATTATCGAATCCATTATTTTTAAATTGGTATTATTAATGAAAAAATGTGACTTTACGTTGACTTTAAGGCAAGAGAAAATACCAATTTCTTAGTATTCCAAGGATTCACTATGCTGGTGCCGGGTCCACCGTGTAGAGAGAGAGGAGAATAGTGTCTTGGGCTTGTGACTGACTGCCTTCTCTTTTTATTGCGCAAGTCGCTCAATATAACACTATTCCGCTCCTCTCTCTAACCAACCAAATACTGTATGATTTAGATTACATGTACATAAATGTTTTAGACCCAATTATTTTAGTTGGTGGTGCAAAGATTTAGCTGGAATTCCTCTCGCACCAAGTTTTACAGCGTGAAGCTGTCTTGAATCCGTTCGTTTCTTCCGTGAAATCATATTATTTGTTCGACTTCATGTTGTGGTTTTTGGAAATATTTAATTACCACGGAACGGTAAGTTCAATAAGACTAACTTTTTTCGATTCCAAGAAAACACCAAGATGTCTGTTACTGCTAGTTTATCTGGGATCCTATAAATAAATACTTAATAAAAGGCGTATAACATTATACAACATTTAAGATTATGTGTATAGTTCCATTTTTTTTATTTATCATCATTATCAGCCTGTGTCTCTCCACTGCTGGATATAGGCCTCCCCCAAGGCTCGACACTGCACGCGGTATTTGGTTTCAACTATCATCCAACCCCCACCAGCGACCCTCCTCAGGTCATCCGTCCATCTGGTGGTGGCTCGACCCTCTCTGCGTCGTCCCGTACGTGGTGTCCACTCCAGAACCCCATTGTCGCGGTAATTTGTCGTCGGTTCCGCGAGGCCTGCCCATTGCCTCTTCAGCTTGCTAATTTTGAATGCTATGTCAGTAACTTTGGTTCTCTGACGAATTTCTACGTTTTGAATTCTATCCATCAGAGAAACACCAAGCATAGCTCCGTCCATAGCTTGCTGAGCGACCTTGAATTTGTGAACCAGATCAGTGCAGACGCGCTGGTTGAAGACTTTTGTCTTTAAACACTGTGGTATGGACGATAAGAGGAAGGTCAAAGTTTCCCGAATGCCGCCGATTTTTTATTATTATTGTATAACAATCCGAATAAAAAAATAAAATATTATTAGTGACTTACCATGTATAGCCAAATGCCCTTGAGGTGTCAAATGGGTTCTAGGATCATGGGTGACTGGTCGATCTCCTCGCAACCACCGAACTCTTGGAGGTGGCTCTCCTCGCCATACACACGTCAGTTTCAGAGAATGGCCACACGACACTCTGGCCCATACACCGAATGATAGGAGACGAGCACCAGCTGGATATAAATTTAATAATATATCCGAATTCTTTCGCAAAACACAAAGCAATCAAGCCTTTCCGATATCGAATGTTGATAAGTTACAAAAATCAGAAATGAAAACATGATAAAAAAAAAAATCAACAAGGCTTTAAAAAGTACAGTAAAGTTGGCAATAAGTTAATCTCCTTATTAAAAGCGTGGTTTAGAATAACTAAAATTGTTTAAGTATTATAGTATTTTGATTTCTGGTTGTATTTATCTTATTACCGGAATTACCGGCTGAAATCCTGCCGAATGAAAACATGTTATATCTAAACTCCGAGCCTGGGTGATTCTACTGTCTGTCTTTACATTGCACGTATTTTTAAAGGAGTAGTTAAAACAAAATCTAATAATAAAACTGTTACTCAGATTAAAGCTGATAAATTAAGTGGTTAAAAAGCCTAACCTCTTGAAGAAGTGGTAGCTGGTTGCGGAGAAGATGGCTCTCCCTCTCCAGCAGCGGAGTGAGCTGAGACCCAAGCTTCATAAGCTGATCCTTCCGACAATGACCTCAGTTCTGCAGAACCTCCCAGTCCTACTGCTGCATCTATTTTCTCAGCTTGCATTATTGTTGTTCTTGGTGGTCTTTCTCTATAGACAATAAGAAATTATTTAATACTTTTTATTCGTTATAAAAACATGGTATATGATTTTTTATATATTTAATACAAACAGCAGATAGGAATATGGAACAATGGTATAGGAAGGTCTGAAAACAAATAATGCTTACCTGCCAAGCTCTCTATAAAATATTGTATAGTGCATTACAGGGCCATTTGGTCTGCTCGGTGGTAGCCAGCTTACTACTAAAGATGTGGACGAAGTCGCTACTACCTTTACGGCAGCTGGCGGTCCAGGAACTAAAACAATACCAAATGATTGAAATAATAATAGATTATCAATTGGTTTCAAATTTAGTTTAAAAAATCTTAATTCTAAATGCACTTAGATAGGATTTTCTGTTTCTTCTTAACGTACTAATAATATTACATCGATATATACGAGTACATATACATTATTTTTATATGAATTAGATGCCTTTATATATAAGTATTTAATTTATATATATTTATACGTAATATACATATCTTCACGCCAAATCCCTTGCGGGGACTTTCCTTAAAATCCTACAAAGGTCGGCTCAAACCCCCTTGGCATGTACCAATGAGAAATACACTTTTCTTAGGTACATTTGTCATAGATTTACAAACACCACCGTTCCCATGCCTCAGAAAGCACGTCGGTCCTTGTTCCAACAATACCAACTTGTGAAATCTTTAATATTTTTTTATTAAAAATTGACATCAGTTCTTTGCCGACCTGGATGGCCAGCGTGAGCGTGGCGAGTTTAGGCCAAATTCTTTAGATATATGTTCTGGAAGGCCTATCTCCAACAGTGGCGGTCTAGGACGCTGTGTTCTAGAGAACACAGAAAGAAGTATTTAGTTAACGACCCTAAGTTATAAGTTTTCATTGCTCGTTACTTTATTTGACATCTTAACATCTAGTTTACAATTAAAAATGAAATTTAACTTACCATCTTGTTGTGTCGTACAATGAATAGGTACAGCAGGGACACCATCTCCAGCAGCCGTATAAGCCAAAGCCTGGACAGTGTAGTTGGTGTGAGGTTTCAAAGCCAGTAGCAATGTCTCTACGCCAGCTACTCTCTTGACTTCAGCTCCAGTACCAGAGCCAGGACTGCTGACACCACGCACCTCCCACTCCAGCCACTCAGTCGCTGCCAACAAACCACTGCCATCACTTAGCATTAAATTTAACCCATCCGTTTACCCAGAAGGTTTAGAGAGTTCGCAATTTCGTGAGTAAGCTAGTCAGACCCAAGGAACAAAATTTATCAAAAAACGGTCAGCGAATCAAGCTGTCATACTAGTATGTTGTGACGCGTGTAATTTATTAAAGAGCAAATAATTTCATATTAAAATCTAGAATAAAAATAAAGAACCACGTGTTTTTTATTTTACTTATTCAGTAATAAATTCTTAAGTTACGGTGCAGAGAAGTTTTCCTAAAAATATCGACACTCATACTGACCCTAATCAAGTAAGGTCGACGATAGCGCGAATAACTTCCCAGCCTTTAGATATTTATTACGATACTTGATTTTCAGACGCGGCCTCATTCACTATATACTCGTAGTGTTTTAATTTTTGGATAATTATTTGATTAGTAAAATTTTTTTTTTATAATTTTCTAAAAAGGTTCTAACACCTGAAGCCTAAAAAAAGATTTGAAATTTTGACAATGGGGTGTATCACTAACTTTTTATCACGATAGATGGCGCATGATAGATGGTACCTAATATAACTGTCACTTGCATATAAAACTTTTATTTTTATAACGAAATTTCTTATTTTCTGGATATTATGCCGAAGTGAGCAGCTTTTTAGTGTACAAATCGAAATTTCTAAGCGAAATCAAGGATATGGTGATCTCAAAATTGCCGTTCTATTAATAAAACTTTTTTCTTTTTAAAGACGGTGTGCGCTTTCTTAATTCGTCTTTTAAGGTAGATAACGTTAATTAAAAATACATTTTTCTCTTATAAAAATAAAAAAACTACAAAAACATTTAAAAAATGATGCGACCTAGGTGTAAACAAGGTACCAGTGCCGCTAGCGACATCTATAAAAAAAGCTTTGCCTGATGCACCCCATTATTAAACGTATGTTCGATATTTTCTTATTGTAGTCGTTCGATTTAAATATTCGCAGTAGCGCCTCTGTGCGCTGGCGCAACGTCTCGACGCCCTCTGGTAGTGACTGTGCCCGGTGCATGTTGGTAACGTTTCCGCCGAAAACAACGCTCTCTGTCGGACGGAATTAAAACGCATATAATTGCTCCCCAAATTTTGTTCGTTATTATTCTCTGTTATTGTGCCTTGGACCTACAGTAATTTTAGCTGTGATCCTCATTATCATCATCACCATCAACCGAAACAAAGGTTATTTGCAGCTCATTTCTTACACTTAATTTCGGAGTATTTTCACCAGCGGCTATTCGTTCCCCATTTATAATATCTGTCCCAAAGTGTGCACGACGTATTTAGTATTGTATAAAATAATTTGTAAATAGTATTTAATAGATAGATAGTACATAGTTATTTTATTTAGAATAGTAAATAGAACAATAGTTATTTATAAATAAAGATCGACTTCAGCGGCTTATTATTATTATTACCATCGGTAGAGCTTGGTTAGCCGATACTCGTCGCTGATTGGTCGAGCTCGTGCGGGCTACGCCAACCTAGCAGCGACGAGTATCGGGGCGTACAAAAATAGTACATTTTCTGTCGAATAGCACTGGGATTGGCCTCATCTCGCCAATACAACCAAGAGCATTGTAGTGTATTGTAGTGACTCGGAGCTCGCAGAGGGGATTCGGCAGACGTTTTGCTGATAAAACGTCTGACCCGAACCCCGAACCATGGACGCCCGGCCCCCCACCCCCACCGAGGATTCCCCGGAGGAGGAAGAGGGACGAGAAGCTCGTCAGGAGGATGAAGAGGAGGGGGGAGCACTATCACCCCTGCCCCCCCTAGCAGTGACGCCACCGGAGGAGGAGGGGGGACCACACCTGCTCCCCCCCACAGTGACGCCAGAAGCGGAGGGAGCACCCCCGCTCCCCCCCGCAGTGACGCCGAGGGAAGCAGAGGGAACACCCCCGCTCCCCCCAGCACCGATGTCCCACCTCTCGCAGCAGGACGTCGAGGACGCAGTACAGTCCATGCTGGAGGATCTGTTCGGGCACTCCGGCCGTGGAATGCGCCGGAAGCACAGCCCCGAAAAAGACGAGGAGAGGAAGAGGGGATGTTTTATCCCCTCCCCTCCTCATCCACTCGGAGGAGCAACCGCGCCGAGCACCAGGCCGGGACCAGCCCGGGACACCGCCGAACTAGACCGGCAAGCTGCGCGACCAACCGCGACCGCGACCGCGCGATCAACCGCGCCCGCGACCGCGCGACCAATCGCGGCTGCGCGATCAACCGCGCCCGCAACCGCGCCCGCAACCGCGCCCGCAACGCGGGCTCCGCTGCAAGCTGGGTCACCCGCCCAACGCACGCCCGTTTGGGAAGGGAGTGCGCTTCACCCCCGGAAGCGAGCGGGAGCACAGGACTATCCAGCGCTACTTGGTAGAGCTGGAAAAGTCCGAAAAGGTATCCTGGTTCTCCTACTCGCTTCCGGCGGAGAAGAATTTGAAGGTCGCCATCCGCGGCCTCCCCTACGACACCTCCCCGGACGAGATCGTCGTAGATCTCGCCCGACTCGGCCACAGTGCCGAGTATGTGCGCCCCATCAGGGCCAGGGCGGGAAGGCCTGGGTGTATATTTTACGCCCAAATTAAAAAGACACCCGACACCACCCCGGGCATATTCGCAATCACAGAATTGCTGAACATGCCCGGAGTGCGCGTCGAAGTGTGGAGGGGTCGGCCTGGCGTTGCTCAGTGCCACAGGTGCCAGCAGTTTAGGCACTCTTCCCACCACTGCCACCGACGCCTTATGTGCGTGATCTGCGGGGACGAGCATTCGGCTTCAAGCTGTCCCCGCGCCAAGGAAGAGCCGCCTACCTGCGGCAACTGTGGCGGTGAGCACACCGCCAACAACGCGTCGTGTCCGGTGCTGAGGCGCGAGCGGAGGAACAAGGCTGCAGGGCCAGTAGCCCGCACTGAAGGTGCAGAGCCTCGTCCCTCCGTTCGCCCCAGCGACGGAACCACGCAGGCCCCGACCACTCTCCGCCCAGAGGCCAACGACCCGCAAAATGGCGGACTGGCCCACAGGCGTAGAAGAGGCAGGGGAGGGAAAAGGAAGAAGGCGGCCAAGGCCAAGCAAAAAAACAAAGCTTCTTCCTCGTCCATCCCCGAACCCAGGCCAGTAGTAGCTGCAGCGGAGGCCCCAGTTAAGGAGCAACCCCAACACCCAGCCATAGCTCAAGCAATCCCGACGCCCTCCTCGGCCGGAACAGCGCCAGAAGGCATGTTTCCGATCAAGGAGGGCATCGAAATCCTAAACTCCATCTTTGAGGCTATCAGAGACGGGAGAGACGCGATCCCAGAGATCCTCAGCGGTCTTGCGAGGCTAACACTGTCCTCTTCACAGTCCAGGCGCTGAGGATCGTTCATTGGAACGCCAACGGCTTGCGTCGTAAGAACAAGCTGCTAAGAGCATTCCTTGCCGAACAGCGTGTCGACGTTGCGCTGATCAGCGAGACTCACCTTCATCCCAATGACAAATTCAAGGTCCCGAACTTTGTCATTTATCGCCAGGACGAGTGCTCTCCGCACGGACGAGCTTACAGGGGCCTAGCTGTTATCGTGCGGAGAAGCCTCATCCACCAACCTTTACCACCATCCCCTCTTACTTCCTTCTATGCTGTGGGGATTGCGGTAAGTGTCGCGGGAAAGGAGACACACCTTTATGCGGTCTACCGACCGCCTGCAGGTGTGCCTCTTGACATGTCGGAGATCCACACACTTTTGGATGCAGGCCCTCCGACAATGCTCGCCGGCGACATGAACTGCAAACACGCAGCCTGGAACTCCGCTATCGCCAACCATCAGGGAGAGAGGCTCTTGGAGGATTCGGAACTCCACGGATATGATGTGTTGGGACCAGACGCCCCCACTCGGATTCCTGGGAACCCGAGAGGGCAGGCGGAGGTCCTCGACATCATCATTGTCCGTGGGATTCCGGAAACCCCTCGACAGGAGGTTCTCTACGACCTGGAATCCGATCACCTTCCTGTACTGGTCGAACTAACCGGCCATCCCACAAAAGTCTCGCTGGCAGTGCCGCGGAAACGCACTGACTGGCAGGGATTAGCCGCCCTTATGGCCCAGCATACTCCCTCCTACCCGGTGTCAACGGCCGAGGAGGTGGAAAGGCTGTCGTCCGAAATCGCCGCACAGATCCGTAGTGCACTAGGGCAGACCTCTTCCGCTGTGGCGGGAAGGGCGGGGCTACCCCCGCTCCCCCACCACATCCGGTTGCTACTACAGCAAAAGAGGCGCCTACGGAAACTGTGGCAGTTTAACCGCTGCCCGGCGATGAAGACGAGCCTGAACGCCCTCTCGGCGAAGATACGAGAGGAGCTGGACACTTACGACGCCAGCCGATGGCAAGAGCACATAGATTCCATAGGCGATCACGTACCTAGTGCGCACCGTCTATGTGCCCAATTATCCAATGAACGATCTCCCGTTCATCCTCTGATAGCCTCAGACGGAACCCCGAGGTTCCGCGCAGCAGACCGAGCCGAAATCTTTGCCGAGTGCCTGGAGGGGCAGTTTAGCCCCAACCCTTCATCGGATCGGGTGCACACGGAGACAGTGGATCGGCACGTCAGGGACTACCTGGCGGCAGAGCTGTCGGCCGGTGACGAACCGGTGACCTTCACTCCCGGCATGGTGGAGCGTGCCTTCTCCCGTGTGAAGCTGAGAAAGGCCCCCGGCGCAGATGGCGTTCCAAACATGGCACTACGGTGTTTGCCGCGACGATCAGTCGTGGCATACACCCGCCTGTTTAACGGCATCATGCGCAGCGGGCATTTCCCAGCAGCATGGAAGGAGGGGCGCGTCATCATGCTCATGAAAAAGGGAAAAGATGTGAGGAAACCGGAGAGCTACCGACCGATAACTCTGTTGCCGACGGTCTCGAAAGTGTTCGAGAAACTGTTGCTGTTGCACCTGAACCCGTGCATCACGCCGAGAGCCGAGCAATTCGGCTTTCGGTCTGAACACAGCACGACGCTCCAGCTGACGAGGCTGCTGCACCACGTGGTGGTTTCTTCTGAGAAGAAGCACACCACGGTTGCAGTATTCCTCGACATGGAGAAGGCATTCGACAGAGTCTGGCATAACGGGCTGCTGTACAAGTTGTCCCTATCCCCCACCCCTGTTAGGATCGTCAAGGTATTGGCCTCCTTCCTTGAGGGCAGGAGCTTTCACGTAGCAGTGGAGGGCGTGGCCTCGAGTCCACGTCCCATACGAGCCGGCGTTCCCCAGGGTAGCTGCCTTTCTCCGTCCTGTTACTCCTGGTTCACCAACGACATACCGCTGGCGGAGGGGGTCGAGCTAGCGCTGTTTGCTGACGACGCCGCGTACTTCACAGACTCTAGGGTCTTGAGCTACGCGGTGACGAAGATGCAGCGCTGTCTCGATCTCCTCCCCGAGTGGCTCTCCCGTTGGAGGTTGTCGGTGAACGCCAGGAAGACTCAGGCTACGTTCCTTGAGACTGGACTGAGAAGGCTGAAACCCGACCGTCCGATTCTGTTGGACTAATCCAGTAAAATACCTGGGCGTCACGATAGACAAACGCATCAACATGCGCGCCCACGTGACCGCCACTGTGAACATGGCGCGGGTGGCGAGAGCCAAACTTCGCCCAGTGTTTGCATCCAGTTTGCCGCTTCACACGAAGCTACTCATTTTTAAAGCCTATATCCGCAGCCGACTCACGTACGCCGCGCCGGCCTGGTACGCTCTCACCTCAGCTACGCTGAGAGCACGTTTACAAGCGCAACAAAACCTAACGCTTCGTACCATTGTCGGCGCCTCGCGGTACGTGAGGAACGATGTAATCCATAGGGATATGCGGATGGAAACACTGGACGAATTCGTGCGTCGTCTGGCGGCTGGCATGTTCGCGCGCGCAGAGGCGACAGATTTCCCACTTGTGAGATACCTGGCCCCTCTGCACGCCCGTCCGCCGGACGCTAGACAATGCTACGCTCGTCACCTGCTGCCAATCACGGAGTCGTAATCGCGGCTCCGCCGCCTGGCTCGTATACTTCAACCTTTAATGGTTACCCCATGCCCTGTCCGTAGTTACGGAAAGCGAACGCAACCTCTGTTAGAAGGCAAATACCTTGACACAGATTCCCCACTCCCCCCTGCGGGGGGTGTGAGAAGACTCTTCTACTACTATGAATAGCACTGCAAACTCATACGCCATAGAAGAAACAACCAAGCCTGCCCTGGAAAATAAGAAGCCTGCAATTAAGAAGCTCACTGCAACATTCATCTGGTCGTTTTATTGAAGATCGTCGCATCCTGCACCCCGGCACTGATAGGTGCATCGGATCGCCGGCTCGGCATGTTGTAATCTCCTCGTTCTCGAGAATTCGCACCTAACTTCGGTTAGTTGCGGTTCCGGTACGACAACTTGGTCCCGCCTTTCGGCGGCTTGTTGGTACCGGTCCGTGTGTAGACTTCGGTCAGCACCGGTTCTCGATTATTGAGGAGGGCACGACTAAGTCGAGCTCGGTCCCGCACACAAAGTTTTAAAGAACACATCTGCCATATTTTATTAAAATTGACTCAGTAGTTTAAGCGTGAAGGCGACACAAAAAGTCAGACATATTATAGTTGAAGCAAATTGTTTAAAAGGATGTCGAGTTAAGAATAGAATACTTAGGCATCTTATCATGCCGTACCATGCAAGGAAAAACTGATTTTAAAGGGTTATTATACCATCAGCGAGTATTTTGATGACAAGCGTGCTTGGTCCTAATTTATTTCAAATGTTATTTGTGTATGTCTTCGTTTATAGTATGACAATGCCTCTTTACAGCAGCTATAATTTAAGTGACACCTTAAACTGTTGTTTATTTTAATAATGTTTAAGCTTATAGTATGACAAAGCCACTTACAGCAGCTATAATCTTAGTGACATCCTCATAATTGTTTTCTTCTTAGCTTGTAGTATGACAATGCCTCACTACAGCAGCTATAATCCTTGGTGTATTTATTTTATAATTGTGTATGTCTTAGTTTGTAATATGACAATGCCTATTTACAGCAGCTATAATTTTAATATTATAATTATGTATAAATAAATAAATAAATTTCGGTTGTAATGTGCTGCTCCAATTTTCTTAATTTTTTGACATGTAAAAGTGCAGAATACATTATATTCCTATGCCTACTTACAAATAAATAAATTGAAAATTGAAAAATTTTGTTTACTATAGGCAATAATACATATAACTTGACTTGACTCACTGTGTTTAGGTCTGTAGAGTAGTTTGTAGCCCAGTAAGGCTCCATGATGAACATTAGCTGGAGGTGGAGACCATTCCACTTTCAGACTTTGAGGAGAAACTGCACGACATCGCAAAGCTCGAGGACCTTCTGAAGGAACTAGGTAAGGGATTACAACTGTTATTAGCATACACGACGTATTTGATCACTGGAAAAATTAATATTCTATTGTTGATTTTGATTACGGTTTTAATAATTCGTCTATTGGTACTTATGATTAAGGTTGAAATATAAAATTTTTAATGTAAAGATTTATATTCAGTTCAAAGTCAGCTCTTTCCATATGCCAAATATTGTTTAGCATCTATTAAAGGAAACGTTGCCGTCAACTCGGGAGGTCGTGGGTTCGATTCCCACCGGGGGCGAGTTGTACATTGTATAATTTGTCTCGGTCTTGGTGTTTATATATTATATTTACAAAAAAATAAAA
Source organism: Tinea semifulvella (assembly GCA_910589645.1). NCBI lineage: Eukaryota > Metazoa > Arthropoda > Insecta > Lepidoptera > Tineidae > Tinea > Tinea semifulvella. The sequence continues at coordinate 9,184,733 of OU342620.1, forward strand.
AAATATATAATATGTAGTTTATCAACCATCTAGTTTCCGTAACACAAGCCTCATAGCTTACCAAGGAAACTAGATGGCGCTGTGTGAGCTGTCTGGAAATATTTATTTATTTATTTAAAAAAAAAAAGTTTCCTTAAGACAGCAGATTTAATTTAATTTGATTTAATTTTGGAAACAGTCTCACTAAAGTAAGTATAGATAATAGATATGTAGAGTTCCAATAATTAACAAGCTTGAACACGAAACCATATCAAATTTAATATTTATATCTATATATATAAAGGTGAATGTCTGTGTGTGTGTTCCCTATGCATTGCAAAACTACTTGACCGATCGGGATGAAGCTTTGGGAATATGTTGTGTGAACATTTGGGAAGGTTTCTGACATATTAGATTGCATAATAAGTACATCTAAATATATAAAACAAAGTTGTTAGAACACTTATAACTCGAGAACGGCTGAACAGTAGGGTGGAGTGAATTTGGAACAAAATTTTTTTTTTCGGAATTTCACTTTTCCTGTGTCATTAATCGATGACCGTACATAAAAGCTTTATTCATGCTAAAAATCAAAACCCTACGACTTTATTTTGAGGTGGCGCGCTATGAGGGTAATTTAAAAAGAAAAACAATTTTTACGTTTATCGTGTACCTGCACGTCAATGTCATTGTGTACCTAATAGGTACATACTCGTACATATAGGTAGTAAAACTTATATTTCACGTTACTTTAAAGGGTTAACTTGTTCTTCTTTGCATAGTTTTCTTAAACTTTCTCATTTAAGCGGTTACGACAAATGTAAAAAAGTCTGATTATTCGTCAATAAAATGCCAAAAACTCGAAAAGACTTGCGATGCCCAATGTTTGGCGATCCAATAAAACTAAGGGATAATGTGTTGCCAACTTATTGTGATATTATAAAATATTACTTGTGGTTAAGAAATGACTTACCGGATTTTAATACTAATACCCTTAGCACTGATTAAAAATATTTATATGAAATATGCTCTGCCATTTCGACTGATACGGTCCCACAAAACTTAGCCAGTAAACTTGCACATTCACGGTGGTTGATGACGCTAATAGAATTCTTCGTTTATATATTGGAACAACGAAACCTTCTAAATCTTTAAATAGAAGAAAAAATGAAATAAAAGAAAAACAACAAATAGTTCGTGGGTTTCGTAAATGTCAAATAATGTTGGTTGTCAAATATACTCGTAATTATATTTGACAACCAACATCAGAAATTTATATCAAGCTTGACCATTCAATGCCTGTTGGGTGGTACAAAGTTCGCTAGGTCAGCTAGTTATATATAAAGCAAGGACAATTATGATAATGAACGAGTGCCTTCACTCCGTAGCCACGACTCAGACTTAGCTGTTAAGGCACACAGGGCCAACAGTGAGATAGACGGTTTATAGGATTTTAGTCCGTAAGTAATAATAAATTATATTGATTAGCATCCCTTGACAAAAAAAGGCTAGGGATGATAATACGCGTGTAGATAGATATTTTTTTATCGCCCATTGATGACTGTGTAAAAATGTCAAAAACTGAATTTAATGGAAAATTGAAGTTGCTTTTGCTAAGTAAATACTAACTACTAACAGTAATGTGATTTAATGTTAAATAACTTTGTGTTTTGACAAATTTAGTGTAAAAAAAAATACTGTAAAAAAAAGAGTCTACTATTCGCCTACAAAATACTATGCAGTTTAAAAATGTAAATAGTTTAACATTTTAAATGTATAAAAAAAAAAAACTTTTTACAGATGACAAGCGAGTTTAATATCTAAAAACATTTTCTAACAGCTAACCATTATTTTTTGTATATTATAATAAATCATTTAAAACATATTTATTCGAAGTTATTTAGTACATTAAACATAAATTAGAAGCTACCCTAATAATAAAATTAAAAATAAACTAAACTATAAATAAAAAATGTCCTCTAGAGACGTCCCATCCGAGATAGTCCCAAGGAGACTGGCAACATTTCCCCTCTGTATAACGAGGCTAATACGTTGGCAGAAATAATTGCCAGCCTTCCTTATAATAAATAGCTTTTTAAAATGAATTATTTCTAAATTTATTTATATCTTACCACTCTCTTGCGTTAAAATATTGACAGGCACAGTAGCAGGTCCAGCTCCAGCACTATTAAAGGCACGAACAGTCACAGAATACCTAAAAAATAAATGATGTGTGCACATGAGAGTAAAGTTCATGCAGTAGAAAAGAAAAATCACCAACTTTTTGAATAGTATTCTTTCCTTCTGAACGTTCCGAATATTTTTCGCAATTATTAAGTAAATAAATTAAAACATATAACTGTTTCTTGTTCGTTAAATGACTGTAAAGTCATGTAGTATATGAAAATTCATATAAAAATAGTATGTCTTCTTAGTGTTTATCTGTGAGTTATATGACAACAAAAAGGCAGTTCAGATTGTATTTTTTTTGTAATATTTAAGCCTTAACTGGTCATTGTTAATTTTAATAATTAAGCCCAGTGTCAAAATGTAACCAAGGAAGAAACTAATCCTTAGCTTAACCCAGAGAATTCTCGTCTGGGGATCGGAGTTCCTCCATGACGAAACTGCAATTTCTGAACAAATAAACGTATTTGTATAGTTTACCTTGTATAATGTTCAAGTCCTTCGATGGTGTATTTGCTGACTTGTCCACGAACTGTGGCAAATTCCATACCAACTCCACTGGTGGTTCCCATAGACCCGTCAGCAGCTGCCCACCAAAACACTGTGTAACCTAACAGCTCTCCGTTCCAAGAAGACGAAGGTGGAGACTGGGAGATGATGGAAAGTTATTTTTGGTGCAGTAACAGACATATTCGAACAATTTTTCAGTACATATTTTATAGTAAGGAGGACATAGTTTATGTGACTAAACATTTGATAGTAAAGTAAAAAGTATCATCATGACCGTTTCCCTTTCGGGGTGGTCAGAAACCACACTTATAAATAACCGGATTCACATTTAGCCAACTTTACTACAGGCCAATCATGACAAGTGCCAAGCTCGTCGATGTCTCCAGCGTACCAAACTGAAGAAATATCACAAATAAATTAAATATTAATTAAATATTATTTACATTAACAAATATTTTTTTTGTGTCCCGACCAGGAATCGAACCCGGTACCTCCTAGTCTAAATCCACGGACTTAACCGCGAGACCACGGAGGCAGTTTTGATAGTATATTTTTTATTTAGCTATGCGGGTGATTGGACTTGTGGAGAAAACGATATAATAGTAAAGAATCATCACGACCGCGTGATTAGAAACCACACTTTTCAAAGAAGCTGATTCACATTTAGCCAATTTTACTATTTATTTTATTTATTTATTTATTTATCTTCAAGGAAAACTTACAGCTTCTAACAAATGATTACTTATATAAAAAACTAGAAGCCAATTACAAGTTCCCATAAATATCTTATTCAACTAAAAAACTTATAAATAGAAGAAACATATAAATGATAATATTAAACGACAATAATTTAGAAAAATAAAAATAATATAATATAAATAATATAATGTGTGTTATACTGTAAAAAATGCTCTAGACATCGCCCGACCAACTAATTTAGGCGATGTACAGAATTATAGGCCCATCATGACAATTGGCAAGCTGGTCGATGTCTCTAGCCTACCAAGAAAAATATCACAAACAAATTTTATATATTTTTATGTCCCGAGCAGGAATCAAACCCGGTACCTCTGCGTCAAAGTCCGTAGACTTAACGACTAGACCACAGAGGCATATAATATAATATTAAGCATTAGATATTTATATATATTTTTGGAATCTGGGACTTGGGATTTTATTTACCTGCCAATTGAACTCAATAGTGCTGGGTCTCGGTGCTGTGGCTCTTAAACTTAGAGGAACTCGAGACGGTGGCTCATGTAATGTCAAAGCTAGAAGAGCTCTCGTGTGGGACGATGAAAACTGTCCCGTCATAGTTTGAGCTCGAACCAAATACGCTGTTGCTGGTTCCAACCCAGTTATTGTCGCCACTTCTCCCCTAAAAATATTATATTTGTAAAAAAACTTTTATCAAATATTAAGAAACCAAGCTTTTTTAGAAGCGGATTTACATTAAGCCAATCTTACTATGACAAAATCTGTATGACTAAGTGGCAAGCTCGTTTATTCTTATTTCTTAAAGCTTATACCGTCCAGAAAATCTACTTCTATAAATAGGTTAAAAAAATAATTGATTCTTGCTCACTCCTCTTTAAAACTAGTTAATATCTGTTTGTTAGTGGTTAACATTGCTTTATACAATATATCAAATAATACATTGTGTTTTAATGCAAGCATTAATTCTACAAGTATCTAGGATTTTTAGGTTTATATCTAGTTCATTATTATTATTATAAATATAACGCGGCTCTTAACGACGTCAACTCGAGCTCTTGAAACTGCTGGAGTACCCGCGATTCTAGAACCCTCTAATATTACGTGGAGCAATGGCAAGAGACTTGACGGCATGACCGTTGGGCCGTGGAAAATTGGCAGCTCACTGGTGTGGGATGTGACATACGTAGACATATTAGCCCCATCTCATATCCAGGCGACCTCATCAAGCGCGGGAAAGCGGTTAAGAATCTTCTGTCTAATAACTTACTCTGTATATGAATCTGAATGTGCAGAAGCAGTGACATTTTGTGTTTCGGCATCTCTCCAAGAATCACTGGCTGCTGCTTCATGCTTCCTATATTGTATCGAATACCCTAAAACTGGTGAATTTCCATCATAAGGTCGTCTCCATTGTAATTTGATAGATCGTGACGTTGTTTCTATTACGTGGAAATTTGCTGGTGGTTCTGGTGGCTCTACAATAAATAATATTGTGTACATTTATTGAAAAAAAAAAATACATAAAAATAATAATAGGACTGACTGTTGCTAATTTTATTTTACCTTGAACTGCCAAATGTATGAAATGATCGGACCGACCAAACGGATTAGTTGCTTGACATCGATATAGTCCGGAGTCCCTTCTGTCAGCCCGTTCTATTACTAATTCACTGCGAAGTCCTTCAGCGCTGCGGGTCTCAGATATACTCATTCTGAATACAAATTATTTTTAAGTAAAGGTCAAGATGTTAGACTTTCCTTAAAATATAAATTTTGTTTGTGAAAAAGTTTTTTTTAATTGAGGGTACTAAAGTATTTTAATATTCCTTTAAGTAAAAACCGAAAATATCTAAGTAGGTAACTCGAAAGAATACGTTTCCCTAACCAAGCTAAAGTAAAATAAAAATTAAATTATTGATATAATTGTTATTGCAATAATAAAAAGAAATGGCAGCAATTAACCCTAAAATATAAACAAAATAATATTAATGATATAAACCTGTAATCAGAATTAGGTAGTGCACGTCCAGAATGACTCCAGGCTGTCGATAAAGGTGAGTCGCCACGAGCTACACAAGCCAATCGCACAGTATCACCAAGTCTTGATGTAACATTCACTGATTGTGTTTCAAATCTGGCCGGTTCTAAAGGAAAACACAATGAAATGAAAATGTATTTTAAAAATAGGAGAAATAAGCAATAGAAAATAGTACTTGCGATTTCACTTCTATAAAATTAGTTCTTAGCAAAAATTAGTTAGTGATGATTACAAAAACTAAAAAAATTTCGAGACAAGCGGTTTGAATCCATAGCTGAGACAAAAAAGTTCTATATCAGAAAATATTGAAAAAAATTAACCACTAATGAAATCACGATTTTAAGCACAATGTACAACATAATTAAGTAGTAGTAGATATACTCGAAAGTAACGAAATTTATATATGGAATAGTGTATGATATTATTGTTATTAAATAAAAAGTCCAGTAAAAACTCCTAGATTGCTACCAAACAGTGCAGGGAAATATCTTAGAAGCCTGAAAATTATTATTAAATTGGAAGAATAATTATTGAAATATAAAATCGTCCAATGTAACTTTACTCCATATGTATTTTGGTCAAGTCAGGTCTAAAATGTTAACATAAATTCAGACCAAGATGTGGTGAATTTATATGGAATAATGTCGTCATTTTATTATTATTATTGTAATGATAGGAATACATACCATTGACATGAATATTAAAAGTCTTCGATAAACCCGGTGCGACACCGTTGTCGGCTCTGCATCTATATTTTCCAGAATGTTCGGCCTTGGACAAGTCTAGGCGTAGTGATCCATTTCCTAATATCAAAAGATCAGACACACCACCAAGAGACGATTCTGAAGTTCCTAAAATTAATAATAAGTATAATGATAGATACAAATTTAAGCAATATGTAAAATCCAAGAATATTATTGATTCTAAATCAATACAGAATGATAAAGATAAGTCTGAGCATTTCACATTAATCGTAGAAGATCTCTTCAAGACTTTAGATCTGACACACTGAAGGCAATTTGTAGATACATTGTTATTATATATTGGTATAACCTACTTATATTTTTGCTTTTGCTATTCCTTATTGCTTATGTTGATTTCATAGAAATTTGTGGATAATGTGGTTGGATATACTTTTGCTAAATCTAATTTGTATTTATTTATTTATTTATTTATTAAGACTCAAACAACAGTATATATACTTAACATTAGATTATTACACAGTTTGAAAACTTATCTAGTACATAAACTTTTTACAGTTGAGCACAGCATTTGTCAACTTGTATTTTTCGAATTAAAGTTCTAATAATAAAGCAAAAATAATAAAAAAAAAGAAGCAAACAAAATTAAGCTAATAAACTTATAACTATGTATGTATTTACAATTTAAATTAAAAACTAATATATATACATATATTTTAACATTTTGGACTTTCCAGACATATTGCAATTTTTTATTTGAAATGAATATTATTTTAGTTTCCTGTGAGATTTCGGAAATGGTTGCAAGACCTTGTGTTTAAAAGTATTTTTAGAATCGTGAAATATATCCAGATCACACTTGCGCCAGATAACATTAAATGATTTGATTGCTCTTATCAGTGGGGAAGTGTGACCGAGATTAGTTCTGCTCGGAGGAACTTTGAAGCAATCTGTATATGTTGACAACCGCGAATTTGGACGGGGAACCACAAGACAAACCTTCTCCAATAAGGACTGGCAATTAACTCTGCCTCTCATTAAATCATGCAAAAAACTGAGTTCCAGCATGTGCCTACGGTCGACCAGTTGATGCATCCTAAAGTAACATAATCTTTCCTCATAGGAAGCTCTGTGACTAATTCCTGGAGAACGATAAGCAAGCTGTCTAGTAAATGATTGTTGGATTGATTCAATTCTTCTAGAATGTATTTTATATAAAGGATTCCATATAAAACTTGCAAACTCCAAAACACTGCGAACAAGTGCATAATAAATAGTTTTTTTAGTGTTTATTTGTTTGAAGTCTTTAGTTGTGCGCTTGATGAATCCCAATGTCCTGGACGATTTAATTATTATGTTGTTTATGTGAGAATTGAATGTAAGCTTTGAGTCCAAAATTATCCCAAGATCCCTTACCTCACTCACTTGTGTTAATTTTTCGCCGTTTATGAAATATTGGGAATTAAATACCTTTCTTTTTTTGGTAAAACGGGTAAAATGACATTTCGAGATATTAAGAGTCATTTGATTCTTAACACACCATAAATAAATTTGTGTAAGGTCATACTGAAGTAGTTCAGCATCCTTCAATGATCCAATATTTTTGTAAAGCTTCATGTCGTCCGCAAACAAAGAACAATGGCTATAACGAGGGCACTTAGTTATATCATTTATAAATAGAACAAACAATAAAGGTCCCAGATGAGACCCCTGGGGAACACCTGAGGTAGCCATGTATTCCTTAGACTTATACCCACTCACAACAACTGACTGAGGCCTATTCGTTAAGTAAGAACGAAACCAGGAATTAAGAGTCCCACATATTCCATACTGTTGGTCCATTTTGGAAAGCAAAATACTGTGGCTGACTTTGTCAAACGCGCTGCTAAAGTCCGTATAAATTGAGTCAGTTTGACCTCCCCCATCTACATTCTTTATTATTGGATCAAGGTATGAAGCCAAATTTGTGACTATAGATTTCCTCAAACGAAAGCCATGTTGACTGTCAGCTATAAATTTGTTAGTATGAGTAGCTACAATATCATAAATAACACACTCGAATACCTTTGAGAATATTGAGAGGATGGAAATAGGTCGGTAATTACAGACATTGCTAACATCTCCCTTTTTGAATATTGGAACTATTCGAGCTTTTTTCCATTCAGATGGAAATACTGCTGTTACAAGGGACCTGTTAAAAATTTCCTTGAGAGGGTAAGTAAGAGCTTTGGAACACTTTTTAACAAACAGTGGGGGTATATCATCTGGTCCAGCTCCCTTACAAATGTCCAGGATTTTTAGTTTACTTAATACTGCATGTTCACTAACCTTTATAGCATCAAGCCATGAATGGGCAAAGCAATTATCTTCGTGGTAATCCACATTATTATCCGTTGTATAAACTGATTTAAAACTAGCAGCAAACAAGTTGGCAATATTTTCTCCATTATCTGCGCTTTCACCACCATCATGCATAAATGAAGGTATCAGGCTTGAATTCGCACGTTTATCTTTAACGTAACGCCAGAATAACTTTGGATTATGCGTTATGTTACATTCAGTACGTGACAAATAGTCAGCGTAACATTTTTTAAATAACTTGTTAGCATAATTTCTTACAGTCTCGAATTCAAGTTTGTCACGCGGGTTCCCATATTTTTTATAGTTTAGTCTGTGTTTATTTTTTTCTTTTAACAATTTTATTAGGTCTTTATTAAACCAAACAGGATAAGACAATTTGCGATGATGTCTTTGTGGAACATGAATTTTAATAATATTATTTAATTCATTATAGAATATCGCAACCATTTCCTCAACATTAACCACATCATGAAAGAGTTGATCCCATTTAACGGACACAAGGTCTTGCAACAAATGATCGTAATCCGCCTTAAAAAAATTAAATCCAGAACGCGGCTTATTATTTATATATGATATACATTTTACACTTAAGTTTATTTCAATTTGCGGGTGATATTCATCAAGTTTAGTTGTATTACAAGAAATAAAATAGATTTAAATTTAATATGTCAAATTAACATTGTTATTTAATCATTTCATATTTTACTATACCTACTCTTATATATTTACCAATATTAAAAAATCATTGCTAAAAATTTGTGTCAACTGAATATTGTTGATATTAAATTACCTGTAAACTTGGTCCAATAAATAGTAGGAGTTGGATGTCCTTTAGCTTCACAACTGACAGTCAAAGCTCCTCCTAACAGTACTGCTACATCTGCTGGCTCCGATTGCCAATACGGTGGTACTAAATTAAACAACAAGTAATAAATTATCCTTAATGGTATTAAAGATAATTAAAGATTATTTGAATTCCATTCAAATCACAACATTTATTTGTTTAGTATTAAAACATCAAATATGGGTTATAAAGATACACCAAAGGGCAAATAAATCTATTCTAGATGGCATTTAAGTTTAATACATAAGTAGAAAAATATGAGAGATAATAAAAATAAAAGTTACAATTTATTATTATTCATATATACGGCGCCTCCGTGGTCTAGTGGTAACAAACGTTGCCGTAAACTCGGGAGGTCGTGGGTTCGATTCCCACCGGGGGCAAGTTGTACATTGTATAATTTGTCTCGGTCTGGGTGTTTATATGTATAATATGTATATATTTACAAAAAAAAAAAATGTATAATATGTAGTTTATCAACCATCTAGTTTCCGTAACACAAGCCTCGTTGCTTACCACGGAAACTAGATGGCGCTGTGTGACCTGTCTGGAAATATATATATATATATATATATATATATATATATATATATATATATATATATATATATATATATATATATATATATATTGATTTGATTGAGTTTTTAAAGTGTAGACTGCGTGAAGTACAAAAACAAATATTAGGCAGTGTTTCTAATAACAACGTAATTTTCCAAGTATCATGCAAACAAACTAGTTAAATCTCTATTCTGTCACTATCACATTGATATGAAATAAAAGATCATTTGGAAGGTCACTTAAATTGTAGATGATAATGCAAGCAATTTAAAACTAGATAAACTATGTAATTTAATATGATAAAATTCAAATTTCGTACCTTTAATTGCAAGTTCTGCGGAAGTATTCGCTTTTCCAGCAGTATTAGTAACTACACACGTGTATGTTCCGCTATGTCCATCTGTCAAACTCTTAAATAACAGCATACTGAAAAATTCTGCACTTCTTTCTTCTACCTAAAACATAAACTAAAATTTCATCATCATCATCACAGCTCCTAAAATTCACGAGTAACTTCGAAAATAAAATTTCACAAGAACTTGGTTTTTTCATCCAGGTTAGTAGACGGCGTATCGTGCTCACAGTAACTTGGTACTATAACTTTTGAATTCTGCATTAGATGAATTTAGACGTTACCATTTTTATTTTTTTAAATTCTAGCACGACGTGTGACCTTGCGCCCACCTAGAATCAGACACTCATGACTGACATCAGTCCCTAAGACTATGTCGGCTTGACTGGACATGACAAAGTGTGGATACACTTTACTGGATTTATCGGCACGAACCGTGGATACTTCCCCGCCCCGGCAGACTGGGAAAATTACCACCATCAGTCCGCCTACCACCTATTAGCCATAGATGGTAACAACTTAGCATCTATGGCTTTCTATTTTGTTAATAGGGTATCCAACTTACCTGAAGTGCACTGGATACCGGCATTTGGTCTTTCAGCCAAGAGAAATACACTGGCATATCACCGGATGTGACCGTGCATGTGAGTTGAGTTCTTTCACCAGCCCTTAAACCAGGAGGTGGTATGATTGGAGACAACACTGGTGGTGATACCACTGCCACTTGAACCTATAATAAAATTTGCGCTATAATTTTGATTAAAGCAGATAGATTAAAAATCTTTTAACGGTATTGAACATGAAATAAACTTTCCTCTTGTCTTACCAACTTACTCATTGTCTTTCGAATTTAATTCTTGTCGTATAAGATGTAAGCTCTCATTTTGCAAATACAACTGTTTTCTTCTCAAATCAAATTACTTTCCTTCTTTAACTTTGTCTCTTTAACGTCTCTCTTGTTTTATCAATTCAACTTTTGTCTTTTCAACTGAGCTTAAGTCTTGCCAATTCACCTCTCGTCTTTCCAACTCACCCCTGATATTATGAATTAACTTTTTCTTTTCTAATTGCCTCTTTACCTTTAGTCTTCTTAGCTTACAACTTATTATCTTTCATTACCTTTTACGTTGCTAACTTACCTGTTCCTCTTATATTTCCAACTTCTCTTTCATCTTGTCAACTATCGTCTTGCCAACTTACCTTTCATCTTTCCAACACACCCCAGATTATATAAATTACCTTTTTATTACCGAATCTCCCCCACAACCACTTACTATGTTATCAACTAACCTCTCGTCTAGCCAATTCTCCTCCTGGAGTTAGTACTGAGCAGACCCAGGATCCTTGATCCCGGTCCCGGTCTACGTTGGTGATGCGGAGTTGCCCATCTACTTGCTGATATCTTATATCTGAACCTGCTCCACCTTCCCATTTCACTGAACTAATAAAACAATGAAAACAACAGTTAGATGAGCCTTAGCGCTTGAGCTATGCGTTATTTATTCAAAATATCTTTATAAGTACTTACTCGACCGGAAATCCGTAGTATGGACACCAGAGAGTGACTTCACTACCTGCCACTGCCTTCACTGAGTTCATTGACCTGATATAGGGAGGACCTAAACAACAAATACAAAATAGTTAATAAGGTAGTTCTAGCCTAATAAAACTGTATACTGTCTTCTATATGAAGTTTGCTAAACTATTTGAGACAGTTGTGTTTGCCCTTGTTAATAAAACCAGAGTAGGTAATAAATGACATTTTTATACGAAAGATACTTAATTAAATCATCATCATTACGACCTCTACAACAGCCCTGGCCACGCATGCATGCACGGGCATGCGACCTCCCGCGGTGGCTCTTCGACTGAGATCGTATCGTCAGGCGATTGTAGAAATTTCGTCTTAAAAAAAAACACTACGCTGAGAACAATCGCTGCGTTCCCCCGTTGAAGGCGAGGCTTCATAGCCACTAAATAAAATGCCACAAATGTATACGAGGCGTTACATTCAGGTCAACGATGTCTAATATAACTTTTCGGTAAACGAACGCATATTTTCGGGTGAGTGAGTGATGCTGAAGCGGAATGCGGTCGGAAATTGGATGATGTAGCATCGATATAGCGGGGTTATTGATGGGGCCCGGGGGTCACTTTGTGAGGTTTTATGTATTTATTGTAACATTGTATCTAAAGCTATGCACGATAAATTAGGCCATTTATTTTGTACGATCTATACTCTCTTGTTTTTTTTTATTTTTTAATTATAAATAATTTGTTCGATTTTTTTAAAATAATTTATGTACAGAAGTCCTATGAGTAGAGACTTAAATACTTAGATATCTAAAGCTGACAAGTCTCAGAGATCGCAGAATGAGGGGCGATATAATTAAGACATTTAAAATTCGTATCCTGTCTACACCCGCTTATAACAGATCTCAATCATAAAGGTTAGTTGGTAGAAAATTTACGGCATTAAGCTCAGCATGTACTCACTTATTTTGGTTTTATACAGTAAATAATTTATTATTATTATTAACATGTCACTGGAAACTGCTAAGCTGTTGATCCTTACTCTTTGCTGCTTAGTCATCCACTAGCAGGAGTAGAATTATTAAAAATAATTTAAATAATAATTTATACGATATACTCTACGAGCGAGGCGCGGTGGTGGCTAGGTTATAAGAACGCGTTCCTTAAACCCTTTAAAGATCGGTTTAAACCCCCCCGGCAATGAGAAATACACTTTTCTTACGTACTGACGTCATAGACTTACAACACCATCGTTCCAGTGCCCCGGAGAGCAAGTTAAGACGTCGGTCCCGGTTTCACTAATACTAACTTGTGGAATCGTTAATAAATAAAATAATATTTATTGATGAATTGATTAAAAAACTAATTATAAATAAAGCTAAAAATACGTATGAAATTAAAGCTATTCTACAAAATAAACTAAGGGCTTACCACCAGGGAGGGTACCTAAAACGCTCGCCGCATTTCTCTGTTGAATTGAAATCGACATATTCTGTTTTAGGTAGTTATGGCATTTGGGATCGCCACACTCTTGAAAAATTTGTTTACCCAGCTCTTTTATGAATTTGTGGGTATCAAGAGAATATACCCCCATTGTTTCAACCCCAAATGCCAGAAAGTTATAATTTTATTTAATTATATTTGATGTTAATGAATTGACATCATATCCTCGCCAAGCTGTCTGGCCCGCGTGGCGAGTGTAGGCCATATTCTTCAGATATATGTTCTGGAAGGCCCATCTCCAGCAGTAGAGGTCTAGGACGCTGTGTTCTAGGGGCTGTAATGATACTCTACGAGCATTTGTCCATGCTCTGCCGCCGTAAAGGCAGCTAAACTAAAACACATTAACTATTCAAGTCTAATAAATGATTGACTGCAATAGAAACTTAGGTCCTTGGCTTGGAAACAAAACTTACTATTAAGGAACTGGAGAAAAAAGAGGTAGAAGATTCTGAAGACAGTCGGTCTAAAAATCACTTAAACCTAAAAAATACCTATAGCAGTGCAATGTAGAAATGCAGCCAGTGTTTTTGTTGGTTTTACATACATACATACATATCTTCACGCCATATACCTTGCCGGGTAGGCAACGACAATTGAGCGCCACTTGTCACGATCACGACATACCTCTTTCGCTTCGTCGACATTCATCAACCTCTTCATACATGCCCTTTTGTTACGTAGGCTTAAGGTAAAGATTTTTTATCTGTTAAAAATATTATGTAAGTACTATTTTTATTAATAAATAATATAATTTTAATAATGGCGTGTCACAAATGTCTGTAATAGGTTTACATGCATAAATATATTTGTACCTTTTTGAAGTTTGTTGCCCTGAAAACTAAATCATACCCAACATGCTTACCATAAACATTGAGTCTTGCAGCATGAGCAACAGATCCGTGGCTGTTGATGGCCCGGCACTCATATCGGCCTCCATGTTCCACTCGCGCGCTTATCACAGATAGAGTCGAGAGTATGTAGCCACTACCTCCCCCTATGCCGGACGGGCCGTTCTCTCTTCCTTCAGATATCGTAGCCCTAAAAAAAAAGGAAAATTTAACGCAAATATCATCCTAGAAAACAGATCTTCTAAAATATATTCCAGGAGATTTTGGCCTACTTCTGATAGGCCACACGCAATACGGCTTGGCAAGGGTCTGATGTATTTATTTATTTATTAATTTCCGATAAATTTCATAAGTTGGTATAAGTGGAAAATATTCTTTTCCTCAGGAATCCTCAGGTCATTTGTTCATCTGGCAGGGGGTCGTGTCACTCCGAATCTTCCAGGACCTACGTGTTTTCCACTCCAGAACCCGTCTACTCCATCGTTAATCGGTTCTGCGACAGACGTGGCCATTGCCACTTCAGTTTGCTAATTTTAAAAGCTGCGAAGAATAAGAAGATCAAAGTAGATGTGTTCACGACGCATATAGCATAAGGTCGTAATTGTAAATAGTAAAGTTTTATCTGGCGAGCTTTCCACTCAGCTCTTGGATGGTAAACTATGTTACCGCTAAGTGTCTCGGTGGACAAGGACGTCAGATAGTGGGGATGGCTATTTTTTAATAGCCTCTATACATAGATATGACATTGCTCTATCTTATCTCGTATATTTGATCACCAATGTATTTTATAGGAAATGATAAAGATGATGTAATAAATAAGATGATCCATACTCCTATATGGCATTGAGACATGGACTATAAGGAGCGATGACCGAAAGCGTATCGATGCTTTTGAAATGTTGTGTTGGAGAAAAATGCTGAGGATCTCGTGGACTAAGCGTCAAACTAACGTATCGATTTTAAACCAACTAGACATATCGACTAGTCTATCCACCATATGCCTTCGTCGGATACTCCAGTACTTCGGACACATTGCCAGAAACGAGGTGATAACCTGGAGAAACTTTTTGTTACTGGCAAGGTGAAAGGAAAGAGACCGAGAGGCCGAAGTCCGGTACGCTGGTCCGACCAAATCCGCTCCACCACCAACACTAGCGTCCATGATGCTGTGCATGCCGCCGAAGACAGGAACGGGTGGCGTGCTATCATCAAGACGCACACCAATTCATCGCGAGGTCACGACCCTCATCAATGAGGAAACACGACGCAAGTAGGAGGATAAAGATGAATTATTATTTTATGATCTAGGATCTAACCCGTGATGAGAAGGCAGTGGCTGTCCATCCAGGGTCCACCTGAACCTTGGCGGAGGTTCTCCTACGGCAGAGCACTTAAGTGCCACCTGTGCTCCCGGCTGGACTGCTTGTTCAATAAAGGTATACACTAGCTCTGGGCGGGAATCTGCAAAAAAAAACACTTTTTATTGTCTATGGGATAAGATCCTGGCTAACAAACACAACAAAAAAAATGTTTTTTTAATACTGAATACGACGAAAAGTTGACGAACCAGCGGAAAACCAGTGCACAATTGTCCGAAATCACAGGACATCGAGTGGACTCCCACCGTCAAATACCTGGGCTGCATCATTAACAGGACGTTAACAATGGGTGAGATGGCCTGCCATGCCCCGTTAATCAGGCAAAGGCGGCCCGAGCCATATTACGTCCTGTAATGAACTCGAGTTTGCCGCTCAGGTTGAAGGTGCGGATCTACAAGATGTTTATCCGTTCCTGACTTACTTATGCTGCGCCAACTTGGCATCACCTTCTGGTCAAAACCAACAGGGACAAGATCCAGAGTCAGCAGAACATATCGCTCAGGGTGGGATCCAGAGCGCCGTGGTTCGGTCGACATTCTGTAATTGCGAGAGATCTGGAGATGCCTACTATCGAGGCATTTGTTGTCGGCCTAGCGAAACGTATGTTTTACCGGGCTGACGACGGATCCTACAAGTATCTTCAGGATATCGCTCCTACTTTTGCACGGCCCCCGGAGGGGAGGCCACTACCTAGGGAGGCGCTCTTGGAGAAGGACTAAAGTAGACAAATCTAGGAGACTAGATTCGGCGGTGTTGTTGTAGGAACAGTGCCCAGCACCAAATGTGCGTTGAATTACTGTCGAGTAGTTAGTCGCCGAGATCATGCCGGGGAAAACGGGAGATTATCCCATCCCTAACCCAGGCCCATTGAACATCCGGGCCTGGATGACTCCGCTGTCTGTCGTCCGAAATCGTATCGTCTAAGATCGATTACGTCTGTCAAAAGCTAGGCGGAATGCCCAAGATTTGAATTTGAATTTAAAAAAAAAGTCAATTGTCAAAGAGAAATTTTACCTAAAGGACTTCGTTTTAATCTTTTTCTCTTGAATGAGTGCTGAGTCTTCGCTTTCCGTTTTGGCTTCGCTGAGTAACACCGCATGACTGAAAAAAATAAATCTTATTAAGTACTTATGCTTCAACAAGTAACACCACAAATTATCATTTCTGCTGGCAAAATTTCCCCTCTGTATAGCGAGGCTAATACGTTTTTTCATATATTTATATGATGGTAGGCGTCCGGACGGGATGTCATTAATTCCAGTACTAGAGGCCGCGCACTGGTTTGGGATGCCACATGTGTTGACACACTCTGTCAGTCACATGTGATATCCAGCCATAAGAAACCTGGTGCCGCTGCAGAATCAGCCGCACGCCTTAAGCGCAACAAGTACGCGGAGATCATCATCAATCACCATTTCATTCCATTTGCAGTTGAAACGATGAAGAAACTCCACTTGGCGACGGGTGACCCTTTGAGTAGAGAATATCTTGTTCAAAGGGTCAGCCTCGCTGTTCAGCGGGGGAATGCAGCGAGTGTCCTCGGCACACTACGCCCATCGAATAGTCGTAATTTTATTTATTAATTTTTAGTTTTTATAATTTAGTTTTTAATTTATTTTATTTTTTAATCTTTGTACTTTACTCCGAATAAATACATGATACATAGTCTTATATAGTACACACAGCATTTATTATCACACATAAATTCACCAATAAAAAAGGAGAAATAAAAAACTTAATACTAATAATATTTTTCTGCCATTAAAAGCTAATTAAAAGTCTTCTCCTTCCTCTCCTCGACTATGGTGACGTGTGTAGCGTCGATCTCTCGGAGATGTTCCTAAACCATTCTGGTTACTTAACGCATGTATCCGGTTTATCTTTTATCTACGCAAATATGATCACATCTCTGAGTATCGCGCCAAGCTATTCGTTGTCGGAGGAATATAATAATTCTCTGTTTACTCTTTTCTATTCTCAATGTGCCTGCGACACCAAAATACCTCAAGGTTAGCTATCTTTCCTCATTTCGTAACAGATCTCTCCGTTCATCCCATAATTCTGTTCTATCTATCCCTTCTCATCACTCTAACTTTCAGTCTAACTCTTTTGCAGTAGTGGCCGCAAATCTGTGGAACAATTTGCTGGTAAAAATTCGACAAGAACCCAACTGATCACTTTTCAAAAACATGGTATACTCATATTATTTAAACAGTTCGTCACAGCATAAGAAGGTATCATATGTAGTGTATATAATATATTCATAGTATGTAGTATTGTGTACATATTAGTATGTATTTATCTATATAGATATAATATTTAGATTTTATTTAAATTAGGTAATCTGGTTGCACCTACCTCACAACACAAATGGTTCATGGTCCCAAAGGTTGGTTGCTAGAGAATGCCTGGCGGCATTAAGCCCGCTTCTTGTACATAGTGCAATAAAGTTTATAAATAAATAAAAATAATTACTTTTAAAACTAAACTAATACATATTAACAAAACTTACATAATACATTCAGAGAAAGTTCCTTAGACGCATAAAATACAGAGAGCACTCTCCTAAACAAAGTTACAAAGAAAGGTGTATCAGGCATCATTTGCTTCCGCTTTCAACCAGAAGGGATATTGCTGACATGTCGTACTTGATGAGACTGGCGAGAGGCGATGTAGATTGCATAGAACTCCTACCGCATATCACTCTCCGCGTCCCGAAAACTAATACCCATTACATATACCCTTTACACATTCCAAGCACCCATTCCAACTACAGGCAAAATTCATATTTTATTAGATCGAGTAAACTATTTAACCAGGAATGCAATGAACTTGATCTTTTTAATTTCAGCATCAATCTAGGCAAGCGTTACCTTGCCGTGTCACTTTTAGATAAATATTAATATTGGTAAATTGAGCAATGATAACTTGTGATTGGGCAAATAGTGGGATATAGATGGATAAATATTTCAGATATGTCTAATGTACATCACAATGTATAATGTACTATCTATTGTCAACTAAATCTAGGATACAAATATGTATACATACAGTTCTGTGGTGTGGTGGGGAGGGGCGTGTTGCTGGCGGATGGCCCGAGCTTATATGGGTTAAAGTGTATGTATTTATGGGTTTGGGTTGTCTGTCGGCAGTGCGTTTCTCTTTATTTTCGCTACATATTCGTACAAAAACCAGATAAATGCTTTTTGTGTGAACCTCTAAAGGCAAATTGTTACCATTCTGCCAATTATAATGTTAAGTGCTGTATGGTTTACCTAATAATATAAAATAAAAAAATAAAAACAACAAAAATATTTGTTTGAGTATTGGCTAAGTGTTCCCAAGGCCCATCGTCTCTTCCCCAAACGGCGCAAATTAGTTTCCTGTACCTACATAGGTTGGCATGTTTGCACAGCTTGAGGTTTTCAGCAGAAACCGGCGCGCTTTCTGCGCTTGACGAGGGCGCCTGAATGAGTGATGGGGCTAAGGTGTCTACACATGTCGCAACCTACACCAGGGACCTGCCAAGTTTCCACGGCCCAACGGTCATGCCGTCGGGTCTCTTGCCATCGGTCTGCGCAATCCCAGAGTGTTCTAGGGTCAGTGACAAAAGTCGTTGTTCCACGGGCTCTTCACACTGACACTGGTGTGGGTGGACAGTCCGGGCTCCGAGACGAAGGCAACCGCCATGGTCAATGTATTTCGATCAAGGTGTATTAATTAAGAATTGTGTAGTTTTTGCTGACTGTACATGCATGGTTTAGAGGTAATAAAATTATCCTCTCAACGTACACAGCGAGGCCGCGTTGTAAAATTCACTCAGCTTTTCGTTTTACTATCGAACGCTCGTTCATAATTTGGGCACTTGTTCCTTTGCCGACGATAAGCGACGAGCTAGTTGAGCTAAAATTATAAGTTTTTTTTATAACCTCAAATTAAACCCGTATATATAATCACATTTTAATTGAAGTCTGAATTGCACATATTAATTTCTGCTTTGAATTGAATTATATTCATCACTATATCAAGTTTAATTTGGTAAATTTATTACAGCCAGGAGTCAGCTGAAAATGGAACCCCTGCTACCAGATATACATCTCAATGCTCGAAAATATCCAAAACAGGTTTATCAGACATTTAAAATTTAAATTTAAGCTGTTTGATCGCCCATATGATGCCATGTGTCAAAATTTGCAACTACTTCATTTGGAAGTTCGACGCAAAATAACTGATGTCGCATATTTAATAGACATAGCCAACGGTAGTACTGAGTTGTTGGCTGGTATAGGACTGGCGAGTCCCAAGACCCATACGCAGGTAGAAGTTATACAAACATGAAAAAGTATCATCACGACCGTTTCGCTTTCGGGGTGGTCAGAAACCACGCTTATGAATAAGCGGATTCACATTTAGCCAACTTTACTATAAGCCAATCATGAGAAGTGGGCAAGCTCGTCGATGTCTCCATATTAAAACATTAATTAAATGTATCTTTATTTACATACCTCCAATTCTAAATCCACGGACTTAACCGCTAGACCACGGAGGCAGAAAACTTGAGCAAAAAGTAGTCTATCGCTTCCTAGTCGACAATGAAACAAATGCCTTACGCGGTCATAAATCGTAAAAGCGTGCAAAAAATTTACAACCATGTCGAGCTGAATTGCCGAGATAAGCTGAAATTTCGATAGCGTCGGCTATGACGACATAAATGGTTATTATAGTCTAGTAAAATTATAAATTCGACATTAATACATTTAGGTATTGAAATACCTATACAACACTTTGTTTTTGATTTTATTTCCAAAAATATTTACAGGTATATTCAATATTCATCCTATTTGCACACAAAAAAATTAGATGACAAATTTCTAAGCAATTCAAAAATTCTTTGTTGCACTAAAAATATTGTACATAGGCGGGCTTAATGACTAAGCATTTTCTAACAACCAACCTTTGGGAGTGTGGAGAGGTAACAACGGAGGGTGCAATTTATTATAATATACTAATATTACATATACTGAATAAATATATACATACCTAGAATATATATATATATATATTATAATTAAGTTAAATTAGTACACACATGGTTAAAGTAACAGTTTATTTAGAATAATAATGATAAGCATTCCATGGATTCACTGTTCGGATGCCAGGACCATCGTGTGTAGGACAGAGAGATGAGAAAAATGGTTTCTCATGCTTGCGACAGACTTATTGTCTGGGTTACAAAGGAGGGCTCCTTTATTTATTTTACTGTGCAACAAGACGCTCAATATCCACCATTCCCAAACCCAACCAAATACTGTGTGATTGTGTTATTTATTTAAAACTTTATTGCACGTTATACAAGGGGCGGACTTAATGCCGCTAGACATTATCTGACAGCCAAGCTTAGGGACAATGGGGACCATTTCAAATGTAAGGTAGGTGCAAATATTTATATATAATAATAATAAATAAATCTATATACATAATAATACAATGATATTACTAAATACATACTAATAACTATGATATATCAAATACTAATAATACATATACTACATATGATACCATTAAATAACTTATGAACCATTTAAATAATACGATGACACCATTTTTTTTAAAAACATTTTTCGGTTGGATTTTTGTCGGATTTCTACCGGTAGTTCAGTAGTAGTAGTGTTAATGCCGCCTTGGAATCTCGTTCCATAATTGTATTGATGATTCTTTCAGTAATGCAAAGATTTTGCTGGAATACCTCTTGCACTAACTTCTACTGCGTAAAGCCGAGTCTTGAGTCCGTTTCTGATTTTTTTTTCTGTGAGATTATTTTTTTGTTCGACTTCATGTTGAAATGTTAAGATGTGCTACAGCTAGTTCATCTGGGATCCTATAATGATTTTAAAATGACAATTATCCAGTCTGATGCGGCGCCAAGGATCGAGGTGGGCTTGCATTTAGTTTTCGTACTCTGCCCTTCCTTTACAAATGAGGTAGAAATTTCATTTGTAGTCAGTTCCTTTCTGGCAATAAAAATAATAAAAACATTCAGAAAATGTGAAAATGTTCGTGTTAATATACCTTTTTAAAATGTTCGTGTTAATATACCTTTTTAAAATGTTCGTGTTAATATACCTTTTTAAAATGAACAATAATTAAATAGGTCTCTCGCTCACTTCGTAAAAGAGTTTAACGAGTTGGTTTTTATCAAATTAATTTGCAATTTTCTAACAATGGACCGTATTTGTTTTTGTATTTTCCTTGTATACCGTTTTTTTTTTAAATCTGAACTCCATTGTTTTAAATAAGAGCGATAAAGGAGTCAAATGACATTTTGAAAAGCTTATTTTACGACCTAGCGCTTTCGTTCTTTATGGTTTTTATAGTAATAAATCGAATATTTTTTAAGTTTTCAATTATAATACCCGGAAAATTCTAAAAAAATAGTCTAGCGGTTATGTCCGTGGATTTAGACTGGGAGGTACCCGGTTTGATTCCTGGTCGGGACACAAAAATATTTATTAATGTAAATAAAGATACATTAAATTAATGTTTTAATATATTTGTGATATTTCTCGAGTTTGGTACGCTGGAGACATCGACGAGCTTGCCACTTAACTTAAATTAGTTCCGTTACTCGATCATAGATATTTTAGATGCACAAAATAGCCTTAAACAATAACCATAAGATTTGCCATTGGCTCAATTATTGCTGTCTAATGATCAAGCCAAAAAAAGTATTGTCTTGTCAAAAGCGCTTTTGACCGACAATAGGCTGATTTACAAATGACAACTTCCTTTTTAATTTTATTGCGTAACAAGACGCTTAACATCCACCATTCTGCTCCTCTTCCTATCGCACCGAATACTATATGATTCCGTTAATGGAGTCTTGGAATAAATAAATCCATTGACATGCTCATTTTTTTCAATTCTTGAACCTTGTGACCTTGCTTCCACCTGATGGTACCGTGACGAGCGAGGTCCATGAATGTTAGCAACTGTAATCAGACACCTTTGACTGACATCAGTCCCTAACACTATGGCTTGACTGAGCATAACGGCAATTGGAGCCTGATCCCGAAACGTGTGGATACACTTTACTGGGTTTATACTTCCCCGCCCCGGCAGACTGGAGAAATTACCACCATCAGTCCGTCTACCACCTCTTACAAGTTCAATAAATACATGACGTCACACCACTAACGTGTAACGTAATGGAGTTGCCCGTGCACTACAAGTGCTCATCCAGTGTGCCCTCGCCTTCAGTCGACCAAAGATGGATGCGAGAGAACTATTTCAATTTGCGAAAACTTCCCGCGTAGCTTAGGTACGTCGAACCGAGAGAAATGGTGAAAAATTTGTAATTCCAACAAGGTTTAGCACAGCTTAGACCGTCCAGCCGCTCTGTTTTGTTTCTTAAGCGCAAACGTTATATAATGGAATCCGTTAACTATATATAGTATCACGCTATTAAAGTTGATATTTGCACGGCCGCTGTCAAGATCAAGCGCTTATAGAATCGAGAATTAAATAATATTTTGTAATTACGACGCTAGGTGGCGCAGTTGTATGAACCTTAAATCCTACAAAGGTCGGTTCAAACCCACCCGGCATGTACCAATGAGAAATACACTTTTCTTACGTACATTTGTCATAGATTTACAACACCACCGTTGCCTTTTCGTGCCTCGGAGAGCATGTTGAGCCGTCGGTCCCGGTTCCACTAATACCAACTTGTGAAATCGTGAATACTTTGTCATAAAAAAATTGACATCATATCCTCGCCAAGCCGTCTGGCCAGCGTGGCGAGTGTAAGCCAAATTCTCCAGTTCTGGAAGGCCTATCTCCAGCAGTGGAGGTCTAGGACTCTGTGTTCTAGGGGCTGTAATGAATGAATGAATGAATTACGACGCAATCTCTGACGTAAATAACGAAATCCACTAATTACGTTTGCGACTAAGTAACAGAATAGGGCTGCAGTCCGCATGAGGCTGCTCGTCCATTATTTACATATTATTCATTTACCATTTCCACAGCTTTAAAGTACAGACTAATTGTGATTTGGCAAACCCCAGAATTTATTTTATTTATTTATTCATTCATTTCCACAACATGTTTCATAAAGGTTAATTATATAATTGAGTTTATACATTGGCCAAATTAGGAAGCATACTTTATTACTTATTGATACAGGTGTCAAAGAAGGATTAAAATTAACCAAAAAATGCAGAAAAACCATTTAGCAAAAAAAAGGAATAAATTAATTAATATATCCAATATTAAATTTAAATTTAAATAAATTAAAGAATTCTTGGTTACCCTACCTATAGAAAAGTATATCCTAACAGGGGTTAGGTATTATCAAAGTAAAATGCAGGAACTAATGCCAAAATAGCGCGGTGATGGCTCGGTTATTATATAAATTGTAATCGATGCGATGTCGCTACGATAACGCGTCAAACCGTGCTGCCTACTCTCAATTAGTTATTATAGTGAACCGTTCCTTTACAAGGAGATACTTGAATATTGAATTAATACTTTCCGACTGATGCTATGAAATGCGGTTGCTTTAAATGAACGGAACTTATGATTGAATATTTTCAATGTACTGTCCGCAAAATGATCGCTGGATTTAATTTATTGGGTATATTTTTATTTTTCTGAAGCACACTTAAAACTATCTGGTTGAGCTTTCAGGAGTGGACTGTATATTTATTAATAAATAAGAATTATAATATCTTGGTGGTTTAATGGATCTAATTTTGTGTTGATTACGTTTAGGGCTATCCCAGCTGAAATCTTAGACAAAGACATACAACTTGGGGGAACAAAGATAGGCACTCACAAATCTCGAAACACACTATTTCCAGCTTGGCCAAGCACTGCACAAAACTTCAATTATTATTATTATTTAGTCGTTTGGTTGGATTCAATGATGAATTACAAGCTCGGGCATGCGAAACGTTATCAGTTTATCAAAGCTAGACACGACCAGCTCGCATCGCGGTCGCGCAGATCTAGATTGGAAGAGAGCTTGCAAATATTCAAAAACTTTTGGGTATTCGAATCTTTTTCGACTACTATTCGAATTATTTCAATACATAGATAATAAATCCACAGTATTTCTAATGACGTATTTGTTCAAAATATTATTGAAAAAAAATCAATTTCGAGGCAATATTAGATACACACTTTCCCTAATATTATCTTGTGTATATAATATAGTAGTAGTTTGTAGTTTTTAAAAGACATAACAGCGCGTCTTGTCGTCTCCTCCGGTGACAAGAGGGCTGGCTCTTTCTTCGTCCAAAGAATCAGTATTGCGATTTAGCGGGGTAATGCAGCCAGCGTTTTGCCACCATTCCGCGCGGACGGGACTTATATCAATATCCTTAGTATTAATATTAATTTTATTTTATATTCTGTAAATATTTTTTCTTATAATATAATGTGTTGCTATAATATTTATAATAAAATCAACAACCACTAACATAAATAGCTAAGGCAATTACTTATTAGTTCTGGAATTCTTAAAGTGGTCATTTGCGTAATTTACAAAATATTACATAATATGTTTTATATTTCAATAATTTTATTAAATCCGATTCGATATCGTATACAGTGACGTTTTTAAGGCTTAAGAAAGTGGCCAAATATTCGAATATTCCAAAATTTATATTTGAATATTCGTTTCAGAAAAATATTCGAATAATTCGAATATTCGAATGCAAGCTAATGAAGGTGGCAAGAGATAGCGTGAAGTGTCGAACATTGGGGGAGGTCTATATCCAACAGCGGAGAGACACAGAGTGAAGATAGTGATGATTAAACCTCCGTTCCATTCTCAGTAAATTATTTAATTAGATTATCAATTATATTGTGGAGTAGTGCTGTCACTAACAATTGCTCTTGTCCGTGATTCGTTATGTCAGCGAAAATAAATCGGTTCATCACGTGGTCATTGCATAGACCTATATTTAGAATACAATAAAACCTTAAGTAGTGGAAGGCGCCGACAAAACAAACCGTTTTTAGCTCTGCGACAAATAAAACGCTTTTCTTAATAAGAACAACAACTGCAATCACTAGTCACAGAAATGAAAGAGGGGTGAGCAGAAAAAGGACTCCGTTTGAATGCGAGAAAAACCAAGGTTTTGCCAACCAACCTTTGAAAGAAGAAGGGTAAATAAAGATTGATGATGAAACTCTAGAACAATTTAATGAAATTATATATCAGGGCAGTGTTTTCACTGCGGATGGAAAGTATGATGTTCAAAGAAGAGTGAACGCAGGAAATAGTTCCAACGGTGCCCTAGGGTCACTGATCGCCAGTCGAAATATTAGTGACAAAGCTCGCCATACAAAATGCCATGCAGTAGAAATGAGGTCGTTGCGTCGGATATGCGGCGTCACTTTGACGGACCGCATACGTAATGAACAAAAAACGCAAAATGGTAGGTATGAAAGAAAGCATAGGGACAAAAATAAGGAAAGGCATGCTCCGATGGTTCGCGCATGTTGAAAGGATGAGTGAAGAGAGATTGACGAACCAGATATATAATGCGAAAGTTGTGGGTAAAAGAGGCACTGGAAGACCAACACTCAGTTATTACGATTAAATAAACAAAACAATAGCTGAAGGTGCACTAAAAAGCCATCGAAACAAAAGAGCATGTATGAAGAGGTTGATGAATGTCGAAGAAGCGATCATCGTGACAAGTGGCGCTCAATTGTCTCTGCCTACCACGCAAGGGATTTAGCGTGATGATATGTATGTATGTATATTGTCTTAATAAGGGTAGGTAAGACTATTGTAAAAAATATTTTGTTTTATATTTCATCAGAATACCTAAATTATGATTATTCGTTTTAATTAACGAAATCAATTATATTTTAATAAAAATAAATACATTATTTTTGAGATATTGGAACGTTACCAAAACATTAGTTAGCGTGAGTGACGTCACTTAATAGTCATCACATCTAGATCACAGAGTTCTACATTTCCACAGTTGGAGATGGGCCTTCCAGAATTATCTGGAGAATTAAGCCTACACTCACCTACCCACCTACGGGTTGGATTCCACGAGTTGGTGTTCGTGGAAATGGGACCAACGGCACGGGAACGGTGGTGTTATAAATCTATGACAAATATACGTAATAAAAATATTGTAATTGCCATATACGTAAATCTGCTTAATTAAATTGTTTTTCTGAGTATTTGAGCACAAAGTAAAAGAAACTTTAATAAATTGGAACCAACTGTAAGTTACGTTAACTTAGTTGTTTATTTACTATTACGTGACGTCATTCGACAGTCATTTGCAACTACAGTGTTTCTGAGCGTAAATTCAAACACGATATTTAAAAGCATATTTTCAGACCCCATAAAAAATCTATAGATAGCTAAAAGATAAAAATTCTTTATTTGCATAAATGTTAGTCTAATTTACAGGTCTTATAGTAAACTAACTTAACGTAACAACATTTGCCAAGTAAATTGGCGAGCAAATATATCAAACAAAAATATATTTTTTAAAATTTTAAATAAAATATGTCTAAAAACTTACATGTAGGTATTCATACAACATTGCCAGCTTAAACTTTAGGTATTACAATTGGTTAGGTAATTTATTATAAGTTCGTATACACATAATTAGGCAATTTTTATTACATTTAGTTTTCTTAGAATTTATATCTACAATAAGATCATAGGGGTTTCTCCTACTTCTAACGCTGAAATCTCCAATCTTTCTAAACATGTCGCTGTGTTTTCTAACAAATAAGCAGACATCCAAAATATAAAGAGATGGAAATGGCTATAAACCGAGCAATCTAAAAAGTGGTTTGCATGATTTTTTTGCCCAATAAACGCTCCACTCATGTCAGTCCATAGCGTAGCATAGAACCAATGTACGGGATTAACCGGGATTATTTTTACAAAATTGTCTATACTTAATATTTTAATACAATGGGATGGTTTGATGTTGTTTATGTCTATGGGAGAGTAACTGTGCAAAAACAGACTGCTGATGAATCTGTCTACTCCATCATACGCCGCATGTTTCCACGAATAAAATAATTATTGTTACACTACAAAGCTTGCTTAATTGTAACATTGCACACCCACAGTTTCTAGCTTAAGTCACGTGATTCAAAACAAGAAAAGTGAACCAAATCGCCGGTAGAAATTCGTCAAGTGCCCAACTGATCCCTTTTCAAAAATATGGTATATTCACTTCTTTTTATCACATGCTTCGCTATTTCTAGCATACAAATATTTATTTAGTCACATGACTTTGACGAGCTTAGTGTCTAGGTATTCTTTTGTCGAATAAAAACATTTATTAACCAGCATTTGTTTGACTCCTAATTTGATTCTTAATAATTATTTGAACAGTTCCTCACAGTGTTAGTAGATATTATATGTAGTATATATAATATATATATATATATATAGTATGTAGTATTGTGTACATATTAGTATGTATTTGTATGTATAGGCGCGGTGGTGGCTCGGTTGTAAGAACGCGTACCTTAAGTCCTACAAAGGTCGGTTCAAACCCACCCGGCATGTAACAATGAGAAATACACTTTTCTTACGTACATTTGTCATAGATTTACAGCACCACCGTTCCCGTGCCTCGGAGAGCACGTTAAGCCGTTCCAATAATGCCAACTTGTGGAATTGTTAATAAATTGTCATAAAAAATTGACATCAAGCCGTCTGGCCAACGTGGCGAGTGTAGGCCAAATTCTCTAATCTGTAATGTAATGAAATACATGTTTTTCATATTTAATTTGTTTGTGATATTTCTCGAGTTTGATACACTGGAGACATCGACGAGCTTGTCATGATTGGCCTATAGTAAAGTTGGCTAAATGTGAATCCGCTTATTTATAAGCGTGGTTTCTGACCACCCCGAAAGGCAAACGGTCGTGATGATACTTCACTTTTTACTAAAATTTAAGGTTTAAATAAATAATGTTTCTTGGTATTTGCGATACTATGAAGTAGGCGCGGGGTCATATGTATCTAGCATAAAAAAAAAACAAAGTAACTAATTCCGCTAGACATCGCGTATACGAGGGATTACGGCCGTAATTATATTATAATATATATATATATATATATATAATATATAATAAAGCCAATTACCGTACAGTAAGGCAATTCCCAATGGCTCTTCATTATGTGTTCCTATAAAACAACACAATTCGTAATTTGGAATATTGCAATCTGAATTTATGCACAATAAGCGAATCGAAAATTCCCACGTGAATAAATTAATATATTACGCGTTTATATTTATCATCACGACCGTTATTTATTGCGAGGATAAAAGCTTTTTTTATATATACTTGCACAACATGTGACCTTGCGACCACCTGATAGTAAGTGGCTCGTGACTGACACTATGCGGCTTGACTGGGCATGACGGCAATTCGAGCCTGATCCTAAAACGTGTGGATAGACTTTACTGGATTTATCGACAAGAACCGTGGATACTCCCTAGCCCCGGCAGACTGCCAGCGTGGCGAGTGTAGGCCAAATTCTCCAGATATATGTTCTGGAAGGCCCATCTCCAGCAGAGGTGTAGGACGCCGTGTTCTAGGGGCTGTAATGATGATGATGATGATGGCGCTGTGACCTATTCGTGCTAGTATAAAAAAAGACGGCTTGGCGAGGAAATGATGTCATTTTTTTTTTTGACAATTTATTAACGATTCGACGAGTTGGTATTAGTGGAACCGGGACCGACGGCTTAACGTGCTCTCCGAGGCACGGGAATGGTTGTGTTGTAAATCTACGACGAATGTACGTAAGAAAAGTGTATTTCTCATTGGTACATGCCGGGTGGGTTTGAACCGACCTTTGTAGGATTTAAGGAACGCGTTTTTACAACCGAGCCACCACTGCGCCTAAAGTTATTATTATCGTACAATTCATATCAATTGCCCCATCCATATTGAAAAGGCGACTACAAATTTTGTTAAATGGGGTACTTGCGATCCGTGCAAACAGCTGGCCGGATAGATTTGGAATGTTTGCGAATTCTGCTATTCATACGTTGACTTAATGTACACTGGGCATTTATTATAAACTCAATTTCACAAAGTACTAAGGCGGATAGACATTCTATACTGGTTAAACCATTTGACAACTAAAGCAGTTACGACAAGATAAGGCAGGTACGATCAAAACTAACAGAGAATATTAGGCATCATAAATAAATTTGTGTGCCAAAAATGGTGGAGTATGTGAGCTATTTAAAAACTATGTACACATTTACCATATGCCATGCAAATAATTAATATTTTATTTTATCAATATAGGTATGTATGTACATTTTAAATTTGACTGTCCAAAAACAATCAGCAATATAACTTAATAATTAAATGGCTCCCTTTGAGCCTATAAAAGCATTCATTATTCATTACAGCCCCTAGAACACAGCGACCTTGATCTCCACTGTTGGAGATGGACCTTCCAAAACATATATTTGGAGAATTTGGCCTATACGCTGGCCAGACGGGTTGGCGAGGATCTGATGTCATTTTTTTAATTACAATTTATTAACGTTTCCACAAGTTGGTATCAGTGGAACCGGGTCCGACGGCTTAACGTGCTCTCCGAGGCACGGGAACAGTGGTGTTGTAATTCTATGACAAATGTACTTAAGAAAAGTGTATCTCTTATTGCTACATGCCAAGTGGGTTTGAACCGCTCTTTGAAGGATTTTAAGGGAAGCGTTCTTACAACCGAGCCACCACCACGCCAATAGAAGCATGCCAACGTTTAATCCAATTTTCTATAAACTTGTTGACTGCCCCCGTGGTCTAGCTTAAGGCCGTAGATTAAAACGCGGAGGTGCTGGGTTCGATTCCTGGCTGAGAGCACAAAACTATATATTTTATTTATTTATGCCATTTTTCTAGTTTGGTAGACGTCGACGAGCTTGCCACTTGTCACGATAGACCTATAGTAAAGTTGGCTAACTGTAAACTCGATCCTTACAAAAGCGTTGTTTCTCACCACACAGGGATACGGTCGTGATGATACATTACATTTTTTTTTGTGTAAGCCACGGCTAAGATGGCCTTCAGTTCCTTAGCTAATTACTTTTTACGCTTCAATGGACTCATTGTATGAAAAAGTCACAAAAAGCCAAATCTGACATTTACCGTGGCTGAGTAGACTCTCGTTGCGTGTTTGGCCAAAAAATCAGTAACAATCATGCTGGAATGTGTCAGCGTATTATCGCGGTGAAAAATCCATTAATTAAATAATAAAATTCAAGAATTCAGATTAAACATTACTGGAATTTGCTAAGCTGCTA
Source organism: Tinea semifulvella (assembly GCA_910589645.1). Lineage (NCBI taxonomy): Eukaryota > Metazoa > Arthropoda > Insecta > Lepidoptera > Tineidae > Tinea > Tinea semifulvella. The sequence continues at coordinate 9,215,578 of OU342620.1, forward strand.
GTAGATAGATAGGTGAATTCTTTATTGCACAATAAACAACAACACATTTAAATATACATAGGTGAACTTAATGTCTTGTGACATTTTCTACCAGCTCACCTTTGGGATAGTGAGCAATGATTGTGGGTGCATTAAATTACTAATTTAAAATCGAGATTATTAATAAAAAATAAAAATCTCAAACTATTACTAGCAACTAAAGCTAAAATACTTAGCTAGTCTTCTGCTAACAGCTTACTCTTCGGACCACTTCGCTGCTTAGTCCTCCACTAACAGGAGTAGAATCATTCAAAATAATTTAAATTATGACGAGGCACAAATGCCTGTATTAGGTTTACGTGAATAAAGAAATTTGACTTTGAATTGTTTGCCAACAAATCCGGTCATTTACGACGAATTGCTTAACGTAGGCGGTATTGAGGGCATAGGGAAGCGACTTGTCAAAGAGCTAAATAAATAAATGTTATTTTTTATTGTTAAATGCCCGGTTCATACTAGGTCATTTAATACGAAGCTTTGCACCTGACGCTGCTAGCCATATGTCACTGGTCAACCTACGAATCTAGGTTGAATACCTATTTCCAGCAAAATTGCCTGAACTCAATTAACGGATGCGAAACGAAATTTCAATATTTTTTTTTATAATTCTTCTTAGTCGCTACGCTCTTGGCAGTATGGTCGTCATTTGAGTGCTAGTGGCACGCTTAACAAGCCGTCGCCACTCACCACCACTCACTCAGGTACTCACCAATGTTTCAGTCATTTTGGACGCGCAGTTGTTATTTGACAGTCGTTTGAGTGAGTATTTTTGTGAAAATGGAAAAAATCGAGTATCGAGCTGTCATAAAATATTTGTTTTTAAAAGGTAATATCCTACGCAAATCAAAGATGAGTCGGACTCTGTGTATGGGGAAATTTACCATAGTGAAGTCAAAGTCAAAATATCTTTATTCACGTAAACCTATTACAGGCATTTATTAGTTTCCAAAGCAAGGTGGTCCAATAAGTAAGCTGTTAGCAGAAAACCAGCAGCTTAGCAGATTCCAGTGACCTGTTAATGTTTAATCTGAGAAAGGAATCTGCAAGAAAAAAATAACTATACCAGATTTACAAAATAAAACATATACAGAACTGCACCACAACGATCAATTTATAACCTTTTAGAAATATTGGGCAGCTGAATTTAAACGTGGCCGTAAGAGGGAGACGATGAACGTTCGGGACGTCCAATAACTGCAACTACTGACCTGATTACTATGTGCATATAAATTATACATACTAATTCGTTTGACGTTAAAAAAATCCTTAAAAGCTTTCAGATTGCACTAAAGCAAACATAGGTGTTGATTTAATAAAAAGCCGAGGTAAAGGATTTTTTTGTTATTTCCCGATATTAGACCGTACGCCCACCTGATGGTAAATAGCGCGCAAGGTCCATGAATATTTGCAACTGAAATGAGTCACTTATGATTGACATCAGTCCCTAACACTATGCTGGCTTGACTGGGCTTTAAATTCCTTGTTTAAAAAAATAATAATTATTAATTGACACATCGATGAGTTTTTAACTTATGATGGACAATAATGGACATACAGTCTCATTACAGCCCTTAAAATAATTGTTTGCTCGCAGCTACTTTTTTTTTTTTTTTTTTTTTTTACATCAGGAAATCCCTACCGGATACCCCCCCCCCCCCCCCCGAGTCGGGGGACAGGGGGGAGGTTATGTCGGGCTCGCACCGACTAAAACCTGATGGTGTTCCTCGAGACGCCTTGTGTTGATGGCGGACGGCGGGGAGCAATATGCAAACGACCACCGCCCGCCGGCATCGCCCGCTAGTGTGCGGGCGCCTTCATGGCGAGGAGGGAGAGAGAGAGCGAGTCTCCTCCCTCGCCTTCGGAGAGGCGCGCGGGAACAACCGCGCGCGCCGTCTCGTGGGGTCCTATGTGAGCGATGTCACCCCCGTGACACCGCTCGGGCCCCTCAGGTGGGCAGGAGGGCAGCGTACTGCCGCCTCCTGCGCTGTCTTCTCCTCTGGCGGAAGGGAGGGGCGTTCGGGTCTTCTTCCCGCTCCCGTTCCGCCGCCTCCTTCTGGAGCATGGCGTGCTCACACTTTGACTACCGATGGTAGCGAGAGATCGCGTCCCACCTGATTGACGAGGACACTGCGGAGCATGCTCATCGCGGAGAAATGCTCTAGGACATGTTGCGCAGTGTCCTCGACGTTATCCCGACATGATAAACATGTGGTGGTCGGCTCTCGTCCGATGCGACACAGATATCTGCCGAAGCAACCATGCCCCGACAGTATCTGCGTCGCTCGGTAGGAGAGCGACCCGTGCCGCCTGTCCACCCAACTTTTAAGGATGGGTCGGACTGCCTCGACAGTCCTGCTTCCAGCCGTGGCATATCTCAGCCTTCTTCTCCACCGCTGCAGCAGGAGCTGTCGGGCGAGGAGCTTCCGCGCGCGTGCTCGCAGCTACTTGCCCAGATTGTCCTGTACTACCCACACTACCTTAGTTGTGTACCATAGCTAATAGTTGTTATTTGTTTTATTTTTCAAAAATTTCCTATTTTATTTTAACTTTTGTTTTATGTTTGTAGTCCATTTACTGTAAATTATAATTGGCCCTTTATTTTTTCAATTACGTTTTTCCAATTTTGTTACTATTGACGGAATCATACAGTATTTTGGTTGGGTAGGGAGAGAAGTAGAATGGTGGATGGTGAGCGTATTATCGCGCAATAAAATAAAAAAAAGGGAGGCCTCCTTTTCTTAAACCAGCCTATTGTCGGTCGCAAACCCGAGACACCTTTCTTTTCATCTCTTACCCACACACGATGGACCCGGCACCCGTACGGTGAATCCATGGAATGCTTAGAAATTTGTCTTCTCTCGTTGGTTATTCTTTAATAAATAAAACTCAGAGTCTTACACCCGTATTTTAAGACGTTTCCTCAACAGTCCCTCCACTCAACCATTCCTTCCAGCTGTCAAACGAGTTCCTTCAAACCTCGAAATCCATATTTTTTGTTGTAAACTCAAAACCTTAAAATGTTTACTATTACCATTTTAAATATTTCCGGTAATCGGGACAAGTTTTTTTTTCTGACAACAATAAAGAGTGCGTTTCCGAATTTTAAATAGGTATTATTTTTATCAGAATTATGAGTACCTACTATACGCTCTAGCACTTTTGCACACCACCTTCTTGCCAAGACTAATAGGGACAAGATCAAAATTCAGCATACATATCGCTCAGAGTGGTCTCCCAAGCGCCATGGTTCGTGCGTAATTCCGTCATAGCTCGATATCTGGAGTTGCCTACTATTGAAGAGTTTGTCGTCGGCCTGACTACAGACATTTCAAGCATCTCCAGAATATCGCTCCGACTTGCGCTCGGCTCCCCAACGGGAGACCACTTCCTAGAGAAGTGCTCCTGGAACTAAAGTAGCCGAACACAGACCCCTCAGTTCGTGAGCCACAGGCGCTGTTATACCAGTAACACTGCCCAGCACTAAAGGTGAATCACCAGCGGGTATATACTCGCTGAGATCCTCCCGGGGAGAACGGGGGAATGTCCCCATCCCCAACCCAGGCTAACTAGACATCCGGGCCTGGACGACCCCACTGTCTGTCTGGCATTTAAGTGTGTCTCTTTCATATTATAAACTAAAAATACATATAATAAACTAAAAAAATTACAATACCTAAATAAAAAATGTCCTCAAGAGACGTCCCATCAGAGACAGTCCCAAGAAGACTGTCAACATTTCCCCTCCGTATAGCGAGGCAGAAATAATTGCCAGCTTTTCTGTCTCTAGATTTCTTCATCAGCCGTTTGGACAACTCATTGGCCCCAGAGGTTGGTGTAAAGGTTCTCAGCAGAAAACACCGCACTGCGAAATGGGGCTAATGTGTCTACACATGTCGCATCCATCCAGAGACCAGTCAAGTTTCCACGGCCTAAATGTCATGCCGTGCGTCGGGTCTCTTGCCGTCGTCGGTCCGCGCAATCCCACAGGGTTCTAGGATAGCGGGTACTCCAGCAGTGACACAAGCCCTACGAATAATATCGTTGAGAGCCGCGTGTCAAGGAATTCTGCCGGCACTTCTAGCACAAGAAAGCCATTAATATTATTTATTAATAATACAATAAAACATATTTAATATATTTCATAGAACGAAACAAAAAATTGTATTGCCAAAAAAACTTATTCCAATACAGCATTGTAATAATATAACAACGGCCCTCTTAGAATCGCAAATCATGTTTTTTGCTGACGCCAAGAAACAAATATATTGCGATTTGGCTCCTTCATTTTCTACGAAGGTATTTTATTGCTTTGGGCTCCTCCATAAATTTTGTACTCACTCAGAAAGAAAAAATAAGGTCTCACACGAAAGCTCACAGAAAATTGGCGGGAATATAGCTTATTAGTTTGTGTATTGCAATCTTATACTTATGTCAAGTGGCCGGGACTTTTATTGACAATTTAGCGGCCAACAACAAGCTCTCAAACCCGTATTCCTAACCACACCAACTCAAATAATTATGTCACTACGTCGGACTGCTGCGTAACTTTTAGGGACCAGATACGCATCGGCGAAATACGAAAAGTTAAGGATGTCGATGAAGCAAAAGAGAATATATCGTGATCGTGACATCATCATAATTATCAGACTGTGTCTCTTCAATGTGACACAATCTTCACTCCCCAAAGACTCGCCACTCCACGGGATCATTTGCAACCGTCATCCGTCCCCCACCTCTAACCTTCTTTAGGTTATTCGTCTATCTAGCGGAGGTTTGTCCCACTCTGCGTCACTCTAGAATCCGTTTGCCTCTTCGTCGTCGGCAGTTCTGCGGCAGATGTGCCTGATCAATAGTCGTTCTCTAAAGAAATTCAACCTACCATCAGAGAAGTTCCTAACACAGCTCTCTCCATAGCTCGCTGAGAGACCTTAAACTTGTGGATCAGATTCCGTGTCTGTAACCACGTGTCAGTTTCATTACGGTTAAAGGCTTTTGTCTTCAGACGTTCATGCATATTAATTAATTAAATACTTTATTGAACTTTACTTAAAAGTATGTACAAAGGCGAACTTAAAGCCATTTCGGCTTTTTCTACCAGCTAACCTTTGGGAGAGTGAGACAGTATAAATATGTGGGGTGCAATTCTAACCAATAAACTACATAAATAGTATGTATACATAGACTACATAAATACTCAACTATATATACGTATTATAGAAGATATATATATGAAGATAATATATTATTAGGAAGTAGAAATTTGTGGAGTTAAAATATATTGTTCTGCTTGTTTAAAAAGAAAGTATTAAGTAGTACACATATATATTGGAAAAGCCCGTAATCGACCATTTAATTATATTTAATTGACCAGAGTATATACAGGTCAATTGTAGTAATATTTGGGTCAAAATATGAAAGGCGACTAGTTGATACCAACGTGATAGGTTACTTAAGGAACCCTCGTACTTTTCGCATTTAGTAAGACTTGGGTTTTAGTATTTTTTTGCTCTTTTACCCTTGACTATTATCTGCCCCCAAAGCATGGGCTTTCTTAAATCTTGCCTTGACTCAAATCTAGTTTAGTACGACGCACGTTTTTTTTTTATCCATAGACAAGTAATTAGTTTTATTTTATTTCAATTGTTTCCTTGCTTGGATTGTTTCAATTAAGGGTAAATTAAAAAAAAAATATTGACAATATATGTGATAGTGCGTGGTGGTGGATCGGTTATAACAATGCTTTACTTAAAATCCTACAAAGATCGGTTCAAGTCCCCCCACATGCCGAGGGACCAATGAGAAATACACTTTTCTTACGTTCATTTGTCATAGATTTACAATAGCACCATCCCCGTGCCTCGGAATGCACGTAAAGCCGTCGGTCCCGGTTCCACTAATACCAACTTGTTAAATCATTAATTAATTATCAATAAAAATTGACATCAGTGTGCTTAGTGTAAAATGCAAGTTTCGGAAAACGTAACTGCTGTAGTTACGTTTTTTATTTTACATTGCGTGTTATTGCAAGTTTGGCTATAATAACAGGCAATGAACATCGAAAATTCAGTAAATACTACTATAGTTGCATTTACGAAACTTCACTGTCACACTAGGCATACTGATCCTTGCCAACCCGTCTGGCTATCGTGGAGAGTGTAGGGTAAATTCCCCAGATATATTGTTCTGGAAGGTATTTTAGGGGCTGTAATTATATTAGATACAAAACTTGACACAGACGTTACGTTGAATAAAATATAAATATTTATGCAATAATTGAACCGGGTTCTTCAACATTGTTTTTCAACAATAGTTATATAGTGATCCAACGTGATTCCATACATTTTATTGTGTCCCAATGAATAAGAATATGAATAAAAAACTTAAATAATTTAATACAAAAAAGTGCAGCGCCATCTATGTGCAACATATAACATTTTTTTTATGTTACCATCACCCATCCAGATACGATATTATATTATTTGACGCAAGGAACTATACTAAAGCTTTGACGGGTCTGCCAAATATCCAAGATATAAGGTATAATTTAGCGTAGATTCTTATTCAGTAAGTCTTGTTTCAAGCGGTGTTATTTTTTATATATACTACCATGGCAAGCTTACAATATTAGTTCTCCTTGAAAGTAAAAATTGACATTTGACATTATTGCAAATGGCACAAACTTTCAACGAGAACAACAAATAGGTTGTACCAAACCAATTGTGGTAATTTGCCCAGTCTGACGGGGCGGGGAAGTGTGTTTACATGCATCATCCTGAGTGTCTGTATCCAGTTGCTAACACTAATGGACCTTGCGCGCCACTTTCAATCAGGTGGGAAGAAGGTCACATGTTCCAAATAATAAAACTAAAAAAAATAAAAAAATCAGCAACTTTGCTTAAAGGAGCAAAGTGTGATTTGTGGCAAGTCTGTAAAACTATTAATGAAATGAAATGAAATAATTTATTTGTCAGAAACATGGTAGGTACAGGGATGTAAATTATTATATGTAATTATATCACATGCTTCGCTATTTCTAGCATACAAATATTTATTTAGTCACATGACTCTGTCGAGCTTAGTGTCTAGGTATTCTTTTGTCGAATAAAAACATTTATTAACCAGCATTTGTTTGACTCTTAATTTGAACAGTTTTAGTGGCAGCTCCCTTATAGTAACTGGTATCTTATCAAATATCTTTGTTGCCATTGCATAACAATTTCGGCTATATTGAGTACTTTTATGCGCTGGAATAATTATTCTACTAGGATAACGCGTTTTAAAATTGCAATTATCCTCAAGAGTTTTAAAAAGTTCCGGGTGGCTTTTTACAAATAAACAGCATTCAAGTATATAGATAGAAGGAACAGTCAGTAATTTTAGTTTTATAAATAAAGGACGACAGGAAGTCATAGGAGGTGTGTTATAAATAGCACGAATGCATTGTTTTTGTCCAATAAAGATTCTATTTATTTCCACTGCATTGCCCCACAATAATATGCCGTACCTTATATTTGACGCAACATATCCATGGTATGCCTGAGGAAGGGCAGTTTTTTCGTTAGCTACTTTAGTTAATGACCGCCTTCGTGGTCTAGTGGTAACAAACGTTGCCGTGAACTCGGGAGGTCGTGGGTTCGATTCCCACCCGGGGCAAGTTGTACATTGTATAATTTGTCTCGGTCTGGGTGTTTATATGTATATATTTACAAAAAAAAAAAAAAGTATAATATGTAGTTTATCAACCATCTAGTTTCCATAACACAAGCCTCGTAGCTTACCACGGAAACTAGATGGCGCTGTGTGACCTGTCTGGAAATATTTATTTATTATTATTATTTATTATTATATTAATTATTACCCGGGTCAAATAGCTAGTACAAAATGAAGCAGTTACTTGTATACAGGCGTAGTAAACTTGTAGCGATAATGTTACGAGAAATAAATTGAATTTTCTCAAACATAAATATTTCTTACGTATTCAGTCACTACAAATTGAAAATACGAGAACAAACGTAGGCAATATCATTTTAGGAAATAAACGATTTTTTTGCCCACGCAAAGGGTCAGGTCCTTTAATAATATGGAATCCTTTCAGGTGGCCATGATGGATTATCATTATACCTTTTCCTTTTACGGTTTTCGTACCTAGACGTTATTGTTTTTACACTAGCGAACAATGTACACGGATCACTAGTAAAAGCCTATCATGGATTTGTGAGTTTAGAGCAGCAAATAATCTCATTTTACCACTGTTTAGGACCCAAAAAAAGTGTATTCAAATCTTGGTTATTGTCAGCAGTAAAATAATAAAAAATATTTAAAAAATATAAACAAACATAAGTTAGGTAATCATGGTTGGACCGTAACAGGTAAGCTAGCAGATTTATGTGTGTTATAATAGCATTATTGTCATAAACAAGGTAATTGTAACTTAATAACTATTTAATATAAGATCGTGGCTGTAAATAGGCCGTGTCAACTAAATATAAATTCGTGGCTGTAAAAGGGCCGAGTCAACTTACAACCTAACAATAATAATAAATATCAAATCTTAATACTAATTCGTGGCTGTAAAAAGGCCGTGTCAACTTATAGACATAAAATAAAATAAATAATATTAACTATAAAAAAGAAAATAGTTATTTAAATTAGAACATGAATTAAGATTTTAAGCCAAGTACTTCTATGCAATAGTATCTTTCTTTAGAGCGATAGCTGGATTAAAGCAAATAGAAAGCTGGAGACCTGTTTTTATAAAATTAAAACTATTAACACTGATATGTCAATACATTTAGGAGGCTTGTAATCTAGTTAAAGAATGTCCATTTTGTTTCAAAATTAAAGAAAATACACATCCACATAGTGTATGTAGTATAGATGTGTATATATATGTAAGTACTATTAGTATGTAGTATATATATTATTAATTAATATAGTTATTATTTAATAATGATCAGTCTTAATTACGTCTTCGCACCTACTACTCGATGTAAGTTATACTTTTTATTGTCCCAAAGGTTGGCTGTCAGAGAATATCTAGCGGCATTAAGCCCGCCCCTTGTACATAGTGCAATGAAGTTTTAAATAAATAAATCCACGCAAATGTCGCAATAGATTTGAAGTGTATTATATACTGTTTAAAATAAATTTATTTGACATATTGGCAAACAAGGGTTACTATAACATTTTTTTATTATTTATTGTTGTATTATTTTACTATTGACATAATACTAGTATTGTATTATTAACATTATGTAACTTGTGATATATTGTATTTTTTAGATTTATTGGGGATTTATATATTATTATTATTTTAATTTCAATACCAAAACTGATGTACGGGAATTTAAATTAGTTATTTACAAATATTTATATACCTGATAAAGGTTGACTTTTGTAGCACACCAATATTTTACCACCCTTTATAAATGTAACAAAAGTTTATGAAAAAATGATTGAATTTGCTTTTTTGAAAAAGCGCCAGAATTAGGCCTCTCGAAGTTTTCCAAATTAATAAAATGTTCTCGGGCAGGAATTGAACCCACAAACACCTACAAGTGCATGCAAATTTTGCTGAGTTTTAAAAATTTAGGACTTTGCCTCCAAGTGTATTTTGGGATATATTTTTTTGTAAAAAATTGGTGAGTTACTATTGTGCTCATGCTTAGCTACGGCGTAGTCATCATAGATACGTAAATTTCCTATACTATTTCCATTTCTTTATTTTATCGATGACAGATCTAGTTTGATAGTTGTAGTGTTGTGGCCAAATAAGTAATGATATCGATCATAACAAGAGATAATTGACTGGCTCCAACGTCGTGGCGAAAATGTGGATAATACTTTATTAAAAGTACAATTAGTGAATATTTTAAAATCGAAAAAAGGCCTCCATAAAAGATATGTTATCGATAAAATAGCTGCCGAATGTGGTTATGGGTTCTTCGACTTCCGCCGTATCATTGCCAGTACAATGCTATAGAACTAATATGGGCACAAATCAAAGGACACGCCGCTAGAAACAATACCCATCCCCCTTTTAGGGCAAACAAGATGTTAGATTTATTAAAAAATGCATGTGCGGAAGTAACTGCTGAAAACTGGGAAAGTATTATGAGAAGAACCCAAAACACTATATAATCGGATTGGGAAATTCATGTGGCATTCGATAATTTAGAAGAACAGGAACTTATAATAAATGTTGGGGAAAACTCATCGAGTGACAATCATCAGATTTTGATTAAAATAAATTAAAATTACCTGACGTTATAATTATTTCGTTTCATTGTCGAGTACCTACCTATACCTACTTATTTTACAACAGCTATACTTATTACAATAGGCATGGTGACAGTGGTAAAGAATCAATTCATTAAAATATCGCTATACATAAAAGATGATAAAAAGGCATACCTTAAACATGTCAAAAGATAATTCGCGTTCTGCAACCCCGGAATTATTAGTTTTCGCGATCCGATCTTAAAAGACAGTGGCGTCGTTCAGGCTCAGATGGCTAATTTATTTATTTTATTTATTATTAGGTGTGCAAACAGATTCCAGTCGGTTGCAAATTTGAGTTCGTTTAATTTACACTTGGACTAGACTGGAATCCAAGCAGCACACACAACATGCAAATTATAATAATTAGAAGACAAATTACACAAATTAAATTCAAACATAATCAAAATTCAATAATAATAAATTCCTTATAAAAATACAAATATATTTTTTAACAAAATATACATGCACAACGTAGATACAGGTAATATAACAATGATTAAAAAAAATATATATATATATAGTTAGTAGTAGTCCAGGGTTAAGTATATGGACGTTTCCCCGTTTTCTCCGACTGGATTTCAGATAGTTTTTGATATCATAAACACGGATGTCTTGGTTCCACTACTTAAAAAGTGGTTTCCTATTGCGAGACAGTGCACAACGGAGCATATTCTAGAAAGACTTGAAGTGCCTTTGTCGGTCTGATAAACTCCGCAATAGTAGGCATCTCCAGGTCTCGAGCTGGATCTATAGAACAATATTGGGTTTGTTTGTAAACGAATGAAATAACTTACAATTTTTTTGCAGTATCACATTGTCGTTACTTCTTTTACACTTGAAGTCCTGGACGATGAAGTTGGAGCCGTGACGTGGTGTCTTATTCCTGCAAAAAAATAATTTTGTTTACAATATCATAAAAAAAAAATTAGAGCGAACCCAGATCGTAACAAACGTGTTCTGTTACTTAGTCGCAAATGTTATTAGTGAATTTTGTGATTTATGTCAGAGATTGCGTCATAATTACAAAATATTATTCAATTCTCAACTCTATAAGCGCTCGACCTCAGCGGCCGTGCAAATAACAACTTTAATAGCGTTATATATATGTATATAGTTAACGGATTCCACTATATAACGTTTGCGCTTAAGTAAAAGAATTGGGCTAATGGTTTTTGCTATTAATACGCCACTGCTTTAATAAACGTAAAATCAAGAGAACATGAATCCTGTATATATTTAATTATATTTTTTATTATAGATATGTATTATTATATGTATAGTTATGTAGTATTAGTATGTATTGTTTCACAACTCCCAAAGGATAGCTGGTGGATAATGCCTCAATGGATAAACCTCGCCTGTGCACATTAATTTTAAGTTATTTTACCTTTTGTGCAATTAGGCAGTTTTATTATTATTATTGGTTGTTGGAAAGGTATTTTTACTGTATGCGTGATTTTCCTACAAAACAAAGAAATAAAGATATTAGACCGTAATATTGTATTTTAAAATTTACAGGTCATCTTTTAAAAAACTGGTGTATTCACACTTCTTAAATAGCTCCTGACAGCGTTAGTAAGTAGTATATATGTATGTTTATGTATAATAATGTGTATTATTAGTATGTGGTATATTGATATTATGATATATATGAAGATATATAATGTAAGTATATATCAATCATATTAAATTAACCTTTATAATTATAGTATTATTATTATTTCTATGATTGCACCTAAAATTGTTCAAGTTTGTCCCTAAGGTTTGGCTGTCAGAGAATGTCTTCGGGCATTAAGTCCGCCTTTGTACTTTGTGCTATAAAGTTTTTTAAATAAAAATAAATAAATATTTAATAATATGATATGTAGGGTTTGGTGGTAGCAATTACAAATTATTTCATTAGGTTTAATTTCGTTTCGTTTCGTTTCGTTTCGTTCCGTTTCGTTTAGATTTGTTTTTAAAATTATTTTAAAGGACATTGTACAGAATACATCAGCCCTAAACACGTAATTTATTTACTTAATATATGTTCCTAACAGAGTCCATAACCGAGTTGGGGATCATCAAATTCCAAGTGTTGCAGAATTTGATGCTTTTCAAGGAGTAATTCACGTCAATATCGCCCAAACATGAAGGGTGTACAGAAGTTCACAGCGCAGGAAAACCGGAAAAAATAAAGTGCTACTTCTGCCCAATATTTTTATCGATTTCCATAATTAGTCACAACGTAGCACATTATTAAACAAAATAACATCACTTTTGATAAACAATATCCACAGTAAACTAATTTACAAAACGAAAAACTTGGACGTGACATGTCTTGACTTTCAAATTTTTATGTTTTATGTTTAAGTTAGTTATAGTTTATTATTATTTTCTTTTTCTTAATATCTGTGTAAATTTACATTCATTATACATAACTTTTAAGTAAATTGGAACCTATGTTGGCTGAGGCAATTTTAATCTGTTTTTTTTAATGATCTGGGAATATAGCTGTAAGGTTTATCATATAATAAATAAATAAATAAAAATGCCGCGAAGAACTCCAATATCTATAAAAAATAATATTTTATTCTTAAATAAATAGTTGCCTTGAATTTACAGTTTACCCCTTGTAGTATTTTAAAGGTTAAGGTAAATTAAAAGGAATTAATTGTAAAAGGTTGGGGTGAGACCACAGTAATTTGTCTGGGACGCCAACCCGAACGGCGGCGCGTGGTAACCTGCCAATTACATCCCTAGAGACGAGAATAATGAATTCAATTACTTATTTACGTTTGTGACATCGACGTGTATAATAGGAAATATGTTTATAAACTACGCGGTGGCCCTAATAAGCATCGTCGAATGGTCTAATAACTAATTTGCTATTAACTATTAATAAAACAATTATTATTTAGCTATGTTCACACCAGATGAAATCAAGCGTCGAATGGCAGTTACAAGATCTGTTATGAACAAGCTGAAGAAGATATGGAGGAACCGAAACGTTACCAAAGCCACTAAAATCCGGCTGGCGAGCTCTTGTGTTCCCTATTTTTCTGTATGCTGCGGAGACGTGGACCCTACGCGAAACAGAAAAAAAAACGAAATAATGCTCTAGAGATGTGGTGTTGGCGGAGAATGCTGTGCATATCATGGACGGAGTTCCGAACAAACAAATCCATACTGGAGGAACTGGGGATCAGACAGCGCCTTTCCTTGACTGTACAATTACGCATTCTCACTTTCTTCGGACACGTGTCACGGCATGGAGAAACATCGAGCGCTTGGTAGTCCAGGTGAAAGTCGATGGCAAGAGGATGCGTGGTAGGTCTCCGTTGAGTTGGACCGATCAGGTGAAGGTTGCAATGGATCATCCCCTACATGAGTGCACTAGGAAAGCCGGGGTCCGAGAGGAGTGGCGACGGCTTATTAAGCGTGCCACTGGCACTCCAATGGCGACCACGACGACTCTGCCAAGAGTGTAGCGACTAAGAAGAAGAATGTTCACACCAGTGAGCTTTTAATTCAATACCATAATAGTTCACATGATTATACTGCATGTAATTGTTAAACGAGCAAATATTTTTTTAGGCTTCAGGTGTCATTAGCAGAAATATTAAATAGACTTAAAATAATAAAGGTCAATGTTTTTTAAAGATACAAAATTATCCGTAAAACAAAACATTGCATGGTGAATAAGCCCGCGTCTGAAAATCGAGATATACATCGTGATAAATACCCAATGCCTGGGGAGTGTTATTACTATATATTAATTGATCTCGCCCACAGCCGAGAGACGAAATAGAGAGAGAAAGAATTACGTAAGTCAACGTTCGCGCGATCGTCAACCTCTCGCTACCTACTTGAGTAGGCGTTTTTCACTATGCCGGCTTGACTAGATGCTTTTTCACACTTCGCTTGAAGAACTCCAAGTTATAGGAAAGTAGAAACACAGAGGCTGTATGAGGATGTATGAGTCCCCAAATTTATATGTACGCGAAGGGATGGTGACTACGGTATGTGGGTGCATATTCTGACCTGTGCGTGTGGTTCGGTTGCGGAATGGAGAGGGAGGGATTAGGTTATAGAGTTCTTCGGAGCACTCACCATAGTATAGCCGGTAAAACACGCTCAGAGAAGCCACATCTCGGTATGAGTGGCGATATTTTTAGGAAAACTTATCTGCACCGTAACTTAAGATTTTATTACTGAATAATTAAAATAAAAAAATACGTAGTTCTCATTTCTATTCTAGATTATATTATAAAAATATTTGCTCTTTAATAAATAAAAAAAATATTATTATTTACTGTACATATATTAATATTTATTCGTGTGAGGCTAAAACTCTTTTCACATAAATGTCATATCGCATAAAACTAATAATCCAAGTAACAGTTCCGACCGATAAATACACTCGCGTGGCTATTCAGCAGACACTGCTGCAGCACCCAAAATTGAGCATACGCGGTGTGACGTCACCGAAACACAATTTGTTGACGTCCGCCGCCGACCGAGTGCCTTCACTTCGTAGCCATGACTCAGACTTAGCTGTGAAGGCACACAGGGCACACACAAATTTTATATTGCGCTTTTGTTCGAAGCCTGTTAGAGTACGCGTCGCAGGTTTGGAATCCCAGGTATGAGTTGCACAGATCTAGGATTGAGAGAGTGCAGAAACGTTTTCTTAGATTTGTTTGCTATAGAACTGGTCAATTGAATCTTTCATATGAACAGAGATGCATTAAGCATCATATTTTGCCGCTTCACGTACGTAGGGACATTGCAGACGTTATATATCTTATCAACATCTTAAGTGGGCGGGTGGATTCTCCCGAACTCCTAGGTAAAATTGGTCTAAAAACTACCGGCCTATGAACTAGGGGCATTTCCGTTCTGCATGCCCCTATGTGCTTCACCAATTACAGACAAAGCTCGTTCTTCTGGAGGTCATGCAACTATTTTAATTGTAACTGTTCGTAACTTGATTTGTTTAATACGAAGCCAACGTTTGCTCGCAGCTACTTGACCAGATTGTACTGTACAAACCCATATGCCTTAGCTGTGTACCCACAACTGCTTTTATTAATTGTTGTTGTTTATTTTTTGTAAGTTTTCTTTATTTTATTTTATTTTATGTTTGTAGTCCATTTGCGGTAACTTCTAATTGACCCTTTATGTTTCCATTTATTTTTTCCAAATTTGTTATTAGTCGTTAGTTATCCTTTAATAATTAATTAATTAAATAAATAAATAGGATTTTAGTCCGTAGGCGCCCTGGGGCTTCACTAGGAAGCTTCACGGATGAGTCGGGCATGCGACCCCCACCCGCGTTGGCCCTTCAGACAGGGGGCGTATCATTGATAATTTATCGATTCAACGTCTATAAAATAAAAAATAAAAGAGGTGCGACTCCTCCCACCGATGGGTCACAGAACTGGCTTTAACATACGGTTTTACGCACTAGACCATGGACGCCATGTATGTCTACGTCATCGAATTACTTATTTCACCGTTTGTATTTTTTTTCGTGAATACCTAATTGCCTACGTGCGGAGAGACAAAGGGAAAATTGGTTATAATGACGGCGAAACGTTCCCAACGTCCCTTGTTATTGGTTTTCAAATAAATTCTGCATAGACTTTAAAAAAGACTAAAGACAAAAAATACATAACACCAGCGTGAGCGTAGATAGTTTTATAAGATCTTTCTTATATACTTTTTTATTTAATGTTTAAGGTCTACTTACAGCTATAACGTCGGCATGTATCAATGAGAAATACACTTTTCTTACGTACTGCTGTCATAGATTTACAACACCATCGTTCCCGTGCCTTGGAGAGCACGTTAATCCGTGTCGATCCCGGTTCCACTTGATAAAAAAATACCAACTTGTGGAATCGTAAATAAATTGTCATAAAAAATAACATCATATCCTCGCCAAGCCGTCTGGCCAGCGTGGCGAGTGTAGGCCAAATTCTCCAGTTCTGAAAGGCCCATCTTCAACAGTGGAGGTCTAGGACGCTGTGTTCTAGGGGATGTAATGTAATGACAGCTAGATAGATGAAACAACGTATGAGTAGTGTATGGCTATTAACAAGTTGCCACCGATAGCTAGAATTACTAAAATGTTAACTTAACACGATTCCTTAAAAAAAAACTAAACTAAAAACATATAAAATTGAAATTCGGCTGCGAGTAGCTCTATTATAGTGTATTGTTTTGGTACCGAGCTGTTTCGAGGAAAGGTGTTGGAAAAATAACATTGTAATAAGAAATGGGTTCACAAAGAACCTCTTACCTCACCATTACACGTAATATAATTTATTTGCGCTTCCATTATCCTTCTACCTACATTATTCGCAAATATTTGCCAAAGTATTATTCACAAAGAATATATTTCTTGTGAATTGAAAATTGTAAATGATGTAAATATAAGCAAACTGGGTCTAGAGTGGGGATCAAACGTTTTAAACACTTATTGGAACGCGTACATCACGTTAACCTGTTTCACATCTCCCCGTCGACTCTCACTACCCAGCATGTGATGATAATCTTAAGTAGCTTCAAACGCAAATTATACTGTTTGCTTTATCTATCAGTTTACTATAGTAAGTCTTATCACCATGACAAGCTTACTATATTAGGCGGCATATGGACCCTAAGGCACGCCATACAATCAACCGCGCGAAAGCCGCTCGGGCCCAACCGAGGCCGCTGCTGCATTCGTCGTTACCACCCAGGGTAAAACTAAACATCTATAAGACTTTCGTCTGCTCGCAGCTCGGGCTGGCATGGCACTACCTGGTGGCGCCATCCATAGCGGCTAGAATCCAAGCACAGCAAAACATCTCCTTGTGCGCGACAGTCGGAGCTCCGTGGTTCGTGCGCAACACAGTCCTCCACGATGGAGACCATCGAGCAGTTCGTGGCTGGGCTCTCGAAATCCATGTTCGATCGAGCCGACCGCAGCCGCTTCGACCATCTTCGGGGCATCGCACCTCTCCGCGCACGGCCACCGGAGGGTCGTCGCCTGCCCCGTGAGATCCTGGGGGCCGAGGCGTAACCAGCACAGACTGGCTAAACTGTATGAAGATTTGTCAAAAGAAACTGTCCTACAGGTGCCACAGATCCTTTAGTGGCCCCCTCCCCAGCGGCTCTCGCCACCGAGGTAAAACAAGCAACCGGTGGGTTATCGCCCGCCGTGATTTATGCACGCTGAATGGGGATCACCCCAGAGCTGTCCGCCCCAGGGCAAAGATAACTGCTACCTACAATATTAGTTCACCTTGAAAGTAAAAATTGGCATTTGACATCATAGCAAATGGCACATACTCGTACTTTCAACGAGAACAACAAATAGGTGGTAGGCTGTGGTAGGGTAATAATTTATCCACCGTTTGTGCCGATAAACCCAGTAAAGATTTAAATTTTAAATAATCTTCGGGAGATATGAGTGATCATTTTAAGAAAGAGATTAATGGTACCTGTAGGCGGACGGGGTGTTCGCGCGGGGGGAGAGTGGTTCGCGCCCGCGCATCTTTTTTATGTACCTACTATAAATATTTATTATTTGTATTAAGCTTTGAGAGTAATTGTCTCCGCCAACAAACTGTGGTTACAGTTTGGCGGGCTATTTAATAAGTTATATGTATTGGAAAGTAAATGATTGATTTTTTTTAAGTGTATTCACACGTTTTGGGATCAGGCTCGAATTGCAATTATGCCTAGTCAAGCCGGCATAGTGTTAGGGGCTGATGTTAGTCATGATTGTCTGATTCCAGTTGCTAAGATTCATGGAGTCTTACGCGCCACTTATCACCAGGTGGACGCGACTATAACCAGCAATGACTGGCTTTGATTGCCATACGTTTGACTATCTATGTAATTGATATTAAAATTTCATACGCGTTAAAGACATTATCCAAAATATCGAACATTGAGACCACGAAAATTGCATATCACGCATTTATGGGATCAATATTACGATATGGTATCATATTTTGGGGAAACTCGACAAACAGAGACATGGTGTTCAAGGCACAAAAGCGTTGTATTAGGGCAATGTGCGCTATGGACTCAACAGAGAGCTGTTTACCAAAATTTAAGCTACTCAAAATACTAACATTTCTTCACAAAAACTAATCTTAACCTTTTTAATATTGTAAAATCCTCAACTTATAAATCTTTTCGTCCCCGTCCACGAAACCAAATATACTCCTTTAAACATAAAACAGCTCTCTTGAGTAAAAGTATTTTTGGTATGGCTCCTAAATTGTACAATACTCTGCCGGACGGTTTCAAGGACTTGCCTCTGCCATTATTTAAGTCAAAACTAAAGAAAGCTTTACTGGGAAAATGTTATTATACAATTGACGATTTTCTGACTGACGATGATCTCACATTTGACATAGATTTTAATATTTAAAATAGGACAATAATTATATATTTTTCTTTTGTGTTTGTATACCAAATTTTTTTTTATTTTATTTATATGCATTTATGACAATAATTTTGACTTTGGCATTTAAATAAATATATCTGTATGCCCTTAAGGGTAAAGTATAGCTGAACGAACAAACTACTGAATACCAATTGTAATATGTAAATGAAATATGAAATAATATTTATTTGTATGGAATATGGTAAATAGGTACATAGTTTTTGAATAGCTCACATACTCTGCCATTTCTGGCACACAAATTTATACTAACTGAAAATAATTTATGTAATAAATAAAATGTCATGAATTTAAGAAATCTCGCATAAGATAATACTCGTATGCGAGATTTTGGTCAGTTGATTAATACAATTTATTACAATTATTTATTACAATTTCTAAAATTGTATGAATAAAACACGCTTAACGAATAAAAGCAACACTCTGTCAATAGCTTCTTGATTCTAGATTTAAACTGATTATTGGGTAATTGTTTGAGAACCTCTGGTAACTTGTTATAAATATGAATGCACATAACGTAAGAGTTATTATCGAAAACTCTGCTTTTTGGTGTCTTAGTATAGGCAATAGTGTTTGGATGTCGACTACTTTTAAAGACATCTTTTTGGTATGTACCTATACTTAAGGATGAATAAATGATTTGATTTGATTTGCTATTATGTATTATCTCGGCAATATTTTGACGCAAGACAAACATCTTTCTGAGCTATTTCTATGAAAGTTTTTGTAATATTTGTATAATAAAGCCACAGCATAAATCTTGGCTTGGTCTAAGGTTGGAACACAGTATTTTAAGTTTTGTTTCGGTCGCTTTGTGAATGTCGCTTGAATTTATGAAGGCCATTGCTTTCGGCGAGCCGGCGAGTTTTGGCGGGAAATTCGCTTTGATTATCGACGTATATATAAAATAGATTGGCCGAGGCCATTAGCCGTTTTTTTTCTTTTAGCGCTAAAGTTATATAACCCGTCCCCCGTCCCGTTCGGGACGCGATAGTTACAACGTTACCCACTTTCCGTAAAATGTGTGCAGCATGGCTGCTTGTGAAGCAGGCTGGGGCAGCTCCCGTCTAGGTTTCTGTTTTTTATTTATTTATTTATGTTCTTGGGTTTTTTATTTTTATTTTTTGTTTTATTTTAATTTTGTTTCATTATTGTTTTATAACTTTTATTTATATTACTGTTCCACTAAATTTAAATGTCGGCTATGGTATAATAACAGAGGTTGTTGGAACCTGCTTCCAACACCATTTTCTGAACCATAGACCCTTTTGTCATTATATCTTTGTTTTATTTTTTAACTATGTTTTACATTTTTATTAACTATTTTTGTGACAAATAAAAACTGATTTTATTTTTATTTATTATTTATAAACCCTGTGTGTTGACTTTTTTTACTTAATTTCGCTTTGACAGGCATTCGGATAGCTTTTCCACGCGTTTTGAGTTTTTTATGACGTCCATTTACCAAAGACAAGAGCGCGGGTTTCACAGCGAATGACGTCACCAATTTTACTGCGAATGCTTTTTTTTTCAGGTAGTGCAAATAAACCAGACTGCGTAACAACGTAACTTTTATTAAAAATATAATAAAACTAAAAAAAAAACTAGCTTAAAGGTTTCGTCGCCAAAAAGCTTGATAACCGCCTAACTATACCAAAAAAAAATTATATATTTTTTTTTACATAGCAGTCGGGATCCATTAAAAACTAAGATACTCCAGATACTTTATACTCCAGACTGTAGCTTTCCATCAAAGGGTTTGCACTTAGGCGGTAATCAAACTTTTTGGCTCGAAACCCTTAATCTCGTAAAGTAAGTAAGTATCATCACGACCGTTTCCCTTTCGGGGTGATCAGAAACCACGCTTATAAATAAGCGGATTCACATTTAGCCAACTTTACTGCCGGCCAATCATGACAAGTGGCAAGCTCGTCGATGTCTCCAGCGTACCAAACTCGAGAAATATCACAAATAAATTAAATATTAATGAAATGTATTTACTTACATTAATAAATATTTATGTGTCCCGACCAGGAATCGAACCCGGTACCTCTGAGTCTAAATCCACGTACTTAACCGCTAGACCACGGAGGCAGTTGTTTCTTAATCTTGTGTTTTTTTATTCATTTTTATTTTATAAATTAATTACCTATTTTAATTAATTCCAATAAATAATTAGTACTTATAACATATAAACATAGTCGGCGCTTATCTCTTCATGTGTAATGGATTTGATATTATCTGGTCAGAAAAAAATAAAATAAAAGACATTCTCCAAATAGTAGTCTTTGGCTTTTGAAGACTGGTTTTTGAGAGAATTTTGCCCAGTCGGGTATGTCGTGAAATGATAGAATTTATAAAAATGTCGCCTTATATTTTATATTTTACATTTGGGATTTCATTTCTAGCTGAAACAGTCTAGCATTTTTTATTTAGCTTTATGATTTGTGAACATTCAAATTCAAATTCAAAAATTCTTTATTGCACTAAAAAAAATGTACACTGAATTACTAAGCATTTTCTAACAACCCACGAAGGATACAAGTTATTATAATAGACTTACATACTAATATTACATATTCATTACAGCCCCTAGAACACAGCGTCCTAGACCTCCACTGCTGGAGATGGGCCTTCCAGAACTGGAGAATTTGGCCTACACTCGCCACGCTGGCCAGACGGCTTGGCGAGGATATGATGTCATTTTTTATGACAATTTATTAACGATTTCACAAGTTGGCATTAGTGGAACCGGGACCGACGGCTTAACATGCTCTCCGAAGCACGGGAACGGTGGTGTTGTAAATCTATGACAAATGTACGTAAGAAAAGTGTAATCTCATTGGTACATGCCGGGGGGGTTTGAACCTACATTTGTAGGATTTAAGGTACGCGTTCTTACAACCGAGCCACCACCGCGCCAACTTTACTATAGGCCAATTATGACAAGTGGCAAGCTAGTCGATGTCTACAGCGTACCAAACTCAAAAAAAAATAATTACTTAAATTATTTAAATAACCGTGTATTTATTTCAGTATAATGTATATGATGTACTTGTATGTATAATTGTATGTATGGTTTATGTATGTTTATGTGTTTAGGTATAATGTGTAGTATATTAGAATTAGTTAAGTAACTTATTAACTGTATCATTAAAATTTCTTATTTTTTTTCATACTGCCTATCACCTTACACGATCCCCAAGGTTAGCTGGTAAAGAATGCCTACTGGCATTATAGCTCGCCTCTGTACTATTTTTAAGTGCATTAAACAATTTAAATAAAATAAATAAATAACATCATATCCTTGCCAAGCCGCCTGGCTAGCGTGGCGAGTGTAGGCCAAATTCTCCAGTTCTGGAAGGCCCATTTCCAGCAGTGGAGGTCTAGGACGCTGTGTTCTAGGGGCTGTAATGAATGAATGAATGAAAGTTGGGTAAATGTGAATCCGCTTCTTCAGACGTGGTTTCTGGCCACCCCGGAAGGGAAACGGTCGTAATTATACTTTTTTAATCATCTATCAAAATGCAAAACGCAAATATCTTAAGCGCTTAAACAGAAGATACGGAACTTTGAATAAAGTTGAGTTCAAGTTACTCTCTGGGGGTAAATTAGGGTAAAAGTGGGTCAAAGTCGAGAGGTCAACAACCTCGGAGCATCGTGTCAGCCTTAATTATATAACAGGCTGTCTCGGTGACAAGTTCATGGAATAACAAACCATAAAACCGTTAGGAATAAGGTTGGATATCGTGTGCAAAGGGTGTAAGGAATTTAGGGATTATGATATTAGCCTGTCTGGATTTGGGGACAGAATTAAATTAAATTTTGTTTCGGAAGGTTGGGTTTGATGTTATTCCGGGTTGAAAAGTGTTCGATTTATTTTGTGAACTAAAATTAAGTTTCCTCTTTATTTTGGACTAGCTCGACCTCACTTTTTAATAGCCTTACAAAAATGTTTATACTGGATGTGGTTATAATACTAGATTCTCACAAAAGACAAGGTACAATGAATACCGGTATAACAACTATTATGGTAAAATAACTAGAAAGTTTTTAACTCCCATTATATTTAATAATATTATGCCCATTGCTGACTGTGTAAAAATGTCTAAAAGTGAATTTAAAGGAAAATTGAAGTTGCTTTTGCTAAGTAAATACTAACTACTAACAGTAATGTGATTTAATGTTAAAAAACTTTGTGTTTGGACAATAATAATGTAAAAAAAAAACTTTAAAAAAGAGTGAACTATTCGCCAACAAACTGCTATGCAGTTTGGCGTATAATTTTAAAAATGTAAATATATAATTTAAGTTTTTATCTGAATAAACGATTTAATAATAATAATAATAACCAAATAAATAATAACAATAAACCACGCCTTTATAAGAAGCTAGTTTAAATTTTAACAACTTTACTATTGGTCTATCATGACAAGTGGCAAGCTCGTCAATATCTCTAGCGTACCAAACTCAAGAAATATCACAAATAAATTATTGTGTCCCGACCAGGATTAGAACCCGGTATCTCTGAGTATAATCCACGGACTTAACCACTCTTCCCAAAGAGAGCCACCACGAGGCACCGTCCTCGGGCTTGCGACCAACTATGGGCTGGTTTTGGCCCCCTCTTTTTGTTTCGCAACTAGACGCTCACCATTCACCACTCTGCTCATCTGCAACCAAATACTATATGATTCTGCTAATGCCGTCTTGGAAGCTCGTTCCAAAAATGTATTGACGGCAGACCTGCTTAGGCCCAATTATTTTAGTAACGGGGGCTTGATTTTACTGGTAATTTCTTTCGTAACAACTACTGCGTTTATCTTCATTCTTGATATTCTTGATTGTACATAAAATTACGTTTTACTTAACTATAACTTTACCAGTTTTGATATACCAGCCCTATATTTTTCACTCACCTGACGTTAACAATTGGATCGCAGTAAAACACTATTTTCTCTCCATTTTCTTTGCTCTTTTCAACTGCATTTAATTTTCTACCTCCGACTTCTGAAAGAAAGAAAAATGTTTCAACTACTGTACGTATATCAGAAATTTAATTATAGGAATGAACTTAGGGACGACTTGTACCATTATTATTAAATACTTTATTACACTTTACTTAAATGTATGTACAAATGCGATTACAATTTTAATATATAAAAAGTTGCCAACCTACTCAAAGGTTTTCAAATTCAAATTAAAAATTTCTTTATTGTATAGATTGCTTATTCTAATTACAGTTGTATGTACATGCATGTCATGATGATGCATTATGCCCATATTATAGGGCATACAATATGCTTATGTCAATAGATATTTATTTACAATATTTATTTGTATATAGTTTATATTTAATATTGTTCTTGACAATTTATAGGAATACAATGTTAATGTCAAAATTTGCATGCTAAAAATTATTTTATTGAGTAAAAACATTGTCAATAAGAATTGTTTACCAATATTCGTCTAAAAATTGTAGATTGAGCTGCATGACCCAAAGATACTTTCCACCGATCGTCACTATTATTACCCTAGAATAGTACGTGAAGCGATCGAAATAAAGAAACACAATAATTTCAATCGAGAGGGGGGTTATAAGCTATCTTCATCGTGGAATCCAGTAATCAATAGGTTTCGACGCCGGGAAAAATCGCCCGGTGTCGCCAAGGATATTGTAAGTGTCGTGTGTCGTGATTTCTAAAAACTTTTAAAAGTTATAAGTGGGTAGGTTTACATCTGCCGCCCAGTATGTACGAGACTACACTGCATAGCTCCAGTCGACCCGTGACCACGGCCAATGCAACTTGGCTGAAACGTCGGGAGAAATATGTCTCTAAGGTAAATCGCGTAAAGACCCGTTAAAATTATAAAAACTAAATTGTAAATTGTACTTATTAAATTTTCATTTTTAATATAAGTTGAATCTAAAAGGTCAAAGAAAATATGACACACAAGTCTTTATACCTTCCTGAAAATTCTCATTAACAAAAGTGTATTTCTCATTGGTACATGCCGGGGTTTAAACCCACTTTCTTAGAATGTTAAGACGAGCATTCTTACAACCGCTTATTTCATGATTACATCATTACAGCCCCTAGAACACAGCGTCCTAAACCTCCACTGCTGGAGATGAAGATGGGCCTCCCAGAACATATATCTGGAGAATTCGGCCAAAAAAAAAGGCAATGGTGGTTCGTTCCTTAAATCCTACAACGGTCGGTTCAAACCCACCCGGTACCAATGAGAAATACACTTTTCTTACGTACATTTGTCACCGCTTATTTATTTTTAAGTAATTACAAGTTACCACAAAACCTGATCAAATCTGATATTGTAAAGGTTTTTTTCTACGATACTATTAATTGAAAATCCAAATGAACGTAAATTGACAATTTACCGCGCACTGCAAATTTTCATGCTCTCGCCCGCCCAATCCAAATTGACACCGATTTATACTTTCAGGCGCTTCCAATAAAATCAATACACGTGAACTTTGCAAGTGCACTGACCTACTGAGAGACATCACTACATATTATAAAACTACTGCACCGATTTTCATGCTGCTTTCACCAATGGATAGAGTGGTTCTCGAGGAAGGTATATAATTTGTTAAGTTTGTGTATAAATTAACGATATTTGTTGGAGGTGTCCGAAAAAAATAAGCCTTTTGGGAGGTTTCAACGTAAATGCTGCCTAAACCCTTTAAGATATATCATAATAATGTATAGTTGAATTGTGTATCTTATATAGGTCTACAGAAAAGTCTGCGATGGCATATGACTATCTCTTAAGGATAACATACTATATCCATTTTAATACTTGAAAAAATGGTCAATTATAAAGCGGTGATTGGAAAGCTATTTAGACAAATACAGTATTAATCCTTATCATTTGTAATACGTTAGTTGTAGTAATTTTCGAAACCAAAAACTTGACATGTTAGTGCAAGAGACGGGAATTCACTTTTGACAGTCTATTCCTCGAGCGTTGTGACGTGCCGCGGCGTGTCTTCGTTTGACAGCTGAAAGGAATAATTGAGTCACAGATCTCGAGTCCAGTCTAACTCAATTAGTTTTGCCGAAAGTGGTATTGGTGTCGATGCGCAGTCTTGCATGACTCTTGCTCTGACTCACTATATATATATATATTCCAATTATTCTAAGGAAATCTTGTGAGTATCTGTCTGTTATTTATTAAGTTATTACCTATGTCTCCGTGGTTAAGTGCGTGGATTTAGACGTACGGAAATACATCGATGTAGGTACCTATATCCAACTAAACGCATAACCAGATAAAGTATTTTTAAATTTAAAATCATATTTTCTAAATATACGAATACACATGCACCCACACTCTCTTCTCACTCTCCCAAAGGTTAGCTGTTAAAAAATGCCTAGAGATTAAGCTCGCCTATGTACATTGAATTTTTTTGAATGTTTTTATTTTTTTTGCAATATCTTTATCTTATATATATTTATCTATCTTTCTATCTATCTAAGTATTGGGGCAAGGTGTGACTTTGTATCTAAATACCTAATGTTATATTCTATTCTATATTCTAAACACCTAAGCGTAATTTTATTCCCTTTAGAATATTAAAAATGACTGACACGATGCAATTACAATTTATTGAAAACAAAAACCTTATTTCCAACATAAGTAAAAAAAAATAGGAAAATTAAGAAAAAAATTGTTGATCAAGAGTCTTGCTAGACTCCAACTAGACCAAGACCAAGTCTAGGATAAGTCTTGGTCTTGCAAAAGAGCTAAAGTCAATGTAGTTTACACAGTCAAATAGTCATTTGTGTACATTTCTGTGTAGCTACATCTAGATACAGTATTAAAAGAACGTCGACTCGACAGACCACTTGAAAAACGATAAAATCCCTTTTGAATGCGCATATTTCCCTACAAACAGACGGCCCAGGACTCGGCCTATAGCTAGGGTTGGCGCAAACTTTGAATGGAAAACAAAACAACAAAAAAAACAGCATTTTGTTGCTCTCATCTGTGACAGAAGAATGTTATGGGTGCAGAAAATGAATTAACATATAATAAGTAAAATTAATTAATATATGGGTACCCGGTACATAGGTGACTCTATGCGTTTGCGCCTAATTATATTTTTAAAACAACTTTAACTACAACTTTATTTGTATATCAACTATATTTTTTTATATAACGCCATACCCATCCTTTATCCCTTTCATACGCACTAGGGGAAAGGTGTCAATATAAACCGATTATATTCCTATGCAGTTTTAGTTTTTATCAGAATCGGTCCCGAGACTCCTTTGTGCATTTTCAGTTGCTTTTCCTTTCATATACGACCCCTAATTCGCCATATCATTTCGCCTAACGTAGGGTGTGAAGGCGCTGCGTGGCCTGGCTATAGTTGCCGTATAGTCAGAAAGTTTGAAGTTAATGAAGCAACGAACTTGAATGAGGCCCGTGAACTTAATAATAATTTAAAAAAAAATGCACAAAGTTAAATAACTTAAAACTAAGTGAAGTGTATAGGCGTCATTAAGTTAACCGGCTAAATGCTGACATTATTTAGGAATTCACATTACATAATAATAATAATAATTATTATTTATTTCGAATAACAAGATTTAATGGGTTAGTAACAAACAAACGTATAAACCTATGTTAAAAACTAAAATCATATCTTTCCGATGGAAGTTGTGTGCCAAGAACACCCGCTGTGTTCCTCTGTTGAGGCTAACCCTTTGAACGAAATATTTTTTACTCAAAGGATCACCCATCGCCAAGCGAAGCCTCCACGAACCACATTTTTATATATATATATATATATATATATATATATATATATATATATATATATATATATATATATATATATATATATATTTTTTTTTTTTTTTTTGAATAATCATATTTTGATCTATAATCTAAAATATCTAGTGACAACCCTGTCTACTGACAAAGGCTTAAATTACAGACTTGGTTTAAATGGGAGAATCACAAAGCCCCTCCCATTCAAAGCTATGGGAATCATTTGTAGCTTCTCTTTGTCTTTTTACGTAACGCTGTGTTTTAATATATTTATTTTTATTCCATTTTATTTCTATAATTCCAAATTTTGTGTGCAAAACAAAACAAAGTGCGCCGACGCATTGCAAATGTTCTTCTTAGCTTGGCAGAGTTGTCGTGGTCGCCATTGGAGTTCTAGTGGCACGCTTAACAAGCCGTCCGCCACTCCTCTCGGACCCCGGCTTTCCTAGTGCACTCATGTAGGGGATGATCCATTGCAACCTTCACCTGATCGGTCCATCTCATTGGAGACCTACCACGCATCCTCTTGCCATCCACTTTCCCCTGGACTACCAAGCGCTCGATGGATATTTCTCCACGCAGTGACACGTGTCCCTAGTTCCTCCAGTATGGATTTGTTTGTTCAGAACTCCGTCCTTGATATGCCCAGCATGATCCACCAACACCACATCTCTAGAGCATTAATTCGTTTTTTTTTGTCTGTTTCGCGTAGGGTCCACGTCTCCGCAGCATTCAGAATAATAGGGAACACAAGAGCTCTAACCAGCCAGATTTTAGTGGCTTTGGTAACGTTTCGGTTCCTCCATATCTTCTTCAGCTTGTCTATAGCAGATCTTGTAACTGCCATTTAACGCTTGATATCATCTTCATTCCAAATGTAGCACAGCCTGGTGAAGTTATCTTAAACAAAAGCAACGTTATCGGTGGTACAAAATGTTTTCAGAAGATGTGAACGACGAAGAGCGTGCCGGACGCCCGGACTCACAGTTTTCTTCGATAGCAGGGGCGTCGTGCATCATGAGTTCTTGCCACAGAAGACGGTCAATAAATAATATTACATGCGAGTTATGCGCAATTTGCGCGAAGCAATCTTCCAGAAAAGCCAGGATTTGTGGAAAAAAAAATTGGCTTTTGCTCCATGATAATGCCCCTGCTTACACATCGATGCTTGTGCTCGAATATTTGGACAAAAACAATAGAGTAATGGGCACCATATTTTGGCACAGCCACCGTATTTTCCAGACCTGGACCCCTGTGATTTTTTTGTTCCCAAAACTGAAGAGGGCTTTGAAAGGACAATGCTACACTACAATTGAGGAAATCAAGACTGCATTTTCGCAGATTTTCTTTTTAAAAGTGCTTTGATGATTGGAAATAACGCTGGCATAAGTGTATCATATCTGTGGGTTATTTCTTTGAAGGGGACAAAACAGATATTCATTAATAAATAAATACTTTTTTTAGGAAATACCAAATTCTTACACTGTTGAGAACTGTTTAAATAAACCCCTCATTCCGAATCAAGCTCAGAGCGCTTAGAATGAATATGGTACTAACAGTCGTTCTGAATCAAATATCACGATTTGGATGCTCAGAGCGTGATATCAATTCGTAACGGTCTAAATCACATTTTCATTCATAAAATGATAGTATTTTTTTAAATGTATGGAAGATAAATTGCGGATTCCACATCTTTGAGTATTAATACTAACAAATATACATCTCTCGGTTTATTCATCTTTATATGTGTAAAGTTTAATATTACTAACATATTTTGGTATTTTAAAATAACATGCCGTGTTACAGACATTTATTTTTCACTTGCTACTTAAATATTAATTATAGATTTGTTTAAGAAGTAATATAGAAACAGTATAAACGAATTACAATATTAAATAATTTAAAAGTAAACCTAATATTAAATTAACTTGAAAATGGCGCGGGACATTATGACAAACAACTGACAGCGCTCAGAGCGATCTACCTCGATATCGTGAGCAGTCTAAGCGCGAGAAATGATGTCATTTGTGACGTCACATAGCTTTGGCAAAAAAGTTCAAGCACGTATCGGAACACCTTTAAGCGTGCTTAGGTAACAATTATCGTGTCCCGAAACGACGGAAAAGTGAGTATACCATGTTTTTAAAAAGTGTTCATGGTCGTACGTACGTGGTAGGGGTACATTTTTAAAAATGCAGCAGTTCCTTTGAAGCCGTCTTTTTCCATTTGCCATGTCTCAGCAAACGAGCAGACCGCAAAACAAAAGGCGAGGAAATTACTCCTTTTCTTACAATACTAGAAAAGAAAGTAATAACTGCTTTTTACAACAACTCAGTAGGGAAACTTGTGTGGTTATAGTCCAAGACCGACCGTGTTTAGGCGCCTGAACTTATGTTACTATAATAAATAATACAGTTCACATTTAGGTATCGAAGGCATAATGTTAAGTTCAGGCGCCGGGGTCTAGGTGGTCGTGAAATGAAACTTGATGTTCAAACGAAGACAACTTTAATACAATTCGATTTGCCTTATATACTACGGTTCTGAAATACCACTTGCGAGATACAGACATCCGGCTCGAAGGACCACATGAACGAGTCTCTACCGGGGTCTAGGTGGTCGTGAAATGAAACTTGATGTTCAAACGAAGACAACTTTAATACAATTCGATTTGCCTTATATACTACGGTTCTGAAATACCACTTGTGAGATATAGACATCCGGCCCGAAGGACCACATGAACGAGTCTCTACCGGGGTCTAGGTGGTCGTGAAATGAAACTTGATGTTCAAACGAAGACAACTTTAATACAATTCGATTTGCCTTATATACTACGGTTCTGAAATACCACTTGCAAGATATAGACATCCGGCTCGAAGGACCACATGAACGAGTCTCTATCGGGGTCTAGGTGGTCGTGAAATGAAACTTGATGTTCAAACGAAGACAACTTTAATACAATTCGATTTGCCTTATATACTACGGTTCTGAAATACCGCTTGCGAGATATGGACCCCGACGCCTGAACTTAACATTATTCCTTCGATAACTAAATGTGAACTGTATTATTTATTATAGTAACATAAGTTCAGGCGCCTAAACAGACCGGTTATCCACTTTTTATAATATACTAGCTGACCCGGCGAACTTCGTACCGCCTGACAGTTAATGAATATCATTATTAATAATAATTATATTCA
The DNA here is from genome assembly GCA_910589645.1 of Tinea semifulvella. Classification (NCBI taxonomy): domain Eukaryota; kingdom Metazoa; phylum Arthropoda; class Insecta; order Lepidoptera; family Tineidae; genus Tinea; species Tinea semifulvella. Next base: position 9,246,346 of record OU342620.1, read on the forward strand.
CACTTAACAATTTTCAAAACAAATCACAGACAAATCGCGACGTAGAAGTGAGACCAATCGATTTGACAGTTGTTTTTTTTTTTTATTAAATCTTTTGGTTATTTGTCATAGTAATAAGAGCGCTAGGGAGTTTTAGGCGCCCGCTCGGTACCCTCGGTCGGTATGCCCCACAAATCAGCGCTGATGCGCGCCAACTATCGGACAACAGTAGTACTATGTCAGAAACCTTCGCCGATGTTCACACAACATATTCCTAAGGTTTCAAGGTTAATTCTCTTCCGACACCCCTAACAAATACCTTTAATGTATACAAAAATTTAAACTGATTATATAGTTATTCGTATAAGTTTATCGCGAACAGACAGACAGACGCGGAGGGAGGACTTTTTTTATAATATGTAGTGATAGTGATATGGTAACAAAAGCAACGATGATGGGTTCCCTAACTAAAGAAAATCAAGTTTTTAAATCTATTATACCCCGACCCCTGTTATAAAGACATGTATAATGATATGATTCCTGACAAGGGAATCCAGCGGGATGAGCCCGAGTGCACATTCGTCCGAGAACGTATCGTCTAAAATCGATCCATTGATCGATTACGACTGTCAAAAATGGATCGATTTTAGAGGATACGTTCTCGGACGAATGTGCACTCCGCCTCACCCCACAGGGCCCTAAACTAAAATTACAACTGACGAAATGGCTACTGAACCATAGATTTTATAGTGTAAAATAATATGTTGAGTACAAAAGAGGTTAATTAATATTGTTTTTGTTTGTTAATGTAGGTTTAATTATGATATTAGCATAGCTGGGCATTAACTCGTTAATCCGTTAATCGTTAATTAACGAAGTTAACATTTTGATTAACGGGTTAACTTTTAAGTTAACTTTTTAAAATGTTAACGGACACGTTAACTTCCGTTAATATGCAGAAGTCCGTTAATCGTTAATCCAATGCCACCATTTACCGCACGACACCGTGGTGTGGCTCGAAAAACAGGTTCAGACAAGTATGAAACGACAAGTGCCGGGCGCGGCGGCGCGTGAGACAAAAACAAAACTAGATATATTTTGCCGGCGCGTGCGAGTAAGAAAACTGCGAAGTACTAGCGCCAGTGCTTAGAGTGACGAGTGTTGTGCTTGTAGTTATTATAAATTACTGTCAGTGATAATTTGCGTGTTAATAAAGAAGAGTGCAGTGTAATTAGTTAGATAGAAAAGTGTACTGTGCAGTGTAGTAATTAAAACTATATCATGGAAGACATGGAATCGGATTTCAACGGTCCTGATGAGAATCCTTGGCCACATTTGACTGAGTATGTGGAATTTGTATCCAGATCGGGCCAGCAAATACTTTTTGCTTGTAAGCGTTGCTTGCCGAAAGACACCAAAATAAAAGTTCATGTATCAAGCCTGAATAATTTGAAACAACATGTAAGAAGGGTACATAAGTCACAATACGTACAGTTTGAAGAGATTTTTAAGGCGGGCTCTAACCGAGGCAAGACAAAAAAGAGAACTCATTCTGACAATATTATATATTAACCTGTTAACTTCCAGAACCTAAACCAACAGGTTTTATAAGTTCACTAACGCAACGATATAAAAATGCAATTTTACACATATTAACGGATTAACGATTAACGTTAACTTCCGTTAATTCTTCCGAAATGTAACGCTTTAACGTTTAACGAAGCTAACTTTTTTTGTAGCGGATTAACGATTAACGAAGTTAACTATTTGATTAACGGTGACCAGCTATGGATATTAGTATGTAAAGATTTATACGCTTGCAGGTAGAATATATGTATGTTAATTGAGCGTAGTTTTATTTTTCCCTAGAAAATTTATAGACTACATTTCTTATAATAAAATCGTGACGTGAAAAATCTTTGAAAATATTGGATTGTGCGAGTGAGAGGGAGCAAAAACGTTAAACTTCTTAACGAAAAGGACCGCAAATAAACATAATTTAACATTTTCTTTCTCATATTTATTTTGTCCACATATAAGAAGACAAATGTTGTTGTGTCACTAAAATCTCATTTATTTCGGTCACACACGTAGCTGTAATATAAATTTTATCATTATTTTTCTTAATTATATTTTTTTTATTGTAAATCTATACAAAAGGCGAACGTAATGCCGCAAAACAATCTCTTACCGTTAACCTTTGGGACATTTAAATATGAGTACGGTGCAAATAGAGAAATAAAATATTAAAATTTAACATATGCCCAGGTATATACATTATTAAGATCGGAATTTAGCCAAGCTATACACTTTATTTTTTTTTTTATTTTTTTTTTTATTAAGCGTGTTGATATCCGTCTGCACATAAAGCTGCAAGTCGTCAGCGTAGAGGTGGTAGTGACAGTGAAGAGATGATGTGATACCATTAATGAATAACGAGAAAAGTAAAGGAGAGAGAATACCATCTTGTGGAACGCCTGTACTCAAATTGTATCAGTCTGACATTGTCTCATTGATACGAACGTGCTGCCGACGACCACAAAGATATTGAGTGAACCAATTTAGAGATTTAGGCGATATTCCAAGACGAGACAATAAAGCGATAAGCAAATCAGGATCAACTGTATTAAAGGCATTTGTAAAATCAATTAATACGAGAACTGTGACGTTAGTCTCGTCCATGCTGTTTCTGATATCTTCAGTTACTTTAAGTAAAGCTGAAGTTGTGCTATGACCAGTGCAAAAGCCAGATTGTAGGGGATTTAAAAGCCTATTCTCATTAAGGAAAAGTAATAATTGTTTGTGAACAACAGACTCTAAAATCTTTGATAGAAATGGTAAAATTGAGATTGGACGATAGTGTGTAGGAAGCGTTGGAGAGGAAATTTTAGGTAATAGAACAATAAAGGCTTTCCGCCATAAAGACGGAAACTGACTGAAATTAAGTGAAAAATTTATGATACGAGTTATAACTGGCAAAAGTAAATCAATAATCATGATGATCATGGCACGACCAATGGAATCACATCCTATTGCTTTAGAAGTAATGGAACTAATCGTCTTGAAGATCACATCGTCAGTCACCTCCGAGAAGGCAAACGGTGTATAATAAGTACGTACCCGCGCTTTTGCACGGACATTTCTAGTGCAAGTTTTTTATATCTGAATTACTTTACTGTGGATATTGTTTGTCAAAAGTGGTGGGTTTTTGTTTAATAATGTTCTACAATGTGAATAAATAAATAGAAAACGATAAATTTGTATACTCGTATATGGGGCAGAATAAGCAATTTATTTTTTACGACTTTACTGTGCTGTGAACGCCCAAATCCCAAATCTGGGTGATATAGCCGCGAATAACTTTAAGAAAAGCATCAACTTTTTTAACATTCGGTATTTGATGATCCCAAATTAATTATGAACTTCAAAATCAGTTATCAAAAAGTGTCGTTTTTAAGACAGATGTATTCTGTACAATGTCCTTTGTAAAACTTAAATAAAAACCTAACTTAAATTAATCAATTCATCAAGTCGCTGATACGTCGCCGAAAAAGTAAGGTTTACCCTTAAGAGGGTTTTTATGCATTACATCACTCACTCGCACAATCCAAGATTTTTAAGATGTTTCAGGTCTGAATGCTTTTCAGAAATATAGTCTATCAACTTTCTAGGTAATTAAATTACGGACATTTTAGAAAAGCCCGAGACACTATTCTTCTTATTTCTTACCCACACACGATGGACCCGGAACGCGCAGGGTGAATCCATGGAATGCTTAGAAAATTGTCTTCTGTCTGGAAATCAAATCAAATATTCCAAAAGACCACAACATGAAGTCTAATGAATATTATGATACACATATCAGGAACGGATTCAAGACGCAGCTTCACCTAGTGAAAGTTGGTGCGAGAGGAATTTCAGCAAAATCTTTGCATTACTTACAGAAATTATTGAGCCAAGCTTCTAAGATAGCATTAATAATAATAAATTATTTATTGTAGAAAACCAAAACTTGTGCAGATACATAGGCGACCTTAATGCCGTAAATGCATTTTCTAAAAACTAACCTTTGTGACTGAGATATGTAATAAGATTAAGCATTAACAGGTCACTGGAATCTGCTAAGCTGCTGGTCTTCTGCGAACAGCTTAGTCTTCTACTGGCAGGAGTAGAATCATTCAAAATAATTAAATTAATGACGTTTCATAAATGCCTGTAATGGGTTTACGTGAATAACGATATTTTGACTCTGACTTTGGGGGTGCAGAAGGTTACGAAGAAAATAACAACAACGGTTAAATCGATTGTTCTCAGTTTTACGTCGCGAAATCGTCTGTGATTTGTTTTAAAAATTGTTTTGTGTGAGTATTATTATTATTACGGAGTACGAAGGTAGGTACGAGAGGTACGAAGTTCGCCGGGTCAGCTAGTATATAATAAGTGAGTTATGGCGAATTATTCTGTTTGTGAAGTAAGTATTTATATAACTTATCTTTAAATATTTTGCTTCTCTGATAATTAAATAAAGTCTATTTATTAATGTAATTATACAGAATTTGGTTGGGTAGTAGAATGGTGGGAAATTATAAATGTTTTTTTAATGGATGTCTTTATTACGTATTTTTAGGTACCTATATAATGTCTGAAATGACAGTAATTTTAATTAAGCTCTCTTAAATAACGACACTGCGGCTGCAGTTCAAAGCAATTGTTAATGCTTTTAATTTGTTCGTTCACATTTAGGGGTTCTTCTCTAGGCAGCTTATACTTTTATACACATTCACAAATTGTATTATAGTTACGTCTGTGACGGTCCTAATATCACAGGAACGCAGAGCCCAGAGACAAAGAACAGCGAAATTGCGGCTCTCTTTCATCCGCCACGACAAATTGGACGGGTCGACTCACTATTGTGCTGGCCACAATAAAACACCGGTTTTACGGAAGAATATTAAATCAACAAAAACGACAGAATGCTAGACATTTGAGCTTTGTACTGACATCTTGCTTTTAGCTGTTTGTCTAGCGCTGTCCGGCTAGCATTTTTGTTACTTTTTTAAACACATTTATGACACCACTACCAGGGAGTCCTTCGCGCCATTTTGCGCGGACATGTCAAGTGCAAGTTTTTGTTTTGTAAATTAATTTACTGTGGATATTGTTAGTCAAAAGTGGTGTGGTTTTGTTTGATAATGTGCTGCAATGTGAATAATTATGGAAAACGATAAATTGGACTTTAAATATGGGACACAAGTGGCAGTTTATTTTTTGCGGTTTTCCCGCGCTGTGAACTTCCATATTTTACCCGACGTGTTTGGGCTATAATGCCCCGAATGACTCCAAGAAAAGCATCAAATTCTAGAACATCTGGGATTTGATGATAACCTCATTAACTCATAATAAAGTAAAATATATTACGTCAGACCCTTTGCCTTCCCTATCACCTCATTCATCATCCATCGGGAGAAGAGAACTCAACAAACAAACAATCACCACTACCAGTCCAAGGTTGCCATGTCCGCAAAACAAATAATTTGTGACAAATTTATCGTACATCGCTATTTTGTCACCCAAACCAAATACAAATACAAATCATAAAAAGTACTCAATATAGGCGAAATTGTTATGCGATGGCAACAAAGATATTTAATAAGCTTCCTTTTACTATAAGGGATCTGCCACTAAAACTGTTCAAATTAAGAGTCAAACAAATGCTGGTTCATGTGACTAAATAAATATTTGTATGCTAGAAATAGCGAATTATTTGATATAATTACATATAATAATTTACATCCCTGTACCTACCATGTTTCTGACAAATAAATTATTTCATTTCATTTAATATAACAGACTTTTTAGACCCCCATATCACACCCCATTCTAGGGGGGCTGCCCTTAAATTGGCATGCAAGGAAACAAAAAATACAAGAGTGTCTTCGGCGTACTACGCTCAACGGACGGTTATGATTTTAGTATTTATTTATTTTGTTTTATTTGTAGTGTAGTTTATTTATATTCTGTGGTGTAAAAAGGGGATAAGTACATAACTTGAACTTTTCACTAGAGGCAAATTAAAAAAACAACTCATTTTTATAATTAGAAATTTGTAATTTACGTAATGTTCAATTTCATTTGTCGCATACTTTAGGTACGAGTCGACTCATCTCACTATGCATAACTGAATTATTAGCGGTACTGAGATAACTCGATTGAACTTTTTACTTATTTATAAATTATAAATTTACGACTAGCCCCTTTATGTACGTACGTAGGGGTGGAAAAATAAACTGTACGGTTTAAAGACTCATATCCTTATTGCATTGACGCATATGAATGTTTTGAACAAATAGGTACAAAAATCTAATTTTTAAATTTTCCGACTCATCTCCTTTTTCCTTGACATCACAGATTTCATATTAAATATTTTTTCGAATAATTGATTTTCCTACTCAGTGCCGGATTAATGTTAACTATAAACTTAATTAAAGACATTCAAATGTGTTATAACTGCGAGACTTTGAGTTCTAAAACGTCAAGATTAACAAAAATTATTAAATGAAAAGTCGCAGTAATTTTGCCTAAAAGAGCGTAAACATTTTTGCAATACCAACAAAACTTGAGTAAAAGATCCGTGATAAGGAATTTGTGAATAGCTGACTAAAGGCGAAAACAGACAGTTACTTATCGCTCATTTACATCTTCCAATTTTACTTAAATAAAAAGTATTAAAAAACATATTTAAGCACAGAAAGTTTATTTCTCATTCGAACCGACCTTTTTAGGGGTCCTTATAACTAAGCCACCACCGCTCATGTTCTGATTACTACTTAATCTGTAATGTCTATCTAACATCGCTTTAAGTTCAAACCTGAACATACATACACACATACACACGCCAAATTCCTTGCGGGGTAGGCAGAGACAATTGAGCGCCACTTGTTACGATCTCGACATACCTCTTTCGCTTCTTCGACACTCATCAACCTCTTTATACATGTCCTTTTGTTTCAATAGATTTTTATTGCAACTTCGACTATTGTTTTATTTATGTAGGTGGTAGGTGAGTCTTGGTCTGCCAGGGTATCTTTTACCCACAACTTTCGCATTACATATCTGGTTCGTCAATCTCTCTTCACTCATCCTTTCGACATGCTCAAACAATCGGAGCATGCCTTTCCTTATTTTTGTCCCTATGATTTCTTTCATACCTACCCTTTTGCGTATTTCGTTATTACGTATGCGATCCGTCAAAGTGACGTCACATATCCGACCAAACGATCTCATTTCTACTGCATTAACTCTCATGCGTATTCTGACATATCCACGTCTCACTTCTATACATAAGTGTTGGTACATCCGCAGTAAAAACACTGCCCAGATATATAATTTCGTTTACTTGTTCTAGAGTTTCATAATCAATCTTTATCGTCACCTGAAGTTTAAGTAATATTGAAATACTGTATTACAAATTATTAACTTAAATATTTACTAAAACAGTCTAATGTGAAATTTGATCGTGAAACCCAATTTGGCTTAAGAATGAATTAAACAATGCATTAACTAGGAAATAATTACGTACAGCTTCGAGAAGGTGGCAGTATTTCTGACAGCGAGTCGTGGTTACGTAAAGGAATAATAATAATTTAAAAATCTCTTGAGGGAAAAATATCCTATATGATGTGTCTTACATCGCCTTAAGTTCAAACCTGGAGGCGCCATGTTGAAATTTAAATACAGTTTAATATAAAATAACTTACTTGTAATATCTCGCGCTCCTTGCGTTCCTGATATGTCTACCCCGACGTTAACAGCCCAACTTTTCCTGTAAATAATAGAAAACTTTTTGGAAAACATGTTCCACAGTAAATCGTACTTAAGAACGTGTCTTAAGTAGTGTTGCCCAAAGCAAGACCAAGTCTTGGTCTTGGTCTTGCACTCCTAATCTTGGTCTGGTACTGGTCTTGCACAAGAGTCTCGCTCTGACTGAAAATATATCTTTGTTTCTAATAAAATTGTAGGAAATTTTGTGAGATTTTTTAGTGTCTGTCCGCTAGTACATATCTCAAAAACTTAATTGTCGTACCGGCGTTTGGTCTCCAGTGTGCCACAAAGGAACCAACATACCTCATCAGCCTATGTCTCTCCACTGCTGGATGTAGGCCTCCCCCAAGGCTCGCCATTTCACACGATCTTTAGCCACCCTCATCCAGCCCCCTCCAGCGTCCTTTTTCAGGTCATCTGTCCATCTGGCGGGGGGTCTTTTCGTTTTCGTTTTTCTGTACGTGGTCTCCACTCCAGAACTCCATCTGTCATCGGTTCTGCGACAGACGTGTCCGGCCCATTGCCACTTCAACTTACTATAATTTTAAGATTATAATTATGTATATTTGGGTTGTAATGTGCTATTTCCCAGAAAATAAGCTTTTCGTTATATTAATTAATTTTTTGACATGTAAAAAAAGAATACATTATATTTATTGTCCTATGCCTACTTACAAATTAAACTAAACTAAACTAATTTTGAAGGCTATGTCGGTAACTTTGGTTTTCTGACGGATGTCTACGTTTCGGACTCTTACTATCAGAGAAACACCGAGCTAGCTAGCTAGAATCTAGCTCCTTCCATAGCTCGCTGAGCGACCTTAAACTTGTGAACCAGACCCACTGTCAGTGTCCACGTTTCTGCTCCGTACGACAATACTGAAAGAACGGATTGGTTGAAAACTTTCATTTTCAAACACTGTGGTATGTTTGATAACAGGATGTGACGTAACTTCCCTTAACAAACATAGTAAGCTGATAAACACAATCTATATTTGCGTCGCGCTGCTTACCTTATTACAAGTATTGTCCCTGACGAGTCTTCCAAAATCAAGTTTTTTGGATGCCGTATACTTGCATTTCTAAGCTGAATTATCATCGAGCGATAATCACAAGCGATAGTCGCTGTTGTATATCTTAACTGCACAGTACCTGAAATATATTTTACATTAGGGAAATAATCAAACTGAGAACCTCAAGCTCAACAACGCCAAACTCAGTATAGGTAACCAATTTGCGTCGTTTGGGGTCGAAGTCCTGACACCGGAAGGCTGACAATTATTTCTGCCATTTTACTATACAGAGGGAAAATGTTGCCAGTCTCCTTGGGTAGTCCCTGGTGGACCGTTTCTAGAAGACGTTGTTCATTTATAGTTTTATAGCGGTAGTATAGACTCGGAGGTACCGGGTTCGATTCCTGGTCGGGACACAAAAATATTTATTAATGTAAATAAATACATTTATTTAATATTCAATTTATTTGTGATATTTCTCGAGTTTGGTACGCTGGAGACATCGACGAGCTTGCCACTTGTCATGATTGGCCTATAGTAAAGTTGGCTAAATGTGAATCCGCTTATTTATAAGCGTGGTTTCTGACCACCCCAAAAGGTAAACGGTCGTGATGATACTTTACATTTTAATAAGTTTAATGTCAGTTATTATAATTACAGTAGCTGTAAATTAAGTTAATTAAGTTGTTAATTATGAACTAAAATTAAATATATAAATAGTCAAAATGGACACGTTTAAAGTTTTTTTTGTTGGACTTTTGTCATTATTTTAACCCTCTTTTATCCCCTCAAAAATAGACGCATTGTAAGAGACATCCATTTCTTGTATAAGATAATAAATTGTAAGATTAGCTCGCCGTATCTATTAAGTAAAATAAACTTAAATTGTAGTAGGAAAAGGAATAGATCCAAACTGTTATTTACTATCAGATATGCTGGAACTAAATACTTGAAAAACTCCTTTGTGCTAAGATCATACCTAAACTACAATGACGGTGATATTGATTTGTTTAGTGTTGCTAGGTTAAAAAAAAGATTAACAATAAATTATGTTCACTCTCAACTGTAGTTTCCCAATTTTAAGGGAAACCTTTATATATCTGGCAACACTTAACTGTGTGTCAGTGCCATTATTTTACGAGTTGTAAATCTGAAGTCGTTGAAGAAAGTTCAACGCTGAAAACTGTAGTCTGTAGATGTCACTGTAGACGTCCCCTCTGTATTGTGTCGTTTTATGCAAAACTGTAGCTCTTCAAGCCCCTACTGTAGCAAGTGTGAAGTGTGCTAGTGTCCTTCCTATTCCTGGTGTTGTGCAAAGTGTGTTCACATCAAGAAAGAAGAAGCGGCGCTGCTGTAGTCTTTGGGATAGGAAGTAAGAGGAGTCCGAACCACCCTGCACATGATTCTTTCACCATCCTGTATTCCTTCCACCCCGCGTCCAGGCAACCAACTTAGGACCTGGATGCACCAAATTATGTAAATGAATCCTAATTGGAATGGTTGGCGAACTTTTTATTTTATTATTATTTGTTCTTTCGGGTTGGCTTTAGAATCGAGACGCACGAATTAATTATAAATGATTGTTGTATTTGATAGATAATGAAGCCCTGATGCATGCACTAGTAGATTTATTTGAGGGAGACGCCCCGTTAAAAAAATATAACACTTTTAAGTTTTTAGGTTAAGTTGTAAAAAGTGGTAAACATAATAAGAATTGATGTAAATCAACATGATATTATAACATACATGGAGGTATATACTAACACTAACACACTAACATTTATTTGGCACCATACTAACTGTCTTTTATACACTAAACATAAAATTTATAATTTGTTCTATTGTATTAAAAGTATTATTAATTAATATTTTTGCATTGGATTTAGGTCCTTCAATTTTTTTTTTATTATTTATGGTCATGGTTTTAAGTCCTTATGTCTTCAATAAAAAAATATTTTTTTTTTGCTAAGTATACAAGTTCTCAAGCCGGATTCGTCACTGCTAAGGTTAGTTTAGACTCAATTAAGTTATAGCAAGATATCCTTGACACTGCTAGGTTAGGTTAGATTCAAATAAATTAGGTCATATCCAAAAATCCTTTAAGTCAATTACGACACTGCTAGGTTAGGTTAGACTCGATTAAGTCATATCCAGAAATCCTTTAAGTCGGATACGACACTGCTAGGTTAGGTTAGGTTAGACTCGATTAAGTCATATCCAACACACATCACAGCCAACTGTCATTATCAAGTAAACCGAATTGGCTCGGTTAGGTTAGTCCTTCAGTACCCAAAACCGAATTGGTTCGATTAGGTTGGGTTAGGTTAACTCGATTAACCGCGTGCACGAGCCGAGTGAGCGAAGCAAACGTGCCGCGGTAGCGGTCGGCGAAGTGCCAGAACCGAATTGGTTTCGTTTCAGTAGTTTTATTCTCGGAAACAATTGCAGGGGCATTCATAATTATAACTACACAGAAAGCCTTTAGTATAGTTATAATAAATATATGGCCGTATAAGAAATCCTTTAAGTCAGATACGACACTGTTAGGTTAGGTTAGACTCGATTAAGTCATATCCAGAAATCCTTTAAGTCAGATACGACACTGCTAGGTTAGGTTAGGTTAGACTCGATTAAGTCGTATCCAACACACATCACAGCCAACTGTCATTATCAAGTAAACCGAATTGGCTCAGTTAGGTTAGTCCTTCAGTACCCAAAACCGAATTGGTTCGATTAGGTTGGGTTAGGTTACCTCGATTAACCGCGTGCACGAGCCGAGTGAGCGAAGCGAACGTGCCGCGGTAGCGGTCGGCGAAGTGCCAGACCGAATTGGTTTCGTTTTAGAAGTTTTATTCTCGGAAACAATTGCAGGGGCATTCATAATTATAACTACACAGAAAGAGTGACTTAGCGTTGCTCTATGGTTTTTATACATTTTAAGCAAACTTTAGTAAAAAAAGCGAAAATTGGTTTTAATTCGAAAGTAGCACTAAAAACACAGATTCCATGGCCTAAGAAACATAATACTAAGGCAGTAGTCTGTGCCATTGTTAAAAAAAAAAAAACAATGGTTAATTATTTTCTTATTTTATTTTATTGATTTTAATTGTTTTTTGTTGCTCGTGATATTGAAATGTTTTTAGTTTTTACGTTTTTATTTACTTTACTAAGAGTATAACATTGATAAATAATGTTGACAGTCTACTAGTTACTAAAAAGTTAAAAATGCGTCTTGTTATGTTTACCTCTTTTTACAACTTAACCTAAAAACTTAAAAGTGTTATATTTTTTTAACGGGGCATCTCCCTCAAAGAAATCTACTAGTTCATGCATCAGGGCTTCATTATCTATCAAATACAACAATCATTTATAATTAATTCGTGCGTCTCGATTCTAAAGCGTCCCCGTTCTTTCCATAATTTATTATATGACATATATATTCTATTTGTTATCTACCTATATATATATGTTTGTAAGTTTATCCCTATTATTAATTTTTTTGCAAAATCTATGTTTAATATTTTAGTGAAACTTTGCTAGATTGTTTAACTTTTATAATTGTTGTAATTATGTTTTAAGATATGTATGTTTCCTTAATAAATAAAAAAATATATTAAAAAATGTATAGTATATCCATCGATACGACCAATAAATAACAAAATAAATTAATGTCAAATAAAAATACCGTCGCCGTAAGTTATGGATGCTTTCGTTGTCAAAAAGTGTCAAAAAGCCGGCCGTTGGTGAATATTGTTGTGAAATCTATTCCGGACCCTCGTCATGTTTGACAGCACCTGTCTAAGTACATCGAATTATTTCCCTTTCGACATTAATATAAAATTCTAACCCCGACATGTACCAATGAGAAATACACTTTTCTTACGTACATTTGTCATAGATTTACAACACCACCGTTAATATACCGTTAATAAATTATCATTAAAGATTTACAGACCCTCGCTATCCCGCCCGGTCAGGGAGTGGCGTATGTAGGCCAATTTCTCCAGAAATCCTGGAAGGCCCATCTCCAAAAGTGAAGGACTAGGACTCTCGTGTTCTACGGTCTGTAATGATGATGATCATAATAATAATAATAAAAATAAAATAAAAACATTTATTGCCACAAAAAGTATACAGATGTAAAATAGGTGAACAATATAGAGTGATGTGTTTGTGATACCTACACGAGGTTGCCCTGTAGTGCGGGATATCGGTGCTCTTCCGTGTTATAATGTTACAACAATAAATGATGTATGTCCTTTCTATGTGTTTGTGATATATTTGTGAGTGTGTGTGAGAGGGTGTGTATGAGATTTATATATATATATAATAACCATTTAAAACTGTGCTCCTTAAATAGCAGATGCCACAGCGAAATTTATCAAAAAAGTAAACAAATAAAAAATTATGTAGGTACATATTATCCCATCATTACTTTTAAAAAAAATATCCGTATCATTATATGACTGAGTGTAAAGCCAGTCAGTGACTATTTTGCAGCAGTTAAAAATGATGAATATTATATAATAAATACTTATTTAATAATAACTATTAATATATATATATATATATAATAAATAGCTTGTAGTATGACAATGCCTCATTACAGCAGCTATAATCCTTGGTGTATTTATTTTATAATTGTGTATGTCTTAGTTTATAATATGACAATGCCTATTTACAGCAGCTATAATTTTAAGATTATAATTATGTATATTTGGGTTGTAATGTGCTGCTCCAAATACAAGCTATTTCCCAGAAAATAAGCTTTTCGTTATATTGATTAATTTTTTTGACATGTAAAAGCGCAGAATACATTATATTTATTGTCCTATGCCTACTTACATAAAAATAATAATAAATACTTAAAAAAAAAAAAAAAAAAAACAAAATATTACAATTATGATAATGGGCATATAGTGGTGGTACGTTTGTCAAGTCCCGGTCCGCACCCTAAGGGCCTGGTTGAGGGAGGAGATGGCTAGCACATGCGTTATGTCCGTGATCGGGTTCTGCTGTGGGGCCTGGGACCTCTGCCAAACACGTTCAAATTATTGTTCTTAAATTAGCAGAGGTTTTGCGTTTTGTCGGCTTTCGGGTTGCACACGGTCCGTGGTCTAGTGGTAACAAACGTTGCCGTGAACTCGGGAGGTCGTGGGTTCGATTCCCACGGGGGCAAGTTGTACATTGTATAATTTGTTTCGGTCTGGGTGTTTATATGTATAATATGTATATATTTACAAAAAAAAAAAAAAAAGTATAATATGTAGTTTATCAACCATCTAGTTTCCGTAACACAAGCCTCGTAGCTTACCACGGAAACTAGATGGCGCTGTGTGACCTGTCTGGAAATATTTATTTATTTATTATTAAGTCTTAATTTTGACATACCTTGTAGGCTACCACTGTACCAGGTATTGTAATCTCATGGGTACTCATACGTAAATCTGATATAGCTGAGTTTTCCTTGCAGATTCCTTTCTCAGGCAGATTGAACATTAACAGGTCACTGGAATCTGCAAGGTCCATGACTGTTAGCAACTGACATCAGTCCCTAATACTTTGCCGGCTTGACTGGGCATTACGGAAATTCAATCCTGATCCCGAAACGTGTGGATACACTCTAAAGGTGTTATAAGATGCCGACAAGCATTAAGTTCATGCTTGTCATTACATTTTTTACGATTTTTTTTTTTTTATATAGTTTTTGCCAGACTCTGCGCTTACGGCTGAGATAGCTTTTTGCGCTACCTATTTATTTCTGTAATATTGTTTAATTTATTTATTTATATTTAAGGTACACTAACAGGTTACAATGAATACATATCAAGCACTTATTTACAATAGTTTATAAGGTCGGAATTGCAACCCAAGGGCAGTGTACACTACACCTACACTACCTGTATGATAAGAATTAACTGTGTTTTCAGATTATAAAATTTTAGGTTTCATCTATTTTCATCGTTTTAGGATAATTATTAATAATAATATCTTTATTCAGTAAAAGTTACAAGATATAAAAACAATAACATATTTAATTATGCAATATGGTACAGAAAAACAGACATTTGCAGCCGAACTAAGCCTATATGTATAGGTCTGTCCATCGGCAGTCAACGCCCAGACACCCTTTTAAATATATTATTACTTTTTATTAGAAAATATTTATTTATTTTAAAACTTTATTGCACAAAGCACAAAGGCAGACCTAATGCCTGTAGACATTCTCTGACAGCCAAACCTTAGGGACAAATTTGAACAAATATAGGTGCAATGAAAGTAACAGTATTATACAATTATAGGATAATTCAACAAATATTATATACCTACTTATATATGTATTATAATATCAATATACTAAATACTAATACATACACAAAATTGTACATAAACATAGTGAATAGACCAGTTTTTTAAATGACAATCTGTTACTTGAATGCCTTATGTTTACTGGAAGATCATTCCATAATTTTGTGGCAGCTACTACGAAGGAGTTGAAGACAAATCCAGAATGATGTGAGGGAACAGAAAGGAGAGAGTTGTGAGAAGAACGTAAAGATTTATCGTGGAAAGAAGAGAGATAGGCTAAATTGTCCTTGAGGTATTTCAGAGTCGCAGGCTCGTTTAAAACAGAGAAAAGGAGACAGAGAACTCTAAGATTTCTGCGACAACGTATTGGCAGCCACTTCAACTTAGCACGATATTCAGAGATGTGATCGTATTTGCGTAAACAATATAAAATAAAAAATATAAAAACAAAAACAAAAATTATGTGGTTGAGATCCTCTTTTTGTGTATGATGTACAGTACTCCCAAATTAATAATGCGCATGCAGATCTTCGCTAATTGTCGTATTCCCGGAAACACCCGAATCATTGAATCGTAAGAGCCCTAAACAATGCACTTGCATTTTGCACCTTGTTCAGAAGAAATAGAAGTCAATATCATAAGTACACATTCGAAAACAATTCGGGCAGTCGTTTTTTTATACCTATTGGCGGTGACTGCACGTGTTCTCTCTGTGTGGAATTATATAGAGCTGTATTACACACCTTGGTTTTGTTTTCAAAGGTGAATTTAATTTCAACTTTAATTATCTTATTTAAATAGTTTATTTGACAATTGCATGTCTGTCTGACACAGGCAGAGATTTTATATTTAAAGGAGGTCACTACAGTACTATAAAATTTTCGAAGTAAATCAATCCAACAAAGATTGTAGCATATTCTCAATCGTGTGGTTTTCCTCGCTATTTACTTACATGGAATTATCGAATCAAATTTCGTTACTGATAAATCAATATATATCTCTTTTAGCACAAAACACATAATTCTACTAAATTATGCATGAAGAAAATGCACTTACCACTCTATATACATATCGTCTTCCGACGCTCGGGGTATACGACAGTTGCCGAACAGTGACGAAGATTTCTATGCGCATTATCACTTTGGGAGAGCTGTAAGTGTGTGAGTGTGTATAAGAGGGTGTGTAAACTTTTCATACTTTGTTATTATCGCATTCCTATTTTACTATTGACAGTAATTCCTCCGTTATATTATAGTCAAGAGACTGTAGCCATTGTGTGACATTCTTTCTACATATCACTTTAGTGCATTGACTTATAGCTACCTCTTTATTAATTTTAATTTTATTATATAAATATGGACCCAGAAAACAGAAAAATCTGCTAGTAAAAACTTTTCGAAAATTACACTGAAACTGATACAGTAATAAATGCTGTGATCGGAAACCATACTCTTTATTCAAATAATATAAAACAATTTAAAAGTAATTGTGACTTGCATTCTCGCAACACACGCAATGATCACAAATTAGCTTTGCCTCACCTACGCCTCAGTAAAACTAGTAAGTCCTTTTTGGGACTTGGTGTTCGTGTTTATAACACACTCCCAAAGGAACTAACTAGCTTGTGTTTAGATAAACTAAAAATTCATGTCAAACGTCGACTTATAGGCAAGGCCTATTATAAGATAAATGATTTTATTAGTGACAAAAATGCCTGGTAGATGTGCAAATGTATATTATTAATATATTTTGGACACCTGTTACTGTTGGTGTATGTTTATATTTAGGTCAATTCAATTGTATTGTAATAAATTTAATATAATTTATTTAAATAATTATAACAATGTGATGTGACAATACAAAAGAGCCCGAGAAGGCCAAATCGTAATAATACAGGTCCATTATGACAACTGGCAAGCTTGTCGATGTCTCAACCATACCAGACTCGAGATGATGTCAAAAATTAGATGGATTGTCTCAAATAAATTAAATAAGTTTCGTGTTTACGACAAGAAATCGAACACAACACCTTCACCTCTAATTCTATGATCTTAACCGCTAGAGGCAGTCTATTATTCTAAAGTTATTTGAATAACAATAAAAGGCAAATTTTGGTTCAAATACAACAATTGTAATTAATACCTTCAACGAGTTCTTTGTTTTGTGTTATTTTAAATTAACGAAATTTTCGCCCAGTATAAACAGTGGATACCATTTTATTCAAAAACAACAATTATGTGTTATTTAAAGCAAACAGAATTGAAATTGGACTATGAATCCGAAAAACGATTCGAATACAATGAGTGGGTTTTTTCCAGCTCATAGTAGAATCTTTGACCTAATAATGACTGGGTGTAGACCTACACTGATAAACTTCCTTCACCACATATCCCTGGAGGTATATCTATTATTATCTACACTTCTTCCGAGACAAACCTGCTGGGAAGCCAGCAGTAAGTTACGAGTAAGTTATAAATGATTACTGAGTCAAATAAAAAAAAGAGGGAGTTTATTTTTTTTTAAATGACAAGTAGGAGGTAATCAGTTAAAAAATAATATAATAAAAAAATAGTGTTTGCGCCGATCGCGATAATTTGACCAATTTTGGATGGTTAGGCGTTATTGTGATTCGTCGCATTCGTTCGCAGCATGCTAGAAGGAGTCGTAATCGTCGCGCAGTCGTTGTCCTACAGTCGTCATAGAAGACGCTGTAGAAATCGCCGCGATCATTGTTTCGCCCGTATTCGCTAAACCCGCAAAATTTGTGTAAGAACGATTTATAAGTGCTGGTGCTGAGGACATCAGGTGAGTTCCTTTACCAGTTTCCTTTCTAATTTGTTTATTGCACCGATTATCATAGTATCGTCTATGTCTTAGTTTGAAGATTATCGCAAACCCCGCACCTAGATACAGTCAACTAAACCCGCGCCACCAATTAGTGAGAGCATATGGCTGCACTTTATTAACCAATTAAGAGGCTTTAGTATCCGTCTCGCTCGCACAGTCCCATATTTTAAAAGGTTTATTTAGTCTGAGTGTACTTTTTAGAAACACGTATCGATTTTCTAGGAAATAACATTACGGACATTTTAGATATATATATTTCTCATAAGTTCACTCAGGTTTGAAAAATATCGGATGGTGAGAGAGAGAGAGTAGTCGCGATCACAGCGACATTATTGCCGCTCGGCCAATACCTCGGTTGGATCGTTGGCCAGCGCTCCGAGCGGCGCCCACGAGAGTGGAATCAATCCGCGCACCGAGCGGTCACACGTTTTTTCTCTCACAATTTTCATAGCTATTTTACTCAAGTAATTAACTGGAATTTCTACTTCTGCAATAAACCATATAAAGTCCGCTAAACAATCTTTAAGACAAAAGTCTTCAACCAGTGCGTCCTCCCCGTAATGTCGTACGGAGCAGAGACGTGGACACTGACAGTGGGTCTGGTTCACAAATTCAAGGTTGCTCAGCGAGCTATGGAGAGAGCTATGCTTGGTATTTCTCTGATGGATAGAATTCGAAACGTTGAAATTCGTCAGAGAACCAAAGTTACTGACATAGCATTCAAAATTAGCAAGCTGAAGTGGCAATGGGCCGGACACATCTGCCGCAGAACCGACGACCGATGGGCCAAACGGGTTCTGGAGTGGAGACCACGTACGGGACGACGCAGAGTGGGACGACCCCCCGCCAGATGGACGGATGACCTGAGGAGGGTCGCTGGTGGGGGTTGGATGAGGATTGCAAAAGACCGCGTGCAGTGGCGAGCCTTGGGGGAGGCCTATATCCAGCAGTGGAGAGACACAGGCTGATGATGAAGATGATGATGAAACAATCTTTAATTGAGCCATCGAAGATCCGCAGCAGTATCCCTACGTGGTTTGCACAGATTTAACAGAGAGGGATAGTGCTAAACCCTTTTAATCAATCCTTGGCTTCATAATCATTTAAATAAAATATTGGACATAAACTTAACTTCAAATATAAGACTAAAAAATTAATTACTATTACCTAATGACTCTGACATATTTCGAAACTGAGAAGAATATATTCATCACAAAATAAATCTAATATAAATAGTGTATTTATTAACCTTTGATTAATTTCTTAAATTTCATCAATATTTTTTATTTTGGATTTATTGTATTTAGAATATGATTTTAATTAAATTTGAATTTATGTAGGTATATTTTAGATTTAGTGTAATTGAGACACCACAATACCGGCCTTCCTAGTGTGGGACTCCAATAGAAAAACATGAACATGGGATTTTATTGGAAATAAACGATTATTATTATATTATTTAGTACACAGCGAAGATAATTTTTAACATGTAGTCCAGTGTCTTTGCTTCGTTTTACGCTTGCCGCGTCCCCTTGATCGCTCTACGCCAACAGGTTAGGCGCTCGATTGGCAATCCCAGCTAGATGAACCGGGCATTCAATCGCTTCATCTACATATACATTAGTCAATGTATAGGATAATCTATCAAGCGGTTTTTTGTTTTATACAATCCGATTGCAATTTAATTTCGTCAAAATGGAATTGTACTCAGAGCAGAAAAAAATAGTAGAAATAGCATACCTGTACGTATTGTATGAGAAACGATATATTTAAACTCATGCTGCAGTCATATGTTCTATTCATGTTGACACCATGTATAAATAGGCTCGTATGTAGGATGTGTTATTTGCATTTTGGACCTTAGCATAACCCAATAAAAGAAAAAAAAAACCAATAACACAATTAATAACTGAAAGTTCATAAAGAATCAACTATTTTTTTGTAATGTTACAGATGCCAGCATGTATCAATTAGAAATACACTTTTCTTTTTCGACCGTTCCCGTGCCTCGGAGAGGATGTTAAATCATTGTTCCCGGTTCCACTAATACTTAGGGATTTAATAGTTGTTTTGGGTTTAGATGCTAGATACTGTTGACGCCGCCATGTCATTCACCTACAATTTCAGGCGAGTGTGGGCTTGGCTGGAAAGGAGGATCTCACCAGGATTGCACCACCACACTATTCACTGTTTTAGGCGAACGAGATTTTCTAATAAATCAATTTAATTCGTTTATTTCTATAATTGGGCATAGAGAAAAAAAATAGATAATTAAAGTTTACGAGACTCACAATATGGTTATTTGCTGTACGCGGGCGGCGCGGATGTACTAGTGATGGGGCACAGAGTTGTGAATCAATTCATTCATCACAACATTGTTATTAAAATAAAAACACATTAGACACTCCCATGGACCGCGTGGCAAGTATAGGCAACCTTCTGGAAGGTCCATCTTCAACAGTGGGTTCTAAGACTCTGTGTTGTAGAGGCCGTAATGAATAAAACAATAAATGTTCTGGAACAAAACCTTCAGCTTGGAGGTCTAGGAGCAACTGACGCCTGCTACAGACGACCGACACCATTCGTCCCTACCATTGCCAGTCTATCAAAATGCTTTCTTACACTTTGCTTGAAGGACTCCAGTTTATAGGGATGGGGAAACACACTGGCTGGTAGAGCACTTCACATGATGTCAGATGTCTTCAAATTTATATATAATCTATGGCATGAGAATGCGTATTTTGAAAGGGATAAGGTGTAGATTAGATTGTAGAACACGCTCAGGGAGGCCACGCGGCGAAGCACTGCGTCCACTATCCGAATCGCCCGCCTCTGCGATACAATTACTACTAGTTTTTTCTGCACTGTGATATAGAATGAGTAAGGCTAGGAGTGCTCTGCAAACAGTCGGTTCCAATTTATACTCATCTCGCATAATGAAATCCGAATTTGAACAGATACGAATAAAATGCTCGTTAGGTGTCGCGTCGAAGCGTAATTTTGTTCTGTAGCGTTATTTTATTATTAACGTGCCCACTGACCTACGCCTTTTTAGACTACTACAATAGGCTACTTGATGGATGCATAAATAGTAGAATTTATGGCTTGCTTTTTTAACTACATTTTCCTTAATATACTTAACTTCCATTATTCAAATTCTTGTTTTATTTAATGTCACGACTCACGCCTAACGTGACACACTTACATGTTGCATCTTCACTGTCAATACACATTCACATACACACTTGACATAATGATGCGTGGATTATGGTTTATTGTCTCCGTATTTTTAAGTAGTAAGTAGGGTTTCTGTAAAGGCTCGGCCCCCCGACGGGAGACCGCTTCCTAGAGAAGTGCTCTTGGAGGAGAGCTGAAATAGTCGAACCTAGACCCCCTGGGTTCGTGAGCCACACGGGCGTGTTATACAGTGACGGCGCCCAGCACCAAAAGTGCATGAATTACCGGTGGGTGGTTGCCCGCTGAGATCCTGCCGGGGAAAACGGGGGAATGTCCCCATCCCCAACCCAGGCCAATTAGCCATCCGGGCCTGGACTGACTGTCTGTCTGTCTTTCTGTAAAGTTTAATCATTTATAATCCGTTCGTGCTATATGTTCAGTTAAAATAATTATAATAAATAATTGACCGCCTCCGTGGTCTAGTGGTAACAAACGTTGCCGTAAACTCGGGAGGTCGTGGGTTCGATTCCCACCGGGGGCAAGTTGTACATTGTATAATTTGTCTCGGTCTGGGTGTTTATATGTATAATATGTATATATTTACAAAAAAAAAAAAGTATAATATGTAGTTTATCAACCATCTAGTTTCCGTAACACAAGCCTTGTAGCTTACCACGGAAATTAGATGGCGCTGTGTGACCTGTCTGAAAAATATTTATTTATTTATTTATTTAAATATTTATTTATTAATGCTATTCCGTAATTGGCTAGGTGTTAAGTATTAAGTTTAATTATAAATATAATATATTTTATAATATTATTTAATTAAATTTTAACAAGGCGGACTGAAGGTGGTTATTTGCCCACTCTGCCGGGTTGGGAAGTATCCAGCGCTCGTGCCAATAAACCCAGTAAAGTGTATCCACTCGTTTCGGGATCATTCTCGAATTGCCGTCATTCTCAGTCAAGCCGGCATAGTGTTGAGGACTGATGCCAGTCATGAGTGTCTGATTCCAGTTGCTAACAGTCATGAACTTACCACCAGGTCACATGTCGTGCTAGTATAAAAATAATAAAAAAATTAAAGAGGCAGCTGTGGAATAATTTATTAAATAAATATTTTTTTATTTGTAAGTCAGTAACCCTCTTAAGGACGCCTAATCGCTCCAGTTTTGTTATTGACATTTCTTGTTATTTAACAAAATTAAGCCATCAAATACAGACACCTATAAAACCTTTACAGTAAAAGTACTTTAAGCGTATTGGATTTTGTTCCGAGCGCCAAATAAACAACGGATCGTCACACAAATTGAAAGTCACCTATTTTATTTATTTAAAATATCAGCAGGGTTATTATGTAACAACAATTATTTTAAATTTATAATTGAACGGCTCTAGCCACCATCGAGGTTCCAGCTCCTGTGGATCCTGCTGGGTACGGGGTCGTACTACTCCGCTCCGTTATCCAAGATTCGGGTTCTAACTCTTAAGAATCATCGCATAAGGTATGACCTTTTGTGCTTACACAAAATCCTGCACTCTTCTATTTCCTCTAATTATTTGCTGTCGTCGATTAACATTATTATTAGTTACAGAACAAGATGTCCAAATACATTATATCTCAAAGTCAAAGTCAAAATATCTTTATTCACGTAAACCTATTACAGTCATTTGTGACACGTCATTATTTAAATTATTTAGAATGATTCTACTCCTGTTAGTGGAAGACTAACCAGCGAAGTGTTCTAAGGAGTAAGCTATTAGCAGAAGACTAACAGCTTAGCAAATTCCAGTGACCTGTTAATGTTTAATCTGACTGAGAAAGGAATCTGCAAGGAAAACTCAGCTATAGCAGATTTACAAATGAAACAAATACATAATTACACAACAATAAATAAATATCTTTCAAATTCACCCATGTGATTATAATACCTGGTACAGTGGAACCCCACCAGGTATGTTAGAATTAGGACCGCGTTCGTTTTAAGAAATGTTAGCATGAAAATACCACTTTTTTTAGCACAAGTCGTTCGTTTAAGGAAAATTCTAACATTTGATGCTAATTTCGTATGTCAGTACCGTGTTGAAAGGAGGGTTATTGATGTTACTATTTGGCAGATGTCATATAACATAAAAATGGTTTGTTTACATTATTGTATACTTTACAGTTTATATTATATTTGTTTCAAGTGTATTTTAAACGATTTTATGTAATAAATTCAAAGACCATAATACATTGTCAATTAATTTGTTATTATTTGTTACTTGTCATACTTGTCAAAAAGTAGCCTCACCTCTCGTTTTTTTAAAGAAATGTTAGCATTGTAAAAAAGAGTGGAATTTCTTAACAAAAACGACATTTCACGCTGGTTTATGAAGTTGCTACGAAATGTTGGAAATGCTATAAAACGAACGCGGCCTAGGAGTTGCCTGTGTGCAACCCGAAACCCGACAAAACGCAAAACCTCTGCTAATTTAGGAACAATTGAAATTGAACATGTTCGGCAGAGGTCCCATCTATGTACTTATGTTGAGAACACATCTTTCTTTAACCCGTTAGTAAGAATGTGTCGCACTTATAATAGAGTGGTTAGCTTGCGGCCTGATATTAATATTTTTGACAAAGGTTTTTTCAGCGTATAAAAGTCCAGTCCAGTCAATAGAGTTTAGTAAGTCTTGTTTCAAGCGGTGTTATTTTTATATAAATATCACCATAACAAGCTTACAATATTAATTCTCGTTAAAAAGTTAAAATTGGCATTTGACATATTTTCAACGGGAACAACAAATAGATGGTAGGCGGACTGATGGTAGTAGTTTGCCCAGTCTGCCGGGGCGGGGAAGTAGGTCATGCCCAATCAAGCCGGCATAGTGTTAGGGACTGATGTCAGTCACGAGTGTCTGATTCCAGTTGCTAACATTAATGGACTTTGCGCGCCACTTACCATCAGGTGGGGACAAGGTCACATGCCATGCTAGTATATTAAAAAAATTGTCCATTACCACATATCATCTCTGCTATTGTTTGACTCATATTGACTTAAATCTTTTGTTAAATTATTGTTATGTTACCTATTTCTATGTTATTCAAGTTTTTTTTTTATTATTGTATTTGTAATTATTTAATTAATATTATTGATTTTGGATTTTGTTTGAATTTAATTTGTGTATTTTGTTTTTAAATTTATATAATAATTATAGTTTGCATGTTGTGCTGCTTTGGATTCCAGTCTAGTCCATCTATAAATTAATTGAACTCAAATGTGAAACCGACTAGAATCTGCACACCCAACAATAAATAAATGGAGTAATCCGAGATGATGGCAAGAGACCCGATGGTATGACGTTGGTCCTCTGGAAACGGGGACGTAGGTACTCTGGTGTGGCAAGTGCGTCGACACCCTCGCGTATCGCACCTCAGGAGGACAGCGGCGCAAGTATGTAACCATACCAAAAGATTACATACCATACCAAGACACAAGGCGAAAATTTTTGGTTTGGGCTCCAACGTGCAATACAATTGGAAATATGTAGCGTCAATTTTGTTCACATCAAGTAATTTATTATATAAATGTTTCACTATTGTATTTATTATTGTAACTAATTTCTACTGTATAAATAAAGAATTATTATTATTACATATTTGTGCCATTTGCTGTAGAAACTTCAAAAATTAGTATTGCAATTCAGCGAAGAAATTCAGCCAGCGTTCTCGACCACCCCAAAAGGGATATGGTCGTGAAGATACTAAATAGTTTTAAATTTATATTGGGACATATTTATACTAATATATAATGTATTTTTATATTTATATTAAACTATAAAGCGAGAATTATAAAGCACGGTATAAGTGAGAAAAACATGATACAAAACTCTACAAATCAGTTAAAACTGTGTTACGAAATAGCCCCGCAGCTCTGTACGAAGCGTAATTTACGCGTATTTCGCGACATTTATTTTATTTCGTAATGACTGGCGTAATTAATTTGCTTTCGGTGTTATATTATTTTATACCCAGAAATTTAATAATTTATTATTAATTCAATTTTACTAAATTGAGCAGCTAATAATAAACAAATTGTTGGCCAAAGAGTTGTCCAAACGGCTACAGTCTGGAGACAGGAAAGCTAGCAATTATCTCCTGGGGATTATCCCTGAAGGTAAGGGACTTCTTTCTGTATCTTTAGAGGATATAGTTTATTTTTTATTAGGTTTAGTTTATATTTATTTTATACTCTTTAAGTAGTTTTTAATTATTAAAAAATATATATTATAAGTAAGGTTTATCATATAATAACTTTGAATAGTGTATTATTTATTATACTTAATTTATTTATTCTTTAAAGTATCATTACGACCGTTTAAGAAGCGGATTCACACTTAGCCAACTTTACTGCCGGCCAACATGCCAAGTGGCAAGCTCGTCGATGTCTCTAGCGAACTAAACTCGGGAAATATCACAAATAAATTAAGTAATCTATATATTTATTTATTTGAATTTATAATATTATTCCTCGCCAAGCCGTCTGGCCAGCGTGGCGAGTGTAGGCCAAATTCTCCAGATATATGTTTTAGAAGGCCCATCTCCAGCAGTGGATATGGAATTTTTCGAGGACGAGGAAATGTGGTAAGCGACACAGATAGTATCCCAGACAAGACAACTTCCCCCATGGTATAAGAGAAATACCACTCGGCCTTTTACCATCACTACGTGATAGACCTGATGGTTCAAGGACGGCATGATTTTAGCGGACCATAAACTTATCTTTATAAAATCATTTAAGGCTTTGTGTCTAGAGAATCTGCCTGTGCTCTTTTGACAACACCGTGATTGACCACCTCCGTGGTCTAGTGGTAACAAACGTTGCCGTCAACTCGGGAGGTCGTGGGTTCGATTCCCACCGGGGGCAAGTTGTACATTGTATAATTTGTCTCGGTCTGGGTGTTTATTTGTATAATTTAGAAGACAAATTTCTAAGCATTCCATGGATTCACCGTGCGGGTGCCGGGTCCATCGTGTGTGGGTAAGAGATGAGAAGAATGGTGTCTCGGGCTTGCGACCGACAATTGGCTGGTTTAAGAAAAGGAGGCCTATATATTTACAAAAAAAAAAGTATAATATGTAGTTTATCAACCATCTAGTTTCCGTAACACAAGCCTCGTAGCTTACCACGGAAACTAGATGGCGCTGTGTGACCTGTCTGGAAATATTTATTTATTTATTATTATTATTAACTAAGCACGAATAGACCCATTTCATTATCTTGGAAACCACACATATGTGAGGTTTATAAAATAAACATTACATATTAAAATATATATTTTCGAAACCTCAATAAAATCAAATTAGGCGATATCAGAAGTCGTAAGGTAAAATGAAATAAAATAAATATTACTTACTGATTGCGCCGCCCGCCCAACAGTCGAAGGCTTCGCCCGCCCTACGCCAAGGGCACCTGTACAGAAAATAACCTGATCAACTTTAGGTACTTAAATATGCTTTGTTGGTCACATAATAAATTAATTAAATCTCAAACAATGACTTTTTCTCATTGATTTATGTTTTATAGACCGGGCCATTTTATTATTGGTTGTAATGCTTTGCATTCCTTTCTCTCACACAAACCAACATTTAAAAAAAAATAACTTAAGTATACTTTAAAAAATAAGCTAATTAAAAATAAAATTAAATCCAAATTACATATAAATATGTACACATGACTTGATAATCTGGCAGTGTGCCAAGAACAGATGTGCCCTGGATAAGAGACCGAGCAATCTGTCAACGCATTTATTTAACCAAAAAGTTGTATTAGAATGCCCAGTAAATATATATTAATTCAATGGTATTGTAATTTTCCAAGAAAGTTCAATTATTGAAGGAAAGTTTAAACGAGGTCCTTGGTTTTGTAACTTACCCTAAGGTATGTTTATATTGTAAATTATTTCACCACTGGTTACTTTTGTAGAAACGAAGACAACTTTCATGGATTCACCGTGCGGGTGACAGGTC
Source organism: Tinea semifulvella (assembly GCA_910589645.1). NCBI lineage: Eukaryota > Metazoa > Arthropoda > Insecta > Lepidoptera > Tineidae > Tinea > Tinea semifulvella. Next base: position 9,273,505 of record OU342620.1, read on the forward strand.
AATCGTGTGTGGGGAAGAGGGGAGAATAATTCGGGAAGTGATGTTTTTTACTACCTTTTTTGTACTAGCACAACATGTGGTAAGTGGCGCGGCAGGTCCGTGAATGTCATGACTGACATTCGTCCCGACACTATGCCGGCTTTACTGGGCATGACGGCAATTCGAGCCTGGTCCCGAAACGTGTGGATACACTTTGGGTTTATCAGCACGAACGGTGGATAGTTCCCCGTCACGGCAGACTGAATTACCACCATCAGACCGCCTACCACCTATTCAATCTTGAACTTGCAATCGCCTATTAACTGGTTTATTGCGCAACAATACGCGCACCATCCACCATTCTACTCCTCTCCTATAGGCTGATACAGCTAGTTCATCTGGGATCCTATAAAGATGTTTAAATGTATCCATGAGAATTTTCCAATCTGATGCGGCGCCAAGGATCGAGGTGGGCTTGCATTTAGGTTTCGTACTTTGCCCTTCCTTTACAAATGTGGTCAAATTTTCTGACTCTTGCAATAGAAAGACTTACTGCTTCATACAGCTTTTCAGTAGTGCAAAGATTTGGAAGATCTTGAATTATTCTGGCATTAACTCAATAAAGTTAAAAAGTTTAAAATAATGGTCTTTACACGTTTCCTAAATAGCTCCCAGTAACTGTAAGTCTTATATAAATATGTATGTATTATTATTTATATGTATATGTATATTTATATATAATGATAGTATTTAGTGTATGTCTACTGATTAGTATATAGTATATTAGATTTAGTATTTAAGTTTTATATAGTCATGAGTGTCTGACTTCAGTTGCTAACATTCATGGACCTTGCGCGCCACTTACCATCAAGTGGGCCCAAGGTCACATGTCGTGCTAACATAAAAAAAAAAACTAAATTACAACTTAAATTTAAACTGCCTCCGTGGTCTTGCGGTTAAGCCCGTGGATTTAGACTCGGAGGTACCGGGTTCGATTCCTGGTCGAGACACAAAAATATTTATTAATGTAAATAAATACATTTAATTAATATTTAATTTATTTGTGATATTTCTCGAGTTTGGTACGCTGGAGACATCGACGAGCTTGCCACTTGTTATGATTGGTCTATAGTAAAGTTGGCTAAATGTAAATCTGCTTATTTATAAGCGTGGTTTCTGACCACCCCGAAAGGGAAACGGTCGTGATAATGATGATACTTTAAAGTGGTAGTAAGCTGGACCGATTAACGATGGAGTAGACGGGTTTTGAAGACCAATAGACCTAACAGATTGCATAAAGTATGTCGCTGGGGGTTAGATGCTTTTTTTTAATATAATCGTATTAGACACGACATGTGACAACGCATCAGCCTGAAAGAATTTCTATTACTTCTGCAACTTTTTTTCATATTAGCATAACATTGCATTTTAATAACTGGAATCAGACACTTAGGACTGATATCAATCCCTAACACTATGCCGGCTTGACAAGGTGCCCTTAACGCAATAAAGTAGAAAAAAGTATCTCAAGTTTTTTGTATCTAAAAGACATCATATTTCCATTAAGTTACTACCTTGTTAAGAAACAGTAACAATGTCATTTTAAGTACGTACTTCGCAAGTTTTCTAGTGTGCTTAAAAGACAGTAGCAATATGTCTTGGTTAGACCAGGCAAATCAAGGGCATTATTTAGTATTAAGGATTCCTCAACTCAATAATTTTATGATAAATCTGTAGAAAAGCATCGCTTTGTCCTTTTGTTACGCCATAACTTAAAAAAACATGATTTTTATGTTTTCAAATACTCTCTAGATGTTTCCTACTAAAATGTGCCAATAAGGATATAGACATATTTCATGACCGTTACAATGTATTCAGAAAAAGTGTTCTCGAACATTTCAAACCATCAATATACGAGTATGAGTTCAGACACTGAATCAGACACTTATGTCCGACATCAGTCCCTGACACTATGCCGGCTTGACTAGATGCCTTTTCACACTTCGCTTGAAGGACTCCAGGTTATAGGAAAGTGGAAACACAGAGGCTGGAAGAGCATTCCACATCTTTATTGTACAGATGTATGAGTCACCAAATTTATAGGTACGCGAAGGGATGGTGACTACGGTATGTGGGTGCATATTCTGACTTGTGCGTGTGGTTCGGTTGCGGAATGGCGAGGAAGGAATTAGGTTATAGAGCTCTTTAGAGCACTCACCATAGTATAGCTTGCAGGGATTCGAGAGTCCCAGATATAGTGGCATCGTCCACAATTCGAACAGCTCGCCTCTGTAGGACATGAGAGCATCTGTGAGGTACTTGGCTGAACTATCCCAAAGGTGTGAACAGTATTCGACGCATGATCTGATCTGTGATTTGATTCCCACGGAATGGTAAGCTTAATAAGAATAACTTTTTTTAAAGGATCGGCATGGGCTTACATTGAATTTTCGTACTTTGACCTTCCTTTACAAATGTGGTCAAATTTTTATTTGTAATCAGTCCCTTTCTGGCTCTTGTAATTGAAAAACTTAGTACATTTTATATTCGCATTTATCAGAGAGCTGTCCAACCGTAGGCATATTGCAGACATAACATTTTTGTTTAAAATTCTGAACGGTCAAGTCAATTGTCCTGCTCTCCTGGAAAAGATCAAATTCGCAACCCCTGTAAGAATATCTAGGTACAAACCCACTTTTGTTGTCCAGAATTCCAATACCTCATATAGACGAAATTCATATTTTAATAGAGCATGCAGGTCATTCAATGAGCTGTTACTCAAGTGCGATATCGACATATTTTATCATATGCCGCCTCCGTGGTCTAGTGGTAACAAACGTTACCGTGAACTCGGGAGGTGTGGGTTCGATTCCCACCGGGGACAAGTTGTACATTGTATAATTTGTCTCGGTCTGGGTGTTTATATGTATAATATGTAAATATTTACAAAAAAAAAAAAAAGTATAATATGTAGTTTATCAACCATCTAGTTTCCATAACACAAGCCTTGTAGCTTACCACGGAAACTAGATGGCGCTGTGTGACCTGTCTGGAAATATTTATTTATTTATTTATAAATGTAAGGACGGTGAGACATGTGCTTAACAACTTATTATTTAATTTATAATATATTATTCTTGTTTATTGTATCGTATCTTCAGTCTATTCTGTCATGTATGTATTGTTTATGCTGTTATTATGTATGTGTTATTATCTTAGGTTAAAATATTACTTGTTGTTTTTGTATATTGTTACTATTAGTGAGAACTTTTTAATGACACTTTGTTTCTAATTCTTTTTTATTTATTGTATTGTCGATAGTTCTCCATAGAATAAATAAAATAAATAAACCTAAATAATTGTCAGGTCTAAACATACCGTATGCTACCAGCTCTTAAGGGGATGGTTCTTATGTGGACATTTCGGGGGAGAGTCCTTAAGGGTATTGTTCAGAGGATACCCGATATGGAGGCTCTATTGTTACCCACCTCGCTGTCAATTTCAGGAAAAAATCTTATTAACCTAAGATTATATAAGACATAGTGTTACGTTACATTTGTCTCGATTACATTGAGCGAGTATAAGCCGGGGAAATCACTAACAGCTAGTAAACTCTCTCAATGTAATCGAGGCTTAAATGAAAAAAGTTACCTTCAAATTCAATCATTTTATTGCATGTCACAAATTAGTACAACTACATATATGACACCCCGTAGGGGCAAAGTAAAGTAAAGTATCATCACGACCGTTTCCCTTTCGAGATGGTCAGAAACCACGCTTATAAATAAACGGATTCATATTTAGCCAACTTTACTATAGGCCAATCATGACAAGTGGCAAGCTCGTCGATGTCTCCAGCGTACCAAACTCGAGAAATATCACAAATAAATTAAATATTAATTGTGTGGCTTGTGTTACGGAAACTAGATGGTTGATAAACTACATATTATACTTTTTTTTTTGTAAGTATATACATATTATACATATAAACACCCAGACCGAGACAAATTATACAATGTACAACTTGCCCCCGGTGGGAATCGAACCCACGACTTCCCGAGTTCACGGCAACGTTTGTTACCACTAGACCACAAAGGCGGTCAAAAGTAAAAGAAAAGAATAAAAACAGGATCGAAAATAATAACTACTGCATATATGTACGTTAAAGTTGGCTTCGCCAGTCCATTTGCAGGAGATGATTGATGATGCAGATGTGGAGCATCGGAGTAATAGATCATACCAAATTGAATTCCGTTGAACTGAATGCGAAATACTACTGGTAAAGGCATACGACATATAAATGCGCATAAAACATCATTTTATAGTATGAATTAAGAATATCACTGATCATCTGATCAAATTAGACCCAGACTGTCCAAAAATATCATTTTTTTATACATATTATAATCAAAGTAAAAAAAAAAGCTTATTTTGAGCCAATACAACAAGCATGCCAACGCTTAATCCAATTTCCCATACACTATTTATACTGCCTCCGTGGCCTAGCGGTCAATAATAATAATAATTCTTTATTGCACAAAAACTAAATTAACAATTAATGCCGTAAGGCATTTTCCACCAGCTAACCTTTGGGAGTTTTAACGGATTACAGGCAGAGTGTCAAGTATTTACTAACAAAAATAATAATTTATACTAATACTACATATTATAATATATACGAGTATATCTATAATACAATACATATAATTAGATATATACAGAAATAAATAAATACACACTATAATATAGGATTAAGGTTAAAAATAGATCAGTCCAAAGTCAAGTCCGTGGATTTAGACTCGGAGGTACCGGGTTCGATTCCTGGTCTGGACACAAAAATATTTAATAATGTAAATAAATATATTTAATTAATATTTAGCGTTTGCGCTTAGGTAACAGAATAGGGCTGCAGCTGTCAAACGAGTTCTCTTAATTAAGGGATCCTTGAAATAGGTATTTAATCGGTAACTGCCTACGCAGTCTAGCGGTTAAGTTCGTGGATTTAGACTCGGAGGTACCGGGTTCGATTCCTGATCGAGACACAAAAATATTTATTTGTAATATTTCTCAAGTTTGGTACGCTAGAGACATCGACGAGCTTGCCACTTGTCATGTTTGGCCTATAGTAAAGTTGGCTAAATGTAAATCCGCTTATTTATAAGCGTGGTTTCTGACCACCCCGAAAGGGAAACGGTCGTGATGATACGTAATTAATATTTAATTTAATCGCCTACCTATCGTGCCACTGCATTAAAAACATAAATAATGATAATAAATAAAAAATACTAATAAGCAGAAGTAAATTGGTTGAAGGACTGTAAATTAAGTGTGTGTTAGCGTGTACCTATGTGTGAGCGCGTGAGTGTGTATGCGATGTGTGTGTGTATGCGCGTGGGTGTGTGTACTTATGTGTGATTCATGCGTATAGGGATTAAGTTTTTCCACTACTACTATTTTATTATATCATTGGACAATCCTATTTATTCCTTTTTTTAACACTAGAAGGCGCGGTGGTGGCTCAGTTGTAAGAAAGCTTTCCTTAAATCCTACAAAGGTCGGTTCAAATCTCCCCAGCATGCTCCAATGAGAAATTCACTTGTCTTACGTACATTTGTCATAGATTTACAAAACCACCGTTCCCGTGCCTCACAGACGTTAAGCCGTCGGTCCCGGTACCACTAATACTTTAGGAAACGTTAATAAATTGTCAATAAAAATTTACATCAGATTCTCGCCAACTCGTTTGGGCAGCGTGGCGAGTTTAGGCCAAATTCTCAAGTATATGTTTTGAAGGGCCCATCTCCAATCCATCTCAAACAACAGAACAAACAGTTAAGTTAAGTCGGTGTGATAACAAAGATATTTAATAAAGATTAATTGTTAAATAGTGTTTTAAACAAAGTTCGTAAATAAATAATGTTAGTAATATGACCAAAATACAACGGTCATTATAATTATACTTTATAATCGACGTAAAGTCATAGTATAATCTGTTAATAAGTGAAAGTGTAAATCTGCATAACTGATTGTGTGGTCAAGTTATTTTCGCGATCGCCAACGTACATCGAACTGTACACACGCCTGCTCGCACCTTGTCTGAGGTCGCTTGTGTTATCTCGCTCATCCAAAACGTCAAGCAGTCAGCTGTGAAGTCAATCATCTGTTTATACTTCTTATCTTTTATCTTATATACGAGTACTTAAACAAAATTGGATGCTATGCAAAGTACTGAAACATCTAATTTGGCCGGTATAGTACGAAATGTATTGTAAGATATAAGAAGCTATTAAGACCCAATAAATTAAACATACATAGGTACTTACAAAATACTTACAATATGAGTAACACCTGTGAGGGATGTCAAAAATCTGTAAAAGATAAGGAGCTACTATGCTGCAGTTTGTGTACAAATAAGTTCCATTATGCATGTGTTAACATATCTACAGTTAACTTCAACAAGATGTCTTTATCTAACAAAGGAATTTGGAAATGTCCTAACTGTAAAATATCTCGCGGCAAAACCGGCGATGAAACTCCTGTACGAAGTCTGCAGGCATCTTTATCCCCAACTGACATGAACATCACTCCTACTTTGCATGATTCTACATGCATGAATGTCAAAGAAATAGAAAATTTGATGGAAGCATATATTGAAAAATCCAACGCTTCTTTTAGCGCACAATTTAAAAAGTTTAAAGATGACATACTGGCAAGCCTACATTATTCGAGAGAAGAACAAAACAAAGATTTTATTACTCTAAAAAAAGATATAGATGAGTCCCTCAAAAATATGTCAACGTTCTATGATGAATTAAAAATCAGTACCACTAAGATGGAAAAGGAAATTAAATTAATAAACAAAGATAAGGATAGATTAATAGTGCAATTATCTTCTTTAGAACAGCAAGTCGAAGAAGCTCATCGATACATATGTTCCAAGAGCATTGAAATCAGATCTGTTCCTATTCAGAATCCTGAAAATCCCGAAATTCTGAAAGCCTACATAAATAAATTGTGCCAGGAAATCAATATAAGTTTTAACGAGCAATTTATATCAACAGTGTACCGCAAACGTGTATTTAAGAGTGAAAATCAGCATATTATTGTCGAGTTTACAGACTACCAGACAAAGCAAAACATATTAAAAGCTATAAAGAATTACAACATAAAAAATAAACTCAACACAAGTCACTTGGGTATTTCAAGTACCCCTTCTAATATATATGTGTCGGAACTCTTAACCACAAACGCGAAGACACTGTTTTATAAATCCAGAATGTATGCAAAAACGTATAAGTTCCAATTCTGTTGGACTAGCAATGGTAGAATATATCTACGTAAGAGGCAGGGGGATGCGGCGATGCTCATACGCAACGACTGCCAACTGACTGAGGACGGCGAGATATCAAGAACACCTGCACTCGCCTCCCCGCGCGACCCGCAGCCTCCGACCGCACCGGCAAGACACTGCAACTGACTAACCGATAGTTATTGCTGCTTGCTAACTCACACATTCCTAGTTTCTAATCATTTGATATTTTGTTATAAATTTTATTACTCAAGTTATTGTACATATGAATGCTTTTCTATACTTAACATTGAAAATAGGACTGTAACTCAATTATTTCATATTATCGTTTTCGTATTTCTAGTACTAAAAACTTTGTATAATATCTTAATTCCTAAAGTGTGTTGTATTCATCAACGGAGACACTCAATCCATATACTCATATATCATTTCAGAAACATCCAAGAGCTAAACTTAACTGTAAAACCTAAAAGAAAGCAAATAATAATTTTAACAAATTTAAAGGAACCAATAAATAAACTAATTTTACAATTATACACAATAAGCAATACTAAATTACACAAATACAATAATTATAATCAATTTACAATGTTACCAATCATACTTTTCTATATTATTTTACAAAAAATGCCTAAAATCAATTTTCTTTCTAATAAAATGTATTTTCTTGGAATGGTTTATCACTGTATAAAATATAAACTAAAATCAAAAATTACGCTTCGGTTTCTGTTTGTTAATAGTAAAATTCAGTAGTATAAATAAAGATTTTTTGTCAGAAATTGACAAAATAAATCAGGTCCAATGTACGGCGCTAGATGACCCAACTACATGTGTTTTGACTTCACTTTTCACTTTACTGGCACTTGGAATTTACGAATTGAAACACTATTTAACTTAACTCACTGTATTTATTTTTCTTCAAATCACTTTTACTTGCTAGAGGCCCTCACGGGCGTTTAACATGACACTCATATAAAAGTTGCCGCCAAACCACAGTACGTTCTTAAACGACGCTAACGCCATCTAGTAGAAATATTGTACAACATAATTAACATTCCGCCCACCAAGAAATACAAACAAGTATTTCTTACTAATGCCGCCCACCGTGACATGATTACAAAAAAAACCAAATGCATTACTTCACTTACAATTATATCCTAAAGGCAAGGCATTCATACGTGTGGCGTAGCAGCAAACTTAAATAATACATTACATTTTTAACTATAATTAAATTGTTTATTAAATAGTAGTACCTAAGCATTATCAAGACATAGTGGAAATAGACATACAATTACCCTACAAAATCAAACAAAATAAATTAAACATAAACGCGCCTAATCTGATACAGGTAGAATACAAAGCTTAGATACAGGACGTTTAATTTTACCGGTTTTAATGCGCAAGGTAACTACTCTGGTCAACTTATCAGGACCAGGATGTTTCTCCTCTATAATACCGTATAACCATTTTACAGGAGGCAAACCGTCCTCTTTAACAAGAACCAGATCCCCTATTTTGGGCTCTGGATTCACCTTATTCCATCTATATCTATGATTTAAAGTCGTAAGATATTCTTGCGACCATCTTCGCCAAAAGTGTTGCACCATTTGTTGGGTAAGGTGCCACCGACGCAGTGAACTTATTTTTAAATCTTCATACCTATGATCGGGCACAATTACTAAAGGTTCACCTACTAAGAAATGACCTGGTGTTAATGGTTCTACGTTGTCATGTGAGGACAATTGTGATATAGGCCTTGAATTCAGACATGCTTCCACTTGGGCTAATACAGTGATCATTTCTTCGAATGTCAATGTGGAACCGTCTAAAATACGTCTAAGGTGAAACTTTGTGGATTTCACCCCGGCTTCCCAGAGTCCACCGAAGTTGGGAGCGTGTGGAGGTATGAAGTGCCACTCTGTGCCATTGATGGCCAGATGTTGTGCAATCTCCTTGGAGATGCTGGATTGTTCTTCACTAAACAACTTGCTCAGCTCATTGGATGCACCTACAAAGTTGGTGCCATTATCGCTCCAAATTTCCTGACAGTGGCCTCTACGTGCTACAAAACGCTTAAATGCCGCAAGAAACCCTTCTGTTGTCATGTCGCTCACAGCTTCGAGATGAATTGCCTTGGTTGCCATACATATAAATAAGCATATATATCCCTTGTATGAACGACAGCCTCTACCCTTGGATATTCTTAGGCTTATGGGGCCAGCATAGTCTACACCCGAGCGAGAAAACGGTCGCGAAGGTTTTACCCTAGATGGCGGTAATTGTCCCATGAAAGGTTGAATGCTAGCAGCAGCATATTTTGCACATCGTACACATTTCTTAATGTGTTGATTGATGAGAGGCTTAACTCTTATGATCCAGTACCTTGACCGTAAGCAGTTTAATACTAGTTGAGGACCGCCGTGAAGTGTCCGTTCATGTGCATCAGCTACTATTAATTTTGAAATGTGACAGTCTGGGGCCAGAATTATTGGATGTTTAACATCATAATTCTCATCACTTTGTTGCAACCGCCCGCGTACTCGCATAATGTTATCTTTATCCGTAAAAGGAGAGAGAGATAAGAGTGAGCTCTTATTTGAAACCGTCCCATTCTGACTTAACTGACGTAATTCACTGCTGAACGAAGCTGCTTGACAAAACTTGATACAAATTTTCAAGGCTGCGTCCAACTCGTTTACAAACAAATAAGATGGATATAATTGTCCATTAGATTTTGACCTTACTATCAGAAGCCATCTTCTGCACCATGCAATGATTCGGGTTAATTTTTTGAGAGATGAGTATTTCGTCCAAATATGCAGCTCTTCTGTCGACGTTGCGAGGTGAGTTTTCATTTGTTTCAGCTCTAATGTTGTTGATTTAAAATTACTTGGAGTCGAATACAAAGCTTTGTGAAGCCACTGGGGGCCCTTTAACCATAACGTGTTAGATTGGAGCTCGCCTGGATCAAGGCCTCGTGAGGCGCAATCTGCGGGATTCTGATGGGAGTCGACATGAGCCCACTGGTCGTTATCCAAAATTGATATAATTTCCGACACGCGGTTGGCCACAAAGGGCTTCCAACGATTTGGTTGACCACTAAGCCATGCAAGTACTATTGTAGAATCAGTCCAAGCTCGTAGATTGGACCGTGGTATCATCATAACCGTTGATACTTCAGCCAATAATTTGGCTGTGAGTTGAGCTCCACACAATTCCAACCGAGGTATGGAAACTTGCTTGATGGGAGCAACCTTGGTCCGTGCAGTTATGAGATTCACATGTATTTTACCATCCCTATCTATGACTCGAGCATATATTACGGCAGCGTATGCCACGTTGGATGCATCACTAAACCCATGGAGTTCGACAGAAACATCACCCTTTCTTATATTCAGCCATCTTGGTATGACGAATTCATTTAGCTGGAGTAATTGTTCTCTGAAAGCGATCCATTCATCATACAATCCCTCAGGCAGCTCATTATCCCATGATATACAGACGAGCCAAAGCCTCTGCATAAAGATCTTGGCCTTAACTACCACCGGCGCTATCCAACCAAGAGGATCGAATAACCGCGCTATGTCAGATAAGACATTTCTTTTCGTGCACTGTGGCTTCATTGGAGGTAAGTTAACCTTGTATTTGAATTTGTCCTCTTTGATTTTCCAACTGAGTCCCAATAGCTTTACAATTTCATCAGATCCCAAATCCAAACTTTTTTCTTTCCTTTTGTGGTCTTCTAGAACTCCTGTTAATTTTTCACTATTGCTTGACCATTTTTGTAATTCGAATCCGCCTTTCCTTAGCAGTTCTGTGATCTGATTATATATTTCTATTACATCATCCTCCTCTTCGCATCCTGACATCAGATCATCCACATAAAAATCCTTCAAAACTCTTTCTGCTGCTAATGGATACCTTTCCCCTTCGTCCTTCGCAACCTGCAATAAAGATTTAATGGCTAGATACGGAGCAGAAGCTGTCCCGAAAGTGACTCTAGTAATTCTATAGTCCGAGATATCCTTAGATGGATCGTCACGCCAAATAATGCGTTGAAAATCAGCATCACTATCCTTTACCTTAACTTGACGGTACATTTTCACTACGTCAGCTACGAAGCAAACTGGGTAAGTACGAAATGTCATTATTAAATGTCTAAGTTCAGGCTGTAATCCAGGACCTATCATAAGGTCATCATTTAGTGAGACTCCATTTTCCCCTTTACAGGAGGCATCGAAGACGACGCGAACCCTTGTGGTTGATTTGTCGTCACGCACCACGGCGTGATGGGGTAAGTAAACTGATTTTTCATTTTCCTTTTTAACAGGTTCCATATGATTTAATTGTAAATAATTTTTAATGACTTCTGTGTATTTTTGTTTCAGGTTTGGATCTCTTTCGAGTTTTCTTTCTAAAGCGTAAAATCTCCTTAATGCTATATCTCTACTTTTTCCATACTTACAGGAAGGATCACCGTCCCGGAATGGAAGCTGCACTACGTACCGACCTTCTTTATCTCTAGTCGTAGTTTTATTATAGAATTCTTCACACTTCAATTCTTCACCTGACAACCGCTTTTTGCTGTGTTCTTCTTCTGTTTCCACTTCCCAAAACTTACGTAACAATTCGTTCAAAGAATTGTCTAGGATATGCATGCTGAAAATATTAGTACAGTGATTGGAGGGTTGTAATACACCAGAGAGAATCCATCCAAGTGATGTATTTTGCGCTGTTAATGTTCCTGGAGGACCCTTGATCAACCCGTCTGTCAATATTTGACCATAAATATCTGCTCCTAATAACAAATCAATTTTGTTTGGCGTGTCATATCCGGGATCAGCCAGAGGTTTTAAATCCTTAAATTCTGGCCAACCTTGAATGCTAAATTTGTGTGTGGGAAGCTTGGATGATAATGTACCTAAGACGTAAGCCTTAACTTCAATAGTGTATGATGAATGTGTGGACTGTATATTAAATGAAACCATATGTTTTATGGTTAAGTTGATCTCACTTCCTCCCAGGCCCGAAACTGTACCTCTAACTGATTTCTTACGGAGTCCCAGCAACTGCACTGCGAACTCTGTGATGAATGAGGCCTGAGAGCCCTGATCCAATAGTGCTCTAAGAGTATAACAGCCTTGACTTGTCTCTGATCTGACCAGAGCAGTCGATAGTAACACTTGATCAGGTGAACCTCTAGCAAAGTGACTTGATATTTGAGTGGATGGACTTTTATTATCTTCGGAATGTTTATGAATTGAGCTGTCGACCTGATCTTCAATTGAACTAATTGGGCCATTCACCCTTTGATTTGGATTGTAATCCAAATGCAAAAGTGAATGGTGCCTTCTGCCACACCGACGACAGGATTTTGATAGGCGACATTTAAATACAGCATGACTGGCTCCTAAACAGTTAAAACAGAGTTTGTTACCTTGCACAAATTTCCTACGATTTTCAACGCTCTCTTTACTGAACTCCTTACAGTTACCTAAAAAATGGTTGTTAGTACAAAAAATACAATTGGTGTTAGTAGTAACAGTAAATACATTAGGAGTTTCCGCATTACTCCTTTTTGGTTTTAAATCCTTAGACTCCTGCGGCGGCGGTACGAACTCTAACATTCGAAATCGGGACTCTAAAAAGGTTTTAAAACTGCTGTACTTCGGCAACTCATCATAGTTTGAACAGTTTTGCTGTTCCCATAGCTTGCGTGTCTCGTGATCCAATTTTTGTGATATGAGATGTATGATGATAGCGTCCCAGTTATTTGTTTCTACACCTATGTTCTTTAAAGCATTCAGGCATTCCGTTGTCGTGTCAAATATTTGTTTAATGGCGCTTGAAGATTCTTTGGTAACTGGTTTTTGGTTGCACAATCGAGTCAATATGCAATTAGCAACATATCTCTTGTTGTCGTATCTTTTCTTCAAGATAGACCAGCATTCCGCGTATTGAAATTGATTGGCATCAGTAATATTGATATTTCGCAGAAGTTGTTCTGCTTCTCCTTTTAAATGTCCTTTGAGATAATGCAATTTCTGTACTGGCGCGAGAGCGCTGTTATTGTGTATTAACGACTCAAACATATCGTGGAAAGTTGGCCATTCTGCGTAATTTCCTTGAAAGAAGGGTATGACAATATTAGGTAACTTGACATTGTTATTACGTTCTTGGGTATTAGCCACAGGGACAACTGTTCTGGTTGACGCGCTACTACTGGATTCTTCCTTTAGTTTCTCCAATGCTTCGTTTAACTCCGTACAATAATCTAAATATAGTTCTTCTACCGTAGAATACAAATTGTCCACAAAGTATTTTTCCTTACATGTGTCATCTTCATCAGCGTCTGTTACAATTTTATCGTGGTTTACTACAAACCTTGACCAGTATTCTTTAACAACTTCTGTTCTAGTGTTAATGTAAGGCACTGTAATTCGCACCTTTGGGGATTTCCTAAAGTTGTTGTAGGACTGTTGCGTCTTCGACCACAAATCAAATTGTAGCTTAATACACTCCATGTTGTATCCAATATTCAGCTTTATTAAAAATATTACCAGTTAAAAAAAACCGAATTTTTTCAAAGTCCAAAAAAAATACAAAATTTTTCTAAGTCCAAAAAATGAGTTTTTTTTTCTAAGTACAAATGAATCTAAATTTCTTCAAAGTCCAAAAAAAAACAAAAATTTTCTAAGTCCAAAAATGAGTTTTTTTTTCTAAGTACAAATGAATCCAATTTCTTCAAAGTCTAAAAAAATAGAAATCTTGCAAAGACCAAAAGAATTGAATTTTGAATCCAATTTCTTCAAAGTCCCAAAAAATAAGAAATCTGTTAAAGACCAAAAAAATTGAATTATTTCTAAGTCCAAAAAAATTCGAAATTTTTCTAAGTGTTTGAGATTTAAACAACTTAGGCAAAATCGGGCATAGGTTCCCCGTCTCAACGTTTTTTTCACTAACTATTCTAAGTCCTAAATTCACTGCACAACACTACACTGTCCGGCTCTGAAGGAGCATGTTTTGACTTCACTTTTCACTTTACTGGCACTTGGAATTTACGAATTGAAACACTATTTAACTTAACTCACTGTATTTATTTTTCTTCAAATCACTTTTACTTGCTAGAGGCCCTCACGGGCGTTTAACATGACACTCATATAAAAGTTGCCGCCAAACCACAGTACGTTCTTAAACGACGCTAACGCCATCTAGTAGAAATATTGTACAACATAATTAACAACATGTATGTATACCTTGAAATGTAAAAATAATAGTTCCAGGGTCATTTGTGTCTTATCTGTTAATATACGAAGTATAAATAAAAACCTGGACTTGTTTTTGGTATTCATGTCACAATTGGATGTGAATGTAGATGTGATTGTTTTATCAGAGTGTTGGTGCAGTGAAGGCTATTGCCCCCCATCAGTTACTAATTACAACATGGTCTACACCAAAAATAATATTAATCAAAATGACGGTGTAGTAATATATATAAAAAATAACATTCTTTTCTCAGCCCAGGAACCGGATATCGAAAATGGTAATTGTTTGCTACTGGTTATTGACAAAACAATATCATTAATAGGTTTGTATAGACCTCCCTGTTTTAGTAATCCAAACAAGTTTTTAAATTCTTTGGATGCTATTATCACATCAGTGGGACACTCAAATGTTATTGTAACAGGCGATATTAATATTGATACACTAAGCACAAATAGTAATACGGAACAGTATTTAAACATGATCTCATCACATGGTCTGGTGAGTGCCATTAACTTGCCGACAAGAGAGACTTGTATTGATCACTTTTTGGTAAGAACACATGGTATAATCAAAACGATTGTATTTGACAAGCTTACTGATCATTGCCCAATATTATTGTACGTTGAGGGAAGTTCAAACTTACGTAACCACCCAAAAACTAAAAACACTAAATTAAACGGTGATGGATTAGCCGCTGGTTTGAAGTCTATTTGTTGGAAGGACTACTACACTATTAAAGACACAAACATGGCAGCAAACTTCCTCACGGAGTGTATACAAAAAACTATAGAGGATAATACTACCACTACATCAGTAGCGAGAAGAAAAATGCCACTAAAGCCGTGGATAACAGTTGGGGTCGTTAAGTGTATACGGAAAAGGGACAAAATGCATAAAAAGATAAAACAATTGGGAACTGATAATGAGGAATTAAAGTCTAAATATAAACTATACAGGAATGTTTGCAATAAAATAATAAAAGATCAAAAACATTATTATTACAGAACAAAATTACAAGAAAGCCAAGGAAACATAAAGGAAACATGGAAGATTATAAAAGACATTTGCAATCTCAATCATAAGCAAAATGAAATAGGTACAGAACTGCTGTATATCAAAAAATGCCCAATAAATTCACTTGATGAAGTAAATAACTATTTCACTTCAATTGGAGAAAATCTGGCCAACATAACCCTCAATACAATTAAAGAAACTGATGTTTCACTAGCAAAAAAAGCCCTTAAAAATAATAAGCCTTCTAGCTCTATTTGGATGGCTCCTACATACCCTAATGAAATTAAAGAAATTGTACTTAAACTTAAATCAAACAGTGCTCCAGGTTCGGACAGAATTACTGCTAATCTGCTTAAGGACTACGTAGTCGTTCTTGCAGAACCCATTGCACATATGTGTAACCTCAGTCTTACCAATGGCATCTTCCCTACTATTTTTAAGCAGGCAGTGGTTGTACCAATTCATAAGAATGGTGACAAGCAGTCGGCTGGTAACTATAGACCGATTTCTCTTTTAAGTAGCTTGTCGAAAGTACTGGAAAAATTATTTGTAAAACATTTTTATTTATATTTTTTGCTTAAGTTACTATTGTATTTTAAAATAAGTTGTGTAAAATGTTTTTCGCAATAAAGTATTTTTTTTTTTTTTTTTTATTATTTAGATAATATTCGATAACTTTGCATGCTGTCAAATTTCGTCGCTAAATATTTAATACTTTTCAGTAAAGTGTTTAAAGTTATCCCAATGGTTGGCTATGATAAAATGTCTTGCGGCATTAAAGCCCGCCTTTGTCTTTGTGCAATAAAGTATTAAATAAATAAATATTTTCTAAATCCGTAAGCAGTAAATGAGTTTCTTCCCACTCCTTCCTCTCCGGGAAATCGCTTCCTGTTTTTGCAAACCGTTAGCTCTTTCTATTCATGACTTCCTATTTCTTCCTGTAGCTAACGATTAAGGGGCGAGATTGAATGCACATTTTTTTATTTTTTATTACCTAAGTATATGACTGAGATATTTTTTTATTTATTCATAAGAAAATTTACAACTGTTACAATATGGTAATCTGCATCGATAGATTAATGTTAAAAATAACGTCAAATGCATGTGTTTTATTTTAATATTATTAAACAAAACAACACCACTATGACTAACAATACCCACAGTAATATACGGCCGTGATGATACTTTAGTTTAATACTGAGTTCCAACAAAATAAAGTCATAAATGGCGACGAATATATTATCAGATTTATTTTAAAGATCAGCTGTTAGCTGGTATAATCGACGCCATTTTTTACTTAAATCCTTACAATTACAGATTATTCGTTTTGGTACAATCCAATCTTTGACGCAGAGACAAATTGGTAGGTAGCAGTGGAACCGGGACCGACGGCGTAACCTGCTCTTCAAAGCACAGAAACTGTAGCGTTATAAATCTATGATGTCACTACAATAGAAAAGCGGATTTCTCATTGGTACCTATTTTAGGTTGTCAATAATAATTTAAAAAAATATATAAACTAAACATAGTAATATAAAGATATAAATAAAAAAAACGAGTGCGTTACGGGACATACCGCAAAAGTGAGAACTAAACTTGCAGGTTATTGATTTCGTAGTTGGTAGGAATATGAAGATTAAATGAATGCGCGTGACTGTGTGCGCTCGCATAGTTGCACACGTAAAGAAAGAAAGAGAAAGAAGGAGCGGGAGAGAGCGAGAGAGGCAGCGGCTATACGCGCGCGCCTATCCTCCCCTCTTCCCCTTCCCCGCCGCGCTGTTTCCCCTTGAGCGCTGTTCTGACGTACGGACAAACGTTCAACGAAATAGGTCCCCAACCAAGCGCGCGCAGTTCTCACTTTAAAAACGTCTTTGTCTTTAAAAGCGGACTTTAGCCAACTTTGCTGCCGGCTCATTATGACAAGTGGCAAGCTTATCGATGTCTCTAGCGTACCAAACTCGAGAACTATCACAAAAATAAATTAAATAAATGAATGTGTCCCGAACTGGAATCGAACCCATTATGAGTACCTCCGCGTCAAAAATCTACGGTGTTAACCGCTAGAACAAGGAGGCAGTTACATAAATCAGTTGTAGAAAATATTAAATTAAAATAATCAATGATCAAAATTTTCACTGTGGTTATTTCAGTCAATGATGATAATCCTTCTACAATCCCTTAATACGCGTGTGTCGATTATATAATGATGCCACTAAGGACTGCTCCGACCTTGATATCTTTAACCCTAGTCGACATAAATTCAGAAAGCAAATTTTAAGTGTTCTCAGTTTAAATTAAATATAGTGTTTAAGTGATTTATATCTCATTAATATGAATACTATGTTTTATTTTTTATTCTATTTAAATTATTTTTATCATTAAAATTTTATTTCTGTAAATACATTTTTATATAATATCTTAGTTTTAAGTACTTTTAAATTGTAGTTTTAATTATTGCATGCACTAAAATAATTATCTGTTGGAAATGTCATATGTATATGTTTAGGATCACATTCAGTCTGTCGCCTGAGAACTTTCTTTCTTGTATCATATTTTAATGTGCATCTGTTGTATAAATTGAATAAATAAATAATCAGCCTTTCTGCAACCGGCCGTAATTATTCATTATCCAATTTCTATTGATCAGCAACAGAATTGAACCAAAATCGAAATCACTTTGCAGATTAAACCGTTATCAATCATGAAAGTAGGCATGATATAAAATTCCGAATTTCAATGAACGTGTTTTGTGAAAGGAAATTTCCAATTTATGCCTTTGATTTTTTTTATTGAAATCAAGCGAATTTCGATCAAATAGATTGCAAATTTATTTTTTTGATAAAATATCCGAGTACTGGCATACTCGTAGATAAAGTATGGCAAACATTTAAACATATTTTTAGGTAGAAAAAACTATACGAGGTCTGTTCAAAAAATCAAAAAATCTAGCCCCCTGTGACTTTTTGTATGTTCCCAAAACTGAAGAAGCCTACGATTGAGGAGATTAAGACTGTGTTGCGGCGCGTCCGACCTCTTTTGACAGACTCTGACCTCCTTTTTGACTGACAATATTGGAGGACTATTTTATTTGACAGATTGTTAGAATATGACATTGACAGACGACTAGGAGTTTTTCGCGCCATTTTGCGTGGACATATCAAGTGCAAGTTTTTCAAATTCAAATTTTCAAATTCAAAATCGTTTATTTGCTTTAAATGTGGTACATACGGTAATATGGTTAGTAAGTTGGCTCTGCACATTTAGCCATTGTTGTGGCATGCAAAAATTGTTTTTATTTAAAATACATTCCAATATAATAAGTCTAGTCATCATTATATAATTTAATATAGGTCAACACATTTTATTAATAAACAGACAAAAAAAAACAAAATAAAAATATGTACTAGAATACCTACATAATATACATTAAAAAATTAATGTCCAACCAATTTTTTATATAATTGCCTTGTCATTTAGGAATTCTTCGATCGTGTAGTAACATTTATCCAATAATATCTTTTTAAAATGTATTTTAAACCTATGTAATGGCAAATCCTTAAGTGTATCTGGCAGTTTATTATATATTCTTGGAGCCCAACCAAAAAAACTTTTATGCAATAATGCTGTATTACTTTTAATCCTACGTATTTGATTACGTGGACGTGGTCGCAGACGTTTATTTATCGGGTGGACTTTTACCTCAGCAAACAGGTTTATGTGGCTTTTTACAAAAATTAGCACTTCGTATAAATATAAAGAAGGCAATGTCAAGATTTTTAAAGATTTAAATTTTGGTAAACAGCTTTCAGTAGATGGTATTGCACTCATAGCCCTTATGCACCTCTTCTGTGCCCGAAATACAATATCTCTATTTGTTGAGTTACCCCAAAACAGTACCCCAAACCGCAAAGCAGAAGATATGTAAGCATGATAGGCAGATTTTTGTTTTGTAAATTAATTTGCTGTGGATATTATTCGTCAAAATTGGTTGGTTGTTTTGTTTAATAATGTGCTGCAATGTGAATAATTATGGAAAACGATAAATTGGACTTCAAATATGGGGCATAAGTTGCAGTTTATTTTTTGCGGTTTTCCCGCGCTGTCAACTCTCATATTTTACCCGACGTGTTTGGGCCATAATGCCGCGAGTGACTCCAAGTAAAGCATCAAATTCTGCAGCATCTGGAATTTGATGATCCCCAACTCGGTTATGAACATATATTATGCAAATAAATTACGTGTTTAGGACTGATGTATTCTGTACAATGTCCTTTAAAGACAATTAAAAAAAAAAAAATGACAGACGACTTTTTACTCAGTCTTGACCAAGACGGGACAATTATAAGTATTTTTATTTAATTTACCCTTTTATTTACACTGGAGACGACACTCATATGACGACAAATCTATTATGTACCAGACGGACGGTATAGACTACATCAAAGAAGGAACTGAACAAGAGCACAAAAAATGTTATTTAAAGTGCTTCAAGGAATAATTCTTCACCACGCGGTGGTGGCTCGGTTGTAAGAACGCGTTCCTTAAATCCTACAAAGGTCGGTTCAAACCCACCCGGCATGTACTAATGAGAAATACACTTTTCTTACGTACTGCAGTCGATTTACAATACCACCGATCCCGTGCCTCGGAGAGCACGATAAGCCGTCGGTCCTGGTTTCACTAATACCAACTTGTAAAATTATTAATAAATTGTCATAAAAAAATGTTTCTTTCACTTTTGCGATTTCAAACGTTTAACTTTTTACTCGATTTCGCGACGCAAGGAATGGTTATGTGTTTATCAGCCAATGTATGTGTGTATGTACGTAAGTATGTTTGTTCCTTTGTGGGCACACTGAAGACCAAACGCGTTTGCCGATTTTGTTAATTCTCAGGTCAATCAAATCGTCTTAATGATGCGAGTGTCACTGAAGATATGACATTAATCAAATTTCAGTAAGGTGACAATAAGAGACCATATTGTGGAAAAGAAAAAAAGAAAAGTCGTCGAACTCAATTAAGAAAATCATGTTGTAGTTTCTTTTATCATTTTTCATTTTGAATATGGATAGCAACCATTAACATTAATTTTTTTAATGTAGGTCCTACCTTCAACTACCTACCTATAATATAAATAAGATGCAATAAAGTTTATATAAATGCATAAAATGTAATTTTTAATGCCAATTGTTTACAGACTTCGGCCTTACAGCTCATAATTTATGCCGATTTTCAAAGAGCATTTTCCGTTTTTGTTAAAGGCTATATGGGGGTAGTATCGACATCAAAATGATAGATGGCTGAACGCTGAATAATGGATGACTTAATGCAATTTATCATTCTCACATATTCACTTTACAGATATTTCATCCTAAAGCGGCATCGTGTAGAAACTCGAGGATATATCGTCTGTTAATTTGCAATACGTCCTAACTATTGCCTACTTTTCGAGACCAAGAAAAAATAAAGTGGTTATAGAGATTACTTTTAGATGAATATAAAAAAAAACACGCACATATTTTCTTCTTTAAAGTTTAATAGACGATATGGTGTTATCATCTAAACATGTGACCTCACGGAAATCTGACGTAGTTACCATGTTACGAGTCAGTCATAGATAGATAGATAGATAGATAAATTCTTTATTGCACAGAAAATAATACATTTTACAGTACATAGGCGAGCTTAATGTCTAAAAACATTTTCTAACAGCTAACCTTTGGGAGATGTGAGCAGGGATTGTAAGGTGCATGACCGCTAATATTTGAGATAAAGAGATTTATTGAGTTAAAAACTTATAACTAAAAAAAAAAAGAACGATATTAAATCTATAATATAAATACAATACATAGATAACACATACATATATTAGTTACATACTATATTTATATATATATACATACAATAATATACCGATTTAGTCAAGTTATGTAGACTCGTCTTGCTTTTTGTGAAAGTGTTTAGTCATGATGGGTTTATATATGTGGCTTAAAGACAGGAAACCTTATAACTATCTGAATCTGGCTTTAGAATTTTCACGTCATCAGCAATTAGCAATACCAAAATACACTTTGAATGATACAAAATATGACTCAATATTTTACACATATATGGTAAAAAGCAATGGACCAACAAGCGATCCCTGAGGAACTCCTAATAGAATATTCGGCTAATTAGAGACATATCTACCAAGCGCTGCAGCTTGAGATCTCTTATCAACATATGAGGAAAATCTGCAAAGGGATCCGTATATACCGACTTTATTCAGTTTTGCAAGCAGAATTTTGAGTGATCTATTCTATCAATCGCCATGCTGTAGTCTGTGTAAACAGCACACTTGCAAATGGTCGCATTTTTATTTTGTATAATACTAAAAATTACAATTTATTAAATCATTAAACGTTGCCACTTTAAAATGTCGGATCTGTACATACTCGTACATATTTATAGAACACCAGCTGCAAAACCTTTGCGTTACATAGTTATTTTTCTGTTCTACTACTATTTCTCGTGTATATTAATTTTTAATTATTGATATATAAGTACTACGTATAGAAAGGCTAATCCAAACAAAAAAGTGTCTCAACTTGATGACCGCGCTAATGTCGTCTATCCAAAATATTATAAATTAATTAATTTAAGTTTTGGTGACATTTACTTTAAATAATTAAATTAAGCTCCCATCTTAAAAGGGTTTACCGGTTTTGCAACCCTCTCGCTCGTACAAATCAAGATTTTTTAAGTCTGAGTGTACATTTGAGAAATGTAGTCTATCAACTTACTAGGAAATAAAATTACGGGCTTATTGGACATATTTTCATGAAGATTAATTCAAGGAATACCCAATTTTAGATAGAGAAAAATATCAAAAACATTTATAATGATTTTCCTCTATTTTATTAAAACAAATATACGATTAATACTGCCTCTGTGGTCTGTTAAGGCCGTAGATTTGAACACGGAGGTGCAGGGTTCGATTCCTGGTCGAGAACACAAAAAAACTTGTCATGATTGGCCTATAGTAAAGTTGGCTAAATGTGAACTCGCTTATTACAAAAGCGTTGTTTCTGATATTCAAGGTATACGGTCGTGATAATACTTTACTTTTTTGTGCAAGCGAGAGGGATGCATAAGCCTCAAAAGGGTTAAGAATATAATAATAATAATAAATATATTTATTGTACAAAACTAAAACAAGCGCAAGGTGAGCTTAATTTGTCATTAGCCTAAACGCATTTTCTACCAACATTAAATTAAATTCTAATCACACATTGTAAATTTGGTAAGAATAGCCGAACGGGCCAAAGTAAAACAAGCACACATCGCGCCACTAAACATTGTTATGGACTGGCAAGTCATAAAAGGCTGCCAACAAAGTTACTTTTAAACACATAATATATGTGCTTACACCAACATGGTCAAATATAAGATTGAACCGGGCATCGAACACGTTTTCATACAAAATGTTTGTTACAATATATTTTAAGCCGCTTATCGTCCACTAGCAAAATAGAATAAAACGTTTATAGTTAAAAAAAAAACATGGCATTGCTTCTAAGATTTGCGCATAGTAGTTCCTGACAAGGAGTGCTCAGTTGGCCGCTCCTTGGGGAACTAGGTCGCTCCTTTAGTTCCTCAGCACTGTTCAGTTTCTATCTCAAACAAGAGAAACTCAGTTGTAGGGTTCTGTGGTGCGATCGCATTACTAATATTTAAATAGGTTTTATATGTACTATTGGTCATATTATGTAAGGTGATAGGCAGGATGAAAAAAAAAGTAATTTTAACCATGTAATTAATATATAATTAAAGTGGTAATCCTGTTTTTGGTTCTCTTGAACATTTTTGTACTATGTCCTAACTTTAACAGCCAAACTAAATGAAGGAGAGATACGTGGATTCTCTATGATGTTGTAAGAAGCTCCACTAACCGCTCCCGCTCTCTCGCAAAGCTGGAACTAGTTCCGGTAGTTTCCTCTGTGGGAGCGTGCTATAGAACTAGTTCGTTCGCGAACTACACATGCATGGAGCTCATGTCATTCTTAAGGCAAGTTTTTTAAGATTATAACTGTGTGCATCTTTAATAGCGCCATCTATGATCGTTTATTGGAACTTTTGTGTCCAATGGCAACTGAGCATTTTCTGGAAGAGTTCTGGAAGGCAGCAGTGGAGGTCTAGGACTCTGTGTTCTTAGGGCTGTGATATGATGACTTCGGTGTGCCTAGGCTATTAGTGTATTAATACTTTCAGGCTCGTCGAGATTATTTTCTATTATTAGCCCGGTCTTTGTTATACAGGTCAATTTTCACAATAATTTTATTTAACTACCTTCATAAGAATTTTAAATTTATTGCAATTGTAGAAAATAGTATACTTTGTAAGACTACATACAAGCTGAGGTTGCAGGCACGAGTTTTGAGCAGTGGCGTTGGTTACACTATTTACCCGCTATTAAAATTGATAAAAAGTAAAGTAAGGTAAAGTATCACCACGACCATTTCCCTTTGCGGAGTGGTCAGAAACCACGCTTATAAATAAGCGGATTCACATTTAGCCAACTTTACTATAGGCCATCATGATGACAAGTGGCAAGCTCGTCGATGTCTCCAGCGTACCAAACTCGAGAAATATCACAAATAAATTAAATAATGGTGTCTCGATCAGGAATCGAACCCGGTACCTCCAAATCTAATTCCACGGACTTAACCGCTAGACCACGGAGGCAGTTTGCATAGTACATACATTAATTAAATATTTAATTTTGTTTTTATTTTTTTCTTTTTACTTTTTCTATATAAAACGTCAATTTCGTCTGTAAGAACCTAATTACATGCGACAATATTAACTAGAGGTGTTTTTATTTTATAAAACCTATTTTAAATAATTTAATAATTTTTTTTGGCTTCCCATGACCGTTGGTACGGTAAACCGTATTTTATTTTATAAAAACTTGATTTCATTCGGATTTACGGATACGGTTTTATATTAGACTATTTAATTAAACGAATGTTATTCAAAGCAGCTGATAGTCTTCCATCTACCACCTCCTACAACAAAAATTCTCCGAATGCTATTTGATTTCAAGGCACAATTCAAAATTTAAACATACACAAATATAAAAATATTCATTCAAAATACAAAGGAAATGTCCGCATACACGAAATGCTCCGGTAACTATATTTAAACGAACAGCAGTGCATTTGCATAATAAATACCCAAATAAATAGGCCAAAATCTATAAAGCTTGCTGAACTTTTCTTGACGAAATTCGCGCTGAACAGAGGCCTAACAATTTTATAACAAGACAGAGCAAGAAACCACATGGTATAAGAATCAAAGTTGGCCCAATCGGTATCAATTCAGTTCATATAATTTAAATACGCACTTAAACACTAACACACACGTACACACATCTCTCACTTACACTCTCAAACTCACTGTGTGTGAGTACACATAACACACTTAATATTTAATGTTTTTTCAATGTAGGTTATCTTTCTTTGAATTTTATACATGACATTTTGTATTTTTGTTTACTTTCTCATATTTTATATTATTATTATTATTTAAGACTAAGGTAGGCTACGATGGTTCTGGCATGTTGAGAGGATGACCGAAGAAAGATCGACGAACCGGATATATAATGCGAAAGTTGTGGGTGAAAGAGGCCCTGACAGACCGAGACTCACATATCACGATCAAATAAATAAAACACTGGCTGAAGGCACATTAAAAAGCTTTCGTAACAAAAGGGCATGTATGAAGATGAATGTCGACGAAGCGAAATAAATATGTCGTGATCGTGTCAAATGGCGCTCAATTGTCTCTGCCTCCCCGCAAGGGATCTGGCATGAAGATATGTATGTATTTTCGGCTAAATAACAAATTTAATTTAACAAAGGAACTGGATCCTAAGATACTGGCTTGCCGATTTTGGAAGCCAGTGCCACTCTATACACAGTAAATACACTCACTTAAACACATTAACACATCTTCCGCATACTCTCAAACTCACACAACACTCATAATATTTAATGCATTTTATGTAAGTTAAGTTCTGACTGCCTCTGTGGTCTAGCGGTTACGATCATGGATTTAAACTCGGAGGTATCGGGTTCGATTACTGGTCGGGACACAATAATTTATTTGATATATACAGTACTAGTAGTTTGCGGACAAATTTGCGGAGTACTCACAAGATTTCCTTAGTACAATTGGAAAAATATATATTGAGTCAGAGCAAGAGTCTTGCGAAAGCCAAGACCACCTACTCTGATGCAAGACCAAGACCACCTACTCTGATGCAAGACCAAGACCACCTACTCTGATGCAAGACCAAGATCACAGACAGACAGCGGAGTCATCCAGGCTCGGATGTTTAATGGGCCTGGGTTGGGGATGGGATAATCTCCCGTTTTCCCCGGCAGGATCTCGGCGGCTAACTACCCTGTTCCTACTACAACACCGCCCTTGTGGCTCACGAATCTAGTCTCCTAGACTTGTCTACTTTAGTTCTTCTCCAAGAGCGCGGTAGTGACCTCCTCTCCGAGGGCCGTGCAACAGTAGGAACGATATCCTGAAGATGCTTGTAGGATCCGCTCTCAGTCCGGTAAAACATACGTTTAGCTAGGCCGACAACAAATGCCTCGATAGTAGGCATCTCCAGATCTCTCGAGATTACAGAATTTCGCACGAACCACGGCGCTCTGGATACCACCCTGAGCGACCATGATCAAGACTGGCTAACATTTGGTCTTGGTGTTGCTTTGGGGAACACTAAAACAAATAGACTATGGCCCTATCTACTAATAGGTATCTAGTAGTTTTAAAGCAAGCATTATGTCCGTATATTCCATTAGCTTGAATGGGTGTCGAGCGTTCAGATAAGCCGCCGCAGGATGTGTTCTGCTCGGAGACGTATATCAGATCGTAGATCATCTTAATTCATTTACTCTCAATCATTTTTGATGTTATTTTTTTTTCTATTCTTTCAGATATTAAATATATAACAATACTAAAAGCTAGACCTAAAATCGGTACAGAATGAATTAGTGTATGGCAATCTGGTTGTGTATGCACGTGACGTCTGGACGTGCACTTTCAAATTAATTATTTTGTTGTGCCACGGCCAATATGCCGACCTAAGTGATACGGAAGTGTAAAATAAAGACTAAACTATTATATACTATTATATATATATATATATATATATATATTATGTTTCGAATTATAATACACGGAAAAGTTATCGATAAGCAAAAGTTCTGCTATTTGATTATAGTGGCCCTATTATAGTTTCACACAATTGTAGCCCTTAATCCACTAATGATAAGGTCGAATTTGACTCGAATAATTTCTCAGTTGACCATTAGGCAAAAAACTTCTTCTCGTCGATCATAGATGGCGCTATTATAGTTGCACACAATTATAATCTTAGAAGCACTAGCCATAAGGTTAACATTAGCTTAATGCATTGCTCAGTAGACATGTTTTGTTTTTAAACTGTTCTACAAAAAATAAAAGTTGATTTATGTAATTTTTTTATGGCATATTATTAACAATTCTACGGGTTGATGTACAAACGGTGGTTTTGTAATTTTATGACAATTGTAAGTGAAAAGTGTATTTTTCCGACCTTTTTTGGTTTGGACAAATAATATAATCATACACACGTATAATACGTAATAATAGAATATTTATTTATTTATTTTGGAAAAACAACAGTTGACAATTTCAACTGAGATAAGTAACATTAATATGACATTACGGTTTTAGAATTAAGTACAATAGCGAAAAATAAGAAAACATCACTGCATTACAATGACAACAGACTCGTACAAGACAATATCATTCATCATCATCATTACAGCCCCTAGAACACAGCGTCCTAGAC
Organism: Tinea semifulvella; assembly: GCA_910589645.1. Lineage (NCBI taxonomy): Eukaryota > Metazoa > Arthropoda > Insecta > Lepidoptera > Tineidae > Tinea > Tinea semifulvella. The sequence continues at coordinate 9,300,966 of OU342620.1, forward strand.
CTTCACTGCTGGAGATAGGCCTTCCAGAACTGGAGAATTTGGCCTACACTCGCCACGCTGGCCAGACGGCTTGGCAAGACAATATACAAAGTCACTAAATGATCTTAATCATCTGATATCTATTTCTGTCTCTTTTTATTTGTTATGTACGTGTTTTTTTCTTAATTTTGTTATGTATGTATTCTTACATAAATTTAGTTAAATGTATATATTATTATTGGTATTTTTGTGTATTAGTATGTAAATTATTATTATGTATGTTCAAGTATTTTATTTTATTTCTAATGCACCCGCAATCGTCTACCACACTCCCAAAGGTTAGCTAGTATGAAATTCCAAGAGGCATTAAGTTCGCCCTTATACTCAACTATTAAGTTTTTAAGTGCAATAAAGAATTTATAAATAAATAAGAACGTCTATAGTACATAAAATTAAATCTAAAAAAAAGAAGTTACAAATAAATTTATACATATTACGCTAAAGAATGTTACTAACTGATAACGAGCCGTCAACTGACGTCTGATATTTGTTGCTTTAGAGTCGAAAGGACAATGTCCAACTCCTCTGCAAGGCTATTAAAAAACAAAACAAAAAATACAAAAATATTTTATTTCTTTAAATACAAGTTTATATAGTACATTTTCTGGATCCCCCTTTAAGTTTAGTTAGACCTGTATTGGGGGACCCGCTTAAAGTTAAACATAATAATATTTTATACAAGAATGTGTTATTTTAATTTTATATGAAGTGAAGGAAAATATGTATATTATGTTATAAAGGTTAGCTTTTACCTATATATATATATATATTAATTTATTTTTTAAATATATATTTTTTTATTATTATTATTATTGGTTTTTAGTTTTTATATGTAGTAAGTAATGTAGTCTTTTTTATCATAAGGTTAGCTGGTTTTTTTATTTTTGTATTTTTTTTTTAGTACATTTGTTTCTTTGTATAGATTTGTGGTACTAAAACGTTTCTTCTTAAAAAACATTACTTTTAGGATTGAGCGTTGCGCACGTTCATTAAAAATAAAAATAAATAAAATAAAATGCGTTTATTTCGGAATAGTATCCATAGGGGTTAGTAACAACATTAAACTCGTTACAAACCTCAAAAAATTACTATTCTGCCTGTACCTAATCCCAGCGTGACAAAGAAGAGGGAAGGACAGCGGAGATTAAACATTGGGACTCGTAGACCCAATCGATCCAAGAACCCAGCACATACTTTCTGGGGACTAGCGGTTTAATCCGTCGATTTAGACGCGGAGGTACTGGGTCCGATTCCTGGTCGGGGCGCTAGAGACATCGACGAGCTTGTCACTTGTGGGCTTATAGTAAAGTTGGTAAAAGTATGACTAGTTTTCTGACCACCTCGAAAGGTTAAGTCGAAATGGTAGGTCGTGATGATACTTTTTTTACTTTATTAATAATGTATGTAAGAAAATATTTTTTTTTTATAAAATAAAATTGTGTACCTATACGCTATTTTTAAACGTTGAAAACCATCGCTTTTACACAATGAAAAATACGAACCGTTTTAGGTGAGTCCGTGGGGTGAGGGTGGGTTGGATGGGTGAGCTTGAACAATGGGCTCCGGCGAACAGCAGCTCTGAAAGAAAAAAAAACATCAACAAGGCGTCCAATTATTGACGTGAGCACGGGACGAGTGTACGATACGAAGTTTATTTTGTTAAGGTGGGTTTAGACCAAACGAACAAAGAGCTAGTTCCAGAGTTTTGTTTTTCATGTGAGCCTTCGAGTCCGATTTTGATAAAAAAACTAAAACTGTATGATTAGATTTTAGAGAAAAAAAAACCTTTTTGCTGATCAAACTCAGTGATCAAATATTAAACAACAAAAAAAATGGCTACTGTTCACTATTCACTAAACATAACCTAACATAGCATTGAATTGAATGACATTGCCTATTGTTATTCAAAACACGTCTCACATAAGCCCGTTAAGGAAAACAACAAAAACTTTTGTGAATCTACAAATAAATACAAAGCTGTTGTATTCACGAAAACTTGTAAAACTTTTCTAACTTATCAATACGTAAAATATTATTATTTATGTTCTAGACATATATTTTAGACAGGTCCAACTATTTTTGCTAGCATTCTTGTGAATACTTAAATATAAAAAAGAAAAATTTAACCAAAAATAAAAAAAAAAAACGTTTAATTTATTTATTTCAAACATTCATTGCACAAAGTGCAAAAGGCAGACTTAATTCCTGTAGATATTTTCTGACAGCGAAACCTTTGGTACTAATTTGATCAACTGTAGGCGCAATGGACCGATCCCGGACGGTTGTAGCTTCAATCAAGGGTGTTGTATATAATGTTGTATATAAGACTTTACTACAAAAAATATTTGCAGATGGTTCGAAAAATACAATATCTTATATATATATGTGTTATGGCATTTTTCCCGACTAGGGCGTACAAAGCGGTTTTTATTCAAGTTTTTAGAAATGTTTAATAATTATATTGCTTTGTTTTAAGTGAATCTAATAAATCTTTACTAAAGCTCATAAATTATTAAAGATTTTAAAACTGATTTTATTTTATTGGAAAACAAACAGTTCTTAATAACTAATTATATAATCAAGCATATTATTCTATCTGTAGGCTATTAATATGTTGTCACATATAGGAAACTATGAAAGCAAGATAACAATTAAACAATAAAGAAAGAAAGCAAGTAGTAAGGATATAAAAGTTAATATTAAGTATGGAATAACAGTTTAAATTTCAATGCTGAGCTGATTCCCTATTTGTCACCACACACTTTTAATTTTAAGTTTACTTTTTTTTTTCTCGTTTGTTAATGTGACAAATAAAATATTTTTCTTTCTTTCTTTTCTTTCTTTCTTTTAGGTAGATTTGGAAACACTCAAAGAAACTCTATCAAAATTGTAACTCGTATGTCATTTTGTACAATTCTCCCCTATATATTTTTGTGTTCTTGACTAGGAATCGAATCCTCTGCGTTTAAATCTACGGCCTTAACCGCTAGACAAGGGAGGCTGTTAAATAGCCATTTTTCGCAGTGTGGAAACAATAAATGAGATTGTTAGGCCAGTATTTAAATGTAAGTATACGTCGATGGTAAATATGGAAATTGACGTGTGTGAAGACGTTATGGTTTCCGATACGTTGGCTACGCGAAGGGGAATAAGAAATGGGAAATCTATTGGAAATCGAACGGGAGGCTTTCCGCATGCCGTCAAATTCAGTAAGCTGTAGAAAATATATAAAGGTATACCTGTAGGTATTGGAAAAAATGTATTTGGTTGAGTAGGGAGAGAAGCAGAATGATGGATGGTGAGCGTCTTGTTAAAAAAAAGTTAAATATCATCACGACCGTATCCCTTACAGGGTGGTCAGAAACCACGCTTTTATAAGGAGCGAGTTCACTTTTAGCCAACTTTACTATAGGCCCATCAAGACAAATGGCAAGCTCGCCAATGTCTAGCGTACCAAACTCGGGAAGTATCACAAATAAATTAATGTGTCCCGACCAGGAATCAAACCCGGCACCTCCGAGTCTAAATCCACGGACTTAACCGCTACACCACGGGGGCAATTAAAGGCGTCTTGTTGAGCAATAAAAGTGGAGGCCTCCAAGACACCAACACTTCTCTCTCGCCACCGTTCCACTACACACGTGAACCTGCACCCGTGCTGTGAATCGATGGATTACTAAGGAATATGTCTTTTTTACCACCGTTCTCGTCTCTCGAAGAGCATGTAAAGCCGTCGGTCCCGGTTCCATTAATATAACCTTGCGGAATAATTAATAAATTTACATTAAAATTTACATTTGACCCTCGCCAACTAACAAATATATTATGGAAGGCATATCTCAAGCAGTGGAGTGTTCCAGGGTTTGTGACATGATGTGATGTAAGTTTATAGAGATTTTCAGACTTTATTAGCAATCAGATATTTTGAAAAGCTCGACTAGGAGTTGCGAATGAATCGTTTTAAAATACCTAACTCGCACGATGCAATGTATAGGGGAATAAAACACATGGATTATGGACAATATATCTCCTCCGATGCGAGGACGAAGTGGATGACTTCCGAGGAAATAAAGTCCATATCCATACAAATACTCTAGTCACGTTGCATAGTCCGTATCCATAGCTTAGAGCTAACATACACTCGAAGACTTATATCATAAGACCCTGGCATATGAGCCTATAAAATTAAGCTGACCCACTTTCCGCAAACAACGATATATGTACAAGGACCATAGATTTTATAGTGTATAAGAGTATCTTTAGACCAACACAAGTTAATTAATATTGTTTTTTTGTTGTTAATGTAATTGTGATATTGGTATGTAAGAAAAGATTTGCAAGTTTTGCGGAGACCACTGTATTGTATTTATTGCAAATAAACGATATTTCATGTAATTTCATTATCTTTTAGTCATATACAATGAGATAAATGAATTTGACAAAATTAAATATCTACTTATGTTATATTTCGTTAACTTTTAGTCATATACAATGAGATAAATGAATTTGACAAAATTAAATATCTACTTACGTTATTATTTTTTTATTATTTCACGCCGAAAAAGCACTATTTATGAATACACTAACTTTACCATTTTATTTCATCTGATAATACTCGCACACCATACAAGTCCAAGATAAATTTATATTTAACTTAGAATTTGTTAGAATTGAGTTTTCTTTTGACTTCATTCAATTTTATTTTATTTTATGTTTAATTTTGACATTATTAGTTAATGACATAGTCTAAATCCCATATTGGCCCCATTTAAAGTGAATCTTAGCCTGTTTACAACCTGTACTGTGATGATTTGTTTTTTATTTATTTTTTTAGTTTTATTTGTATAATATTTGGGCACACACATCTTGGCGTAATTCCGTCATAGCTAGAGATCCGGACACGGACACTCAAGCATCTCCAGAATATCGCTCCGTTTTGTGCACAGCTCCTCAACGGGAGACCACTTCCTAAAGAAATGCTCCTGGAGGAGAGTTAAAGTAGTCGAATCTAAACTAGACTAGGGAAGAGATTAATAGGTTAAGTTTACAAAACAATAGCTTGCAGCTATCGGTGAAAAAGTATGAAAATAAACTAAAGTTATATAAAGCAGTGGGAATCAACGACTTAAATCTAAATGAAAGTTTTAGAAGCAATACCTCCACTCCATTAAGCAATAAAAAAACAAGAACACCGACTTACCGAAAATTATTAGTATCTAATATTGAAAATACTAAGACAAAAGACTATTCAAAAATTGTAATAGATGGAACGGACCTATCAGGATCAAAACCGGAGGAACAGAACCCTTGCATACATGAAGACTTAGTTCATGACAATGTGGATAAGACCATTCAAAATGATACTCAATACTCTAAGCCGGAAGAAATAAAACAAGTAAAGGAAAGGCAACAAAAAGTTTTTATTTTTGCAGATGAGAGAGGAAAAGGAATAAGCAACATATTGCAAAGGCTCCTCGGATTACAGTTTATGGTTACATCAATTATAAAACCGAATGCTAGTCTAGACCAGGTTATGGCCTCATGTGAAACAATGTGTCAAGACTTTACCAAATCAGACTTTATAATAATTTTGGCAGGCACAAATGACAATAACCCATTAAAATTACAGTCACTATTATATTACAATTTAAAAAAACTAGTTAAAAGTAATGTTTTATTTGGTAAGGTATATAATTCAAAATATTTAAATAAAACAAAAATTAATTATACAACTAGCTTAATATGTAATCAGTTTGACTATGTACATTTCTTGGATACAAATAAGTATGAACATGTAAATAATAAGGTAATATTTAGTAGACTAATTCTTAGAGAAATTATAAAAATTAACTATAAAACTAAGTATGACAGCTATTTACAAAAAAATAGGCAAATTAACACAGTTAAAGACAACAACATTATCATAAAAGCAAATAAAAACCAAAGTACACAAACTATTATTATAGAATCTGAAAAAAACAATACAGACACGGATGCCAATACAAATAATACAAAGACGGATTTTTTTCGTCCCCACAATCAAAACATGTAATATGTTAGGTATTTTTCACCAGAATATTGCTGGTGCATTTAACAAACAGGATGAAATAGATATAGTAATCAACAATTTTAGAAACAAAAATGTACCTATAGATGTTTTATGTTTATCTGAAACATTCATACAGGCGGGTACAGAAAAGAATTTAAGTATTACAGGATACAGGCTAACTAATTATTACAGTAGAAAAAATTCTAAAAGAGGCGGAGTAGCAATACTATTGAATGATGAGTTTGATTTTAAAACTATTACAGATATTGATAACTACACACAACCTTGTGAATTTGAATGCTGTGGAATAGAATTGGTTAAGTATGGTATTATTATTGTATGCATATATAGAACGCCTTCGTCGAATGCAACAAACTTTTTATTCAAATTGTCAGATTTTCTGGGCACTTTATGCCAGAACTCAAAAAAAAGAGTGGTAATATGCGGTGACATAAATATAGATCTTCTCAGAGAAGATAAAATAACTAAAAATTTCAAATACATATTAGAAAATAATAACCTACATCCAATAATTAACGAGCCAACACGTATAACATCTACATCTAAAACATGTATTGATCAAATAGCTACTAATATTAATAACGGCTTAGTCAGCATACATGATTTAGGCCTATCGGACCATACTGGACAAACATTTCATATACCAATTAAAAGACCAAATAAAGTAAAGTGGTGGTATGAATATAAAAGGGATATGTCTGAAGATAATGTTAATAAGTTTATGGACTGTATTTCTAGTTTAACTTTTAATGATGTATATGCATGCGATGAAACTAATCTGGCTTTTAACCTGTTTTATGATACATATTGTTTATTTTATAACCTGTGCTTTCCGATCATCAAGGTTCGGATATCTAATACAAATAATAAAATGTATTGGCTGACTTATGGTATGAAAAAAAGTTCAAAACGTAAAAGAACCCTGTATTGGAAATTCCGTAAAAATCCAAATTCTTGCAATAAAATAGTATATAACACATATTCATCGCTTTTAAAAAAATGTATTGGTTGTTCTAAAAATTTAATGAATTATAAATTTATTAGTAAATCTACTAATAAAAGTAAAGCTGTGTGGTCAGTTATTAAGAGATGCACAAATGAGACTATGAACAGGCATACAATATCTAACATCAACGTTTCTGATACCAGTATAAATCAACCGGATAAGATAGCCGAGACATTTAATGATTTTTTTATAAATGTTATTAGTGAAAATTGTACACAAAACGCGACTATTACTAATGTTACTAAACATGTGTCTCCAGTAACACCAACTATATTCTTAAGACCATTTGATATAACTGAACTTGTTAAAATAATCAAGTCGTTGAATAATTCTAAATCAGTGGGTTATGACAGTATTTGCACTAAAATAATAAAAACTAGTGTTAATGTAATCGCTTGCCCATTATTACATGTTATAAATTTATCTCTTAGCCAAGGTATTTTTCCTGAAGTTTTAAAAAAAACTATTCTGAAACCATTATATAAAAAAGGAGACAAATGTTTAATGAATAATTACAGACCAGTGGCACTAATACCGATTTTTTCTAAAATTTTTGAGAAATGTATGTACAGTAGAATATTCAATTTTATAGTTTGTAATAGAATTATAAAAGATGAGCAAAATGGATTTCGAAAGGGAAGAAGCACTACTCTAGCAGCTTACCAATTAATTAAAAATGTTACAGATTGTCTTAACCGTAAAATACCTATAACCTTATTATTTATGGATATGAGCAAGGCGTTTGATTTTGTTTGTCATAAGATCCTTATCAGAAAATTGAACGCTTACGGTATACGTGGGGTGGCATCAGACTGGGTAACATCTTACTTAAGTGATCGATTACAATGTGTGGAAATCTGTGCTTATAGTTCTGAAAGTCAAAGTATACAGAGCTACAGATCTGATTATAACTATAACAGATATGGTGTACCACAGGGTAGTGTAATGGGCCCACTGTTATTTCTCCTCTATATAAATGATTTACCCGATTCACTGAAGCATAAATGCGTGCTTTTTGCTGATGACACCACAGTTTTAATTAAAAATGATAATAAAGATAATATTGCGTATGAAAATGAAATCAATATAACATTAGCAGCTGTGATTACATGGATGCGTAATAATAATTTAATGGTTAACCCCAGTAAGACAAAATACATCCAATGCCACACATATAAAACCAAACCTAGGGTGCTTAACATCAAATCTGAAGGACAAAGTATTGAAGAGGTATCTGGTCATAAATTCCTCGGCATTACCCTTGATAAGTTTTGCAATTGGAAGGACCACGTGCAAGATGTTTCCAATAGACTTAATAGATTTGTTTACGCTTTAAAAAAAGTTAGACAGTTCGTCAATAAATCAGCAGCTATTACTTCATACTATGGATATGTAAACTCTGTGCTGAGATATGGCATTGTAATTTGGGGGAACTCTGTAGATATAGATACGCTGTTTATAATCCAAAAAAAATGCATCCGTGCAATTTTTAATCTCGGACAGCGCGACTCCTGTAGACCATACTTTCGTGACTATAATATTCTAACATTGCCGTGTCTGTATATTTTAGACGCATGTATGTTTATTAAAAACTACCCGAGTCTTTTTCGGTCTGTTAACGAGGACGGGCGAACAAATGTTCGGACTCAATATAGATACAATTTATGGAAACCTGCTACAAAACTTACCATTGTTTCTAAAAATAGTCACCAAATGTGTATCAAAATATTTAACGGTTTGCCTATAGAATTAAAACAATTGACATCAATAATTAAATTTAAGAAGCTGTTAAATAAATGGTTAAAAGGTCAATGTTTTTATAGTATCCAAGAATTTTTACATTATAAGTGTTGACAAATATAATTTTAGTTGTAATTGACATGTACTATTATTTGCATACCATTATGGTAGGATACAGCTGAACTGTAAAATTGTATTATCCTATATCTACCTGTATTCTGTGCAATAAACGATTTTGAATTTGAATTTTGAAAAAAAAACGTGGAAGTGACCCTATCTGGGCCTGGATAAATAAATTAATATAAATAAATATTTCCAGACAGGTCACACAGCGCCATCTAATTTCCGTGGTAAGCTACAAGGCTTGTGTTACGGAAACTAGATGGTTGATAAACTACATATTATACTTTTTTTTGTAAATATATACATATTATACATATAAACACCCAGTTATACAATGTACAACTTGCCCCCGGTGGGATTCGAACACATGACCTCCCGAGTTCACGGCAACGTTTGTTACCACTAGACCACAGAGGCGGTCATATGACCGCACTGTCTTTCTATTTTACTTCATGTTAAACCTGATTTTACTTATTTATTTAAAAAACATAAACAAAACAATAACACAAAAGTACATTTAATTCACTAATAGATAAGAAGTCATTACACATTTCAGAAGAATCATTCCTACTTATCAGCCACAGACACCAAAGCATACAATTGTGCTACTGCAATAAAAAATAAAATAATAATAACAAAAAAAAAAAATCATAAATACTAATAAGCAGTAGTAAATTGGTTGAAGGATTGTATATTAAGTGTGTGTGTACGTGTATGTTGTGCACGTGTGAGTGTGTATGCGCGTATGTGTGCCCTATGCGTATAGGGAGTAAGTTTTTCTACTACAAGCTTAAGGCGTTAATTAAATTATTCTGGGTTAACACAATATATCTCTTCAAACTATTCTTTGAGACATTAACTTTAGGGTTAGGGCCAACTTGACAACAAAATTTAATTTCATTATAAAACCGGTCCATGTACATTAAGTGTTTGACGCTGTAGTACTCCGACCACGCTGCACGTCCGTATCCATACTGTACGTTTGGCGTCATTAAATATTGACGTTTGGCCCCAATCGAATGGAGGCTGCCCACATTACGCCGGCTGCGGATCATTAAAGCCATTCTAATATTAGTTTGTTACGTTTCTGTGTAACTGTCTCCATGGTCTAGCAGTTAAGTTCGTGGATTTAAACTCAAAGGTAGCGTAATAATTTATTTAATTTATTATCAAGTTTGCTACGCTAGAGACATCGACGAGCTTGCCACTTTCATGATGGGCCAATAGTAAAGTTGGCTAAATATGAATCCGACAAATTAAAATACAAAAACGTGGTTTCTGACCACGGTCCTGATGATACTTTCTTACTACTTAAATATAAATATAATAATATTTCCATTATAATTCAACGAGGAAATGCGGCGAGCGTTTTAGGTACCCTCCCTGGTGGTAAGCCCTTAGTTTATTTTGTAGAATAGTTTTAATTTCATAGGTATTTTAGTTTAGTTTTATTTATATTATTTTTTTAATATTTTTAAAATAATAATATTATAATTCTATAATAATAATTATACTTGTAAAAATAATATTAGGACCCCTGTCAGTCATCAACAGTATTTGCAAGGGATACAGTCGTGATAAAAGTGAAGTATCATCACGATCCTTTGCCTTTCGGTGTGGTCAGAAACCACGCTTATAAATAAGCGGATTCACATTTATCCAACTTTATTATAGGCCAATCATGACAAGTGGCAATCTCGTCGATGTCTCCAGCGCGTACCAAACTCGAGAAATGTCACAAATAAATTAAATGTATTTATTTTACATTAATAAATATTTTTGTGTCCCGACTAGGAATCGAACCCGGTACCCCCGAGTCTAAATCCACGGACTTAACCGCTAGATAATAAATATTAATATAAACACGGGGCAGTCGTGATGATATGTATTTATATATTTCTTTCTGTATAATTTTCAAGTTTTATGACCCTAAATCAATCTATCTACTACCATCACTGCTAATGACAAAAACTGTTATGTTTCATAAAACATACACTACAATTGGATTCTCTATTTGAGAATGCAATGTAATCCAACAAGTATGGTTACAAAGGAATGTGGAAAAGAGGCTGTAACAGTTTCCGGCGAAACAAAAGTGCTACACTCATATGCCGGTTCGTGTGTTCCCCCACTCCCCTATAACCCATTGTTCTTTCCCCATACCTAAAGTGAACGTTATTATAGCAGGACCACATATGCGCTTAATGTCCTTTAGAGGCCGGCGATTCGGATAGTCACTACACATCCTTATTTGCGAGATTGGTAAGGACCTACAATGAACTTATATATATAAATAATATATATATATATATATAAAACCTGTGATATGTCCATTCCCCTATATATTTTAATTATGTTTTGTTAATTATTGAAATGTTTATATAACTTAAGATTATATTATAATATTTGTACGCTTTGAAAGTAGAGCACAGTGATGCACATTAATTAATTAGTCAAACAATATAATACGTGTCTCAAGCAAATAAAGCATTTTTAATTTGAACATTTCTCTCATATTGACATTATTTTATTTATCTTTAAAAACAGAAATACCTAAAAGTTTAGTTCAGAAGATTACAAACATAGTTACACTCAAACTACAAATTACACTAACACCACACTGTTACAACTCAACATACATTTTACACACACACCAATTAGGTTTTTCTTAAAGTATTATTATTTTCCCATTTATCAATTTTTGTTTCACTTTTAATTTTTTCAGTATATTCATTTTAGTTTTGTGTTCGCTCACTATTTATATTATTATTGATTCAAATTCGTCAGGGAAACTGGTGTGGTCCACAAATTCAAGGTCTCTCAGCGAGCTTATTCGAAACGTTGACATTCGTCAGAAAACCAAAGTTACTGACATAGCTTTCAAAATTAGCAAACTAAAGAGGCAATGGGACCGACATCTGCCACAGAACTGACGGGCGCCAGATGGACGGATGACCTGAAGAAGGTGCTGGCGGGGCTTGGATGTGGGTTGCAAGATACTGCGTGCAGTGGCGAGCCTTGGGGAGACACAGATGATGTACAGCCTATACCTGCTTTTTATATATTATATTCTTTTGATTTATTATGTTATTATTCTACCTAATGTAGATATATAATATGACAATGCGCTATATAGCTGCAGTTCGACTAAATTATAATTTATTCAAGACATTTTGCAAAATTTAAGTTTTCAAATCTGATTTGAGACTAACATATGATTCATTTCTGTTTTTTTTTAAAGTTAATAATTTACATTGATCAGTTTTTTTTTTCATTTATTATTGTTTTGTTGCGTCTTGTGTTATTGTATGTTTTTTTGTGACCACCTGATGGTAAGTGGCGCGCAAGGTCCATGAATGTTAGCATCTGGAATTAGATAATCATTACTGACATCAGTCCCCAACACTATGCTGGCTTGACTGACCATGTATCTAATATGTTAAAAAATATTAATGTTATATTAAAAAATAATATATAATTTAACAAGTCAATGTGCTAATTTCTGGTCTGGAACGCTTTCCACCTACTGTGCAACCTTTGCTGGCAGGAGGGAAGAGTACCGGAGGACTGGCGGCAATCAGTCATCGTTCCTTTATACAAAGGTAAGGGATCTAGATTGGACTGTGCCAACTACCGAGCGATTAGTTTGATCAGTTTGGCGAGCAAGATGTATGGCAAGATTCTCACGAAACGCTTGCAAGAGAAGACTGAAGGTCTTTTATGGGAGGCACAAGGAGGCTTTAGACCTGGAAGAGGATGCACTGACCAAGTCTTTTCGCTCCGCAATATCACGGAAAAGTTTATGGCCTTAAACCAGAAGGTTTTCTGTGCTTTTGTGGATTTGGAAAAGGCTTTTGATAGAGTTGTAAGAAATAAGCTTTGGGACATATTGCCGGAGTATGGAGTGAATGACAAACTGCTACAAGCTATACAGTCCCTGTACAAGGGCTGCAAAGCTTGTGTGCGGGTGGAGGGAGGTATGTCGCCTTGCTTTGAATCCCAAATGGGCGTCAAACAGGGTTGTGTGCTTTCTCCTAGATTATTCACTCTATATCTCGACAAATGCCTAAAAAGAGTGAGAGAGAGTGACTGTGGGATAAAGATGAGTGATCTAGTGGTGAACTGCCTGCTTTATGCAGATGATGCTGTTCTTATGGCATCGTCCGAACAACAACTGCAATCACTAGTCACAAGAATGAAGGAGGGATGTGCAGAAAAAGGACTCCGTTTGAATGCGAGAAAAACCAAGGTACTAGTGTTTGAAAGAAGAAGGATGACAACCGTGACGATAAAGATTGATGATGAAACTCTAGAACAAGTAAATGAAATTATATATCTGGGCAGTGTTTTCACTGCGGATGGGAAGTACGATAGGGACGTTGAAAGAAGAGTGAACGCGGGAAATAGTGTTAACGGTGCCCTGGGGTCACTGATCGGCAGTCGAAATGTCAGTGACAAAGCTCGGCTCGCCATACACAATGCCATGTTGGTACCAACACTGATGTATGGAAGCGAGACGTGGATACGTCAGAATACACATGAGAGTAGGGTTAATGCAGTAGAAATGCGGTCGTTGCGGCGGATATGTGGCGTCACTTTGGCGGACCGCATACGTAACGTCGAAATACGGAAAAGGGTTGGTATGAAGGAAAGCATAGGGACAAAAATAAGGAAAGGCATGCTACGATGGTTCGGGCATGTTAAAAGGATGAGCGATGAAAGATTGACGAACCAGATATATAATGCGAAAGTTGTGGGTAAAAGAGGCCCTGGCAGACCGAGACTCACATATCACGATCAAATAAATAAAACACTGACTGAAGGTGCATTAAAAAGTCTTCGTAACCAAAGGGCATGTATGAAGAGGTTAATGAATGTTGACGAAGCGAAAGAAGTATGTCGTGATCGTGTCAAATGGCGCTCAATTGTCTCTGCCTACCCCGCAAGGGATCTGGCGTGAAGATATGTATGTATGTAATGTGCTAATTGTATGTTCATATTTGCTAAATAAACGAAATTCAATTAAAAAAATATGAAGTCAATGAAATCGACAGTATGGTTCTGCCAATAGGACGTCTATAATACAAGAATAACCCAACTATTCGAAACGGTTTAACGTTGAAAGAGTGCTTCGTGGAATGCAATTTGAGTAAGAATTTAAACTGAAATGCGAGTGTGGAATGTTATTTTTATTCTATTTTGTTATACAACCGATGATTTTAATATTATATTATTATTTTTCACTGCGGATGGGAAGTATGATAGGGATGTTGAAAAAAGAGTATACGCGGGAAATAGTGTTAACGGTACCCTGGGGTCACTTATCGGCAGTCGAAATGTCAATGACAAAGCTCGACTCGCCATACACAATGCCATGCTGGTACCAATGTATGGAAGCGAGACGTGGGTATGTCAGAATACGCATGAGAGTAGAGTTAATGCAGTGGAAATGAGGTCGTTGCGTCGGATATGCGGTGTCACTTTCACGGACCGCATACTTAATGATGAAATACGCAAAAGGGTGGGTATGAAAGAAAGCATAATGACAAAAATAAGAAAAGGCATGCTCCGATGGTTCGGGCATGATGAAAGGATGACTGAAGAGAGATTGACGAACCAGATAGGTATATAAAACTAATATATAAAGCTAATAAAAACAATAGCTCTTCAGCTATTCGTGAATTAAAAAGCCATCGAAACAAAAAGGCATGTATGAAGAGGTTGATGAATGTCGAACAAGCGAAAGAGGTATTTTATGACCATTACAAATGGCGCTCAATTGTAATCTAGTTTCCGTAACACAAGCCTCGTAGCTTATCACGGAAATTAGATGGCGCTATGTGACCTGTCTGGAAATATTTATTTATTTCATCATCATCATCATCATCAGCCTGTATCTCTCCACTGCTGGATGTAGGCCTCCCCTAAGGCTCGCCACTTAACGCGATCTTTCGCTACCCTCATCCAACCCCCACCAGCGACCTTCTTTAGGTCATCTGTCCATCTGGCGGGGGGTCGTCCCACTCTGCGTCTTCCCGTACGTGGTCTCCACTCTAGAACCCGTTTGCCCCATCGATCGTCGGTTCTGCGGCAGATGTGTCCGGCCCATTGCCACTTCAGCTTGCTAATTTTAAAAGCTATGTCTGTAACTTTCGTTCTCTGACGAATATCAACGTTTCGAATTCTATCCACCAGAGATACACCAAGCATAGCTCTCTCCATGGCTCGCTGAGCGACCTTGAATTTATGGACCAGACCCACTGTTAGTGTCCACGTCTCTGCTCCGTACGACATTACCGGGAGGACGCACTGGTTAAAGACCTTAGTCTTTAAACATTGTGGTATAGACGATGAGAGGATGTGCCGGAGTTTCCCGAATGCCGCCCATCCTAGCTGAATGCGTCTGTCGGCTTCTTTGCTGAAGTTGGCTGCTCCTAATTGGATAGTCTGCCCGAGGTATACGTAATTTTGCACAACTTCGAGAGTGTCGTTTCCTATGCAGATTGGCCTCGGCTTGACATGATCATTGAACATGACTTTCGTCTTGTCTAAGTTCATTTCGAGACCAACCCGCTGGGATGCTACGTTTAAGCCGTTCAGCATTCCGCTAAGATCCTTGAGTGAGTTTATTTATTTATTAATAACTAATTGTTATATACATATATATCCGTGCGGCATGGTGGCATATATATATATATATATATTTATTGTAAAAAAAATATTCTGGATTCGATGACATGTAGAGATTATAAACAAGATAATTGTAAGTATTTAGTTTTTATATTAATTAGGTTTATCAATTTGTTTAAAATGTATTTTAAACGATTTTAGCTTATTTAATTCGAATAAATGGTTCGTAAATATTCTATATTATATTTTAATATAAACTATATACGAATATATATAAAATTGTACAAAACAATACTGCAATATTACCTATACATTATACAAACCTCTATTCGCCTGAAGTGCTCGTTATCGCGTGTCTTATAGACGTAGTAGCATTATTTAAAAATAATATAGATATTAAGATCATTGAACAACTCACTCTTGTGTACAAAAATGTTAAATTGTGCCTGCCCTCTCAGCAAAATCATTAAACACACAATATATCCCAAGGATGACGTAGTATAAATAAATGATTTAGCATATCGAAGCTATTTGGGGAACAAAAATACAGTCGACATTAAATTTCCATCACCCGTTATGGACGCTGACAGCGCAATTAATAAACCAATCGCGATTCTTAATCAAAATTCTGGATTCCATCATCGATTCAATATTGTATAGGTATTCATTGATCCAAATAACCTATACGGCATTCATCAGGTCCTGAGACAAAATGTGAGCTAAGAAGCCAGTGGTTAACAAACTTTAACAAACAAAAATGCTTGGTCCAAGTTAGCAAATTTAAAAAAAAAAAATCCTAAAAAAAAAACATTTATTTAATACAATTGTTTGGAGAGATTCGCACTCGCATAAACAAAATCAAGAGCAAGTAACGATCTGAAGACCAATTTGTAAGCATTCCGTGCTGGTTCCAGGTCCGAGTCTCGTGAGATGAGAAGAATGGTGAATGGTCTTGCGACCGACAATAGGCTGGGTTTCAAAGGAGGCCTCCTTTTTTATTTTCTCACCCTACAACCAAATACTGTGTGATTCCTATAATGTTGTCTTGGCAGCTCTTTCCATAAAAGTACTGACGGCAGACTTGTTCTTTCCGTAAGTGGTGCAAATATTTTGCGATTTCTACCAATTTTATTCGAAGGAAATAGGTACAATGATTTAAAAAAAAAAAAAAAAAAACTAAAAACTTACATCTTAAAACATAATATGTTTTTGGTGTAAAAAGTTGTATAAATTATTATTATATTTTAATGAAATATCGTATATATTTTTTATTATTTTATAATATAATTAAAACTACTTAAATAATAAAAAATAAAATAACTAAACTAAACCTAATTTAAAAAAAACTAAAAACGACTTATCTTAAAATTTTTGCAGAAAAAGGACTCCGTTTGAAAGAAGAAGGATGATAACCGTGACGATAAAGATTGATGATGAAACTCTAGAACAAGTAAATGAAATTATATATCTGGGCAGTGTTTTCACTGCGGATGGGAAGTACGATAGGGACGTTGAAAGAAGAGTGAATGCGGGAAATAGTGTTAACGGTGCCCTGGGGTCACTGATCGGCAGTCGAAATGTCAGTGACAAAGCTCGGCTCGCCATACACAATGCCATGTTGGTACCAACACTGATGTATGGAAGCGAGACGTGGATACGTCAGAATACACATGAGAGTAGGGTTAATGCAGTAGAAATGCGGTCGTTGCGGCGGATATGTGGCGTCACTTTGGCGGACCGCATACGTAACGTCGAAATACGGAAAAGGGTTGGTATGAAGGAAAGCATAGGGACAAAAATAAGGAAAGGCATGCTACGATGGTTCGGGCATGTTGAAAGGATGAGCGATGAAAGATTGACGAACCAGATATATAATGCGAAAGTTGTGGGTAAAAGAGGCCCTGGCAGACCGAGACTCACATATCACGATCAAATAAATAAAACACTGACTGAAGGTGCATTAAAAAGTCTTCGTAACCAAAGGGCATGTATGAAGAGGTTAATGAATGTTGACGAAGCGAAAGAAGTATGTCTTGATCGTGTCAAATGGCGCTCAATTGTCTCTGCCTACCCCGCAAGGGATCTGGCGTGAAGATATGTATGTATGTATGACTTATCTTAAATGCATATAACTTGTCTTTATTTAGTTTGAGAGATGGAGTCTTGTCTGATTACTAATGTTCTTAAGATCTGCTGATAGTCACTTCTTCTGTAAGATCATAATATTTGTTCAAGTTATACATAATCTATTTCTAGTCATATGTACCGCTGACATCTGTATTTATACATCGCATTCTTAAAGCTGACTATATTTTCTCTAAACAATTTTCTCCATCTAATCGAGGTGGCCAGCGACAATTTGGCGTACAAGAGAATTACCGACGTGTTGCGAATGTTGCTATGAGATAAGGAAAAACGAGTAAATAAGGAATTCAGGGGTGTTCGGGTGGGATAGGGTGGAAGTGGGAGGGTCTTCCGGTGTCCAGCCACGGGGTTACACCCTATTCGACACACTTAATGAAATTATTTATTTCCGTACTAAAATCCTTGTGTTTTTATTTATTTATCTGGAACTCCAAAAGCATTAACCGAAAATACAATATTATCAAATTTTACACAATACATAAGGCCATGAATGGGTTCACAAATTATACACAAACATATAAATTCACTGTGAAGACAAATTAAAAAATCAATAAAAAAAAAGTGCATAAAGCCAAGAATATTTACGAAACCAAGACAATAATTACAAAAACATAAACAAAACAATAACATACAATAAGACAGTAGAAAATATGTATTCATTCCTACCCATCAGCCACAGATACCAATGCTACCTATCGTGCCACTGCATTTCATTTTTTATATTTATGTTTTGCTTATGTGTTGTTTTTGGCTTCTATTATTTTCGTCTTTTATTGTCATACATTGTTATTGTGTAACTTTAACGAAGAGCACTTGTCTTCTGGAACACACTCTGTTTCATCAGACTAGTCCAGGAGACAGAGCACATTTATATATTTGGTAAAAGACAAAAATATGTCAATAAAGATTTTTATTATTTATTATTATATATTTAAAACATAAATAATGATAATAAATTAAAAATACTAATAAGCAGAAATAAATTGGTTGAAGGACAGTAAATTAAGTTTGTGTTAGCGTGTATGTGTGAGCGCGTGAGTGTGTATGCGTGTGTGTGTGTATGCGCGTGGGCGTGTGTACCTATGTGTGATTAATTAGAATCGCCATGTCCCATAGGATATGTATTCAACATATTTGTTCATGTGGCAGCAGCGAGGATCAGCTGGTCACCACGGCCTGTCTTGTCAGAAAAGTGGCGGTCGTCGTTTCCGCCACGGTTCTGTCAAAAATGTGATTCACCTAGCTTTGGTTACTGCTGGGATTCCATCGGTTCTTGAACCGTCCAGGATCTCTCGCAGTGATGGTAAAAAACCTGATGGATTAACTCTGGTGCCGTGGTCCATGGGTCAAACATTGGTGTATCGACACCCTTGCTTGGTGTTAAGAAGTAGTAGTTACGAGTACTAGTGATGGGTAGGTTAGATGCAAAAATAATGTTAACATCTAGGTTCAGGTAAGTATCTTCTGATACACAAACAACTTTTTCGTGAGATAAGGATCAACACAAAAGTCAATTATTATTTGTAAAACATAAAGTAAAATTATTTTATTAATTTATTATTTTATTTATTTCCCGCGCGGACACATTAATAAGTGCAATGACAAATGTGACTGTTATTTGATGCCATTATCAATTTATAAAATCGTTTGCTGTCGTCGCTGTAAATTTATGGAATGAATTACCTATTAGACAAGCTTCTAGTCGTGCAATATTCAAGAATGGGGTGTACTAACAATATCTTTAACTTAAACTGCCTCCGTGGTCTAGCGGTTAAGTCTACGGATTTAGACTCGGAGGTACCTATATTTTTGGATGTAGTTTAGTATGTAAGTATATCCTTTTATCTAGAGCCTAATTATTTCCATATTTATCATATCTATATTACGTGTTGCACCTACCTTACACCTTGAACTTTCTACATTATCCTAAGGGTTGGCTGTCAGAGAATGTCTAGCGGCATTAAGCCCGCCCCTTGTACATAGTGCAATAAAGATTTAAATAAATAATAATAATACCGGGTTCGATTCCTGGTCGGGACACAAAAATATTCATTGATGTAAATAAATACATTTAATAAATATTTAATTTCTTTGTAATATTTCTCGAGTTTGGTACGCTGGAGACATCGACGAGATTGCCACTTGCCATGATTGGCCTATAGTAAAGTTGGCTAAATGTGAATCCGCTTATATTTATAAGCGTGGTTTCTGACCACCTCAAAAGGGAAACGGTCGTGATGATACTTTACTTCCTTCATCACATGAGTAGTTTTATTATGTATTATTGTATATATATATATATATATATACATTTTATATCTATTATTACACCTACCGTGAAAACTATTCTAAAGGTTTGCCTGTCAGAGAATGCCTAGTATTAAGTCCGCCTTTGTAGAAAGTGCAATTAAGTTTTATAATAAATAAGTACTTTGGAAATGATTAGGCACCTAAAAAAAGGTTAACAATCTCTGCATAGAAAAATGACCTTGCCTCGCGTTGTTTACATTTGGTATCACCTTTCGTTGCGATTCCTTTGCAGCAGTTTGAAACAAAAATATTATAAAAAAAAACATTTCCCAAATATCTTTTACTTTTAGCAACAATGAAATATCTACTCGCGTTTCATCTCCGTAATACAAAAGGTTACCATTTCTTTTGTATTGAAATTTACAATCTACAAAGGAACTATGGTAAAAAAAGGATAACACAAACATAATGCTGGGTCCACAGTGATTTTGACAAATGTTCCTTGCCTTGCTTTGGAGAGAGGTCTCCTGCTATCTTGCCGGGCGGTATTTAGGAGCTAACTGAGGCTTAGGATTTATAGTTGTCGCTTGGTGATGCAGCTTTGGTTGAGAGCTTGCACGAAAGGTGATTTTGGGTCGCCAACTCCCGGTCTAAGTTTTTTTTTGGTTGTTATTGTTGGGACTAATTTGTCAAATTAAACAAGTCTTCAATGTTGTATGATTGATTTCCATTGCCAATATTCAGTTACAACTTTCACTATTTTAAAGGCGCGCAACGACCGACTCGTCTGCTGTTTTCTTGTAATCTACCGCGATATGATTCGCGCCATTCTCTAAGCAACTCGTAAATAGTCGTTATTGAACCAATCAGAGATCAGCACGCGACTACGTTCGTAAACAACGCCACCTACTTTACAAAACCAAATTGCTAATAATTCTTAACTTATGTCTAAACAGTAGGATACTAATGTAATAATTACTATGTTACATTAAAGGATAACATTATTGTGCACTGCTGGTGACTGTGGTGTTGCTGTGTTGATTTGTTCATTTAATACAATTATTTTTGTTTAGATTATACTGTTTGCATCTGTAAGTACTTGCGATACTCATTTTTGTTGTTTTCTGTAGTGTATTGTTTTTGTCATGCCTATATTTTTATAAAATGTACTACATAGTTTTAGTGTTTTAGTAAACGATGTTACCTACCTGTTGAATGCAATGCTGGTCTGTAAGATGTTTACATAAAAATAAAAGGAATGAGAGGTAGATTTACGGTGTCCAGATCTGCATTCGCTGATCTGGACACCTTATTCGTAAGCTATGTGGACCCATCTTTCCCGACAAGACACGAATAGGCGACCGAAGAAAATACATACAGCACAAAATCTTTTAAGATTGTTGCGTAGATATTGGCAAACCACACAGATATCTCCACTAGTTTGTGGCTATTCCCTAAACTACACTGGGGAGCAATGGCCCGTTTCAATAAAAACTTTTTTAATTCATTATTTCATTACAGCCCCTGGAACACAGGGTCCTAGACCTCCACTGTTGGAAATGGCCCTTCCGGAATATACTTCGAGTATCTGGAGAATTTGACCTACATTCGCTACGCCGGCGTAGGACGGGTTGGCGATGGTCTGATATATATTTTTTTAAATGACAATTTATTAACGATTCCACAAGTTTTATTATTGTGATATATTAATATAATTAAAAACTACTTAAAGAGTAATAATTAAATGTAAACTAAAACTAATAAAAAATAAACTATAAGTCCATCTTTTCCCTTCGCAAATATGATCACATCTCTAAGTATCGAACGAAGTTAAAGTGGCTACTAATTCGCTGTCGCAGGAATCTCAGAATCCTCTGCTTACTTTTTCTATACCTCAAGGACAAAGTTTCCTATCTTTTCTCATTTCACGATAAGTCTCTTCGCCCCTCACACAACTCTGTTCTGTCTATTCCATCGCACCACTCTGGATTCATGAACGATTCTTTTGCTGTTGTTGCCGCAAACCTATGGAACAAGCTGCCGGTAAATATACGACAAGCATCCAACCGAAGCATTTTCAAAAAAATTGTATATTCATATTATTTGAATAGCCCATAACAACTCATTCAGTTTATTTATTATATTATTATATGTAGTGTATGTATTTATGTTATGTAATGTATGTACCTAATGTATTAATAAAACGTTATGCGTGTGTATTATTAGTATTTAGTTTATTATAGTATTTATTATTGTAGTTTAGATAATATTGCATATTTATTACGTAATCATATTTCTCTAATTGCACCTACCTTACGTCTTTAATGTTCTACAATGTCCCCAAGGTTGGCTGTCAGAGAATGTCTAGCGACATTAAGTCCGCCCTTTGTATATATTGTGCAATAAAGTTTTAATAAATAAAAAATATGCCCTAGAGACGACCCTTCAGCGATACTCCCAAGGAGACTGGCAACATTTCCCCTCTGTATGTGTGGCAGAAATAATTGCTAACTTTCCTGACTCCATACTTTTCCGTTAGCCGTTTGGACAACTCCTTGGCCAGACGCTTGGCGGACACCCATGGGCCCATCATCTCGACCACAAACGGCGCAAATTGGTAACCTGAACCGAGGCAAAAACCACCGCGCTCCCCGCACATGACGAGGACGCCTGTCCCTTAAATCCTACACTTTTCGTACGTACATCTGTCATAGATTTACAACACCACCGTTCCCGTGCCTCGGAGAGCACGTTAAGCTGTCGGTCCCGGTTCCACTAACACCAACTTGTGAAATCGTTCATAAATTGTCATAAAAAAATGGTAATGTCACCCTCGCCAACCCGTCTGGCCAGCTTGGCAAGTGTAGGCCAAATTCTCCAGAATTTTCTGGAAATCCTATCTCTAATAGTGAAGGTTTCATTCGCTCAAGTGGCCGCGTTTATTTTTTCACTGAGGGTCGGTAACTGAATACTTCCTTAGTGGCCTTTCTTTACTTCCAAATAGTTTATGGGAACGCGGGTATTTAAGTGAAAAAAATCTCTAAGAGGATTCAAGCTCTTAAGGCCCCAAGTGTCCGATTTTCATTGCCTTTGAGTGTATTAAAATTGTATATTTTCTTATGTGACAAAACTCATATCTTCAAAAAAGCCAAAATGCTTACATCGCCAAATAAACCTTAAATAATGTATGATAACGAAATACAGTTTTTAGTAGTAAAATATATACAACTAGAGATAGCGATATGTAACATAGATTGTTACTAAACTGCTCATTTTTTAATGAAATAAAACTATCGACTTTTCATAACACTTTATTTGACGGCGCAATATAAATAGATTAAGTATCCCAACGACCGTTCCGTTCGTTGGTCAGAAACCACGCTTATGAAGAAGAGGATTCACATTTACTCTACTTTACTTTAGGACAATCATGACAAGTGGCAAGCTCGTCGATGTCTCCAGCGTACCAAACTCGAGAAATATCACAAATAAATTAAATATTAATTTTATTTATTTATTTAAAGTATATATAAATATAATATTAAATGGTGAGCAATTGGAGATCATGGAAAGTACAGTATTCTTAGGTATAACAATAGATTCCAAACTCCAGTGGGGTGCTCATATTGCAGCACTATCCAAAAGGCTGAGCTCAGCGGCGTATGCCATTAGACAGGTGAGGCGTGTGACAGATGTTGATACTGCTAGATTAGTTTATTTTAGCTATTTCCATAGTATTATGTCTTATGGAATTTTACTGTGGGGAAATGCTACTGACATTAAAACTATCTTTATTTTACAAAAGCGGGCTATTCGATATATTTATAATTTGACCGCTCGCACTTCGCTAAGAGATAAGTTTAAGGAGTATGATATTCTTACAGTGGCATCTCAGTATATTCTAGAGAATATTATGTATGTCCACAAGAATATAAAACAATTTAAAAGGAATTGTGACTTGCATTCTCGCAACACACGCAATAATCACAAATTAGCTTTGCCTCACCAACGCCTCAGTAAAACTAGTAAGTCTTTTTTGGGACTTGGTGTTCGTTTTTATAACACACTCCCAAAGGAACTAACTAGTTTGTGTTTAGATAAACTAAAAATTCATGTCAAACGTCGACTTATAGGCAAGGCCTATTATAAGATAAATGATTTTATTAGTGACAAAAATGCCTGGTAGATGTGCAAATGTATATTATTAATATATTTTGGACGCCTTTTACTGTTGGTGTATGTTTATATTTAGGTCAATTCAATTGTATTGTAATAAATTTAATATAATTTAATTAAATAATTATAACAATGTGATGTGACAATACAAAAGAGCCCGAGAAGGCCAAATTGTAATAAATGATTTGACTTTGAAGTAATTATTATATATATATATAAATATTCGTTGAAATATATTAAACAATCTACTGAGCGAGCTTGATTGCTCATTTTCTAACGAATAAAACTATCTACTTTCTATAACAATTTACTCGACGGCGGAATGTAAACGTTATTAAACAATCTACTGCATTTGACTATGATTGCTCGTTGTCTAGCCGAATAAAAATATATATTTTTCATAACGCTTCACTTAAAATAGCTTGGTAGCGATTAGTAGCGATTTTGCAACGGACAGACTGCAAAGCATTCTATGCGTTGCATATGAATAAAATGAATAGGTTAAGTCATTGCACGTTCACCCGAGTGCGATTGAGAAAGTTGTGACCTTGACGTTTAGTTTCAAAAAATAATTATTATTTTGTGTAGTATGCATAAGTTTTAAAACGAAATAAAATAGTCTAATATTCGTGTTGTACACGCGACGTACTTGAAGTAAATTGTTATTAAAAGTAGATAGTTGTTTGTAAATGGATAACGGTTACGTTTTGTGTTTTTAAATAAGCATAACGTAACAACTCTAGAAATAATTGCACAGGGTATTAAGTACTAATGACATTGCCCAAATTTTATTGAAGTACTTACTACTACTCTATAGTTACTAGCTGTTTGATTCGGCTTTGCCCGTATAATAATGTTGTTGGCAATAAACCTTTAGTTGGCATTTGCCATACATAGGTTTTTAATATGAATAAGGCGCCCGCTAGGCGTATTCCTCTTAAAAAACGACTAGGTGTAAGGTGTAGGTAAATAGATCGGATAAAAACATCAATATAAAGCCAGTAAGGTTATACTTTACATGGAAAAATCGGGGTGTGGGGTGGAGCGTTGACTTAGATATAATGGACTAGGCAAATAATACAGGATTGCATTACATCATTAGTGGAATGGTAAAAAGCCTAAAGCACCACATAGGCCGAAGAAAGAAGAGAAAAATACAGCATTAAAGCATTCCATGGATTCATCGTGCGGGTGACGGATCCATTACGTTTGGGAAAGAGAGATCTCTCGGGCTTGCGATAGACTATATATATATATATATATATATATATATATATATATACGAGTATATAGGATACAAAGAAGACAACATTTTTTTATTGCGCAACAAGACCCTCACCATCCACCTACCGAACCAAATACTGTATGATGCCGGTAATGTCTTGTAATAAAACTACTAAATGTCACATGTGTCCATCAGACGGGGGTCGTCCCTCTGCGTCTTCCCGTACGTGGTCTCCACTACAGAACCCTATTATCAAAGATTCAACTAAATTAATAGACACATACAAAATTACTGCGAGAAACTGGCAAGCGGACCTCTACGTACATGCTATCTCTTTCTCTTAATAATATACGACAAACAAAGCTTTTGGTCAGAAATAAAAGAACATTAATGCTATTAAATATTTATCACATATTTTAACCTAATTCATTTAAACATAAGTTATAAATTGCCTCGACAACCCTCCGCATATTCATACACGTCCTCACGTTGGCCGTAGTTGCACACGATTATTTTGTGCTGATATATATATATATATAATATAAATATATATTATTATTATTTTCCTTTTGACATATTTCACTGAAATGAAATAATTTAATTGAAATGACAATGTCATGACTAAATCACAATAAGCATGCTGTGTACACTGCTTTTGGACTGCAATCTAGAACTTAAGAAATTGCTGTAAAATGTGAACTGTATTTATTGTGATCTGTTTGTGTACCTATAGTAAATAAATAAATAAAAGACGTATCCGGCCCATTGCCACTTCAGCTAACTAATTTTGAAGGCTATGTATAAAATATAAAGTTGATACAGGTTTAGAAATATAAGTCAATGTTGAAGTTAGAAAAGATGGCCGTTTCCTCTGTTTCCCGGGGCCCGAGGCCGCAGCCAAGTCCGGAGAGCCTGACAATGGCTGCATTGTTTGTGCTCTCTGCGAGGAAAAAACTACGACCTCTGTTAATGTGCACTTTTATTTCTCCCTTTCTTACCTTTAGCGTGTTGTTTTTATTATAGTTGTAGACTTAACAACCAGCAGCTTAGGTATATATATATTTTTTATACTAGAACGACATGTGACCTGCCATCCACCTGATAAGTAAGTCGCGCAAGGTCCATGAATGTTAGCAACTGGAATCAGACATCAGAATAAAAAGTGAAGAAATAAATACATTTTCAAGAATTGAGATTTATTTATTACATTGGCAACACTACAGTTTGCTTTTTAAATGAATGTAACAGGTGCACGACTACACTCTATCAATAAATATATATACCTGGGGCAGCACTCTTGATATATCATACCGACCTTTGTAGGATTTTAAGGAAAGCGTTCTTACAACCGAGCCACCACTGCGCCTTTTTTTTTTTTTGTTCTCTTCTCCCGATGGATGATGAATGAGATGATAGGGAAGGCAAAGGGTCTAGCCCATACAGCCAAGTCTGACGTAATATATCTTTCTTTTTAATGAGTTAATGAGGTCATCATCAAATGCCACATGCTGCAGAATTTGATGCTTTTCTTGGAGTCACTCGCGGAACGATCCACTGCTCAAACACGTCGGGTAAAATATGGGAGTTGACAGCAATAAACTGCAACTTGTGCCCCATATTTAAAGTCCAATTTATCGTTTTCCATAATTATTCACATTGTAGCACATTATTAAACAAAACAACACCATTTTTGACCAATAATATCCA
Organism: Tinea semifulvella; assembly: GCA_910589645.1. Taxonomy (NCBI): domain Eukaryota; kingdom Metazoa; phylum Arthropoda; class Insecta; order Lepidoptera; family Tineidae; genus Tinea; species Tinea semifulvella. The sequence continues at coordinate 9,328,077 of OU342620.1, forward strand.
CAGTAAATTAATTTACAAAACAAAAACTTGCACTTGACATGTCCACGCAAAATGGCGCGAAGAACCCCCACTGCGCCTATACACATATTATTGAATAAAATAAGTTCATACAAGTATGGAACTGCCCGAGTTTTTAATGACATAAAGTACTCATATTTAAAAAAAACAATCATTTATTTACCTTCCAATATATACAACTTATTAAATAGCCCGCCAAACTGTAACCACAGTTTGTTTAAAAAGAAAAAAGTTTTTATTGATAGAACGGCAATTTTAAGATCACCATATCTTTGATTTCGCTTAGAAATCTCGATTTGTACACTTAAAAGCTTGCCACTTCGGCATAATATCCAGAAAATAATAAAAATCGTAATAAAAATACAAGTTTTCTATGCAACTGACAGTTATATTAGGAAATATTTACAGTAGGTACATAAAAAAGATGCGCGGGCGCGAACCACTCTCCCCCCGCGCGAACACCCCGTCCGCAAACAGGCACCATTAATCTCTTTCTTAGAATGAACACTCATCTCTCCCGAAGATTATTTAAAATTTTGAAACTCAATAGGCAATAAACGAACGACTGCAGACTTACAGTCAGCCACAAATCACACCTATAAACTTATAAATACTTTTATTCAAAATATTACCGCCATTTGGAACTAATGATATTGACTAAATCAGCTTAGCAACTGGAATCGGAAACTTATGACAGACATCAGTCCCTAACACTATGCCGGCTTTTCACAAGCTAAGATAAGGTTATAGAAAAGTGAATACACAGAAGCTGGAAGAAATTGTGCGACAGATGTGTGAACCCCCAAATTTATACGTACGCGAAGGGATATTGACGACGGTATGTGCGTGCATATTCTGAGCTGTGTGTGTGGTTCGGTTGTGGAATAGGAAGGGATGTTTTATTTTTTATTTTTTATTAAGCTACAAAAAACAGTTAACAAATTACAGTTATATAAATAAGTAGTAAGTTTGCCAACCTAACATTTGTACACAGCATGCAGTAAACAATATCAAGAATAAAAACATCAATATCTAAAGTTTAACAAAAAAAAAAACATTAAATAAAATCAGCATATTTATTGGTTCAGTTTAAACATTGAATAGGTACAGTTAAAGATATCTATTTCACTCTGGGTTAAGCATCATTGTAAGGACGACACATATGTACGTATTTCTTCGACTTCATGTTGTAGTCTTTTATTTATTGTATTCCCAAGGAACTATATATAAATTTATTGCGGTCCGTAAATATATACGTCCTTGGCGCAGACTAATTGCCTCGTCGTTTGACATTTGTTTTTATGAAGCCCTCCGTCTGACTGCTGATGGTCGACTATTTATCGAAGCCTCGCCGTTCCGTTTACGCGCCATATTTCAACCAAATTGTTTTTAGCTTTTTCATTCTGTTTCTTTTCAATGGTATAATATTTCAACTACAAAAAAGGCAGGAAATATTAGCTAAAAACGGGTGAGTCGTGGGACGTACCGCAAAAGTGAGAACTAAACTTGCAGGTTATTGATTTCGTAGTTGGTAGAATATGGAGTTTAAATGAATGCGCATGGCTGTGTGCGCAAGCATAGTTGCAGACGCGTAAAGAAAGAAAGAGAAAGAAGGAGCGGGAGAGAGCGAGAGAGGCAGCGGCTATACGCGTGCGCCTATCCTCCCCTCTTCCCCTTGTTTCCCCTTAAGCGCTGTTCTGACGAACGTTTAACGAAATAGGTCCCCAACCAAGCGCGCGCAATAAAGTTCTCACTTTAAAAACTCTACGAAAATGTAAATAATTTAATTAAGAAACAATCACGTAATTTAAGTAACTCAAGTTTATCTTTTTGGTTATAAGATACTGGTACAAGATTCTTAGAAGAGCTTCACCGCTCAGTTATATGAATGAAATAGGTAGTAGGCGGACTGATGGTGGTAATTTACCCAGTCTGCCCGGGTCATACGTGTCGGGAACTGTGGGTTAAACTGAAGTATATTGAAAAAAAATCATTTCGCAACTGACAGAAAAACGCCTCTTTTAAATGAAAGAAAAAAGGCAGTGTTGCCGCTTAAAAAATAAGGTTAAAAATCTAAATATTTACTTTTTACATAACTGTACCGATGCGTATATTTGCTCCAATCTAGCGCTCTGTGAAGAAGAATGAAGAACCGCGTGATAAGGAATGCGGACAGCACTTAGTTCAAGGTAAGGGTCCATAAATGTTAGCAACTGTAATCAGACACTCATGACTGACATCAGTCCCTAACACTATGCCGGCTTGACTGGACATGACGGCAATTCGAGCCTGATCCCGAAATGTGTGGATACACTTTACTGGGTTTATCGGCACGAACGATGGATACTTCCCCGCCCCGGCAGACTGGACAAATTACCACTATCAGTCTGCCTACCACCTAGTAAAAGTATACCTAAATCTTACCTATACCTACTGCCTCTGAGGTCTAGCGGTTAATTCCGTGGATTTAAACTTGGAGGTACAGGGTTTGATACCTGGTCGGGACACGATAAATTATTTAATTTATTTGTGACATTTCTTAAGTTTGGTACCCTAAAGACATCGCGGAGAGAGATTTCCTTAGTACAGTTGGAATATAAAATATATATTGAGTTACAGTAAGAGTCTTGCAGAAGTCTTGCGAGACTCTTTCGCAAGACCAAGACCAACACCAAGACCATATATTCTGATGCAAGACGAAGACCAAGACTGGCTAAGTCTTGCTCTTGGTCTAGCTTTGGGCAACACTAGTTGTCAGTTGCACTCTTTCCTAAACCTCAGGCAAAATACATTTCAATTAAGCTTGTAATACTCTTAATGCATTCATTGATGAAACTGATGTTGATATCTTTCATGACAAGGTGATGGCAGTGAGAAATGCGTTTAACTTAATGTTCTTCAAACGATAATAGTTATTGTTATTGTACAGTTATTAGTTTATTGCATGAAGTGATAGTTTGTAGATGCTTTCATCGTTCATAATGTATTATTCTAACACTACTAGTGAAAACTTGTAAATAACTTTCTGTTTCTATTTTTGTATCTATACTTGTGAAATAAATGTCAATAGTTTTATTTAATAAATAAATAAAAAATAAATATCAGCTGATGCCTTCATTGTTTAAATATGTTGTGTTTTTTTCCTTGTAAATCACTTGAACGCCTTGGCCCTTGCGGCTAGATCGAGGCAACCTCTCGGCACCGGAAATTGGTTGGCTTTATTTGCTCGTTTCTTCGTTCGACATCCGCAGAAAGACCCAATTAGTTCAAGAATCAATCTCGGATTTTTTCCGCTAGTATTTGTAAAAAAGAATGTGGGATTTTGCAGGTATGCGGTATTAAAAAGAAGTATACAAGAACACATATTTCAAAGCATTTTATAACATACTTCGTGAAAGTCCTGATGGTTCAAGGACGGACGGGATTTTAGAAGACCATAAACTTCTCTTTATAAACTCATTTAAGACTTGGTGTCTGGATAATCTGCCTGCACTCTTTTGACAACTAAGCCCGTGTAGACCCATTTCATCAACTTGAGAACCACACTTGCATATGTTTGACATATTTTTGAATCAAGGCGTAAAGAAACTGCTATTCTTAAACTGTCCTTATCCAGGAGTGTACCAAGAGGAGCTGATGGGACGGCGTGTAGCCATGCACCAGCTTCCTTCTGGGTAGATGCTAACAGACGGGCACAGTCATAACTATTGTTTGAAATGTCTAGTATTGACTGGTATGATTTATTAATTAAAGGGATGTCCCAAGCGGCCTGGGAACATTTATTATCTGGTTCGCTGACGTCAGGAAGTGAATCTGTCTAAAGCTTTCTGGCGTCTACCACACAGTCTAGATCCAAGTCGACCTTTGATTTAAGAATTAAATTAAATTAAATTGAATTTAATTAAGCTTTAATTACTTTGTTAACGTTTAGATTTTGTTTGTCTTTTAAGTGAAGCATTTCTTAAAAATTCGTTATTCTAAATGAATCAGAGTCAAACGGTAGCGACAATTCAAGGCAAGTTGATAGAACGCCACGCCACGACTACATCACGTATCCGTTTCTTTTCAGCGTAAAACTTAAGTTTACAAAATATAATTATATCTTTCAACTTTAGTTAATTAAAACTTTCATCTCTCTACTAATTTGGTATGAAATTACACCTCCACACATTTCTAAAAATGTTATGTCTAAAAGCGAAGTCGACGCTTGGTTATTTAATGGTTTTATTACAACCAGTATAAAAGAATTACAATATAAAAGCTACCTAAATAATAAAATTAAAAATAAACTAAACTATAAATAAAAAATGTCCTCTAGAGACGTCCCATCCGAGATAGTCCCAAGGAGACTGGCAACATTTCCCCTCTGTATAGCGAGGCTAATACGTTGGCAGAAATAATTGCCAGCCTTCCTGTCTCCAGACCTTTCTGTCAGCCGCTTTGACAACTCCTTGGCCAAGCGCCTCGTTGACGGTCCCCATGGGCCCATCGTCTCGACCCCAAACGGCGCAAACTCGTAACCGGAACCAAGGTTGGCATATTTGCGCAATTTGAGGTTCTCCGCAGAAAAAGCCGCTCTCCCCGCACCTGACGAGGTCGCCTGGATGTGAGATGGAGCTAATGTGTCTACACACGTCGCATCCCACACCAGAGATCTGCCAATTTTCCACGGCCCAACAGTCATTCCGTTGGGTCTCTTGCCATCGCTCCGCACAATCCCAGATGGTTCTAAGATTGTGGGTACACCAGCAGTGACAAGAGCCCTTCGGATGATGTCGTTGAGAGTCGCGTGACGAGGAATGCGGCCAGCACTTCTATTATTATTTATTTTATACTTGCTGTTTAGCCCGTGTAATAAAATAGTCGGTAAAAATACCTCTTGTCATCTTATGCCTAATTTTTTTTTATACTAGTACGACATGTGACCTTGGGCCCACCTGATGGTAAGTGGCGCAAGGTCCATGAATGTTAGCAACTGAAGTCAGACACTCATAACTGCCATCAATCAATAACACTATACCGGCTTGAAAATATGAATTCCAGAATTTCAAGGATTATCTATGCCAAATTTCATTAAAACCGGTCCAGTAACATAGGCGTAAAACACGACTATACCGACATATATCTGCAGAAATATATATAGACTAGCTGTTTAACCCGGTATTGCCTGTGTAATCTTCAGGTCGCTGTAGGATCACATGTGCTTATATGCTATTGCCGTATGCTCCATGTGTTTTCCAAAGTTTCCAATCTACCAAATTTGATCAATCAAAATCTATTTCGTAGTTTGCCCGTGAAGTCGGATTAATCAGACAAACATATATATGACCGTGGCGTCACATGTCTTTGTCAGATCATGACGTAACTGCCTAAGTTCCAAGAAACAATTCTGCTAAATATTATCAAAATCGGTAAAATTAATTTGGTCATGAACCTAAGACCTATTTGTCAAAATCTCCGTCTATAACCACTAATGTAAAAAAACAGTAAACCAAATGACGAGAATAAAAAAAATAACAGAAAAAGAAAACATCCCAAATGGAAGGACAACTAAGTTTATTGAGTCGATATCATAGACATATATATATATATATATATAGGGTGGAAAAGTAGAAAAGTAAAGTTATATCACTTGATATTTCCTACATATAATAAATATTTTTACTAATATTAAAGTAGAAGAGGTTTTTGCGTTTTGTCGACTTTCGGGTTGCACATAGGCATGTAGTCTATCTAGACTTGCCTGGTGGGTTACTGCTGTACCAGGTATTGTAATCTCATAGGTACTGATAACGAAATTTAAAAGGTTATTAATTGATCGTTGTGGTGCAGTTCTGTGTATGTTTTATTTTGTAAATCTGATATAGCTGAGTTTTCCTTGCAGATTCCTTTCTCAGTCAGATTAATCATTAACAGGTCACTGCTAATGATTAATATATAATTGAATCTGCTAAGCTGCTGGTCTTCTGCTAACAGCTTACTTATTGGACCACTTTGCTGCTTAGTCTTCCACTAGCAGGAGTAGAATCATTCAAAATAATTAAATTAATGACGTTTCATAAATGCCTGTAATAGGTTTACGTGAATAAAGATATTTTGACTTTGACTTTAACACACTTATGATTGATTCCCTAATACTATGCCGGCTTGACTAGAAGCTTTTTCGCCCTTTGCTTGCAGAACTATATACATGTTTATAGGAAAGTGGAAACACAGAGGATAGACACATTCGTGCGACAGACGTATGAGTCCCAAACTTTATACGTACGCATAGGAATAGTAGAGCCAGCTAGCCATTCCTAAGACCAAAATAGTCTCATATGACGACTATACGTTGCTTTTATTTACTGGCAAAACTTGGGGTGAGGTGAAATCAGCGGCAGAAACAGGATTAAGACGTGTATTCCTGGTATATATATATATATAACCGGCATAGTGTTAGTGATTGATGTCAGTTATGAGTGTCTGATTCCAATTGCTAACATTCATGGACCTCGTGTACCACTTACCATTAGTATCAGTGGGAGCAAGGTCACATGTCGTGCTAGAATTTTAAATATTTTTTAATTTCCAAAAATTAATTAATAAATTTTATTCGAAGTTAATTATAGTACATTAAATATAAATTAAAAGCTACCTCAATAATAAAATTAAAAATAAACTAAACTATAAATGAAAAATATCCTCTAGAGACGTCCCATCCGAGATAGTCCCAAGGAGACTGGCAACATTTCCCCTCTGTATAGCGAGGCTAATACGTTGGCAGAAATAATTGCCAGCTTTCCTGTCTCCAGAACTTTCTGTCAGCCGCTTTGACAACTCCTTGGCCAAGCGCCTCGCTGACGGTCCCCATGGGCCCATCGTCTCGACCCCAAACGGCGCAAATTCGCAACCGATACCAAGGTTAGCGTATTTACGCAATTTGAGGTTCTCCGTAGAAAAAGCCGCACTTTCCGCGCCTGACGAGGTCGCCTGGATGTGAGATGGAGCTAATGTATCTACACACGTCGCATCCCCAACCTGCCAAGTTTCTACGGCCCAACAGTCATTCCGTCGGGTCTCTTGCCATCGCTCCGCATTTCCAAAAATTAATTGATGACAGAACTGCTTAGGCTCAATTATTTTATGTAAGAGGTGCAAAGATTTTGCTGGAATTCCTCTCGCACCAACTTCTACTGAGTCTTGAACCCGTTCCTGATCGTGTACACGTCCATGTTCTAGACGTAATAGTCGCCTATATCTCACGGCGACGACTTCCGTGGAAGTGAGCAGAAAATAATTTAGTTTTTTGTGCGAGGAATTTTCTGGATGTGACAGGCATACGGTTCGTTAAGTCACATAGAAATACGTAAAGGGCCGGTGATTCGATCCATCCTTAAGATTTAAGTTGCTCTTAAGGACAGAAAATCTAACGGGTAATGGAGCATCGTTAAATTACAAGTCACGTTGAACCGCATGTACCTACCAACATTTATTATAGAATAACAACTACTTCCCGTGAGGAGAAGTTGGAGGTGATAGGCGAACTGATGGTGGTAATTTCCCCAGTCTGCCGGGGCGGGGAAGTATCCACCGTTCATGCCGATAAACCCAGTAAAGTGTATCCACACGTTTCGGGAAAAACTCAAGTATCTTCACGACCGTTTCCCTTTCGGGGTGGTCAGAACCCATGCTTATAAATAGGCGGTTTCACATTTAGCCAACTTTACTATAGGCCAATTATGACAATTGGCACGCTCGTCGATGTCTCGTGGCGTACCAAACTCGAAAAACATAATTAAGAAATTAAATAATAATTAAATGTATTTATTTACATTAATAATATTTTTGTTTCCCGACCAGGAATCGAACCCGGTACCTCCGAGGTACGTTTCGAGATCAGGCTCGAATTACCGTCATGCCCAGTCAAGCCGGCATAATGTTAGGGACTGATATCAGTCCCGACCATCACGTGGCAGCAAGGTCACATGTCGTGCTAATAAAACAAAATTGGATAGGGTGACATACGCAAAAAGGTAGGTATGAAAGAAAGCATAGGGACAAAAATAAGGAAAGGCATGCTCCGATGGTTCGGGCATGTTGAAAGGATGAGTGAAGAGAGATTGACGAACCAGATATATAATGCGAAAGTTGTGGGTAAAAGAGGCCCTGGCAGACCAAGACTCACATATCACGATCAGATAAATAAAACAATAGCTGAAGGTGCATTAAAAAGCCATCGAAATAAAAGAGCATGTATGAAGAGGTTGATGAATGTTGAAGAAGCGAAAGAGGTATGTCGTGATCGTGACAAGTGGCGCTCAATTGTCTCTGCCTACCCCGCAAGGGGTTTGGCGTGAAGATATCTATGTATGTATGGATCCTTTTCAGAGTTGATATGTGTGCTGTGACTTTAAGTCAGGAACTTTGGTTTTCCGTCGGATGTCCACGTTTCGGACTATATCCATAATAATAAAAATATATCGGTCAGTCAAGACTTCTTATTTTATGGTTATAGATTAATAACTCATACTTACCAAGGATTAGGACGATAATCCGAAGAGAAGCCATCATCTATCGTACTTATTCACATCTAAAACAAAACAAAAGTGTATTAGAAAATGTTTAGGTCTATGGTTAGACTTCGTTAGCAAATATTTTGTTCTTCCTGTTGAGATCAGACAGGCACCCAGCAGAGTAATATTTAAAAGAAGAGTGTATACTTATTTCTCAGAGACCATAGCCTATTTTTTTTTTTTTATTTGTTTAACTTTTTTATGTATCTTTTTTTTTTTTGATGTTTGTAATATTGTATTTCTTGCTGTAACCAGTTCACGGGAACGTGGCAGTTGTTTTTGAAGGTATCATTATTATTTATGTATTATGCTATAAGGAATTAAATTATACTCGTATTATATATATATTTATATTATTTATGTAATATTAGTATGTACGTGTATGTACCTATTTTTTATATGTATGTGTATTTAATTTGTAAAATATTATTACGATTGATTATTCTATTTATTTGCACCGTACTCAATATTAAATGAGCTCAATGTCCCTAGCGGTGAGGTTAAGTCCGTGGATTTAGATGCGGAGGTACCGGGTTCGAGTCCTGATCAGTATATTGTAACTATTTTAATTTATTTGTGATATTTCTCGAGTTTAGTACGCTGGAGACATCGACGAGCTTGCCACTTGTCATGATGGGCCCATAGTAAAGTTGGCTAAATGTGATTCCACTTATAAATAATAAATAAATAAATATTTCCAGACAGGTCACACAGCGCCATTTAGTTTCCGTGGTAAGCTACGAGGCTTGTGTTACGGAAACTAGATGGTTGATAAACTACATATTATACTTTTTTTTTGTAAATATATATATATTATACATATAAACACCCGGACCGAGACAAATTATACAATGTACAACTTGCCCCCGGTGGGAATCGAACCCACGACCTCCCAAGTTCACGGCAACGTTTGTTACCACTAGACCACGGAGGCGGTCTTCTTTAAAACATGGTTACTGACCACGGTCGTGATTATACATTTTTTTTATTCAATAGTATTACTATTGATTTTGGTGAATAAACAGCTTTCAGAAACTCGTTTTCACCAATTATTTACTTCCTATATTGAAGCAGCTGGCAATAATTAATTCGCTGGAAATTTGAATTAGGCTAAGAGCCGTTTAATTAAGAAATTTGTATAATCTTCTACGTGGCGTAGTAATTAGTTCGTTTCGCTGTAATTGTTGATTAATAAAATTGATTTATGATTTTAAACTATATTAATAATAATAATAATTTATTTATTTGCATAAATGTCATATTTACAAATTTACAGGTCTTAAAGTAAACTTAAGAGTAGGTACATTTGCCAAGTTTTGGCGAGCAAATATTTATAAATATTATATACCACCGTTTAAGATCAAATATTTAAAGGAGGTACCGGGCTTCGATTGTTGATTTTTTTGTTGTTTCTTTTTTTTTTTTCATTATAACTAACAGTGAAAATTTGTAAGGCTTTAAGATGACATATAGTTTTGTATACATAATATTGTAAAGGCTGTAAATTTTTCCATGAATATTTTTTTTAAATTAATTTGATCGCCTCCGTGGTCTAGTGGTAACAAACGTTGCCGTGAACTCGGGAGGTCGTGGGTTCGATTCCCACCGGGGGCAAGTTGTACATTGTATAATTTGTCTCGGTCTGGGTGTTTATATGTATAATATATATATTTACAAAAAAAAAAAAAGTATAATATGTAGTTTATCAACCATCTAGTTTCCGTAAAACAAGCCTCGCAGCTTACCACGGAAATTAGATGGCGCTGTGTGACCTGTCTGGAAATATTTATTATTTATAATTAAATAAATACATACAACCGAGCAATCGCCGCTTAAAAATAAATAAAGTTGGCTAAATGTGAATTAAAATTTAAAAGTGTGAATCTGAGTATCCCGCTAGTTTTTTAGATTACTAATTTAAGCCTTGGCTGTAGCATATCCTGAGCTGACCACCTATGTATCGCCACACCTGTATGTATGTTTCGGTATATAGAATAGGCTTACATTTATACATTTAGATTTATTCCTTGCATATTTATTTTGTTGTACTGCCTACCCCGCAAGGGATCTGGCGTGAAGATATGTATGTGTATGTATGTATGTAACCATTGTAATTGTTGCGATAAATAAAGTATTTTCTTTCTTTCTTTCAAAACCATGGTCTAGCTAGTTAAGTCTGTAAATTTAGACGCGAAAGTCCCAGGTTCAATTTCCAGTCGGGACAATCATCATTTTCTTTAACAGCGTGGTTTCTGACCACTCCAAATGGGATACGGTCCTGATGAAACCTTACTGTTTTTCTAATATTACATTTATTAGTAGGACCCAGGCGTTGCTGCTTCACAAGCAGAGAACTTTAACCCAGATTATTGGAAGTGGGGAAGTCGTGGGGACCAAGTGTAAAGTAAAAATAAAGTATCATCACGACCGTTTGCCTTTCGGGGTGGTCAGAAACCACGCTTATAAATAAGCGGATTCACATTTAGCCAACTTTACCAATCATGACAAGTGGCAAGCTCGTCGATGTCCGCGTATGTCGCTCAGCGTACCAAACTCGAGAAATATCACAAATAAATTAAATGTATTTTTTTACATTAATAAATATTTTTGTGTCCAGACCAGAATCGAACCCGGTACCTCCGAGTCTAAATCCACAGACTTAACCCCTAGACCAAGTGCACAGGAAATTTTCAAAGCATTGTCATAACAGCTTATCAACACCTCGGGAGACAAGAGGGCTGGGCAATATTTGGTCCAAAGGATCAACATTGCTATTCAACGTGGCAATTCTGCCAGTATCCTTGGAACTTTGCCAATTGGCAGCGTTTTTTATTTATAATATTTTTAATTTATATATATAGTTTTTTCTTTATTTTATTTTTATTTTGGTTTATAGTATTATTTTTAATTATTAAGTAGTTTTTTTATTAATAATAATTTATATGTTTTAAAAGTTTAGTTTTTACTTAGTTTTTTTTTAAATGATTAATCCTTTCATCAATAAATGTATATTTACATTTAGTTTTAATTTTGTACGTTGTGAGAGTAGGTTAAAAATTTTCAATAGAAAATACCCATTTGTACGAACTCCTTGGTCTAGCGGTTAAGTCCGTGGATTTAGACTCGGAGGTACCTGGTTCGATTCCTGGTCGGGACACAAAAATAATTATTGTTGTAAATGTAATTAATATTTAATTTATTTGTGATATTTCTCGATTTTGGTAAGCTGCTGGAGACATCGACGAGCTTGCCATTTGTCATGATTGGCTTATAGTAAAGTTGGCTAAATGTGAATCCGCTTATTTATAAGCGTGGTTTCTAACCACCCCGAAAGGGAAACGATCGTGATGATACTTTACTGTAATGTAATACGTATTAAATTGAATAGCCATTCTCCAGGTCGGAAACTTTTATTCCATTTTATTTATAGACCGAATTCAATCTGCTCAAAACGGATTTTCTATTCCTAGCTACTATATTTTTAGTCCAAGTTAACATAATAAAATTTTATAATAGTATTTCTTAGAAGGCCGTCTGACTACATTTATAAAAATTACACTCTGACTTTATCATATTTTTTTTTATACAAGCACACAAAAAAAAATTGAGAATCCAACAAATATATTAGGTACTTACAAATTAATAATTTTAGGCCATTAACAGAACTATGTAAATAAACTGTTGGAGATGGGTCTTACAGAATTTTCTGAAGAATTTGGCCTACACTCTCCACGCTGGCCAGGCAAGTTGGCAAGGGTCTGATGTAAATTTAATAATAATAATAATAGTTTATTTCAATAAAACCTAATACAATTTGGCTCTTATTATAAGTTACAATTTATTGTGTGTTACAAACATAATGACTATTTATTGACGATTCCACAAGTTGGTATTAGTAGAACCGGTAAAGAAGCCTTAAAGTGCTCTGTGTGGCACGGGAATGGTGGTATTCTAAATACAGTATGTAAGAAAAGTGTGTTTCTCATTGGTACATGCCGGAGGTCGAACCCACCTTTTTAGGATGTTATAGAAAGAGTTTATGTTTTTATATACTGATACGAGATGTGACCTTGCGCCCACGTGATGGTAAATGGCGCGCAAGGTCCATGAATGTTAGCAACTGGAATCAGACACTCATGACTGATATCAGTCCCTAACACTATGCCGGCTTGACTAGATTCTTTTTCACACTTCGCTTGAAGGATGTATGAGTCCCCAAATTTATACGTACGTAAAGGGATGGTTCCTCGCCAAGCCGTCTGGCCAGCGTGGCGAGTGTAGGCCAAATTCTCCAGATATATGATCTGGAAGGCCCATCTCCAGCAGTGGAGGTCTAGGACGCAGTGTTCTAGGGGCTGTAATGAAACGGTATGTGGGTGCATATTCTGACCTGTGCGTGTGGTTCGGTTGCGGAATGCAGAGGAAGGAATTAGGTTATAGAGCTTTTTAGAGCACTCGCCTGGTAGAACACGCTCAGAGAAGCTTCATCTCGGCGAAGCTGCAGAGATTCGAGAGTTCCAGATATAGTGGCATCGTCCACAATTCGAACAGCTCGCCTCTGCAGGACTTTGTGTGAGGTACTTGGCGGAACCATCCCAAAGGCGATAACAGTATTCCACGCATGGTCTGAGCTGTGCTTTGTACAGCAACAGTCTGATTGAAGGCGGGAAAAATCGCTTCACCTTGTTCAGTATTCCGAGCTTTCTTACAATCAAACCACCACCGCTCCGGTTTATACATATTTACTCAACTTTATTTTTAATTAAGATTTTTAAAATTTAGATGAATGTGGTAAATCAACTTTCTAGGAAATAAAAAAAAAACAAATTTATATACCTAATTTTAGACAGATGAAAATTGAAAATATATTTTACACGATTTTCCTTCATTTTACTCAAACAAGTACTTATTATTAATTTTACATTATTAATTTGTGTTACATCTGGCGTAGTGCTACGTCTGGCGTAGTGCCTGGCGTAGTCGCTACGATTCTCGTAGAAAAAATTACCGTAGTCTATAAATGACATTATTATTTATATTGTGCAATATTTAAATACCAGGTATACAAACACTTTTTAACTAATTGAATACCTAACCTAAACCTTTCTTTTTCAATCTTTTTTCTCTTATATTAATTTCCTTAATATCAACATAATTTTGCATGTTTTAAATAAAAATTAAATAATAATAATAATAATAATGTTGTACAAATTTATATGGAAACTAACCTCTGTGGTCCAGAAGTATATTATACTTTCTATACAGATGTTAGGGTTCCAGTAATCTGTTAATTGCCTGTAATAAATTGTATATCCTGTTAACACTTAAACATTGATGTAACTAGTTATAAGGCAATTTTTTGTGAATAATATTTTATAATAAATAATTATTATTATAATAGCAGCAGCATCATCACATTGTTATTTTTATCACCACTCTCAAATCAAATCATTTATTTGTTTCAACACAGGTAATCTAGTTAATATATTTACCTAGTTTATAAAAGTGCAGCTGTGTTCTGCCATGAGGCGTACAAATATTGTTTATATATGTATATTGTAAAGATACATTATTATTACACAACACAAAAAAATAAAATAAAATGTTAATTAACAGTAAAAAAAAAATTGTATCTAATTCTGGTTGTGGTCAAATTAAAATTAATATTTAGATGTCAATTTGGGTCATTTAAAAATTCTTGCACAGAATAATGTGATTTCTCAATTAGAACTTTAGTCAACGTCTTTTTAAACAGACTATGCGGTAAAAGTTTAATGTCGTCGTTAATAATATTAAATATTTTTGGTCCCATACAGATTATACTTTTATACATTAACGCCGTACGTGTGTTGTGTGTCTCCTCATCATGTAAGTAGTTTTATTTTTGTTATATTAGTATATCTATAGTATGACTTATTTATGTATTAGTATGTTAATTGTATGTGGATATTTATATTATAAGTCTGTTTTATTTAAATTGCACCTAATTTTTAATTGCACCTACCATCTATCCTGTCTAAATGTCCTAAAGGTTTGTCTGTCAGAGAATGCCTAGCGGCATTAAGTCCGCCTTTGTACATAGTGCAATAAAGTTTTAAAATAAAATAAAAAAAAACTATTAATAAAAAGAGTAAAGCACTATTACGACCGTATCCCTTCCAGGGTGATAAAAACCACGCTTTTTCGTTTTTGTACGAAGCGGACTTACATTTAGTCAACTTTACTATAGGCAAGCTCGTCGATATCTCTTTCGTACCAAACTCGAGAAATATCACAAATAAATGATTATGTTCCGACTAGGAATCTGACCCTCCGATTCTAAATCTACGGGCTTAACCGCTAAATGACAATATTTAATTTAATTTGTACAAGTTATTTTTTATTTATAGTAAAAAAAATATTATATTTAGTTTATAGTTATTTCGTTTTCTTTTAATTAAGTAGTTTGTTATTATTATTTTGTAATATTATTTTTCGAATAAATTTGTACAAGTAACTAAATTTATTTACAATATATAGTACTCGTTTTTTTGTTGTGGTTTTCTCTGCCACTACAATTACCCCCAGTTCTGTTCCTTGCCTAAAGTTCTATAACACTCTCCAGGCAACAACAAAAGGACGACTCAATTATCGAATATAAAAAAAAAACCTACGTATAACTATTATGTATTTATTTAATTGGTAAGTTCTTAATTTAAAAAGTAAAGTAAAGTTTAACTACGCCCAAACGGTCTTCGGGGTGGTCAGAAACCACGCTTATAAATAAGCGGATTCACATTTAGCCAACTATACTATAGGCCAATTATGACAAGTGGTAAGCTCGTCGATGTCTCCAGCGTACTAAGTACCTAATTTAAATTATTGTTAGAAATGTAATACCTTTTTTTTTTTTTATTAATCCTTAATTGTATCTACTTATAATATCCCAAAGGTTTATGGTTGATTGTTAGAAAAAGTTGGAAATTGTTAAAATTGTATTTAAAAAAAAAACTCATTTTTTGACTTGGAATCGAACCAGTACCTTATCATATACATCTATCATTGTACTAGATAACCATAAAAATTATTTCGTAAATTTTATTCATTCATTACAGCCACTAGAACACAGCGTCCTAGACCTCCACTGTTAGAGATGGGCCTTCCAGAACATATCTCTGTAGAATTTGACCAGACGGGTTGGCGAGGATTTAGTAAATGTTATAACTTAATAATAACACAAAAAAGTATATATTGAACTTACCAAAGATATAAAACTCCACAACAAAATTCACTTAAACATAGTCTTATTAATTAAATTACTAACCTAGTCACTACTTAGCCTTAACCTAAAATAGTTTGTGCGAAAATATTCCCGAGATTTCGCGCCAATGTTTTTTTCGAACCGTCAGTAGTGTTGCCAGCTCGACATTCGGCGAACAACTGGCGACTCAGCGCAGCATCCAACAGCCGAATTCTGTTTCATCCTACGCAAACCTTATATAAAAGTAACCCACAATAGCGGCGAATTCCTAATTATTAACATAATTATTGATCATTCTATATGCGCCGTTTCCAGATTTTTTTTTATACAGTCCCTAGCTCACAGCGTCCTAGACCTCTACTGCTGGAAATGGGCCTTCCAGAACTGGACAATTTGGACTACACTTGCCACGCTGGACAGACGGCTTGGCGAGGATATGATGTCAATTTTTAATGACAATTTATTACAATTCCGCAGGTTGGAACCGACGGCTTAACGTGCTCTCCGAGGCACGGGAACGGTGGTGTTGTAAATCTATGACAAATGTACGTAAGAAAAGTGTATTTCTCATTGGTACATGCCGGATGAGTTTGAACCGACCTTTGTAGGATTTAAGGTACGCGTTCTTACAACCGAGCCACCACCGCGCCTTCCAGATCTTATCGCGTCTTAAACCTGGGTATTGATGGGTGCCTGTCGAGGCACGAGGCAAACTGAATTAGGTAAGTCTTATTTTAGGCGGAGATATTTTTTTATAGATATCATCATGGTAAGCTTACAGTATTAGTTCTCGTTGGAAGTAAAAATTGGCATATGACATCATTGCAAATGACACATACTTTCAACGAGAACAACAAATAGGTGGTAAGCGAATCAGAATCAAATACTCATAACTGGCATCAGTCACTAACACAATGCCAGCTTGACTGGGCAAGACGGCAATTTAAATCTGATCCCGAAACGTGTCTATACATTTTATTGGGTTTATCGGCACAAACGGTGGATACTTTCCCGCCCCGGCAGCCAGGAAAAATTACCACCATCAATCTGCCTAACACCTATTAAACTTATTTACTATTAACTTATATAATAACTAAACTTCTAAATAGCTCCCAACAATGTTAATAAGTGTATATACATATATATTTTGGTGTATGTATTAGTGTATTGTAGTATATTGATATTACACTATATATAAAAGTATATTGTGTAAGTATATATAATTATGTTGAATTTATCCTACTGTTAATATTTATTTCATTGCACCTATAAATGTTTTAATTTGTCCCCAAGGTTTGGCTGTCAGAAAATGTCTACGGGCATTAAGTCCGCCTTTGTACTCGTTGTGCAATAAAGTTCTTAAATAAATAACTAATATATATATATTGATATACTTGTTATTGACTTCAGCTGCCCTGTCGTATTTATGGTGTTTTTCGTGTGAATGAGCTGTTGGAGATACTTCTCCAGGAACGGGTTCCGAACAAGGTTGCGTCAGCATTAGACATGCGAACAGCTATTAAAGTTCTTCTCTACACTCACATGCAAAATTTAAAAATAAATAAATTTGGGGACGCTTACATCGCTCAAGATGTGTCAGTGTGTTTCCCCATTCATACAACCTGGAGTCCTTCAAGACTCACTCTTGGACTTACGACATGTGACTTCGTGCTTTTTTTAAGAGTTTAAGAACTTTAAATAATAATACAAGACAGAAATATGGTTAAAAATATTTTTTTATTATTATAATCTGGTAGATAATTTTATGGTATTTATTTTTTAATAGATTTCCGGCATATTGACGCTGCGGCTACGAGTTACATAGTCCATTCGATTAGTCCAATTTTGTACTTTGCGACAAATCGACATTTCGGCTTCTTCTTCAACACTTCTGCTATAGCAGCAATATTCTCTTCGGTACGCACATTTCTTTATCTTACGAATTGCTTGCTCACTAGGCCGATTATGGTAGACCGTAAAATGTACGAAGTGCTCTATCAACAGTTTTATTTTTATTAAAAGTATATTTCCTCAATTTGGAAGCGTCATTTTTGCGTTAAACAATTGATAATAAATTACCAAACCTTACTGAATAAAATATTACATTTTCAAGTGTCAAGCCATCGACAACAACCACCGAAACTTCTCATGCAGTAAAAAAAACACCTTATATAATTTATTTTTTAAAATTAAATTAAAGTTTTAAACTTATTTCATTGCGATATAGTTTGATTATAAGTCCAAATTAATATATAATATTACAAGTCTGAACCTACCTTTAAGACTCCTAATTTATATGTCAAGTCCCAAATAAAGTTATTTTAAAATATGCCAATAACACTACTTCCCAGAGAGGTTACGCATTTATAACGAAAAAATTAACAAAAAAAGAATCCATTATTTTATCAATTAAAAGCGGTTGCAGAAACAGAATTTGACCACAGATATGTATATAAGCGCTGGTCTTATATGCCGATTTATATATTTACCCACACTCATACATATTTAACTTTTTTCCCATTTCACGTCGTTTCGTGGGTCGTGCAAGTGTGCGTCGCCGGCCGCTGCGAACCAAACGGAATGAACCCCTAGACCACATAACTTTCGGACCAGTAGCTTTAGCACACACAATTTTGGTCTATCTACCTAAAATATTTGCTCCTAGCAAAGTACATACTGTATGTAGTATTTATTTTATTTATTTATGAAAAACTTTATTGCACAAAGTACAAAGGAAGGAAGACATTCTCAAGATGGTTCGAGCATGTTGAAAGGATCAGTGAAGAGAGATTGACGAACCAAATATATAATGCATAAGTTGTAAGTTGTAAGATATCAAGATCAAATAAATAAAACACTAGCTGAAGATGCAGTAGTAGTCTACCTAGCAAAGAACATTCAATTAGGTGTAGCCAACTTCAGCCAAGAAGCCGACAGACGGATTAAGCTAGGGTGGGCGGCATTCGGTAAGCTACTTTATGTGTTATCATTTATACATATCACGTATGATTTAACATATATTTTTAACTAGTGCGTTCTTTCAGTAATGTCGTATGGTGCAGAGACGTGGACGCTGACGTTGGGTCTGTTCCCCTAGTTCACAGTCGCTCAGTAAGCTATGCTCGGATTTCTCTAAAAGATAAAGTCAGAAACGTTGACATCCGTCAGATAATAAAATTTACCGTCATAGCTTTTAAAATTAGCAAGCTTAAGTGGCAACGGATTGGACACATCTGTTGCAGAACTGATGAACAATGGAGTAGACGGGTTCTGGAGTGTAGACCATGGAGGATGACCTAAGACAGGTCGCTGGTGGGGAATAGATGGGGCTGGCAGATGATCATGTGAAGTGGCGAACCTTGTGGAAGCATTGGAGAGACACAAGCTGATGATGATGATGAGGGAAATGGCGTGAATATGTACTACTTAAATAAAATTAAATAACTATATAAAGTAAACCTAATAAAACATTAAAATAACTTTATTTTAGGTGAGTCGACAATAGGACTTTGTATTGTTGGACTTGCCCAATATATACGTCCAGAAAATGAACGCTCTCAGTTCCCTATTTACGAGTTTTTCAGAAAGGGTAAAGCTTTTTTACCTTTCCTTTCTGCTATTCGCTCTGTAGTAGTGCGATTCAGTGAATGCCGGCCCGTAAAATATTTGCCATTCAATTTATGAATTTTTGTATTGCGAACCAGGTCTGCGAAAAATTTGCGATTGGACTACGTTCTGACCATCACTAAAAAGCACGTAAAAAATCTCCAAATAGGTTCATATGAGTATATGAGCTTGTTTAGATAGTCTTTGGTCGCGTAGAAACATTTCTGGGCCAGTAAATAGTTGACCCTTATTTAATAGTTTATTACCCGATACTGATAATAGTCTGGTGCGACATATCCTCCAGGCTTGGGAGCGTTTTGAATAGAAATTGGGAAAGCTTTTGATTGTGTTTCACAATATATATTGCTACGAAAGCTGGAGCACTATCGCTTAAAATAAAAAGCTGTAAAAGTAATAGAGTTCTATCTCCGTGACAGAGTTCAATGGGTCATGGTTAATAAAAAGACCTCTTGCGGAGCTCGTGTAGTTATAGGCGTTCCACAAGGATCAATACTGGGACCTTTCCTAGTTCTAGTTTTGTAAGTTAACCTCACATTGTACACAATAAAAATGACATAGTTGTATTTGCTGAAAATACTTCACTACTTTTTAAAATTGATAGAAAAAAGAATGTTACGACAATATAAATAGTATGAGGTCTCGAATTGGTACACAGCTAACAACTTGTTTCTGAGTGCAAAAAATTTCGCTTACCAAACGTAAAACAAGTAAATACAGTTTAAATGATGAGGTTTTAGAATTTACAAATTCCACTGTTTCTAAGAATTACTATAGATTCTAAGTTGTTCATTCACATTCCACATAAGTTGAAAGTTACTTAAAAAAATTGAGATCTGCAACATACGCAATAAAAAAGATTCGTCAGTTTGATGATTTGAGTCACTGATGTGGCTACGGCTAGAATTGTATATTTTAGTTACTTTCATAGTTTTATACTGCTTTCTTATGTAATACTTTTTTATGTGGAGGATAAAATTAGGGACAGGTTGGACTAATATTAATCCTATGCCTATTTTTCGTTATAAATTTCGTTGCTATATTTTCTGTCTAAAATTAGGTATAAAAAAGTGAAAATAAGTCCAAAATGTCCGTAATTTTATTTCTTAGAAAGTTGATAGACATTTCTCAAAGTACATTTATAGTATATATTTGAAAATATTGGAATGTGCGAGCGAGAGGTATGCAGAATCGTTAAACCCTCTAAAATATTAAACAAATAAATACTAGAGATGTCCACTTAAATAGGTAAAAAGACCTATACTTTTTATTTTCCTGTACAAATAATTTGCCCCAAAATCCTTTAGATGTTGTTCGTATTTTCCTGGTAAAGGTAGACAGACTTCCGAAGCAAGTGACACAGTGGTTTAATATTTCTATTATGTTTTCATGAGTTTACACGCTGGTTCAATTCCGAAGATTTAACAAATAACATTATACATAAACATGAAAAACCTAACACTGATATTCACACCTAATTTTAAAAAAAAAGCAACTTTAAAATAATAGAAATAAAGAAACACAAAAATTTCAATCGAGAGGGGGGTTATAAGCTATCTTCATCGTGGAATCCAGTAATCAATAGGTTTCGACGCCAGGTAAAATTTAAAATTTAAAAACGTTAAAATTTATATAGGCTTTTTAATTATGATTATTATTATTTTTCACATTTTTATCTTTACTTTTTTCATAATGTTTAGTTTGTTATAACTTTGTACATTCTATAATTATATATCCTATCTGTGGATAACGGTGTTAATTGTATAATTACCTGTACTATGAAATCTATATTTATATTGTATCCTATTGTACAATTGTTTGTTATTCCAAATAAATAAAATAAAATAAAAGTTTAAAAAGTTTAATAAAATTAACGACAAAACAAAACATTAAATACGAGTAAACACAAAATTATTAAAACAAAAATGAATAAATTATATACTACCTACCTATCCCAAAAATATTTATTTATTATTTATTTATTAAAAACTTTATTGCACAAAGTACAAAGGCGGACTTAATGCCCGTAGACATTTTCTGACAGCCAAACCTTAGGGACAAATTAGAACATTTATAGGTGCAATGAAATAAATATTAATAGTAGGATAAATTCAATATAATTATATATACTTACATAATATACTTTAACATATACTGTAATATCAATATACTAAATACTAATACATACACAAAAATATACATATATACACTTATTAACATTGTTGGGAGCTATTTAGAAAGTGTAGATAGACGAGTTTTTTGAACGAAGATCTGGTAGACGCTTGCCTTATGGTTACAGGGAGATTGTTCCATAAATTTGTGGCAACAACTGTAAAAGAATTTGAAACAAATCCAGAATGATGTAAGGGAACAGAAAGAAGTGAGTTGTGAGAAGAACGAAGGGATTTGTCGTGAAACGAAGAAAGATAGGCAAATTTATCCTTGAGGTATTTCGGTGTCGCGGGCTCGTTTAGAACAGAAAAAAGAAGACAGAGAACTCTTAGATTTCTGCGACAACGAATTGGCAGCCACTCCAACTTAGCACGATATTCAGAAATGTGATCGTATTTACGTAAACAGAAGATGAACCGGATACACGCGTTAAGTAACCGGTCCATTTTGTTGAGCAACATCTCTGACAGATCAATGCTGCAAACATCACCATAGTCGAGGAGAGGAAGGAGAAGGCTTTGAACTAGGGTTATTTTAGCTTTTAACGGCAGAAAATTTTTAAGCTTATTAAGAGAGTGCAGGGAAGCAAAAACTTTACTACTAGTTTTGGTAACATGCGTAGTCCAACTCAGATTAGAATCTAGATATACACCCAGATTCTTCACCTCGCCGGAATACGCTATAGGGACGTTGTCAAACCGAACAGGGTCAATACTGTTAATGTCTATTTTACTTAAAAGCCGTGAGCTCCCAAATACGATTGCCTGACACTTATTCGGATTGACAACGACCCCAAACCGTTTCGACCATGTGTGTATACTACTAAGATCTGAATTAAGCCAAGCTATTGCACTATTTACTGTGTTGATATCTGACTGCACATAGAGCTGCAAATCGTCTGCATAAAGATGATAATTACAATGAAGTAGAGAGGAGATGGCGTCAATGAAAAGTGAGAATAACAAAGGGGAGAGAATACCTCCTTGCGGGACGCCCGTATACAACTCACACCAATCCGATGACACCCGATCAACACGTACCTGCTGCTGACGGCCATGGAGATATTTTGAGAACCATGTTAGGGTCTCTGGTGTGATATTCAGACGAGACAATGTAGCGATTAGTAAATCAGGATCTACTGTGTTGAAGGCATTCGTAAAGTCAATTAGTACAAGTATTGTGACTTTAGTATCCTCCATACCATTTCTGATGTCTTCAGTTACTTTGAGTAAAGCTGAAGTTGTGCTATGACCAGGGCGGAAACCGGACTGGTAAGGGTTTAGGAGATTATTTTCACCCAGGAAAAGGGACAACTGTCTGTGTACAATGGATTCGAGGACCTTGGATAGGAAAGGTAATATTGAGATAGGACGAAAGTGAGTAGGAAGTGTGGGTGAAGCAATTTTTGGGAGTGGAATGATAAAAGCCTTACGCCATAGGGCAGGAAATTGACCGGAGGAGATGGAAAAATTTATGATTTGAGCAATAACAGGTAAGAGAAGGTCAATAATTGGGATAATCATAGCACGACTAATAGAATCACATCCTGTTGATTTTGAAGTAATAGAGTTAATCGTCTTGAGGATCACATCGTTAGAAACCACTGCAAGAGAAAATGGTTCAACATCTTTTACGGGTAGAGACATTATTTCCGCAATAGTACTAGTTTTTGTATTAGAGTCAAGAACTGGAGCTGAGGAAAAGTGAGTGTTAAGTTGATCAGGTGTCACGGAGCCAAGGTAGACCTGGTCGCGGGAGCGACCCAGCCCCAATGAATTGAAAATATATAAAGTTGTAGATGTACTATAAAAATGCGTAGCGATAATGACGCTGATTTTCTGTTGTTTTGCGTTGCAGTGTGTAACTTCACGGTGCTGGCTCGGTTGTAAGAGCGCGTTCCTTAAATCCTCCAAAGGTCGGTTCAAACCCACCCGGCAAGTACCAATGAGAAATACACTTTTCTTACGTACATTTGTCATAGATTTATATTTATATTATTTATGGAACGAGCTTCCAAGACGGCATTAACGGAATCATACAGTATTTGGTTGGGTAGGGAGAGAAGTAGAATGGTGGATGGTGAGCGTATTATCGCGCAATAGAAAAAAAAGGAGGCCTCCTTTTCTTAAACCAGCCTATTGTCGGTCGCAAGCCCGAGACACCATTCTTCTCATCTCTTACCCACACACGATGGACCCGGCACCCGCACGGTGAATCTATGGAATGCTTAGAAATTTGTCTTCTTCTTCACCACCGTTCCCGTGCCTCGAAGAGCACGTTAAGCCGTCGGTCCCGGTTCCATGAATACCAACTTGTGGAATCGTTAACATATTGTCGTAAAAAAATAATATGTTTGGCATTGTCAGTTTTAATTACTTGTTGGATTTTCACAACAATCCTGATACTTTATCCTATTCACAAAACATTGCAATTTCCGAACGCGCAAAACAAAAAATACACACTAAAGAAGTGGGTAGCAGACTGCGTCGACAAAAGCCGCTTGTCTGTTCGCCATCCGTGTAAAGTGCGTGGATTCATCGAAAACGAGTATATTGCAATAAACGAGAATTTGTTAAGAAATAAATATAGAAACAGTGCTTAAATGTGAAAGAAGACTGCATTTTTATTTTTTTTTATTTGACCTTAAGTCGTAAAGAGAACGTAATAAAAAGAATATGCAAATGTTAGTACTCCAGTGCTAGTATAACGCAACAACACTCCTAAATAAAAACAAAAGATATAATGTTATTATTATTATTAGGATGTTATAATATTGGATGTGGTCGTAAATTCCCTGTCGCGTCGCCACTGACGCTTGCTTTGAAAGTCCATCTTAAGGTTGGCAAAATTGATCTATCTTGGCGTTTTATTTATTCATGGGTGCGATGACAAAGGGACAGACGTCAACCCACGCGTATTTCTAAATATTTACAACTGTCAAAACGTTGCCGTAGCTTTTCATTCAATGGAGAATCGATTTTAAAAATATTTTTTAACACGCGTACAGTTAGAGCTACAGGACCGTTCCTATGCACAGCAGCCTACATGTTGAGCAATTTTTCACTGCCCCTACCCTCACAATATATATATATATTTAATTTATTAATTATTTTTTTGCATTTATAGAGTAAATTTTCAGCTATTGGCCACTAAGGACTTCCAACATAACTTCGTTAATTAAAATTGTATATATTGCACCTATATACTTTAAATTTGCTTTACTATCTACGAGTACTGTCTTACGTATGTATCTACCTTATGTAATGCGGTCGCGATAACTATGAATGGTTATTGTGCTATGTGTGGTCGCCCCCTAAAATCTGCCACTGAGTGCGGGCACGCACTGCACGCCTTTTAGGAACCTTATGACCTGAAGAAGGTCGCTGTCGGGGGCTGGATGAAGGTGGCAGGAGATCATCCAGCAGTGAAGAGACACAGGCTGATGATGATGAAATTACTTTTGCTACTTTAGTAAATATAGATATTTGTGTCAACTTATAAAAATGGTCAACATTGTAAAGAGCAAGGTAAAGTTTTTTAAATAAATTTATAAGCTCAACAGAATGTCGTCTTTGGTATAAATTTATTCATCGTATAAATGCGGATGTTGTATTTGAATTATGTTACTGTCTGTCGTGCGAATTCAAAACACTGTATCTTGAAAAGTGAATTTATTTTTAGGAGATCTAATGAAACTATACATAATGGCAATATTGATTGATTTATTGATCTTAAAACTAACAAATTTCATTTCAATTTATTTATTCTTCAAGTAGGCATAAAATTTATATATAGATATATATAAATTTATTGCATTTTGCTATTTTACATGTCACAAAGTGAATTAATATAATATCAAGCTTATTTTCTGAGAAATAACTTGTATTTGGAGCAGCACATTACAATCCAAATAAATATAATA
Source organism: Tinea semifulvella (assembly GCA_910589645.1). Lineage (NCBI taxonomy): Eukaryota > Metazoa > Arthropoda > Insecta > Lepidoptera > Tineidae > Tinea > Tinea semifulvella. The sequence goes on from OU342620.1 coordinate 9,353,608, forward strand.
CAATAATAAAATTATAAAAATAATAATTAAAAAGTAGATTTAATTTTAATTACCTTTAAATATTTAATAGTTGCACCTACTTCACAGCACAAATGGTTTCATTGTCCCAATGGCTGGTTACTGGAGAATGCCTAGCGGGATTAAGCCACTATTATACATGGTGCAAAGGTAACATCACGACCGTATCCCCTTCGGGGTGGTCAGAAATCACGCTTATAAAAAAGTGGATTCACATTTAGTCAACTTTACTATAAAATTCAAATTGTCATGATAATGCAATCTGCCCATATTATGGGCATACAATATGCTTATGTCAATAGATATTTATTTACAATATGTATTTATATATAGTTAACATTTAATATTGTTCTTGTCAATTTATTGGAATACAATTTTAAGTCAAAATTTGCATGCTAAAAAATATTTTATTGTGTAAAAACAGTTGTCAATAAGAATTTTCTTTAACTCAATAGTAAAACGTTTTATAGGTAACTCTCTTATCTCTCTAGGAATTTTATTATATACTTTAATGCACATTATATACAAATACAAATCGTTTATTAACACAAAATAATGTTGTTTCGTTATGGTGAACCCTGTCTCCTGCATGAGCTGTGCTGTATAACAGGAGACAGTGTCTTCCAATAATGATCATACAAAAAAAGAATGGAAAAAGAGGTTACACAAATAGCAAGTAAAGAATTGTATGTGTGTGTGTGCGTGTTTGTGTGTGTGTGTGTTTAAAAAGGTGGGGAAGGGTGGAGAAGCAAGAGTGTTGATTATACTCGTATATTTGTATACTCTAATGTATATTATGTATATAGGCCAATCATCATCAAGTTTTAAAATTAAATAATACACCTTTTAATTTACTGTGTATTAAATTCACACGTCACTGCAGCCAAGTTATTTCCGGAGTACCAGAAATAGAATGTTGAACATTGAAGCTGCATCTATCAGCTTAGGTATTAGCAAATAAACTGCTATAAAAACTATCTCATCTTGACTTATTTAACTCTAGTGTTAATAAATTTAAAAGCGACCTTAAACTACATATGTTCTCCAAATTAAAATAATATAACATTTCTAATGAGTAGCTGTTTATATATGTAGTATTAGTAATATTGTTTCTGCTATGATATACTCGTAACTTACTATCTTAATTCAATTTTGATGGTAATAATTTTATTTTGTTGCTTAATTATTAATCTGCTGTGCTGGTTTTTGTTTTCGTTTATTGTATTTTGTGTAAATTCTCGACACTCAAGGTCTTGTTAGTGGCAATTATGTTTGTAATATTATGTAAATGACTGTTTGCTGATAAAAATAAATTATCACGACACACTTTATCTTGTATTTATTTAACTTTTTCCCATATGACATCTGTCTCGTACTAAGTCGGCGTAAATTAATGTTATAGTCCAAAAGCCGTTTACTTAGACGTTTCCTCAACAGCTCCTCCACTCAATTATTCCTTTCAGCTGTCAAATAGAGTGACGCCTCGACACGAGAAGAATAGTACTGTCAAACTCAAATTACGTCATTGAGATATACAGTGTGGTAATTGTAGAACAAGTTGATACATCAAAGTTTTTGGGAATCATCATCAGGCTATGTCTCTCCACTGCTGGATGTAGGCCTCCCCCAAGGCTCGCCATTTCACACGATATTTGGCCACCCTCATCCAGCCCCCACCAGCGACCTTTTTCAGGTTATCCGTCCATCTGGCGGGGGGTCTTCCCACTCTGCGTTTTCCTGTACGCGGTCTCCACTCCGGAACTCGTTTACTCCATCGGTCATCGGTTCTGCGACAGACGTGTCCGGCCCTTTGCCACTTCTACTTACTAATTTTGAAGGCTATGTCAGTAACTTTATTTTTCTGACGGATGTCTACGTTTCGGACTCTATCCATCAGAGAAATACCGAGCATAGCTCTCTCCATAGCTCGCTGAGCGACCATAAACTTGTGGACCAGACCCACTGTCAGTGTCCACGTTTCTGCTCCGTACGACAATACTGGAAGAACGCATTGGTTAAAAATATATTTGGGAATCAACATAGACACAAATTTAAATTGGAAATATCACATAGATTCAATTAATAGCAAAATTTGAATTTTTGCTATTGGCTTACAGTCCATTGTTTGTTAATATAGTTAAATTTGAAGCAGCATGTACATCTTATTATGCCTATATCTATTCAATATTGTCGTATGGGATTATATTCTTGACCGCCTCCGTGGTCTAGTGGTAACAAACGTCGCTGTGAACTCGGGAGGTCGTGGGTTCGATTCCCACCGGGGGCAAGTTGTACATTGTATAATTTGTCTCGGCCTGGGTGTTTATATGAATAATATGTATAAATTTACAAAAAAAAAAGTATAATATGTAGTTTATTAACCATCTAGTTTCCGTAACACAAGCCCGTAGCTTACCACGGAAACTAGATGGCGCTGTGTGACCTGTCTGTAAATATTTGTTATTATTTATTTATTATTCTGGGAAAATTCAGTTAACGCAAAAACTACATTTATACAACAAAAGAATATTTATTATTTTTACTAATTAGACGATTTTAAATAATTGATCAATTTATTAATTTCGATAGTAACTATGAAAACAATCCATTATAGCGGGCGCTGCGAGCGAACTGACGCGATTGGATTGCAGATCACACACTCACGGTCAGTTTGGATGTAGGTTTGGTTGGATGTGGGTGGGGATTACGGTAGTCACGGAAAAATTCGTGGCGCGTCGTCAGTTAAAACTCTGGAGTTGGGTTTCGACACTCACGATCAAATTTTGGATGTAATCCACACTTTTACGTCTGGTTTGACGCCTAAACTGACCGTCAATGTCCTACTTAAGAAAAGTATATTTTATAATAGTTAAATAAATTACAACCATTTACCAGATGTAATTAAGACATAAATAAATTTAATCAAAGCTTTAAAAAATACTGATTAGAAACTGTCATTATACATTAGGCGAGTACTTTAATTTTATGTTAACTTTAAAACTTAAGTCATTTATTCCACCCACACCAGTGTCGGTGTGGAGAGCCCGTGGAACATCTCGGACACCATGGGCTTTCTTGGCTAGAAGTGCTGGCCGCATTCCTCGTCACGCTGCTTTGAACGACATCATTCGAAGGGCTTTTGTCACTGCTGGAGTACCCGCGATCCTAGAACCCTCTGGGATTGCGCGGAGCGATGGCAAAAGACCCGACGGCATGACCGTTGGGCCGTGGAAACTTGGCAGGTCCCTGGTGTGGGATGCGACATGTGTAGACACATTAGCTCCATCACACATCCAGGTGACCTCGTCAAGCGCGGGAAGTGCGGCGGTTTCTGCTGAGAACCTCAAGCTGCGCAAATACGCCAACCTCAGTACAGGTTACGAATTTGCGCCGTTTGGGGTCGAGACGATGGGCCCATGGGGACACTCAGCCAAGCGTCTGGCCAAGGAGTTGTCCAAACGGCTAACGGAGAAGTCTGGAGACAGGAAGGCTGGCAATTATTTCTGCCAACGTATTAGCTAGCTATACAGAGGGGAAATGTTGCCAGTCTTTTTGGGACTATCACTGAAGGGTCGTCTCTAGAGGACATTTTTTACTTATAGTTTATTTTTTATTCGGTTTAGTTTATATTTATTTTAATTTTTACTTTTAAGTAGTTTTAATTTATATTGTAATTAATTTATACTGTTTGTATATTACTTAAATAAATAAATTAATTACTAAAAAGTCATTTATTGACATGTAATCCAATCTATTTCATCTATCACACTGACAGACTGGATGTCAAAAAATAATTAAAACAGTATAAAGATAAATTAATAGTATAAAGAAAAATTGTGTGAAATTTGGCCGGAATACCTTTGCACAGAGGGGCAATATGTCTAGCTGTCGTGCACAAAGGGAATATTTGGCAGAAACCGCGGCAAATGGCACCATGCTCCACTGAAAGGGTCGGCACGGTTCAACGATTACTAAATTATTTTCATTGGAAAAGGACAGTACAGAAAGATTAGATAATGTGAGTATTGCTATAATTTTAAGTGACTTTTTTATGATTGTATGTCTTAACTTATAGTATGATAAAGCCTTTATACAGCAAATATAATCTTAAGTAACCTTTTTTATACTTTATGTCTTAGCTTATAGTATGACAATGCCTCTTTACAGCAGCTATTATCTTAACTGACATTTATATTTTTATAATTGTGTCTACCTTAGCGTATAGTGTACAATACCTATTTACAGCAGCTATAATTTTAAGCTATATTTTGTACCTAATTTTTTTATAAGATATTGTCAATACACATTTGTTTTATACAATACAAAACAAGAAAAAGAAACCAATAACCATGGATGGGCATTGTTTTTACTTATAAATAGGTACTTAATATAAAATTTGTGGCTGTAAAAAGGCCGTGTCAGATTACAATCTAAAAAATAGTAACAATAAATTATGTTTAATTTGACATAGCAATTATAGTTATTATCCAGCAAAATATTTGCACCACTTACTGAAAGAATTGGGCCTAAGCAGGTCAGCAGTTAACTTGTGGAACGAGCTTAAATGGGCCGTGTCAGCTTATAATCTAAAATAATAATTAATTAATAATACTTACTGTTAACCAAACCAAATTCTTGGCTGTAAAAAGGCCGTCTCCAACTTAATACCGTTAATGCCGTCTTGGAAGCTCGTTCCATAAATGTGTTGACGGCAGACCTGCTTAGTCCCAATTCTTTCAGTAAGTGGTGCAAAGATTTTGCGCGAAATTGCCTTCCATTGCGTAAAGCTGGGTCTTGAATCCCTTCCTGATCATTTCTTCTGTGAGATCATAGTATATGTTCGACTTCATGTTGTGGTCTTTTGGAATTTCGTATTTCCACAAAACGGTAAGTTCAATAAAAGAATATTTTTTTTTATTTCCAAGAAAACACTAAGATGTCTGGCCTATAGGCTGATACAGCTAGTTTATCTGGGATCCTATAATAATGTTCAAATGTATCCCTGATAATTTTCCAGTCTGATGCGGTGCCAAGGATCGAGATGGACTTGCATTGAGTTTTCGTACTTTCCCCTTCCTTTACAAATTTGGTCAAAATTTTATTTGTAGTCAGTCCCTTTCTGGCTCTTGCAATAGAAATACTTACTGCTTCACTTCTTCTCGTAAATTTATGACAAATGTACGTGAGAAAAGTATATTTATTATAAATTTTATGACCATGAAACTATTTTTACCAAATCGAGACCGACAAACAAAGTATATCTAAATAAGGAAATATTAGGTATATCATCAATATGGCCTTATCAGAAATCCTATGAATTGTTAACCAACGTAGGTTTCCAAGCGAAAAAACGAGCACGACTCGTCCAATTTGTAAAGTTGAGAACCACTGGAAGTTGTTGTTTGCGAGAGAAATCCCGCCTCAACTTTTTCTCTACAAAGTAACAAAGTTTTTTATTTTTTTTTAACCTCATTGGAACTAGTTCGCTTATCCTGCTTCAAGATGCACTTTGTATAAAAAATATTTGTTTTAAGATACTCATAAATTAGATTACGAATTAATCCGCCCGTGTGGCTCACGAGTCCAGTCTCCTAGATTAGTGTACTTTATCACGGCGCTCTGCTGCTGTCTCTGGATCGTGTTCCTGTTGGTTTTGTCCATAAGGTGATGCCAAGCTGACTCAGCATAAATACGAGTAAGTCGGGAACGAAAGAACATCTTGTAGGTCCGCACCTTTAACCTGAGCGGCTAACTGAAGTTCATTAAAGCTGTATAGTATAAACTGTATAGTTAGTACTAGTACAATAGTGTTGAAAAACTAATAAATAAATAAACAGTGAAACATAGAACCAGGTTTCTGTCTGGGGCACATTTTTCGCAATTTCCTCCACTCCGCGTCTCTGGAGACATTTTACGTGAGTCTCCATATAAATTTTTCACTGTAATCTCCGTTGACTCAATATTAAGACTGGGGCTTTTAATATCGATTATTTGTCACGATGCTGCATATCCCATGAATAGCGCAAGATCCAATGTGTCAATACTGTTTTTTTTTTTTAAATTCCTATACTGTATTTTATCTGCTTACAACAAGTCCCTAAGTATTTTGGCTATACAGCCCGTAAAAGATCTGGCAACTAACTTCATCTAACTGGCAGGTATAACTGCCACCATCTAATATATTTATTTATTTATATTAATTACACAGATAAACCCTATTACATATTGCGTCCCAATTGCAGCGAGGTTTTATAAAACTTAGTCGGATAGAGGAAAGGATAGGATCTATTTAATAAAATGCATAAAAACATACTATGGTGAAGTTGTAATTATGTGGAACAAAATACCAGAAGACATATTGAAGTTCTCAACTACAAATACTTTTAAAAACAAACTGGACAAGTGGCTAGTGAGAATAGAAATAACTGAATTTGATCATTAGATAACAATAAACACAAAATCCTCGCGAAGCCGTCTGGCCAGCGTGGCGAGCGTAGGCCAAATTCTCCAGGTATATGAGTTCTGGAAAGCCCATCTCCAGCAGTGGAGGTCTAGGACGCTGTGTTCTAGGGGTTGTAATGAAAAAAAAAAACACAAAAACCATTCATTCATTCTGATATTTAAAACAACTTTTTTTAAATACAAAATAGGTCGCGGTTCAAACCCCGGCATATACCAGTGTAATGATTTAAAGAAATTCCTTGCATGCATTTGCCATAGATTAACATCTCGTGCCTTAAAGATCTCATGATACTTATCAACTTGTGGAACCGTTAATAAAGTGTCATTGAAATTGACATCTGACCAAATTTTTCAAATATTAGTTCTGGAAAGCCCATCTCCAGCATGATGATGATTTATAGTATGACAGTTGTAATAATTTTGTATTAGATTTCATTGTCTCTTTCTATGTATTCTAATGGACCGGGTACCATGTATATAAGTCCATGATAATCTCATATTGTATTGTTTGCCGGAGGCTCTCGCAGCTAGGCTATTCCTTCCAGTTAGCTTATTGAATTTTGTTAACGTCGAAAATAAAAGATTTTAAACATCAATTTCTGCAATATGTGTTTTATTTAGCAAACCTAAATCGAGGCTTCGTATGCAATGCTGATGTCTGTTATTGGAAATAAAGGAATTTATTTCATATTTATATTAAAATCAAAATATATTTATTTTCCATAATACTGTGTACAAAATAATAATGTGGTCTTATACATAAATTCCGACGCATTCTACCGCTAGCGGCATGAATATATTAAACATTTATGTTATAAACTTAATATTACATACACAAATACATTTATATACATGCATACATATACACATATACATACACACACACTAACATACACATATATTTATCAATAACAACTATATAAAATTACCATATAATTTTTCAATATTGTTGTTGTAACAATTATTGTTGCCTCTCTGAGCGTGTTCTACAAGCTATACCACGGTGAGTGTTCTGAGGAGCTCCATAACCTTATCCCTTCTTCTCTATTCCGCAACCAAACGCAAAAGTTCAGTATAAAAAAATGAAGCCTGGATGTCATGGGGATTCGTGTATATATTTAAATCTTACACGTATTTAAGATACGGGGAGTGTATGGTTTTGTGTCAAATGTATTAGAGATACTCGTTTCAAAACTATAATTAATTTCGTTACCATTGTAGAGTTTAGCTACCTATTTAAATTAAATCATAGCAGAATCCAAATTAACCCAAATGGTAATTAACAGCAACAATAAGTACATAGAGATTGTATTTGCCAATTTTAATTAATGATTGTGTGCCTAGCAATTAACTGAGCGTACAGATATTTTGTTTCAATGTGGCATTGCTTGTATGTAGGCGTGTACTGGCACCTAGGAAGTGGTATCTAGGAAGTAATTGTTATGGTGATGCTTGTGTGTGTCTCGAAGGTCGTTGCAGTGTCGGCACGTTCGAGTGTCCGAATTTAAAAGATTATATATTAATTATTGATCGTTGTTGTCTAATCCTGTATATGTTTTATTTTGTAAATCTGATATAGCTGAGTTTTCCTTGCAGATTCCTTTCTTAGTCAGATTAAACATTAACAGGTCACTGGAATCTGCTAAGGTCTTCTGCCAACAGCTTACTCTTTGAACCTTCACTGTTGGGTACTGTTTTTTTTTTTGAGAATTTGGCCTACACTCGCCACGCTGACCAGACGGATGGGCGAGGGTCTGATGTATTTTTTTAATGACTATTTAGAACGATTTCACAAGTTGGTAGTAGTGGAACTGGGACCAAGCAGCTTAACCTGCTCTCCGAGGTACTGGGACGGTGATATTGTGAATCTATATCGCTCTTATATCATATTGATATAGCCAAATAATAATAATGTCTTGGACTTTGAGTGAGTATATTACAGACTATTATCACAACTTACAATTAGCACAAGAACCAAGTACATTGTAAAAGGTTTTGGAGGTAAATAAGAAAGCGTTGGTGCATCTAAGAGGCACTGGCAATAACAAACGAGACGTTAGTGTTGGCTTTATAGGAGAAGGTAATAAAAAAACAAAGTGTCTACGGAGCGGTGCACTTAGGATCGCCGCACACCAGAACAATAATAAAGCTTTCAAAGTCATAGTCAAAATATCTTGATTCACGTAAACCTATTACAGGCATTTGTAATTTAAACTATTCTCAATGATTTGTAGTAACCTCCTTTAAACTTAATAGACAGATAGACAATCAATTGTCATTATCTAAATAGATCCTTCATTAATGTACAAGATAAAATAAAAAAACATATAAGTCATAACAAACAATTTATTATTATTTAACACTAAAGATTTTTCTTCTGTTAATGGAAGACTAAGCAGCAAGGTCATAGTCATAAGTAAGCTGTTAATGTTTAATCTGACTGAGAAAGGAATCTGCAAATCAGTTTAAAAAAAACAAAACAAACAAAAAAATTACACTACAATAACAAAAATAAACATACAACAATATAAAACATTATCTTTATTATTTTTAATAATTATTTATATAGTAGCACATTATTGAACAAAATAACACCACTTTTGACTAAAAATATTCATAGCAAACAAAAAACTAGGACACGATATAATAGCGCAATGAACTTTTATAAACAAAAACGTTTAGTTTTAGTTAAGTAAACATTAAGTTTGCTAGGAGGCGACCAAATTATGACAATTAGTTTTTTAATTAATAAGGCCAAGCCGTTATATAACAGAAAGCTACGACAATAATGGCTGTATGTGGAGAAGAGAGGAAAAGAATGACACACGATCATTAAACACTATTCTGTTCCTTTCTCTTTTTAAATGTGTTTATTAACTCGCTTTCTTGTATGTCTGTCCGGGTTAATAAATATTTTTTATTTTTAATATTATTACTATAATTTTGTTATTGATTTTAAACTAACTTATCGATGAGATTGAGACTAAAATTTGGATTTATAACTTTCTCTAAATTATCCTGAAAATGCATAATTGGTAACTATTGATAGCTTTTAAAATACTTGTAAGATTGGAAATGAAAAACATGGGGCTACGGTATACTGCACGATTCTGCCAATCGCGTTTTAGAAACTCGTTACAAAAAAAGTGATAACTTCCAAAAAAAGTTATGTGTGCGTTCAGCTTTACTAGTATTTCCTGGTGTACCGTGACCATTACAGCTATAAATTGGTGCTGGAGACTCCACCGGCTCCTGTTCAACCCGCCGGCTTTTGTTCGCCATACTTTTAAATTTCCTTTTTATTGCCCACAAAACAATAGTCCGCTAGGATATTGCGGCCATATTTTAAAAACAACGATTTTTAAGTTACTGCGTTTTCTCACAGCTATACAATTTTCTAGCAAACTATTGTCAGTAGCACTAAACTAATACCTGGGCCCCGATTCTCGCGTCTTCGACATGCATGTCCGCTCGATTTGTTCGAAAGAAACTGACACTTTCCTATGGAGTTATGTCGTATATCATTCGAATATTTCGAACTGAGACGCAAGTCGAAAGCACCAAAATTAGGCTCCGGGCGCTTACCATTAAAAATATGTTTATATAGCTCAAATCTTCCCAACAATGGGTCTAAAATTATTTGAAACTTTTTGGCGACATAATTGGCTTTTTTTCTTTTTAAGTTTTATTATTTATTTTAGTTTTTAAATACAGTTATTTTTTTACGCAGTCAGGTTTTTCAATTTTTAAATTATGCGGTCCGTCAAAGTGACGCAACTATCTCATTTCTACTGCATTAACTCTACTCTCATGCGTATTCTGACATATCCGGTTTTGACAACGTTCCGATTGCATACTGCAGCGAAGTAAAGAATCTGGGTGTACATCTGGATTCCAATCTGAGCTGGACTACTCAGGTTACCAATACAAGTCGTAAACTTTTTGCTTCTCTGCACTCTCTCAATAAATTTAAGAACTTTTTGCCATTAAAAGCTAAAATAACCCTTGCCCAAAGCCTTCTCCTTCCTCTTCTCGACTATGGTGCATATGTAGCGTCGATCTCTCAGAGGTGTTGCTTAATAAAATGGATCGCTTGCTTAACTCGTGCATACGCTTTATCTTCTGTTTACGCAAATACGATCACATCTCTGAGTATCGAGCTAAGTTGAAGTGGCTGCCAATTCGTTGTCGTAGAAACCTACGAATTCTTTGTCTGCTTTTCTCTATACTGTATGAGCCTGCGACACCGAAATACCTCAAGAGCAAATTTGCTTTTCTCTTTTCTCTTCATGACAGGTCGTTGCGATCATCGCATAACTCTACCCTTGCTATTCCCTCTCATCACACTAGTTTTATGTCCGACTCCTTCGCAGTTGTTGCCGCAAATCTGTGGAACAACCTACCCTTAGATATCCGACAGGCGCCAAATAGAACATTGTTTAAAAGGATGGTTTTCACACACTTCTTAAATAGATCCCAACAACTGTAAGTATGTATATATTGTATTTATGTATATGTTAAGTATTATAAGTATATTAATGTTTAGTATATTAATATTATTTACTAGTAAGTAGTTTAGTTTTAGTAGTATTTTAATTTCTCCCCTATATTATGTTCTATAATTTGCGCGAACCTTCCACATACAATGTTCGTAATGTCCCTAAGGTTGACCGAGTAAGAATGTCTAGCGGCATTAGGTCCGCCTTTGTACATAGTGCAAAAAGTTTTAAATAAATAAATAAGTGTTGCTAACAGCATGGCATTGTGTATGACGAGCCGAGCTTTGTCATTGACATTTTGACTGGCGATCAGTGACCCCAGGGTACCGTTAACACTATTTCCCGCGTTCACTCTTCTTTCATCATACTTCCCATCCGCAGTGGTAACACTGCCAAGATGTATAATTTCATTTACTTGTTCTAGAGTTTCATCATCAATCTTTATTGTTGTCAATCCTTTACGGTTGTCATCCTTCTTCTTTCAAACACTTGGTTTTTCTCGCATTCAAACGGAGTCCTTTTTCTGCACATCCCTCTTTAATTTCTGTGACTAGTGATTGCAGTTGTTGTTCGAACGATGCTATAAGAACAGCATTATCTGCATAAAGCAGGCGGTTCACCAGTAAATCACTCATATTTATCCTACAGTGTCTATCTCTCACTCTTTTTAGGCGTTTGTCGAGATAAAAAGTGAAAAATCCATTTGGGATTCAAAGCAAGGCGACGTACCTCCCTCCACCCGCAAACAAGCTTTACAGCCCTTGTACAGGGACTGTATAGCTTGACATTATAGCTGCTGTAAATAGACTTTTTTTTCTTATAACTAATACACAACTTCATTATATAATATTATACTAGTACTATAGTACTTCTATGACCACAAGTAATTAGATTATTAAGTTGATTTATTCATAAATATGTATTTATCATCCCAACCCCTAGAACTCGAGTCATAGACCTCCACTGTTGGAAATGGGCCTTGCAGGATGTTCTGGAGAATTTGATGTACATTCGCCACGCTGGCCAGACGGGTTGGCGAGGGTCTGACGCCAATTTATATAACAATTTATTAACGACTCCACAACTTGGTCTTAGTGGAACCGGGACCGAAGGCTTAACGTCTTTCCGCGGCACGGAAACGGTAGCGTTGTAAATCTATGTAAAAAAAAGTATTTCTTATGCCGCAGTTAAAATCGACCTTTTTAGAATTTTGATGGCGGTGTATTTATTACGTGTATTATAAGGTATTATCTATGGGTTAGTTACCTCAAAATAAAGTTATTATTATTACGAATAACAATAATAATAATAGACCTGCAGCCCTATTCTGTTACTTAAGCGCAAACCACATATAATGGAATCCGTTAACTATATATATGTATATCACGCTATTAAAGTTGATATTTGCACGCCGCTGTCAAGGTTGCTTATAATATATAGAGTTGAGAATTGAATAATATTTTATAATTATGACGCAAGCTCTGACGTAAATAACGAAATCCACTAATAACATTTGCGCTTAAATAACAGAATTGGGCTGCTGGGTAGTCCATATCATGAGACCGCGCATCCACCTGCTATAGACTTGATAGGTTTTTTCTCCCCATAAGTTTTCAATCAATATTTCTTTCTTTCATCATTCAGTCTGGTGGTCACCCCATCGAGCTAAAATATAGTTTTAATTTAACTTTGGCTGCAATTCTAAAACATTCCAGACTCATTGCAGTTCGTTTTTTCAAGATTCAACTCGTTATTTCTATAATTTTCAAACCATAGACGTGTATATATATTTAATTAAGATACCAACACGTAAAATTAATTAGAGATAAAACATTACAATTAAATTTATTTCTATATATCAGAAACATCACTGGCGAAAAATGCTTAAAGGAGTCTCAGGGCCGATTTTGATAAAAACTAAAACCACATATTATTTAAAAAAAAAAAACTTCTAACCGGGCGGGGGTCGAACCAGTTCATTTTAAAAAATAAGACTTATTTGTATTATTCCACCAGCTTATAGTGTCGCTTATAATGATCAAATGGTTAAAAGTACCTTCGAATTACAAACTAAAGAAACTTCAAATTTTTTATATATATTTAATTTGTCATTCCAGACGGAATGGCATTAGTTCCTTGGAGATTGGGTCAAGCCCTGGTATGGGATTTTACCTGTTGGGATTCCCTAGCCCCTTCCCACCTTCAAGGAGCTGGTGTTGCAGCGGAACAAGCGCAGATCAGCAAGCGTCGAAAATATGAAACTATTTGCAATAGTTACTTTTTTTCAACGTTTGCTGTAGAAACGATGGGACCGTGGGGATCGGAACTGAAAGCATTTTATAAAGAAATTGTTCCAAAGCTCATTGACGTCTCTGGCTGGCAGTTTTTTCTCCCAAAAGGTTGTCTTGTCAGAAGTCCAGTATAATCTTTCACTATTAAATTAAAACCTATGCCTATTCTTTATATTTTAATATGCACGTATATTATATATTTATTAATGTTATACCTTTATAAGTATCTATAATATATATATATAATAAGTACGGGTGGTTTGTAGTATTGATTATTGTACTCGCGGATGCATTTTAGTGGAGTGATGATGAATTGATTTATTATACGCAAGATTTAATTATCTTTGGTATGCATATTTGTTCTTAGTAGGTTTGTTCTGAATCCACTTTAGTTAATATCCTTATTTATAACTTTAAGTCAATAGTTTTTATTTCTTTTTACTTGTATGTAGTTTAGCATGATTTTATATATTTTTTTATTGCTTATTTTTTTTTTTTTTTATGTTTTTATATTTTTTATTTATTTCTTTTACTTATATGTACAGTATTCCCAAATTAATAATGCACATACAGATCTTCGCTAATTGTCGTATTCCCGGAAACACCCGAATCATTGAATCGTAAGAGCCTAAACATTGCACTTGCATTTTGCACCTTGTTCGAAAGAAATAGAAGTCAATATCATGTGTACACAATCGAAAACAATTCGGGCGGTCGGTGACTGCATGTGTTCTCTCTGAGTGGAATTATATAGAGCTGATATTACACACCGTTCTTGGTTTTGTTTTCAAAGGTGAATTTAATTTCAACTTTAATTATCTTATTCAACTTTAAGTAGTTTATTTTGTAAAATAGGAAAACGTACTAACATTTTTCACGTTTTATTAATATTAAAAAATTAAAAATACCTACATTAAATACATATTAAGTACTAGAAAAAACATTTTAAAAATCAGATTTAGGGTTATATAAATTTAATAGAAAGATACACATGCATAAATAAACAAATAGATATAGGAATAAATAATATTATAAAGTATACTAGTACTGTTCGATATTGATGCCTAAGGGCACTTCTTGTCGAGTCAGTGTGTACAGGTCAGTGGACGACTGTTTTGTGTACCAAAAAGAAAAAGTCTTGTCAAGACGACAGATTGGTAAAAAAGATTGAATTGACAAAATGTCTTGCAAAAACTAGAATTGTTACGACGTAAAACTTTGTTGTCGTCTAAGTTTAATCGATTTGTGAGTTGTTTATATTTCATATGCGTGTGTATTGTGGCTTGGAGAACGAACATTTGGATCCCCTGGGTACCCGGGGAACTCGTCGCGGAAGCAGCCACACACGTAAGTTAGATATCATAATTTTAGCGGTGCGCCATTCGCATCCAGTACTATTAGAAAAAATCTAATAGTAATATTAGAAAAAATCTATAATATAGGACCAGAAGAATGGAAAAAAGTTTGTGATCATGCTGTTAAATGCGAAGATGAATATAGAAAATTTGAACCAAGAATCGATAGTTTTTCCGACGAAATGATTATTTACACAAGTGATAGCAGTGGGGAAAGTGAAAATGAACAAGAGCATAATGAAAGTTCTGATGAATCTACGATGTCAGGAATAGAGATCCTCCCTGATTCTGATTAATTTCTTTTGTAATTGTAATATTATTCTGGAATGATCAGTGCTGTAAATACTTTTGAACTGAGATTTTAATGATTAGATTTCTAAGATTTTAATGTAAACCTGTGTTTGAAAACCATTTTTTTTTTCTTCTAATATAAACCTTGTGTTATTTAAACCTTCTTTTCTTCCATCGTTACATCAGCTTCAGTAAGACACTTGAAAAGTACTATAAAATTTTCGAAGTAAATCAATCCAACAAATATTGTAGCATATTCGCAATCGTGTGGTTTTCCTCGCTATTTACTTACATGGAATTATCGAATCAAGTTTCGTTACTGATAAATCAATATTTATCTCTTTTAGCACAAAACACATAATTCTACTAAATTATGCATGAAGAAAATGCACTTAACCACTCTATATACATATCGTCTTCCGACGCTCGGGGAATACGACCGTTGCCGAACAGTGACGAAGATTTCTATGCGCATTATCACTTTGGGAGAACTGTACATAGTTTAGCATAACTTTATTTATTTTATTTTTGTTAATTTTAGTTATTCTTATTTTAAGTTTTATATTTGAATAGTTTTTTTTTATTTTTTCTCTTTTGCATGGGTAGGTGTTTATTTTGCCTTTATGTTCCATATCCAATTGTATAAACCAATTGTTGGCTTTACTTATTATATAAAATGTTAAAGTTGTACTCTTTGTTAAGCTGTGGTTTATCGAAATAAATAAATAAATAAATTTTAGGTTAAATTTCGATTTTGTTGTAATATAGTTTATTTGTATTATTATTTAGGTATATTTAAAAAATATTAATTTGTCAAGTCCGTGTATTACACGTCTAGGTTTCGAACTCAATCGATGTTATTAATAAAAATCTCATTTATTACTTTTGAAGTAAAGTGTAATTATATCCGAAGTATGTTTTGAGTAAAAAGTTCAAGTAGTCTTTGAAAATAGAGTCGTGAGTTCGATTCCTGGTTGGAAAGGTATTAAAAAATAATAAGGAAATAATAATATAACATCGGGGCGTTCGGTCGACGAATGCATATGTTTTGGCTTATGACTCTTCACTGTCTAAGAAGACAAATTTCTAAGCATTCCATGGATTTACCGTGCGGGTGCCGGGTCCATCGTGTGTGGGTAAGAGATGGGAAGAATGGTGTCTCGGGCTTGCGACCGATAATAGGCTGGTTTAAGAAAAGGAGGCCTCCCTTTTTTATTTTATTGCGCGATAATACGCTCACCATCCACCATTCTGCTCCTCTCCCTACCCAACCAAATACTGTATGATTCCGTTAATGCCGTCTTGGAAGCTCGTTCCATAAATGTATTGACGTAGATTATCTTGTTTACCCTGTATTATAATTCATTTCTTACCTTAATTTTTGTAGTTTTTTTTAATGTCACGCATAATGTGACATTTTTTTTGTCTGGTGGTATCTGGACTAGAAAGACAGCATTTTTGTCACGTGTTGTGGAAAAGCATGCTACGATGGTTCGGGCATGTTGAAAGGATGAGCGATGAAAGATTGACGAGCCAGATATATAATGCGAAAGTTGTGGGTAAAAGAGGCCCTGGCAGACCGAGACTCACATATCACGATCAAATAAATAAAACACTGACTGAAGGTGCATTAAAAAGTCTTCGTAACCAAAGGGCATGTATGAAGAGGTTAATGAATGTCGACGAAGCGAAAGAGGTATGTCGTGATCGTGTCAAATGGCGCTCAATTGTCTCTGCCTACCCCGCAAGGGATCTGGCGTGAAGATATGTATGTATGTATGTATGTTGTGCAATTTTTTAATTATAGAAGTGCTTATTTTTACCAGGTTTTACATAGGAGTAGAAACCTAATGCAGGCTTCGAAAATAGGCTAGGTTCAGTCTGGGCTTGACAGGCTATGCACAGTATACTATGCACCTAGAAGCAATAAAAAGAGGTCAACAAAATATTTATTTATTGCAGTATAATTAACGACTATAGTCATCACATTGCTTAAAGACGAGGCCAATCAATGCAACCCTCTGCGTAATATCGAACGAAGCAGAGACATGGACAACGGCGGTCGCTCAACGAGCTATAGATAGAGCTTGGTATTTTTTTGATGGATAGAATACGTAAGAGAACTATATTTATTTACTGACATTGCTTTTTAAATTATAAAGCTAAAGTGGCAATGGGCTGGACACATCTGCGGCAGAACCGACCACTGCACGAGGCACTAATATATCTGTGATGAAAGAGCTCAAACTTAACAGATCCACCACCACTATCCACCGTCAGCTCTGCCGGAATTCTGCAATACTTTGGCCACATTGCAATAAAAGATCAGCACCTCTCGAAAAACTAATTACAAGCAAAGACGGAAAAGAACAATAGGAATAAGCACCAAGCGATGCCCAGTCAGGTGATTAACCACCAAATCATCCTCGTAAACGATACGCCGAGCATTGGAACCATAGGAGACTGCTGGTGGACGAGCTGCAATTGCTACTAACTCACGATCCCAATCAATGGGAACTATAGAAGGAGAGAAAATAAACATTGAGAAAAAGGCTGTGCACGTAGTTTTTACTCTAATACAGTATATTGTTTTTACTTAAGATTAAACATAAGTTAACAAGCAAATCGGCTTGATATGGCTATAAAATGGTTTTGTTTTGGTGAGAATTTAACAGCAGGCAATGCAAAAATTATTGATTAAATTTAAATTGTATTTTTTGGTAGTCTCCTATTTTCATTGTTCGCGAGTGTACGAGTAGATGTAGAGTTACCAGACACACGGTGTATGTAACGAGTGCGGGCTTATTTCCTGATAAGTGACGGCTCACAATAGACCATTGTCCCGAATTATTGATCTATATATAGTGACTGGGCATTTTCTTAGGTGTTAGAAAGGCAGGAGAATTACCAACGTCTGTAGACAATACCTGATCAGTAAATTAAATTCGCTTTAATGATCATTGAGAAAAAATGATTATTGAGATGTTGCCGAATTTTCTTGGAGTCACTCGCGGTATTATCGACCAAACACGTCGAGTATTATATGGAAGTTCAAAGCGCGGGAAAACCGCAAAAAATCAACTGCAACTTGTGCCCCATATATAGAGTCCAATTTATCTTTTTCATAATTATTCACATTGTAGCGCATTATTAAATAAAACAACACTACCTTTGACCAACAACATCCACAATAAAGTAATTTATAAAACGAAATCCAGCATTTCACATAAAAAAATAAATAAAGTATCATCATGATCGTAACCCTTACGACGTGGTCAGAAACTACGCGTTAATAAGGAGTGAGTTTACATCTAGTCATCTATACTAAAGACCCATCATGGCAAGTGGCAAGCTTGTCTACAGCATACCAAACATTCAACATTCTCGGGGTGGAAATACGCTCAGAAGCTTAACCACCGGAACTATATTGAGAGCATCACCAAAACAGCGTCAAAAAGCTCGGAATACTGAACAAGGTAAAGCGGATTTTTCCGCCTTCAATTAGACTGTTGCTGAACAAAGCACAGATCAGATCATTTTGTTGCAATCCAGACTGGTATTACAGACACTACCACCGGGATAAGGGTTCAATCATACATCTATTTATTTGTTGCAATCCAGACTGGTAATACAGACACTACCGCCGGGATAAGGGTTCAATCATACATCTATTTATTTGTTGCAATCCAGACTGGTAATCCAGACACTACCGCCGGGATAAGGGTTCAATCATACATCTATTTATTTGTTGCAATCCAGACTGGTAATACAGACACTACCGCCGGGATAAGGGTTCAATCATACATCTATTTATTTGTTGCAATCCAGACTGGTAATACAGACACTACCGCCGGAGTAAGGGTTCAATCATACATTTATTTATTTGTTGCACTCCAGACTGGTAATACAGACACTACCGCCGGGATAAGGGTTCAATCATACATCTATTATAATTCAGGCAACTATGACTTTTCACGTCATGCACCGTCCGCGCGCCCCTCTCCTTATTCAATTTAATGCGTCTTAGCTTTTAAATGAATAATAATAATTATAATAATTCACATTTAGCCAACTTTACTATACGTCAATCATGACAAGGTGCAATCTCGTTGATGAATTAAATATTAATTAAATGTATTTATTTACATTAATAAATATTTTTGTGTCCCGACCAGGAATCAAACCCGACAAAAACCGAGATACCTGATACCTCCGAGTCGAAATCCACAGACTTAACCGCTAGACCAAAATAAATATTTTAAATAAAATAATAACATCACTTTTTTAACAAACAATCCTAATATCCATAATTGACACCGTCATAATTATGAATTTTGAAGTTTTTTTTTTTGTTCTCTTCTTCCGATGGATGATGAATGAGGTGATAGGGAAGGCAAAGGATCTAGCCCATACAGCCAAGTCTGACGTAATATATCTTTCTTTTTCATGAGTTAATGAGGTCATCATCACAATTCCAGATGCTGCAGAATTTGATGCTTTTCTTGGGGTCACTCGCGGCACCATAGCTCAAATACGTCGGGTAAAATATGGGAGATGACAGCGCGGGAAAACCGCAAAAAATAAACTGCAGCTTGTGCCCCATATTTAATGTCCAATTTATCGTTTTCCATAATTATTCACATTGTAGCACATTATTAAACCAAACAACACCACTTTTGACCAATAATATCCACAGTAAATTAATTTACAAAACAAAAACTTGCATTTTCTTCAGTTTTTCGCAACAAATTCATGTTCTAAAATCAAATTCCCTAATTAAGTCTTGTTTCAAACGGTGTTATTTTTTATAAGAATAATGGTAAAATGGTAAATTTTAAATAATAGTTCTCCATGAGAGTAAAGTAAAGAAGAACAAATAGGTGGTAGGCGGACTGATGGTGGTAATTTCCCCAGTCTGCCAGGGCGGTGAATTATCCATCGTTAGTGCCGATAAACCTTGTAGAGTGTATCCACAGGTTTCGGGATCGGGCTCGAATTGCCGTTATGCCCAGTCAAGCCGGCATAGTGTTAGGGACTGATGTCAGTCATGATTGTCTCATTCCAGTTGGTAACATCCATGGACCTTGCGCGCCTTTTACTATTATACATGTCGCAATGGATTTTTTTCAAAAACTACCCGCTCTAAAGGTATTTTTTGCCCCGGTCCTTCTTCCATGTACAAAGGGCCATGTTCCACACTATCGGATGTGCCGGAGTCCCAGCAGTTTTGTCAGTTCGCTTGATTAAACGAACGCACGCTTTGTTTTTGGTGAAAATTTGGGACGAGCGCTGTATGGGAGAGGAAATTAGAAAATGGAAGCTTTTTTATTTCGCATATTGCAGGTAGGATTTTTTCATAAAGTAAGTACATACTCCATACCCTAATCTACTTCTAAAATCTTTAATAAATAAATAAACAAATGAAGTTTTATTTCAGGTATACACCCATATCAAATAAAAATAAATAAAACTATATTACAATTATAAAATATAAAAATACATAAAAAACAAAATAAAATATTTGCCAAACATCGACTAAAGTTCATTCATGGTTTGGCTCTCAGAATGCGATTTGTTGAAGAGCGTAGCCGCTCCCAGAAAGTTTCGGAGCACCGCGAAGAAATCTGGTACCCTTGCCTCAGCGAACATGCCCGATGCACTGCAGTACCTCGGTCGGCGCATGAGGATACGGAACGCATCATTGTACCGTACCCTCATGGCACTGTATGATTTCCTATGGTAGCTGACCCATAGTTGGCAAGTGTACATACATTGACAGTATGTTTTAAACAGCGTCAGCTTGACATCTTTACTACACTTGCCAAACCTACTTTAATAAATATTTTTTTAAATTATTATTATTGAAGTAGACATCTGGCCGGGGCGTAGCGAGTGTAGGCCAAATTCTATAAAAATATGTTCTGTTGTGTTTTTATACTAACACTATGGTAAGTGACGCGCAAGGTCAATAAATGTTAACAACTGGAATGAGACACTTATGACTGACATTAGTCCCCAACATTATGCTGGCTTGACTAGATGCTTTTTCACACTTCGCTTAAAGGACTCCAGGTTATAAAAAAAGTGGAAGCACATTAGCTGGAAGAGCATTCCACATTTTTATCGTGCGGCAGATATATGAATCCCCAAATTTATACATACGCGTAGGGATGGGGACCACGGTATGTGGGTGCATATTCTGACCTGTGCGTGTGGTTCGGTTACAGAATGGAGAGGAAGGAATAAGATTGCAGAGCTCTTCAGAGCACTCACCATAGTATAGCCGGTAGAACACGCTCAGAGTAGCCGCATCTCTGCGAATCTGCAGGGATTCGAGAGTTCCAGATCGTTCACAATTCGAACAGCTCGCCTCCACAGCACATTGAGAGCAACTATAAGGTATAATACTTGGCAGAACCATCCCAAACATGAGACAGTATTCCACCCATGATCTGATCAGTGCTTTGTATAGGAACAGTCTGATTAAATCTTGTTCAGTATTCCCAGCTTTTTTGACGCTGTTTTGGTGAGGCTCTCAATATAGTGTTGCCCTGAAGAGTGGTGGGAGAAGAGAAGGCATGTACCACTAAGAAAAACTTTTCTTACGTTTTGTCATAGATTTACAATACCAACATTCCGTTCCAAAAGTGTATTTAGGATTATAAGGAGAGCGTTCTTACAACTAAGCTATATATTTCTGGTTTCCGAACAAATTTTAATTCCTCGACTCTGCTACGCTAGAGAAATCGATTTGACTATGATCGTTGGCTAAACGTGAACTCGCTCCTTACAACAGATTGGTTCCAGCAAGGATTACGGTCATGATGGTACAATAATATCGACGAGGCTATCCACATATGCCTTCGTCGGATACTCCAGTACTTCGGACACATTGCCAGAAAAGGAGGGGGTAACCTGGAAAAACTTTTTGTTACTGGCAAGGTGGAAGGAAAGAGACCGAGAGGCCGTAGTCCGGTACGCTGGTCCGACCAAATCCGCTCCACCACCAACACTAGCGTCCATGATGCTGTGCATGCCGCCGAAGATAGGAACGCAAGGAGGAGAGGTACAATAATATTTGTATAGCCAAAAACATATCTAATCTAATATCCAGACGCAACAAAAAGGGTAATAAATTGGGTAATAGAGAGTAGTTTTTATTAAAAATATTTCTGAATTCGCAAAGTAAAGGATGGATCCCTTGGGACCTGAGGAGAAAGTTTTTGCGTTTGTAGTACCTTGTGTACGGACAGCAGAAAATAAATAAATATATTTTTTTAGGTAATCAATTATTATTAAGACAGCATGACCTTTGGGCCGTGGAAACTTGGAAGTTCTCTGGTGTAGGATGCGACATGTGTAGACTCATTAGCCCTATCTCACATCAAGGCAAGGCGGTTTCTGCTGAAATCCTCAAGCTGCGCAAATACGCCAACCTCGGTACAGGTTACGACTTTGCGCTGTTTGGGGTCGAGACGATGGGGTCCCTCAGCCAAGCGTCTGGCCAAGGAGTTGTCCAAACGGATAAATCTGGAGATAGGAATGCTGGCAATTATTTCTTCAAACGTCTCGACCCAAACGCCTCGCTATACAGCGGGGAAATGTTGCCAGTCTCCTTCGGACTATCTCTGATGGGATGTCTCTAGGAGGATATTTTTTATTCATAGTTTATTAGGTTTAGTTTATTTTTATTTTATTTTTTTCATTACAGCCCCTAGAACACAACGTCCTAGACCTCTTTAGAATTTGGCCTTCACTCGCCACGCTGGCCAGACGGGTTGGCGAGGATCTGATGTCAATTTTTAATGACAATTTCTTAACGATTCCACAAGTTGGTATTAGTAGAACCGGGACCGATTGCTTAACGTGCTCTTTGTCTGAGGCATGGTTGTGTTGTAAATCTATGATAAATGTACGTAAGAAAAGATTATTTCTCATTAGTACATGCCGCAGGGGTTTGACTCGACCTTTAAGCATAGCAATTTCAATTTCAATTTATATATTTTTTGTAAGTAGGCATAGGACAATAAATATAATGTATTCTGCGCTTTTACATGTCAAAAAATTAATTAATATAACGAAAAGCTTATTTTCTGGGAAATAGCTTGTATTTGGAGCAGCACATTACAACCCAAATATACATAATTATAATCTTAAAATTATAGCTGCTGTAAATAGGCATTGCATACTACAAGCGTTACAACCGAGCCATCACACCGCTCTAATTTTATTTTAGTAGTTTGTAATTATTATTTTATACTTTGTAAATATTAATGGTATAGGTATATTTCTTATAATACCGCGTGTAATTGTCAAAAGAGGAAATTTTTTTTTTAGACTTTGGGTGTCATTGTTAGAACGTCTATTTGAAATATAAAAGCTATGTTTTTGAATGCGAGAAAAACCAAGGTACCAGTGTTTGAAAGAAGAAGGATGACAAACTTGACGATAAAGATTGATGATGAAACTCTAGAACAAGTAAATGAAATTATATATCTGGGCAGTGTTTTCACTGCGAATGGGAAGTATGATAGGGATGTTGAAAGAAGAGTGAACGCGGGAAATAGCGTTAACGGTGCCCTGGGGTCACTGATCGCCAGTCGAAATGTCAGTGTCAAAGCTCGGCTCGCCTTACACAATGCAATGTTGGTACCAACACTGATTTATGGAAGCGAGACGTGGATATGTCAGAATACGCATGAGAGTAGGGTTAATGCAGTAGAAATGAGGTCGTTGCGTCGGATATGCGGCGTCACTTTGGCGGACCGCATACGTGACGTCGAAATACGGAAAATGGTGGGTATAAAGGAAAGCATAGGGACAAAAATAAGGAAAGGCATGCTACGATGGTTCGGGCACGTTGAGAGGATGAGCGAAGAAAGATTGACGAACCAGATATATAATGCGAAAGTTGTGGGTTAAAGAGGCCCTGGCAGACCGAGACTCACATATCACGATCAAATAAATAAAACACTGGCTGAAGGCACATTAAAAAGCTTTCGTAACAAAAGGGCACGTATGAAGAGGTTGATGAATGTCGACGAAGCGAAAGAAGTATGTCGTGATCGTGTCAAATGGCGCTCAATTGTCTCTACCTACCCCGCAAGGGATCTGGCGTGAAGATATGTATGTATATGTATGTATGTTTTTTAAAGAATAAAAACATTATCCGAAAACAAAACACGGTGCATGGTGAATAAGAACGCGTCTGAAAATCGCGATGTCCATCGTGATAAATACCTTAAGGCTGGGAAGTCTTATTGTTAATTGATCTCGCTCACAGCTGAGAGACAAAATAAAGAGACCAATAATTACGTTAGTCAACGTTTGTGCGATCGTCGACCTCTCGTTACCTACTGGATTAGGCACAGTATGAGTGGCTATATTTTTAGGAAAATTTCTCTGCATCGTAACTTAAGATTTTAATACTGAATAAATAAAATAAAGAATACGTACATCTTTATTTTTATTCTCTATTATAATTTAAAAATATTTGCTCTGTAATAAATTCCAAGTAGTATATCATATCCTAATACAATCGACGCCATTTTGAACTTTAATTGTTACAGAGTTTTGGTTTTATTATTCGTTTGATATAACTATGCCTAAAAACACTTTTATACTGTTGAAATGTTTTTGATTATTTATTAAATCACATACTGTATACTGGTACATGTGTTTTCAATGAAAACCTTCAAAGAGAATAAAATATTTACTCTGACTTTGTATTTACATAACATTTTGTTTTGGTCCTGACTCCCGAAATCCATTACAAATGTTCCAAATCGCAAAGAAAATTGAGACCAAATTTACATAAAGTACAGTCCATCCTTACATGTGCGTTTTAATGGAATGGCTAATTATTCAAATTCAAAATTCTTTATTAGCTTGAGATACAGGTATATATATATACTGCGTATATATATATTGACCGCCTCCGTGGTTTAGTGGTAACAAACGTTGCCGTGAACTCGGGAGGTCGTGGATTCGATTCCCACCGGGGGCAAGTTTTACATTGTATAATTTGTCTCGATCTGGGTGTTTATAGTATTTATGTAGTTTATCAACTATCTAGTTTCCGTAACACAAGCCTCGTAGCTTACCACGGAAACTAGATGGCGCTGAGTGACCTGTCTGGTAATATTTATATATTGTTTGACTAATTAACAAATGTCCACCACTGTGCCCTACTTTTAAAGCGTACAAATATTATAATATTATATAATCTTAAGTTATATTTATAAACATTTCAATACTTATCAAAATAAAATTAACATATATAAAGGAATAGACATGTCACGAGTTTTATGAGATGTCATTTAAGTATTCAGAAAAAAAGTAAAGTATCATCACGACCGTTTCCCTTTCGGGGTGGTCAGAAACCACGCTTATAAATAAGCGGATTCACATTTAGCCAACTTTACTATAGGCCAATTATGACAAGTGGCAAGCTCGTTGATGTCTCCAGCGTACCAAACTCGAGAAATATCACAAATAAATAAAATATTAATTAATGTAATAAATACTTTGTTCCCACTACTAAATATTGTAATAAATATTGTTTTCCGACCAGGAATCGAACCCGGTACCTCCGAGTCTAAATCGACGGACTTAACCGCTAGACCACGGAGGCAGTTGTAAATTTAATTATTCATTTTTACTATAATATGTCTTGTCAATGAGAAAGTTTTTGATTTTGACCCAGCGAGAATTCCCTGTTAAGAAACATTTTTAATTTATCTGACTGAAAAGAGAATGCGAAAAGCCTTAAATTGCATGTCTTACTGCTGTGATAATAAGAGTGCACTAAATCAATTTAATTTAATTATTTATATTGTAAGTGGTCACAGGACAAAAAGAGATGTATTTTGCATTTTTACATATAAAATTTTCACAATATTGATGTATCACTTTATATGTACATATTGCTGTATCTAAAGTAATATGAACTCTCCTTTTCCGCGGATGTGCTCGATGAGATCCTAGTGCGTTTACCTGTCGCTGAGCCGCGACACTTAAATTAACAAAGGAGTAATCTGATAGCGGGTATAATTCTAATTGCCTCTACTCCATTGCTTGATTATTGTTCATAGTTGCCTGAATAATTCTTTTCTCATAGAATATACATGTCTCTCCACTGCACGCGGTCGTTTGCTACCCTCATCCAACCTCCGACAGTGACCTTCTTTAAGTCATCTGGCGCGGTGGTCTCCACTCTAAACGAATTTGCCCCATCGTGTCGGTTCTGCGACTGACGTGTATGGCCTTTGTCACTTCAGGTTCTCTGACGAATATCAACGTTTCGAATTCTTTATATCAGAGAAATAAGCTCTCTCCATAGATCCTTGAATTTGTAGACCCACTGCCAGTGTCCACGTTTCTGTTCCGACCGACATCAAGGGGATGACTTTTTTGCCCACCTGTAAGTAAGTGGCTCTCAATATCTATGAATATTAGCAACTGCAATCACACACTCATCACTGACATCAGTGCCTAACACTATGCTGGCTCGACTAGATGCTTTGTGACCTTTGAAATAGTGGAAAACGATATATTGACGTAAGGTCGGCTATGATCGGAGAAACTCGGGCTAAAAGTGGTAGTAAATAACAGAATTCACTATTTTGACAATCTAACGTTTGCGACTAAGTAACAGAATAGGGCTGCATCTGTGATGATGATAATAATGAAATAAAATTATATAAACAGAGAATTAAATCCGGTTATGAAGTTGAAATAAAACAAAAAACATAACTATTTATGATATAACTAATATTTAAAAAATAAAAATACTTTTCAGAAATAGACCTGCCACACTGACGCACACTATTTAACAACATTCCTGTACCAAACACTCGCGAGGGTTTTATACCAGCACATTAGGGACATTATGCGATGGAAGGAAAACCAGTAAGGCTGCTCGCACACAACGGCCAAATCAATATTAAATCCATCTTTGTTTTTCTTATTGGAGATCGCAACACGTATCGTGTAGCAAAACCAAAACTAGATATTCCTTATTTAATGCTGTCATCACTATCATCATCAGCCTGTGTCTCTCCACTGCTGGATATAAGCCTCCCTCCAAGACTCGCCACTTCATACGGTCTCCTGCCACCCTCATCCATCCCCCGCCAGCGAACTCCCTCAGGTCATCTATCCATCAGGCCGGGGGTCGTCCCACTCTGCGTCTTCCAGTACGTGGTCTTCACTCCAGAACCCGTCTATTCCATGGGTTCTGCGACAGACGTCCAGGCCATTGCCACTTCAGCTTGCTAATTTTGAAAGCTATTTTCGTAAATTTGGTTCTCTGACGGATATCAACGTTTCGGACTTTGTCCTTCAGAGATATCCCGAGCATAGCTCTTTCTATAGATGGCTAAGCGACCTTGAACTTGTGGATCAAAGCCACTATCAGTGTCCAAGTCTCTGCACCACACGACATCACTGGAAGAACGCACTGGTTGAAAACTTTTGTCTTCAAACACTGTGGTATGTTCGATAGGAAGATGTAACGTAACTTCCCTGCTGAGCTGAGCTTCCAATGCTGTTATTAGACATAATTATCGAAAACTAAGATAAAATTTTCTGTAATATATATATTTTTTGTGTGTGTTCGTTCTCTTCTTCCGATGGATGATGAATGAGGTGATAGGAAAGGTAAAGGGTCCTAGCCCATACAGCCAAGTCTGACGTAATATATCTTTCTTTTTTATGAGTTAATGAGGTCATTATCAAATTCTAGATGCTGCAGAATTTAATGCTTTTCTTGAAGTCACTCGCGGCATTATAGCTCAAACACGTCTGGTAAAATATGGAAGTTCACAGCGCGGGAAAATCGCAAAAAATAAACTGCAACTTGTGCCCCATATTTAAAGTCCAATTTATCGTTTTCCATAATTATTTACATTAAACAAAACAACACCACTTTTGACCAATAGGTAATATCCACAGTGAAATAATTTACAAAACAAAAACTTGCATTTGACATGTCTGCGGAAAATGGCGGGAAGGACTCCTATTTTTTTTGTTTGTGTTCTCTTTTCCTGATGGATGATGAATGAGTTGATAGGGAAGGCAAAGGGTCTAGCCCATACAGCCAAGTCTGACGTAATATATCTTTCTTTTTTATGAGTTAATGAGGTTATCATCAAATTACAGATGTTGCTGAATTTGATGCTTTTCTTGGAGTCACGCGAGGCATTATAATAATAATAATAAATTGTTTATTATCAGGCAACAAGATTTATCTATTAAATACCTTACAACTAAAATACATAAAAAAATATCATTAACTTAAGAATAATAAAATTCCTTCTTCAGGCCCATCATCATTATAGCCCAAACACGTCGCGTAATAATGTGAGTAAAACTGCAAAAAATAAACTGCATCCTGTGCACTATATTTAAAGGCCAATTTATCGTTTTCTATAATTATTCACATTGTAGCACATTATTAAACAAAACAACACACTACTTTTAATTTTTTTTACAAAAAAAAAAATATATTACTCAAATGCTGCGCGTAACTGTAGTATGCGGTCTGCTTTAGCAAAATAATATTTTTCAAGCTGTTGGGTTGTTTTTTTTATTATTTCAGTGGAAAAGACCGCCGGCAAATGAGTTTCTAAGCGCGAATAAATCTTTCATTCACATTGTTTGAGGGGGGAGTTTTGTTATTACCATTTTGGGAATGTTTCACGGATTGTGTCGAATGAATCAGCTCGGTTGCCGTTTTGTTGCAAAACTTCGTAAATGCTCATTTATTTATTTCTTATTCTGTGCATGACATGTCACATGGCACCCCCCTGATGGTAAGCGGTACACGAGGTCCAAGAATAGGAGCAACTTGCCAAAAACAGTTTCAGTATGTAAGGGAGATACTAGCACGACATGCGACCTACGCCCACCTGATTGTAAGTGGCGCACAATGTCCATTAATGTTAGCAACAGGATTTAGACACTCATGACTGACATCAGTCCCTAGCACTATGTCGGCTTGACTGGGCATGACGGCAATTCGAGCCTGATCCCGAAACGTGTATACTTTACTGGGCTTATCGGCACGAACGGTGGATACCTCCCCGCCACGGCAGACTGGGCAAATGGAGTGTATCAGGCAAAGCTTTTTTTAGATGTCGCTAGCGGCAATGGTACCTTGTTTTACACCTTTTTAACAGAAAAATGTATTTTAAATTAACGTTACCTACCTTAAAAGACGAATTAAGAAAGCGCACACCGTCTTTAAAAGGAAAAAGGGTTTTAATAATAGAACGGCAAATTTGAGATCACCATATCTTTGATTTCGCTTGGAAATCTCGATTTGCACACTTAAAAGCTGCTCACTTCGGCATAATATCCAGAAAATAATAAAAATACAAGTTTTCTATGCAACTGACAGTTATATTAGGTACCATCTATCATGCGCCATCTATCGTGATAAAAAGTTAGTGATACACCCCATTACCGCCATCAGTCCGCCTTACCACCTTTATATAGTTGGGGATTTGATGACGAGCCAACTCCATGATCAGTATCCCGACTCGCTGCGTTCCCCCGTGGGTTACCCTTCGAGTTAATATTCGGCAGGGACTCAGTCAGTCATTGTCAAACGCTGTTAGAGTTAATATTCTTTTAAGCTTGAAAATAGGCTTTGCTTGTTT
The DNA here is from genome assembly GCA_910589645.1 of Tinea semifulvella. Lineage (NCBI taxonomy): Eukaryota > Metazoa > Arthropoda > Insecta > Lepidoptera > Tineidae > Tinea > Tinea semifulvella. The sequence continues at coordinate 9,383,187 of OU342620.1, forward strand.
TTTTTAATAAATCTTTACGATTTGATTTTGCCATCCAACGGCACCGTAGCTTTGTGCTTACGCGAGGAAAAATTGTTTCCTAATTTCAGTTATTTTTACAATAGATTTTCTTCAGGATTCCCATTCCTATCATTTCTCAACTAACACATTTCTATGCCCTACCTATTTTCTTTCTAGAATAATCAATCTATATTTTATTACCTTCTTTTATTGCTCGACTCAACAGCGATTTAACACGAGTTCCAAAAACTAACATAATTTCTTAGCAATGCGTAAGTATTGGTTGATAGTAATCAATACGAATACAAGATTCACTGTACGGGTGCTGGGTCCTTCGTGTGTGTGTCTGTGTGGAGAGGGAAAGCCTAGGGTTTTTATTTACGTAAAAAACTATGAGTTATAAAAAAGGGAGCCCCCAACCCTGGCTATTTAGTTACGAGACACTAATCTTCTCTCTCCCTACACACGATGCACCCGGCGCCCGCACGATGAATACATGTTATTTAAAAATCTTCCTATGCATTAATTATTTAAGGCATAGAAAGACGTTGGCGTCGTGGCACAAATTATGTGATGTCCTTTATAAATCTCTGATGTCTTGCCCTGTCTAACTACCGCCCCGATCCGCGCCCGCACGTCATCTTTGTGATTTGGCCTTAAATCGTATTTCGTTCGTTGTGTTATTGCACATGAAATCCTTGAGTTATTTCCAATATCCTACCTTCCAGGACATTTCCATTTACCTCCCAAAATACGCTACGAACCAATAAAGTACGAACATAGTGTAGGAAAGAAAGAAAATTGCTTCAAAGTTATTTGTTTTTTGAATGTTCTATAGATACATATACCCATGGGCGGAGCGAGGTATGGGCAGGGAGAGGCAGCTGATAGAGGCACTTGAGATGTCATTCGCTGGTAAACTGTAATTCTCACGAGCTTCATAGCTTGCGAAGCTTCTTATAAGACCTAAAGCGCCCTGTAAACGATCAAACATGTTTGTCCAACTTCACGTTTTCATCAAACAATGACGTAATCGATCAAACCAACCATCAAACAAATTTCCGCATTTTTATGCGCTGCTCCCATCTAGGCTGCTAATGCTGAGATCCTGATTAGTCATTATTTAAAAAAAACACCAGTTTAGAAAATGCCATTATATTGGCAATGAAAATTTTTAGTAGTTAAGAAATAAAACGCCTAGAAATCAACTCTCTAATCACACGATTTGCTTTAATTGCTACACTGCGATAAATAAAATTTGAAAATAAATAATAAATATGTGCGGGGAATGTCTACCCCTTTGAAGGTGGCAGTCGTCGAGAAATCTTATTTCTCTGGAAATGGGATTTCGTCCTAGTTTAGCCTTTGACTGGATATTGAAATAGAATTTGTAAGAAATTATTGGAAAAATATTTTTTTTTTTTTTTTTTATTTTTTATACGGAGCACGACATGTGACACCGCGCCCACCTGATGGTAAGCGGTACGCGAGGTCCAAGAATGGGAGCAACTGACGCCAGCCTCGGACGACCGACATCAGTCCCTACCACTATGCCGGCCTATAAAGATGCTTTTTCACACTTCGTTTGAAGGACTCCAGGTTATAGGAGTGGGGAAATACACTGGCTGGGAGAGCATTCCACATCTTCAGCGTGCGACAGATGTAAGAGTCTCCAAATTTGTATGTACGCGTAGGGATAGTGGCTACGGTATGTGGATGCATATTTTGGCCTGTGCGAGTGGTCCGGTTGCGGAATAGAGAAGAAGGGATAAGGTCGTGGAGCTCTTCAGAACATTCACCGTAGTATAGCTTGTAGAATACGCCCAGGGAGGCCACATCTCGGCGAAGCTGCAGCGATTAGAGAGTTTTGGACACTGTAGTATCGTCCACTATTCGAATAGCCCGCCTCTGTAGGACATTAAGAGCATCTGTAAGGTACGTAGCGGATCCATCCCAGAGGTGAGAACAATATTCCACGCATGACCTTATTTGCGCTTTATAAAGCATAAGCCGGAGTGAGGGCGGAAAAAAACGTTTTACCTTGTTCAGTATCCCTAGTTTTTTGGACGCTGTTTTGGTGATGCTCTCAATGTAGTATTTGCCAGCTTTCCAATTAGATTTTTATAAGGTTAGTAGTAAGTCAAGTGGTATACCAGTTTTTACAAGGTTTGATATCAAACTTGCTGTTTGACCCGGCGGTGTTCGGTCAGCGACAAATATTAGTAATGTCACGTGTCGTATTTAGATTTTGAAATGTTATATAACACATAGGTGATTGTGATTGTGATTTCGGTGGCTTTTCCGCACTTAGTCTCCATTGGACCATTGTGCGCGACCTTTACTCCTTCAGCGGAGCCATCCGATCTCCTCCAGGAAGGCCAGGAGACCCGTTACGTTCCTGCAGACCTCCGGAAGAGTCCTCGCAGTCTGGAGGAACCTTAGTCTAAGCTCAGTCACACTGTCGCACTCCATGAGCTCATGCGCGGCCGTCTCCTCCTACAACACATAGGACAAAAATAAGGAAAGCTACGATGGTTCGGACATGTTTAAAGGATGAGTGAAGAGAGATTGACGAACCAGATATATAATGCGAAAGCCCTGGCAGACCGAGACTTACCTTTTACGATCAAATAAATAAAACAATAGCATTAAAAACCCATCGAAACAAACGGGCATGTATGAAGATGTTGATGAATGTTGAAGAAGCGAAAGAGGTATGTCGTGATCGTGACAAGTGGCGTTTAATTGTCTCTGCCTACCCTGCAAGGGATTTGGCGTGCAGATATGTACGTATATAACACATGTGGATATCCATATGAAGCTGCGCCACATCTTCTTATCAATTTTATTATTTATTTATTAGCATTTAATGAACAAAAGGTACAATAATATGCATAATATTACTACAACTTACACATGGTTATTGCCCCTTTTATAACACATAAAAAAAAAGTAAATCAAGTTAATAATAACAAAAAGTATCATCACGACCGTTTCCCTTTCGGGTTGGTCAGAAACCAAATAAGCAAATAAGAAATAAATAAGCGGATTCACATTTAGCCAACTTTACTACATGCCAATCGCTAAGAGAAAGTGAAGTGGCAAGCTCGTCGATGTCTTCAGCGTACCAAACTCAAGAAATATCACAAATTAATTAAATATTAATTAAATGTATTTATTTACATTAAAAAATATTTTTGTGTTCCGACCAGGAATCGAACCCGGTACCTCCGAGTCTAAATCCACGCACTTAACCGCTAGACCACGGAGGCAGTAATAATAATAATAATAAGACCTACAAGTACCGAAAAAAATAACTGTAAATAACAATAACATTCCTAACCCTACCTAAACACAATAATTAATGGCTAAGCAACAATACTGTGGCGGTTCCCACGGCCCAACGGGCATGCCCTTAAATCTCTTGCTAAGGGTTGTAGGATCGCGGATACTCCAGCAGTGACAAAAGCCCTTTAAATGATATCGTTAAGAAGAACCACGTGATGAGGAATGCGGACAGCACTTAGTTCAAGGTAAGGGTCCATAAATGTTAGCAACTGTAATCAGACACTCATGACTGGCATCAGTCCCTAACACTATGCCGGCTTGACTGGACATGACGGCAATTCGAACCCGATCCCGAAGCGTGTCGATACACTTTACTGGGTTTATCGGCACGAACGGATACCTCCACGCCCCGACAGACTGGGCAATTTACCACCATCAACCGCCTGCCACCTATTTGTTGTTCTCGTTGAAAGTATGTGCCATTTGCAATAATGTCAAATGCCAATTTTTACTTCAAACTAAGATTTATTTGTGTGTATCTATATGTGTGTATGTATGTATCAAATGTACATATTTAGTCATTTAGTAGTCTTAGTTTTTTATTCTCGTATACATATGTATATAATATGTATTCTAAAATACTCCTTTGATCCTAATCCATTTTTTTTAATCCTCTTTTCATTTGACCCGTCTTTCCCTAACTTTGACACTAGCAAATCGTTACTGCATTAAAAACATATTTAAAAAAAAAACATTTATTTGTATTCTCGAACAAGAATCAAACCAAGTAAATAGCAATTTCAAATAATATATTAGGTGCTAAAATACATCATCTCCAAATACGTTTTTCATAAGCAAATACAATTACAGTGAAAATCAACAAACAGCCCGAGTCGATGGGAACCTGCGAGCTTAGAAGATACCTATTTTCAAATACTTTATAGTGTAGAAAAATATTTATTTATTTTAATTCATTAATAAACTTAGTACATAGTACAGAGGCGAGCTATAATGCATTATTTACCCGCTAACCTTGGGGATCGAGTAAGGTAATAGACGGGATGAAATAAATAATAAAATTATATATAATATTACAATAAATAAAAAATAAAAAATAAAAAAAAAAATTTAGTTATAATTCATTTTTTATGTATATTTAGATTGTAAGCTGACACAGCCTCTTTAGAGCTACGAATTAATTTATTAACTTGACATGTGTAATTTATTTTAGTCTATAAGCTGACACGGCCTTTTTACAGCCACAAATTAATTTTAACTACCTAGTTTTATACAAAAACTTGTTTATGGCAACAGTGTTTTAGTCGAAGATAATGGTTTATATGATATGATGGGTCCACCCATAGTAGCTGCTGGTTATTTTATAAGCTAAATAATAATAAAATATTGACAAAAAATGTATTGACAATATCCAAGTTGTGACGACCAAAGGAAATAAATTATTTGATTTGATTCGATACAATTAATATGTTACTTAAATGATTATAATATACTAAACATACATAAACTATACATATAATTATAGAACTCCACTTTTGGAGATGGGCCATCAGAGGAGATATAGGACTCTATGTTCTGACTAGAGAATGTAATAAATAGGATTGTTGACAAAAAACCTTTAGCCTATAAGAAATAAACTTTTCTTTCGTACATTTTTTGACCGCCTCCGTGGTCTAGTGGTAACCAACGTTGCCGTGAACTCGGGATGTCGTGGGTTCGATTCCCACCGGGGGCAAGTTGTACATTATATAATTTGTCTCGGTCTGGGTGTTTATATATAATATGTATATATTTACAAAAAAAAAGTATATATATAATACTTAGTTTATCAACCATCTAGTTTCCGTAACACAAGCCTCGTAGCTTACCACGGAAATTAGATGGCGCTGTGTGACCTGTCTGGAAATATAAAAAAAAAAAAAATGTAATAGATTACCAACACCACCGTTCCTTGGAGAGTACGTTAAGCCGTCGGTCCCGGTTCCACTAATACCCACTTGTGGAATCGTTATTAAATTGTCATTAACAAATGACATCAGACCCTCGCCAACCCTTCTGGCCAGTGTAGGCCGAATTCTCCATATTCTGGCAGGCCCATCTCCATCAGTGAAGATCTAGGACTTTATGCTCTAGCTAGAGGATGTGATAAATAGATTCGTCAACAAAAAAACCTTTAGTTAGCCGTATGGTAACATGTCATGCTTAGACAGTAACACATTAGTAGTATAGGCGTGAAGCTCAACTAAACAAGGATCGTGGAGTCACATGTCGTCGATGGATGATGGTGTCACATAGTTTATTTCCGACCCTGGATTCCATGAAACATATTTGCCTTTCTTTAAAATCGGTTCAGTAATGTAGGTGAAAAGGTGAGACAATTACACACAGACAGAGCGTCTTTGCAGTTATGTTATTATATATATATATATATATATATATATATATATATATAATCTCTTTAAATAAAAAGTGTATGTATTCTCATTAGTACATGCCGGGATCCAAGACGTGGCATGCTTCCTTATCTAAACTTACCTAGATATGTCGATGTGAAGAGGGATTTACAAAGTCTATATTTAGAAAAAGGTACAGAATAACTATTATAAATAATTGTCTTCATAAAAAAGAAATATTGGAAAACGCTTAGGAAATAAAATTTCAATAAAATTCCACAAACTGTAACCCCGCGTTAAATTCTCTTATTTTTTAGCTTCTTGGTTTTTGAATGTCATAGGAAAATGGAGTGAAATATCGCGACAAACTGTTTACGGAGCGCTTCAGGGCCAGATTGGGGGCCTCTAACATTTTATACATTCGATTTTCCATTCCAAATAGTATTCACCTTTTTTTTCGTACATGTATTCCTATAAACAAATTATGAAACCATAATACCAGTTTTTCAACATTTTTACCATTGAAATAATTTTATATATTTTACTACCTGACCCGGCGAACTTCGTACCGCCTGACAGTCATCAATATATAACAAGAGCGCTAGGGAGTTATAGCTCGGTACCCTCGGTCGGTATGCCCCACAGATCAGTGCTGAAGCGCGCCACCTATCGGACAACAGTAGTACTATGTCAGAAACCTTCGCCGATGTTCACACAACATAGGTATTCCCAAAGTTTCATTCCGAACGGTCAAGTAGTTTTAAAATGCATAGGGAACATACATTTATATATATATATATATAGGTTACATAGCGATTTTAACAGACGGGACCCATTGTTCGGAAGATTTGAGCCTGTTTCGGATTTTAATGGGACCCGACTGATAATGTCGCTATGTAATAAAATATATTTAAAAAAAAATTAGTTTTTATTTATTTTTAATTAAAGTTCATTTTTTACGCAGTCGGGTTTTTTGTTTTTAAATTACATACATATCTTCACGCCAGGTCCCTTGTGGGGTAGGCAGAGACAATTGAGCGCCATTTGTCACGATCTCGACATACCTTTTTCGCTTCTTCGACATTCATCAACCTCTTCATACATGCTCTTTTGTTTCGATGGATTTTTATTGCACCTTCAGCTATTGTTTTATTTATTTGATCGTGATAAGTGAGTCTTGGTCTGCCAGAGCCTCTTTCACCCACAACTTTCGCATTATATATCTGGTTCGTCAATCTCTTTTCAGTCATCCTTTCAACATGCCCGAACCATCAGAGCATGCCTTTCCTTATTTTTGTTCCTATGCTTTCTTTCATACCTACCTTTTTGCGTATTTCGCCATTACGTATGCGGTCCGTCAAAGTAACACCGCATATCCGACGCAACGACCTCATTTCCACGGCATTAACTCTACTCTCATGCGTGTTGTGACATATCCACGTCTCACTTCCATACATAAGTGTTGGCATGGCATTGTGTATGGCGAGTCAAGCTTTTTCACTGACATTTCGACTGGCGATCAGTGACCCCAGGGCACCGTTAACACTATTTCCCGCATTCACTCTTCTTTCAACATCCCTATCATACTTCCCATCCGCAGTGAAAACACTGCCCAGATATATAATTTATTTTAAAAATAACTTTTTCTTATTAACATTAGTCAGCGTGAGTGACTACATTTAATAATACGAAGTTCGTGTTCAACTTGTAAGCGAAGCAAAGCAATCTGCGCTTCTGAATTTTGCTTAAAGTGAATGAATATCTCGAATCTCGAACAACTTTCTAAGCGATATAAAGTAAAAAAACGCTTACAATGCCAAGTCGATGGGATACGTGACGTCATCCGGCAGCCATTTGCAACTGCAGCCTTTCCGAGCAAAAATTCAAAGGCGATATGTAAAAGTAGATTTTAAGGCGATTTCGACCCCGTAAAAAATCTAAACTGAAACTTGAAAAACTGGTATTATGGTTTCATTATTTATAGGAACGCATGCTAACATTACTACCAGGTGTGCGCTAGGCCACATGTACAAAAAAAAAGGTGAATACATCAGTATTTTAAATGGAAAAACTAATGTATAAAATGTTAGGAGCCCCCAATGCGGATGAAAATTGGCGCTATGGCCTATCTATAGGTTGTAGCGGACGCCGAGCTGATCGCCTTTTAGTCGCTGTGCTGGTAGGCTAAATATTTTGCGCATAATCTTTTTACGAATTTTTTTATGTATATATTTTTTTTTAATTTGTATTATGCTAAGCGTATGGTTTGGCGACAAATAAATATATTTCTGTCTTTCTTTCTTTTCTTTCAATCTGGCCCTGAAGCAAACAGCTCCGTAAACAGTTTGACGGAACCTTTAGTCTTGTTTTGTTTTCTTAGTATTTTTTTTTCCTTTTTGTTTTTATTTAAAGTTTTATTAATATGCAGTCGGGTTTTTTAAAATTAACTTATTTTTTTTTCACAATAGTCGACTACCCTATTGCCCAAATTGTGTCTGAAATCATACGTATATTGTCCTGAAATGGGTCGCCATTAAAAAGTTGTACAAACAAATTGATGTGAACGAAAGGCCACGCGGGATTACATTGGGCGCTTTTTATAAGTAAATCGTTTCCATCAGTACTAGCCGAGTAGTTCCAAAACAGGGATACTAAGACAGATCTATTAATCACGCTTGAAGTTTACCTAGCATTCCAGGTCTGTTTAAAATGTAAAAGTATCATCACGATCCACCTTCCGTAGTGGTCAGAAACCACGCTTATAAAGAAGCGGAAAAAATCATTCAAATTTAGCCAACTTTACTATAGCCCCCATTATGTGGCAAGCTCGTCGATGTCTCTAGCATACCAAACTCGAGAATATCACAAATAAATTAAATAATATTTTTTTATTTATTTAAATTAATAATTATTATTCTGACTCGACCAGGAATCGAACCCGGTACCTCCGAGTCTAAATCCGATTGTTAAGCACTTTGTTTATAAAAGTAATGCTAATTCGTTTCTTTTGTAAGTATTTATTTATTTATCAAAGTAATTACTTTCGGATATAAGTAATACATTTATGTCAACGTTTTTTCCAATCATCAAAACACTTCTTTGTTTGTCAATCAAAGCCTTATGTAAAAATATTTATTTTTAGTTCATAAAACGACGTAAGTAATTTTATTTAAAATAAAAAACAGTACAATAATTTAAATAATAATAAAAATAAGCTAATGAAAATATATAAACTAAATAAAAAATAAAACTATAAGTTGTATATGTAAACTATATTTAAATATATTCACCAATGACCGCCTCCGTGTTCTAGTGGTAACAAACATTGCCGTGAACTCGGGAGGTTGTGGGTTCAATTCCCACCGGGGGCAAGTTGTACATTGTATAATTTGTCTCAGTATGGGTGTTTATATGTACTTATATATTTACAAAAAAAAAAGTATAATATGTAGTTTATCAACCATCTAGTTTCCGTAACACAAGCCTCGTAGCTTACCACGGAAACTAGATGGCGCTGTGTGACCTGTCTGGAAATATTCATTTATTTATTATTTATTTATAATGACTTGATCATATGGCAATGTGCCAAGAACACTCGCAGCATGTCCCGCTGCACAACGATGCTGATTTGCTGCGCGGAAAAACTGCCAGCCCTCTGTTTCACATACAGCGTTAACCAGCCGCTTAGAGTTCTTTAAATAACTTAGCGCTTGGCCCCCACGGTCCTATTGTCTCAAGACCAAAAGGCACAAATACGTAGTCATTAGCAATAGACTCGTATTTGCGACATTTGGCCATTTCAGCCGAGTCCGCAGCCGCCCCAGCCCTGACAGATGTGCCCTGGGAATGAGACCGAGCAAGACACAAGTAGCGTTTCACACCAATGCACAAAAGGCACCAAAGTCAATCCATCGGGTCTTTTACCATCACTGCGAGAGATCCGCAACCGAACCACATGCATAGATACAATACAAAAGGAAAATGCAAAAGCCACTATCCCAATGCGTACTCATAAATTTGGAGACTCTTTCGTACGCTGTAGATGTGGAATGCTCTCCCCAGACCTATAATAGGTTGTTAGTGGCTGGCGCCAGTTGCTTCCATTGTCATGTCACTTGTCGTGTTTCAGTATTATTATAGTAAAAAAATATATTACTTTTTGGTACTAAAAGGACAAGAGGGATAAACTTTGGTACATTTGGGACTGAACCTTCCAAAAAGGTTTTCAATAAACTGGCGTGGAATATATTTTATTGAAGTTTCTGGGACACGTCACATATCGATTTTAATAATGACAAAAGTAGCAGCCATGTTTTTAGGCTGGCAACACTCATCAATTTTAGTTGTTTCAGTTTTTTTTTTTTTTACTTTTTATCCAAAGATTTAAAAGTAATCCATGCTAATATTATAATGAGGGTGTTTAGGCGCCTGAACTTATGTTACTATAATAAATAATACAGTTCACATTTAGTTATCGAAGGCATAATGTTAAGTTCAGGTGTCGGGGTCTATATCTCGCAAGCGGTATTTCAGAACCGTAGTATATAAGGCAAATCGAATTGTATTAAAGTTGTCTTCGTTTGAACATCAAGTTTCATTTCACGACCACCTAGACCCCGGTAGAGAAACGTTCATGGTCCTTCGAGCCGGATCCAGTTGTAAAAACATCATTATCATCAGATTGTATCTCTCCTTACCCAAGGCTCGCCACTGCACGATTATTTTTGCAACCCTCACCCATGCCTCACCAGTGACCTTCTTTAGATCATCCGTCTATGGGTCATCCCACTCCGCGTCGTCTCGTACGTGGTCTCTTCTCCTGCTCATTGCCACTTTAGCTTGGCAATTTAAATGCAATTGTCGTGTGTAAATTTTGTAATAACACTTACCTTTAAATCCAAAAAGGCCGCAGATGAAACCCCGGCATGTACCAATGAGAAATGCTTTCCTTACGTACATTTGTCAAAGATGTACATCACCGTTCCTGTGACTCGGAGAGCACGTTAAACCATCGGTCGCTTAAATTAAATATCGGTTCAAATATTATTATTAACTTTATACCGTCGGTTCCAGTATTATTATTAAAATTAAATCGTAGGTTTTAGTTTTCTTATCAACGCAATGGTTAACCGTGCGTCGGTCCCGGTATTACTAATAATGTTAAACTGTCGGTTGCAGTATTATTATTAACGTTAAATATCGATTCCAATATTATTATTAACATTATATTGTCCTTTGCAGTATTATTATTAACGTTAAATATCGATTCCAGTATTATTATTAACGTTAAACCGTCCCGGTTCCACCAATACCAACCCTCAGACCCTCGTCAACCCGTCTGGCTAGCGTGGAGAGTGTAGACTTAATTCTCATAAATTTCTGGAAGACCCATCTCTAACTATTGAGGTATGACTGTTTCTTCTAGGGGCTGTGCTTATGTAGAGCATACAAAGTCAAACCTTTGCCGTAAAACATTTAGCTATAAAATTTATATATTTTGCAATACAATGAGTTTACTAAATAAAGCTGGAAGTAGATTCGTTTATAGTTGCGATAGCTTTATTGCGACATAAATGTTTTCATTTTACTGGCGACTTCATTTACGAGGGCATTTAAAATTTTACATAAAATTACGTGACGTTCATTTAACGCCAACCCCTATGGGCTTTGATACACATCTAAAAAGTCTTTTAAATCAATATAATAACGCTTTCAGGATGCTGTTGGGACTCCCTAGATTCTATTGTCCCTCGGGGATGTTTGCTGAAATGCGCACGGGTGGCTTCCCTGTCATCATCCGTAAGAATTATCGCTGATGGTGCGATCAGGGAGTCCTAATAGCATCCTGAGCGTGAGAACGATTTGCATTTATTGTTTAAAAAAATTGACATTCAAAACGTCAGAACAGTTTGCGCGAACGGAGTTTTTTTTTAATAAAAAAAAATAGATACATCACAGGAAAAATGTCCTCAAAGGCTTACGTAATGGTGGCTACAGACCAAAAAGTATATACCTACTCCACGCATAAATAATGGCTAACAAACAATATCTTAAGAGCCCGTATGTTGTGCTGACTAATATTAAGCAGTATTGCTGAAATATTACGAATAATAATTAATTTATACGAAACAAACAAAATTCAGCTATTTTTTTTTTATCTTATTACCTTAGAATAAAAACGCAACTAGACACAAATAAAACTGTCAGATTTGAGGCTAAAAAGATATGTTTGCGTGTGCAATAAATGTAAAAGAAGCTTTGCGTTACTAAAGCGATTTTAATGAAATTTGGCAGGATTGCTAGTAGGATAATTCCTTGGAACCCTGAGATGGACATAGGCTACTCGTATCGTATCATGATCAGAGCACTGATGTAAGTCATGACTGTCTGATTCCATTTGCAACATTCATGGACCTTGCGCGCTCTTACCATCAAGTGTGAGCAAGGTCACATGTAGTGCAAGTATAAAAATAAAAAATAAATAAAAAAAACTATAGAGCTGACTAAGGAGACCCGGACTAAAATCCTATATCCGTCTCTCTTCATTGTTGGCCCTATGAGCCTTACATGTAGGTATAGCTAATACCCGTATTCTTATCCTCAATGGCTTCCGACTCAATTATTTTATATATCTGTCAAACGGAGGGCCGCTTCGGCACGTCACTAAGGTCGAGGAAAATAACTATTAAACTCAACGTCATCGCAACGTACCATGAAACTTTGTTGTTGCAGCCAGAGCGATATCTAATAGTGGGGCGCGGGGTCCGGGGCAGCCATACGACACGGTGGAGAGCTTGGGACAGTGTAGCTTGTATTATATTCCTTGCAGTGCAGCCTACGGCCTTGAAGAGCGAGGTCGCGCCATTCATGACAACTTTTTAAACCAAAATTTCTTAGTCTATGTCTAGGCAGTTAAGGCTTTGCCTATATAATGCTGAGCATGTTGCGGCCAGAACGGTATCTAACCTCAGGTCGCGGGGTCCGGGGCAGCTATACAACGGTGGACAGCTGACAGTGCAGCCTACGGCCTTGAAAAACGAGGTGACGCCACTCATTACATTTTTTTAAACAAAGAATTATTAGCCTATGTCTAGGCAGTTAGGGCTTTGCCAATATAATAGTGAGCTGAGAGAAGTCTTTCATTTACCTGACCATCAGCCGCCATATCCGGCTCGAAGGACCAAATGTGGCGCCCCGCGGTTAGATATAGCTCTGGCCGCAACATTCGTTGCAACGTGTTAATGTTAAATTCGGCTAATATATAATTTTTTCTTGAATTTCTTAAATCCTTTTTATAATTTGATAAATTACTTATTTTAGTTACACATTTTTTACATTTAGCATAACAAACTATCAAACTTATTCAAATCAGATTTCGTTTTATAATTATAAATAATTTTCGTGTCGCGTGAATAATAATATGGAAGAGACAGACTTATGGATGTCTAAAGTGCTAGAGCGTGTAGTAATTAGGACAAAATAAATATAATTAAACTTTTAAAACTTTCGCGCAAATTCATAATAGTTTTTTATAATTTTAACGGGTCTTTACGCGATTTACCTTAAAAACGTCGGGAGAAATATGTCTCTAAGGTAAATCGCGTAAAGACCCATTAAAATTATGAAAAATAAATATATATGCTATATTCGATTTGAAAGCAAAGCTTGCTTTTTTAACGAATTTTGTATAAAACCATAGACAAACGTCAAGTCGAACGACTTTCAAAGCTAAATAAAGTGCTTACTTAAAGCGACAAGTCAAACACAGGGTTAGAATACGTTAAAGAAATCTTCAATGTTGCTAGAAAATAAATTTATTAAATAAAACTAATAATAATGTATTTGAGGATATCATGAAGGAACACAATTGACAGCTGGGAGGAATGGTGGAGTGGAGGAGCCGTTGTGGAAGCGTCTTGGAATACGGATATAAGTCTGAGTCATACATTTATGGAACGAGCTTCCAAGACGGCATTAACGGAATAATACAGTATTTGGTTGAGGAGTAGAATGGTGGATGATGAGCGTATTATCGCGCAATAAAATAAAAAAGGGAGGCCTCCTTTTCTTAAACCAGCCTATTGTCGGTCGACACCATTCCATGATGGACCCGGCACCCGCACGGTGAATCCATGGAATGCTTAGAAATCTGTCTTCTCTTCTTCTTAATTGAAGGCACTAATCCGCCACGTATGACGACTTTATTTGTTGTATTTCAGGACAATTTATAAAAATTCATAGACTGGAAATTAGATTGCCTGATGCCGACTCTTAAATAGCCACAGAGTTAAGGAAGCAGAGACAACATATTATTTAGTCGTATAACCATATAAGTTGCGCTTACTCATTCTCATCGCAAAGATCATATAGCTATCTCACTTCCTCAGTTCACATACACACTGCATAAACGAGCAACCGTGGCATTTTTTCATTGAAACCATAGACTACAAGGCAATTGACAGACAATAAAGTAACAACAGCGAACTCAACCATCTCGACTTATTATTGTGATTATTCATTATTTAACTAAAATTACATCTTGAAAATTTTACTAAATCATGGTCTAGTGTAGTGCTTATATGTGCGACAGTGCAAAACATAAAAAAGTGCTAGGAATAACCTTCCACAAGTAAGTTTTAAATGTTGACACCATGCATTCAAACACATAATTCAATAAAATTAGTGATTATTCTTGTAATTTCAAAATATGTGAGAGACAGAAGATATATTTCATTGTATTCTAACGAAATTAAAATAATAATCTTACAATTTTTGTTGCTTTATTAGAGAAAAACGTAAAAATTGTTGCAAAACAACAACATTGACAGTTCCATCAACACAGGGTCGGATTTGTAAAATTAATAATTTTTATATTATTTTTTTACCGTTTTATTGTTGTGACCACCTCCGTGGTCTAGTGGTAAATCCTATGGAATTGTATCCACAGAGTGCCCGCAGTGCGTAGATTCGATTCGTACCCAAGGCCAAAAATATATTTACGTTTTTCGCTTAGGTTGTCTGGGTGTCCATACTAATATTATAAACGTGAAAAAAGCTTTTTATGTATGTGTGTATGTATGTATGTATGTTTGTCCGTCTTTCACGCCTCTATTTATCATCACAGCCCTTAGAATACAGAGACCTAGACCTCCACTATTGGAGATGGGTCTTCCAGAAATATTTCTGGAGAATTCGGCCTACACACGCCACGCTGGCCAGACGGATTGGCGAGGGTCTCATGTAAATTTTAATGACAATTTCTTAACGATTTCACAAGTTGGTATTAGTAGAACCGGGTTAATTAGTAAAAAAGGTTGTTTTTTTTTTTTTTTAAATATTTCCAGACAAGTCACACAGCGCCATCTAATTTCCGTGGTAAGCTATGAGGCTTGTGTTACGGAAACTAGATGGTTGATAAACTACATATTATACTTTTTTTTTTTTGTAAATATATACATATAAACACCCAGACCGAGACAAATTATACAATGTACAACTTGCCCCCGGTGGGAATCGAACCCACGACCTCCCGAGTTCACGGCAACGTTTGTTACCACTAGACCACGGCTTAAAGTGCTCTCCAAGGCACGGGAACGGTGGTGTTGTAAATCTGACTAATGTATGCAAGAAAAGTGTATTTCTCATTGGTACATGCCGGGGTTCAAACCGACCTTTTTTGGATTTTAGGGAATGCATTCTATCAACCGAGCTACCTTTTTGGCCTTTTTGGTTTGGTTTCTGTCATTTCTAGTACTCAAACCTCAGTTGCTCCAGTAGAGACTTTTGATCCATATAAGAAACAGGATCGATCGGCATAAAAACAAAAGTTTTTGCTGACTAGATTTTTCCAAAATCTGTGAATGAAGTTCAGAATATCTCAATAAGTTATGGATGGTCTCCTAGGAACGTTTTCCTGTAACTATAACGGTTAAGATATTTGCCCTTACTGTCCCGTCTCAAAACTCCACCTTGTATAGATACAATACTTAGATTTATTTCATACTTACAAAACATTTATGGAAGTTAAGTTATAAAACAATAATTATTATTTATTTTTCAGAATAATATGAGAGCGGTAAAAAAAAAGTACTTTTTTGGATAAAAGAAAAGAGACATGTTTGAAATTTTAAATAGGGTATAAACATTACAGAAAACTCCAAGCAACTTCAACCGCATTACCATCCGGTTGTCTCGTCATAATTTTTACGTTCCCCCCCCGACCATTTAGGGCCCATTCGGCCTGTACAGAGGGGTTCGGTATCTCTTCGAGACCCAGATACCACTCGCCATCCGGTCCAAAATTAGCGTGCCATTGCTTTGAATAATATATGTAAGAAAATATAAATAAACGATTTTATTATATTATGTTGTATTTTTTAAAAAACCATATAGCTAAAAATACTCATTTCATTATTTTAATCGTAGAACACAAAACCTATCTTCCGAAGTGGGCTTTATACACTGATTCAGGACGGATTTGTGAGCGATATGCATAATTATACTTATATAATAATATTTTGACATTTCGCAAATGAGTCCGGTCCTGTCTTCTGTATTAGTGTGCGAACATTACTTGTGTGTGAGAAATGCCACGCTTTGACCGCAGTTAGATCACCTCTGCTTCCCTATCTCTGTGTAAATAGCACATTTCTATCTGTATGGCGCAGTTCAAAAGAATAATTTGGTTGTATTTTTTGCCTCGACCACTGGCCGGCAGTCGGTAGCGTTTTATTGCGCACTATTCCAGCAAATAAACGCGTTTCGACGTGGTATGGAGTAAGGGGAAAGGGGGAAACATTGAGTTATCGGGAAATAATCGCGAACTGATTTTGTAGTTAGAAGAGTTATGGTCCAGACACATCAAGGATCATCTAAAATTAAATCAGATTTAGAAATGAAACAAAGGGTGTGTATGTTTGTTGTTAGGAAATTGTTTTATTAATAAATATAAATGTAAAGTATGATCACGACATAATTTCTTGCAGAGTGGATAGAAACCATACTTTTTATTCAGGGATCAGATTCACATTTAGCCAACTTTACTATAGGCCCATCATGGCATTAGGCCCCTATTAGTATTAGATATTTTTTCTCTGATGGATAGAATTCGAAACGTTAATATTTGTCAGGGAACCAAAGTTACTAGCATTCAAAATTAGCACCACGTCAGGGACGAGACGCATAGTGGGCCGACCTCCTGCCGGATCGGATGGACGGATGGACCAAAGGAAGGTTGGATGATAGTTGCAAGAGACCGCGTGCAGTGGCAGAAGCCTATATCCAGCAGTGGAGATATACAGGCTGATGATGATGTAGGTACATAGGTACCTACTGTGAAATCTTTAATTTTCTGTTTATTTAAATAATTTGTTTATTTTTATTAAAACGGCTATTGTACTCGATAATTCAAGAGTTGCCGCCAGCTAGATATAGTTATAGCTTATATCCCTGTGTTTAACTTCTACTATAGTTTTCATACATTTTAAGCAAAATTCGGTTAAAAAGCGAGCTTTTGCTTTCAAGTCGAACATAGCAAGCATAGGAATAGTATTATATTAGAATTTCGATGTCTGAGCCCGCAACCTTTTAACTGTGCGCCTAAATCAAAAAATAGTGTGTATTTTCTAACTATTTTATCATACGATATGGTACTGAGAACTTACACAATACATTTTTTTTTTTAGGGTCGCGTGGAATTGATTGAATGAAATACAACTTGATTATTTTCCAACCACAGATAAGTAGTTAATCCCCACTACCAGTTTTACATATATAATATTTACATAATTTCACAATTGCTTGTACTTCCAAGTTATGCTTAGTAATGCTTATAATTCCACCCTCTGAATCCAACTAAAAAAACAGTGCAGTATATCTTGTTTAATAACTCAATGGTGAAATAGGGGGGTTAATGTACCGGGCCTAAGAGGGGTTAACCATTCCACAAAACCACCTCTCAGCTACATACGCGAGAAAGTACTATTGAATAGGAATAATTCAATATTTTTACTCTTTGAGAAAATCGATGGGTTAGGAGTGGCTTACGGAATATGATGGAACAAAATGCACCATATATTAGGCCTGGAATAGGTGGCGGTTTTTAAAGCCTATTATTCCGTTTCTTAGTGCTGGGCGTTGCAAAGACGTAACGTTTTTAAACCGTTTTTTGTTTTGCGATGGATGAACTGTTTTAGTTTTTAATTACATAATATTATACAAATAGTTTCGCACCACTCTTTCGAGCATATCGACGGAAATGTTGGCAATGAATTAGCGGATGTTGTCCTTCATGTGGTCCAGGGTACGGGATATACAGCCGGAAAGATCAAACACACGAGACCGTCGAGTTACTAAGCGCTTCACATGCAGTTTGGCGAGTGTACTTGGAGTTTATTTTTATTTTTTTACAATAAATTAAATATACTATACACACAATAAATTGGTTTTACAAACAATATTAATATCTACAGAACCAGTAATCCAAATGTTAAAAGAAGTAAATGTAACCCATGAGTTGTTTTAAAACTATAATAAGAAAAAAAACCTGTTTGGTACAGTAATATCTACCGTTCCAATCCTTTTAGCACAACTACTAGATATATATATATCATTTTAATTATCTTTTTCTTCTAATTTGCAAGACCTGGTTTCTGTAAGAGACAGGCGACAATGCAAAGAGATCGACACAATGAAAGAGATCATTATAGGATTGAAGAATTCGCCTTAGTGGCTACCTGCGTTAGTTCGGCAATATTTAACTGCAAATAGACCGGGGGGGTATAGTTCACGAATACGTGCGGAGCTACTGGGAATGAGGTAACTGATTAGATTTACTATCTGTCGGCAATCAAACTTATTATGACATATTTTCAGTCGTGGCATCAATCAAAATTATACGCGATTTTAAGGTGGCATATATAAATACAGATACCTAATAATGTTTTCCAGTGTTGAAATTATGCGCAGTAATTTAGACTACTTGAAACGTTAATATCCGCGCCTTAAATTAAATTAAAACAGTGAGAATTTAATTCAATGTGCAAATGATGGCTCTTGAAAAATCGCGGTAAGCTACGAGAAATGGAGATCGCCTACTGGCTAGGGTTGTTACTAGATCTAACCAATTTCAAATTAATTTCAGTTACATCATCTGCCTATATCTCTTCACTGCTACCTCACACGATCTTCTACCACACTGATCCACCAGCGATCTTTTTCAGATCAATTTCAATTTATTTATTCTGCAAGTAGGCATAGGACAATAACCGTATATTATTATATTATTTTATTTTGTATTTTTTCTTATATAGGTGTATTATTTTGACATTTATTTATATTATATAATATTGACATATGTAATGAACCTATATAAGATTATTGTATAATAATAATAAATATTTCCAGACAGGTCACACAGCGCCATCTAGTTTTCGTGGTAAGCTACGAGGCTTGTGTTACGGAAACTAGATGGGGATAAACTACATATTAAACTTTGTATGTAAATAAATTGTTTGTTTTAGCCGTAGTTTTAGAATAATTGTTAATTAGTATTAGGACTCAAATTAATATTTGTCCGCCTCTTAAT
Source organism: Tinea semifulvella (assembly GCA_910589645.1). Taxonomy (NCBI): domain Eukaryota; kingdom Metazoa; phylum Arthropoda; class Insecta; order Lepidoptera; family Tineidae; genus Tinea; species Tinea semifulvella. The sequence goes on from OU342620.1 coordinate 9,402,471, forward strand.
GTAGATTGTTGCAGATAAAAATATATTGTTTATCTTGATTTGTAACCATACAATCACAAATAAATATTTCATTTCATTACCAATGAGCAGCTGTGGACAGCCGTTGTCCAAACTTTATTCGCACAGTTTCTAAAAATTATGTCAGTCATTACATTGTCGTCTTACCCTATGTTTGACTTGCCACTGTAAGCGTTTTTTTTTTCACTTTATTTTGCTCTGACAGGCGTTTGGGTAGCTTTTGATGATTTCTGTAAGTAGTCTCCTAAAGACTCTTATATATATAACTTTGGTTTAATGACGAATGTTTAATAATAGGATGTGGCGTAACTTCCCAAATTAAGTTATTGCACAGGTAGGCGCAGTAATGGCTCGGTTGTAAGAACGCGTTCCTTAAATCTCACAAAGGTCGGATCAAACCCACTCGGCAAGTACCAATGAGAAATACACATTTCTTACGTACATTTGTCATAGATTTACAACATCACCGTTCCCGTGCCTCGGAGAGTACGTTAAGCCGTCGGTCTCGGTTCCACTAATACTAACTTGTGGAATCGTTAATAAATTGTCATTAAACATTGACATAATATCCTCGCCAAGACGCTTGGCCAGCGTGGCGAGTGTAGGCCAAATTCTCCAGCTATATGTTCTGGAAGGCCCATCTCCAGCAGTGGCTACTGACAGGTAAAGATAATCTTAACAGTCACCCACAAGTACATTTATTATTATACCTTTAGTCCTGACTTTGGCCATGACTGCCCGATCCAAGATCATTGGATTAAAATTACGTCGGGCGGGTCAGTATAGGTTAATTCCGTATTTGACTTGAAAGAAAAGCAAAGCAAAACGCGCATTTTTAGTGACTTTTATTTAAAATGTAAGACGCTACTCGTCCGAGACTTTTAAAGCGAAATAATGTAAAAAATAGCGCTTACAGCGACAAGTCGAACATGTAGTAAGTAGTTCGATTTGTTAAAAGTATCAATTCATTAACGCTCCTCGAGGCTCTGTTCCCATCCGTTTCCCATCCCGAAAACGAAATATCACTCCAGTGGGCGTCATTCCAGAGTTATGGGTCCTCTACTCCTATTCCTAGGTTAACTCGCAACGAAGCCAAGCGAGTTGTGAGGCAGTGGTTGGTAAGGATGACGTACGTCACGGTAGTTATTTATTTATATTAATATACTCCTCCTTAGTCGGTACCCCACTGTTGGGGATCGTGACTCCGTCGCAGTCCATCCACTAGCCGTTTCCAGTGGTTGCGGTCCTCGGCGCAGTGGATGGCTTGGTGTACTGGGATGTTTAGGTGGTCAGTCACCTGACTGGACCATCGTTTGGGGCTTCTTCCTCTTGTTCTTTTACCGTCTACTTTTCCCGTTACTAAGAGTTTTTCCAGATTGTCGGCGCCTCTTCTAGCAATGTGGCCAAAATATTGCAGAATTTATTTATTTATTTATTTATTTAAAACTTTATTGCACTATGTACAAGGGGCGGGCTTAATGTCGCTAGGCATTCTCTAGCAGCCAACCTTTGGGACAATGCAGAGAATTTTGATTATGAGGTAGGTGCAAAGGGCTTAAAAAAGAAACTTATTAAAAATATTAAATAATTAAAGAATTCGGGTAAAGCAGACGGCAGAAAGTCTCTGTACCTTAGCAAGTTTGAGCTCATCGAGCACGGAAACGTTAGTGCGACGTGCGGTCCAATGAATATTAAGCAGACGACTCCAGCACCACATCTCAAATGCATCAATTCTTGCCCTATATGAGGCTTTTATAGTCCACGTCTCTGAACCGTACAAGAATATGGAGAATACGAGCGTTCTGACAATGTGGTGATTAATATACTAATTAGACCATATTATTTATTTATTTTATTCTATAGGTACCTATAGGTATTACTTATTATTATTTATTGATACATATATATGTATTTATAGTCGACCCCAATTATGAGCACCTACAACGCCACAACCCGGCCTCCGTGACACTGGCTCGCCTACCGGAGGTCGGGACGTCGCCGTCTACAGCCTCATCATATTGTTTAAACAACATATTGTATAATGTGAAATTGTCAACATAAATAAATATTATTCATTTTCATTTTCTTGATATTATACAATTATACTTAGTTACAAGCCCGTTATGTTAGGCTCTTATTATTTATTTATTTATTATTTATTTACATACATACACTTTACATGGTATTACAGATACTCCAATACACCATGCAAGGAGGAGTCAGACGTTATTAATAATATAAAAATAACACATTTTTTAAACTTATTAGATAATAGTTAATTAATACTAAGTCCAAGAAAAATAATAATAATAATAATAACAAAAGATAATACTTAAAATCTTAATCAATTTCATTTACTCACAAAATTTCCAACATGCTTTACTGAGTTTGGACAGATCGTCAGCAAAGATGTCGAGATGTGGTGTTGACTCGAGCAAATTTCTAAGTGCATGAAGTGCACGAGGCAACGGAGAGTAGCGATGCGCCACCGTGCGGTAGGTAGCTGGGGCTAGCAGTCTGTGAGCACGCGCGCGGAGATATTTGTCAGGTGCATACAATCGCACCAACTGTGACACCAGCTCGGGACTGCGCTTAAATAAATAGGATCTCTATACTGGGTTAATCTAAAGAAAGAGTGTGTTCAGAAAAAAAAAAAAACATAAAAAAAAAATATAGCATAAATAACAATATACCTAAAGATAAAATAATCAAATTTTATAAAAATATAATTTTGGCAACCCTAGAGGTTTCCATAGAGTGAGGTAACGGGGCGTTCTCTCATACTGAAGTACCTTTGGCTCTGAGCCCTGTATTTCTTCAACTATATTGCGTTTCCCCTTAATTTACTATAGCTTCAGAATTCGTTAAGAAAAATCATCTAGCGAGGCTCTATTCTGTTACTTGAAATACTGTTACTTAAAATAAAGTCTGTTACTTACCATCCTAACCAACAGTATTATATACCGCATCTCTAGCAGTTCAATTAGGATTAGACACGCATACTCTCATCAGCTGTTTCTACCGAATAAGTCGCGGACAGCAGCTGGTGAGCGTGCGCCTTTACATAGACTCATGTCAGCATATAATAGTCACCTTAATCAAGTAGACATATTCGCGCTATCTGCAGGTTCCTATAAGAGACACATATCTGATCTTCTTAACACTTTAGATCTGACACACTAAGGGCAATTGTTAAATGCATTGTCAAACATCATTTCTTTTTTCTATATACATATGTTTAATTTTAATTTTACTTACTTTTTGCTTTTTATATATATATATATTTTTTTCTTTTTGATAGCCTAAAAATGTTGATTGCACAAAAAAATGTGGATAATGTCGTTGGATATACTGTTGCTTACCTTAATTAGTTAATATTTAGTTAGTAATCTTTACTGTATATCTCGTTTTTTATCCTAAATAAAATAAAATAAATAAAAATTAAATAGAAACGTAAAATTGTGGTTGTATTTTATATAAAAAGCATCATCACGACCGTTTCCCTTTCGGGGTGGTAGGAATCCACGCTTATAAATAAGCGAATTCACATTTAGCCAACTTTACTATAGACCTCATGACAAGTGGCAAGCTCGTCGATGGCTACAGCGTAATAACAGGTGAATGGAATCTGTTAAGCTGCTGGTCTTCTGCTAACAGCATACTTATTGGACCACTTTGCTGCTTAGTCTTCCACTAGCAGGAGTAGAATCATTCAAAATAATTTAATTAATGACGTTTCATAAATGCCTGTAATAGGTTTATGTGAATAAATATATTTTGACTTTGACTTATGTATTTATTTACATTAATAAATATTTTTGTATCCCGACCAGAAATCGATCCCGGTACCTCCGAATCTAAATCCGCGGACTTTACCGCTAGACCACGGAGGCAGCAATTTATATACCGTCAAGTATTATTGTTAGAAAAACACAATTTAAAACAAAAATTTGGCTTTAAAATATTTTGTTTTTACAAAAAACGCAAACATTTTTAAACTTATATTTATTATAAAATCATTTTTTTTATCCTTTACAGCCTTAATGTCGTCATTCCCCGAGGTCTTATCCTTAGTGTATAGTTGCCGGAGACGTATACAAATACGGAATTTCGGACGCATTGGTGCTAAAATTCAGGTTTAGGACCAACTTAAAAACCGCTATCCTATAATTATACTAAGACATGTTTGACATGGAAAATCGTTACCAATCTTTGGACTTGCATATAGCAAAGGAAATCGTTTACAAAGTTTCGTCTTTCTTCTCTTTGAACTTTAATTTTGTTAACTATTTTATAATTAATTATTATTAACAAAGCCCCAATATCCTCGCCAAGCCGTCTGGCCAGTTTGGCGAGTGTAGGCCAAATTCTCCAGATATATGTTCTGGAAGGTCCATCTCCAGCAGTGGAGGTCTAGGACGCTGTGTTCTAGGGGCTGTAATGAACAAAGCCCCATAAAGTATTAAATATAATAATTAATAACTGCCTTCGTGGTATAGCGGCTAAGTCCGTGGATTTAGACTCGGAGGTACCGGGTTCGATTCCTGGTCGGAACACAAATATTTAATAATATAAATAAATACATTTAATTAATATTTTTTTTTTGAGATATTTCTCGAGTTTGGTACGATGGAGACATCGACGAGTTGGCTAAATGTAAATCCGCTAATTTATAAGCGTGGTTTCTGATCACCCTGAAAGGGAAACAGTCGTGATGATACTTTTAGTACAAACGAGTGGTCGTGAGGAACGGAGGAATTTATCATGAAAAGAAGACAGGCGAAATTGTTTTTGAGGTATTTTGGTGTCATTACGAATAAAATAATGAATTAAGACATGTATAAAAATAAAAATAAAACATTTTTTATTATAAATAGTTTTAATGATAATTATTATTATTATATTTTACAGTATGTTTATGTCAATATATGTTTATTTACTTTTTATATATATAAACTACTATACCACAATAAAACAAATTGTGTAAATAAACCCCTGATAGTGGTCTATGCCAGTCGGTGTTTGCAATTTCATTTCCTGAGAGGAGGCGCCGCGACGTACGAGTACCTCCGGACACCTCGCTTTTCTTGTAGAAAAGTTTTATATTTTTCATGATGTAATCTCCTGCACCCGCCAAATAGGTACCTACAATAGGCATTATAAAAATTGTATTTACGTATAACATATACAATTATTTTAATAATAATAATAAGCTTCTATTGGTGATCAGACAAGCTCCTTCTATCTCCATCTTAAAAAACTTGGTCTACAATAATTTCCTTAAATTGCAAAATGACCCAATTAAAGCTTTATAGTAATATCATGACTGTTTCCCTTTCGGAGTGGTAAGAAACCACGCTTACAAAGAAGCCGATTCACGTTTAGCCAACGTTACTATAGGCCAATCATGACAAGTGGCAAGCTCGTCAATGTCTCCAGCGTATCAAACTCGATCAAATTGTAAATATATCGAATCGCCCGCTTTTGTAAAATGAATCTCTCAGTCTCAATATCAGCAGCATTTCCCTACAGTAAAACTTCATAATACATTATGGAAATAGCTAAAATAATCTAACCCAGAAGACAAATATAAGTAGTATTCAATGTCAAAGTCAAAATAGATTTATTGACATAAACCTATTACAAGCATTTGTGACAGGTATTTATTTAAATTATTTTGAATGATTTTACTCCTGCTAGATGAAGACTGTAGGGGAAAATACCTACTGGCTGACGGAGACAGGTTAGGGAAAGGAAAAGAAAGGTTACTCACGTGAATCCGACTGTCACCTATCTTCCTCCTGGAAGCATCCAGATCGAATCCAGCAGATACGTGGTCTGTATTGTTTTACACAGGGTTTGATTGTCTGTATTAGCACAGCACTTTCACGAAAGTTTATATAGTTTTGGGTTTGAGCCGGCTAGCTAGCGTGCACTCGGAAACCAGCGGTCGTGGACGCCCTGTTAATGATCACCGACGGAAGACGTTGACACGGCGCAGTACTGATATCTGATAGAAGTACGATGAACTGCTTCTTTTTTATTGAGAGATCATGACCATACGCGAGGTATGATCGATGACGATTAACTGCCTCTAGAGGGTTTAAACTTCAGCTTTCGTTTCGAAGTAGGCCACTAGATGGCGACACATTAGGAAATCAAATGCAAAAAATATATATAGGGAATAAGGATTTTATCAGCCAGTAGATAATTGCCTATCGAAAAATATTATAAATTAAAACTAAACCTAGGTACCGAACAAAGACTAAGCAGCAAAATGGTACACAGAGTAAGCTGTTAGAAAAATAACAGCAAGTTTTATTCGTAGAGTGATTTGTTTGCCAGTTTTAGGAACGGTTGGACCTCTCCTTGACTATATAACTTTCCAACTGAAGTAAACCAATACACAGTAGATAAGATACTTTCATTATGTGGATGATGTTGGGTTCGACGCACGTACCGAATTTATAGGGGCTCCTAATAAAAGTGAACACATTTTCTGCATTCTGGTAAGCACATTGTCAGATCTATAAAGCGTGTTTACACTTTGTCTAGCATATCATCACACTAAGACTGTAATCCTTGGCGGAGTCAGAAATTACGCTTATTCTTTTTAAAACCTTACTATCATCATTATCATTGCCCCCCTAGACCTTCCAGATATTTCTAGAGAATTTAACCTAAACTTACCACGCCGCGCTGGCCAGAAGGATTGGCTAGGGTCTTATGTCAATTTGTTATGACTATTCTTTAACGATTCCGCCAGTCAGTATTAGTGGAACCAGGACCGACGATGCCTGTAAGAAAAGTGTATTTCTTATTGGTACATGCTGGGGTTAAACCGCGTTCTTTTTCGATCTTAAGGAAAACGTTCCTAACAAACCACAACTGCAGATATTATTTTTAGAAATTATCCAAGTATAAGCAAAGTATAAAAAGGTTTTATAGATGTGAGCCGCTGTAACCCCTGGTTTGGGTAGATTGAGTCGTAATCGCGGACGGCAAGGTGTACCCATCAGCTGTATCGGATGGATTTTTATAGGCAACAGTAAATATATTCGGTAAATAAATAAAATAGTGGACCGGATTACATATAGAATACCCAACCATACAACCAAATAATGGATGATTTCATTAACGCCGTCTTAGAAGCTCATTCCATACTTGTAAATGTATTGACGGCAGACCTGCTTAGGCTGGTTGGTAGTCGGGAATAGGATCTGAAATTTTTGACAAAAAGGTTCGATTCCATAACCGGCAATACACTTTTAAAGAGACCTGTCACTTTCCTGCAGAACTCTGGAGGAATCCCCGCAGTCTGGAGGAACTTTAAAGCCAAATTCATTCTGAGACTATTGTCCTCGCTTTGATTCTCTTGCATGTCTTTGCATTTAATGGAAGCGACAATACACCCTCTATAATATAATACCTACTTGAATATCTATTCTTTTGAAAGTCCTGACATCCTCGCCTACCCATTGTCAGCCCCCAGCATTTCCTAAGGGAAGCAAGAAAAACTTAAAACAATTACTTAAACTGTGGAGCGGATAAATGCATGGCCGCGCTGAATGGAATACCTCGGCTTTGTTTTAGTTTATTCGCGACAGGAAATCTCGTAGACATATACGTTAATGGAATTATAAATTGTCTGAACAATATACCTTTTTTTTTAAATCATATTTTATTAGGGGTTTTTAATCCAAATTGAGCATCAGAGCCCCATCAAAACTTAACCTAAATCAATAAACTTAACCTATATCAATAAACAATTATCAGTTCCCAAATCTGTCTATTCTTATTATGAATATTTAAGGTATATTTTATTTAGTTTAGTTTATTTATAAAAAAGTAAAGTATCATCACGACTGTTTCCCTTTCAGGGTGGTCAGAAACCACGCTAATTAAGCGGATTCACATTAAGCCAACTTTACTATAGGCTAATCATGACAAGTGGCAAGCTCGTCGATGTCTCCAACGTACCAAATTCGAGAAATACTCGTATCAGAAATAAATTAAATATTAATTAAATGTATATATTTGCATCAATAAATATTTTTGTGTCTCGACCAGAAATCGAACCTGGTACCCCCGAGTCTAAATAATGCCCGAAGACATTAAATGACAGTCAAACTTTAGGGACAAATTTAAACAAATATAAAGATCAGAAAAGATCAATAAGTGCAATCATAAAGATAATAATTGGAAGTTAACAGCTAATTAATATTTACATTATTATAATATTAATATAATACACATACATACATACATATCTTCACGCCAGATCCCTTACGGGGTAGGCAGAGACAATTGAGCGCCACTTGACACGATCACGACATACCTCTTTCGCTTCATCGACATTCATCAACCTCTTCATACATGCCCTTTTGTTACGAAGGCTTTTTAATTCTCCTTCAGCTAGTGTTTTATTTATTTGATCGTGATACGTGTGTCTTGGTCTGCCAGGGCCTCTTTTACCCACAACTTTCGCATTATATACCTGGTTCGTCAATCTTTCTTCGCTCATCCTTTCAACATGCCCGAACCATCGTAGCATGCTTTTCCTTATTTTTGTCCCTATGCTTTCCTTCATACCAACCCTTTTCCGTATTTCGACGTTACGTATGCGGTCCGCCAAAGTGACGCCACATATCCGCCGCAACGACCGCATTTCTACTGCATTAACCCTACTCTCATGCGTATTCTGACATATCCACGTTTCGCTTCCATACATCAGTGTTGGTACCAACATGGCATTGTGTATGGCGAGCCGAGCTTTGTCACTGACATTTCGACTGCCGATCAGTGACCCCAGGGCACCGTTAACACTATTTCCCGCGTTCACTCTTCTTTCAACGTCCCTATCGTACTTCCCATCCGCAGTGAAAACACTGCCCAGATATATAATTTCATTTACTTGTTCTAGAGTTTCATCATCAATCTTTATCGTCACGGTTGTCATCCTTCTTCTTTCAAACATATATATTAATATAATAAATATACATTATCATATATATATATATCAACGGCTTTTCTACTCTATTATATCTTCCAGTTGTCGAACGGAGGGACTCCTCGGTACGTCATGGCGCTCGAGGAATACGTATACTACAAAATTCATTTTATATTTCAATTTTCATTGTACAATACAAGTGAAATATATAATTGTATAATACTAGGGTAGCTATTGCAGCTGGATACTAAGACACAATACATTTATATTGTACCTGTATATTACATACCTGGATAGTGGCTACGGTATGGGGAAGCATATTTCGTTGCCTGTGCGTGTGGTTCTGTTGCGGAGTAGAGAAGAAGGGATAAGGTTATGGAACTCTTCATAACACACACTATAGCTTGTAGAACACTCTGTCATGTCGTTACAATATGTTAAGCAACGCATCGTGTGGCATCGCCCTCGCTTTAGGGCCACCGCATGGCAAAAATCTCGAACGGTCGGTCCGTACAAGAGGGTCTATGATAGAACTACAAAAGATTGCTCGACTCGATGTCGCGCAGTTGGCATTTGTTTCTAGTTTATTGAAGTTGAGTACTTTTCGTTGCCAGTAATGTTTGCGTGCTATTAATAAATACATACGTACAATAATAACTAGAAACAGTGACCGGCTCAATTTTTTTCCAACAATAGGATTTCCGACTGTTAAATTCGCTATGTTTCGCATTATTTATGATTTGTTTTATGTGTCTGTCAATCATAAATTAATTTCAATGGTGTAGTTTAGCGGATCTGAAAGTTTTAGGGAAGTCTTGTTCTCCTGGGAAATAAAAATTGGCATTTGACATTATTGCAAATGGCACATACTTACTATACGCTGACTGATGGGGTAGTAATTTGCCCAGTCTGCGAGGCCGGGGAAGTATCCACCGTTCATGCCGATAGACCTAGTAAAGTGTATACACGCGTTTCGGGATCAGGCTTGAATTGCTGTTAGCATTAAAGGGCCATTAAAGGGCCGTATCAACCAATGATCTATGATTTATTTATGACTAAGTATTTAGATATATATATAGTTTTTCTATTTATTTATTTAGTACACACAGCAGTACATATATTATCACACACATAACATAGTATAATTATAACTTATATAATATATGTACCAATTAGGTGTCACAGCATTCACCAATATAAAAAGAAGAAGACATTAAAAACTTATTACTGTTAAAACAAAAAAAAATCTTCCAAAATAAAATTATACATTTTTATCTTTTTTAATAGAACTAATAAGGAAACATAAGTATTCACCAAAGCCATAGCAACTCTTTTTAATTGTGTTTTTTTTTATTATTTTACTTTTATATTTTTTTATAATAAATTTTATTTCTGCTAGTAATCACTACATATTATAAAACAAAGTCCTTTGCCGCGTCTGTCTGTCTGTTCGTGATAAATTCAAAAACTACTGCACCCATTTTCATGCTGTTTTCACCAATGAATAGAGTGATTCTTGAGGAAGGTTTTAGTATATAATTTGTTAAGTTTTTGTAACGATATTTGTTGGAGGTGTCGGAAAAAATAAGCTGTCTGGAAGTTTTGAACGAAAACGCTGCCTTTGAGATATAACAAAATAATGTATGATAGAATTGTGTACTTATATAGATATACAGAAAAGTCCGCGATGGCATATGTCTATCTCTTAAGTCTAAATCTTATCTCTTACAATATCCATTTTGAAAAAAATGAAAATTGGCAATTATAAAGCGGTAATTGGAAAGCTATTTACACAAATACAGTATTAATCCTTATCATTTTAATTACCCTAGTTGACTTTAATATTTCATGAAGATATTTTTTTTTCCTTTACACCATGCAAATTAAATAAATACCTTAGGAGATATAGAAAAATCAAAATAATGCGCAACGAAATTAATTTCGGGCAAAGCCGGGTAAAACAGCTAGGTTATTATAAAGTTTAATACCATTGCATAGAAATAATAAAGAACAAATAAATGAAGAAAAGATTTACTATTATCAGATGCAGGTCTACGGGGTCGAGTTTATTTGATCAACAAATCGGAATTGGTTTTAAAGTTGGGCGAGTTTCTGTAGTAGATACTGCAGTCCAATCCAATCGCAAGAAATCCCAAGCTTCCAGGTGAAACCAATTCTGACAAGCATTCTGTACCGTTTGCAATTTACTTTCAATTCTATTGGTATCTTTCGATCCGTACTTTAAGTTAAAAACTTTGTTGTAATTTAATTTGTAAGAAAAAGTAGTTAAGTATTCCTGTAGATTGAAACGCAGAGATTCGATTTCTGGCCGATAACACAATTATTATAAATAAAAAATTTGCTCCAAATCGCTGCCAATGGGCAAAGTGCCAAGTATACTGGCAGCATTGCCAAGTTGAATGGCAATGTTGATCCTTTGGCCCAAATATTGCCCAGCCCTTTTGTTTCCCGAGGTGTTGACGAGCTGTTTTGACAACGCCTTGAAAATTTCATGTGCACTTGGTCCCCACGGCCCGAGAGTTTCAACTCCAAAGGTTTGATGACTTTATATTAATGATTCCATAAGTAGGTATTAGTGGAACCGGGACTGTCGGCTTAACGTCCTATCCGAGGCACGGGAATGGTGGTGTTGTAAGAAAAGTGTATTTCTCATTGGTACATACATTGCAGCTTTTTGCCTTTTCACACGTCGCTTAATGTAGTCCAGGTTATAGCAATGGAGAAACACACTAGGTGGGAGAGCATTCCACATCCTCAGCGTGCGACAGATTAGATTCACCAAATTTATTTGTATGAGTACGTGTAGAGATAGCGTCTACGGTGCGGTCCATATTTATTGCGTGTGGTTTGGTTGCGAAATAGAGAATAAGGGATAAGATTGTGGGGCCCTTCAGAACAATTCACATCTCGGCGAAGTTGCAGCGATTCGAGAATTTTAGACACTGTAGTGTTATCTACTTTTTTTTTATACTAGCACGACATGTGACCTTGGGCTCACCTGATGGTAAGTGGCGCGCAAGGTCCATGAATGTTAGCAACTGAAGTGAGATACTCGTAACTGCCATCAGTCCCTAACACTATGCCGGCTTGACTAGATGCTTTTTCACACTTCGCTTGAAGGACTCCAAGTTATAGGAAAGTGGAAACACAGAGGCTGGAAGAGCATTCCACATCTTTATCGTACGACAGATGTATAAGTCCCCAAATTTATATGTACGCGAAGGGATGGTGACTACGCTATGTGGGTGCATATTCTGACCTGTGCGTGTGGTTCGGTTGCGGAATGGAGAGGGAGGGATTAGGTTATAGTTCTTCGGAGCACTCACCATAGTATAGCCGGAAGAACACGCTCAGAGAAGCCACATCTCGGCGAAGCTGCAGGGATTCGAGATTTCCAGATGTAGTGGCATCGTCCACAATTCGAACAGCTCGCCTCTGCAGGACATTGAGAGCATCTGTGAGGTACTTGGCGGAACCATCCCAATCTAGATCTAGCACTATGTGTTCTAAGGCTGTGATAATGATGGCAAGACACGATGTTATAGGTTATGATGACTGTACTTACTAACGCGGCGAACGAGTGCCTTCACTCTCAGACTTAGCTGTTAAGGCACGCAGGGCCAACAGTGAAAGAGACGGTTTATAGGGTTTTAGTCCTTAGGCGCCTTGAGGTCTACTTAGGAGGCCTCACGGTGATTCGGGCATTCGACCTCCCGCGGTGGCCCTTAAGGCTGGGGTCGTATCGTCAGGCGATTTTGCGATCTGTCTCTAAAAAAACTGTACTTACTAAAATTAAGTCAAAAATGAATACCTACATATTTTAAAAACATCCGTCCCTTTTATAAACACTGGAAATAAAAAGGTCTGCTGTTTTCCACAGCCCACGACCACGTGACAAAGCGTTTAATAATGAGTCTCCTATAAACGAGACTACTACGGTCCATTTCAATAACATTTTCAATAAATGTAAATATAGCATATTGTATAAGCCGGGTTTTAGTTGTCATAGAAAAAAAATACAGACTATAGTTTTAAAGGGAGTAGGAAAATAATTGAAAAAAGAACTAATTTGATAATTGTTGTGTAATTCTGCATGTTTTATTTTGAAGATCTGCTGAGTTTTCCTTGTTGTTTTCTTTTCACAGTCAGTAAACGATAACAGGTCATTGGAATCTGCTGGTCTTCTGCTAACAGCTTACTCTTTGGACCACTTTTCTGCTTAGTCTTCCACTAACTGGAGTAGAATCATTCAAAATAATACAATTAATGACGTGTCACAAAAGCCTGTAATACGAGTGTAATATACAAATTTTCCTACGTACATTTGTAGATTTACAACATCACCGTTCCCGTGCTTAGGAGAGCACGTTAAACCTTCGGTCGGTCCCGGTTCCACTAATACCACTTGTGGAGGTAATAATACTTTTGAACTCATTAATAAATTGTCATTAAAAAATTCCATTAGATCCTCGCCAACCCGTCTGGCCAGCGTGGCGAGTGTAGGCCAAATTCTCCCGATATATGTTCTGGAAGGCCCATCTCCAACAGTGGAGGTCTAGGACGCTGTATTCTAGGGGCTGTAATAAATGGAAAAAAAAAAACAAAGTCAACTATAATATATATTTTTAATAATTTCTTAATGTTTACAAACTTTGTAAGTGTTATTAAAACGGTGTATATTATAAACGGGCATTATAATATTTTATTTGCTCAAAGCTTCTTTGTCTTGTATATTTTAGAACTTGGGAAATTATAGCTAGGGAGCTCATAGAAGTAAAATGTATGTCAATCGTTCGTGTCAGCCACCTGACTGTTAAAAAATGGAAACTCCATTCCAATTCTATTACTATGCATAATTAGCAGAATACCAAAACTGTAAAAAAAACCGACGCAACTCAGTTTAGAGACATTAAATAAAATATAAATATAAATATTTCCAGACAGGTCACACAGCGCCATCTAATTTCCGTGGTAAGTTACGAGACTTGTGTTACAGAAACTAGATGGTTGATAAACTACATATTATACATTTTTTTTTGTAAATATATACATATTATACATATAAACACCCAGACCGAGAAAAATTATACAATGTACAACTTGCCCCTGGTGGGAATCGAACCCACGACCTTCTGAGATCACGGCAACGTTTGTTACCACTAGACCACGGAGGCGGTCAAACATTAATTTTAAACCTTGTTTTAATGTACGTTTTTTATCTTTATTTTCAAACACAAATTGTATTTTGTATTTAGTCTGAGGGATGCAATCTGGTGACCTGAGATACAGATATCCTTCGGATATCCACTTTAGGCACCAGCTCTCATGCCCAGATTTTTATATTTAATTTTTTGTAAACTAATTTATGTCATTAGAGAGAAATAAACGTTTTTTTTATTATTATTATTATTAGCGTTAGTAGAATTGGGGCCCTGGAGAAAAGAGCATTTTGCTCTTTTAACAGTATCAATAATTGTTATTGTTAATATTAACTCAATTGATGATTGCAACTACCATCTACTCTATACCGTCTAAATGTCCTAAAGGTTTGGCTGTCAGAGAATGTCTAACGGCATTAAGTCCGCCTTTGTAGATAGTGCAATTAAGTTTTTAAATAAATAAATTAAAACATTGTAAAAATATTTCAACTTCTGGGCCTCAAGCGTCCTTAGTTTACACGTCCAACGACGAGCGTATGACATATCCGAATTGCTATGAGCTCCCTAACTATAAGGATAATGGTGAATAAATGATAACATTTGGCATACCAACGACCGAGAATAATTGTGTTGTTTTCTTTAACCGCTGTTTTAAGAACCGTTTAAATTATTGACTTTATGACTAAGCACCAAAATGAAGTCTATGGAATGATTAATGTTAAAAATGGTGTCGATTGTTTCAGTTTTATTTTGAACGTCAGTCGTCAGCTGGTACAATCGAAGCTATTTTAAATAATCCAGTATTCTAAGACGTTTCCCCAACGACTCTTCCACTTGGTGTTGTTATCTCTTCTCCCGGTGGATGATGAATGAGGTGATAGGAAAGGCAAAAGGTCTAGCCCATACAGCCAAGTCTGAAGTAATATAACTTTATTTTTTATGAGTTAATGAGATTATCATCAAATTCCAGATGTTGCAGAATTTGATGCTTTTCTTGGAGTCACTCGCGGCATTATAGCCCAAACACGTCGGGTATAATATGGGAGTTCACAGCGCGGGAAGACCGCAAAAAATAAACTGCGACTTGTGCCCCATATTTAAAGTCCAATTAGTCGTTTTCCATAATTATTTACATTGTAGCACATTATTAAACAAAACAACACTACTTTTGACTAACAATATCCACAGTAAATTAATTTACAAAACAAAAACTTGCACTTGACATGTCCGCGCAAAATGGCGCGAAGAACTCCACGCCTCTTCCGCTCAATTATTCAATCCAGCTGTCAAACGGAGGACTCGTCGGCACGTCACGACGTTCGAGGAATATAACTGTCTAATATAACAAAATGTTGCCAGAAAAAAAATTGGTAACATTTATGCCTTTCGAGGTATGGAGTTTACAGCTAACTTTATTCACTTTATTTCGCTTTGAAAGTTCGACTTGGCGTTTGTCTATGGCTTTCATACAAAATTCGGTAAAAAAAAAGCAGGGAGTTTTTCGCGCCATTTTGCGCTGTAAGTAAAAAACGGGTGTAAGTATATATTTCATTTACCGCCATCTTGCGACTCCAATAGCTTTAGCACCACACCAAAGATATGGTGATAAGATGATGAAAGATAGTAACTAAGTATAGTTGCGATCGGATAGAATGAACATTTATTTTACGTGTAGTGTCTAATCCGTGCGAACTGTTCTAGAAAGTTGGATAAAGAAAAAAATAAAACTAGTATGTATATAACAGCATTTATTATACTTATTTTTTTATTTATTATACTTATGTGACAAATATTTTCAATTATACAGACAAATCAGCTTAAAGACGTTTTCCGTTTGTAGTAGTGTACGTTCAGCAGATGAATAAACAAATACTTTTTACGTAGTATTAATTTATGTATTATTTAGGTACTTATTATTGTACATTTTATTAAGTACATAGTATTAGGAACAAATGTGAGAAAAAGTTTTTTAGAATGATTTTATTGATTATATTTTTGTACAATTTATGAGAGACTCTATTATTTATTAATGAATTTTGAAAACAATAAATAAATTACATAAACGTATTTTTTTATTCTAAATTTCTTTAACTTTTTTTTTCTTTGACATTTTTTTATTTTATCTTGATCCTCGCTTTCATCCTGTTTATTTCTAATTTGTTCAAATTTTTATCCCACTACTACAAACTGGTTTATTCCGGTTTTAGTGACTGTCTGTAATACACTACTACAAACTAGTTAACTCCGGTTTTGGACTGTCTGTATTGCACAACCACAAACTGGTTCACTCCGGTTTTAATGACTGTATCTATTCCACTACCACAAACTGGTTCACTCCGGTTTTAGTGACTGTATGTATTCCACTACCACAAACTGGTTCACTCCGGTTTTAGTGACTGTCTGTATTCCACAACCACAAACTGGTTCAGTCCAGTTTTAGTGACTGTATGTATTCCACTACCACAAACTGGTTCACTCCGGTTTTAATGACTGTATGTATTCCACTACCACAAACTGGTTTACACCGGTTTTAGTGGCTGTATCTATTCCACTACTACAAACTGGTTCACTCCGGTTTTAGTGACTGTGTAATACACTACTACAAACTAGTTAACTCCGGTTTTGGACTGTCTGTATTCCACAACCACAAACTGGTTCACTCCGGTTTTAGTGACTGTATCTATTCCACTACCACAAACTGGTTCACTCCGGTTTTAATGACTGTATATATTCCACTACCACAAACTGGTTCACTCCGGTTTCAGTGACTGTATCTATTCCACTACCACAAACTGGTTCACTCCGGTTTTAATGACTGTATGTATTCCACTACCACAAACTGGTTTACTCCGGTTTTAGTGACTGTATTAAACTACTACAAACGCAAAAACGTTTCTAAGCAGTTTTATCTGTAATGACTTATACTAACTTTATAATATTATTTTGAGGCCAAACTGGATGCGGACAACTAAGAGAGACGACACATCACCCCACGTGTACGCCACGCAAGCAGTGTGACGTCTTTCATAAAGTTTCGTACATTACAACTCAGTAACAAGCCCAGCAGCGGTAGTACAATAAGCGCAAACGTAATAATGGTGTATTCCTTTATGTAATAAAATTCTAGCGCGAGTTTAGACGATAATAACGAAACTTTAAACGAATATGAACTCTAAGCCTGGATTGACCGGAATACAAGTCTCTGCAACGATTAAAGTTAAATATGACGTCGTATGTACCAGATTTATTTTGAAGGTCGACCGTCAGCTGGTTCAATCGAAGCCATTTTTAACTTTAATGTACCTAAAAATGTAATTACAGAGTCTTCGTTTTGGTGCATGCAACCCGGCGTAATAGCGGTATATATCTGTGGTGTCAAGGAAAAAGGAAAAATTAGATTTTTGCACCTATTGGTTCAAAACATTCATATGCGTCAATGCAATAAGGAGATTAGTCTATACACTGTATAGTTTATTTGACACCCCTACGTACATAAAGTGTACGTAACATGAAAATGTATAAATAAGTAAAAACAGTTCAATCGAGTTATTTCAGTATCACGCTTTTACCGCCAATAATTCAGTTCTGCATAGTGAGATGAGTGGACTCGTACCTAAAGTTTTATTGATCATTTACTAATTACAATTTTCTATTTATAAAAATGAGTTGTTTTCTTAATTTGCTTCTAGTGAAAAGTTCAAGTTTTGTACTTATCCCCTTTTGCCTTGACACCACAGATATATTTACATAATTATTTATAAGTTTATAGGTGTGATTTGTGGCTGACTGTAGGCCATGTATGCGCTCCGCGCCCCCGCGCGCCCTCTCCTCGCCTCCTGCCTGCAGTCGTTCGTTTATTGCCTATTGAGTTTTAGTTTCAAAATTTAAAATAATCTTCGGAAGAAATGAGTGTTAATCCTAAGAAAGAGATAGACTTAAATTAGTGGTACCTGTAAGCGGACGGGTGGTCGCGCGGGGGGAGAGTGGTTCGCGCCCGCGCATCTTTTTTATGTACCTACTATAAATATTTATTATTAAGCTTCGAGAGTAATTGTCTTTGCCAACAAACTGTGGTTTGGCGGGCTATTTAATAAGTTGGAAAATAAATAAATTATTGTTTTTTTTTTTTAACATTGATGTTTGCTCTAATAGAAATAGAATTCCGCTGCTGGTCTTTAAGGTGAACTGAGAGTAAAATATCATTTTGTAATGAGATACGAAGAGATGCTATTGGTGGTTAATTTTCTCACACATCGCTCATTTATTACACACATCCTTGGTGGATAAACAGCTGTAAGGTTTTCACACAGTCGTCGGCCAGTTTAGGTATATGTAAAGTGTTATGTTTGGCGAACACAAAACTACAAATATTATTGGTAGGGTATGGAATGATATCTTGGTCTAAGGTCGCTATCCCACCATGTCAGGACAACAGATTATCGTGTCGTTTAAGCTGCAAGTAGATATAATTATGTTTAGTCCACGATTATGACTATTATTAAACTGTCTGTTTACGCCATTATTAAATGGTTATTATACATATATAAATCTCATACACACCCTCTCACACACACTCACACATATATCACGAACACATAGAGAAGACATACATTATTTATTGTTGTAACATTATAACACGGAAGAGCACCGATATCCCGCACTACAGGGCAACCTCGTGTAGGTACCACAAACACATCACCCTATGTTGTTCACCTATTGTACATCTGTATACTTTTTGTGACAATAAATGTATTTATTATTATTATTAAACATATATTTGTAATAGAATTGGTTCATTATTTTTTTCATTACAGCCTCTAGATTGGAGATGGGCCTTCCAGAACATATATCTGGAGAATTTGGCCTACACTCGCCACGCTGGCCAGACGGGTTAGCGAGGAATTATTATTTATTTATATTTGGGCAACTTACAGCTATGATACTCGTATATATAGTATCATGTTGCTCCTGCCTCTCATTCATTAAATAATAAATAAATAAATAAATATTTCCAGACAGGTCACACAGCGCCATCTAGTTTTCGTGGTAAGCTACAAGGCTTGTGTTACGGAAACTAGTTGGTTGATAAACTACATATTATACTTTTTTTTTTGTAAATATATACATATTATACATATAAACACCCAGACCGAGACAAATTATACAATGTACAACTTGCCCCCGGTGGGAATCGAACCCACGACCTCCCGAGTTCACGGCAACGTTTGTTACCACTAGACCACGGAGGCGGTATTGTATTCATTCATTTTGTCTTAGGTAAATAATCATTAACCTATTGGTTTTCACTTGTTTATTATTTTTCTTTTACGTTTGCTAGTCACAGTTCAATTGCACTATTAATTTAAATCTAATTACTATATTTGACTCTTATTTCTGTTTTAATTGTGTGTCTAAATAATACAAAATCTCTTTGGCTTGTGTTCCACTATTGCTACTTTGTTTATATGTTTAATATAATAAGCTGTGATTTTTTAAAAAATTGTATTTATTTTATATTATACATTTGTGTATGTTTAAATTACAATAAAGCCAATTAGCATTGTCTACATTTGGGATAAAAAGCTCTAAGTTCGACTTTGTCGATATAAACGCTTTTATTTTGTATATTTGAAAGTCGTTCTATTTGCGTTTTGATTCGTCCTCCTTAGTCGGTACCCCACTATACAATTATAACGTAATTTTAGCTATGAAACGGTGGACTTTTCTTCACTCACCCATCTGATTCTCTGTTTCCAAAATCATACTTCTGTCTCCATATTGCTTGTATATATAATAAATATTTATTTATTTATTTAGACATATATTATTTCACGTCGTACATAGTCCCGGCACGGTAGGAACGTGCCCAAAGATTAAGAAACAGTAACATGCGTTATTCACAAAAAAATATTATTTTATTCAAAAATAACAGCCTCGTCTAGCGGTTAAGATGTGGATTAAGACGCAGAGGTATTGGGGTCTACTCCTGGTCGGGGCACAATAATTTTATATACTTGTGATTTTTGCCACTTGTCATGGTGGGCCACGTGAATTAGCCTCTTGAAAAGTGTGATTTCTGGCCATCTCGGAAGGGAAACAGTCGTGAAGATATTTTACTTAAATTTTTCAGTAAATTGAAAAAAAAAACCACAAATAATTAGATTTAAATTGCCATGCTACTGTCTCTTAACATATAATTTTTATGTTCAAGGATATGTCACACTTTTCCACAACCCTACCTGTTTATTTCAATCGAAATGAATCTTAAATGGATCCGTAAATTGGGCTGTTAATATATAAAAAGCTGCCGGAGCAGGAACTAGGGATAAGTACCATAGTTCTTTATACCCCGTGAGAGATATGATGCCGTAAGCATGCATCGACCAATGGCCGAGCAGGATTATGACGTTACGGGGCACGGTAAACGTTACAGTCACCAGCGACGTCGCTGATTGGTTGGTTTCGCGGGAGAAATACAACGCTGATGTCATCATTGATAGAATTATTACGATGTATGGGAATGACCAATCTGTAAAAGAGAAAAAAACCATTAATAATAATATTAAAATATATAGCCGCCGACCGAGGCTGTGGTGCAACTGGTACCCTCCGATGGGTCACAGAACTGGCTTTAAGACTGGGTATGCATACTTGGAAAAAACATAGAGATACAAAAAAAAAAGCAACATTACAAAGGACTTTACTGGTTGCTCGACAGAAACCACTCAACTCATTGCGCTTAAAGTTTTATACTGATTACAAATTCCTAAAAAAAAAGAAATATTATACAGCTTCAGTAAGAAGAGCGCAGTGGTGTTGTAAAAACGCTTTTCTTACCATCCTTACCACCTTCTTAAACCCCGGCATGTACTAATGAGTACACTTTTCTTATATGCATTTATTATATTATGTAGATTTACAACACCACCATTGCCATATCTCGGAGAGCACAATAAGCCGTCTGTCCTGCGGCCGTATTATGTTACTTAGTCGCAAAACTATATATATATCACGCTAATAAAACTATAAAACGCTAACTCAGTCATTTATGCAATTAAGAGATCCTTCCAGCAAGTCAACCCCAACACTTTTATAAAATTATATAAAACATACATAAGACCATTGTTGGAATATGGTTTTCAAGTATGGAATCCATACTTCATAAAAGACATAGAAATTCTTGAAGGCGTACAAAGGCGAGCAACTAAACTTCCACACTGCTTGAGGAAGAAGTCCTATGACCAGAGACTTAGATACCTAAAGCTGACAAGTCTCAGAGATCGCAGAATGAGGGGAGATATAATTGAGACATTTAAAATTCTAACAGGAAGGTATAACTGCCCCCACCTAGCCAAAATGTTCAAGTTGAACACAATGATATTTCCCCGTCATGATCACGGAATGAAATTGATGAGAAAATCCAGCAATACAAATGTGAAATATCACTTTATGAATAACAGAGTTGTAAATATGTGGAACAAAATACCAGAAGACATATTGAAATCCCCAACTGTAATTACTTTTAAAAACAAACTGGACAAGTGGCTAGTGACAATTGACATAGACTATGGTGATAACTGACTATTTTATGAACTTTACACTAGTGCTTGATATAGGCATATCAGCAATGCGCTGCTCGCCTATTAATCAATAATAATAATAATAATAAAGTTGATATTTGAACGGCCGCTGTCAAGATCGGGCACTTATAAGAGTTGAGAATTGAATAATATTTTGTAATTATGATGCTATCCCTGACGTAAATAACGAAACTCACTAATAACGTTTGCGGCTAAGTAATAGAATAGGGCCGCTGGTTCCACTGATACTAAATCGCAGAATCGTTAATAAAATGTCATAAAATATTGACATCAAACCCTTGCTGAATATACTGAACACAACATGTGACACCGCGCCCACCTGATGGTAGGCGGTACGCGAGGTCCAAGAATGGAAGCAACTGACGCCAGCCTCAGAAGACCAACATCAGTCCCTACCGGCCGGCCTATAAAGATGCTTTTTCACACTTCATTTGAAGGACTCCAGGTTATAGGAATGGGGAAACATACTGGCTGGGAGAGCATTCCACATCTTCAACATGCAACAGATGTAAGAGTCTCCAAATTTATATGTACAAGTAGGGATAGTGGCTACGGTATGTGAATTCATATTGTAGGTCAATAATTTTCCAGTTTTTTTTTCCCCAACAGAGGTCTAGGACTCCTGTCTTTCACATCTTCAGGGTACAACAGATGTAACACTTTCCAAATTTATATATCTGCGTAAGGATACTGGCTACGGTATGCGGGTGCATATTTTAGTCCATGTATTTCGGTTGTGGCATAAAGTGTAAACACTCACTGTGGCTTCATTACTTTAATATGAGACTAAAAAAATAAATACTTACATATTAATCCTGCAGCCACTGTATGTATAAGAACCAACATTGGGTAAAAATAGAGGGCGCTGTATATGGGCTTCTTGCTGGCACTGTATGTTCTCATGGACAACATGATGGGACGCAATGACACTGTCATCACTAGACTAAATGCATAGATCAACAGCACTATGGTGTATCTGTAAGGTATAAGGTTTTTTAAGTAAACAAAAATATACATTATCTCAAAACTATGCACAATCGGATCATTAAGTCACCTGCAAAATAAAAAACAAGCCCAAGTGTTCCGACTACAAAAGTTTGCTACAAACGTTTTGGTCCTTCAAGACGGATTTGAACCAGCGGATTGGATCTACAGTCCATACAGGACGAAAGGACCAAAAACTGTTGTATTAACAGTTATATGTTTGTTTGAATGTTAGTTATGGAAAGGTTATCGTGTAATCAAACAACCCATTCAGGCGAGTGCCGTTTGTACACTGATTTATCTGCTTCCTAAGTAAAGGTGAAGAAAACAAAGGAAATGATGATTTTGTATGATAGCTCATACAACATATATACATACATAGGCTGATAAACACATAACCCTTCTTTGCATCGGGCAGTAGGGTAAAAATAAAACATATTTGTGTAATATAGAAGACGTAATTTAAGAGGGTTGTTACACTTTGTGCAAAAAAAATGTAGTTAATTAGCTTACTAGAGAGTATACACGTTTTACGGCAGTCATGGAGTATATTAACATATATTATGATTTCACAGAAGAAATGATCAGGAACGGGTCTAAGACTTAGCTTTATGCAGTGGAAGTTGGTGCGAGAGGAGTTCCAGTGAATTTGCACCACTTACTGAAACAGTTGGGCAAAGACGGCATTAATGGAATCATACAGACATGACAAAGTCCTAGGTGTTATCCGTGAAGCAGTAAGTCTTTCTATTGCAAGAGCCAGAAAGGGACTGACTACAAATAAAACTTTGACCACATTTGTAAAGGAAGGGCAAAGCACGAAAACTAAATGCAAGCCCACCTCGATCCTTGGCGCCGCATCAGACTGGAAAATTCTCATGGATACATTTGAACACCATTATAGGATCCCAGATGAACTAGCTGTATCAGCCTATAGGCCAGTCATATTAGTGTTTTCTCGGAACTTGAAAAAAGTTATCCTTATTGAACTTACCGTTCCGTGGAAATCAAATATTCCAAAAGACCATAACATGAAGTCGAATAAATATTATGATCTCACAGAAGAAATGATCAGGAACGGGTTCAAGACTCAGCTTTACGCAGTGGAAGTTGGTGCAAGAGGAGTTCCAGCAAAATCTTTGCATCACTTACTGAAAGAATTGGGCCTAAGCAGGTCTGCCGTCAATACATTTATGGAACGAGCTTCCAAGACGGCATTAACGGAATCATACAGTATTTGGTTGGGTAGGGAGAGAAGTAGAATGGTGGATGGTGAGCGTATTATCGCGCAATAGAAAAAAAAGGAGGCCTCCTTTTCTTAAACCAGCCAATTGTCGGTCGCAAGCCCGAGACACCATTCTTCTCATCTCTTACCCACACACAATGGACCCGGCACCCGCACGGTGAATCCATGGAATGCTTAGAAATTTGTCTTCTCTCTTGACAAAGAGGGCCGCTCTGGCTATCCACAACCTGCCAACCCGCTCGGTTGCATCGGAAGTTGCCTCCTCATGGCAGAGGTTAGCTAAACAAGTTATATGACCTCTACTACAGGCCGAGGGACGGATGACCTAAGGAGGGTCGCTGGTGGGGGTTGGATGAGGATTGCAAAGGACCGCGTGCAGTGGCGAGCCTTGGGGGAGGCCTATATCCAGCAGTGGAGAGACACAGGCTGATGATGATATAATATATAAAGACCATTTTATTGGAATATGTGTGGTTCTCAAAACATAATTATGATAATTTTTGCTATATCAAAAAAAAAACATAAACAGTAAATCTTAGCCCACTAATCAAATCATAATATACCAAATAGAAATAGATATATCATACTTAATAGATATTCATATTTCATAAACACAATAATATTTAAAAATTGAGCTGTAACTACACCTCAGATTTAGAATTTTAAACATTATTTCTTAGCGCTAAATTCTGCCTCCATGACTTGTTTTTAAATTATTACACTTTACTAAAATGTATACTTACAGTGGATAAACAGCTTCTTGAGTGCAGTGCAGTGTGTCTTTATAATCTGGCTGCGGGTTATGAAGTAAAGTGTACCAGTCTGAGAGGGCCTGCGGGGAACACACATGGAGCATAACTGAGCCACTAGGAGGCAGCAGGAGCAGGGCCGCCACCGTGCCAGTACACACCTCTGCCAGCGCACACAAGTGCTGCAGGACCACATACCTCTTACTGTAAATTGTAAAACAAAAAAAAAAAGTTTTAATTCCCGTCATGATTATGGAATTAAACTAATAAGACAACCCAGCAATACAAATGTGGGATATGAATAACAGAGTTTGTGGAACAAAATACCAGAAGACATATTGAAGTCTTCAACTGTAAATAATTTTAAAATAACATGAGTTAGATAAAAATCACACGTAGTAATAAAATAAATAATATACTTACTGTGTAACAGAAACATCGATTTCAATGAAGAACCAGTGCAGCACTAATGGCAATATTACCATGAACCCTAGGTATTGCCAGTCGTAAAGAGTGGGCTCGTCAGCACACGGCATGCAATAACTAGAAGCATTAGTTCTAAATCCACGATCACAAGATCCGCAATCACTCCATTCCCCGCTCTCGAGCTCTGAACGGCCACAATAAAGTCCAGGGCATGTTCGAACACCAATTTCAGCCATTGTTATTTAATATTATTACAATCAAAAGACACCAATTCATAAATACATCTTTAAACTATCATATTTACTCAATTAAATCATTCTAAAACTCATATTTTATTGTTTAATTCAGTTTTTTACAAATTTTAAACAGCGAAAATAATGTTTCTCCATACGTTCCGAAATGAATTGTCAAACTGACAGCTACCTGACGTTTCAAAAACGATCGGACGGAATAGGGAGTCCTTTGCGCCATTTTGCGCGGACATTTCAAGTGCAAGTTTTTGTTGTGTAAATTAATTTACTGGGAATATTGTTGGTCAAAAGTGTTGTTGTTTTGTTTAATAATATTCTACAATGTGATACATTATGGAAAATTATTAATTGTACTTTAAATATGGGGCACAAGTTGAAGTTTATATTTTGCGGTTATCCCGCGCTGTGGACTCCCATATTTTACCCACGTCGGGCTATAATGCCGCAAGTGACTCAAAGAAAAGCATCAAATTCTGTAACATCTGGAATTTCATGATGACCCCATTAACTCATAAAAAAGAAAGATATCTTACGTCAGACTTGGCTGTATGGGTTTGACTCTTTGCCTTCCCTATCACCTCATTCATCATCCATCGGGAGAAGAGAACAAACAACAAATCTATATTATTAGTAGGTATTGCGTGTCTAAAATAACAAAAAGGCTTGTGTTTGGTGTTTTAATTACCCGCAATGTATTAAGAAAATCAGAAATGTTAATATTAAAGGCACAGCAGTTCTTTTTCATGTGATCGTTTTTTCAAGGTACATTGCGTGTTATTCTGTATCAAGCTAGGATTTAGTTTAACGATAACACGCAATGTAGGAAATAAATACGAAACCTGGTTATGATTGAAAACGCTAGTCTGAGGTGAAAAAAAAACATCATCAGGGGTTAGTTTTGAAAACTGTTGGTAACCTCAGTTACTATACTCCTAGGACCAAGTATCACAAGTATTATGATTATCTATACTCAGAGCATGAAATATAATTTAGACAGGTAATATTACAAATTGTGGTAGGGTAAGAAAAACAATAGCATGTATGTATTATGATATTTATTGTTAAAGAGTTAAGCACCTAGGTACTAATAAATAAGAACATGAAAAAACAAATTATAGAGCTTTAAATTTCCCTTTAGATCCTTTATTAGCTGCCCTAGAGCGTATACATTTAATGATAAACTTGATTAATAAGTAGAGGGGTGCTATAAGGAACAAAATAACAATAAATAGGTTCAGTAGGACATCTAGCATGAGGAATTTCGACAGACTAATGCCGATGAGTGCAGATCGCAGATGCTTCGCTCCTCCATGTCTTAACACGTACTCTGTGTACCAGACAGCACGATCAGGGCCTGACATCACATTGTCCAAGGTCAAATCTCGTAAGATTAACATAGCTTTTTTGTATCTGAAGTAAAAAGGAAATATGGTTAGTTTTTAATAATTAACACAAACGAAAATTATCATACACCTCAACTGATGATGGACTCTCGCCATACTGGGCAAAGTATCACCACGACCGTATCCCTTCCGAGAATACTTGTACAGAAACCATTTTTTTTTAACAAAATTGTTTGACATTTAGCCAACTTTACTATAGACCCTGACAAGTCGCAAGCTCGTCGATATCTCTTGTGTACCAAACTCAAGAAATATGACAAATAAATTATTGTATCCCAGGAACCAAACCCTCCACATCTAAATCCACGGACATTATATATACGTATATGTAATATTTATTTATCTTTTTAATTATTATATATTTCTAAGCTGTAATTTATATGTAGGTATGTAATGCATCCGCAATCCTGTGACACACTTCCAAAGCTTAGCTGTTATAAAATGATTTATTGCAATATATATAATAAAGAAAAATAATAATTATTATTATTATTAAGAAAAATACTCACTCTTCCTTCGAAACTACTTCGAAAATGGTTTTCTTTAACGTATCTATGGTCATATATCGAGGGTCGATGATCGCTCCTGCGCCGTGATTGCTGATGCGTTGTATGGGCAGTTTATTGTTGGAGCAGAACGGTATACCGACAATAGGGACTCCATAGAATATTGCTTCTTCAAGAGATCTTTGTCCACCGTGGGTCACAAATGCTTTCACGTTTTTATGAGCTGTAAGACAATTTTGGTATGTTATTTATTATACATATATATTAAATACAGCTGTAAACTATTTTGTTAAATATCTTCTTCTTCATAGTCGCTACACTCTTGGCAGAGTGGTCGTGGTCGTCATTTGAGTGAGAGGCCGTCGCCACTCGTCTCGAACTGCAGCCTTCCTGGAGCACTCATGTAGGGGGTGATCCATTGCTGCTTTAATGTGGTCAGTCCATCTCATCGGAGACCACGCATTCTCTTGCCATCGACTTTTCCCTGAACTACAAGGCGCTCAATGGATGTATCTCCACGCCGCGACACGTGTCCAAAGAAAGTGAGAATGCGTGATTGCACGATTGAGGAAAGGCGCTGTCCTATCTCTAGTTCCTCCAGGATGGATATAAGATATTAAATATAGATAAACAGTTATTGTATTACCATAATATATGTACTCCTTTCAGAAAAACCCAAGATAGCAACAGGCATAGCGAGGTACGACTATAAGTCCTGACTGCGTTCCTCCTTTAGTGGCGGCTTCGCGGGAGCCAACTATGGAAACAATTCTCTAACAACAAAAAGTGGAGTCTCGTTCAGATGGGCCTGAACGAGAGTTCCCCGGCAGGAACTCAGCTGATAATTCATGCACTTTTGCTAGGCGCCGGTACTGGTAACTGCGCCCGTGTGGCTCACGAACCCAGAGGGTCTAGGTTCGACTACTTCGGCTCTCCTCCAGGAGCACTTCTCTAGTAAGTGGTTTCCCGTTGGCCGAGTAAAAATAAGCGATGTTCTGGAGATTCTAGAAGTGTCCGTTGTCGGCCCGAGAGAACATACGTCTAGTCAGGCCGACGACAAACTCCTCAATAGTAGGCATTTCCAGATCTCGAGCTATGACGGAATTACGCACGAACCACGGCGTTTGGGGGACCACACTGAGCGATATGTTCTTTTTAAGAAGCAAGTGTCATTAATTATAAACTAAAACGCTTTTACTTAGGAAAATAATTGTTTATGTAATGACTTTTTACTATTCTTATATTGACTTTTTACTATTGTTATATTGACTTTTTGACTTATACTAATACCTATAACTATTCTTGTTAATATTAATAATAATTGAAACCTAACATTTTATCATTTATAAACACAGTTGATTCTAATCATCCAAGTAGCTATTTGTAGCACGCCGTGTACACTGCCCTTGGGTTGCAATTCCGACCTTATAAATTGTTGTAATAAGTACTTTAAATGTAATAATTGTAACCAGTTAGTGTACCTTAAATAATAAATAAATAAAGGGATATGTTTTGCTGACTTTAGATCTTGTCCCTATTGGTCTTCGCCAGAGGCTTCTGCTAACAAAATAAAATTAGCCTTGCAATCTGGGAAGCCAACTGTATTTAACTCTATTTATTATACTTTATTACTTGAAATAGGTAATATTTTAGTTATTTTCGTTTTTCTTTTATTTCTAAAAGGAATTGTATGTTTATATGTATATATTAAATTGTTTTAGCTTCACGTTTTTCGAATAATATTTAGTTCTTGTATACTTATTGAATATTTTATAATATTGTTATTTTTTATAGGCTATAAAGGCTACTGTGGTAATGTGGTAGTCGCCTATAATAGGTGCAACATTTAACTTCTGATTTAGTGTTAGTACAAATAAGTGTGTGATGTTAGCACTGTTGACTACCCTATTATATAATTATATAATAATAAAATATTATATAACAAAATTATTAAAAATAAAAAAATATATAAAATATGTTCCTAAATGTATCTTAGACTATAATCTTACCTAAAATTTGCTGTTGTGGTAACCACACTTGGGCGTTAACGTTATTTGGTTTCTTAACCATGGTTGTGTTACCAATTTTAAATAGGACATTATATTGGAGCTCTCCGAACGCGTCCATAATCATCTGAAGCACTTTCTGCGATAATTCTTCTGCTTCTTGAATAGTACCCAAAGAGAAGTAAACGCAACCTTTGACAGAAGAATCTAGGTACTTTTGAAGATCCTAAAAAAAAGTTATTGGGCATTGCTTTTTAATATTCTTTATTATTATTATCAAAAAGTAAAGTATCATCACGACCGTATTTCGGGAAGATTAAAAAGCACGTCCTTTTTTTTCTTAAAAAAAAAACAGGTTTACATTTAGCCAACTTTACTATAGACCCTCATGACAAGTGGCAAGCTCGTCGATATCTCAAGCGTACCAAAGGAGAGAAATATCACAAATAAATTAAATAGCTATTAATTTAATTTATTTCTTTAAAGTAATAAATATTTTTGTGACCCGCTAGACCACGGAGGCAGTTTATCACCAAATAGTTTTAATTAACTAAATTTAGTAAAAAAAAAAATTTAAAGACTTTTTAAGTCTCACTTAGACTTTTGAGAAATTCTGTTAACTTTCTAATTTGACTAAATAATATAATGACGGATCTTTTAGGCATATTTTTTAAGGAAAGAGCTTCCAAGACGGCATCAGCGGAATTATACAGTATGGTTGGGAAGGGAGAGGAGTGGAGACACCATGCTTCTCATCTCTTACCCACAAACGATGGACCCGGCACCCAAGGTCAAAGTCAAAATATCTTTATTCACGTAAACCTATTACAGGCATTTATGAAACATCATTAATTTAATTATTTTGAATGATTCTACTCCTGCTAGTAGAAGACTAAGCAGCAAAGTGGTCCAATAAGTAAGCTGTTAGCAGAAGACCAGCAGCTTAGCAAATTCCAGTGACCTGTTAATGTTTAATCTGACTGAGAAAGGAATCTGCAAGGAAAACTCAGCTATATCAGATTTACAAAATAAAACATACAGAACTGCACCACAAAGATCAATTAATAACCTTTTAAATTTAGTTATCAGTACCTATGAGAAAACAATACCTGGTACAGCAGTAACCCACCAGGCAAGTCAGAATTAAGGTAGACTACATGCCTATGTGCAACCCGAAAGTCGACAAAACCCGCACGGTGAATCCATGGAATGCTTAGAAATTTGTCTTCTTCTCTTCATATATCTACCTAATTTTAGATAGAGAAAAAAATATAACGATTCAGATTTACAAAAGTCCGTTATTTTATTCCCTTAAAGTTAAAGACCTGCTATACAGACGTGAAATATTGTCATTCTTCAGGACCTTATGGGACCTCTTTTAATGACATTTCAATGATCAAGCGTGGTTTCTGACCACCCCCTTAGGGAAACGGTTATGATGATACTTCTGATTGCTGATAAACTTAGATATTTCTGGTCATGGGTGCTCGCCACCCACTATTTGACCGCCTTCGTGGTCTAGTGGTAACAAACGTTGCCGTGAACTCGGGAGGTCGTGGGTTCGATTCCCACCGGGGGCAAGTTGTCCATTGTATAATTTGTCTCGGTCTGGGTCTTTATATGTATAATATGTATATATTTACAAAAAAAAAGTATAATATGTAGTTTATCAACCATCTAGTTTCCGTAACACAAGCCTCCTAGCTTACCACGGAAATTAGATGGCGCTGTGTGACCTGTCTGGAAATATTTATTTATTTGCCCCCGAGCACCCATGAGTCAGCGCCCGGGGATATATATAGTTACCTCAGGTAATTCATGCTGAGGTTTAATATGAAGATTATCAACATAGACGACAGCTGGCACCACAGCTCTGTTCCCCAACAACACTTGATTTCCAGAAACCAGAAGGATATCTATATCTTCTTCAATTTCTAGCAAGTCTCGCTTCAAATCAAATATCTTCTCAGCAGCCATCTGACATAAAGGCATGTAATATTGGTAGTATTCATATTTGTATCGCCAATAACGGTGGTACTCTTCGATTCTTTGAATTATGTTGATTTTGCCATGACGCAAAGTATTCGAGTCCTGATACAGTAAAGCGTGGTTTGGACTGCCTTTAGATTCAAACATATTCAACTTGCCAGCACTTGCAGTTATCGAGATATGAGGACAATTGTATTTCTCTGCAACAGCATACAATACTGGCATATCAGCCTCCGTTATGACCAAATCAAATTTGACATTAGGATTAATAAATAACGCGGCCATCTGTTGAGATTTCAATTGGGCAATAGCAATTTTTAATGATAACTCATGTATTTTTCTCAAATTTATAAAATAGTCATCAATGTTGGCGTATAGCTTCTTATATTCGTCGAAAAACGGTTTTGTTTCGCTGCTCACATCGAGTTCTACAATTTTCTCTAATTCTGGGTATCTGAACAACCCAGGTTGAGGTGTCATGACGACTACATGATGTCCTCGATGGGCTAAGAACTCCACATACCCTCTGTAAACCAGCTGATCAGCAAAAGACAATGTTGAAAATAAAGCCAATATGGAGGCACTATGTACTGAATATAAGTTTATTAAAAATAGCACAATACAATTAATTCTAAAATTCATTTTGCACACACCACGCCGAAATATGGTTGAGGCAAAACTGAGCTAACACCAGTGGTACCACAAATTGCACACCTGTGTAAACTCGTGAACAATCGGTTCATCAAATGTTGTAATATGTAACATCTATAGAAATATTATGAATGTAAAAGAGCTTTGTATGTATGTATGGTTGTCTCTCCTTCACGTCTAAATTACTGAACCGATTTTGATAAAATTTGGCAGATGCTCCTTTTTTATAATATAGCACGACATGTGACGTTGCGCCAACCTAATGGTAAGTGACGCACGAGGTCCATCAATGCTAGCAACTGGAATCAGACAATCCGACTGACATCAGTCCCTCATACTTACTAGGTTTATCGGCACGAACGGTGGATAATCCTCATAGCCCTGAGACGGATATTTATTTATTTACTATAGGTACACAAACAGATCACAATCACAATCAGTTCACATTTTCCAGCAATTTCTTAAGTTCTAGATTGCAATCCAAAAGCAGTGTACACAGCATGCTTATTGTGATTTAGCCATGACATTGTCATTTCAATTAAATTATTTCATTTCAGTGAAATATGTCAAAAGAAAAAAAATAATAAAAAAGAATAAGGTAGTAAATCAATAATAATAATTAAAAAAAAGCAATAAAATTTAAAATAGAAAAAATAATGTCATTTAATTAAATAAATAATAATAAAATAATATAACAATCATCAATATATAGCGGATAGGCTTATATAACGTTATTATTAGATTACGACATGTGACTTCACAGCTATTTATCTGACTATCTATTTAATTCGCCTTCATGCACACTACTAACTGGAACCATTTTTTAATAAAATGTGCTTGGAACCCAGGGCTAGACATACTGACCAATATATCACAAGCAAAGCCGGGTCTAACAGCTAGTGTATAATAAAGAGCACTAATTGTGTATTATCTTTAGTAAGATAACTTCCACGTAAAAGTACGTAAGCATGAATCACGTAAAATATATCCTTATGTTGTAATAAAAATCTAGAAAATCATGTTTGGTAGTTCTATATTTCGTTATTTACCAGCGGGAATCTTTTAAACGAATTCATCAACTAACTGACACTTTCAATGTATAATAAATATAGATGAATGACAATGGAATCCACTATTTTGACAAACGGTTTGAGTTTAAATAGAATCCCGCTGCTGTCGTGAATATACAGTAGTAGAATTATATTTATTTTATTAAATACTGCCTCGGTGGTTTAATAAAAAATACTTGGTCCTTCGAGCCGGATCATGGGTTAGGTTTGGGTTTGGGCATATCTTCCAATGCAGCAGGGAACGGTCTAGATTGGAACCAATGATGTCTTAACGCCTGAAACAAATTTATAATTAGATTTACTATGGGTTAACCGATTGTTCGCGATCATGAAGCCCATTCTAGTCTTTGTCCTTCGAGCCGGATATATGTCTAGACCCATAGTAAAAGCCGACTTACTTTAATAAAAATGGATTTAATAAAAGAAATGATAAGTCTAAATAATTATTTCTTTTTTGTCATCCGACTGGAATTTTGTATTTAAAACATTATATATAAAATAGCATTTAAAAACAAAATCATCATTACGGCCCCTACACTTTACTTTTATATGATTAAGACTGTGAAAGATTGACGAACCAGTTATATTAAAAAAAAATAATATATAAATAAATAAATTATGCGTAAGTTGTGGGTAAAAGAGGCGCTAACGGACATAGACTAGAAGGGAGCTGATAATTCCTTAACCGTCGAAAACCTCTTGAACAATTCAATTTAGTCTGTATCTAAAGCGATTACAAGGTTGGTGATGATAAATACCTTCTTAGCCGAAATCCTTTTATCAGCATCATATAGTAGGAAGGAGTTGATGAGATGCACAGCATCGGACTCGACGTCTGGAAGCAGTTGTGACCACGGCGTGGGCGTTGAGTCCGGAAACAAGATCTTGTGGTAATCCGGGAGGGTGGTGTGGCCAGGCCAGATGTCCTCGTTAGGAGTGCCCAGGTGATTCAGGACTATAGCTAGCTGTTCGATGTCTGATTCACCCTGAAATATTTATTGCTTATCATCACAACACCTAGAATACGAGAGCCATAGATTTCCTCTGCTGGAGATAGTTCTCCCAGAATATACTTTTGGAGAATTTGTCCTACACACCATGTTGTGGCTTCGTACCTCTCTTTAAAGTCCTAATTGATTCCTAACCCTCTGGCGATCGTGTCGAGCATAAAAAATGACAGTTCGAAAACAAGACTAAGTTCGGAAGCAACGGTCGCGCGCGTTTAACACATGCAGCAAACAACCAATTCATGAAATTTTAATAATAGAAAATCTCGTTTGCCTAGAACTGTGAATAGTACAATGGTCCAATCCCGGTGAGTTCTCATCCTTTGTGGATGGATTTCCGGCCATAATCCGCAAAAAGGCAGCGTCGATACTGCGGAGAGTGAGAGACAGTAACAACAGCATTCTGAGGATGATATCGTCGCGCTTTGACAGCGCTTTTGTTAAGCGCTGGATTGGAGTTGTAACTGGGAATGTGTAAATTAAATATGACAGCATTTGCGTAGTATAAATCCCTACAAATATTTATGAATTAATATTAATTAAATTAAGTATTACGTATTGTTATTATTATTATTATTTTTGCTGTTTGTTTTTGACTTTTTAATTAATATGTATACCTACTAACATAGTTCTAAGTTGGAATGTTACTAATAATTATGGAATTAATTCTGAAATAAATAATTTATTACCTATTATTATTTGTACTATTTTCATAGCGTTATTTTACCTAGAGATCCCAGCGGTTGTGGTAGCCTTCTACATCAATTGAAAGCACATACTCGGCCTTGTAAATTGTAGGTGGATGACATGGCGTCAATACTCTTAATTTATAGCATCTAAACTTAAAACATGTATCAAATCCTTAACACTAGCTTGGCAAGAATCTGATGTCACCTTTTTTGACGTCAATTTATGAACAACTCTACAAGCTGGAGTTAATTCTAAATGCTGTCCTTAACCCGTCATCCCAGCAACCTCGACAACCCGTCTGGCCAGCGAGGCGAATGTAGGCCAAGTTCTCCAGAAAGTCACAGTCAATATTTATTTCTTGACGTAAACCTATTACAAGCATTTATGAAACGTCATTATTTAAATTATAGCTGGTGGAAGACTAAGCAGCAAAGTAATCCAAAGAGTAAGCCGTTAGCAGAAGATCTTCAGTGACCTGTTAATGTTTAATCTGACTGAGAAGGGAATCTGCAAGGAAAACTCAACTATATCAGATTTACAAAATAAAACATATACAGAACTGCACCACAACGATCAATTAATAACCTTTTGAATTTACCAGGCACGTCAGAATTAAGATAGACTACTTGCATGAGTGCATCCCGAAAGCCGACAAAACGCAATAACCTCTGCTAATTTAAGAACAATAACAAATAAAACAAAAACCGGCCCACAGCAGCACACGATCACGGAAGTAACGCATGTGCCAGCCATCCCCCTTGGGACAACCAGCGGACATGACATGACGTGAGAACCTAAACACTAACAACGAGGTTCGAGACACTCACAAGCATTTGTGAATATATCATACAAATCTGGGAGGCCCATCGGAGTCCTACTCTGCGTTCTGGAGGGTGTGATGATGTACTTACAGCGAACAAAGGCTTCTTGGTAATCATTTCTGCCATAATACACCCAATGGCCCAAAGATCCACTTTCTCATTGTAGTATTTTGCGCCATAAAGTAGTTCTGGTGAACGATACCATCTAAAAATGTTATAATTTTTTATTTCCAAGGTACCAAAATGTTGTAATTTTAATATATTTTTTAGTTCTATTAAAAAATAAGTCAAAATTTGTGCGAAAACGATCAATAACTGTACGAATTGCTTGCTCACTAGGCCGATTATGTTGACCGTAAAATAGACGAAATGCTCTATGAACTGGGCGAACAGTATATTTTTAAATAATATGTTTGTGGAAGTGTTGTTCTTTAAATAAATTGTCAAACCTTACAGAACAAAAGTGTCAACACAGTTTGAATTTTCTCAACTGTCAAACATAGACCACCATTGAAAATTCTCATGCAGGTAAAAAAACAGCCATATAGGTATTATATAAATAATAAAATACCACAAAACACAGAATCGCCGCGCGCTGCCCACATGCGGCGCACAACACTTATGAGTATCAAATTTTGGGAAGTACCGTCAAACGTCAAAATTAAGGAATAAGTTTCCCAAATACCAGTAAGTCAAGAGTTACCTGGTAGCGACTTGATGAGAATATGGTCTGCCTCCATCAGGCCAGTACAACCTTGCTAACCCCAGGTCAGCTATTTTAAGAATTCCTACAGCATTGATTAGTAAGTTTGCTGGCTTTAAATCCTGGAAAACAGTACAGCATCATCACGATGATCTTTTGTATTAGCATATAAAGTCAAAGGAGATCGGAAATTTTTCTTAAGCCACGACTCAGATTAGCTGTAAAGGGCACACAGGGCCAACAGTGAAAGGCGGTTTATAGGGTTTTTGTCCGAGGCGCCTTGAGGTCTCCTTTTTAGAGAGTTCGGGTAGTTCACTCAGGCACATCACCCCGCTATCGCTTTACTCCAGCTCACAGGACCCACCGACTCCAAATATAACTGTTTATAAATATTATATAGGTATATAAGTTCGTATATAGATAGCTATAGTTTTCAAGTCGGCTTTATTTACTAATTTTTAGTAGTATCCTATTTAAAGTTTATTTAAATGTTTTCTCAAAAAGTGGTCATTTAATTTCGAAAAAAAAAAATATAGGACCACCACTGACCACAAGAATGACTTACCAAACAAAAAAAGAATTATCAAAATCAATCCATAATTAGCGGAATGATCGCGTAACAAAGATAGAAAAAAAAAACATACAGTCGAATTGACAACCTCCTTTTTTGTAGTCGGTTATAAATTAATCTTTTTATAACTTACTCTATGCATGATATAATGTGCATGCATATACTGGGTGCCTTTAAGCATCATTTCCATGTAAGTCTTGACTCGAGGGATGGTGAGCAGTTGTGGGGAGTGATGCAGCATGTCCCAGAGACCTGACGTCATGTACTCCAATACTAGCACCAAGCTCATGCCTCGGGGAAACATATCGTACAGTTTTATTATCTAAAATCATATCATTTTCATACAAAAGTTTGTAACATATTTTTTACCCGGTAACGGTTTAATAAAATAAAAATAATAAGAAGGCATGAAGCTAATATCAACCTTATAGCAGGTGTTTTTAAGATTATAGTTGTGTACATACCATACATATCTTCACGCCAGATCCCTTGCGGGGTAGGCAGAGACAATTGAGCGCCATTTGACACGATCACGACATACTTCTTTCGCTTCGTCGACATTCATTAACCTCTTCATACATGCCCTTTGGTTACGAAGACTTTTTAATGCACCTTCAGTCAGTGTTTTATTTATTTGATCGTGATATGTGAGTCTCGGTCTGCCAGGGCCTCTTTTACCCACAACTTTCGCATTATATATCTGGTTCGTCAATCTTTCATCGCTCATCCTTTCAACATGCCCGAACCATCGTAGCATGCCTTTCCTTATTTTTGTCCCTATGCTTTCCTTCATACCAACCCTTTTCCGTATTTCGACGTTACGTATGCGGTCCGCCAAAGTGACGCCACATATCCGCCGCAACGACCGCATTTCTACTGCATTAACCCTACTCTCATGCGTATTCTGACGTATCCACGTCTCGCTTCCATACATCAGTGTTGGTACCAACATGGCATTGTGTATGGCGAGCCGAGCTTTGTCACTGACATTTCGACTGCCGATCAGTGACCCCAGGGCACCGTTAACACTATTTCCCGCGTTCACTCTTCTTTCAACGTCCCTATCGTACTTCCCATCCGCAGTGAAAACACTGCCCAGATATATAATTTCATTTACTTGTTCTAGAGTTTCAGTTGTGTGCCAATATAATAGCGCCATCTATGATTGACTAGAGAAACTCTGTGTCTAATGGTGACTGAGCCTAATGCGAAGGCAATTTCAACCTTATTTTTAGCGATTTTAAGGCTATAATTGTGTGCATAGATAAAAGCGCCATCTATGACCATGTAGCGGAACTATTTGTTAATGACAACGACTACAATGTTCCGTGGTGTATTTTAATGGGGTGTATCACTAACTTTTTATGTATTTATGTATTTTAGATGGCGCATGATAGATGGTACCTAATATAACTGTCAGTTGCATAGAAAACTTTTATTTTTATTACGAAACTTATTATTTTCTGGATATTATGCCGAAGCGAGATTTCCAAGCGAAATCAAAGATACGGTGATCTCAAAATTGCCGTTCAATCAATTAAACCTTTTTTCTTTTTAAGACGGTGTGTGCTTTCTTAATTCGTCTGTTAAGGTTGGTAACGTTACTTTAAAATACATTTTTCTCTTATAAAAATAAACATTTAAAAAATGATGCGACATAGGTGTAAAACAAGGTACCATTGCCGCTAGCGACATCTACAAAAAGCTTTGCCCACCATGAGAAAACTTAAAAAAATATTATTTTAATCAACATTTACTAGACTTCCGTATCACGCTCGTCGGCATACTGTACGTAAAATAATAAAATCTATTAGAAAATGCCCGCGGACCCAATGTCAACTCATAACCAATGTGGCAATGCACTGTCATAGACAATTTATTTATAGACGATTGTACTCGCTTTGATTCTCATACCGCTTTGGTTTATGTCTCGTCTTGTCATATATTATTTGCATGACTCTCGTTAACCCGTCTGGCCAGCGTGGAGGTGTAGGCCAAATTCTCCAGAAATAAATGTCCTGGAAAATATTGATCCTCCTGAGGTCTATATAGGACTTTGCGTTCTATTATGATAAAAAAACTTACATATTTGCATTTTAAAAGTTGTAGCGATTTAATTTCTCTCATAACATTTATTGGTATGCCGTCTTCTACGTTTTTGATGAGTATTTTTTTCAAGGCCACCTCCCGACCCGAGGAGATGTGTTGGGCCTTGAACACTAGTCCGTGGGCACCTTCGCCTATACGACCTATCACTTTATAGTTATTCACATCTTTATCCATTGTTTTACAGAGTTAAAAACTTAGCAGTGCAATGAACTGTAGCAGTGAGCGCGGGGAATCCGTTTATTTACTTTCCGTTACTATAGCAACGCGAACGCCCCTCATTCCGAATCGCGCTCAGAGCGCTTAAAACGAATATGACACTCACCGTCGTCGTTCCGAATCAAATATCGCTATTGAGCAACCACTCAGAGCGTGATATCAATTCGGAACGGTCTAAATCACGTTTTCATTCATAAAATGTTAGTTTTTTTTTTAAAATGTATGGAAGATAAATTGCGGATTTCACATCTTTGAGTATTAATACTAACAAACATACATCTCTCGGTTTATTCATCTTTATATGTGTAAAGTTTATTATTATGAACTTATTTTGGTAATTTAAAATAACTTGCCGTGTTACAGACATTTTTTTTTCACTTCCTACTTAAATATTAATTATAGATTTGTTTTAGAAGAAGTAATAAACAAACAGTATAAACGAATTACAATAATAAATAATTTAAAAGAAAACCTAATATTTAATAAACTTGAAAATGGCGCGCGACATAATGACAAAAAACTGACAGCGCTTAAAGCGATCTACTTCGATATCGTGAGCAGTCTGAGCGCGAGGAATAATGTCATTTGTGACGTCACATAGCTTTAGCTAAACAGTTTATACACGTCTCGGAACACCTTAAGCGTGCTTAGGTTACTATTATCGTGTCTCGGAACGAGTACGTCAGCGTGAGCGACGTCACTTAATAGTAAATATTGTAAAGTGCCACACAAGTAAATCTAAATATAATATATATATAAGTAAATTTAATTAAGTTATATATTTAAAAAAAATCTGAAACATGCTTATTTATAAAAGAAAATAGTTAAGTTAATGTCATAAATTAGTTGTTTATTTACTATTACGTGACGTCATCCGGCAGCCATTTGCAACTACAGCGTTTCCGAGTAAAAATTCAAACACGATATTAAAAAGTAGATTTAATGATAAACATAAACAAACCAACAAGATTCTTTGTATTATGCTTTGGGAGTTCTCACGAGTAAAACTGCTTGTTCGGTCCCAGTTGATAAATATTTAATGTCAACAATATAATTATAGCCAGAAACTAGGATTGGGAAGTAGGTCAGACCAGTGTGGTATCCCCACTACTTCCCAGGTCATTCAACTATGCCAATATCATAGTGCGTCGGTCCCGTATGGTACCCCCACCACATCGTCATTAAACCCGTGACCCTTGTGTGCCGCCACAAAGCTATAAATAAAACTACAAAAAAAAATATTTACATACAATTTTATTATATTACATTCATTTATATTTACAATGTACAATACAATTAATATCCTAAAATAACAACGTGTTTTTTATGATTATCTGCAACACAACATGTAATGCAACATTTTCCAGTCATTTAAATGTGTTCGCGAACACCCAAAAACAACTGCACGCACACAACATTAATCATTTGCGTTGGTTTCTGCTATTTGTCGGTTTCCAAACGAATTCTCCGATAACAAACACGCGAAATTTGTTTGTTTGTGTGGCATTGCATGTTGCGCTAACAACTAACTAACAATCACTAACTAACAATCACTAACTTTTTATCACGATAGATGGCGCATGATAGATGGTACCTAATATAACTGTCAGTTGCATATAAAACTTGTATTTATATAACGAAATTTCTTATTTTCTGGATATTATGCCGAAGTGAGCAGCTTTTTAGTGTACAAATCGAAATTTCTAAGCGAAATCAAGGATATGGTGATCTCAAAATTGCCGTTCTATTAATAAAACTTTTTTCTTTTTAAAGACGGTGTGCGCTTTCTTAATTCGTCTTTTAAGGTAGATAACGTTAATTAAAAATACATTTTTCTCTTATAAAAATAAAAAACTACAAAAACATTTAAAAAATGATGCGACCTAGGTGTAAACAAGGTACCAGTGCCGCTAGCGACATCTATAAAAAAGCTTTGCCTGATACACCCCATTATTAAACGTGGTATACGAGGGGCGTTCAAAATATTCTCGGTATGTGGATAAAAACAAACAAGTACGAAAAGTTTGATATTTTTATTTTTCAATATACTCCCCCCCTATGTTCATACACTTATAAGATCGATCAATTATTTTTTTTAATCCCTCATAAAAATATTTTTTATCTTTGGTGTAAAAATGCTCCTCCACGGCCGTCTTCAACGCTTCATCGTCAGAAAATTTATTTCCACGCAGATCCTTTTTAAGATTGGGAAACAAAAAGAAGTCGCTTGGGGCTAAGTCCGGACTATAGGGTGGATGAGTA
The DNA here is from genome assembly GCA_910589645.1 of Tinea semifulvella. Classification (NCBI taxonomy): domain Eukaryota; kingdom Metazoa; phylum Arthropoda; class Insecta; order Lepidoptera; family Tineidae; genus Tinea; species Tinea semifulvella. The sequence goes on from OU342620.1 coordinate 9,443,880, forward strand.
ACAGTTTCAAACCCACATTCAACAATAGCTGCCTTGGCAATATGAGCAGTATGGACAGGGGCGTTGTCATGCAGAAGCAGAACACCTTTGGTTAACTTTCCTCGCCTCTTTTCTTTGATCGCATCTCTTAATTGACGTATAACGTTAGCGTAGTACTGCCCTGTGATATTTACACCTTTTTCTTTATAATCGATAAGCAAAACTCCTTCACAATCCCAAAATATTGTGGCCATGACCTTGCCAGCTGACGGGATTACCTTGAACTTCTTGGGATGAGCTGAACCCTTAATGTGCCACTGCATGGACTCCTGTTTGCTCTCTGGGTCATAATGATGAACCCAGGTTTCATCTCCAGTAACTATTTTTTGCAGCACCTCATCGGGATTTTCACCACACAGGTCGATAAAATCTGAACAGCAAGCCACACGCATATCCTTTTGAAGAAGCGTCAGCATTCGCGGAACCCATCTTGCACTTACTTTTGACATATTAAGATGGTCATGTATAATGTCATGTACGGTACCAATAGAGAGATTGATTACTTGAGCTATAGATTTTACCTTCACTCGGCCGTCTTCCAATATAAGTTTTTCCACTTTATCGATATTTTCTTGTGAGGTAGCCACTACAGGCCGGCCAGGTCTAGGGTCATCTTCAATACTCTCCCTTCCACGCTTAAATTCGCTTGACCATTTTTGAATAGTAGATAAAGAAGGAGCAGACTCACGGTAAACACAATCCATTTCCTCTTTTATGGTTTTTTGATTTTTACCCTGTTTTGTCAAGAATTTTATGACGGATCGGTGCTCTAATTTCGTTAAAATTGTTAATTCGCTCATGGTGTTCATGTTTGTTCGGCAATTGCAGAAAAACAAAAGAACATCTCGGTTCCAATTTTACTTTTTTTTAATGTCAATGGATGAATCTTAGCGGCCAGTAACAAATATATATATAAAAGAGGTTGTAACGTATCAATACCGAGAATATTTTGAACGCCCCTCGTATATAGCTAGATGGAATGCCTATAATTTTGACATTTCTGACAGACGTAATCGATCTTAGACGATTCATTTTCGAACGATTGTGCACTCCGCATCACCCCGCAGGGCCGGCAGTGTCGACATTTGATAACGATCGCTATCTCAGCAATTTCGGTCATAAGAAAATAAGAAAAATGCCAATTACAAAATCAAAAAAGCTGATTTGGTCAATATCGTTAGTTTCAAAGGACGGTAACATTTATGACCTGAGGAAGGTCGCTGGTGGGGGATGGATGAGGGTGGCAGAAGATCGTGTGAAGTGGCGAGCCTTGGGGGAGGCCTACATCCAGCAGTGGAGAGATACAGGAACATTTTTTTTTTAATAGCAAAACTGCAAATTATTTTTTCTACTTCTTTGTATATCAATTAGTTTTAATTAATAAGCAACTCTACTTTGCCCGCGAGATCTATAAATGTTAGCAACTGAAATCGGACACTCATGACAGACATCAGCCTAACACTTCGAGCCTGATCCCGAATCCACATCGGATACACTTTACTGGGTTTATCGGCACGAACGGTGGACGCTTCCCCCCCCCCCCCCCCCGACAGACTGGGCAAATTCACCGCCATCAGTCCGCCTACCACCTATTAATAAGTCACTTTTAGTGAACATTTCTTAGAAATTCGTTATCGATTTTCGTCCAGCTAGGATGTTCTAGGTGAATCACTGTTTATTAAATATTTACTCTGTATTACTATATTGAGTCAAAATGCGGTGACCACGTAGTTATTATAAAAATTGTGCTATAACCATTATTTAAATTGTAAGAGATCATCCTATAAATAACATAATAAATCTATCTATCATTTAAGACAGAAAAAAATAGCAAAAACATTTACCCCTCGTTCCGATGCTCACAGCGAGCGCTTAGAATTAATGTGATACTGACAGTCGTTCTGAATCATGCTCAGAGCGCTTAGATTGAATATGATACTGACAGTCGTTCCGAATCATGCTCAGAGCGCTTAGAATGAATATGATACCGCCAGTCGTTCCGAATCATGCTCAGAGCGCTTGGAATGAATATGATACTAACCGTCGTTCCGAATCATGCTCAGAGCGCTTAGAATGAATATGATACTGACAGTCGTTCCGAATCATTCTCAGAGCGCTTAGAATGAATATGATACTGACAGTCATTCTGAAACATGCTCAGAGCGCTTAGAATGAATATGATACCGCCAGTCGTTCCGAATCATGCTCAGAGCGGTTAGATTGAATATGATACTGACAGTCGTTCCGAATCATGCTCAGAGCGCTTAGATTGGATATAATACTGACAGTCGTTCCGAATCAAATATCACAATTTTATTCATAACATAATAGTTTGTTTTTTAAATGTATGGAAGATAAATTGCGAAATCCACATCTTTGAGTATGAAAACTAACAAACACACCTCTCACGGTTTTTTTATCTTTATATGTGTAACGTTTAATATTTTTAACTTAATTTGGTCTTTTAAAATAACTTGCCGTGTTAATTTTAGATTTGTTTTAGAAGTAATATACAAACAGTATACACGGATTACAATATTAAATAATTAAAAAGAAAACCTAATATTAGATAAACTTAAAAATGGCGCGCGACATTATGACCAACAACTGACAGCGCTCAGAGCTATCTACCTCGATATCGTGAGCAGTCTAAGCGTGAGGAATGATGTCATTTGTGAGGTCACAAAGCTTTGTGGCATGTGTTCTCATGGCATATCATGGATATGTTTCATCCGTTCTGCGGTACGGCATCATTTATTGGGGGAATTCGACTAACAAAGAAGCTATCTTTAAAATACAAAAGCGATGCATTCGGGCAATGTGTAGACTAAAATTGACTGACAGTTGTAAACCGTACTTTAAAAAACTAGGGATACTTACACTCCCGTGTAATGTAATACTTACACTCCCGTGTAATGTAATACTTACACTCCCGTGTAATGTAATACTTACACTCCCGTGTAATGTAATACTTACACTCCCGTGTAATGTAATACTTACACTCCCGTGTAATGTAATACTTACACTCCCGTGTAATGTAATACTTACACTCCCGTGTAATGTAATACTTACACTCCCGTGTAATGTAATACTTACACTCCCGTGTCTTTATATTTTAGAAGTTGCTAATTTCGTAAAATCTAATCTAGAACTTTTTCCACTGAGCAAAGATAAACGTAATAGAGTACTACGATATGAAAATAAATTATGCCCTCCAAGATCACGTACGGCGTTAATGTATAAAAGTATAATCTGTATGGGACCAAAAATATTTAATATTATTAACGACGACATTAAACTTTTACCGCATAGTCTGTTTAAAAAGACGTTGACTAAAGTTCTAATTGAGAAATCACATTATTCTGTGCAAGAATTTTTAAATGACCCAAATTGACATCTAAATATTAATTTTAATTTGACCACAACCAGAATTAGATACAATTTTTTTACTGTGAATTAACATTTTATTTTATTTTTTTGTGTTGTGTATATGTATATAATATCGTAGTTATATGTATCTTTACAATATACATATATAAACAATATTTGTACGCCTCATGGCAGAACACAGCTGCACTTTTATAAACTAGGTTAATATATTAACTAGATTACCTGTGTTGAAACAAATAAATGATTTGATTTGGCAAAACAGTTTCTACACGTCTCGGAACACCTTTAAGCGTGCTTAGGTTACTATTATCGTGTCTCGGAACGAGGGGTTATATATAACGATTTGGTTTTTGGTACTGTCAGCCGGCGGAGTGGAAGTTGTAAAAGTAATAAATTTGATATATTTGGATTGCAAATGATTTGTACCGAGCGTGAGTAGTGTCACTTCCGTATCCAGCCGGCGGAGTGGAAGTAGTGTTTGAGAGCGTGGTCGAGCTCGCTGTCGGGGGCGGGAGGCTTGCGGACCAGCACGGTCTTCAGGGTCACGTACTGCGCGGGGGGCAGGCTCAGGGCTGTACATATCTGGGGAACAATACATATTCATGTATAGGTAGAACCGTGCGAGCTAGAGAGTAATGCAAAACCATTTTTTTTTTTATTTATTCATTACAGTCCCTAGAACACAGCGTCCTAGACCTCCACTGCTGGAGATGGGCCGTCCAGAACATATATCTGGAGAATTTAGCCTACACTCGCCACGCTGGCCAGCGGCTTGTGTGTCAATTTATTAACGATTCCACAAGTTGGCATTAGTTGAACCGGGACCGACGGCTTAACGTGCTCTCCTCACATGGGAACGGTGGTGTTGTAAATCTATCACTGCAGTACGTAAGAAAAGTGTATTTCTCATTGGTACATGCCGGGAGGGTTTAATAAATAAATATTTCCAGACAGGTCACACAGCGCCATCTAGTTTCCGTGGTAAGCTACGAGGCTTGTATTACGGAAACTAGATGGTTGATAAACTACATATTATACTTTTTTTTTGTTGTAAATATATACATATTATACATATAAACACCCAGACCGAGACAAATTATACAATGTACAACTTGCCCCCGGTGGGAATCGAACCCACAACCTCCCGAGTTCACGGCAACGTTTGTTACCACTAGACCACGGAGGCGGTTTGAACCGACCTTTGTAGGATTTAAGGTACGCGTTCTTACAACCAAGCCACCACCGCGCTAAACCATTAAACTATTAAAAATAAGTAATATTTATAATACATTATATTTATTTTAAAGTAATTTTAAAATAAATAAATACTCCAATGACATAAAATTGGTTATTAGGTGTGTCTGACTGCCGTTATACTGACCTGCTTCTCATTATTGTTCAGAAGATGAGTAGAAGAGTTGCCGCTGCATGAGCTCCTTCTGCAGCATCCACATCCGGTACTTCCGTCCCGTATGCACCTTGGGCTGGTGGAACTTAAGCCGCTTTCTCCGTCTCTGATGGACAACAATCTGTTACAATTTATATTACCCGGACTAAAGCCTGTATAGACTTGAACATATTTAGTTATGCATCGGTCGCTTTTCTACGGGTCCCGAGTGGATTAAATAAATTATTGTGTCCCGACAAGGAATCAAACCCCGATACCTCTGCATCTAAATCAGTCAGAATAGAAAATAAATTATCGTCTTACAATAACAATCAAGTTTATTCAGATTTATGTCCTGCCTACTTACCCCATAAAAAGAATTACATCTTCACGCCAAATCCCTTGCGGGGTAGCCAGAGACAATTAAGCAACCTACGCTGACGACATGATAAATATTTGAATAAATTCGATTGTGCAAACGAGAGGAATGCAAACGCGTTAGTTCGGCACCTAGGTTTAGTTTATATTTATAATATTTTTTGATAGGGAATTAGAAATTATATACTGGCTGGTAAAATCCTTGTTCCCTTGGAAATCCATTGAATCCTAACGTGGCGCCATCTAGTGGCCTACTTCAGAACAATGGCTGAGGATAAAAACCCTCTAGAGGCAGCGAGTCGTCATCGATCAGCCGTCGCGTATGGTCATGATTTCTCAACAAAAATTAGTATATCGTACAGCTATGAGACCGGTGATCTTCATCAGGACGTCCACGACCGCTGGTTTCCGAGTGCACGCTAGCTAGCCGGCTCAACCCGAAAACTATAAACTTTCGTGAAAGTGCTGTGCTAAAAAAAACCCTATGTGAAACGATACAGTCCACATATCTGCTGGATTGGAGGCTTCCAGGAGGAAGACAGGTGACAGCCGGACCCACGTGAGTAACCTTTCTTTTCCTTTCCCCAAACTGTCTCCGTTTTTAATGTTACCTTCTTTTTAGCAGCTGCATTGAGTTCGTCAGTAGATCTCTTGTCAGACTGTTGTCCAGGCACCCACTGCTGCCCTGGCGAATACCATCATTATATGCGATCAAATTAAACAATATCACAACTACCACTAGCTTCAATAGTGACGTCTTGAACGTTTTTCGATTATTTTTTTCTGAGAAAAGTAAAGTATCATAACGACCGTTTCCCTTTCGGGGTGGTCAGAAACCACGCTTATAAATAATCAGATTCACATTTAGCCAACTTTACTATAGGCCAATCATGACAAGTGGCAAGCTCGTCTCCAGCGTACCAAACTCGAGAAATATCACAAATAAATTACATATTAATTAAATGTATTTATTTATATTTGCGTCCCGACCAGGTATCGAACCCGATACCTCTGAGTCTAAATCCTCGGACTTAACCGCTAGACCACGGAGGCAGTTTTTTTTCTGAATAGGTCAAAATCAGACATTAAATATATAAGACGGGGCAATAGGCTTGTCTAGTTCGCGAACATCCTACTAGTTCCAAAGAGCGCTCTCGAACTTTGACAGTTATAACGGCCATCTTGTTGAAACTACATCTCTCAAATCAGTTGTCATTTATTCAGTGAAGTTCAGTCTGTTTTGACAAATGACCATGGACGGAATAAAATTGTGTTATCAAAATGGGTGTTCTGTACGGACAACGTACAGCGCGCTTCGTCCATCGAAAAATCATCTTCAGCGATTAGACCTATTTCTGGATGAATTAGTACGTGAATAAACTAAAATGTCGAATTTGGAAAGATACCGAAATAAATTATTTATGCTTGTACTGCTAAAACTATTATAGGTATACTATTCGCTCGAAGCGTAAAGCATGAAAGCATGATGTACCTACATGCCAATGTATGATATTTTTAGAATTTTGATAATGAAATTAACAAAAAACATTATTATATTAATAATGGAATGAAGTAAAACCAAAATTCCTCGTGATCAAAGGTACTTGGATAATAAATGGTAGTGCAGGATTTGATTTCAATTTTATTTTGTGTTATAATAAATGGTAGTACAGGATTTGATTTCAATTTTATTATGGTTTATTATAAATGGTAATGCAGGATTTGATTTTAATTTTATTATGTGTTATAATAAATGGTAGTGCGGGATTTGATTTCAATTTTATTATGTGTTATAATAAATGGTAGTACAGGATTTGATTTCAATTTTTTATTATGGTTTATTATAAATGGTAGTGCAGGTTTTGATTTCAATTTTATTATGGTTTATAATAAATGGTAGGATAAAGTAGTTTTATGTTTATGTGTGAAAATACGTGTTACGATTTGTTATATAGATGAGGTGTGGCGTTGCAGAAAAGCGGTGTACCACAAGGGGGAGCCTCACGTGCGGCGCGCCCCTCCTGTGCGCGGCGTGCTGCTCGTAGTGCGCGCACTCCTCGGCGCGCGTCACTCCGGCCAGCCGATACCGGTGCAGCTCGCCCAGCCTCACTCGCAGGGACCTCTCCCTCCAGAGCCCAGCTAGTACTGCTTGCTGCTCGGCACTTGCGTACAGCTGTGACGTCCACCGAAGGCGGTCCATAAAGTCTCTGTAGACAAAACCACGCTTGAGACAATATTCTTAGCCATCCACGGATCTACCTATATTATAACCTGTAAGGGTCCGATTAATGCCATATAGTTCTTTTTTCGGCGCGGTTGTAAGTTCTCTCTCAGTTTCATGGACAACATGCGGCCTTATATGGAAGTGTACAACACGTTATTCTTGTGTCAGTTTAATTCCAAAATTAACGGAACATTTAAAAAAATATTAAGAAAAAGTTCCGCTATTCGATTATAGAGGGCGCTATTATCATTCATTCATTAATCACCATTACAGCTCCTAGAAGAACACAGGGTACAATATACACAATTCACTTACAATTTAAGTATTAAATTACATATATAAGTGGGTATATACAATACATATACGACGTACATATACATACATTAGTACGAGTACATAACAACTAAATAAATTTTGATAAAATTTGGCAGTGATTCACTGTGTATACTGATGTATGTGTATATATTATATTATATATATATATATATATATATATATATATTACATATATATTATAGTTATCTATCTATGTATGTATATTTTATTTATCTATTTGCACCATACTCACATTTAAATGTCCCAAAGGTTAACGGGAAGAGAATGTCTTGCGGCATAGATTTAAAATAAAGTTTTAAAAAAAATATATAAAAAAATTGACATCAGATCCTCGGGAACCCGTCTGGCCAGAGTGGCGAGTATAGGCCCTGTCTCCAGATATACATATGTTCTGGAAGGCCAATCTATAACAGTGGAGGTCTAGGACGCGTAATATTTTTTTATGTATACTAACTTCTTCTCTTTGGCTAATTTCCCTAGTGGTTTCTGCTTATTCCTCTGGTTGTTGTAGAAGACCTTCACCAGCTGGTAGTCCCTCATCAGTCTTTTTCTGCGCGTCCTCTCTCTCAGCTTCCGGGTGTAAATATCCACTTGTGATAATTTTAGGGCTGAAATAATTATATAAAATTAAATGTTTTATTTCATAATACATGCAAGTTGAAATCTTTAGTTTCAGCTAGTACCTATATACTATATCATCATTACAGCCCCTAGAACACAGCGTCCTAGACCTCCACTGCTGGAGATGGGTCTTCCAGAACATATATCTGGAGAATTTGGCCTAAACTCGCGACGGCTTGGCGAGGATTTGATGTCAATTTTTATGATAATTTATTAACGATTCCACAAGTTGGTATTAGTGGAACCGGGACCGACGGCCTAACGTGCTCTCCTCACACGGGAACGGTGGTGTTGTAAATCTATGACTGCAGTACGTAAGAAAAGTGTATTTCTCATTGGTACATGCCGGATGGGTTTGAACCGACCTTTGTAGGATTTAAGGAACGCGTTCTTACAACCGAGCCACCACCGCGCCGTATATATTATATAATCTTGCCAAATCTTGGTCTTGCTTTTTTGTGGGACTCTTGCGCAAGACCAATACAATACTAGTCTTAAAACTTAAGGATTACTTAAAATTATTGCTCACGACTTTTTTTCCCAATTTTGCTACAATAAAATATACCTATATGTATATACATTTTTGGGATACGTATATTATTTTAATGGGGTGTATCAGGCAAAGATTTTTGTAGATGTCGCTAGCGGCAATGGTACCTTGTATACACCTATGACGGATCACTTTTTAAATGTTTTTGTAGTTTTTTTTATTTTTATAATAGATAAATGAATTTTAACTTAACGTTACCTACTTTAAAAAACTAATTAGGAAAGCGAAAACCGTCTTTAAAAACAAAAAAGGTTAAATTAATAGATCGGCAATTTTGAGATCACCATACATATCTTTGATTTCGCTTGGAAATCTCGATTTGTACACTTAAAAGCTAAAATATATCCAGAAAATAATAAATTTCGTAATAAAAATACACGTTTTCTATGCAACTGACAGTTCTATTAGGTACCATCTATCATGCGCCATCTACCATGATAAAAAGTTAGTGATACACCCCATTGTAACTGGGACATGTATGTCTTTAGAAATATCTATAAATCTGCCTCCATGGTCTATTATGATTTAAACTTGGAGGTACCGGGTTCGATTCCTGGTCGGGACGCAAAAATACATTTAATTTATTTGTGATATTTTTATTGAGTTTGGTACGCCTGACGAGCTTGCCACTTGTCATGATTGGCCGGCAGTAAAGTTGGTTAAATGTGAATCTGCTTATTTATAAGCGTGGTTTCTGACCACCACGAAAGGGAAACGGTCGTGATGATACTTTACTATCCTTTTATAAAATTGTTTTGATGTGAAATAGACTATTATTTTTCTCTCTGACAATTTTTTTTGACAAATAGAACATCATGCAAACCGTTATACAAGTATATATGTTGGTCAACAAGGTCTATAACTATTCAAAAATTTCAAGTTAATCAGACCAGTAGTTCTTGAGATAGTAGTTTGCAGACAGACACCAAAGTCTCACAAGGTACAATAAGAAAGAAAATATGGTTTTTCAAGTATGGAATCCATACTTCAAGAAAGATATAGAAATTCTTGAAAGAGTACAGAGGCGGGCAACTAAACTCCCACACTGCTTGAGGAAGAAGTCATATGAACAGAGGCTTAAATATTTGAAGCTTACAAGTCTCAGGGATCGCAGAATGAGGGGAGATATAATTGAGACATTTAAAATTCTAACAGGAAGGTATAACTGCCCCCACCTAGCCAAAATGTTTAGGTTTAACACAATGATATTTCCCCTTCGTGACCACGGAATGAAGCTAATGAGAAAATCCAGCAATACAAATATAGGATATCACTTCATGAATAACAGAGTTGTAAACATGTGGAACAAAATACCAGAAGACATATTAAAGTCCTCAACTGTAAACACTTTTAAAAACAAACTGGACAAGTGGCTAGTGACAATCGAAATAGACTATGGTGATAACTGACAATTTAATAAACTTTACACCAGTGCTTGATATAGGCATATCAGCAATGCGCTGCGAGCCTATTAATCAATAATAATAATAATAATAGGCAGATGGAAAACTGATAATTGTTTGTTTATATAGGTTAAGTTACGATGGGGCTGACATGCTCAATTTGGGTAAAAGCCCCTAATAAAATATGATTAAAAAAAAAACTATCCACTTACCAACATCCAAGTCATCGTCTTCAGGATTTAAAGAGAGTGTGGATATGATCTGCTCGGCCTCATGATCATGTTCCTGGAGAACACACAACTATGTACAAAAGGGTCATTTGTCCATTAGACATTGCCCGGAATAATAACAACTATTGCCCTATGTTGTTCTTTAAAAACAAATCACAAGATTGAAATATATTATAGTGTACAGTCAGCAAGAGATACATTAAAAATTATCACCTGTCATGAAGGACAGTTGAAAAAAAATATGACTCTTATACCATTTCAATCCATTCATTTTACTATTGACAGCTCAAGTACTAAACGATTAGTGAACCAACTAACTGCCCAGTATTAATCAAAATCAATCAAATCAAAATATTTATTTCCATAGGTTATCTTGTAACAACTTGGATATTGTCAGCACTAAAATAATATAAAACAAAAGCATAAAAAAATATAACTTAGGTAATCATGGTTGGACCGTAACAGGTCAATAAACAATCCAGATTTATGTGTGTTATAATAGCATTATTGTCATAAGCAAGATAATTATAATAATAAGGTAACTTAACTACTTAATATAAGATCGTGGCTGTAAATAGGCCGTGTCAACTAAATAGAAATTCGTGGCTGTAAAAGGGCCGAGTCAACTTACAATCTAATAATAATAATAAATATCAAATCCTAATACTAGTTCGGGCCGTGTCACCTTACAATGTAAATAATAATAATATGTCAATTAAACATATATTCCATTAACAATAATTTATATTCGTGGCTGTCAACTTATAAACATAAAATAAAAATCATAATAATAACTATAAAAAAGAAAATAGTTATTTAAATTAGAACATGAATTAAGATTTTAAGTCAAGTACTCCTATGCAATAGTATCTTTCATTGCATCTTTAAGCTCATAATAACTTTTTTTTTATTAAAATGCCTTTAAAGTTTTAAATTTTTAATAACCCGTTGTGTTGTGTTGCGACATGCCATACCTACTGGTTTGATCACACCCTCTTTTTTTTTTGTTTTAGTGTTGGTGTCCAGTTAATAAAACTAAATTATATAATTATTATTTTTTTCATTACAACCCCTAGGACACAGCGTCCTAGACCTCCACTGCTGGAGATGGGCCTTCCAGAACATATATCTGGAGAAATTGGCCTACACTCGCCACGCTGGCCAGACGGCTTGGCGAGGAAATTATATAATATTCTTGCATAATTATTAGTTATTTTGATAAATCATACAAATATTGGCACAAATGCCTTAGTGGCGCTTGCCATTTCTAGTTTAATAAAAAAGAAAAAAGAGCCAACTGCTCTTTTATACTATATATATATAATCGAATTTAATTGATGGTTTAAGTTCATATGGAGGAGAATCCTATGTTTCATTGTAATAAAATTATTAAAACAGTATTTGATTACGATAAAACACTGCCTTTTAAATGGCTGACTAGCAGTTAAGTCTGTGAATATTTCAGACGTGGAGGTACCGGGTTCCATTCCCGTTTGGGACACAATAATTTATTTGCGATATTTCTCGAGCTTGGTAGACTAGAGACATCAACAAGCTTGCAATCCTCTCATGATTAGTCTATTGTAAAGTTGGCTAAACATAAATCTTCCTGTTTAAAAGTGTAATTTTATTCCGGAAGGGATAAGATCATGATGATAGTTTTTGACCAACTTATTAGACAGAATTTTATTTTTGAATTTTGGCACCATTGGACAGATTTATGAAAGAGTATTTCTTCATGTAACAGATAAAAAATCATTCTCACCCTTTCAAAATCGTCCCTATACTTCATATATCCTAATTGTGACGCCTCTTCGGGGGTGATGGCCAGTTCGTTGAGACGGGACATAGCATCGGGTCCCAACGGGCCCGCATCTCTCTCCGCAGTGTGTAGGGCTGGCCGGGATGTACTTTCTATCTTACCCCATGTGGCCCTCCCTATACTACCTTCTAGGTAACGGGTTATATACTCATCTTTAGCCTCTGCAATGTACAAGGGTAAATTAAGATCCACCCTAGTCTCATCATTACACCTTGTTAAATATACTTTATTTAGACAATAATGTTTTTTTTAACTGAACATATTTTTCCTTGAACAGTGTGGTCTATAAGATTTATAAGCTCAATGCTGTTAAAGTAAAAAAAAAATATCTGCTTGATTAGTTAAAAAAAAAAACATTCAATTGTCAAAAGAATCAAGCTATATTGGTGGAAACAAGTTATAATGGGTTGTTAAAAAAAAAAAAAAATATATTTAAAATATAGTACATTCATTAAAAAAGTAAAACTATTAACTACACTTTGTATTAAAATATATAATATTTAATTTAATAATAAAATATTTATAATTGTGACAAATCATGTGGCAGTGTGCAGAATGAAGAAAGTTTTCCCCGCTGCACAGCAATGATGATTTGCTGTATGAGAAAACTGTCAGCCCACGTGTCACATACAGCAATAAGCAGCCGCTTGACCTGGTTATTGCTGTATTCTCCCATCATCTATACTGACTAAAGACAAGTCTTCCCATGGACACTGGCAGACATCTGGTCCACATATTCAAATTTGCTATATAGAGCTATTGACACCTTGGTATTGCTCTCAATGAATAGAATTTGAAATATTATGTTGATAACTGAATATATACATGTTCCTAAGACATGGGAATAGTGGTGTTTCAGGATATAACAATATATATTAAAAATTATTAATTTTTATTCACCTTCGGGTGTTCGGCTCTCAATATGTTTAGCAATATCCTCCCAATTTCCAAAACCAAACTGTTCTATAGCATCCAATAATCGTACTTCCTCATTAGCTGACCAACTACCTCGTCCAAGGAATATTCCAAAAGCTCCAGAGTCCTAAAATAATATTATTATGTATTTTAAAACATATAACTTCAAAAGATAAGTTATTATTCAATAAAGTAGCTTTATATTAATAAACGTACCATAAACTGATAAGAGTGATCATTACGATGGTTTCCGATTTCAGCACCAACAGAAAAACACTGAAAATTAATATTTTGTAAATAACAATTTGAAATTTGCGCCAAACTTGCAACAAAAAAATATGGCGGGCGAACTATGCCAATACCTGCAAACAAATATCAAACTCGACACACTCAGCACATCTTACTCGGAGACCATTTATTTCTTCCTGGCAGTAAGTGCAATTATATTTTGCAAATAAATCTGAAAATGCAGAACTCATTTTGTACGTTACACTCCGAAATTACAATTAAAATTAGATGCCAAAACACCGACTCAGCTTCTTACCCGCCATGTTTTTCTATAGTGATGTTCCGTGTAGTGGTAGTCGTTGCAAAGACGAACCGTATTTAAAGACAGTGTCTTCGACGATAGAACCGTTTTTGGTTTAGGATTGAAGCAGTCTTTGTTTCTAGGTAGTACGTCCTTGATATCATCGCAACTCTTTCCCATTCGTTCGTTTGCAAAATAGTTCTATAATATTTAACCTTTTTGTCAATGAAATACAGTCCTTATTTTATTAACAATAAAACTGGTTATCGTTTAGGAAATGAATTGCAAGCCGCGCACGTATGAAATGTGTCCTCGTCCCCCGTGACGCCCTCACACCTCCTCGTGGTGTGGGGAATCACCTGGGATTTTGATTGTTTTTGTCATTATGCCTATTATAAAATATTTATTCTTGTGAAATAAAGCGCGCCAAAGCTGGAGTAAAGTATCATCACGACCGGGATAAGTCAAAAACCACATTTTTTTTTTCTTTTTAAGCGGATTCACATTTAACAAACTGTACTTTAAGCCCAACATGACTAGTCGTAGCAAGGTCGTCGATGTCTCTAGCGTACCAACCTGAGAAATATCACAAATAAATTATTATAATTAATATTTTTTGTGTCCCGACAACCCGGTGTAGTGTAAATCCATAGACTTAACCGCTAGACTACAGAGGCATCATTTAATTCTAAAATAAGTATTTATTATTTTATATCTATTGACGTGACAACGTCTTATAAATTGGTTTGCCGGGTGACACTTCAAGAAACTGTGTTACGCTCCGCTCACGTTATGCGCTCACAATGAGAGCGAGTGAGAGGCACGCGTCCCTTCCACTCGGGCATGGTTAGCCCGCCTAAGAGCGAGAGAGACAGACATAAAAAGTGAAAGACATTGACTTGACATTTTCTAGGCACATTACAGCAGAAACACTTCCTTTCATTTCATATTTCTCCTATCATCGCCCTATCCTCAATAAAATCACTCAGATAGGAACAAGTTAAGTTGTAGTAAACGCTGTTTCATTGTACGCAAATGTATTGCAAGTTATTGTATGTATATTTGTATATACGAGGGGCGTTCAAAATATTCTCGGTATGTGGATAAAAACAAACAAGTACGAAAAGTTTGATATTTTTATTTTTCAATATACTCCCCCCCTATGTTCATACACTTATAAGATCGATCAATTATTTTTTTTAATCCCTCATAAAAATATTTTTTATCTTTGGTGTAAAAATGCTCCTCCACGGCCGTCTTCAACGCTTCATCGTCAGAAAATTTATTTCCACGCAGATCCTTTTTAAGATTGGGAAACAAAAAGAAGTCGCTTGGGGCTAAGTCCGGACTATAGGGTGGATGAGTAACAGTTTCAAACCCACATTCAACAATAGCTGCCTTGGCAATATGAGCAGTATGGACAGGGGCGTTGTCATGCAGAAGCAGAACACCTTTGGTTAACTTTCCTCGCCTCTTTTCTTTGATCGCATCTCTTAATTGACTTATAACGTTAGCGTAGTACTGCCCTGTGATATTTACACCTTTTTCTTTATAATCGATAAGCAAAACTCCTTCACAATCCCAAAATATTGTGGCCATGACCTTGCCAGCTGACGGGATTACCTTGAACTTCTTGGGATGAGCTGAACCCTTAATGTGCCACTGCATGGACTCCTGTTTGCTCTCTGGGTCATAATGATGAACCCAGGTTTCATCTCCAGTAACTATTTTTTGCAGCACCTCATCGGGATTTTCACCACACAGGTCGATAAAATCTGAACAGCAAGCCACACGCATATCCTTTTGAAGAAGCGTCAGCATTCGCGGAACCCATCTTGCACTTACTTTTGACATATTAAGATGGTCATGTATAATGTCATGTACGGTACCAATAGAGAGATTGGTTACTTGAGCTATAGATTTTACCTTCACTCGGCCGTCTTCCAATATAAGTTTTTCCACTTTATCAATATTTTCTTGTGAGGTAGCCACTACAGGCCGGCCAGGTCTAGGGTCATCTTCAATACTCTCCCTTCCACGCTTAAATTCGCTTGACCATTTTTGAATAGTAGATAAAGAAGGAGCAGACTCACGGTAAACACAATCCATTTCCTCTTTTATGGTTTTTTGATTTTTACCCTGTTTTGTCAAGAATTTTATGACGGATCGGTGCTCTAATTTCGTTAAAATTGTTAATTCGCTCATGGTGTTCATGTTTGTTCGGCAATTGCAGAAAAACAAAAGAACATCTCGGTTCCAATTTTACTTTTTTTTAATGTCAATGGATGAATCTTAGCGGCCAGTAACAAATATATATATAAAAGAGGTTGTAACGTATCAATACCGAGAATATTTTGAACGCCCCTCGTAAATACGTATGTATGTGTAAAGGTAAAAATAAAATTTTGTTAATATGAAATTCAGTGCGAGATTCTTTGTATAAATTAATGTTTTAAATATAATTCTTTGTATAAATAAATGTTTTAAATTGTTACTATTATTTCATCCTTCTTCCTACTATACGAATGAATATTCACATTAAAATTATTTTACCATTCAAAGTCGTTGTCACGTAAAACTTTCGCCCGTATACCGACTTTACAGGCAACCAATTTTTTAATCAGGTTTGTAATATTGTTCGCGTCGCCACGACCGCCCTCGTCCGTGTTATTCTAAATCAAGTTGCAACGAGAACCGCTTGGACAACTAGTTTTCGTCGTTCGTAAAACGGTTGCGTCTCGTCTTCAAAAAATGCGACAACGACCCACGGGAATAGAATTATACATCACTAGTCAGCACGTGTTCAGTATCTTGTTATTTTTTTTACAAATATACATAACTGTATACATTGCGCGTTTTATACCTCCCTACAATAATTTTATTTAAATAATAAATCAATGTACAAAGTTTTGGTAAATTAGTATCCAGAAAAACAATAATATAAACTATCTACCTATCAGTAAAATTTTCATTCGGGGCGATTTGTGATATGGGATCTTTCTTTTTAGTTTAAAATATATTTAAACAATAAATTCTGTGATTTGTGAGCACTTAACAATCTGTAATTAACTAATTTAGGACACTGTTATCTCGATCTGTGTATTATATGTGAACAGTTCTTGAGAGTGTAGTAATGTGATTTTGAAAATATCAAAGATCGTTTTTTACCAAAATGAAGTCCAGCAAAAGACGTCTCCAGGCCCTCACGGAAGGGTCTGACGGTATACCTAACTACCTGAAGATGGATGACTCCGAGACGTCGATACCACCAGTGTTTAGATCGAGGCTGCACGATTTATTTTCGCAAATTGAGAAAGAATTCGACCTTCTATACTCCGAAAATTTAAACTGTAAGCAATATAACTAGAATAAGTCGGCTTTCTGTATATTTAAAGGGTCTTTTCAACTTTATTTAGATCTCTAAATTCAGATATTCAAGATCATTATTGGTTTCAAGGACATTTTATTGATCTTTTAATAAATTAATTTATTAGTAAAGCTTAGGCTTATTCTAAAGGCATCCATACTATCGTAATGTTTATCTTTTTTTATATACATTATAACGCATATGGCTCAACTCTCAACAAGCTGCAAAAAATGCAGTTCCAAAATTATTTTTAAAATCAATATTAAAAAACTATTTAACCTTTGATGTGCAGTGGTACAGATCCCTCCCTATCCCTGTTGTCTGCCAAGAGATCCATCGTAAGAGCTCTTCGTCCCATTCTAAACATTTTTAAAAAAATATTTTCCAAAATCCTTGCGACACTTACTACAAGAAATGGGTGTAAGCAGGTCTACTATGAAATACGTTTGTGGAATGAGCTTCAAGAAGACATTAGCGTAATTATACAGAATTTAGTTAGGTTGAATACAATCAGATTTATACAAATAAGAAGCAAAATATATGTAGAATAAAGTATAAATAAAACCATAAATATATCTTAAGAAAGCAATTCAACATACTGTAACCTGCCTTTGCGGTCACAGGATTATCCAACGCCTGCGGTTGGATGTAGTTGCTTTGATTTGTTACGAAGAGGATTCTACAGAACTCCTTTTTATAAAATATGCATAAAACTGTTTTTTACTTTATATTTTCAATATAAATATAAATGTACTAAAACTAAACACTTTCCTACGCGGGACACTATTACACTACTACAATAGACTTAAACCGGAATTATTATAATTTTAATCCTAAAATTTATAAAAAATACTCTCCCTGTCGACCTCTCGGTCCGAGCCCCCGATCTTCTCTCTTCTCTTACAAAACAAAAACCCATCGACTATGTCATTGTCGTATTAATGACAATACTATCCTTTATAAAATTCAAATAAAACTCTGTACCCGTTACAATACTTAATCAACATAATAAATAAATAAATAATAAATATTTCCAGACAGGTCACACAGCACCATCTAATTTCTGTGGTAAGCTACGAGGCTTGTGTTACGGAAACTAGATGGTTGATAAACTACATATTATCCTTTTTTTTTTGTAAATATATACATATTATACATATAAACACCCAGACCGAGACAAATACAATGTACAACTTGCCCCCGGTGGGAATCGAACCCACAACCTCCCGAGTTCACTGAGTGCAATGTTTGTTACCACTAGACCACAGAGGCGGTCATAATATAAATCAACAGTCAATTATTAATCAAGTATTGAGCTACACGGGAGTGGTGGTTATACCAGTAACGTTGTTCAGCAATCGCAAATGCGATCCTGATGGGGAAAACGGGGTAATGTCCCCATCCCCAACCCAGGCCCATTATCTATCAGGGCGTGGATGACCCCACTGCTGTAATCAATTATTAATTGTTCCCATCGAGGCAATCCTTAACCAAACACTTCTATCATGCATTTTGTGTAGAAAAAGATCAAACATGTGTAAGAGTGTTATGGGTGGCATCTAGACGCCTAACAGCCAGTTTCTCAAAGATATTTTTGGTACTAAATTTTTTCTTAAGTAAAAATTAACTTAGTTTTGCAAGAAATGCGTTTTGCAAACATATCTTGGAAAATAATTAGGAAGTGAACTGTTATTTATACAAATCAATTGTTATCAATTTTGCGTTTTACAAAGCAATAAGAAATACAGTTTTAAAATTGTTTTGTAAACCATGAAAAAAAACTATAATTTTAAATAATATTTTCACCAGTTACAGCTACATCGTCGTCCACCAAGATCGGTGCGGAGTACACACACACTAATTCAACCTGGAATGCCATTTTTTTGTTATTATTAATGTCTTGGAAGCTCTTTTCATAAATGTACTGACGGCAGACCTACTTAGGCCTAATTGTTTCAGTAAGTGCTGCATAGATTGTGCTGGAACTCCTCTCGAACCAACTTCCACTGCGTAAAGCTGAGTCTTGAACCCGTTCTTGATCTGATAATATTTGTTTGTGAAACCCGATTATACTTAAGAAAAACTTAAAGATTCATTAGCAAGGAAATAGTTAAGTAGAGTTTCATAAAACCGGCTGTAAGTATGATTGGTAGAGTGCTTGTCTATTTGGGTTATTTCAGCCACTGCTTGCTGTGCCAAGTGTGTGTTAATTCAAAATGTATTTGGAATCTGGCCATAATGATAGCAATATGAATCTAATTATTGTGTATTATTTCTATTCACTAATAGTGAATAATGAATGTCTAATATAGATTTTAACTATATAACCATTTGAATCATACTTGCTAAGTGGTTGACAAGTCTATCATTGATTCCCATCTTTCTAGATAATGATTGCAGATAATGCTGACTGCTAGAGGTAAGGGGCCCAGAAAAAATAGGGCGTGTTGAAGTGGTTTAGGGGGGCAATGGCTAATTTGTAATTTCATTTTATAATTCACTAAAATTTAACAAGTTTATGGCTACCAATAATTTTGGCTACAAAAGTGAATCTACAATTCCCTGGATTGTGGTCTATAGTGTAACTATTTTTTCATTGCAATGGGAATCATTGTTATATTTGTTTGAATGGGGATTTAGTTCTGTGGCAACATTGCTTAGTTAGAAGAGAAATTGTTTGCATACCGAACGCAGCAAGTTGTGGCTGTTTTTGAGTAAATTCAAACCTGATATCAACAAACTTGTTGAAAATCATCATATACTTCGTTCACAATAGATTAGTTTTAAAAAATAAATAGTATTACAGTATCAATATAATTACGACCGTATCTCTCCCGAGGTAGTCAGAAATCATGCTTTTTTTAAATGAAGCTTTTTAAAATTTAGTCAACTTTACTATTGGCCCATCATGATAAATGGCAAGCTCGTCGATATCTCAAGCAGACCAAACTCAAGAAATGTCACAAATAAATTAAATAATTTATTGTGTCCCAACCAGGAATCGAACACGGTACGGATTTAACCACTAGACTATGCAGGCAGTTTAGTCGTAAAATTGATTATGTTTGTTTTAATTTAAATAAAAGATAATTGTAATTAACTTAAAGTAATGAATGTCATTGTGGTTTTCTGATGGTAAAGTAAAAAACGATTGCGGGTGCTGAAAAGTTTGTTAAAGCTAAAAAAATGATTATTAAAGTGATGACCTCTGATGTAACTTGTTAATTTTATTTTCAGTGCAAGAGAAAATTGAGATTTTGAGCGAAAAATTGGAAAGGGAATCATATTTGGGAGATCGTCCAAACACGGACTATATTGAATTTGAAACTGCGGGAAAGAATCCTAAAGTTAAATGTAAGTTTGGTATAATAAAATAATATGCCTTTAATTAATTTTATTGTCCGTGTAAAAGTAAAAAGTAAAATATCATCATGACCGTTTCCCTTTCGGGGTGGTCAGAAACCACACTTATAAATAAGCGGATTTACATTTAGCCAACTTTACTATAGGCCAATCTTGAGAAGTGGCAAGCTCGTCGATGTCTCCAGCCGTACCGAACTCAAGAAATATCACCAATAAATTAAATATGAATTAAATGTATTTATTTACATTATAAATTAATATTTTTGTGTCCCGACCAGGAATCGAACTCAGTACCTCGGAGTCTAAATCCACGGACTTAACCGCTAGACCACGGAGGCATTTATGGGTATTTAGTGAAAACAAAGTTACTACAGTTTACTTGCTGTATAGGTGTTTGTATTAGTCCATTGAAGAGGTTACCTCAAACAGCGCGATTTTTGACTTGAAACCCTTTTGAATTAGGGGTGCTATATTATTATAGATTATTTCTAAATATTCATCCAAATTTAATCACATTTTAGTGTCCCAAAGCAACTCTCAGAAGGTGAAAGCGAGCCACAAGCTCCGTGTGCAGACCAGTAAGATAGTGTCCAGCTTCAAAGCGCCCACCTTCACGTGCCAGCTGGTCAGGGAGTTCACCGGACACAAGGACGGAATATGGGATGTCACTTGTGGAAGACCCGGACAGCCACTCATAGGGACCGCTTCTGCTGGTAATTAATTTCACCCAAAATCTGTTAGACATGAATCAGCTTATATACGTTTTTGCGTTAGTAGTGAAGAGAAAAAGTCTAATTTCTAAGCATTCTATGGATTCACCGTGCGGGTGCCGGGTCCATCAGAGAAAAGAATAGTGTCGTGGGCTTGCGACCGACAATAGACTGACTTACAAAGAAGGCCTCCTTTTCAAACCTGCCTATTGTAGGTCGTAAGCCCGAGACACCATTCTTCTCACCCACACTCAATGGACCCGGCATCCATGGGAGAGGAGCAGAATGGTGGATGTTGAGCTTCTTGTTGTACAATAAAAAGATGGGGGTCTTCTTAAACCTATAATTGGTCGCAACCCCGAGACACTATTCGTCTCCTCTCTTTCCCACACACAATGATAAGTTTGTCCTCTCCTCTTTCTTCAAGATTTTAGTAAAAGTATCATCACGACCGTTTCCCTTTCGGGGTAGTCAGAAACCACGCTTATAAATAAGCGGATTCACATTTAGCCAACTTTTCTATAGAGCAATCATGATAAGTGGCAAGCTCGGCGATGTCTCCAGCTTACCAAACTCGAGAAATATCACAAATAAATTAAATATTAAATATTTTTGTGTCCCGACCAGGAATCGAACCCGGTACCTCCGAGTCTTTAATTAAGATTTTAGTATTAGTTGTATGCTGTCTTAAAATAACTATTTATGTCATGTAGTGTAAAGCATTCTTAATAATGTTTTGTAGATCACACAGCCTGTGTCTGGAGTGTGGAATGGGGGAAGGGCCTGCTTCAGTACACTGGACACTCGGGGTCGGTGAACTCCATCAAGTTCCACCCCACTCGAGACCTGGCTCTCACCTCCAGCGGAGACACCACCGCCCATGTGTGGCAGGCCGCTGTCAACTGGGATATACCTGTGAGTCTCACACATACTAATAATACATATTAATAGACACACATATACATTCTACAAATGAGTTTATAAAAATCTGTGTATATGATGTTTGAGATTTGATGGGAATGTTTGTACATGAGTGTTGAAGAGTTAATGTGAAATTATTGTATATGAGTGTTGTGGAGAGTGCTAATATGTGTATATGAGCGTGGAAGAGTTAATGTGCAATTATTGTATATGAGTGTTGTGGAGAGTTTATGCTAATATGTGTATATGAGTGTTTGAGGCTTTTTGGGAATGTGTGTATATGAGTGTTGGAGAGTGATGAATGTGTGTACTATGTAAGTGTGAGATAGTGAGCGTGGGAGTATTTGTTGGTCTGCATAAGATACGTCTAATAGCGACCTTCACAGATCAAGTATCTGATAAAATCCAATTTGTATAATAAATAAACTGTTTCAGTCGCATTCATATTTAAATTAAAAAGCCGATTTTATCAAAATTTGTCAGATTGATCGTTGGAACCCAAGGTGTTAATTGGAATGGAATGGAATCTAAACAGGACATGCGACCATTTAAAGGCTTTATCGCTGACCCTTTATATCATACGGGCAACGCCCCGGGTTAAGCTACTTGTATATGTTTTAAAAGATCTATCTACAGCAGTGGAGGTCTAGACTTATATGTTTTAGGGGCTTTAATGATGATATACCTTAATTTACCAACAGAAAGGACAATCATCTGAAGAAGAGCTGGATTGTGGAGAAGAGAGTCTCGGAGAAGGAGGAGACCGTCCAGAAGTGCTAAGGACTCCTCTCATGGAGTTGGCCGGTCACTCGGGTGTCGTGGTGGCCGCTGATTGGCTGCCGGGCGGGGATCACGTGATCACCGCCTCCTGGGATAGGACAGCTAGTCTCTATGACGTGGAGACTGGAGATTGCTTGCAAGTACTTACCGGTAAGTTATTATTGGGCAGTTCTTAAAAAATCTTTATTTTATCAAAGTATCTAAAATCGTCCTTATTTTTCGTTTTAATTAACGACATTATTTATATTTTAATAATAAAAATTAGATACAATAATTTAGAGGATTCGGCTAAACAGAAGTCAGTGATTGTTGCAAAAAAAACGTAGTGCAATCATCTGTAGAATCTATTGTTGGCAAATTGGAACTATGAAGAAGAATCCTATTTATACATTTTTCTTTTTCCAACTTAATTGAGCAGATTTAATTTGTGGCAGTAATATTTATTATTAAATGACGTCACTTACGCTGACTAATGTTTTGAGGTAACGCTTAGACGCAGAGTGAAGCTTGAGAAAGGTCGCTGGTGGGGGTTGGATGAGGGTGGCAGGAGATCGTGTGAAGTGGCGAGCCTTGGGGGAGGCCTACATCCAGCAGTGGAGAGACACAGGCTGATGATGAACGCTTAGTGGTCGGTACTGGGTGCCACGGGCCTACTCTGCTATTTTGTCTAGAAAATGAGTTACTTAAGCAAATGGCAAGGAACTGCTAGAACCAACAAGTGGACAAGAAAAAAGTCTGGTTTTCACTGCGGGCACGCTTGCTTTTTCAGAACTATTTTAAGTCTATTTAGAGTCCCGGTTTGGGAGCTTTCACACTAAACGGCATTAAGCTTCGCCTTTTGTACATTGTGCAATAAAGTTTTTAAATAAATAAATAAACTCATGGTGACTTTCGATCCGCACGGGTCGAGCGTAGATTTTTTAATGGCGCCAACTTGTGCGCTCTAGTGGTAGATCACGAAACTACTCGCGATCCATAGACGATTCACTTCATAGGTCACTGGAATTTGCGAATTAGTCTACTGCTAACAGCTTACTCCTTGGACCACTTCGCTGCTTAGTCTTCCACTAACAGGAGTAGAATCATTCTAAATAATTTTAATTATAACGTGTCACAAATGCCTGTAATAGGTTTACGTGAATAAAGATATTTTGACTTTGACTACCAGGCTTGGTGGTAGGAATTTTGAAATGATGTGGATGGGATAAATTGGTGTAGGATCCTGTTGGATGTCTTAACACTTAGTATCGTTTGTTAACAAAATTGCACAGCGACATGAGGGTACCTTGGAAGTAAATGTTATGTTGATGCTTGTGTGTTTCGAAGGTTGTTGTCAGTGTTCAGGTTCTCATGGTGTGCCGTGTCCGATGGCATGTGTGTCGGGTCCCGGTCCGAACCCCAAGGGGGAGGTGGCTGGCACACGTGGGGGCCTGGGACCGAGGCCCAACACATTAAATTTATTGGTCTTAAATTAGCAGAGGTTTTGCGTTTTGTCGGTTTTCAAGTTGCACACGGGCAAATAGCGTTTCTTAATTTTGACATACCTGGTAGGGTACCACTAGAAGTAAAGTATCATTACGACCGTTTCCCTTTCGGGGTGGTCAGAAACCACGCTTATACATAAGCGGATTCACATTTAGCCAACTTTACTATAGGCCAATCATGACAAATGGCAAGCTCGTCGATGTCTCCTGCGTACCAAAGGAGAGAAATATCACATATAAATTAAATATTAATTAAATGTATTTATTGACATTAATAAATATTTTTGTGTTCCGACCAGGAATCGAACCCGGTACCTCCGAGTCTAAATCCACGGACTTAACCGCTAGACCAGTAGCAGTAAAATTGATAGTAATAAATAATACATGTGTATATGACGTGAATAAAGATATTTTTACTTCGACTTTGATCTCTAAAATAATGTATTTATTTTAACATATGACAAACAAGCTAACCCTCTCACATAGTTGAAATCAGTTTTTTTGCGACTATGTTTTTGTTATGGTTTCTGACAATTTGTTTTAATTGTGACAGGTCACGATCATGAATTAACTCACGCATCAGCTCACTACAGTATGCGGTTGGTGGTGACAGCCTCCCGGGACACCACATTTAGGTTGTGGGACTTCCGCGAACCCATACACTCTGTCTCCGTCTTCCAAGGTCATACAGAGTAAGTACTACCTACATCATACATCTACATATTTATTTATTAATTGTGCGAACAGATTCCAGTCGGTAGCAGATTTATAAAAAAAAAAAAAAATGAGTTCAGTTAATTTATACATGGATTTGGCATACTATGGATGGGGGTTCTTCGCGCCATTTTGCGTGGACATGTCAAGTGCAAGTTTTTGTTTTGTAAATTAATTTACTGTGGATATTACTGGTCAAAAGTGGTGTTGTTTTGTTTAATAATGTGCTACAATGTGAATAATTATGGAAAACGATAAATTGGACTTTAAATATGGGGCACAAGTTGCAGTTTATTTTTTTCGGTTTTCCCGCGCTGTCAACTCCCATATTTTACCCGACGTGTTTGAGCAGTGGATGGTTCCGCGAGTGACTCCAAGAAAAGCATCAAATTCTGCAGCATCTGGAATTTGATGATGACCTCTTAATTCGTGAAAAACAAAGATATATTACGTCAGACTTGGCTGTATGGGCTAGACCCTTTGCCTTCCCAATCACCTCATTCGTCATCCATCGGGAGAAGAGAACCAAAAAAAAAATCTTAATCAATTAACTATTTAATTAAATAATATTTTAATGCTGTGGTAAAAGAGATGTTGTAATAAAATTTAAAAAAAAAACACAATTAATTGTTATGATTATTGAATTGTATTTAGTTGAGGCACGTTGCAAAAAAGTTGGGGCTTGGTTTTGGGCAATCTCTGTTAAGTTTACCCTTGTGTTTCTTTTTTTTTTAGGAGTGTTACATCGGCGGTATTTACTCGAGAAGACAAAGTGGTTTCTGGCTCTGATGACCGATCTGTAAAGGTGAGTTTCATTTATATTGTTACAAAAGTACAATGTCAAGAATAGGTAGGGGTGACATGAGTCAAATATAGACAGACGATAAAAAGGTTTTTTTATATTTTTTATTTTATTGTGTAAATTTAGATTAAATTGATTTGTTTTTAATTTTTTGCATGTTTTTTGTCTATTTTCCCCTTATTTTGTGTGTAGTACTTAAGTAGCTTGCTCGCGTACCTATATATTTTTCAATGTTGTGTGCACTACTCAACAATTACAGTCTGGTTCTTTAATTCAGTCATGAATATGTAAATGATTGTAATTTGTTTGTTGCACCATAAATAAATAAATAATAACAAAGTCAAAAGGTTTGGAAAAGGGAATCAAGTTATTATTTCGTTTCAATATTATAGGTAGGTAGATATTTATATTTAATATAGGTACCTATACTTTTGGTTATTTTTTGTTATTGTGTTGATGTTCCTATAACACTACCGTTTTTTTTATATAAATATATATATACAGTCGAAACCGATTATAACGACATCGTTTACAACGACCAATCGGTTATTACAGCCAGATTGTAATGTCCCGCTCGAATCTCTAGTAAACCATTCAGTAACCATACCGCCTATAACAACATCGGATACAGCGACATATCGCTTACAACGGCGAAACTTTATCGATATTCATCGACTATAACGACCAACTGCTTCTTGTCCCAGCAAAACAAAACAATATGAACGATTTTAAATCTTATTGAAGGAATATTTAGGCGTATTATTTCTATTGAAGAAAAAACGCTATAACAGTTTTACAAAAAAATATTGCCTTTAACGACCAGTTTAATACTGATGATACTCGTACCTTGAGGAGTATGAAACGTAAAATGCAAAAAATATTTGAGACTGGGCTACAAAAAAAAACAAGACTAAAATGACTGATTACTTAAAAACTAGTGTAGTCTTATAACTCGTGTAAGCAGCTAAGTGCATTTTGTATTCTAATTATTTCTTTTCTGACATTTCATTTGACAACAAGTTCACATACATAACCTATACCTATACTAGATACCTATGATAATATAACTACACAACTAATATAACTACACAACTAATATAACTACACAATTAATATAACTACACAACTAATATAACTACACAACTAATATAACTACTGTATTTGTGTAGGTATATGTATTGCTTATAACAACTATCGGATATAGCGTCGGCAACTATACGGTCCCTTCAATGTCGCTATATCAGGTTTTGACTGTATAATAATAACGTTAAATATATATTGTGTACATTTTTTTATCGCTCAGAGTGGTCTCCCGAGCACCATGGTTCGTGCGTAATTCCGTCATAGCTCGAGATCTGGAGATGCCTACTATTGAGGAGTTTGTCGTTGGCCTGACTAGACGTATGTTCTATCGGGCCGACAACGGACACTTCAAGCATCTCCAGAATATCGCTCCGTCTTGCGCTCGGCCCCCCAACGGGAGACCACTTCCTAGAGAAGTGCTCCTAGAGGAGAACTGAAGTAGCCGAACCCAGATGCCCTGGGCTCGTGAGCCATACGGGCGCTGTTATACCAGTAACGGCGCCCAGCACTAAAGGTGCATGAATTACCAGCGGGTGATTACTCGCTGAGATCCTGCCGGGGAGAACGGGGGAATGTCCCCATCCCCAACCCAGGCCCATTAGACATCCGGGCCTGGACGACCCCACTGTCTGTCTGTCTGACATTTTTTTAAAAATAATATTGACTTAACCAAATTCCGATGGGAATGTACGGTGATACACTAAGAATAAAGAATATTTAAATTCTTTACCATTACAGCCCTTGGAACAGACACGCTGGCCAGACGGGTTGGAGAGGATCTAATGTATTTTTTTTAATGACAATTTATAAACGATTCCACAAGTTGATATTAGTGGAACCGGGACCGAAGGCTTAACATGCTCTCCGAGGCACGGAAACGATGGTGTTGCAAATATACGACAAATGTACTTAAGAAGAGTGTCTTTCTCATTGGTACATGCCGGGGTTCGAACCCACCACTTTAGGATGTTGAGGAAAGCGTTCTTACGACGGAGCCACCACTGCTCTTTAAATTCTTTGTTGCAGTTTAAAATCCTTCACTCGTTCTTTCCAGCTGCCAAACAGGTTCCCTGAAGGTATCCTCGAATCGGTAGTTGTAAACACTCCAAATCTCGAACGGGATAAATGTTTCCATTTTAAATATTTTCCGTAAAATAGGTTTTTTTTCTGGTAACATTATTCAATTAAATTTAACAAAATTCATCGCGTATTCTAAATATTCATTTTGTTAGAATGGGGTGTATCAGGCAAAGCTTTTTGTAGATGTCGCTAGCGGCAATGGTACCTTAAGTAACACCTATATCGCATCATTTTAAAAATGTTTTTGTGGTTTTATATGTTTATAACAGAAAAATGAATTTTAAATTAACGTTACCTACCTTAAAAGACGAATTAAAAAGCGCACACCCCGTCTTTAAAAAGAAAACAGGTTTTATTAATAGAACGGCAATTTAAGATTTCGCTTAGAAATCTCGATTTGTACACTTAAAAGCATAGGCATATCCAGAACATAATAAAAATCTTAATAAAAATACAAGTTTTCTATGCAACTGACAGTTATACTAGGTACCATCTATCATGCGCCATCTATCGGGATAAAAAGTTAGTGATACACCCCATTACTTCACGTTCTTGCATTGTTTAGGACTTATGTATTCTGTACCATGTCCTTAAATAAATTTTAAAAAATACACGTTCTTGCGTTATGACGTTCATAAATCTTGTCTCTTTCATATTATGAATATTTATAATTCATTCACGAAATATATGTATTTCAAATTTTGGATCTAAATATGTTTATTTAAAAAAAAAAAAGAAATTTTATTAAATAACTTAATTTACCCAATTAATAATAAAAAATAAGAAATACAGGTTTAAATAACTGCCTCCGTAGTCTAGCGGTTAAGTCCGTGGATTTAGACTCGGAGGTACCGGGTTCGATTCCTGGTCGGGACACAAAAATATTTATTAATGTAAATAAATTCATTTAATTAATATTTTATTTATTTGTGATAGTTCTCGAGTTGCGCTGGAGACATCGACGAGCTTGCCACTTGTCATGATTGGCCGGCAGTAAAGTTGGCTAAATGTGAATCTGCTTTTTTATAAACATGGTTTCTGACCACCCGAAAGGGAAACGGTCGTGATTATACTATACAGGTTTAAATATTATATATACGGGGTTACTTGTATGCCGTTACGTTAGACTGATATGTGATTCTATTGATAGAACAATCATTTTTTCCTAAAAAACCATGTCTGAAATTTCATATTTTTTTCGGATTTTTCATACAATTTTTTGTCATTTCCAACATAATAATAATAATAAAAATCTTTATTGCAAAATAAATATCCATCACAACTTAGTTGTTACATAGGTTAGGGCATGTAATAAATCGTACATAGTAACAAAAGCAGTTTAGCTGTGACATCTGAAATAGTCGGTGGACGGTGTTTCCGATGTCATTGTAGTTAGTACTTGAAACTTATGCAATAATGGTTTCCTATAAAAAGTTGTTAGTTTCTATCAATAGAATCACACATTACTCTAACGTAAGGGCATACAAAGTCACACGGTTTAAGCCGAAAATAAACACGCTTCAAGGAGGTTTTAAGGTACGTCGCGATGTACCTTAAGTTTGACAGTTCCATTCCCCTCGTGTCGAGGCTTCACTCCATTTGACAGCTGGAAGGAAAAAGTGGAGGTTCCGTTAAGGAAATGTCTAAGAATTGTTACGAGTTTTTCCTCTCCTTTTAGGTATGGGATGTCCGTAACATGCGATCAGCTCTCGCCACCATCAGGTCGGACTCGTCGGTGAACCGTGTGTCCGTGAGTAGTGGCGGACAGATCGCCATCCCGCACGACAACAGGCAGGTCCGACTCTTCGACCTCAACGGACACCGACTCGCCAGGCTACCTCGATCCAGTCGACAGGTAGTCAAAATATATTTATTCACCTATTACAGACATTTGTGACACGTCATTATTTAAATTGCAACTGTTAGCAGAAGACCAGCAGCTTAGCAGTATATAACCTCAAGGTCTATAAATAGGGCTTAAATCTTTAGGACTTCCTAAAGACCAAGACTCATACCTACATGTAACCACTACCAAACGACCAAGACCCATAACTACATGTAACCACGACCAAACGACCAAGACCCATAACTACATGTAACCACGACCAAACGACCAAGACCCATAACTACATGTAACCAAGACCCATAACTACATGTAACCACTACCAAACGACCAAGACCCATAACTACATGTAACCACGACCAAACGACCAAGACCCATAACTACATGTAACCAAGACCCATAACTACATGTAACCACTACCAAACGACCAAGACCCATAACTACATGTAACCACGACCAAACGACCAAGACCCATAACTACATGTAACCAAGACCCATAACTACATGTAACCACTACCAAACGACCAAGACCCATAACTACATGTAACCACGACCAAACGACCAAGACCCATAACTACATGTAACCAAGACCCATAACTACATGTAACCTCGACCAAGACCCATAACTACATGTAACCACGACCAAACGACCAAGACCCATAACTACATGTAACCACGACCAAACGACCAAGACCCATAACTACATGTAACCACTACCAAACGACCAAGACCCATAACTACATGTAACCAAGACCCATAACTACATGTAACCACGACCAAACGACCAAGACCCATAACTACATGTAACCAAGACCCATAACTACATGTAACCACGACCAAACGACCAAGACCCATAACTACATGTAACCTCGACCAAGACCCATAACTACATGTAACCACGACCAAACGACCAAGACCCATAACTACATGTAACCTCGACCAAGACCCATAACTACATGTAACCTCGACCAAGACCCATAACTACATGTAACCTCGACCAAGACCCATAACTACATGTAACCACGACCAAGATTTACCACTACCAAACCAATAAGACGACCAAGACCCATAACTACATGTAACCTCGACCAAGACCCATAACTACATGTAACCTCGACCAAGACCCATAACTACATGTAACCACGACCAAGACCCATAACTACATGTAACCACGACCAAACGACCAACACCCATAACTACATGTAACCACGACCAAGATTTACCACTACCAAACCAATAAGACCCATATAACCACGAGTTTGGTTGACCCATATTCTTTTATTGCGACTTAGTGTTGATGATTATTTTAGTGTATTATGATTACTATATGATAGTTTTATTTCTGCCATTATTGATTTTAGCAATCGCACTATTTTTAAATTTCGTCGCATAATATATGTAAAATTTAGAGATAGTTGCCATTTTTTTCTTGTACCAGTTTTTAATTTTAATATTATTTACTTATGAAATATTTATTATTCTAGGGTCATCGTCGTATGGTTACTTCTGTAGCGTGGGTGGACGAGATGTCCTCCAATATCAACTTCTACAGTTGCGGGTTTGACAGGAGAATTCTTGGCTGGTCCATACAGCCATCCAAAGAAACTTAATCTAGAATATTAGAGAAAAATATTTTGGTTACTGTTCTGTGTTATCGTCAAATATGAGTTCTTCTACAACTGCGCAGGTTTGACAAAAGAATTCTAGGCTGGTCGATACAACCTTCCAAAGAAACTTAATTTTAACAGAAAATCAAGATAACAAAGGATAAACTTTTCTTTGAAGGCGAGTTGTCGTTAATTACAATACTATTTTGCTTTTGTAATAGATCGATTACATGTGTAATATGTCGATTACATTTTTAATAGATCGATTACATGTGTAATATGTCGATTACATATTTAATAGATCGATTACTTGTGTAATATGTCGATTACATATTTAATAGATCGATTAGTTGTGTAATATGTCGATTACATATTTAATAGATCGATTACATGTGTAATATGTCGATTACATATTTAATAGATCGATTACATGTGTAATATACTGATTACATTTTTAATAGATAGATTTCGAATGCTATATCAAGTTTGTAACGACAGAAATTATAATATTGGTAAAGGGATTATCATAGTTTACTTTTTGCGTCCTTTATTTCGATAATATCTACGTAGTTATTAGAATAGAGGTAATGGAATTTAAAAACTTATTTAATTCATATATTTTTATAATATCAAAATATATTGTAAATACGCAATGAATCACTAACCGCTTGTTTCTGAAAGGAAGGATACAAAATAAATGGGTTGTGGACGTTCTAATTGTTGTTACAAATCAAAGGATTTATTGTAATGTATTTGCATTTAGTATCCTACTAAATGCGACTGTCTTGCATACCGACGTCAGCGCATATTTTACCTCGGTCATAAAAATGGCTGCCAGGAAAATGCAGAGATGGCGGATGTCTGCGAACGAGGATAAGACTACCGCCATCCTGATGTCCTGCCGGCGTCTGACTGACCTGCTGCTGGGAAGGAAGTGAGCTGGACGGACACTGCACGGACATTTCATTATGGGGTCAATCAACCGTGCAAAATCCGCACGGGCCCAACTGTGGCCGTTACCACCCCGGGTCACACTAAACATCTAAAATACGTTCGTCTGCTCGCTCCATCTATTGGCGCCATCCATAGCTACTGGGAACCAAGCGCAACAAAATATCTCCTTGCGCGCGACAGTGGGAGCTCCGTGGTTCGTGCACCACCATCCTCCACGACGACCTAAAGATGGAGTCTAATAAACAATATAATAATGCTCTCACTATCGAGCAGTTTGTGGCCAGGCTCTAGAAATCCATGGTCTATCGAGCAGTTTGTGGCCAGGCTCTAGAAATCCATGTTCTATCGAGCAGTTTGTGGCCAGGCTCTAGGAATCCATGTTCTATCGAGCAGTTTGTGGCCAGGCTCTAGAAATGCATGTTCTATCGAGCAGTTGTGGCCAGGCTCTAGAAATCCATGTTCTATCGAGCAGTTTGTGGCCAGACTCTAGAAATCCATGTTCTATCGAGCAGTTTGTGGCCAGGCTCTAGAAATCCATGTTCTATCGAGCAGTTTGTGGCCAGACTCTAGAAATCCATGTTCTATCGAGCAGTTTGTGGCCAGGCTCTAGAAATCCATGTTCTATCGAGCAGTTTGTGACCAGGCTGTAGAAATCCATGTTCTATCGAGCATTTTGTGGCCAGGCTCTAGAAATCCATGTTCTATCGAGCAGTTTGTGGCCAGGCTCTAGAAATCCATGTTCTATCGAGCAGTTTGTGGCCAGGCTCTAGAAATTCATGTCCTATTGAGCAGTTTGTGGCCAGGCTCTAGAAATCCATATTCTATCGAGCAGTTTGTGGCCAGGCTCTAGAAATCCATGTTCTATCGAGCAGTTTGTGGCCAGGCTCTAGAAATCCATGTTCTATCGAGCAGTTTGTGACCAGGCTGTAGAAATCCATGTTCTATCGAGCATTTTGTGGCCAGGCTCTAGAAATCCATGTTCTATCGAGCAGTTTGTGGCCAGGCTCTAGAAATCCATGTTCTATCGAGCAGTTTGTGACCAGGCTGTAGAAATCCATGTTCTATCGAGCAGTTTGTGGCCAGGCTCTAGAAATCCATGTTCTATCGAGCAGTTTGTGGCCAGGCTCTAGAAATTCATGTTCTATCGAGCAGTTTGTGGCCAGGCTCTAGAAATCCATGTTCTATCGAGCAGTTTGTGGCCAGGCTCTAGAAATCCATGTTCTATCGAGCAGTTTGTGGCCAGACTCTAGAAATTCATGTTCTATCGAGCAGTTTGTGGCCAGGCTCTAGAAATCCATGTTCTATCGAGCAGTTTGTGACCAGGCTGTAGAAATCCATGTTCTATCGAGCATTTTGTGGCCAGGCTCTAGAAATTCATGTCCTATTGAGCAGTTTGTGGCCAGGCTCTAGAAATCCATATTCTATCGAGCAGTTTGTGGCCAGGCTCTAGAAATCCATGTTCTATCGAGCAGTTTGTGACCAGGCTGTAGAAATCCATGTTCTATCGAGCAGTTTGTGGCCAGGCTCTAGAAATCCATGTTCTATCGAGCAGTTTGTGGCCAGACTCTAGAAATTCATGTTCTATCGAGCAGTTTGTGGCCAGGCTCTAGAAATCCATGTTCTATCGAGCAGTTTGTGACCAGGCTGTAGAAATCCATGTTCTATCGAGCATTTTGTGGCCAGGCTCTAGAAATCCATGTTCTATCGAGCAGTTTGTGGCCAGGCTCTAGAAATCCATGTTCTATCGAGCAGTTTGTGACCAGGCTGTAGAAATCCATGTTCTATCGAGCAGTTTGTGGCCAGACTCTAGAAATCCATGTTCTATCGAGCAGTTTGTGGCCAGGCTCTAGAAATCCATGTTCTATCGAGCAGTTTGTGGCCAGGCTATAGAAATCCATGTTCTATCGAGCAGTTTGTGGCCAGGCTCTAGAAATTCATGTCCTATTGAGCAGTTTGTGGCCAGGCTCTAGAAATCCATATTCTATCGAGCAGTTTGTGGCCAGGCTCTAGAAATCCATGTTCTATCGAGCAGTTTGTGACCAGGCTGTAGAAATCCATGTTCTATCGAGCATTTTGTGGCCAGGCTCTAGAAATCCATGTTCTATCGAGCAGTTTGTGGCCAGGCTCTAGAAATCCATGTTCTATCGAGCAGTTTGTGACCAGGCTGTAGAAATCCATGTTCTATCGAGCAGTTTGTGGCCAGGCTCTAGAAATCCATGTTCTATCGAGCAGTTTGTGGCCAGGCTCTAGAAATTCATGTTCTATCGAGCAGTTTGTGGCCAGGCTCTAGAAATCCATGTTCTATCGAGCAGTTTGTGGCCAGGCTCTAGAAATCCATGTTCTATCGAGCAGTTTGTGGCCAGGCTCTAGAAATCCATGTTCTATCGAGCAGTTTGTGGCCAGGCTCTAGAAATCCATGTTCTATCGAGCGGTTTGTGACCATGCTCTAGAAATCCATGTTCTATCGAGCAGTTTGTGGCCAGGCTCTAGAAATCCATGTTCTATCAAGCAGTTTGTGGCCAGATCGAGCCGACCGCAGCCGCTTCGACCTTCTTCGGGAAATCGCACCGCTCCACACAGGGCTGTCGCTTGCCCCGTGAGACCTGAAGGCCGAAGCGTAACCAGCAGTTACTAACGACATTGACATTTAGAAATAGACTGCCCCAGGTGCCACAGATCCTACAGTGGTCCCTTCCCCGGCGGGTAGGTAGGTAGGCAGGTATATCATTTTCGCCATATCATGGCTATGTTGATTCGGTCTTGAGGTATGGACTTATTTTATGGGGTAACTCAACCGATGTCAATAAATATTTATCACTCAAAAGAAGTGTGTTCGGGATATCTGTGGAGTTGGACCATTTGGCTCTTGTAGACCCTTATTTAAAAAGCTAAAATTATTAACATTGGCTTCAATGTATATCCTTGAAATAGGAATATTTGCAAATAAATATTCTGATCTCTTTAAAAAATATAATACTTGTAACAAATTTGTACCTAGAGATTATACCCGACTAATCTACCCAAGATGTGTAAGTGAATATTACAGCAGAAACTGCCACATAATGTGGAATGAAAGTAACGTTTATTTGGAACTTGGAGAGCTCGTGGTCCAACGGTTAAGTCCATGGATTTAGACTCGTAGGTACCGGGTTCGATTCCTGATCTAACTTAACCGCTGCACGAAGGCACAGGTAATAACTAAATAAAAAACTATTTCAAATTTAAAGTTAATCAGACCAGTAGTTGTCGAGATAGTAGTTTGCGGACAGATACAATGCGCAAGATCAAGATTGGCTAATAGTTTTTATAATTTTAACGGGTCCTGACGCCATTTACCTTAGAGACATTTCTCCCAATGTTTCAGCCAAGTTGCATTGGCCGTGGTCACGGGTCGACTGACCCGACTAACATTTTATGAATGAAAATGTGATTTAGACCGTTCCGAATTGTTATCACGCTCTGAGCATCCAAATCGCGATATTTGATTCGGAACGACGCGACGGTCAGTGTCATATTCGTTCTAAGCGCGATTCGGAATGAGAGGGATGTCATATGTGACTTCACATAGCTTTGGCAAAACAGTTTAAGCGCGTCTCGGAACACCTTTAAGCGTGCTTAGGTTACTATTATCGTGTCTCGGAACGAAGGGTATGACAAATCTATGAAGAAGACATTCTAAGCATGAATTCACTGTGCGGGTGCCGGGTCCATCCTGTCTGGGTAAGAGTATAACAAGAATTATTAATTATAACAAGAATTAACGAGAATCATCAATTATCTTTTATTTAATTAATTATCTATTATCAGTTACCTAGTCAAGGATTCCTATGGTAGGATAAAAAATAATACCAGAGTACAAACAAAAAAATTAGCATTTATTTTACAAGTAAACAAAAAAAATTTATCTTAAAAAAAACAATCAAGGCTTATTCTTAAAAAGGTCAAATTCTCAAAACAGTTATATAACACCTGTGTACAATAGTTATTAGGATTATTAAAATTATATTAAGCACAATTAAATACAATTTTGATATATCAAAAAAAAGGCAGTTCAATATTAATTAATTAAAAAAAAACTAGGTAAGCAAACACAATTTGAATATAAAAAAAAAGGCAGCTGAATATTAATGAGTTAAAAAAAACTAGATTAAGCAGAATTACAATTAGTTATTAGCACAGCATAGTTCCGAGAACTATCACACAGGTTAGATAGGTGGGCGCCATGCACTTTGTGGTTAACATTTAGTAGCGCAGATCGTTAAAATGCAAAACGCGATCTGGCCTTTAAAGAAAAACTAGTAGTTGTGTTTTAGGTATAAAATAGGATACACCTGGGATGTAGCGGCTGTGTTGAACGCGGCGGAACCGTGAGGGCAGCAGACCCTCGGCAGGGCTCCTGACGCTTCCCTGGCTCAGGATGTGTGACGTGTGTCGTACCTCTAACGGAGCAGTCGATGAGGTCTAGTAGAAGTTCGCGGAGTACTTTTAGAAATTAGTAGCTTTGTGGAAGGTCACGCGCAACACGAGGTGTGGATGGTTCAGTCGCCGAGCAGCGCATCCGCGAAGTTTTCGGAAAGCTGTTAAATTTCGCGTGTCACCTTTTATAGGCAACTTCCTATGTCCCTACCCACGAGTTAAAAATTGAAAGAATACAAAAAAAAAATCACTACTTCCTTCCCGATGCAAAATCTTGTCTAATAACGTCAAATGTCAGACTGACGTTTTGTATTTAATTATAAGCGATAAGTTCTTCGCGCCATTTTGCGTGGACATGTCAAGTGCAAGTTTTTGTTTTGTAAATTAATTTGCTGTGGATATTATTGGTCAAAAGTGGTGTTGTTTTGTTTAATAATGTGCTACAATGTGAATAATTATGGAAAACGATAAATTGGACTTTAAATATGGGGCACAAGTTGCAGTTTATTTTTTGCGGTTTTCCCGCGCTGTCAACTCCCATATTTTACCCGACGTGTTTGAGCAGTGGATGGTTTCGCGAGTGACTCCAAGAAAAGCATCAAATTCTGCAGCATCTGGAATTTGATGATGACCTCATTAACTCATTAAAAAGAAAGATATATTACGTCAGACTTGGCTGTATGGGCTAGACCCTTTGCCTTCCTTATCACCTCATTCATCATCCATCGGGAGAAGAGAACCAAAAAAAAAAAAAAAAATTAATTATAAGCTGAGACGTTGGCGAAGACGTCCCTAAGTCCTAAGTAGCGCCACAGTTTTTGAGGCGTTACAAGAGATGTGAAGAATGGCGTCTCGGGCTTACGACCGACAATGGGCTGGTTTGAAAAGGAGGCCTCCTCTTTTATTGCGCAACATTTCTCCCCACCTAGCTAGCAAGTATTTTGCTGGAACTCCTTTCGCACCAACTTCCACCGCGTAATTTTATTTCCTATAAAGTTAATAGACTGCATTTCTGTTGAATTGCGCACTGACTATGGTCGGTCTGTTTAATTTACTTTAGGAATTTTTTTTCCTATTTAGAATTAAGTAAGTTTAAAGATATCAGATATTTATCACATATTTAGGGGCACATATATTTATATAAGCATTGTAAATAGCTGATTCCTCAGTTACTTAAAGGCTTATTAAAATAATCTTTGATTAACATTTGATTACAGATGTATTTATTTCAGTCTCAAATTTTGTTATTGGCCTCGCGCAAGTCTCGCAAGATTCTTAATCAGACTTTGTTCCTAATTTTGTTGAACTGTCTCCGTGGCCTAGCGGTTACTTCCGTGGATTTCGACTCGGAAGGTACCGGGTTTTTATAGAATTAATATTTAATTTATTTGTGAATTTTCTCGAGTTTGGTACGCTGGAGACATCGACGAGCTTGCCACTTGTAATGATTGGCCTATAGTAAAGTTGGCTAAATGTGAATCCGCTTATATATATTATTTAATTATATTATTTAATTAAAAAATTGCTAACTAATAGAAATTTTGATTCAGAGCAAGTGTCTTGCGAGACTACAATCAATTTTTAATCATCGATTATTCTAATCATTCCTTTTAAAACTAGGAATTAAAATATCATATTAAAATATTATAGACATATCGAATCAATATAATGTATTTAATGGTAGTATTTAAAAGATGCACACTAAAATCTATAAATATGATTAAAGTGGCGAGCCGCCATTTTGTTTATTTAATTTTAAAATGGCCGTTTCGTCCTTTATTGTTCAGTTTATAATGGAATTTAACAAAAAAAATGCTTTATGTTTTATTCTTTATTATTAAGAGGGTTGTTTTGCATCCCTCTCGTTCGCACATTCCAACATTTTAAAAGATTGTGTACTTTTTAGAAATTTTGTCATTTAGTTTTCTAGATAATAATATTACTGTCATTTTAGACATATTTTCACTATCATATAAACTGCCTCCGTGGTCTGGCGGTTAAGTCCTCGGAGGTACCGGGTTCGATTTCTGGTCGAGACACAATAATATTTCTTAATGTATTTTTTATTTTATTTATTTTCATTTATTTAGGCAACAAACAGTCAATATACGCAAACAATATCACAGATAAACAAAATTGTCACTCTGCAGGATACTAAAATTGAAAACTAATAAATAATATGAACCACTAAGGGGCCCCTTTAAAGGCTTTGCCGGCACGTGACAAGTTTGAACATCTGTGTAATAAATTAATAACAATAAGAAGACATTGAGAGCCAAAAAGATTTTATACATAATAGAAGTTAAACACAAATACTATGGAAAGGAGAGTGTTTGCGCCTTATCATATTTAAAAACAACTTTAAGGTTGTCTATTTATTGTCTATTAATTTGTATATCGCCATACCCATCCTTTATCCCTCTCATACGCACTAGCGGAAGGGTGTGCCTATCTCGTTCTAAAACCTGCGAGATCTTTCCGAACGCACCTTGCGCATGGGAAGAAAGTGAACATTATTGAACGCGACCCAGCTGTCAGAAGCGTCAGTGAAAATGTGCCAAGGTCATTGCTTGCACAGAATTTGAAGAAGAGACATCAACCGCTCGCAATTTCGAAATTGCGAGAAAAGAAGCCTGCCCGCGGCCAGCAGCAACCTGGCGACCCAAGGAAAGCCCAAGACCACCTGCAGCGAATACAAGTAAGTGCGTGTGAGCGTCCAGCCCCTTCATACAGTCCACTATTATAATTTATTAATTTTTGCTCTTTTTCACGCCCGTCCATTTGGCCTCTTACGAGCCGGTTTTCCTATCAATTCCTGCCTATTTCCTATCCTTATAGGTATATGTGTAGTCTATTGTATTTATATGATAATTCCTGTAAATTTTATACGATATTTCGTAAACCCGCGCCGCAAAACTTTACATTTCTTGTCAAACTTTTGTGTTACAGGAATCAATCTTGCATTTAGGTCATTTGGGTATTGGGTTATTTGGCTTACTATTGTTATTAGGTACAAATATATATAAAAAAGGGAAAAACCATTTTTTTGTGAAAAAAGTTTTGGTACCCACCTGTTATAAACCCGCTTACTGTTAGCTTAATTGTTGTTTTATAGGTCTGAATAGTTATTTGTATGTTGTAATACTCACCCGCACAGCTTATAAACACATAAAAGTTACAATATTTTATAAAATAATAGGATAATTTGTACCAAGATGTCTGACAATGAAATTAAACTACAAGTTGCATTGTCTAAGCGTAATTCATTGTTTTCTCGCATTCAATCAATATATAATCATTCAAAGAATGTTGATGACGAAGCGTCGAGGGAAGTATTTGTTTCCTCATGTGTAAATTTGGATGAAATCCGCACAGAGTTCCACAAGGTTGTAGATGAATTTAATTTATTGTCGCTTAAAATAAAACCGGGTGCGCTTATTGATGACCAGTCATGGTCATCATTTGAAGAGCTGTTTTGCCGTATTAAATATAGATATACATCATTGTTGTCCTCGCAATCATCGGTAAAAAGTGAAAAACATGGAGATTTTTCCCGGCAACAAACCAGACTACCCCCAATTGAACTTTTATCATTTGATGGTGATATTAAAACATGGCCAATATTTTATGCCAGCTTTAAGGCTACGGTTCATGATAATGCATCACTCAACGATTCAGAAAAGTTGTATTATTTGATGGGAAAGCTCTCGAGTAAAGCGCAACTCGCATTTGCTGGAACCCTGCCTTCTGCAGAAAACTACCTATTAATATTAAAAAGTCTTACGGATAAGTATGAAGATAAACGGCTACTTGCCGCTTCATATTTAAATCAAATATTCGAACAAAAACCTTTTACTTCACCGTCAATAGCGAATTTTGAATCTTTTTTGAATAAATATGTAGCATCGGTTAACTCTCTTAAAAAACTAGATATACGGGAACTAGAAGACTTTATATTTTTGAGCATCGCTCTTAAATTACTAGATTCTGACACCACTCAGGCATTTGAAATGAGTCAGAGAACCGTTCAGATACCCTCATTTAGTGATTTAGTTTATTTTGTCAAGGATCAGATGCGAATATTACAAAATACTATGTCTAGTTCTCAGCATTATGTCGCTAAGAAAGGTGTTCGTCCGTATAATGATAAACCGCTCAAAATACCGCAACAACAAACATTTGTCTCCGTCTCCAAACCACATAAATGTTTGTGCGACAATATTGTGCATGAACATTTGTATTTGTGTCCTGCGTTTACAGAACTAAAACCCGTTGATCGATACAATCACGTTAAGGATTTAAAGGGATGTATTAATTGCCTAAGTATTAAACATAAAACTTTTACCTGTCATTCTAAACAAATTTGTAAAACGTGCAAAGGCAAACATCACTCCTTACTACATTTTAATAAGGAACCAGCGGGTCCTGATAATTTAGTAAACGCTGCCACTTTGCCTAAGGCTATGGAGCCAACCCCTTCTACCTCGACTGATCCTGCTGCCAGCTGTTCCAGGTCCGAGTCAGCGAACATTTCATTTTGTGCAACGTCCATTGCTCGTTCTTGTGCTAACGCTGCCCAATCTCACATACAAAACCCGCAATGTAAAGTGCCCACTACTATTTTATTAGCTACTGCCGTTGTTTTGGTTAGAGATTCTAACGGAACGGAACATAAGGTACGGTGCCTTTTGGATAGTGCATCTCAGGGCAATTTTATAACTTATAGTTGTTGTGTTCGATTGGGGCTTAACAAGTTAATCAGTTCAAATAATTTAAAGGTAAAGGTAGGGACGCATTCAGCTAGGATGGGCGGCATTCGGGAAACTCCGGCACATCCTCTCATCGTCTATACCACAATGTTTAAAGACTAAGGTCTTTAACCAGTGCGTCCTCCCGGTAATGTCGTACGGAGCAGAGACGTGGACACTAACAGTGGGTCTGGTCCATAAATTCAAGGTCGCTCAGCGAGCCATGGAGAGAG
This sequence comes from Tinea semifulvella, assembly GCA_910589645.1. Classification (NCBI taxonomy): domain Eukaryota; kingdom Metazoa; phylum Arthropoda; class Insecta; order Lepidoptera; family Tineidae; genus Tinea; species Tinea semifulvella. Next base: position 9,485,809 of record OU342620.1, read on the forward strand.
CTATGCTTGGTGTATCTCTGATGGATAGAATTCGAAACGTTGATATTCGTCAGAGAACGAAAGTTACAGACATAGCTTTTAAAATTAGCAAGCTGAAGTGGCAATGGGCCGGACACATCTGCCGCAGAACCGACGATCGATGGGGCAAACGGGTTCTAGAGTGGAGACCACGTACGGGAAGACGCAGAGTGGGACGACCCCCCGCCAGATGGACAGATGACCTAAAGAAGGTCGCTGGTGGGGGTTGGATGAGGGTAGCGAAAGATCGCGTTAAGTGGCGAGCCTTAGGGGAGGCCTACATCCAGCAGTGGAGAGATACAGGCTGATGATGATGATGATGAAAGGGTATTGGGGGAACAGAGAAAATGGTTCAGGGTTCTATATCCTACCAATTTTCTTCAAGATTTAATACTAAAGTAAAATATAATATTGTGTCATTAGTAGTTGATAAAATTACTGAAAATTTACCTACCACATTAGTGGATATATCCGCTTTACCCTTCTTAGAAGGATTACCGCTCGCAGATGAATCGTTTGGTGTACCCGGTCCAATTGATGCCCTCATTGGAGCCGCTTTGTTTCCGCATTTACTACTCCCAGGTGTTATTGGGAATAATAATATATCCGCACCTCCCGCTATACAAACTGTTTTGGGTTATGTTATAATGGGTTCAGTTCCTGTTCTTCAAGATCGTCAAGGATCAGCTTCGACTCAATGTTTTGCGACTCAAGCTGATGACGCTTCGCTAGACCCTATCAATACGTTGCTCAAACGGTTTTGGGAAATTGATGAATCGCCAGTCTCCGCAGCTCAGGAACACTCAGTCGGCGAGATTGAGTGTGAGCACCATTACCGCACGACCACCGTTCGAGATAAAGACAGTGGTCGGTATACGGTTGCATTACCGTTTTGTTCAGATAAATTTTTACTTGGCGATTCTTATGACATTGCTTATAAGCGTTTTTTATGTTTGGAGAAGAAATTAGAGTCAGTACCGACGTTCCGCGCCGCTTATAATGATGTCATCAATGATTATATTACTAAAGGTTTTTTAAGTCCTGTACCGCTTTCAGAATTAAATGATAATAATCCCGCTTATATTATACCGCATCATGCAGTTTTTCGCTTAGACAAAACTACAACAAAGATTCGCTCAGTTTTAGACGCTAGCTGTAAAACCACATCAGGGGTTTCACTAAATGACATTCTTCATAGTGGCCCTAATTTACAAGGTGATTTATTCACAATAATTTTAAATTTTCGATTACTTCAATTTGTATTGACAGCTGATTGTAAGCAAATGTTTTTACAAATCAACGTTCAGAATAGCGACCGTCGCTTTCAACGTATTTTGTACCGATTTAAAATTGATGATCCAATAAAGGTTTACCAGTTTAAAACCGTGTGTTTTGGAGTAAGGTCTAGTCCATACCATGCCTTACGCACAGTCCAACAATTAATTAAGGACGATGGCGATATGTTTCCAAACGCACGCGACGTGGCAAGTAGCTTCTTGTATATTAATGATATAGCGTGTAGCATTGAATCCGAGTCTCTAGCTTCTCAAACTGCTCGCGAACTGATAGAATTGTTTAAGCGCGGACAATTCGATCTCTTGAAATGGTCGAGTAATTCACCGTCAATATTAAAGGACGTACCCGCATCGCATAAATTCGAACAATTCGAGTTTGATAAGTCCATAGATCATAAAGTACTAGGTCTATTATGGTCAAAGTCAAGCGATTATTTTGAATTATGTATCAAAGCCCCTCCTAGCGATAAAGGCAGTAAAAGGATAATATTATCCACTGTCGCGCGCTTATGGGATCTGATGGGATTCGTTGCTCCAGTTATTTTATATGCAAAGCTTCTTATCAAGGAATTGTGGATGTTAAAAATAGACTGGGACGATGCCCCCCCGCATAGTATACGTAAATTATGGAGCCAATTTTGTTTGGAGTTACCGCAATTAAATAAATTTAAAATACCGCGTTTTTTAGGTGTACAGCAAAACTGTACCGTTCGTTTGCTAGGATTCTCCGACGCGAGCGAGCGAGCGAGCGTACGGAGCTGTCGTTTATATGCATGTCACGATTGACAGTAACGTGTTAGTAACATTGGTATGTGCAAAGTCAAAGGTTTCGCCCGTCAAGCCTGTGTCCATCGCTAGGCTAGAGCTTTGTGCTGCTGAACTAATGTCAAAGCTATTACGCCGTGTTCATGATACTTTTAATCCTCGGTATAGTATTACCGCACTTTATGCGTTTACCGATTCTAAGGTAACGCTTTGCTGGCTTAATGCCGAGCCAAATAGATGGCAAACATTTGTCGCTAATAGAGTAGTTAAAACTATTGAGAATATTCCTTCTGAACATTTTTATCACGTGGCTGGTTCTGAAAATCCAGCTGATTGCTTGTCTCGTGGCCTTACGCCTGCAAGAATAATTGATCATCCATTATGGCTGACAGGCCCTCAGTGGATGAAACAGCACCAATCGGAGTGGCCTATAAACAAAATAAACTTGTCTGAGCATGATTTTGAGGTCCCGGAACAAAGGATTCAACGTCCACTCTCCGCGTACCCTGTGATTTCAGCCGCGCCTGCAGAAACTGTACTTCAGGCTTTATCGAAGCGCGTATCATCATTTCCTAAATTGCTGCGTATAATTGTATACGTTTTTCGGTTAATTGGGAAGTTGCCGAGACGTACTTCGATTCGTGTCACTGCTAGGGAACTCGATTTTGCAGAGTTAGCGTTGTGGCTTGATGTCCAACAAAGACATTTCCCCGATGAGTTTAATAAATTATCTACAGATAAAAGTGTTTCATCCACCTTAATTAAATTAATATATATAAATTAATATAATATAAATTAATAATTATAAATAAGGTGTAATTCGTGTAGGAGGTCGTCTAAACTACTCTAATGAAAATTATAATAAAAAACACCCCATTGTTTTACCGCGTCACGATCCCACAATTGATTTGGTGATTGACTATTATCACAAAAAACATTTTCATGTTGGTCCAGAGCAATTAATGTCTCTTCTCCGGGAACGATACTGGATTCTATCGGCTAGACGTATTATTCGCTTTCGCGTTCACAAGTGTAATGCCTGTTATAGAACACGGCCAAGGGAGGCTTTTACTCCGATCATGAGTGATCTTCCCGAACAGCGAGTGACACAACCAGAGAAGGCATTTACTCATACTGGTTGCGATTATGCTGGACCTATTGCATACACACCAGTTCGTGGGCGTGGTGTTAAGTCCCGTAAAGGATATTTATGTATATTTACATGTTTAACTGTTCGCGCTGTTCACATTGAAGTTGCTACTGATTTGTCATCAGCTAGTTTTATTGCAGCTTTAAAACGTTTTTTGTCGCGCCGCGGACCGGTTAAACGCATGTATACTGATAATGCAACGAATTTTGTTGGGACTCGTTCATATTTAAATGAACTGTATAAATTCACTAATAGTAGTGAATACCGATCACAATGGGAAGGTGAGCTTTCTGAAAGTAGGATTGATTGGAAATTTATACCACCTGCCTCGCCACATTTTGGAGGCTGTTGGGAGTCTATCGTTAAAATAGTGAAGACTCATCTGGCAAGAACTATAGGCCAACAGATTCTATCCTACGAGGAACTCATAACCTTAAACGCTCAAATTGAATGTATGATTAATTCTAGACCGCTAACCGTGCTCAGTGCGGATCCGTCTGAACCAACTGCATTAACTCCCGCACATTTTCTTCACACCGCACCTTTATTTTCATTGCCTGCTCAACAAATAGGTTCCACTCCGGAACATATGCTGGATAGGCATTTTTTGATTGACAAATTGGTACAATCGTTTTGGAAGCGATGGCGGGTTGAGTATTTACATCAACTCCAAACCAGGGTCAAGTGGAATACGCCTTCCGCTTCAATAAAGGAAGGAATGGTGGTTGTCATAAAAAATGATAACTCACCTCCATTATCCTGGCCTCTTGGTATTATATCAAGGCTTCATCCTTCTAAGGATGGAAGTACCAGAGTAGTAACGGTGAAGACTGCAACTGGGATGCTAGTGCGCCCTGTTGTGCGGCTTTGCCCGTTGCCGACCCAATAGGTGTTGGTCAGTCTTTAAATAATCACTTATTAGTTTTATTATTATTATTTTACTTTTCGATCTAATGTTAAGATTTTATTTGTGCTTATACTTACTATTTTGTTACACTTAATGTTAGGTTGAATATTTGTTTTTCTTTCCTATTGCTATTAGGTAGCTAGGTACACTTAAGGGGTATGGTCAGGTGACTATATGCAAGATTGATTTTAGGAAGCCATCAGTTTCTAATTGCGTAATTTTCACCATTTATTTTTAAAGGCGACCCTTTAAGGCCGGGGGGATGTTTGCGCCTTATCATATTTAAAAACAACTTTAAGGTTGTCTATTTATTGTCTATTAATTTGTATATCGCCATACCCATCCTTTATCCCTCTCATACGCACTAGCGGAAGGGTGTGCCTATCTCGTTCTAAAACCTGCGAGATCTTTCCGAACGCACCTTGCGCATGGGAAGAAAGTGAACATTATTGAACGCGACCCAGCTGTCAGAAGCGTCAGTGAAAATGTGCCAAGGTCATTGCTTGCACAGAATTTGAAGAAGAGACATCAACCGCTCGCAATTTCGAAATTGCGAGAAAAGAAGCCTGCCCGCGGCCAGCAGCAACCTGGCGACCCAAGGAAAGCCCAAGACCACCTGCAGCGAATACAAGTAAGTGCGTGTGAGCGTCCAGCCCCTTCATACAGTCCACTATTATAATTTATTAATTTTTGCTCTTTTTCACGCCCGTCCAGAGAGAAAAAAAAAAAAAAAACTGGATATAAAAATAAAAACAAGGATAGAGTAATAACGCAAACATGATTCAAAAGATACTTAAATTAACAGATGCTATAATAGTACTTTATAACTACATACTTATAATACTAATTACGGATACAACAAACTCCAACCATCAACAGCAACCCTTGTATAAACTTGAATTAAAAATAAGTGATTTTACTATTCATCAACAATGAGATTGTAGTAGGATAATATTATCTAGCCAACTGAAATATGCAATGATGAATGCATAAATGCTTGGGACCCGGCAAGTTCAAGTTCAGAGCAGCGAAGAAAATACACTCCTCTTCACTACTCTGGAACTGGTACCGAACATGTCTATCTCAGCAAATTCATCATTGCACATTTTTAAAGTTCGAGTAATGAAATTGTTACGAGTATAATCCTTTTTGAAGTGAGGTGGTACAAACATATTTTTAGGCTTCGAGGTTCGAGCAGGAAGTCGCATACGAGCTACAAATAGTATCCTGGCCAGAAGCGTAGGGGAATCTATTTTGTTATTTAATATTTTATGTAAAAAGGAAATATTAAACTGTTTTCGAGTGACAGGAGCTTATAATTAATAAGCGACTGACGGTATGATCCGGCACGACGGCTACGAAAGTTAAGAGTTTTAATAAACTTTTTCTGAATTCGTTCAATGGAGTTAATGTGGCATTGATGATAAGGACTCCACACTACACAGCCAAAATCAACCAATGATCTTACAAAGGAAAAGTACAAATTTTTTAATGTTAACGTACTTGAAAAAGGTTTGCTAACTCTGGTAATAAATCCAAGGGATCGATAAGCTCTATTAATTACAGATTCTATATGCAAATTAAAAGTAAGTTTGTCGTCCATAATGATTCCAAGATCACGAACACTTTTAACGCGTTTAAGCACAATGTTATCAAGGAAGTAATCTTGCTTGATAACCTTTGAGTTTCGGGTATAAGATATAATATTACACTTGTCAACGTTCAAAAATAATTGGTTATGCATACAGTATCTAGTGAGTGTGTCAAGATCTGATTGGAGCCTGAGACAATCATCTGTAGAGTTTATTATCCTATACAACTTAGTGTCATCTGCGTACATCAAGTGCTGGCTGTGATCCAGAACTTTACCAATATCATTTATATATAAGGAGAACAGGACAGGACCAAGATGAGAACCCTGGGGGACCCCAGATGGCACACTTAAGTAATTAGAGCGATACCCCTTTAAACAAACGGCCTGACTTCGGTTCCTCAAGTATGATTCTACCCATCTCAGCAGATCGCCGTGCACACCGATTCCCAAGAGTTTTTGTAACAGCAAATCATGATTAATCTTGTCAAATGCTTTCGAGTAATCGGTATACACGACATCTATCTGAGAGTTGTCATCCATAGCGCGTAACAGGAAATCGGTGAAAGTGACCATGTTTGATTCCACACTTCGAGCCTTTATAAAACCATGCTGTGTTTCTGAAATTAGATTACGAGCAGCAGAAGAAAGTTGTGCAGTTACTATCTTCTCCAAGAGTTTTCCAAGAATACATAGTTTAGATATTGGACGATATTGAGTTATTAACTCTTTTTTTCTACTTTTAGGAATGGGTGTAATCAAAGATATCTTCCAGCAGCTAGGAAATATACCTGAGTTGATAGATGCTTTAAAAATGTAAGATATAGGCTCCAACAATTCGACGGCACACCTGGAGATAAGTAAAGGGTGTATGTTATCAGCGCCCGCACCTTTATTGATGTTCACTCGTTTTAGTTCTTGAAGAAGTGTGTGGTCGTCAATATTAATAGTGTTAATATCAATAGAGGCATCAGAACAAGCGTAAGGCTGTGTGCAGATATGTGTACGATTGGTTGTAATAAATACGGATTGAAAATAGTTGTTAAAAGCCTCACAAATCCTAGTTCCATCAGTTAAAGATTCGCCATTATAAATCATTTTAGCGGGAAGATCACCAGATTCACGTTTTGACTTAACATACGACCAAAAGTGTTTTGGATTTTCTTTAATTCTTTGCTCTGAAAATTCCAGAAAATACCTATAGCAACTGCCTTCCATTTTACGATGTCGTTTACGAAGTGTGGAAAACATAAGATAATCATTTCTGTTACCATAACGCTTCCATTTTTTGTGGTATTTGCGTTTTTCATTATTTAGTTTTATTAGCGGAGTAGTATACCACGGAGGGTGTCCCCGATTTTGAGATGTATTTTTTATGGGTATATGTTTATCGATTAGATCATTTAAAACATTATAAAAGTTATTGACCATAATTTCCACGTTATTGGTAGAAAATAAACTCATCCAATCTACCGCAGTCAACCCTTGGCGAATGGAATCATAGTCACCCTTGTGGAATATTTTTTTAGGTTCAGAGTTCGTTTTTAGGTTGCAGGACAAAACTAAGGAAAGGTTAATTTCCAGCGATTTGTGGTGAGTGTCCTCCGGGGTCAGTGGATGATTACAGGCCGTAACATTACACGGATTGTTGTTACATAAAATCAAATCCAACAATCTACCATTACTATTTAACTCAAAATTGTGCTGAGATAACAATGACAGACTCATGAAGTTGGCAGTAAGAGTGGCAAAGTTGTCATTATTAGAATGTACATTTAATCCGCTAGTTTCATCATCATAGTACCAGTCCGCATGAGTAACATTGAAGTCTCCCAGCACAATAAATTTATCAGTTGGATTATTAAGTATTAAGTCACAGGTCCTGTCATAAAAAGAGGTAAGCTGTGATTCATGCCTAGGTCCATGTGGTATGTATGTACAGGCTATGTGAATACTAGAAGATGAGCCACCGTAGTGAGCATGGGCGTTCAAGGGTATGCTGACCCATAATTCCTCGGCAGGGGCAGGCTCGCACCAGTCAGGCCGAGGTGTCGGGCATAGTTCTCGCCGCACAGCTACAACCACCCCACCTCCACGCATGTTACCAGATAAGTGTGGGTCGCGGTCACATCTAAACACTTCAAAACTTCTGTCAAACAATTCAGCACTAAAAAACGAATTATTAAGCCAAGATTCTGTGATACAGATTACGTCGTAGTCACAATTCAAGACATTATTAAAAAATGTATGCGACTTAGTGCGCAAACCCCGTACATTTTGATAGTAAATAGATACATTATTGTTGCTAGCGCCAGATAAATACTTTCGGGGTTAATAATTTGAATACTGTATGTTTGTACCACACTTGTTCACATACCAAAAACAAATCCACAAAGAAATCAGAAATATGTATTGCTGAGAAGAAATTATAGCTATAAAAAAAATATTCTATATGTATTAACAATATAAAAAGCACCAATAACATGTGAAACCAAATTTTGTCCAATATTACTTGCAAATTATTTGTGTTGGATTTTTTATAATCTTTGCTAATGATTAATAAGCTGCTGCATGTGTTGTTGTTGTAAAAAAGTACTAATTCAAGTTGAGTAATAGTTCTGCCAATATAATACCTAATAATAAACAAATAGATATAGCACATTGATATTATTCCAGTTAGGATATAAATAAAGAAAGCTGAGTACACAATTATTGAATGTAGTTGAAGAAGTCAAGTTATCTTATTTAGATCTTGCTCACAGGAGATAAGTATTGGTTTAGAGATGTCAGATTTTCGCATAAGGATCTTACATTCGTTCAGCCATATGTATTTGTAACATAGTTCTTTTCCTAGGTGTCGAGCACGCTTGTACAAAAGCTTGTTATGAGGTGTCAGGTGGTCATTGACAAATATGGGCTTAGAGGCTCCGTCAAACCCCAAGTCCGCTGTAGTTAATCCTCGTCGAGCCCGTACTGCTGCTAGCATGTCCCTTTTACGGTAGCGTTGAGAAAACCTGACTATTATGTTAGGTACATTAGCAGAGCTATTAGAGTCAGTCTTCGAAGGAAACCGTCTAACTCTATGAATATAATCAACATCCGTCCCGGTCAGTGAGAAGCCAACCTTGATGGCTATGTCCTGCAAAACAATGTTTAAATTTTCATTCTTCTTATATGGTACACCTGTTATTTCCAGGTTATTAATTCTACCCTGCTGCTCCTTCAAGTGAAGCTGTCCAGAGAGCGCAGCAATAGTCAACTTTGCTTCAAAAACTTTGCTGTAAATAAATACATTATTTTAAATGTGATATTTCCTGAGTTTGGTACGCTGGAGACATCGACGAGCTTGCCACTTGTCATGATTGGCCGGCAGTAAAGTTGGCTAAATATGAATCCGCTTTTTTTATAAGCGTGGTTTCTGACCACCCAGAAAGGAATCAGTCGTGATGATACTTTTTCATTTTTCACTATCATATTACTAATTTGAGACGGAGAAAAATAACAAAAACGTTTTTAATATTTTAAATGATTATTTTATTTCGAAAATGTCCGTTATTTTATTCCCAAGAAAGTTAATAGACTACGAGGGGCGTTCAAAATATTCTCGGTATGTGGATAAAAACAAACAAGTACGAAAAGTTTGATATTTTTATTTTTCAATATACTCCCCCCCCTATGTTCATACACTTATAAGATCGATCAATTATTTTTTTTAATCCCTCATAAAAATATTTTTTATCTTTGGTGTAAAAATGCTCCTCCACGGCCGTCTTCAACGCTTCATCGTCAGAAAATTTATTTCCACGCAGATCCTTTTTAAGATTGGGAAACAAAAAGAAGTCGCTTGGGGCTAAGTCCGGACTATAGGGTGGATGAGTAACAGTTTCAAACCCACATTCAACAATAGCTGCCTTGGCAATATGAGCAGTATGGACAGGGGCGTTGTCATGCAGAAGCAGAACACCTTTGGTTAACTTTCCTCGCCTCTTTTCTTTGATCGCATCTCTTAATTGACGTATAACGTTAGCGTAGTACTGCCCTGTGATATTTACACCTTTTTCTTTATAATCGATAAGCAAAACTCCTTCACAATCCCAAAATATTGTGGCCATGACCTTGCCAGCTGACGGGATTACCTTGAACTTCTTGGGATGAGCTGAACCCTTAATGTGCCACTGCATGGACTCCTGTTTGCTCTCTGGGTCATAATGATGAACCCAGGTTTCATCTCCAGTAACTATTTTTTGCAGCACCTCATCGGGATTTTCACCACACAGGTCGATAAAATCTGAACAGCAAGCCACACGCATATCCTTTTGAAGAAGCGTCAGCATTCGCGGAACCCATCTTGCACTTACTTTTGACATATTAAGATGGTCATGTATAATGTCATGTACGGTACCAATAGATAGATTGGTTACTTGAGCTATAGATTTTACCTTCACTCGGCCGTCTTCCAATATAAGTTTTTCCACTTTATCAATATTTTCTTGTGAGGTAGCCACTACAGGCCGGCCAGGTCTAGGGTCATCTTCAATACTCTCCCTTCCACGCTTAAATTCGCTTGACCATTTTTGAATAGTAGATAAAGAAGGAGCAGACTCACGGTAAACACAATCCATTTCCTCTTTTATGGTTTTTTGATTTTTACCCTGTTTTGTCAAGAATTTTATGACGGATCGGTGCTCTAATTTCGTTAAAATTGTTAATTCGCTCATGGTGTTCATGTTTGTTCGGCAATTGCAGAAAAACAAAAGAACATCTCGGTTCCAATTTTACTTTTTTTTAATGTCAATGGATGAATCTTAGCGGCCAGTAACAAATATATATATAAAAGAGGTTGTAACGTATCAATACCGAGAATATTTTGAACGCCCCTCGTACATACATTTGACAAAAGTACACTTGAATATTCTTTAAAAATGTTGCATTGTGCGAGCGAGACGGATGCAAATGCGTTAAACCCTCCTAAGCGTTTAGAGCAAGATAGGTATAGATAAACGTCTCTGAATAGACATGTTAATGTTATAATATAATATTGAGGATCTATAGATTAAAAGATCTATACTATTTTGTTATGCCTGTTATAGTATGTAATAAAAAGGTGATTTATTGAAATATTTTGTTTTTTTTTCTTCTTTGAAATTACCTTCACTATCCACACGTTAGGAAATCTATGTTTAACTAAAAATAGGTATAGGTAAAGAGACAGGAAAGATGGTAATTATTTTTGCCAACGCCTTGCTATGCAGAGGGGAAATGTTGCCAGTCTCCTTGAGACTACCCTAGTCTTTAAAGGACATTTTTTACTATATATATAGTAAAATTATATCACTATATATTTAAATGCGAGAAAAACCAAGGTACTAGTGTTTGAAAGAAGAAGGTTGTCCGTGACAATAAAGATTGATGATAAAACACTAGAACAGGTAAATGAAATTATATATCTGGGCAGGTTTTCACTGCGGATGGGAAGTATGATAGGGATGTTGAAGAAGAGTGTACGCGGTAAATAGTGTTAATGGGGCCCTGGGGTCACTGATCGTCAGTCGAAATCTCAGTGATAAAGCTCGACTCGCCATACACAATGCCATGCTAGTACCAACACTTATTTATGGAAGCGAGATGTGGATATGTCAGAATACGCATCAGAGTTAATGTAGTAGAAATGAAGTCTTTACGTCGGATATGCGGCGTAACTTTGATATACCGTATACGTAATAACGAAATACGTAAAAGGGTAGGTATAAAAGAAAGCATAGGTACAAAAATAAAAAAAGGCATGCTCCGATGGTTCGCGCATGTTGAAAGGATGAGTATAGAGAGATTGACGAACCAGATATATAATGCGAAAGTTGTGGGTAAAAGAGGCCCTGGTAGACCAATACTTGCCTATCATGATCAAATAAATATAACATTAGCTGAAGGTGAATCAAAAAGCCATCGAAACAAAAGGGCATGTATGAAGAGGTTGATGAATGTCGAAGAAGCGAAAGAGGTATGTCGTGATCGTGACAAGTGGCGCTCAATTGTCTCTGCCTACCCCGCAAGGGATCTGGCGTGAAGATATGTATGTATGTAGGTATATATATATATTCGATTTTGGTCTTCTAAAATGACTTCCCGTATTACAAACATTTTTTATTTACTTCCTACTTAAATATATAGATTTGTTTTATAAGTAATGTACAAATAGTATAAACGAATTACAATATTAAATAATTTTAAAGAAAACCTAATATTAAATAAACTTTAAAATGGCGCGCGACCAAAATAGTTTATGCAACTGCTTTAAGCGTGCTTCGGTTACTATTATCGTGTCTCGGAACGAAAAAGGTTAATAGAATCTACACGCAAAGATAAATTCAGAAAAATAATATTATCGGGACGTTAAACAATCTTTAAATTGTTGGCTTCCTTGGGCCTACTCTTTATAGTCTGTGCTTGGGCCACATAGAACAAATCTTTCTTTCTTTGGTTTCGCCGCCACCGGTCGATTATTTGTTTTGTTAGCTATTTGGTCTGTGGTTTTGGGTTTATTTGGAGTATCTTGTTTGTAAACCTTTTTTCGTGCTGTTTTTGCATGAAAATTAGTGTAAGTCATGGAGGAGTTAAACAGGTTCTTCAACGCACCTGGAGGCACCAAACCGCGGAGACTCCGTGGTCCTCTTACGAGCGGCATACGTCTTACAGTAGATGATAATATTGATGTGCTGGGTCGTAAAAACGAACATTGTTCTTCAGTTTTGGAGGAAGGAAGAGATTATATTCAGGAGGCAAAGAGAATTGAACGCGAAGAGGTAATTATTGTTCTATAAAAAAAACACTGGTCTCAACAATGCTTACCATTCAAATTGTGAGTTGGAAATGTAAACAAAACTTAAAATAATATGAGACGTCGAACACGAGACATATAACTACACATTGTAACTTCTAAAGTACCTATACAAATGTACCTACCTAACAACTTGTGGAAGGTAACTATTTCTGTATAGACTGTTTATTATTTAATAAAGTGTAGTTTTATATCAAATCAAATAATTTATTTCCTTAGGTTAGTACACAACACTTGGATATTGTCAATACATATATTTTAAGAAGAAGAAGACAAATTTCTAAGCATTCCATGGATTCACCGTGCGGGTGCCGGGTCCATCGTGTGTGGGTAAGAGATGAGAAGAATGGTGTCTCGGGCTTGCGACCGACAATTGGCTGGTTTAAGAAAAGGAGGCTATATAATACGCTCACCATCCACCATTCTACTTCTCTCCCTACCCAACCAAATACTGTATGATTCCGTTAATGCCGTCTTGGAAGCTCGTTCCATAAATGTATTGACGGCAGACCTGCTTAGGCCCAATTCTTTCAGTAAGTGATGCAAAGATTTTGCTGGAACTCCTCTTGCACCAACTTCCACTGCGTAAAGCTGAGTCTTGAACCCGTTCCTGATCATTTCTTCTGTGAGATCATAATATTTATTCGACTTCATGTTGTGGTCTTTTGGAATATTTGATTTCCACGGAACGGTAAGTTCAATAAGGATAACTTATGGATAACCAATATTATTTTTACTGTATGTTACTATGCAATTAAGTTATTTGGAAAATATAATATGTAGTTGTTGTACCAATGATGATGTTTTAAACATTTTGCATACTTAAACTATAAAAAATTATGGATAACTGTTCTTAAATTGTAATCTTGTTAGAATAATTTATCTAAAAATGCATATATAACTGTAAATACAATTTAGCCCAAAATTAATGATGTTCTTTCTAAGCATTTCATGAATTCACCATGCGGGTGCTGGGTCCATTGTGTTCCCAGAGGAGGAGAAAAATAGTCTCAGGCTATAACACTATCAAATTGTATGACAAACATGTTTGATCGTTTACAGGGCGCTTAACTGGTATCAAGTATGCTAGGTACCACATATAGTCTTTTCATCGGTTAGGTATTCTAACCATAAATAGTATATAAAAGCAAGCTAATAATAGTATATATAATATAAGCTTGGCTGGACCGAATCTAACAGCAATACAATTTATAACAAATAAAACATTGTTGCCATAACCAAGGATTTTGTACTTATTTATAACTAGATACTTAAAATTTAATTCGTGGCTGTAAAAAGGCCGTGTCAGCTTATGATTTAATAACATTTATGTCCTTAAATATAAATTTGTGGCTGTAAAATGGCCGTGTCTGGTTACAATCTAGTAATAATAATATTTATGTCCATAAATATAGATTCGTGGCTGTAAAATGGCCGTGTCAGCTTACAATCTAGTAATAACAATATTTATGTCCATAAATATAGATTCGTGGCTGTAAAATGGCCGTGTCAGCTTACAATCTAGTAATAACAATATTTATGTCCATAAATAACAAATCGTGGCTGTAAAAGGGCCGTGTCAGCTTATAATCTAAAACAAACAATTACAATTATTAATAATGTCAACAAAACCCAATTCGTGGCTGTAAAAAGGCCGTGTCCTACTTAAGATCTAAATATTACTAATATATGAAAATATATGAAACAAATTTCTATGCAATGGTATCTTTTAGTGCGTCCTTAAGATCATAGTAACTTTTATTAATTAATATTGATTTAATCTTTATTTTAAATTTTGAACATTCTAGACATTTTATTTCCTTAGATAGTTTATTGTATAGTTTAATACCATTGCATAGAAAACTTTTCAATGATTTTGTTAGGCGAGTTTTGGGGCATTTAATGTCATCTTTAAACCTTGTGTTATGGGTATGCAGGTCAGAGAATTTAGTCAAGTTTTTTTCATTCTTTTTAATGTACAGCAAGCATTCCAACACATAAATACTATTTATGGTTAGAATACCTTACTGATGAAAAGACTATATGTGGTACCTAGCATACTTGATACCAGTTAAGGGCCCCGTAAACGATCAAACATGTTTGTCATACAATTTGATAGTGTTATAGCCTGAGACTATTCTTCTCCTCCTCTGGGAACACAATGGACCCAGCACCCGCATGGTGAATTCATGAAATGCTTAGAAAGAACATCATTAATTTTGGGCTAAATTGTATTTACAGTTATATATGCATTTTTAGATAAATTATTCTAACAAGATTACAATTTAAGAACAGTTATCCATAATTTTTTATAGTTTAAGTATGCAAAATGTTTAAAACATCATCATTGGTACAACAACTACATATTATATTTTCCAAATAACTTAATTGCATAGTAACATACATTAAAAATAATATTGGTCTTATCAAAAAAAATATGGAAACAATTATATACATTTTTTTAAATCATTGTACACAGCATAAGTAGTACAAAAATAGCCCAAAATGAATGAATTTTTTTATAGTGGATGCCAGAAGCAAGACTGCATCGTAATAATCAACAGTCCATTGAGCTCCTGTCAGTTAGGGACTCCATGATATCCGACCTCAATGTGCTCACCGAGGAGGCCATCACTGAAGTCTACAACAAATACTCCTTCAAGAAGGAAGTGGAGAATAGATTTGATATATCCGATTATAAAAGCAAAGTAAGTCATTTAAACAACAATTAATTTAAATGAAATGAAATTATTTATTTGTCAGAGACATGGTAGGTACAGGGATGTAAATTGATATATGTAACTATATCACATGGTTTGCTATTTCTAGCATACAAATATATTTTTAGTCACATGACTAAAAGCAAGCTTAGAATCTAGGTATTCTTTTGTTGAATAAAAACATTTATTAACCATTAAAAATTCTTTCTTGCACTTTAAAACCTAACAGTTATGTACAAGGACAAACTTAATACCTTTCAGCATTAATCCAAAAGTTTGTATGTTTTTTTTTCTTAAGACTGACTTCATAAAGATAAAACACAAACTAACTGGCACAAATAAAATTTTGAGGGTATGCTATCAGTTCAAGATACAAAACCTTTTTTTGTTTTAAAAAAAGATGTCAATCGCAGTCAACAATATTTATTCCATGGTCTCATCCGATGCAATAAAATTGTTACACTAGATTCAGAACTAGTGTCTGAAATTCAGATTAACTTTGTTTGGGCACCAGTGCCTGATTTCTAACAAATGTACTTATTTTGAGGAGAGCACCTTCTGTCTAGGTTCCACTTATAAGAACTTATGGACTTGATAAAAAACCGTACGCGTCACGCCGGCATACAGTTAGGGACTGATGTCAGTAATGAGTTTCTAATTCCACTTACCATCACGTTGGCGCAAGGTCACATATTGTACTAGTCATTAAAAACCCCAATAAATTATTTGTGATATTAAAGTGTTATGCAAGTATATAGGTTTATTTTACAACAATAAATACATAACTATTTCTAATATCAAGTAGTTTTTAAGATAGTATTTTCCGGACATACACTAGAGTCTCACAAGGTACAATTTGAAACAAAAAAATATTTTAAGTCAGGAGCAAAAGTTTGACCAAGACCAGCTGTTCTGATGCAAGACCGAGACCTGGTGTTCTGATGCAAGAGCAAGACTAAGACTGGCCCATGTCTTGGTCTTGCTTTGGGCAACACTAGTTAAATGGTTACTTTAGCCAGGATCTCCTATTTTTTATTATTATTTTCTCCTTTGATTACTGCATTCGTGGCAATCTGTACAGGTTTAATAGGCCTCTCTTTTGTTTGATATGTTTTTCTGTATTAATGTCAGTGTTGGAGGGGAACCGATTGGTTCCTTCCTCAGTCTCTGCTAAACTTGACGCCAAAGCCAGGGACACTCTTTCGCTTGAGCCTGCGGAGTGTGATGCTGTCTGAGGCGAGCAGGTTCGGGTGTGATGCGAGTCTCAGTTGATACCCGTGGCTGTATGAGGTTATTTCCTCTCTCATAGTTTTCATCCGTAGGTCCTCTATAATTGTTTCTAATGTAGAAAGGAATGTTAAGCATAAGCCTGAGAGCTTTGCTCTGAAATCTCTCCAGGATGTCAATGTTACTATTGCTAGCTGAATACCAGGATCTCCTAATTAAGATTTTCGCCTTTTACTTACTTATTATTCTTAACTGCCTCCGTTGTCTAATGGTTAAATTTGTGGATAGACTCGGAGCTATTTTTGCCGCTTGTCATGATTGTATAGTTAAATTAGCTAAATGTGAATCCGTTTCTTCATAAGAGTAGTTTCTGACCACCCAAGAAGGGAAACGGTACTTAACAATACTTTATTTTGCATTATTTATAGATTCTCCGCCACATCAATTCCCAGCGTGTGGTTTTGATCCAAGGTCCGACGGGTTGTGGTAAAACCACCCAAGTCCCCCAGTGGATCTTGGACGATTGTTACGATGCTCGGAGACCTTGTAAGATAGTTGTGACCCAGCCGAGGAGGATTGCCGCCATTTCTATAGCCAAAAGGGTGGCCCATGAACGGGGCTGGGATGTCTCAGGAGTTGTCGGGTATCAGGTTAGTATATGTGTTTTTTTAAAGGGTTAATTAGATATTGAATGTTCATCACTTTTTTAATTGAGCCCAGTGACGTTAAATAATATAACAAGAGAACTAGACTTCCACACTGCTTGAGGAAGAAGTCATATGGCCAGTAATAATTGAAGTTAATAAAATATTTGAAGCTTACAAGTCTCAGGGATCGCAGAATGAGGGGAGATATAATTAAGACATTTAAAATTCTAACAGGAAGGTATAACTGCCCTCACCTAGCCAAAATGTTTAGGTTTAACACAATAATAATTCCCCGTCGTGACCACGGAATGAAGCTAATGAGAAATTCCAGCACTACAAATGTAGGATATCACTTCATGAATAACAGAGTTGTAAATATGTGGAACAAAATACCAGAAGACCTCAACTGTAAATACTTTTACAAAAAAAAACTTACAAGTGGCTAGTGACAATTGTAATAGACTATTGTGACAACTGTCAATTTAATAAACTTTACAACAGTGCTTGATATAAGCATATAGCAATGCGCTACGAACCAGAAACCAAACGGTGTGAGAATCAAAGCTAGACTTATCGGTACATAATAAATTAGTGTCACACAGTCATTGCTGGTTATGGTTGTGTTCAACGTGCACTTTCAAATTGATTATTTCATTGTCTCACAATATACAGAACATTATAGAAATTGTTAAGACGAAGCTTGTTCGCAATAAAATGAAAAAACGACGGCTCCCATGAAAACCAGCCTATTGTTGGTCACAAGCCGATACACCATTCTTCTCGTGTCTCTTTTCCACACACAATGGTAACAAATCTTAATATATATATAATCTTTAAGAAATAGTTGTGCTACTCGATTATATATAAATGCACACAATTAGAGCCTTAAAAACACTTATCATAATGTCACTCCAATTATTGCTCAATTGTCAATTATACAAATAAAATAAAATTGAATGATTCTACTCCTGCTAGTAGAAGACTACAGTACAGTGGTCCAATAAGTAAGCTGTTAGCAGAAGACTAGCAGCTTAGCAGTTTCCAGTGACTTATTAATGTTTAATCTGACTGAGACTAAGAGCTTGCCGCTTGTCATGATTGTCCTATAGTAAAGTTGTTTAAATGTGAATCCGCTTCTTTAAAAAGTTTAGGTTTTTGATCACTCGCAAGGGATACAGTTGCGATGATACTTTACTATAATACTTCCAGCAGATATTCAGATTCATTTACCGTATCGGCTGCTCGTCAGTGGAACAACCTTCCACTGAACATCAGACAAGCTCCTTCCATTCACATCATTAAAAAACTACTTAATACTTTATTTTTAAACATGCATAACAATATATTTAAAATTTTAAAATTTTAGGTTGGCTTGGATAAGAAAACCACAAGCGACACTCTTATTGAATATGTTACCACTGGAGTCCTGCTGCAGAAACTCGGTAAGATAATATTATAAATAAAGTGTAGGTTAACAATTGAACTAATATTTATTATATATAGCCCCTAGAGAGACCTCCGCTGTTGGAGATGGGCCTTCCAGAACATATATCCGGAGAATTTGGCCTACACACACTACACGCTGGCCAGGCGGGTTGGCGAGGATCTGATGTCAATTAATGTCAATTTAATAACGATTCCACAAGTTGGTATTAGTGGAACCGGGACCGACGGCTTAACGTGCTCTCCGTGGACGGGAACGGTGGTGTTGTAAATCTATGACAAATGTATGTAAGAAAATTTGATTTCTCATTGGTACATGCGGGGGGGGGGGGGTTTGAACTGACCTTTGTAGGATTTTAAGGAAAGCGTTCACCTGCACCTTGATGTCGCTACACGTGGCTTCCGACCACCCCAGAAGGAATACGCTCATGATGATACGTTATATGTCTTTCTTCCAGTGTCGACAAAAACCCTCTGTCACTACACTCACATAATCCTCGATGAAGTTCACGAAAGAAGCAAAGATATGGATTTCTTGCTGCTAGTTGTGAAGAAGTTGCTGTACGCTGCGCCGATGCGAATCAAAGTGATCCTGATGTCGGCCACCTTTGACATTTTATCATTCACTAGTTACTTCTCGTCCGAAGCTTATGACAACACCGAAGCTGTCTCAATCAAAGTTGACAAGAAAAATCCTATGTATTCTGTCAAAGTATTCTACTCAACTGATTTATATCAATTAAATGTAAGTAATCAATCTAATGTACTAATCAAGTGTTGTATTTATTTATTTTATTATTATTTATTTATGTTAGGAAAAATTACAGCTACTTATACATATATAAAATTAAAGATCAAACACAATTAAGCTAATAGCAAGTTTTCAAATATAGGTAAACACAATTACATATATAATAAAAATATAAAAAAAGAGACAATAAAAAATTAATCTAACAATGTTAAATAATCCAATACTACACGGATAAGCTGAACACACTTTCCCACCCGAAGTGCTCATTTGTCATTGCACGTCTAATAGATATGGTACCGTCATTAAACATATCAACTTCAATGCTCAGGTCGTTGAAGAACTCATGTAGCTTGGTATCGTCATGTCCTTGTGATTCCTTCCACAACCATTATCCATCATCAAACTTACTATTTATATAAACTATTTATTTAAAAATTAAAATAAAGCTGTCAGCCAGCGTGGCGAGTGTAGGCCAAATTCTCCAGATATATGTGCTGGAAGGCCCATCTCCAGCAGTCTAGGACGTTGTGTTCTAGGGTTTGAAATGAACACGATTAGATATTTACAATAGTAAGTAGTATCATCACGACCGTTTCCCTTCCGGAGTGGTCAGAAACCACGCTTATAAAGAAGCGGATTTACCTCTCCGCTCTCCGCAAACCCACACTAAGAACTGGGAGAATATTGATATTTTCTCCATTCGGGCTAACTGTGCAGCTCCACCCCACGATGTGTGTGTGTGTTGGTGTGTCTGTGTGTGTATGTGTTGATGTACTTGGGTTTGAGTGAATGTATATAAGTATACATGTGTTAGCAACAACCTATTTTAAGAATAATTTTAACCTATATTAAGAAGACTAATGTTATTTTTACTATATTATATTACTGTCCAATTAAGTTATTAGAAAAATAAAATATCAACGAAGTCCTTTAGTATTAGAGCTGTCATGATATTAAAAAAAAATCATATATAAATTATTAAATGACGGAATTTTTCTACCTAAACTGTAATCTTGTTAAGATGATGTCCTTTGGCTTAAACATCAAGTTTTACGAGTCGCCGATATTAAAAAAGTATCAAATTTTGTTTAAAAATGGTTTTTCAATATCCAACAATTTGCAAATTTTATTTTAGCTCGTTCCCACTGTAACCTCATGCACAACCGAGCCCGGTATAGACCTGGAGACCCACGTGATCACGGTGAAGTTGTTGAAAACGTTTGACTACCTGGACCAGAACGAGGACCACTATAATGATGACCAGATCCCCTCCGTGCTGATCTTCTTGCCCGGGATTAACGAGATTGATGAACTTTACAACTTGCTACACAATATGGACTTTAGGTACGTTATTTACAGGCAGTTTACAAAGCAGTAAGCTACATGACATTTTTTATGGGATTTAATTTAAACCTTTGACGACAGTGGGGACACGGTTGTCCCAAGTTGTGAATATTTTCTGGTCTCGGAACAAACCTTTTGTTATTTTTAAACTGGCAAATCTACATCCATAGCGCCATTTTATATCTATAGTCATTGGAAGTTCATAACTTATTTGGCGCTATATGTTTTTTTCTTATAATAAATAAAGTAAAAAATAATAAAAAAATAGGTTCATCACGTAAATAACATCAGCGATGCGGGAGTATATAATGTGATTGTGTATTTTAGGGAAACCAGAGGTGGTGAAGGTTGTGCTAAGTGCAAATGGTGGGTGTTACCTCTCCACTCTATGATCACGGCGGACGAGCAGATCAAGGTGTTCCAGCGAGCGCCCCCTGGCTTCAGGAAGGTCATACTCGCTACCAACATCGCCGAGAGCTCCATCACGGTGCCAGATATCAAATATGGTAAGTCCTACAGGAAACTGGCTAAACCAGACACGGCTAGGGGATACAACGAAAAAATCAATCCAAACACTCAAAACTAGCTCAAAACGAACAACTAGATCACAACACTAACGACTTGAATACAACACAACAACTAGGTAACAACACTAACAACTATATCCCAGGACTATAAACTCGACCCCAACACAAAATTAGATCCCAACACATAAAACTACATACCAACACCTAAACTAGATCACAACACTAACAACTAGATTACAACACAACAACTAGATCACAACACTATAAACTCGACCCCAACACAAAATTAGATCCCAACACATAAAACTAGATGCCAACACCTAAACTAGATCACAACACTAACAACTAGATCCAAACGCTTCAATGTAGATCACAACACCAAAAGAAGGAAAATAATAACTAGACGAATAAAACAGAATAGGAAGCATTGCTCTCTTGCAGTAAATCTGGAGTTATTTAAAGTGGTAAATAGCATTGCCACAGCATAATAGTAGGAAGTAATGTCAGTTGCTTCTATTTTGTTTTTATGTGTAAATATCCGATTGTGCTTATTTTAAAACGTGCCTGTATCCATCATCATCATCATCAGCCTGTGTCTCTCCACTGCTGGATATAGGCCTCCCACAAGGGGAGCCACTTCACACGATCTCCTGCCACCCTCATCCAACCCCCACCAGCAGCTCAGGTCATCCATCCATCTAGCGGGAGGTCCACCCACTCTGCGTCTTCCCGTACGTGGTCTCCACTCTAGAACCCGTCTACTCCATCGTTCATTGGTTCTACGACAGACATGTCCAGCCCATTGCCACTTCAGCTTACTAATGTTGAAGGCTATATCGGTAACTTTTGTTCTCCAACGGATTTCCTCGTTTTGGACTTTATCCATCAGAGAAATACCGAGCATAGCTCTCTCCATAGCTCGCTGAGCGCCCTTCAATTTGTGGACGAGACCCACTGTCAGTGTCCACTGGTTGAACGCACGTGCCTGTATATTATTGCATATTTCAGCCATAAGACCTCAAAATAGTAATTGAAAGGCTTTTGATTACCAAGTAAATTCGTTTCACATACTAAGGGTCTTTGTAATTTCCTTCCAGTGATCGACTATTGCCTGATGAAGGTATTAGTAGTTGATGACAATACGAATTTTTCGTCCCTTCGACTGCAATGGGCATCCAAGACTAACTGCCAACAGCGAGCGGGACGGGCGGGTCGGGTTAGAGACGGACGTGTCTACAGACTGGTGACCGAATTGTTTTATGTAAGTACATCATCTACCCATATCATCCCATTGACCATCTTACTGACCATCCCTAACAATATTACTAATTATCTCATTGTCCATCTCCGACAATCTCACTGACCATTCCTAACAATCTTACTAATTATCTCATTGCCCATCTCCGACAATCTCACTGACCATCCCTGACTATCTCACTGACCATCTCACACAATTTTACTGATTTTCTCATTGCTCATCTCTGACATACTCACTGACCATCCCTTACTATCTTACTGACCATCCCTAACAATATACTAATTATCTCACTGTCCATCTATGACAATCTCACTGACCATCCCTGACTATTTCACTGACCATCTCACACAATTTTACTGATTTTCTCATTGCTCATCTCTGACATACTCACTGACCATCCCTTACTATCTTACTGACCATCCCTAACAATATACTAATTATCTCACTGTCCATCTATCTATGGCAATCTGACTGACCATCCCACACAATCTTACTGACCAAACAATCTTACTAAGTATTTTACTGCCCATTTCTGACAATCTTACTATCTCACTGACAATTCTTGACAATCTCGCTGACCATCTCTGACTATCTTACCGACTATCTCACTGACAATCCTTGACAATCTCTGACCATCTTACCGACTATTTCATTGACAATCCTTGACAATCTCGCTGACCATCTTACCGACTATCTCGCTGATAATGCTTGACAATCTCCCTGACCATCCCTGACTATCTTACCGACTATCTCACTGACAATCCTTGACAATCTCGCTGACCATCGCTGACCATCCCTGACTATCTTACCGACTATCTCATTGACAATCTCGCTGACCATATCTGACTATTTCATTGACAATACTTGACAATCTCGCTGACCATCTAACTGACTATCTCACTGACAATGCTTGACAATCTCAATGACCAGCCTTGTCAATCTCACTACCTGACCTTTCCTGACCTTCGCTGTCAAATAAAAACGGGATGTCTAGGTCTATAGACTGGTGATTAAACTATTCCATTTATTTATTTATTATGTTTGTAAGACTTACAGCTATTTTACACTAGTAAACTTAAGATTAGATACAATAAAGCCAATTAACAGTTTCCACTTATAGTTGCACTGTGAACAAAAAAAAAAAAAAAAAAATACAAAAAAATAAATATAAAAATATATATAAAATAGTATACAAGTATGTACATAGAACCATTCAAAATAATAAGGTCTGCCAGCAGTACTTTATAAGAACGAGCTTTTAAGACGCGGCGTTAGCGAAATCATACAGAATTTCTTTGGGTGGGAGAGGAGCAGAATACAGCACTTTATGCCCAAACCACTATCTCTCTCTCCCATTCAATTGCTAAGTAATTTGTCTTAACAACATTTTTATTATTTTAGGATATGCTGGAAGCCGATTGTAAACCAGAGATTCAGTGTTGTTCCCTCGACAACTTGGTACTTTTGGCCAAGTTGCTGAATATGGGCAGTCCCGCACATATCTTAGCTTTGGCCATGGACCCCCCCGACCTGTCCAATATACATAGGACTGTGCTGCAACTCAAAGAGGTAACAACTGTCATGTTTTTTTGTTGGGTTCTCTTCTCTCGATGGATGACGAGGTGATAGGGTCCAGCCCGACTGTATAGCCAAGTCTGACGGAACATATCTTCCTTTCTTATGAGTTAATGAGGTTATCATCAAATTCCAGATTTTGCAGAATTTGATGCTTTTCTTGGAGTCACTCCGCGGCATCATAGCCCAAACAGGTCGGGTATAATATGGGAGTTCACAGCGCGGGAAAACCGCAAAAAAATAACTTCAACTTGAGCCCCATATTTAAAGTCAAATTTATCGTTTTTCATAATTATTTACATTGTAACACATTATTAAACAAAACAACACCACTTTTGACTAACAATATCCACAGTAAATTTACAATACAAAAACGTGCACGTGAGATGTTCGCCCAAAATGGGGCGAAGGATTTCGTCTTTTTTTTTATGACATTGTACAGAATACATCAGTCCTAAACATGTATTTCATAACAGAGTTCAATTCCAAGTGTTTAGTGTAAGTCATAAAAAAACTTAACATTTACTAAATCCAAAAGCTGATTTGGTCAATATCATTAGTTCCAATTTTTTCATTTCAAGTGTGTATTATATCAGTAAAAAGAAGTAAAGTATCATCACGACCGTTTCCCTTTCGGGGTGGTCAGAAACTACGCTTATAAAGAAGCGTACATTTAGCCAACTTTACTGCCGGCCAATCATGACAAGTGGCAAGCTCGTCGATGTATCCAACGTACCAAACTCGATAAATATCACAAATAAATTAAATATTAATTAAATGTATTTATATACATTAATAATATTTTTGTGTCCCGACCAGGAATCGAACCCGGTACCTCCGAGTCTTAATCGACGGACTTAACCGCCAGACCACGGAGGCAGTCTCTAAATAGTTTGCTAAAATCGCTAATTTGACAGATAAATTCGATACGATTGATTATCGCATTCAGCGTTCGCGACGCCTTTTTTAACAAGATTGTGAAGTTGACGTCGTCACTGGTGGCGGCGCAACGCAAAATAACTGAATTAACGTAGACGTAATCCAATGCTTTGACGTCGTTTAAAAAACAATATACATTTTCGACAATGGGGTGTATCAGGCAAAGCTTTTTGTAGATGTCGCTAGCAGCAATGGTACCTTGTTTTACACCTATGTCGTATCATTTTAAAAATGTTTTTGTAGTTTTTTATTTTTGTAACAGATAAATGTATTTAAAATTAACTTTACCTATCTTAAACGACTAATTAAGAATGCGCACACCGTCTTTAAAAAAAAAAAAGGTTTTATTAATAGAACGGCAATGTTGAGATCACCATATCTTTGATTTCGCTTAGAAATCTCTATTTGTACACCTAAAAGCTGCTCACTTCGGGATAATATCCAGACAATAATAAATTTCGTAATAAAAATACAAGTTTTCTATGCAACTTACAGTTATATTAGGTTTTTTTTTTATACTAGTACGACATGTGACCTTGGGCCCACCTAATGGTAAGTGGCGCGCAGGGTCCATAAATGTTAGCAACTGGAATCAGACCCTTATGTCCGACATCAGTCCCTAACACTATGCCGGCTTGACTAGATGCCTTTTCACACTTCGCTTGAAGGACTCCAGGTTATAGAAAAGTGGAAACACAGAGGCTGGAAGAGCATTCCACATCTTTATCGTACGACAGATGTATGAGTCCCCAAATTTATATGTACGCGAAGGGATGGTGACTACGGTATGTGGGTGCATATTCTGACCTGTGCGTGTGGTTCCGTTGCGGAATGGAGAGGGATTAGGTTATAGAGCTCTTCAGAGCACTCACCATAGTATAGCCGGTAGAACACGCTCAGAGAAGCTACATCTCGGCGAAGCTGCAGGGATTCGAGAGTTCCAGATATAGTGGCATCGTCCACAATTCGAAGAGCTCGCCTCTGTAGGACATTGAAAGCATCTGTGAGGTACTTGGCTGAACCATCCCAAAGGTGTGAACAGTATTCCACGCATGATCTGATCTGTGATTTGTACAGTAACAGTCTGATTGATGGCGGGAATAACCGCTTCACCTTGTTCAGTATTCCGAGCTTTTTTGACGCTGTTTTGGTGATGCTCTCAATGTAGTTCCGGTGGTTAAGGTCTGAGCGTATTTCCACCCCGAGGATGCTGAAGCTGGGTTGTAGATCCAGCTTGGTGCCCTGAAGAGTGGGGGGAGGAGAGAAGGGGGACTTCTTGGCCGTCAGCGCGCATGCCTGGGTCTTGTTGGCATTAAACTGGACAAGATTTTGGACACCCCACAAATATATTTTGTGAAGGTTGTCGTCCACACACACTAGACCACAGAGAACCTAATACATTTTCTGGCATTATTTAATTTCAGGTTGGATGTCTATTGAAAACTATGAACGGTGAATCCAATAATTTGGACGGCGACATTACGTGGTTGGGTCGGATCTGTGCCAAGTTACCTTTGGATGTGAAGGTATCCAAAATGATTGTTTTTGGCCATATTTTTGGGTTGCTAGACGAATGTATTGTTATGGGTAAGAGTTTTAATCTTTAAATATATAGTCCAAGATTTTTAAGAAAGTACCTTCATTGAATTTATTTCCAAATTAAATTATTTAATGAATCTTGGCTAGATTGTGCTCTAATTTGTTTATTATTTATTTCATTACATCATCATTCATTACAGCCCCTAGAACACAGAGTCCTAGACCTCCACTGCTGGAGATGGGCCTTCCAAAACTGGAGAATTTGGCCTACACTCGCCACGCTGGCCAGACGGCTTCGCGAGGTTATGATGTAATACTTTTTTTATGACAATTTATTAACGATTCCACAAATTGGTATTAGTGGAACCGGGACCGACGGCTTAACGTGCTCTCCTCCTCATAGGAACGGTGGTGTTGTAAATCTATGACTGCTGTACGTAAGAAAAGTGTATTTCTCATTGGTACATGTCGGGGGGGTTCGAACCGACCTTTGTAGGATTGATAGTAAGCGTTCTTACAACCGAGCAACCACCGCGATTTATTTATTTTGTTTTATTATAGTAACAAACAGTCACAATACAATTCAATTAATTTATTCTGCAAGTAGGCATAGGACAATAAATATAATGTATTCTGCACTTTTACATGTTAAAAAATTTATTAATATAACGAATAGCTTATTTTCTGGGAAATATCTTGTATTTAGAGCAGCACATTACAACCCAATAATACAATATTAAACTTAAAATTATAGTTGCTGTAAATGGGGTGTATCAGGCAAAGCGTTTTGTAGATGTCGCTAGCGGCACTGGTACCTTGTTTACACCTTTTAAGTCATCATTTTTTAAATGTTTTTGTAGTTTTTTTATTTTTATAACAGAAAAATGTATTTTAAATTAACGTTACCTACCTTAAAATACGAATTAAGAAAGCGAAGACCGTCTTTAATAAGAAAAAAGGTTGAATTAATAGAACGGCAATTTTGAGATCATCATATCTTCGATTTTGATTGGAAATCTCGATTTGTACACTTAAAAGCTGCTCACTTCGAAATAATATTAGAAAATAATAAATTTCGTAATAAAAATACAAATTTTCTATGCAACTGACAGTTATATAAGGTACCAACTATCATGCGCTAACTATCGTGATAAAAAGTTAGTGACACACCCCATTGGCATTGTCATACTATAAGCTAAAACAATTATTAAAATGTCATTTAAATTATAGTTGCTGTAAAAAGAGATTGTCATACAGTAGATAATACAATTTATATAACATACAATATATTTACATATAAATAAATTATTTATTTTTATTATTACAAGCCAACACTTATAGCTAATGCCAAACACGTAGGCTTTTAGTCAATCTATACAATTATATATACATTAAATTTACACATAGGTAGCACTTATACAATTAGCTAATATTTAAATACATACATATCTTCACGCCAGATACCTTGCGGGGTAGGCAGAGACAATTGAGCGCCATTTGACACGATCACGACATACCTCTTTCGCTTCGTCGACATTCATTAACCTCTTCATACCTATTTTTTTTTATTATTTGCTTCCAGCCGCTGCAATGTCACTGAAGAGTATATTTAGCAATCCGTTCCAAAATCGGTTGAACAGTTACAACTCCCGACTGACGTGGGCCGACGGGTCTACCAGCGATTGTATTGCGTATTACAATGTGTACAAGGTAAACTTTTTTATTCCACCTATTTGAAAAACTACTTTTTTCGTAAATAATTGTGGGTAGGTTCTTTATGTTATCTTTAGAACAGCAGGCGGTATTTTTTTTTAACAGTTGCGGTGGTGGCTCGGTTTTAAGAACGCGTACCTTAAATTCTAAAAGGTCGGTTCAAACCCCCCCGACACTTTTCTTACGTACTGACGTCATAGATTTACAACACCACCGTTCCTGTGAGGAGGAGAGCATGTTAAGCCATCGGTCCCAGTTCCACTAATAGCAACTTGTGGAATCGTTAATAAAATGTCATTAAAATATTGACATAAAATCCTCGCCAACCCGTCGTGGGCAGCGTGGTGAGTGTAGGCCAACTTCTCCAGCTGTGTTCTAGGGGCTGTGATGATGGATTTTAAAGATATAGGTTGAGGGTTATAATTACTCTTAGATTGTAAGCTGAAAGTCTGACCTTTTACAGCCACGAATTTATATTTCGTTGACACGGCCTATTTACATCCAATGAGTTTATATTTAGTTGACACGGCCTATTTATATCCAATGAGTTTATATTTAGTTGACACGGTCTATTTACATCCTATGAGTTTATATTTAGTTGACACGGCCTGTTTACATCCTATGAGTTTATATTTAGTTTACACGGCCTATTTATATCCAATGAGTTTATATTTGGTTGACACGGTCTATTTACATCCTATGAGTTTATATTTAGTTGACACGGCCTATTTACATCCTATGAGTTTATATTTAGTTGACACGGCCTATTTACATCCTATGAATTTATATTTAGTTGACACGGCCTATTTACATCCAATGAGTTTATATTTAGTTGACACGGCCTATTTACATCCAATGAATTTATATTTAGTTGACACGGCCTATTTACATCCAATGAATTTATATTTAGTTGACACGGCCTATTTACATCCTATGAGTTTATATTTAGTTGACACGGCCTATTTACATCCTATGAATTTATATTTACTTGACACGGCATATTTACAGCCACGAATTTATATTTAGTTGTCACGGCCTATTTACATCCTATGAGTTTATATTTAGTTGACACGGCCTATTTACATGCTATGAGTTTATATTTAGTTGACACGCCTATTTACAGCCACGAATTTATATTTAGTTGACACGGCCTATTTACAGCCACGATCTTATATTAAGTTGACAAGGCCTATTTACAGCCACGATCTTATATTAAGAGCGTTTAATACTTTTGGAACCTTCTCGCTCGCACAATACAGCATTTTCAAAGATTATTTAAGTCTCGAGTGTACTTGAGAAATGTGGTCTACTAACTTTCTAGGCAACAAAATTACGTACATTTGGACAAGGGGGTTTGAAGGTACGTGGCGATAAGGGGATAAGGCGTCCCTCCGTTCAACAGCTGGAAGGAATAGTTGAGTGGAGTAGGCGTTGAGGCCTAAGAATACAGGTGTAGAAGTCTGTTCTAAGGGCTGTGATGATAATTATTGTATGCTTTTTTTTGTAGGTTTGGCGCCATCTTAATAAGCAACAACATTTTAAAGGAGAAGGGAGAGAGAAAGAATGGGCAAGAAAATTCTTTGTTCAGGCAAAAGTTCTTAAGGAAATGGATGTCCTGACACGAGAACTGTATCGGAGGTTGTCCAGGGAAGGAATAGAGTCAACCAAAATAGCCTCCCCGTGGACTAATAATGATAAGCCACTTATTCTTAAGGTAATAATTGATATTGGTGGAAGAACTTTTTGGGTAGCTTATATCCATCTCCAGGTCCAGCATCCATTCTGCACCTGCAAAACTCAGCTGGAAGAAAACACTAGGACAAAGTGTAGGAAAGACAGGTTACTCACTGCGTGGAAGGGTCCATGGCACAAAAACTGATCACTATATCAATCTTACACCTAACCACGACTCATAGTTCATATTGTCATTTTAATTAATTCACCATTATCATCAGTTTGTATCTCTCCACTTTTGAATGTAGGCCACTTCGACCTTCTTCAGGTCATCTATCCATCAGTCGCTCGTCCAGTATGTGGTCTCCACTTTACAACCCATTTGCCCTATTTAACGTTTAACGGTTTTGCATCCCTCTCACTCGCATAATCCAATATTTCCAGAGATTTGAGAAGTGAGGAGGTGTTGCTCAACAAGATGGACCGGTTACTAAATACCAGTATCCGGTTTATCTTTTGTTTACGCAAGTATGATCACATCTCTGAGTATCGCGCTAAGTTAAAGTGGCTACCAATTCGTTGTCGCAGGAACCTCAGAATCCTCTGTTTGCTCTTCTCTGTTCTCAATGAGCCTGCAACACCGAAGTACCTCAAGAACAAGTTTGCCTATCTCTCATCACTTCATAACAGGTCACTTCGCTCGGCCCACAATTCTGTTTTATCTATCCCATCTCATCACTCTAGCTTTCAATCAAACTCCTTCGCAGTAGTGGCTGCCAATTTGTGGAACAATTTTCCAGTAGAAATTCGCCAAGCACCCAGTAGATCACTCTTTAAGAAAATGGTATATTCACATTACTTAAACAGCTCCCAACAGCGTATGTAAGATATATAGTATGTAGTATATTTATGTGTAAATATGTATAGTGTGTAGTATATGTATTATTGTGTACACATTTGTATGTATATTCATATGTATTATGATATCATAGAATAAGTTTATTTTATTTTTCCTTTAAATTAAGTTTCATATTTAGCCCTTTGCACCTACCTCTTAATCAAAATTATCTGTATTGTCCCAAAGGTTGGCTGCTAGAGAAAGCCTAGCGGCATTAAGCCCGACCCTTGTACATAGTACAAAATACAAATACAAAAACGTTTATTTTTTCCCAAAAATTGTTTACATAATTTTTTGGAGGAACTCTGATCCCCAGACTAGAATTCTCTGGGTTAAGCTGAGGATTGCACCTAATAGTGCAATAAAGTTTTTAAATAAATAAAAAAATAAGTCTTGAGAAACTTTTAAGAAATATAACAACTTTCTAGAAAATAAAAATAGAAAAATTCAATGAGGGATGCAAAAACGTTAAATTTATTTATTTCTGTATACATGTATTGTGAACGGGAAACGAATAGGCGCTGGTGAAAATACTCCGAAATTGAGCTAAAGAAATGAAATTAGCAGCAACTAGCCTTTTTTCCGAGTCTCGAACTGGTGACCGAATTCCTTGGTGGTTTTAATAGGCGACGGGTCGCGAAATGTATGGTGATGATGAGGATCACAGCCGAAATTATTGCAGGTCTACGGCACAATCACAGCCAATAATTACGAATTAATTTGGGGAGCAACGATATGCTTCGACCGGCGACCGCGCTTCGACTCTCCCGACAGAGAGCGCTGTATTCGGCGGAAACTAGTTACTACTAGAGGGCGTCGAGACGATGGAACGTCATCGACGCGAAGTGCGCCGGCGCACAAAGGCGTTACCGCAAATATTCAAATCAAACGACTCAATTAACGAAATATCGAACATATTGTATTATATATCGTATATATTATAATATGTATGATAATTCGTTTATGTAGTATTAGTATAAATTATTATTTTTGTTAGTAAATACTTGACACTCTGCCTGTAATCCGTTGAAACTCCCAAAGGTTAGCTGGTAGAAAATGCCTTACGGCATAAAGCTCGCCTGTGCACATTAATTTTAAGTTAATTTAGTTTTTGTGCAATAAATTATTATTATTAAACCAAAATCAAATTTTCGTGTTTATAATTGGAACTTTGTCCGTAGATCATAATTGCCGGAGCATTTTACCCGCACTACTACATGCAATCTCTGGGAGACGAGACTCGGGAGAGGGACGCCGTGAAGATACTATCGGGACACGATCCCCGGACCACCGTGTATCTACAGAACTTCCCCAGCGACCAGCCGGGGGAACTGTATGCCGCTCACATCAGGAACCATATCAGGAAGATCATAGGAGACGAACCTAAAGTCTTATTTGACAGTAACAGCAGGTAACGGAGTATTTCTAAGCATTCCATAGATTCGCCGTGCGGGTGTCGGGTCCATCGTACCCGGAATGCGATAGGAGAAGAATGGCGTCTCGGGCTTGCGACCGACAATATTTATTTTATTGATTATAAGGGATCAGCTAAAAATGAAAATTTTTCCCAGTCTGTTGGTACGGGGAAGTATCCACCGTTCGTGCCGATAAACCCAGTAAAGTTCACACGTTCGGGATCAGGCTCGAATTGCCGTCATGCCCAGTCGTCAAGCCGGCATAGTGTTAGGGACATAATGTTAGAAAATTTTGGCCTGTATAATACAAACAAAATTAACATGAAATGATATGATTTCACACCATATGATTGGCTTCACAGAGATTTGATCAATGTCATCTATTTTTAGCACAATTGGAAATTTTGATTGTGCAAAATTCATCAACAAATTAGACAGTTTTGTAAAACATCAACATTAAGAAATATGCTCTGGAAAGCCTATATTCAGCAGTGGAGGTCTAGGTTCTAGGACCAGCTTGCCATCATCAATCAAGAATCAACTAGATTATAGCAAGTGTTGCCAAAAGCAAACCAAGACTTAGCCAGTCTTGTTTCAGTCTAGTTTTGGAAAGAACGCGGCAGACCATGTTCCTCCGATTATGCTCAACGGTGCGCCTCTGCCGGTGGTGCGAAATTTTAAATATCTTTTGTGTTTCTAATTCCAGTTCATGGACCTTGCGCACTACTTGCTATCAGGTGGACGCGAGGTCCCATGTTGTGCAAGTATAAAACAAAATGGTTGGATAGGGAGAGGAGTAGAATGGTGGATGGTGAGCGTCTTGTTGCGCAATAAGAGGAGGCCTTCTTTTTGAACCAGCCTATAGTCAATCCATTAGCATTGATTTTATTAGCGGATTTTATTCGAAAAACAGATAGGTGAATGCTTTTCATGCGTAAACGCACTGCATCTGTAGTCAATAGAATTAGAGGCAGCACCAACAATATGCTTTAGGTCATATCTTCATATTATTGTCTTCATTTTAATAATTTTGTGTTGTTTTTTTTTTTTTTTTTTTTTTTTCTTCTCCCGATGGATGATGAATGAGATGATAGGCAAAGGGTCTAGCTCATACAGCCAAGTCTGGCGTAATGTATCTTTCTTTTTCATGAGTTAATGAGGTCATCATCAATGAACCAGATGCTGCAGAATTTGATGCTTTTCTTGGAGTCACTCGCGGCACCATAGCTCAAACATGTCGGGTAAAATATGGGAGTTGACAGCGCGGGAAAACCGCATAAAATTAACTGCAACTTGTGCCCCATATTTAAAGTCCAATTTATCGTTTTCCATAATTATTCACATTGTAGCACATTATTAAAAACTTGCACTTGACATGTCCACGCAAAATGGCGCGAAGAACTCTCGTTTTTTTTTATTTAATAATAAATATTTTTTGGATTATTTAATGTTTAATTTAATTGTCTTTATGAATTTGAATTGAATATCAGTGTTAGGTTAACTATTAATAGGTTGCATTCATTTCATGCTTATGGATAATGTTATTTGTTAATTTTAATAATGTAACCAGTATGTAAAATAATTATAAAAAAAAATCGGATAAAGTGGACTGTCCAATACAGTGTCACTGAAATTCACACAAATTGACACGTGTACAAATAAGTATAAATAAGGCACTAACATAAAATTTTAGTTTACTAACTTTAATGTAAGCCATTGTTACTAACATCATTTTCATCATTACAGCCCCTAGACCTCCACTGCTGGAGATGAGCCTTCCAGAATATATATATGGAGAATTTGGCCTACACTCGCCATGCTGGCCTGGCCTGGTATTAGTTGAACCGGGACCGACGGCTTAATGTGCTCTCCGAGGCTCGAGAATGGTGGTATTGTAAATCTAAGTGTATTTCTCATTGGTACATGTCGGGTGGGTTTGAACCGACCTCCCGAAAGCCGTCTGGCCAGCGTGACTAGTGGAGGGGAGTGTAATGAAAAAAAAAATAATAATAATAAAATCTTCATTTATTTTGTTTTATTTCAGCAAAGTTTTCCTGACGTTTTCGGACAATCAAAACGAAGATGGACAACGAGGTGGCAATGTAAGCAAATTCTTACTCTTTTTTTATTATAAAACATGTTATTAGCAATTAACTAAGTAAACCAACACTGTTCTACTAACTGATGGAGTGGATGACAAACTGCTACAGGCTATACAGTCCTGTACCAGGGCTGTAAAGCTTGTGTGCCGGTGGAGGGAGGTATGTCGCCTTGCTTTGAATCCCAAATGGGCGTCAAACAGGGCTGTGTGCTTTCCGCCAGATTATTCACCCTATATCTCGACAAATGCCTAAAAAGAGTGAGGGAGAGTGACTGTGGGATAAAGATGAGTGATCTAGTGGTGAACTGCCTGCTTTATGCAGATGATGCTGTTCTTATGGCATAGTCCGAACAACAACTGCAATCACTAGTTACAAAAATGAAAGAGGGATGTGCAGAAAAAGGACACCGTTTGAATGCGAGAAAAACCAAGGTACTAGTGTTTGAAAGAAGAAGAATGACAAACGTGACGATAAAAATTGATGATGAAACTCTAGAACGAGTAAATGAAATTATCTGGGCAGTGTTTTCACTGCGGATGGAAAGTATGATAGGGATGTTGAAAGAAGAGTGAACGCGGGAAATAGTGTTAATGGTGTCCTGGGGTCACTGATCGCCAGTCGGAATGTCAGTGACAAAGCTCGACTCGCCATACATAATGCCATGCTGGTACCAACACTTATGTATGGAAGCGAGACGTGGATATGTCAGAATACGCATGAGAGTAGAGTTAATGCAGTAGAAATGAAATCGTTGCGTCGGATATGCGGCGTCACTTTGACGGACCGCATACGTAATGACGAAATACGCAAAAGGGTAGGTATTAAAGAAAGCATAGGGACAAAAATAAGGAAAGGCATGCTCCGATGGTTCGGACATGTTGAAAGAATGAGTGAAGAGAGATTGACGAACCAGATATAATGCGAAAGTTGTGGGTAAAAGAGGCCCTGGCAGACCAAGACTTACCTATCACGATCAAATAAATAAAACAATAGCTGAAGGTGCATTAAAAAGCCATCAAAATAAAAGGGCATGTATGAAGAGGTTGATGAATGTCGAAGAAGCGAAAGAGGTATGTCGTGATCGTGACAAGTGGCGCTCAAGTGTCTCTGCCAACCCCGCAAGGGATTTGGCGTGAAGATATGTATTCTACTAACATCACTACTCATATGACAGTTGATCATAGGGTTGTTCATTTCGCATCTCTCTCGCTCGCTCACTCCGACATTTTCAAAGATATATCATAGATTTCTTTAAGGTAAATAGAGAAAAATCGTTATTTTTCTCTGTCTAAAATTTAATGTCTGAAAATATTTTTACATCTAACCTTCAGGAGAAGTGGAACTTAAAAAGTTATCCTTATTTAACTTACCGTTCTATGGGAATCAAATATTCCTAAAGACCACAACATGAAGTCGAATAAATGTTATGATCTCCCAGAAGAAATGATCAGGAACGGGTTCACACCTCAGCTTTACGCAGTGGAAGTTGGTGCAAGAGGAGTTCCAGGAAAAACTTTGCATAACTGAAAAACTTTCAAGACGGCATTAATGGAATCATACAGTATTTGGTTGGGTAGGGAGAGGAGTACAATAGTGGATGGCAAGCGTATTATCGTGGAAAAAAAATTATGGGTGGCCTCCTTTTTTTTTTTAAACCAGCCTATTGTCGGTCGCAAGCCCGAGACACCATTCTTCTCATCTCTTACCCACAATGGACCCGGAACCCGCACGGTGAATCCATGGAATGCTTAGAAATTCGTCTTCTCTAGCGATAGTGGGTTATTATAAATTCATTACTCTCTTTTAGAATCCTATGATTCCGGGAAAGGTGTTGTTGCCGGTCTACAAAGCTGTGAAAGCCCGTTATTTGCACATTGATACATACATCAATTTGTTGCCGTAAGTACTTTAGTTAATAAGATATAACCAACAAAGGTTGGTTCGAACCCCCGGCATGTGCCAACGAGTACACTTTACTGGGTTTGAACGGTGGATACTTCCCAGTCCTTTTTTTTTTTTTTTTTTTTTTTTTTTTTTTTTTTTTTTTTTTTTTTTAAACCTTAGAATGACATGTGACCTTGCTTGACCTGATGGTAAGTGGCGCGCGAGGAGGTTCATGAATGTTAGCAACTGAAATCAGACACTTATACTTACCATAGTGATATTTATTATTGTTTTTATTCAATATTTAAACCTTTATTTAGCGTTTACTTTCTACCACGACTGATTAAGCAATCAATAAAGAGTCATGGACGTTAGCAGTGATGCTGACGTCATCGTTTAATAAGAACAAGGCGTTTGCTATTTCCACGACATACGATTATACCAAGTTGCAACATTGCTTTTAGAAGGAAGTTCGTTTTAAGAAATGTTAGCATGAAAATTCCACTTTTTTTAGCACAAGTCGTTCGTTTAATGAAAATTCTAACATTTGATGCTAATTTCGTATGTCAGTACCGTGTTGAAAGGAAGGTGATTGATGCTACTTTTTGACAGATGTCATTAACATAAGAAATGGTTTGTTTACATTGTTGTATAATTTATATTATATTTGTTTAAAATGTATTTTAAACGATTTTATGTAATACATTCAAAGACCATAATACATTGTCAATTGATTTGTTATTATTTGTTACATGTCATACTTGTCAAAAAGTAGCCTCACCGCTCGTTTTTTTTTTAAGAAATGTTAGCATTGTTAAAAAAAGTGGTATTTCTTAACAAAAACGACATTTCACGCTGGTTTATAAAGTTGCTACGAAATGCTATAAAACGAACGCGGCCTTAGATTAAAAGTCGTTGCTATTTGTTGACTAGTTATCTTATTGTCTGAAATACTCTACAACTGCAATCAGCAATACAAGCAAAGTCAATTGTATTTGGAGTCCTGCAGCCCCGCACGTGGGTGCATGTAATCCAGGACCCAAGCACGCAGCATATCCCATGAGATGTGGCAGCTCGCTTTGCTCGTAGAGTCCTGTGAACATGTGCTGGTGTGGACCTAACGCGAATACTGCCACGTCTTCTCCGCCATGAGTTTCCGAGTTAAGAGGAGCGTCCACGTGCGACATCCAAAACGTTGATCCTGTAAAAACAGTACGATTAGAATTTTAGTGTCGCGGTGGTGGTTCGGTTGCAAGAACGCGTTCCTTAAATCCTACAAAGGTCGGTTCAAACCCTTCCGGCATGTACCAATGAGAAATACACTTTTCTTACGTACTGCAGTCATAGATTTACAACACCACCGTTCCCGTGTGAGGAGAGCACGTTTAGCCGTCGTTCCCGGTTCCACTAATACCAACTTGTGGAATCGTTAATAAATTCTCCAGATATATGTTCTGGAAGACCCATCTCCAGCTGTGGAAGTCTAGGACGCTGTGTTCTACGGGCTGTAATGAAAAAAAAAGACAATATGTATGATCATGTCGTTTTTTTTTTCTTATTCAATTAAAGTGGCTAAATTAAAATATATTATATTTTCACTATAAATTGTTCTACGACCCAAGGCCTATAAAATTTCGCACAAAATTATATTATCATTAGATTTGTATACTCTTTTTATATTACTGTATTTTTATGTTACTGTATATTTTTTACATCGAATAAATTATTATTATTATTATTATTAAATATCCGTTTTCGCAGACATCTGCACCTTCTTTCCTTCCTGTATGGCGTCCTTAATAACCCTGTAACTCCTTACCTGAAAGATCGCTTCCAATTCCTATGCAATTTGCACAGTCGTCCACTTCGCTCTTCTTAAAACAATGAACTATCCATCTACACACTTCCAGCAGATATTTAGATTCTCTTACTGTCTCGGCTGCTCGCCAGTGGAAAGCACGTTACGCTATCAGCCGTGGAATCGTCAATAAAGTGTCATCAGACCCCCTTGCCAACCCGTCTGGGCAACACGCGTGGCGAGTGTAGGCCAAATTCTGCAGATATATTTTCTGGAAGGCCCTTCTTCAGCAATGGAGGTCTAGGACTCTGTTTTATAGGGGCTGTGATGATGATAATAAAATATTGAAATGATAATTTACGTACCGTAACCGCTTTCCTGCGTGACGTCAGGTCTGACTCCGTTCGTATGTGGTCTGAATCCTGGTCCATTTCCGTACGAGAGCGTCATGTATGGCACCCTGTCTCGATCCCGCGAGCCCGAGGTGCCCAAAATGTCTCGGCCTCGGTTAGAGTAACCGTTGTAGGTCATGACCTTAAAAAAAAAGTATCGTCTGTGCCATGTAGGTTAAAAACCACGTATTGTTTCCTCTGGCGTACGTCGCCAACCAAACCAAAACCAAAAAACTTCTCTGCACCGTAACTTAGGATATTATTACTAAATAATTAGTAGTAGTATCATCACGACCGTATCCCTTTCGGGAAGTAAGGTGACACGGCCCGTTTACAGCCACGAACTAGTATTAAGATTGATATTTATTATTATTTTTTACATTGTAAGATGACACGGCCCGTATACAGCCACGAACTAGTATTAAGATTGATATTTATTATTATTTTTTACATTGTAAGATGACACGGCCCGTTTACAGCCACGAACTAGTATTAAGATTGATATTTATTATTATTTTTTACATTGTAAGATGACACGGCCCGTATACAGCCACGAACTAGTATTAAGATTGATATTTATTATTATTATTTACATTGTAAGATGACACGGCCCGTATACAGCCACGAACTAGTATTAAGATTGATATTTATTATTATTTTTTACATTGTAAGATGACACGGCCCGTATACAGCCACGAACTAGTATTAAGATTTGATATTTATTATTATTATTTACATTGTAAGCTGACTCGGCCCTTTTACAGCCACGAATTTATATTTAGTTGACACGGCCTATTTACAGCCACGATTTTATATTAAGTAGTTATTAAGTGCTTATGACAATAATGCTATTATGACACACATAAATCTGGATTGTTTACCCGTTACGGTCCAACCATGATTACCTAACTTATGTTTGTTTATATATTTTTTATGTTTTTGTTTTATATTATTTTAGTGTTGACAATATCCAAGTTGTTACAAGACAACATATGGAAATAAATATTTTGATTGATTGATTGATTTAAATAAATTAATATTATTGTGGCCCGACCAGGAATCGAACCGGTACATCCGAGTCTAAATGTTGTTCTTTATTTTTATTTTAGATTATAATATACAAATATTTCGTCATGATCGTAGAACAGTGAC
This sequence comes from Tinea semifulvella, assembly GCA_910589645.1. NCBI lineage: Eukaryota > Metazoa > Arthropoda > Insecta > Lepidoptera > Tineidae > Tinea > Tinea semifulvella. The sequence continues at coordinate 9,525,368 of OU342620.1, forward strand.
GGATCTGTTATATTTAAAATTTTCATGGCGGCCATTCAACTGTCATTTCGACTGTTTTTTTGTCACTTTTTAAGTCTCATAATAAGTGCAAACCTTCTAGATTTCATTTTGGAACCCTTTCTAATATTTGCACTATAAATTACAGACCACAAACAATATAAAACTATATTTTTATTTTTTTTTATTTTATTTTATTTTGACAGCAAACAGTCATTTACATAATATTACAAACATAATTACCACTAACAAGACCTTGAGTGTCGAGAATTTACACAAAATACAATAAACGAAAACAAAAACAAGCACAGCAGATTAATAATTAAGCAAAATAAAATTATTAACATCAAAATTGAATTAATATAGTAAGTTACGAGTATATGATAGCAGAAACAATATTACCAATACTACATATATAAACAGCTACTCATTAGAAATGTTATATTATTTTAATTTGGAGAACATATGTAGTTTAAGGTCGCTTTTAAATTTATTAACACTAGAGTTAAATAAGTCAAGATGAGACAATTCCTTATCGTAGTAGTCGAGAGAGCGACAAAAGTATCTATTAGCCGTATACCTAGTAGATGAATTAGAAATAACAAATAAGTTGTTGCTGCGAGTGCTACGTGTGGGGACACGTAATGATATATTTTGTAAGAGTGTAGAAGAGTCTATAACATTGTTTAGTATTTTATAAAGGAACATGGAGTCAAAAATATTGCGACGCATTTCAAGAGAGTGCATTCTATAAAACAACAACGAGTCTACATAAGAAGTACGAGATTTACCAACTTTGTAATTTAAAGATTTGATAAACTTCTTCTGTATTCTTTCAAGTCTCTTGATATGACAGTCAAAGAACGGATTCCAAACTACCGAACCAAAGTCCAGTACAGACCTAACCAAACTACAATATAGGGTCTTATATGTAAGACTACTTTTAAAATTTTTGCATACTCGCAACACAAAACCTAATTGCCGATAAGCTTTTTTCATAATATGATCATAGTGTTCATTAAATGTCAATTCACTATCCATTATGATCCCTAGATCACGGACAGAGTGCACGCGGGCCAGGGGAGCAGCGTTCAATGTATAATTAAAGATGATAGGATTGCGTCGACGTGTGTATGTTATAACTTGACATTTTTGATTATTTAGATATAACTTGCTTTGTGTGCAGTACTGCGAAACTGAGTCAATGCTTTCCTGCAATATACGACAATCACTCTCATTAGCGACGACCCGGTATAGTTTAGCATCATCGGCATAAAGAAGAAATTTACAATTTTTCACAAAATCTTCTATGTTATTTATGTATATTGTGAATAATAGGGGGCCCAAATGGGACCCTTGTGGGACCCCAGATGGGACACTAATATAGTCCGATATAAAACCCTTAATACATACTGCCTGAGACCTATTTTTAATATAAGAGGAAACCCATCTAAATAAGTCACCATGTACTCCGACACCCCAAAGCCTTTGCAATAGTATATTATGGTTAACCTTGTCAAAGGCCTTGGAAAAATCTGAATAAAAAACATCAACCTGCATATTACCATTGAGAGCACGCAACAGATCTTGGGTGAATGTAATCATGTTTATATAAATATATATGCAAAATTATGGGTATTTTTTTAAATCCGACACTGTTCTACGATCATGACGATTTGATCTTTAATAAATTCCATTTCATGAGGGTACTTCAACTTTTAAACCTATGCCTTATCGAGAATTTAGAATCTTAAAAAAACGATTCGAGTAAACTTTTAGTAATCCGTTGGTCAGTTCATTACAGCCCCTAGAATACAGCGACCTCCACTGTTGGAGATGGGGCTTTCAGAATATATATCTAGAGACTTTGGCCTACACTCGCCACGCTGGCCAAACGGGTTGGCGAGTAATTTTAGTTATATTTGTATATATTTTAAACCTACACATTTAGAGTTTCAAATCCATTTAGAGGTCACACATATGCAATAGAACAACTAAAAAAATTAATAAGAAACATACGTGAGAATGGTCAGCGGTGACCAGTACGAGCGTGTCGGGATGCGCGGCTGCCACCGACACGGCGTCGGCCATCGCTAACGTTTCGTCCAGCGCCAACCCGGGCTGATTATCGTGGTGGGCGTGGTCGATACGGCCACCTGTAACGAACACAGTTTAAAACAGACTACATATAAATATCTTCAGATACTTAAAGTTGTTATTTTAAGCCTCATGGATAAACATCGAATGGATATGGATAAATAATTAAATGTCCTTCAACCTTTTCTTTACTCCATTCATTGAAAGCTATGGTAATTGAGTAAAAAAAGGTCAAAATATCTTTTCTCACGTAAACCTATTACCTACAGGCATTTTTGAAACGTCATTAATTAAATTTGAATGATTTGATTGCTAGTGGAAGACTAAGCATCAAAGTAGAATTGTTTAAAATAATTTAAATAATAACGCGTTACAAATGCCTGTAATAGGGTGAATTAAGATATGATTATATAATTATAACTGCCTCCGTGGTCTAGCGGTTAAGTCCGTGGATTTAGACTCGGAGGTACTGCGTTCGATTCCTGGTCGGAACACAAAAATATTTATTAATGTAAATATACGAGGGGCGTTCAAAATATTCTCGGTATGTGGATAAAAACAAACAAGTACGAAAAGTTTGATATTTTTATTTTTCAATATACTCCCCCCCTATGTTCATACACTTATAAGATCGATCAATTATTTTTTTTAATCCCTCATAAAAATATTTTTTATCTTTGGTGTAAAAATGCTCCTCCACGGCCGTCTTCAACGCTTCATCGTCAGAAAATTTATTTCCACGCAGATCCTTTTTAAGATTGGGAAACAAAAAGAAGTCGCTTGGGGCTAAGTCCGGACTATAGGGTGGATGAGTAACAGTTTCAAACCCACATTCAACAATAGCTGCCTTGGCAATATGAGCAGTATGGACAGGGGCGTTGTCATGCAGAAGCAGAACACCTTTGGTTAACTTTCCTCGCCTCTTTTCTTTGATCGCATCTCTTAATTGACGTATAACGTTAGCGTAGTACTGCCCTGTGATATTTACACCTTTTTCTTTATAATCGATAAGCAAAACTCCTTCACAATCCCAAAATATTGTGGCCATGACCTTGCCAGCTGACGGGATTACCTTGAACTTCTTGGGATGAGCTGAACCCTTAATGTGCCACTGCATGGACTCCTGTTTGCTCTCTGGGTCATAATGATGAACCCAGGTTTCATCTCCAGTAACTATTTTTTGCAGCACCTCATCGGGATTTTCACCACACAGGTCGATAAAATCTGAACAGCAAGCCACACGCATATCCTTTTGAAGAAGCGTCAGCATTCGCGGAACCCATCTTGCACTTACTTTTGACATATTAAGATGGTCATGTATAATGTCATGTACGGTACCAATAGAGAGATTGGTTACTTGAGCTATAGATTTTACCTTCACTCGGCCGTCTTCCTATATAAGTTTTTCCACTTTATCAATATTTTCTTGTGAGGTAGCCACTACAGGCCGGCCAGGTCTAGGGTCATCTTCAATACTCTCCCTTCCACGCTTAAATTCGCTTGACCATTTTTGAATAGTAGATAAAGAAGGAGCAGACTCACGGTAAACACAATCCATTTCCTCTTTTATGGTTTTTTGATTTTTACCCTGTTTTGTCAAGAATTTTATGACGGATCGGTGCTCTAATTTCGTTAAAATTGTTAATTCGCTCATGGTGTTCATGTTTGTTCGGCAATTGCAGAAAAACAAAAGAACATCTCGGTTCCAATTTTACTTTTTTTTAATGTCAATGGATGAATCTTAGCGGCCAGTAACAAATATATATATAAAAGAGGTTGTAACGTATCAATACCGAGAATATTTTGAACGCCCCTCGTAAATACATTTATGTAGTATTTAATTTATTTGTGATATTTCTCGAGTTTGGTACGCTGGAGACATCGACGAGCTTGCCACTTGTCATGATTGGCCTATAGTAAAGTTGGCTAAATGTGAAACCGCTTATTTATAATTGTGGTTTCTTACCGCCCCGCAAGGGAAACGGTCGTGATGATACTTTACTTTACTAAGATATTATTTGACTTTGACTTGAACCGACCTATTAAGCATTTTAAGGTAAGCGTTATTACGGCCGACGCAACACGGCCTATTATGTTTTAATAAGCCAGAAAGCATGTTAAAAAAAGAATGATTTCCATTGTCTTGCTTTCCAAAACGTGTTTTTTGAAGAATTTGGCCTAATCTTGCTACACGTCAGACAAAAATATTAATTGGACTTACCTTCTACAAAAAGAAAGAACCCTTTATCGTTCTGCGAGAGTTTCTTAATGGCAAATTCTGTGAGGTCTTTAAGACTAGGATCGTTTGGTCCGGCGACCTCTCTGTACGGTAAATGAGAGTCAGCAAAGATCCCAAGCACGGGGTCGGGTGAGTTAGGGTCTAGAGCTGCTAACTCGGCCGCGTTCCGGACTAGTTGTCCTCCTCTCTCGACCCACTCGGCAGTCAGGTCTCGCCCGTCCTGTCTGCGCCCGCGTAACTGATCCGGATCGCTGCCATCAGTCACACGCGGGACCATGTTCCTCATACCGCCTCCTAAAGCCACCTAAAATCAGATTATATAATACAAATAACAATTTGCACTATGCGAGCGTGGTGCATCGATCTTTTATTACTTAGAAGAAACTACAGCTAATAGAGGCTTTGGCAATGTCTCTGCCTTAACATGACTTGCATGAACATGTAAAGTCAAAGTCAAAGTCAAATCATTTATTACAATTTGGCCTTCTCGGGCTCTTTTGTATTGTCACATTACATTGTTATAATTATTTAAATAAATTATATTAAATTTATTACAATACAATTGAATTGACCTAAATATAAACATACACCAACAGTAACAGGTGTCCAAAATATATTAATAATATACATTTGCACATCTACCGGGCATTTTTGTCACTAATAAAATCATTTATCTTATAATAGGCCTTGCCTATAAGTCGACGTTTGACATGAATTTTTAGTTTATCTAAACACAAGCTAGTTAGTTCCTTTGGGAGTGTGTTATAAAAACGAACACCAAGTCCCAAAAAAGACTTACTATTTTTACTGAGGCGTAGGTGAGGCAAAGCTAATTTGTGATTATTGCGTGTGTTGCGAGAATGCAAGTCACAATTCCGTTTAAATTGTTTTATATTCTTGTGGACATACATAATATTCTCTAGAATTTATGTATTTATACCCTCACACTGTGACGTGAGCTGAAGATAGTCTATGAATTGGAAGTCTGTTCAATATATATCAGACGTCTAAAAGCGCTCTTACAATCTGATTATGCAGACTAAAGTCAAAGTCAAAATATATTTATTCACGTAAACTTATTACATTTAAATTATTCTACTCCTGTTAGTGGATGAAAGCAGCAAAGTGGTCCAAAGAGTAAGCTGTTAGCAGAAGACCAGAAGATGCCAGTGACATGTCTAATCTAGGAATCTGCAAGGAAACTTGGCTATATCCAATTTACAAATAAAACGAATACAGAATTACACAACATCTCAACCTCAACCAAGTTTATCATAATCCGAAATTGTTAAGTTAAATCTTTATTTACAAAGTTTTTTATGTCGCGCTACCTTAAAGTGTTTTCCTGGGTATCCGTGGACAAGCTGGTATGCGATATCTGGGGTGATTTTGGGGTCTAGACCAGCGTTCCGCACCGCGCCGTCATTCTCGAAGTCTCGGTCGCAGGTGTGTGCGTACAGACCCGCAGGAGACGCGTGAGTTATGCGGGTTGAGGTCACCACACCTATTAAAGTACACACTTTAAAAACATGACTGGTGGGTATACGTTGTCTTTCTCCCAGATAGTCGTACGTTAGTTATTGTTGACTATTTTTTTATAAATCAGGTATAGAATCGACATATTTTTTAATTTTATTAAAGACACTATAAAGAGTGGAGTGATTCATTTTATATGTTACCAAAGGTCCTGATTTATACTAAAATCTCGCCCATATTTTAACACTATTGTTTCATAAATAGTCCAAGACTGTCAGATTGCACGTGCAGGTGTGGATATCGGCCGAGACTGCAGACTCCCTTCCCAACCGTCACACGCACTACACGCTTTGCCTCCTGAGTCTTCGGAGAGCTAAGCTTCTTACAATGGTGGGGGTGTTGATGGGCCTTTACCAAACACTCTGAACATAGATTGTCCAGGGGGAGACGGCTGCGCATGTACTTATGGAGTGCGGTAGTGTGGCTTTGCTTAAACTGAAGTTCCTGCAGACAGTATTCCTCCGGGAACTCTTACGGAGGTCTGCAGGAAAGTGACAGGTCTCCTGGCCTTCCTGGAGAAGATGGGATGGCTCCGCTGAAGGAAAGGTCCAATAGAGACTTAGGTCGGAAAAACCACTGTAATCACAATCAATCCCTAACTAATCTATAAACACATTGTGTAATTTATGTGACTACCTTAGTTCTGATTAGTTTCGTTACCTACCAACATCCCGTCCAGCTTCCAACGCCCATACGGCTATGGAGTCGACATGTGTGGTGTTGTCAGCTGCAGCCTTCCAGTCTCCAAGAGAGACACGCGCCTCCACACCTAGTGTTCCGTCGTTAGCCTTCACCCCACACAAGTATGCTGTGGCAGAACAAGCAGAATCCGCGACCTGGCCGTCTACGCAGTACGTCTGTAACAAAATAAAGCATAAGCTTTTAAAATCACTTCCCACACGTTGTCTGTAATCAGAATATGATCCTTAATGCTGTAATAAACGTCAAGACCATACATTTAAGTAAATAACCATCTTACAACAAATATGGTGAGTTAGTCTTACATTTATAACATGCTGAAGTGATGTGCACTCCCACTTTGCTTGCTGGCTCTGTGCTAGTGTCAGCCGGATGCAGTCCTTATCAGTGAACTTCAACTGTCACCCATTCTTAGACCACGTGGATCGTAGATTGTGCGAGGATTATTTAAGGAATTGTCTATCCTTTACAAGACCGACTCGGAAAATGTCTTGCAACACATCGACCGTGATAACGTTTTTAGCAGCCGCAAGCCCACGTTTATCTCTTTCTGTAACCAGGTACTCCTATTCTTGGACTTCTTTTTCTTTTGATAATTGCTCAAGGATTATCTAACCTTGGAAAGATCGATTAATGGAAACTTCTCTAAGGAAAAATCTCGCCCAAAGTTTCTCGTGCGGCCTCCAGCGTAGTCACCGACTTGCCACCTCCCAGGATGTTCCTCCAGGATGGTCACGTTCTTGGCAACTGCTAAAGCGACAAGGCCATCTATATTCCTGTTCAGCAACCTTTAGCTGCTGTCAGTAAACATTCTCAGACCTCGTGGATCCTGGAATCAGTAAGGAGTTATCTAACCTTGGCAAGACCAACTACTGGAAACTTCTCGAAGGAAAGACTAGCTTCTTCCCCTGGTCGTCCTGTCTGCTGTCCCAAAGCTGCTCTTGCGGCCGCCAGTGTAGTCACCGACATGCCATCTCCTAGGAACATTATCACGTTCTTAGCAGCTGCTAAGTTGACTGGGCCATCAATTTTCCTCTTCAGCGAGCTCTGGGCTTCTCGGCGCCAGTAGTCAGCTCGTAGTTCTTCCCTATTCACATTTTCTGGTACTGTTTTGGCCGCACGTGGGTGGTATTTCGAACCTGCCAATAAAAAGATTAACTTAACAATACATAAAATAATATATATAAACAAAGTCTTCAGAACCTCAAATGTTCCTGAATGGTTTTATTTATTTATTTATTAATAGCTTTCAGGGCTAACACCACAGATGTATTTGTACTCAAAGTTAAATCGAATGATAGATGCTGCACCTACTACGAGGGGCGTTCAAAATATTCTCGGTATGTGGATAAAAACAAACAAGTACGAAAAGTTTGATATTTTTATTTTTCAATATACTCCCCCCCTATGTTCATACACTTATAAGATCGATCAATTATTTTTTTTAATCCCTCATAAAAATATTTTTTATCTTTGGTGTAAAAATGCTCCTCCACGGCCGTCTTCAACGCTTCATCGTCAGAAAATTTATTTCCACGCAGATCCTTTTTAAGATTGGGAAACAAAAAGAAGTCGCTTGGGGCTAAGTCCGGACTATAGGGTGGATGAGTAACAGTTTCAAACCCACATTCAACAATAGCTGCCTTGGCAATATGAGCAGTATGGACAGGGGCGTTGTCATGCAGAAGCAGAACACCTTTGGTTAACTTTCCTCGCCTCTTTTCTTTGATCGCATCTCTTAATTGACGTATAACGTTAGCGTAGTACTGCCCTGTGATATTTACACCTTTTTCTTTATAATCGATAAGCAAAACTCCTTCACAATCCCAAAATATTGTGGCCATGACCTTGCCAGCTGACGGGATTACCTTGAACTTCTTGGGATGAGCTGAACCCTTAATGTGCCACTGCATGGACTCCTGTTTGCTCTCTGGGTCATAATGATGAACCCAGGTTTCATCTCCAGTAACTATTTTTTGCAGCACCTCATCGGGATTTTCACCACACAGGTCGATAAAATCTGAACAGCAAGCCACACGCATATCCTTTTGAAGAAGCGTCAGCATTCGCGGAACCCATCTTGCACTTACTTTTGACATATTAAGATGGTCATGTATAATGTCATGTACGGTACCAATAGAGAGATTGGTTACTTGAGCTATAGATTTTACCTTCACTCGGCCGTCTTCCAATATAAGTTTTTCCACTTTATCAATATTTTCTTGTGAGGTAGTCACTACAGGCCGGCCAGGTCTAGGGTCATCTTCAATACTCTCCCTTCCACGCTTAAATTCGCTTGACCAATTTTGAATAGTAGATAAAGAAGGAGCAGACTCACGGTAAACACAATCCATTTCCTCTTTTATGGTTTTTTGATTTTTACCCTGTTTTGTCAAGAATTTTATGACGGATCGGTGCTCTAATTTCGTTAAAATTGTTAATTCGCTCATGGTGTTCATGTTTGTTCGGCAATTGCAGAAAAACAAAAGAACATCTCGGTTCCAATTTTACTTTTTTTTAATGTCAATGGATGAATCTTAGCGGCCAGTAACAAATATATATATAAAAGAGGTTGTAACGTATCAATACCGAGAATATTTTGAACGCCCCTCGTACTACTAAAATTATATCCATTTCACTTAATAAAAAATATATATAAATTTTGGTGATATTTTTCCCGTCTTTCTCGATAATTTTGAGGTTATGGGCAAGAATGTAAGAAATGAAAGTATTAGATATTTTTATTATCTACAACTTTTACATCGATAGGATGCATAGTTTAGCCGCAAATAGTAAAAAAAACGGACCCTTAAAAACGTATATATTTTTTTATTTTTTCATTATAGCTAACAGTGAAAATTTGTAAGGCTTTAAGATGACATATATTTTTTGTATACGTAATATTGTAGAAGCTGTAAAATTTTCCATGAATAAATAAAAAAATACCACCCCCATTCCAGAACTTTTTCTGAGTCTGGACTATGTTATTCCTTCGTTAGTTAATTTAAATTGCTTATAATCAATTGTGAAAATAATGTTATTCCGTAATTGGCTAGGGGTTCGGTAATCATTTGAATGTAAATATTTATTTGTAAAATACAGCTGTGGAACAAGTAAAGAGTATAATCACGACCGTTTCTCTTTCGGGGTAGTCAGAAACCACGCTTATAAATAAGCGGATTCACATTTAGCCAACTTTACTATAGACCAATCATGACAAGTGGCAAGCTCGTCGATGTCTCCAGCGTACCAAACTCGAGAAATATCACAAATAAATTATGTTTGTGTCACGGCCAGGAATCGAACCCGGTACCTCCGAGTCTAAACCCACGGACTTAACCGCTAGACCACGGAGGCAGGAATCAGTAAATTAATAAATAAATAAATGATCACTTACCTTCTGTCAAAGTGAGTACTGTAACTGTCAATACCACGGCCACAGCTAGACACCTCATTGTCACGCCAAATACAATCACACCAATAAACAAATAACTCTACAATTTAGTGTTTTATGAAAACTACACGGCCATATCTTATCGGTGCCAATAACTCGGTAATTGATGGAGATAATCACCATTCTTTATTGTCTTCCTAATTGTTCCGTCTGTAGATTTTTTATTTATATTTTATTGGTATGTGCTATGATTGCGAGATTTTTTTTAACAAATTCTTTTTTGTGTAATTAGACCTAATATTTAGCACAATTTTAATCACTATTTTTTTTTTCTCCTTCACTCACACATGTAAAGTATCATCACGACCGTTTCCCTTTTGGAATGATCAGAAAACAACGCTTATAAATAAGCGGATTCACATTTAGCCAACTTTACTATAGGCCAATCATGACAAATACCATAGCTGGGCATTAACTCGTTAATCCGTTAATCGTTAATTAACGAAGTTAACATTTTGATTAACGGGTTAACTTTTTAGTTAACTTTTTAAAATGTTAACTGACACGTTAACTTCCGTTAATATGCAGAAGTCCGTTAATCGTTAATCCAATGCCACTATTTACCGCACGGCACCGCGGTGTGGCGCGAAAAACAGGTTCAGACAAGTATGAAACGACAAGTGCCGGGCGCGGCGGCGCGTGAGTCAAAAACAAAACTAGATATATTTTGCCGGCGCGTGCGAGTAAGAAAACTGCGAAGTACTAAATGTTAATAAAGAAGAGTGCAGTGTAATTAGTTAGATAGAAAAGTGTACTGTGCAGTGTAGTAATTAAAACTATATCATGGAAGACATGGAATCGGATTTCAGCGGTCCTGATGACAATCCTTGGCCACATTTGACTGAGTATGTGGAATTTGTATCCAGATCGGGCCAGCAAATGCTTTTTGCTTGTAAGCGTTGCTTGCCGAAAGACACCAAAATAAAAGTTCATGTATCAAGCCTGAATAATTAGAAACAACATGTAAGAAGGGTACATGAGTCACAATACGTACAGTTTGAAGAGATTGTTAAGGCGGGCTCTAACCGAGGCAAGACAAAAAAGAGAACTCATTCTGACAATATTATATATTAACCTGTTAACTTCTAGAACCTAAACCAACAGGTTTTATAAGTTCACTAACGCAACGATATAAAAATGCAATTTTACACATATTAACGGATTAACGATTAACGTTAACTTCCGTTAATTCTTCCGAAATGTAACGTTTTAACGTTTAACGAAGCTAACTTTTTTTGTAGCGGATTAACGATTAACGAAGTTAACTATTTGATTAACGGTGCCCAGCTATGACAAATACTATACTATATTTAAAATAAAGACGTGTCACAAATGCCTGTAATAGGTTTACGTGAATAAAGATATTTTGACTTTGACTTGTTGGAGCTTAACCGTCGATATGTATGAGTATGTGTGAGTCGATTCCTGGTCGGAACACAAAAATATTAATGTAAACATTTAATTTATTTGTGATATTTATCGAGTTTGGTATGCTGGAGACATCGACGAGCTTGCCACTTGTCATGATTGGCTTATAGTAAAGTTGGCTAAATGTGAATCCGCTCATTTATAAGCGTGGTTTCTGACCACCCCGAAAGGGAAACGGTTTTGCTTCTATTTCACCTAATTGCACCCATCACTTATCCTGTTTAAATGTCCTAAACGATTTTTTTTTATTTTATTTTTTATACGGAGCACGACATTTGACACCGCGCCCACCTGATGGTAAGCAGTACGCGAGGTCCAAGAATGGGAGCAACTGACGCCAGCCTCAGACGACCGACATCAGTCCCTACCACTATGCCGGCCTATAAAGATGCTTTTTCACATTTCGTTTGAAGGACTAGGTTATAGGAGTGGGGAAACACACTGGCTGGCAGAGCATTCCACATCTTCAGCGTGCGACAGATGTAAGAGTCTCCAAATTTGTATGTACGCGTAGGGATAGTGGCTACGGTATGTGGACGATTGTATGTCAGAGAATGCTTAAATATTTTATTAATTTAATATCTTAAATCTTGACGGATTCTAGTAATAAAGTAGATTACAGTACCAATTCCAAGTAAACTATATCTAGATATTTAATCAGTAATTATTTAGGCTTATCGAGATATCGGAAATAAATTTTGAAAGTGCAGCAAAATTTTAATCTTTGTTTATCCATACTAATAATAATATTTGTATATGCTATTTAAGGAGCACAGTTTTTAAATGGTTATTATACATATATAAATCTCATACACACCCTCTCACACACACTCACACATATATCACGAACACATAGAGAAGACATACATTATTTATTGTTGTAACATTATAACACGGAAGAGCACCGATATCCCGCACTACAGGGCAACCTCGTGTAGGTATCACAAACACATCACCCTATGTTGTTCACCTATTGTACATCTGTATACTTTTTGTGACAATAAATGATTTTATTATTATTATTATTATGTATGTTTGTTCGTCCTTTACGCCTATATATATGGACTTATTTTCTTAAAATTTGGCAACAATTTCTCGGAACAAGGCCGTATGACGTCATCAACAGATTTTTTTAAAGTGATTGTAATGATTTATTGATTAATATCCGTGAGTCAAATCTGCTTATTTAAATTCATATTTAGATGTCATATCGTTAAAGGTTAGGACGCAGTTAGGAAAAGGATCCATACCACGTTTTTTCAAATGTTTTATTTTGAATTCCAATCTGATTATATCAAAGCCGAAGGATTATATCTTTAATATCAAAAATAATCCAGATTAAAAATACCGTTTTTGACATATTGTAAATGTATTAATTGTCGGACTAATCTAAGTTCTTCAATCAATTATCTATAACGTCCAACTTCAATAATAATAATAATGATTTTTTATTAACCAAAATAAAGGGTACAATATAAAAAACCTTAAATACAAATAAATATACTGTAAGATATCTTGTTTGGGATGCCACCTGTGTGGATACCTTTGCCGCTTGCCACCTGTGTGGATACCTTTGCCGCTTGCCACCTGTGTGGATACCTTTGCCGCTTGCCACATTTCCTCTACATCAAAAAAGGCCGGTTCGGCTGCTCATACAGCCGAATTTAGAAAGCACATCAAATACAATAGCATTAAACAAAATTATAACTTTGTGGCATTTGGGGTTGAAACAATGGGGGTATATTCTCTTGATACCCACAAATTCATAAAAGAGCTGGGTAAACGAATTTTCCAAAAGTGTGGCGATCCCAAATGCCATAACTACCTAAAACAGAATATGTCCATAATAATTCAACGAAGAAATGCGTCGAGCGTTTTAGGTACCCTCCCTGGTGGTAAGCCCTTAGTTTGTTTTGTAGAATAGCTTTAATTTCATAGGTATACATCGACGAGCTTGCCACTTGTCATGATTGGTCTATAGTATAGTTGGCTAAATGTGAATGCGCTTATTTATAAACGTGGTTTCTGACCACCCCGAAAGGGAAACGGTCGTGATGATACTTTACTTTTTTATTTTTAGTTTTGGTTTTATTTATAATTAGTTTCTTAGTCAATTTTATTTTAATATCTTTGTATCTAAGTACCTACTTCGAATAAATATTAGTACAATTAGTATGTAGTATATATATTATTGATAAATATACTACATACTTAATAATGATCAGTCTTAAATACGTCTTCGCACCTACTCCTCGATCTAAGTTATAGGTACTTTGTATTGTCCCAAATGTTGGCTGTCAGAGAATGTACCAGAGTAGATACCTGACTAAAGTTTTGTGACCACAGCACTGTATTTATTGAAAATAAACAATTTTCATTTTATAAAAAAAAACAACTATTTTACTAATTAGATAACCTTCCGTTTAGTTACCAGATATTTTGTATTTTTTTGATAAGTTTTGCGACTAAACGGTATCTAATCAAATAATAATACTTATGATCAGCTATATACTCAATATAATACAATCAATTTGTCAGATAACATTTACAAGATCAATCAACGTGTATACTTTATATGTCATAGTAATTACTAGCTGTTATAATAAAGTACTAAGGTAACTCGACTCTAACCTCGATTATGACAGTACCGAAGAGATGATGACATGACAAAATGTAAACTAGCGAACAAAAGGAAAGTATATAAATAAATAATAAATAAATAAATATATCCAGACAGGTCACACAGCGCCATCTAGTTTCCGTGGTAAGCTACGAGGCTTGTGTTACGGAAACTAGATGGTTGATAAACTACATATTATACTTTTTTTTTGTAAATATATACATATAAACACCCAGACCGAGACAAATTATACAATGTACAGCTTGCCCCCGGTGGGAATCGAACCCACGAGCTCCCGAGTTCATGGCAACGTTTGTTACCACTAGACCACGAAGGCGGTCATATATATTTATTTTATGTATTTATTCTATGGATACATTTAAAAAATATGTTAAAAAGAATTAGAACCAAAGTGTCATTAAAAAGTTCTCACTAATAGTAACAATATACAAAAACAACAAGTAATATTTTAACCTAAGATAATACATACATACATAATAACAGATTAAACAATACATACATGACAGAATAGACTGAAGATTAGTGTTGCCCAAAGCACGACCAGGACCAAGAATTGCATTAGAATAGATGGTCTTGGCTTTTTTACAAGACCAAGAACAAGACTACTGATATGGTTGCAAGACTCTGGTCTTGCCCAAGAGTCTCGCAATTTTCTCTGTCTAAAATTAGGTAGATGAAAGTGAAAATATGTCCAAAATGTCTTTAATTTTATTTCCTAGAAAGTAAATAGACTTCTACCGCCTCCGTGGTCTAGTGGTAACAAACGTTGCCGTGAACTCGGGAGGTCGTGGGTTCGATTCCCACCGGGGGCAAGTTGTACATTGTATAATTTGTCTTGGTCTGGGTGTTTATATGTATAATATGTATATATTTACAAAAAAAAAGTATAATATGTAGTTTATCAACCATCTAGTTTCCGTAACACAAGCCTCGTAGCTTACCACGGAAACTAGATGGCGCTGTGTGACCTGTCTGGAAATATTTATTTACTAATAGATAAACTACTCACAAGGTGTTACATATTTATATTAATTCCAAAAGAATAAACTGACTGAATTTTCATTTGATTTGATTTGAGAATTATTTTTATTATTACAGCCCCTAGAACAAGCGTCCTAGACCTTCACTGCTGGAGATGGGCCTTCCAGAACATATATCTGGAGAATTTGGCCTACACTCGCCACGCAAGCCAGACGGCTTGATTGACATCATGTCAATTTTTAATGACAATTTATTAACGATTCCACAAGTTAGTATTAGTGGAACCGGGACCGACGGCTTAACGTGGTGTTGTAAATCTATGACTGCGGTACGTAAGAAAAGTGTATTTCTCATTGGTACATGCCGGGTGGGTTTGAACTGACCTTTGTAGGATTTAGGGAACGCATTCTTACAACCGAGCCACCACCGTGCTTTAGATATATTATGATTTGAGAATACAGTCTAATAAAGATTTTATACTACTGCAATATTTTTTCAGGAAAGAAAAAGCCAACGCAATCTTCGAGTCTCGCAAAAACCAAGAAGCACTGATCCCTAGTGTGGAAATGGTGCCCAAACTGCCGGATATTGATGACACTTTTATCCGAATTAAGATATCTCAGGTAATAGGAAAAATGTTTTGAAAAAGATGGTGTCACTGCATTATTTAAATAGTTCATAACTTATGTAATCGTATCATATGCAAAGTGTGTTAGATGTGTTTCTTACTTGGTAAAATATATAAATTGAAGCTATAACATTTTATTGCCAAATATTTCGCCTCTCTTTGGAGCGGCGTCATCAGTGACAGTGACTGAAGGTCTTTGTCATAAATTTTGAAAAAGTAATTTTATTTCTTTTAGCAATGGTAAAGGTAATGCACTTTACAGTTTTGTTTTTTTAATCATATCATATGTAGTCAAAGTCAAAATATCGTTATTCAAGTAAACCTTTTACAGGCATATGCGACACGTCATTATTTAAATTATTTTGAATGATTCTACTTCTGTTAGTGGAAGACTAAGCGGCGTCAAATACCTGGGCTGTAGCATTGACAGGACGTTAACAATGGGCCCAAGCCATGTTACGTCCTGTTATGAATTCCAGATTGCCGCTGAAGTTGAAGGTCTGGATCTAAAAGATGTCCATCTGCTCCCGTCTTACCTATTCCAACAGGAACAAAATCCAAAGTCAGCAAAACATATCGCTCTGAGTGGTCTTCCGAACGCCGTGGTTCGTGTGTAATTCTGTCATAGCTCGAGATCTGGAGATGCTTAGGAGTTTGTCCTGAGATCCTGCCGGGGAAAGGCCCATGAGCCATCCGGGCCTGGATAGCCCCACAGTCTGTCTGTCCAAAGAGTAAGCTGTTATCAGAAAACCATCAGATTATCAAATTAAAATGACCTGTTAATGTGACTGAGAAAGTAATCTGCAAGGCAAACGTAGCTAATCTGATAAGATTTACAAAATATGCAGAACTGCACCACAACAATCAATTAAAAACCTTGTAAAATTAAACTATGAGTACCTATGAAATTACAATACCTAATAATTACAAACATATAGTTCTTAGACATAGGCGAGCTTGATGTCTAAAAATTAACAGCTAACCTTTGTTGTTGATGTCAGCTTCAATCTATGTTTTCACAAAGACCACGGACTCAGTACATTTACAAACTATATAAGCCACCAGCGAGGTCAACAACAACATTAAATAACTCCTACATGATGTGTATTAGGATATTCAATAAATTGCCTGACTATTTTAAGGATCAACCATTAAATAAATTCAAAAGATTAACAAAAGCATGGTTGTTGAAAAGGTCTTTACTAAATTGTGATTATTGACTAAATTATATTGCATGCTTTGACATTATTATTATTAATCTTATTGACATACTTACTGACTTAATGTTATTATTGTTTTACGTTTTTGGTCAATTATGTTTATTCTTCTGTATGTGATATTCTAATTGTAATTACGGTGTAATATTGTATTATATTTAATAACGTGATATGTGTACACCTTTGCAGGTTTGATAGTTCTAAACGATAGCAATCACAGCAGCAAATTTGTCTACCCAAATTCTTTACACGAATAAATATTTCATTTCATGTTTTTTATAGTTTATAAATTGCGGTCGTTTCTGGGCGCACTTGGACGACCCCTCCACTGCCGAGGACTTGCATAACATAGAAACGATACTGAACTCCGGCAAACTCCTCGCCAACACCGACACAGTGAAGGTCGGCGACATCTTTGCCGCGCCCTATGACGTTGGCAACACTCTAAGGATGTTCAGGGGACGAGTGCACCAAATTTTGCCTGAAGATACGGTCCAGGTGAGTTCGTTTTACGGATTTTTTATAGGTTTAATTTAATACTGACGAGATATGGCCAGCTTGACGAGGATAGGCCAAATTCTCCAGATATATGTTCTGGAAGGCCCATCTCCAGCAGTGGAGGTCTAGGACGCTGTGTTCTAGGGGCTGTAATAATAATAATAATATATATACTAAATTAAATGTTATACTTTTATTTTGAATGTATTTAATTAAAGAATATATAATAAAATCAGAAATTCTTAACCCTATTTCTTTTCTGAACTCTGTCTTAAACTTTCTTAACCTTTACTTTTTTGATCTTTACCCTGTACTTTTCTGATCCTCATCTATACTTTTTTGATCTTTACCATGTACTTTTCTGATCCTCAACCTATACTTTTTTGATCTTTACCCTGTACTTTTCTGATCCTCAACCTATACTTTTTTGATCTCTATCCTATTTTTTTCTGATCCTTAACCTATACGTTTTTTATACTTAACCTATACTTTTTTGATCCTTAACCCGGTCCCACTAATGCCAACTTAATAGATTGACATCAGAACCTCACCGACCTGTCTTTTTCTAGATCTTCTTTATTGACTACGGCTCTACACGTCGTGTGAAGACCAACAGCCTACGCGTGTTGCCTCCTGGACTGTGTTGGGAGAAGCAACCATTGGCCATAGAGTGTGTTTTAGCAGAAATCTCCCCTTCTTTACTCAAAAACTTGCACGGAAAGTGGACCGATGAAGCAACGCAATGCTTCATGAAACTTGTCACTAATAGCCGGCTACATGGAAAGGTATTGACGTCACTCCCTCTCACTGTATTGGCTAAATAAATTTTAACAACTATATTGTAATAATAAAGTATTTGTTTATGAAAGTTTTCTACCAATGTGTTCTGATCAATAGATTGGTTTGCTCAATAGATTGGTTTGCTCATTGGATTGGCTTGATCAATAGATTGGTTTGCTCAATAGATTGGTTTGCTCAATGGATTGGCTTGATCAATAGATTGGTTTGCTCAATGGATTGGCTTAATCAATAGATTGGCTTGATCAATGGATTCGATCAGTCAATAGATTGGCTTGATTAATGTATTGGTTTGCTCAACGGATTGGCTTGGTCAATGAATTGGCTTGATCAAAGTATTGACTTGCTTAATAGATTGGGTCAGTGGATTGTCTTCGCTATTGGCTATTAACTTTATGGTCCAATGAGGGCAAATAATGAAAGTGTTGAAACCTTATTTTTAAGTTTCTTGTACATCTTTGTAGTCGTGCGATAATATATAATATAGTTCTGAATTTTCTGATAAAAAATTAAAATAGAATTACATAGATATGTTTTTTTTATAAATGTTCCCAGGTTTACTCAGTAGTTCGTGGCGTGGTCTCAATTGAATTGTTCGCTAGAGGAGGGAAGATAAGTGTCAACAAGGAACTTATCAAATACAAACATGCGCAGGCAACTGACGAAAGCTACGAGTCAAAGGTAATACAACTGACGAGAGCTACGAGTCAAAGGTAATACAACTGACGAGAGCTACGAGTCAAAGGTAATACAACTGACGAGAGCTACGAGTCAAAGGTAATACAACTGACGAGAGCTACGAGTCAAAGGTAATACAACTGACGAGAGCTACGAGTCAAAGGTAATACAACTGACGAGAGCTACGAGTCAAAGGTAATACAACTGACGAGAGCTTCTAGTCAAAGGTAATACAACTGACAAGAGCTACGAGTCAAAGGTAATACAACTGTCGAGAGTTACGAGTCAATGGTAATACAACTGACGAGAGCTAAGAGTCAAAGGTAATACAACTGACGAGAGCTACGAGTCAAATGTAATACAACTGACGAGAGCTACGAGTCGAAACGTAATACAACTGACGAGAGCTACGAGTTAAAAGGTAATACAACTGACGAGAGCTTTTAGTCAAAGGTAATACAACTGACGAGAGCTACGAGTCAAAGGTAAAACAACTGTCGAGAGTTACGAGTCAAGGGTAATACAACTGACGTGAGCTAAGAGTCAAAGGTAATACAACTGACGAGAGCTACGAGTCAAAGGTAATACAACTGACGAGAGCTACGAGTCAAAGGTAATACAACTGACGAGAGCTACGAGACAAATGTAAAACAACTGACGAGAACTAAATTTTGAGAAATGTAGTCTATTAACTTTGTAGGAAATAAAATTACTCAAACAACGAAATATCGACTGTATTTATGTTTTCTCTTCTAGGTTAACCACGACCTCCGCGAGTCGGTGAACGAGCTAAACATGAGTCAGAAGCGGGCTCACAACCTGAAGCAAACAGAAGTCGCTCGGGCCTCTTTCCACTGGCCGGAACTCGAACCCCCGGCCCCCAGCCAGTGTCACCTGTCCTGCAAACTGAAGGGACCATTCAGGTGACATACAGAACTCCCTCTTACCTCCCTCCACTGCCGGAACTCGAACCCCCGGCCCCCAGCCAGTGTCACCTGTCCTGCAAACTGAAGGGACCGTTCAGGTGACATACAGAACTCTCTCTGACCTCCCTCCACTGCCGGAACTCGAACCCCCGGCCCCCAGCCAGTGTCACCTGTCCTGCAAACTGAAGGGACCGTTCAGGTGACATACAGAACTCCCTCTGACCTCCCTCCACTGCCGGAACTCGAACCCCCGGCCCCCAGCCAGTGTCACCTGTCCTGCAAACTGAAGGGACCGTTCAGGTGACATACAGAACTCCCTCTGACCTCGCTCCACTGCCGGAACTCGAACCCCCGGCCCCCAGCCAGTGTTATCTAGGTAACATACAGAACTCTCTCAAATCACCGGTCAATCAAATGTCTCGGTTATAGAAACGCAACTCAAACCCCGGCATGTAAAATACCAATGAGAAATGCACTTTTCTTCCAGTCCCACTAATACCAACTTACTAACTCGTAAGCAAATTGTTTTTAATAATCGACATCAGACCCTCGCCAACCCGTCTGGCTAACGTGGGAAGTGTAGGCTAAATTCTCTAGATGTTTCTGGTAGACCCAGGCCCAGGTGCCAGTTTACAATACTATTAAGTGAACGCTGATTAATGTTTTGAGGTAACGTGTGATTTTTGGTGCTGTAATAAAATAAAGATCGACTACCCTATAATGTTTTTTTCTTGTTTCCAGTCCACTGGAGTGCACAGTGTATCCGCTAATGTTTGGCAGTAAGAGTAAACAAGTCGGCATCGAAGTCACTTCTGTCAACTCTGTACTCATTGACACGGAGCCACAACAAGTGCATGACAGGTAAGATTGGGCTTAGAAGTACCGGCAACCAAATTTTAATTAATCTTACAGCTTGGAGTGGGGCGATAGCGGGGTGATGTGCCTTAGTGAACTACCCGAACGCGGGCAGAGGCGTGATGGTGGACGACGTTGATGGTAGTGTCTGCACAAAAAATCTTTTACAATTACCAACTTTCATTCGATTTCACATACACAATGAAAAATATATAGGCACGCGACATCTGCACCAAGAAGGTGCTATTCCTATATGGTGTCTTTAATAACCCTATAACTCCTACACACTTCCAGCAGATATTCAGATTCTTTTACTGTCCCTGCTGCTTGCCAGTGGAATAAACTTCTTTGGCCAGACGCTTGGCTGAGTGTACCCATGGGCCAATCGTCTCGACCCCAAACGGCGCAAACTCGTAACCTCTACTGAGGTTGGCGTATTGACGAGGTCGCCTGGTGGATGTGTGATGTGGGCTAATGTGATATTAATAAATAGATTTATAAATATCATAAAAAGTAAAATATTAATAAATTTAAAATGTATAATAAAAACTATTGCGAACCACTGAATTCAATTATTATGTTATGGGTAAGTGAATTCAAGGATATGCCGTGCTGTGAGACACTTTTTGTATGCTAAAAACCTGGAATTGAACACATCAATCAAAGACCAGTGCTTAGTTGGTTGTTGTCGCGTACTGGGTTGCGATAGATTAGGTAGGGGTTCAATGAAACCAGTCTTTAGACTGATATCTGTAATTAGCCTATTATTGCACAGCCCGGAAGATGTTTATAGATTTGATGGGTTTAGGGAAACGACTGGCCTGGTAGTCTTCGGCTTCTCCAGCCTCGCCTTGCACCCCTCCACCGAACTTCTTTGCCGTGGAGTCGCGGGTGGCTGCGAGCGGTCTCTGGAGCGTTTCCTTCTCTGCAGAACGAACGTATGGTAGGGTAGAAGTAGGGTCCTGGAATGGAGAACACCCCAGGCTTTAGCCCAGCAAAACGTGGAGGCCAGCTACACCGGTGAAGGTCCAGTAACCCGGGACCCCCCCAGTGCAGCTGACGCACAGAACAGTACAGCTTACAATATTAGTACCAGATTATGGGAACTCACCCCAGCGGGACCTTCTATGAAGATTTAGAATTAATTAGACGACTCACGATGTTATTTCTTATATCGCAGCGATTTGACAGCTCGCCTGCCTTTTCGTTACTGTTTAAAACCCTGCGCATGACAATTCATAGACAATTCTCTTTGGCAGGCGTCGTAATATTATATTTAGAATTGTATTAAATTAATTTATTATCATTTAACTTAGTAAGTCGGTAATTTATTTTAGGTATTATTTATTTATTTTAATACAAACGCTTTAGATAATGGTTTATTTTCCCATTAGCAACACGATTCTAGTAAGAGTAAGAGGTGCTATACTAAAGTAATAAAAAATGACACTTGTGTTTTCTCAGAATGCTGGTAGCTGGTATTGTGGGATGTAACCAGGAGAACACCCGGCTGACTCTCCGCTACACCACCCTGATGCCGGCCATCCCCGGGCTGCCGGCCATACTCAACCTCATCTTCTGTCCCACGTCAGTATCAAATCGAATACTTTTCCTGGGAAAGCTTATGTCGGACTTAAATCATTTTTTTGGCTTCTAAAGTTGGCTAAATGGGAATTTCGGGGTGGTCAGAAACCACGCTTATAAATAAGCGGATTCACATTTAGCCAACTTTACTGCCAAACAATGTCAATCATGACAAGTGGCAAGCTCGTCGATGTCTCCAGCGTACCAAAGGAGAGAAATATCACAAATAAATTAAATATTAATTGAATGTATTTATTTACATTAATAAATATTTTTGCGTCCCGACCAGGAATCGAACCAGGTACCTCCGAGTCTAAATCCACTGACTTACCGCTAGACCACGGAGGCAGTTTACTATTATTGCATTTATAATAAAAGAAAATAATATAATATACAATGTATAGCGCGCCTCCGTGGTCTAGTGGTAACAAACGTTGCCGTGAACTCGGGAGGTCGTGGGTTCGATTCCCACCGGGGCAAGTTGTACATTGTATAATTTGTCTCGGTCTGGGTGTTTATATGTATAATATGTATAAGTATAATATGTAGTTTATCAACCATCTAGTTTCCGTAACACAAGCCTCGTAGCTTACCACGGAAACTAGATGGCGCTGTGTGACCTGTCTGGAAATATTTATATTTATTATTATTTATACATAATAATAAAATAAAAAATATTTATTTAACTAAAAGGTGTAGTAGGTTAAATTTATAAGCCTAATTCAAAATTATTTAGATCTGAATACTTCTCCTGCACAATTTAAATTTTCTTCGTATCAGATTTAATATGTATTTACAGCATGGAGCTCCGTTGTGACCCGGGGCTCACCCGCTACGTCAGTGCTCTGTGTGGACTGGGGGCCGGACCGGGAGGGGAACCCGTGTACCCCGAGCACGACATGCTCATCCACATCGACTCGGACATACTGCCGGAGGACATCAAACAGGTAACTAATAATAATAGATAATATTACTATTTTAAACTACTTACAGATAAATGAACTTGAAAACGTTTTTGTATATGTAGTAGTGTCATACAGACACTAAAACCTGAATAAACCAGTTTGCAGTAGTGTAATACTGACATAAAAACTTGAATAAACCAGTTTGTACTAGTGGGATACAGACACTAAAACCTTGAATAAACCTGTATGAGTAGTGTAATACAGACACTAAAACCGGAATAAACCAGTTTGTACTAGTGGAATACAGACACTAAAACCTTGAATAAACCTGTTTGTGCTAGTGGAATACAGACACTAAAACCTTGAATAAACCTGTATGAGTAGTGTAATACAGACACTAAAACCGGAATAAACCAGTTTGTACTAGTGGAATACAGACACTAAAACCTTCAATAAACCAGTTTGTGCTAGTGGAATACAGACACTAAAACCTTGAATAAACCAGTTTGTGCTAGTGGAATACAGACACTAAAACCTTGAATAAACCAGTTTGTACTAGTGGGATACAGACACTAAAACCTTGAATAAACCTGTATGAGTAGTGTAATACAGACACTAAAACCGGAATAAACCAGTTTGTACTAGTGGAATACAGACACTAAAACCTTGAATAAACCTGTATGAGTAGTGTAATACAGACACTAAAACCGGAATAAACCAGTTTGTACTAGTGGAATACAGACACTAAAACCTTGAATAAACCAGTTTGTGCTAGTGGAATACAGACACTAAAACCTTGAATAAACCACTTTGTACTAGTGGAATACAGACACTAAAACCTTGAATAAACCAGTTTGTACTAGTGGAATACAGACACTAAAACCTTGAATAAACCTGTTTGTGCTAGTGGAATACAGACACTAAAACCTTGAATAAACCAGTTTGTGCTAGTGGAATACAGACACTAAAACCTTGAATAAACCAGTTTGTGCTAGTGGAATACAGACACTAAAACCTTGAATAAACCAGTTTGTGCTAGTGGAATACAGACACTAAAACCTTGAATAAACCTGTATGAGTAGTGTAATACAGACACAAAAACCTAAATAAACCAGTTTGTACTAGTGGGATACAGGCACTAAAACCTTGAATAAACCAGTTTGTGCTAGTGGAATACAGACACTAAAACCTTGAATAAACCTGTATGAGTAGTGTAATACAGACACAAAAACCTAAATAAACCAGTTTGTACTAGTGGGATACAGGCACTAAAACCTGAATAAACCTGTATGAGTAGTGTAATACAGACACAAAAACCTAAATAAACCAGTTTGTACTAGTGGGATACAGACACTAAAACCTTGAATAAACCTGTATGAGTAGTGTAATACAGATACAAAGTGGAATAAAGATAGTTACAAAAACCGGTATTCTGTTGTCGATATGAAATGTGTAGCTTTGTACCTCAGGGCGTCCACAGTGGACAGTGGACGTGGCATGTGACCCTGAGTGCTCAGCCCCTTATTCGTTTGATAATGTATACTATTTTGATCCCCAGATTAACCATATCCGGTACTCCATCGACAAGGCGATGTACTGTCGCCCCGGGTGTGAGGCCCCCATGCAGGAGGAGATAGACGTCAACACTGCCGCGAACATTCACGAGTCGCTCTACAAGTAAGATCATCAACATCACAGCCCCTACAATAGGCTACTTGACTATTTTATTCCAAGAGCGGTGGTGGCTCGGTTGTAACATCCAATTGTTATTGTTAATAATAATAATAATCTTTATTTTCTGGCAACAAAATTAATATACAAACGGCCCATAGATATATTCGACCGCCTCCGTGGTCTAGTGGTAACAAACGTTGCCGTGAACTCGGGAGGTCGTGGGTTCGATTCCCACCGGGGGCAAGTTGTACATTGTATAATTTGTCTCGGTCTGAGTGTTTATATGTATAATATGTAGTTTATCAACCATCTAGTTTCCGTAACACAAGCCTCGTAGCTTACCACGGAAACTAGATGGCGCTGTGTGAGCTGTCTGGAAATATTTATTATTATACGAGTAGAGTACATAGATATAGAAGCGAGTTTATGATTTTTTCAACTTATATACTATTCAAATTTGTATTTCTCACTAATAATTAGTTCAATTAGTTATTTTAGTTCTTCTTCTTAGTCGCTATACTCTTGGCCGAGTGGTCGTGGTCGTCACTTGAGTGGTAGTGGTAGACCGCAGCTTTCCTGGTGCACTCATGTAGGGGATGATCCATTGCAGCCTTCACCTGGTCAGTCCATCTCATCGGAGACTTACCACTTACCTTCCTGTCATCGACTTTCCCCTGGCCTACCAGGTGCTCGATGGATGTCTCTCCACGCCGTGAATGCGTGATAATACAGTCGAGGAAAGGTGTTGTCTGATCCCCAGTTCCTCCAGTATTGATTTGTTGGTTCGGAACTCTGTTCATGATATGTCCAACATTCTCCGCCAACACCACATCTCTAGGCTCTAGAGATATTGTAGTTAAAGAACATAAGTAAAAAGTAAAGTATCATCACGACCGTTTCCCTTTCGGGGTGGTCACAAACCACGCTTATAAGCGGATTCACATTTAGCCAACTTTATTGCCGGCCAATCATGACAAGTGGCAAGCTCGTCGATGTCTCCAGCGTACCAAAGGAGAGAATAATCACATTTAATATTATTTAAATGTATTTATTTACATTAATAAATATAATTGTGTCCCCACCAGGAATCGAACCCGGTACCTCCGAGTCTAAATCCACGGACTTAACCGCTAGACTACGGAGGCAGTTAAAGAACATATTTTAAATAAAATATATAATCAAACTGATACATGAATATTCATAATATAAAAGAGACTTATGGATGTCAAAAGTGCTGGAGCGTGCAGTAATTCTGAAAACGTAAATTTATTTAGAATATATAGAAAGAAAGGAATGGTTGAGTGGAGGAGGTGTTCTCGACCTCCACTGTTAGAGATGGGCCTTTCAGAAATTCTGCAGAATTTGGTCTACACTCGCCACGCTTGCGCTGGCCAGACGGGTTGGCCAGTCCACGATCGTTTACTTAAGTTTAAAATATATTTTCAGTTTACTTGGAAAAACCCGTAAGCATCGAGAGCATTGCTCCGTTCCTTACGAGTGGGAGTGGTCCTCCTTCACCGGGGCTGACCTCATGGTGCCCTTGGAGATGGACCTGGACCCCAGGACTTGCGTGTTCCCGCTCCACGCCTGCCCGATCCTCAAGCCGGCAAACACGCAGGAACTCAACAAACTCAGAAACGAAAACGAGGCTTTCAAGGAAAACATGTCTAGGTATGTAAAACGAGGTGGTAGGCGGACTGATGGTGGTCAATTTCCCCAATCTCCCGGGGTGGCAAGTATCCAAGTACCAATAAACCGAGTAAAGTGTATCGATACGTGCCGTCATGTTAGGGACTGATATCAGTCATGAGTGTCTGATTCCAGTTGCTAACATTCATGGACATGGCGCTACCATCGGGTGTGAACTATATTGTTGTTCACAGAACACCGATGAGCAGTGATCGCGAGGTGGCGTGCAAGTTGTGTGGGACTGATCTCATGGGACTGCAGGCCATGAGGATACATCTGTTCTCGCAGGGACATCGGGACAAGGAGGACGAACTGGACCTACTACTGGCATAGCCATGAACAAGATAACTTATCCCATGTCACAGGTACAGATAGCGTCTAGCTATGAACAATATGTGACGGTAATAAATAGGCTACATGTGAATTTATCAAAATATGTTGTAAATTGTAATTATGGATTCCTAGAAGAATACTTTTTTAATGGGGTCCGAATCGCCTTTAAATCTATTTTTGAATATCCTGTTTAAATTTTCGCAGTTACAAATGGCTGCCGGATGACGTCACTTAATAGTAAACAAACAACTAATTTACGATACTATTATTATTATATGTGAATAGGGTGAGACTACTCAACACCAAGACCTCTCTAGACTGTAGCTCGTTCGCTAGCTCAAGTTCAAGGAACCTGACAAGGAACCTCCTCGGGGCTTAATCTGTGAGCAATATTTACTATTAAGTGACGTCATTCACACAACTAACCTATTACAACAAATCGCATAGCTAGACGTTTCTGAGATATACGTGTAACAATTTAGAGTAAAATAAACATATCTTTGGATATACAGTGCAAACTCTATATAACGAGTGCATTTTATGGTGTCATAGAGAGTTGTCGTTAAATGGAGAGAAGAAAAATCTGAATTGGAAGACAAGATAAACCAACCAAAGCCGTTTGATTTCGACGCTTTCGGGGTTTGTCGTTAAATCGAGTGACGTTACATGGAGTTTACACTGTAATTTGATAATTCAACTTCACCTTCTTATTATTGTTATATCTACATAACTCAAATATTCTATTAAACGTTTTTTTTTTCAAGTCTTGAGAAATGTAGTTTATTAACTAGGAAATAAAATTACGGACTTTTTAGACACATATTATTTTCAACAGAGATAAATAGCAAAAACATTGTGTGTGGGTAAGAGATGAGAAGAATGGTGTCAACTAAATACTGTATGATTCCGTTTACCTGTTTAGGCCAAATTCTTTCAGTAAGCGGTGGAAAGATTTTGCTGGAACTCCTCTCGCACCCACTGATCATTTCTTTTGTGAGATCATAATATTTATTAGACTTCATGTTGTGGTCTTTTGGAATATTTGATCACCACGGAACGGTAAGTTCAAAAAAAAAAATCTGGAATCCTATAATGGTGTTCAAATGTATCCATGAGAATTTTCTAGTCTGATGCGGCGCCAAGGATCGAGGTGGGCTTGCATAAAGTTAAATGTGTCCAAAATTTCTTAATCTTAGTTCCTAGAAAATCGTAAAGTTGAAATTATATAGTATTAAGTTTATTTAAGGCAGGAGTATTAAGCCTAAAAATATATACTCAAAGTTTAACGTTTTCCATTAAGTTAATTAAGTTTCGTTTATATTTCCCCAATTTTAGGGAACAATCCTATGTTGCTTAGCCGCGTTGGTAAACCTACACCGTGTAGGGTTTTTAACACTGGCCGTTCAGAAATATTTCGGGTCCCAACACTGGGTTTAAGTATAGCCATTCTTCTGAGAACTAAATAGACCTAATAGATAGAAATTGACCGCCTCCGTGGTCTAGTGGTAAGAAACGTTGCCGTGAACTCGGGAGGTCGTGGGTTCGATTCCCACTGGGGGCAAGTTGTAGTACATTGTATAATTTGTCTCGGTCTGGGTGTTTATATGTATAATATTTATATATTTACAAAAAAAAAAAAAAAAGTATATTATGTAGTTTATCAACCATCTAGTTTCCGTAACACAAGCCTCGTAGCTTACCACGGACACTAGATGGCGCTGTGTGACCTGGCTGGAAATATTTATTTATTATTTATACGAAATATGTCTTTAGTGGAGGTAATATTTCAAGAGACGATTTTGACAGTGACATTTTGCTCGTAAATCGTTCGTGAATGTCGGTGTCGAGAAACTACACTGATGACGTCAGAACCATACGCGGCTCTTATAAATACTAATGTTTATACTATAGTAATAGTAATTAATGTTTTAAATAAGTATGCAAAAGTAGATCTTTTTTTAAATTAACGGCCAGTTGCGGAAAG
This sequence comes from Tinea semifulvella, assembly GCA_910589645.1. NCBI lineage: Eukaryota > Metazoa > Arthropoda > Insecta > Lepidoptera > Tineidae > Tinea > Tinea semifulvella. The sequence goes on from OU342620.1 coordinate 9,554,209, forward strand.
GCTGAGATTGGCTAAAATAACCAAATTGACAAGCTAACTACCAATCACGTGGCGTATATCTAAACACTGCCTCCGTATATCTAAATACTGATTCCTGGTCAGGACACAATAATTTATTTATTTTATTGGTCCCCTAGAGACCAATATTGTTTTTTTTTTATTATTTTTAAGTGTTTTAAATCGCCGCCATTTTTATAATGTTTATAAATTGCGTCCATTATTCTTAAAATTTTGATCCCTGACGTTCTAGTAATTTTCATAGCCATAAGCTCTTTGTTAGGATAAATTTATGTTAGTCTTTGTAAATCAACGACTCCTTAAATATCAAGAAGGATATTTTCAATTATGGAACGCAATGTTGTAAAATCAAAATGGCGGCGATAACGGTTAATTTGTAATTTACTCAACTGAGGTTCCTTATTTTATTTAAAAGCTATTAACTTGATGTTATGTGATTTATAAAAAAAATGTTAGGTTAAAATGTTTATTCATAAATAAATCTCTGATTCCATTCACGTTTTTTATTTAATTCCTCATCATCATCGACCTGTGTCTCTTCACTGCTGGATGACACTTAACGCGATCCTTTGCCACCTTCATCCATTCCCCACCAGCGACCTTCTTCAGGTCATCCGTCCATCTGACGTCCCATTCTTTACTGTTTAGTCTTCCACTAACAGGAGTAGAATCATTCAAAATAATTTAATTAATGACGTGTCACAAATGCCTGTAATAGGTTTACGTGAATAAAGATATTTTGACTTTGACTTAGAACCCGTTTGCTACATCGTTTGTCGTTTCTGCGGCAGATGTCCCATTGACACTTCAGCTTGCTAATTTTAAAAGCTGCGGCTAAAACTGGGACTAATAGTAACTACATCGCTGTCTTCTAGTTTTACAGAATGAGATTTAGGGTTACAAGGATATTGAATTATACCTAAATTAATGGATAATGCTTCTTTATTTTTCTTTTTTTACCCGTTAAAAACAAGCTTTATAAAACAAGAAGTCAAAAGTATCCTGGCCAGCGTGGCGAGTGTAGGCCAATTTCTCCAGATATATGTTGTGAATGGCCATCTCTATGTCTAGAGCGCTGTGTTCTAGGGGCTGTAATGTATGAAGTCAACAGTGACACGAGCCATATTATGTTTTAAGTATAAACCTGGGTCCTAGGCTGAGTTGCACGAAAATGAAATCTCTGTAAATGTTACGATTAAAGTTAAAAGAAAACTAATTTAAAAGTTAAAAGAAAAAAAAAGCTCAAGGGTTCCGTCGACAATAAGTTTGATAACCGCTTAACTACCTACACTAAATAATTTAATATATAGTGACTTTTGCGATTCGCATTGTCCACACAATGGGGTGTATCACTAACTTTTTATCACGGTAGATGGCGCATGATAGATGGTACCTAATATAACTCAGTTGCATAGAAAACCTGTATTTTTATTACGATATTTATTATTTTCTGGATATTATGCTGAAGTGAGCAGCTTCTAGTGTACAAATCGAGATTTCTAAGCGAAATCAAAGATATGGTGATCTCAAAATTGCCGTTCTATTAATAAAACCTTTTTTCTTTTTAAAGACGGTGTGCCCTTTCTTAATTAGTTTTTAATGTAGGTAACGTTAATTTAAAATACATTATTCTGTTATAATAATTAAAACTACAAAACATGAAAAAAATGATGCGATATAGGTGCAAAAAAAGGTACCATTGCCGCTAGCGACATCTACAAAAAGCTTTGCCTGATACACCCCATTGCCAACACGGCTGCGTTCTCGATTCGATAACAGGGCTGCTATGTTTACTTGAAAGCAAAGCAAAACCTTTTTTTACCGAATTTTGCCTAAAAATGACTATGGTTTTCCTTTTTAGGCAAAAAAATATTTTAACCAGTCGAATGATTTTAAAACCGAAATAAAGTAAAAAATTACGCTTAAAGCGTCAAGTCAAACACAGGGTTCATGTTCCTTCCTGGAGCTACCGATAGTACATGTCTATATAATCTGTGCTACCGATAACTGCAAAATTAAAATAATAAGAATAATAAGATGGTTTAAGAGAAATTGATTATTTTTTTCTATGTTTGACCTGCTTTTGTAAAATACAAAGCCTAATATGAATTAGGATAATCCCATAATTTTTAATACACCCAAATTCATATTATCAAGATGTACAGATATGTCGTTTTAAAACGCCATTTGCCTTTAGTTAAGTGGATAAGTAAAATTTTAAGTTATTCTTTCTTTTGGCTAAATCTTTCGCGGATACTCATAAGTTTTTTTTTGTTTTTATGCAATAAAGCATTTTTATTATTAGGTACTATTATTGGTTTGAGTGGAAAAGCCATTGCGAAATATTTTAACGGGGTATCCCAACAAGAGCGCCGGATTTAAATTTGCCGCCATTTTCTTATACGATTTGTATGGTGTTTTTTGTTTTGATAGTTGACACGTACAGACCACGGAATTAAAGAATATGGACAAGTATTCAAAGCAACAACGTTTAATTATTGTAAAAACACATTACAAAAATGGCGAAAGGTTTGCGAAAACAGTTCGCCAATTACATTTTTCAGTCGCAATACTGCGCCAAATCGACAGTGAGGCGTTGGATCAGAAGATCAGATGTTCGTCGTCGTCCGTCGTCGTCCTCTTTGTCGGCCACTCGTGGCCAACACTTGTGGTCAACAATTGAACATTTACAGAAGCACTACGCAACGAATTTTGGTTAAAGATCTGCATTTGCACTCGTACAAGTTCAATTGTTGCACGCCCGATAAGTGATGACATTTTTGAACTATCGACCTGTATATTGTAATAAAATACTTATTTAAATTGTGTTTCTAGGTAGAAGGTATAGCGTGACAAAAAAAGGGTTTTGCTATACCACAGGTAAGTAATTACAACTGGTTATGACTCGGCTAATTATCCATCGGTTAAGAAACCTGTACCTAGTTGATGCTAAGTCGCCGAGCTAAGTGTACTATCATATTACTATCTAACTGGTTTAGTTCAATAAAAATCTAAAATAGTGAAAATGTGGGGAAAATCTGGAAATATTGAAGATGTTCTCATGTAGGTATTATTTATTTTATTTTTTGTCGTAATATACCTATATATGTGATGACTTTGCATGTTCATACACCAATATGTGATTCTATTGATAGAAACAATCAACTTTCCCTAAGAAACAAAATGTCATAAATGACAAAAAAAAAGCCATTTTTTTCCCTTACAAAAAGTCAATTTTAAAATTGTCATATCCGACATATCCGATAAACCCAGTAAAGTGTATCCACACGTTGCGAGATCAGGCTTGAATTGCCGTCATGCCCAGTCAAGCCAGCATAGTGTTAGGGATTGATGTCAGTCATGAGTGTCTGATTCCAATTACTAACATTCATGGATTTCGCGCACCACTTACCATCAGGTCGGTGCAAGGTTACATGTCGTGCCAGTATAAAGAAAAAATAATAAATTGCACCGGACAAAAATATAAAAAAATTGAAATTCTGGATTCCTACATTCCAGTTTATTTTACGAGTAAAATGCTTATTATTTAACTTGTAATTGTGAAATTCTGCAGATTTATTCTTAGATAACTATATATATATAAAAATACATACCATCGGTAGGTATTATGTGGTGGTCCCGACTCTATATTGACAGTTTATTGACTCAACATTGACAAATGGGGTGTATCACTAACTTTTTATCACGATAGATAGCGCATGATAGATGGTACCTAATATAACTGTCAGTTGCATAGAAAAAAAATATTTTTATTATTAAATTTATTATTTTCTGGATAGTATGCCGAAGTGAGCAGCTTTTAAGTGTACAAATCGAGATTTCTAAGCGAAGATATGGTGAACTTAAAATTGCCGTTCTATTAAGAAAACCTTTTTTCTTTTTAAAGACGGTGTGCGCTTTTTAATTCGTCTTTTAAGGTAGCTAACGTTAATTTATAATTAATTTTTCTCTTATAAACATATAAAACTACGAAAACGTTTAAAAAATGATGCGATATAGGTGTAAAATAAGGTACCATTGCCGCTAGCGACATCTACAAAAAGCTTTGCCTGATACACCCCATTGACAGACATTATTTAAGGGATATCATTATTTAAGTTTAAGTAGCAGAATCATGTTCTATCAACAGGAACATAATGGTACTGACTGATGTCGGTAGTCAGCTTCCAATCTTGGATTTCGCGTACCGCTTACCTACAGATGGGCGCGTTTTACATGCCGTGCACAGTTCAAAAAATGACAAGTTGCAAGCTCGTCGACCTCTCTAGCGTACCAGATTCAAGAAACATATTACCTAATGATTGCTTTATCTTAATGTTAGATAAACAAAGTGGTTCATTCATTGAATCATGATTTATTTTAATACATTGATCAAGCTTACAACAATGTTGTTCAAATTTTTGCACAAACCGTTGGTTTTGTGTCGCAGAGTCGTGTCCAATTTTTCCGTCGATTGTCTAAGGTTAGTCGAAACCAGAATTATTTGGTTAACAAATTATTTTCATGTAAAATTATTAAATATTGTTTTGTAGATATAACGAGCCGTTCCTTCTCTCGGGGTTTTGAACTCGGGTTCTGTATTTATACATTGCGTGTTATTTTATTCATTTCTTTAATCGGAAAATTAAATTGTATATATTTTACTTTTAAGTAGTTTTAATTTATTTTGTAATTCTTTTATACTGTTTGTATATTACTTCAATATTAATAAAAAATACGAATTATACAAAAGTAATGTATCCAAAAGTCCACATTAGCCCCATCTCACATTCAGGCGAACTTGTCAAACGAGAGAAGTGCGGCGCTAAGAACCTCAAGCTGTGCAAATACGCCAACCTTGCTACAGGTTACGAGTTTGTGCCGTTTGGGGTAGAAACGATGGGACAATGGGGATGCCCACTCAAGCCGGCATAGTGTTAAGGACGATGTCAGTCATAAGTGCCTGATTACAGTTGCTAACATTCATGGCCACTTACCATCAGGGTGGGAGCAAGTTCACATGTCGTGCTAGTACCTATATAAAAAAAATATAAATAATCCTCAGTCAAGCGTTTGGCCAAGGATTTGTCCAATGTGGAGAAATCTGGAGACAGGAACGCTGGAAATTATTTCTGCCAACGTATTAGCTTCGCTATACAGAGGTGTAATGTTGCCAGTCCTCTTGGAACTATGTCTGATGGGACGTCTCCTGAGGACGTTTTTATTTTTTATTAGTTATAGTTTACACCTAGGTAGTTATTTAATTTTATTTACGTAGTTTGTATGTAAATATTATTTTTAAAAATAAAAATAATCAGATACATACATACCTATCTGCCTGCCTCCGTCGTCTAGCGGTTAAGTCCGTGGATTTAGATTCGGAGGTACCGATTCCCGTACCTGGTCGGGACACAAAAATATTTATTAATGTAAATAAATACATTTAATTAATATATTTTTTTTGTGATATTTCTCGAGTTTGGTACGCTGGAGACATCGACGAGCTTGCCACTTGTCATGATTAGCCTATAGTCATCATCATCATCATCAGCCTGTATCTCTCCACTGCTGGATGTAGGCCTCCCCTAAGGCTCGCCACTTAACGCGATCTTTCGCTACCCTCATCCAACCCCCACCAGCGACCTTCTTTAGGTCATCTGTCCATCTGGCGGGGGGTCGTCCCACTCTGCGTCTTCCCGTACGTGGTCTCCACTCTAGAACCCGTTTGCCCCATCGATCGTCGGTTCTGCGGCAGATGTGTCCGGCCCATTGCCACTTCAGCTTGCTAATTTTAAAAGCTATGTCTGTAACTTTCGTTCTCTGACGAATATCAACGTTTCGAATTCTATCCACCAGAGATACACCAAGCATAGCTCTCTCCATGGCTCGCTGAGCGACCTTGAATTTATGGACCAGACCCACTGTTAGTGTCCACGTCTCTGCTCCGTACGACATTACCGGGAGGACGCACTGGTTAAAGACCTTAGTCTTTAAACATTGTGGTATAGACGATGAGAGGATGTGCCGGAGTTTCCCGAATGCCGCCCATCCTAGCTGAATGCGTCTGTCGGCTTCTTTGCTGAAGTTGGCTGCTCCTAATTGGATAGTCTGCCCGAGGTATACGTAATTTTGCACAACTTCGAGAGTGTCGTTTCCTATGCAGATTGGCCTCGGCTTGACATGATCATTGAACATGACTTTCGTCTTGTCTAAGTTCATTTCGAGACCAACCCGCTGGGATGCTACGTTTAAGCCGTTCAGCATTCCGCTAAGATCCTTGAGTGAACTGGCCATAATGACTATGTCATCCGCAAATCGGAGGTGTGAGATGAATTCTCCATTGATGTTTATGCCGCAGTAATTCCAGTCTAGCATTTTAAAAACATCTTCCAACGCGTTCGTGAACAGTTTCGGGGATATGACATCCCCCTGTCGCACGCCTCTGCGCAATTGGATAGGCTTTGTATGCTGACCCTGTAACTGGACGGTCATAGTCGCAGAACTGTAAAGACATCTCAGCACCTCAACGTATCGATAGTCTATTAGGCATCGCTGCAAGGATTCCAGAACAGCCCAGGTTTCGATTGAGTCGAAGGCTTTCTCATAGTCCACAAACGCTAGACATAGCGGCAGATTAGCCTATAGTAAAGTTGGCTAAATGTGAATCCGCTTATTTATAAGCGTGGTTTCTGACCACTCCGAAGGGAAACGGTTTACTTTACTTTACTTCTAGATACATACATATAGTTGTTATATACTCGTAGTTATGGGTTGTTATTTACCATGCCTCTACAAGTAATAAATGAATTTAAAGATTATTCTCAAGTTTGCTACGCAAGAGACATCGACGAGCTTGCAACTTGTCATTTTTTGTATTGTGCAGGACATGTAAAACGCGCCCATCTGTAGGTAAGCGGTACGCGATATCCAAAATTGAAAGCAACTGACTACACCGACATCAGTCAGTACCATTATGCCGGCTTATCAACAGGATTCTGTTACTTAAACTTAAATAACTATATCCCTCAAATAATGTCTGTCAATGTAGAGTCAATGAATTGTTAATGTAGAGTCTAGTCCCCACCACACAAGTCTGATAGTCGTAGCGCCTGTGTGACATTTTAAAATGATACCTACTGATGAAATATATTTCCAGTTGGTACATCACAGAGCACGAAATCCACGCGCGCCGCCCGCTAGTGGAGTGGGCAGCGTGCGGCTGTTCTGTGCTCTGTGTTCACAGATATATCTTTCAAAGTTTTTAGTTCAGTCCTGAACAAGTGGTAGGCGTTAGTAAGTAACTTTGACCATTTATTTATTTATTTTAAATACTTTATTGCACTAAAATTGTATAGCATGGAGGCAGAAGGAAAACGCAATGAACAATAAAAATGTCTGGGTAGGGTCAGCAATGTTATCTATTTGTATTCTGAAGTTGACGATATTCTGCCGGTCATGTTGGCTGCGATGCCGTAATTGTTTTCAACTTTTCGATTTAATAATTGATTTATAAATAGACTCTTACTAATTTGATGTATCAATTTACGAAATGAAATGAAATGAAATGAAATGAAATGAAATGAACGTTTATTTGCTTGTAAAATACAATACATCAATTGTGTGCAAATTTGTTTACAACAACTATAAAGTAATAGATTAAATTATTAAAGAAATAAACCGCAACAAACAATAACAGAAAATACCTGTAACATCGATAACAATAACAAAACAGAACGACACTAAATTAAAAAGATACCTACTTATAAATAAAATACCAAATGTCATTGTATGAAGGGTACCCCATGTAAAATCAGCCATACTCGTACATCCTGTCGTAGTACTCCTTTAAATTATAAAAGGGTCTAACCAGAAGAAAAGATTTTAGTGAATGTGAAAAAGTCTTGACATTATCACTGCTTTTAATATCAGTACCCAAGCAGTTAAACACCTTTATTGCATTATGTTATATCGTAATCATGGATTCGCCGTACGGACAATTAAATACCTATTATCTTATTAGGCGCGGTGTGGCTCGGTTGTAAGAACGCGTACCTTAAATCCTACAAAGGTCGCCGGTTCAAACCCATCCGACATGTACCAATGAAAAATACACTTTTCTTACGTACTGCTGTCATAGATTTACAACACCACCGTTCCCGTGTGAGGAGAGCACGTTCAGCCGTCGGTCTCAGTTCCACTAATGCTACCTTGTGGAATAGGGAATAAATTGTTACAAACATTGACATTATATGCTCGCCAAGCCGTCTGGCCAGCGTGGCGAGTGTAAGCCAAATTTTCCAGTTCTGGAACACCCATCTCCAGCAGTGGAGATCTAGGACGCTGTGTTCGAATGATCTTATTAGTCGTAAATAAGTTGTCCACGTAGTATTAGTCGTAAAAAAGGGATCAAAGCAGTGATTTTATCTAAGGAAATTAATATATAAAAGAACAATGTTAAAGTAGTAATTGCAACTTTATTTATCAAATTTATTAACTCATGGCATGGTTTGCCATTATTTCCAAATTTAATAGTCTAGACTATAAACAAAATTTAAAAAAATAAAACCCACGGCTCCTAGGATACCCAATCCTAGATGAATCTATCCAAATTTGTGATCAGAAACAATTAACTAAATTTAACTCGACTTCAGAACGCTTATTCCAAATTCACTTTTTTCAAGCACTTTTTATCATCCGATTTTGTTTGTACGTCCCCAAATTTACGTACTCCGTTGCTCTCAAATTTGGAAATTTTCAGAAGAACTTGTTTTATTAGATAAACAATTGCAAAATTCTAAATTGCCCCATGAATGACCGTACTTGGCCCAGGCCTCACTACCAATTAGGTTCGGAGGTCTAGGAACCCTAGCAAGTGTAACACTAAATTTCTCTAAGAAAAATGAGCATTCTCATTTAGTTATGAGTACCTATGAGATTACAATACCTGGTACAGCGGTCCTTGTAACGATAATTATGGAAAGAATATGTTAACAATATTAGCATAAATTGTTCCATTACAAAAAAAACGGAATTGTTAACAGGAGGTGGTTTGCTTTTCGATGATGGATAAATGTACAATTTTGTTGTTTTGCATTTTATTTATCTATTAAAAAAAAAAAACACCGTAATAAAAAGTAACACAGCTTAAATAAAACGCTAAGTAAAGCTGGTTTATGTGATGTTATAACTGGAACGCGAAAATGAATTGTATTTCATTGCAATAAAATGTTGTGTATCCAGAACATGATCCCTTACTAAAAGCATCGTAAAGCGGTTAGGCCGGCATGATGGATATTATAACAAACTAATAGTATAACAAAAAATAAATAAACCGTCTTATGCTTATACTTACTTCATACAGCTACTAAATAAAATAATTGCTTACGAGTAATAAACGCTCATAACTGGCGCCAGTGTAAGATTCTTATTCTTTATTTTGTCACCGTATGTTTCCACCGGAATTTGGTTAAGTCTGTGATTAAGTACATAATGTTATTCGGTACGAGTGTTATGTTATTAAATTTACTACATGTGTATATCTATCGTGCCTGGAAAGTGTTATATTCGAGCAAAGAACAGAACTGGCAGTAGATACCTTATGATGAAGACACGTAAAATAACTTAAATGAGGCTGTAAAGGGGTCTCGTCAAAATTTATTAAATTATTTTCTAGCTAAGATGCGGCTGTAAAAAGGTTTTGTCATAAATGTCAAACATAAAATAAAATAATTATAATTATTTAATTTAAGTGTAGCATAGTCCTTACATCACCTCGATATAAACAACCGACATGTAAATATGACGTTGGTCATAGACAGATGTTTAGGGCCAATATTATATTTTATTCAACAAGCGTTTATTTGAAAATAATATTTATATAAAATTATATACAAAATTTTAAATAAGCTACACTACAAATAAAATTAAAAACTATATTTATAACCGTCCGATGGGCGTTGTAGTGTATCGACGTTTCTCTGTTGAACGGCGAGACTGACCATTTGAACAAAATATTTTCTACTCGAAAGGGTCACCCGCCGCCAAGCGGAGTTTTGCTCCAACTCACGCCAGAGTCTCCCCGGACCATGGACCCATCGTTTTGACTGCAAATGGGATTTATGATGATCTCCGCGTACTTGTTGCTTTTAAGGCGTGGCTGACTCTGAATATATTTTTATATTTATAAACACAATATATTTTATGTAGGTAATTGAAAATGGTCACCAAATCGATAAACGACTAGAGGGAACAAAAACAATACCCTCACATTAGCCTTATCACACATCCAGGCGACCTTGTCAAGCGCGGGAAGTGCGGCTTCTGCTGAGAACCTAAAGCTGCGCAAATACGCCAACCTCAGTACAGGTTACGAATTTGCACCGTATGGGGTCGAGACGATGGGCCCATCTAGACACTCAGCCAAGCGTCAGGCCAAGGAGTTGTCCAAACGGCTAACTGAAGTCTGGAGACAGGAAAGCAGGCAATTATTTCTGACAAAGTATAGCCTATTTTATGCCATAATCAATGGACAATAATATTTAGTTCTTGGCAACATTAAAAGCAAATGCCAAAATGTCATCTGGCTGCTGTCACACGGTAAAAATGTATCGATAATATTCGATAACTTTGCGGGCTGTCAAATTTCGTCTCTAAATAGTTTTTGAAAAACGTTAATTTGACAGACAAATTCGATACGATTACGACATTTTTATGACTAAAGGTCACTCACTATAAATCGAAACGGACGCCTTAATGCGGTGCGACCAATTTTTTTGCAGATTATGGCATTCAGCGTTCGCGATGAAGATTATGAAGCTGACGTCGTCACTGGCGGCTCGGCGCAGAGCAACTCAAAACAAACTGAATGGACGTAGACGTAATCCAAGGCTGTGAGGTCGTTTAAAACTATATCGTCGGATTATAGCAAAAACCAAATCATTATTTTTAGTACATTCACCAGTCCTTTAAAAAACTCTGCTTTTTCCGGTGATAAAATCGACATAAGTGGGTCTTAAAAGCTATTAAACAAACGGTTCTAACCGTAAACGCAAATTCATAAGTAATTAAATGTGCATAATGTTTTGTGCAAAAATGGCTAACTTGTTTTTTTTTTTTACCTAAGTTATATTGATTCGAAATTAATTAGTACATTAAATATAAATTAAAGCTACCTAAATAATAAAATTGAAAAAAAAAAAAACCTATAAATAAAAAATGTCCTCTAGAGACGTCCCATCCGAGATAGTACCAAGGAGACTGGCAATATTCCCCCTCTGTATAGCGAGGCTAATACGTTGGCAGAAATAATTGCCAGCCTTCCTGGCTAACTTAGTTGGTTTTTGTTGTAACACGGAGAAATACGTTTTCGACAATCGTAAATACATATATTTTGGAATGTGACTACGCGATTTTGTCTGTTGGAAGGCTTGTCAATGGCCACCTTAAATCGCTAAGTTAGCAATGGTTATGAAATGTCGACACTGCTGCCCCTGGTCAAATAATAACAAATAAAGTAAATTCAGAAATTGTGAGTTTTAGGGATCTGTTATTGTTTTATGGGTTGATAACGATAAAATGTATGTCTTTGCATTGTGTTTATTATTTTATGTTAAGGGTTATCAAAAAGTCAGTCCATTCTTACGAGTTCTTAAACATAGTTTACGTAATTCGAAGTTTAGTTGTGTCGAAGTGGTGCCGGAGAATAGTGTATTGTCAATTTGAATAATTCCGGATCAGGGTCACAAACATGGCCCAGGAACTGTCAGGAACAAAAGTTTCCAAGTGGGTAACTTTTGTTTTAATATAGGTACCATAACGTTAACTCGAAGGAAGTAAGGTAGAATGATTAAAAAAACCTGATAAAAAAAAAAACATTATACGCAACAAGAACGCGGAGATCATCGTAAATCACTACTTCATCCCATTTGCAGTCGTGATCCGAGGAGGCTCTGGCGTTCTCTCGTGAGCTTTGGAAAAACTCCGTTTGGCGACGTAAATAGGTACCATAACGTTAACTCGAAGGAAGTAAGGTAGAATGATTAAAAAAACCTGATAAAAAAAAAAACATTATACGCAACAAGAACGCGGAGATCATCGTAAATCACTACTTCATCCCATTTGCAGTCGTGATCCGAGGAGGCTCTGGCGTTCTCTCGTGAGCTTTGGAAAAACTCCGTTTGGCGACGGGTGACCCTTTAAGTAGATAATATTTTGTGAGTGTCCTCGGCACACTACGCCGTTTTCAGTGTTTAATGTTATGTATAATTAAATGATACTTCCATACGAAATTTTAATAATCATATATTCGAAAAACATAATTATAAAATAAAATTAATATGAGTACTAAGGATAGGGATATCAGTCCCGTCCGCGTGGAATGGTGGCAAGAACGCTGGCTGCATTTCCCCGCTCAATTGCAATACTGATTCTTTGAGCGAAGAAAACGCCAGCCCTCTTGTCATCGGAGGAGACGACAAGACGCGGTGTTATGTCTTAAAAACTTTTTTGCGGTTTAACTCCATGGGCACAGAGTTTTTACAGCAAACGGCAAAAATAACTTACATTGTTCGCCGCTTGCCGGACTCCGCATTTTCCGACACGGCCTCCGCTTTATGCACTGTTCCCTATTTAGATAAAGAAAAATGACAAATATATTTCATTCCATACAATGATATCAAGCCAAGCTAAATTGAATTTAAAACCCAAAGGCATAATGAAGTTGATTGGTTGGCGGTAAGACATTATTGGTTCCTAACCGTCGTCGATTTGTAGATGTGGCAGTGCGCTAAGAACACTGGGAACATTCCCCTGCTGCACAGCAAATGCTGATTTGCTGCGGGAATAATATCGCTAGCCCTCACACACAGTGCTATATTTTTTTACTGAATATGACATCACGCCCACCTCATGGTACGCGAGATCCATGAATGGGAGCAACTGACGCCAGCCACTAACGACCGACATCAGTCTCTACCACTATGCCGGCCTAACAATATGCTTTTTCATTCTTCACTGGCTGGGAAAGCAGTCTCCAAATTTATACGTACGCTTAGGGATAGTGGCTACGGTATGGTGGTGCATATTTTGGTTTGGTTGCGAAATAGTTGATGTGGCATTGCGCTAAGAACACTGGCAACATTCCCCTGCTGCACAGTATTGCTCATTCATGAAATAGTGCTTTTCAGCACTGGAGATCAAGGTCTCTGTGTTCTAGGGCCTGTAATGTTATTGTCAATGTATAAAAGTAGAGTTGTCCATTGTCAGATCGGTCCAAGATGACCTGTGCAGTCAGGTATCCAAATTGCGGCTGCAGTCGCCCACCTTCACCCCTCGGCTCGCCATCGTGCAGGTTGGGGGAAGAGAGGACTCCAACGTCTATATCAGAATGAAGCTCAGAGCGGCGGAGAACATCGGCATCTTCGCTGAACACGTGAGACTGCCCAGGGATATCACGGAGACTGAGGTATGGATTTACCAGCTATTAAGTAATTTACGTCTGGTTGTGCGAGTTTTGTTTATATTCTACAAATGGATTCTTAAATAAAGTAAAAAGTATAGTATCATCACGACCGCTTCCCTTTCGGGGTGGTCAGAAACCACGCTTATAAATAAGCGGATTCACATTTAGCCAACTTTACTACAGGCCAATCATGACAAGTGGCAAGCTCGTCGATGTCTCCAGCGTACCAAACTCGAGAAATATCACAAATAAATTAAATATTAATTCAATGTATTTATTTACATTAATAAATAATTTTGTGTCTCGACCAGGAATCGAACCCGGTACCTCCGAGTCTAAATCCACTGACTTAACAGCTAGACCACGGAGGCAGTTTAAACATATTAGGTTAAGATGTTTTTATGCAATACAGAATTTGAATTGAATTGAATTAAGATTGTAAGCGATTGACCAATTCAAAATTAACAAAGAGACTAAATATAAGATACGAGGGGTGAAAAGACATCATCAATTTTGGGCTATTTTATCATTTGGGCTGTGTACGATAATAATAAAAATGTAAATAGTAATTTCAATACTTTTATTGATAAGACCAATGTTATCTTTACTATATATTATCATTACTGTGCAGTTATGTTATTTGGAAAATAAAATATGTAGTTTTTGTATCAATCAAGGCCTAATAAAAACAAAAATATCAGCAGGCGTTTGACTAGGAAAAGGATTTGAAACTGACTGTTAATTTTTGTACCATTTCTTTAAAACTCAATAGTAATACTTAGGTTATATATATACATTTAGTACTTTATATATACATATCATGATATTTTAAACATTTTGCACACCTAAAAAGGGGTTTTATTTAACCTAAATTAATATATTTATTCGAAGCAGATACAAAAATATTAAAATAAAATAGATTAAAAACTAATTATAAATTAAACTAAACTAAAATTACCTAGAAAATTAAAACTATTCTACAAAATAAACTAAGGGCTTACCACCAGGGAGGGTACCTAAAACGCTCGCCGCATTTCCTCGTTGAATTATAATGGAAATATTCTGTTTTAGGTAGTTATGGCATTTGGAATCGCCACAGTCTTGGAAAATTCGTTTACCCAGCTCTTTTATGAATTTGTGGGTATCAAGAGAATATACCCCCATTGTTTCGAATTATTATCGAAAAATGCATGCATAACTGTGAATACAATTTAGTTCAAATCCCCATACAATATGAATGATATATTCATATATATATAGGTACTATAGCACACTAACATTATTTATTTTCTTTAACTGATACCACTTTACTTTTCACTTACTACTATTATTTGAAGCGTGACTTTATTGGTTCGAATATACTTAAAACTATCCTTTTTTTTTCTCTCTTTGTGAATGTATATATATTGTATCGTATGTATTATTATGTGTATGCATGTATGTGTTTATATAATTTGTTTATTGTTTTTAAAATCAAAATCAAAACGTCTATTTTCTAGAATTACGGTACATGTTGTGGCTAGTAGTATGTGGTACAGGTATCCTGCCGTCATGCAGCATAAAAAATATTTACAATTATATAAATAGGCAATAATTTTGACACACCTAAATACATAAAAATTAAAAATAATAAAATATTATATTTTTAATTTTTACTTGCACCTACCGTTCACTTTCAATGCTTTATCTGTCCCTAAGGTTGGCTGTCAGAGAATGTCTAGCGGCATTAAGCCCGCCCCTTATACATAGTGTAATTAAGTTTTAAATAAAATAAACACATAATATACTCGTAGTTATGGCAAGTTGGTGCCAATCAAACTCTCGAAAAAAGACAAATAATGTGTTCTTATTATTAATAAATAAGACGGACATCAGTCCCTACCGAGCTATCAGTGTACGACAGATGTAGCAGTCTCCAAATTTATATGTACGTCTAGAGATAGTTGTTACGGTATGTGGATGTATATTTGGAGAAGACGGGATAAGGTTGTGGAGCTCTTCAGAACACTCGCCGTAATAACTCTTGTAGAACACGCTTAGGGAAGGCCACCATTAATAATAATAATAATAATGATTTTTTATTAACCAAAATAAAGAGTACAATATAAAAAAAAAACTTAAATCTAAGTACAAATAAATAAACTGTAAATATGGGGTTCCCTGGCCTCCATGAAAAGTTAACTTGCGTCATGGAGACTAGTTGATTCCCTACAATTTGTGAAAATAGTTACATCAAAATATCTATATACAAACTTAATAATTAACACCATTAGTTCGTATAACTATCAAACAAATGCAACTGCAAATATAAAATAATACATAAAATGCAGGTAGTTTGAAAAAAAAAAGATAAAGCTATTCAATAACACTCGCCAAACGAAGTCACAAAGCAACGGCCGTTAATTGATGGAACAACTCTGCAAACTCACTCGCAGTAAAATTACATTTTTTAAAAGTAATTTTATTATAAGTGTAATAAATAAATATACTCGTAAAATAGATAAATATATATATATATATATATGTGTGTGTGTGTGTAAAAATATTTAATTAATTTAAGAAAATGACCAAAACAATACAACAGAACTCTACTAATAGTGACCTTGTATTTCAGCTGTTGTTAAAGATCACCCAGCTGAACGATGATCCCTCGGTGCACGGCATCATCGTCCAGATGCCGCTCGACTCTGACCACTCCATCGACGCTCATCTCATCACTGACGCCGTCTCACCCAGCAAGGATGTCGACGGGTAAGTTTCATTAAGAGCTTACCATCAAGAGCTGTGATGATCAAGATGATAAATAAAATTAAGCTAAACCTGTTGTTATTTTACAGCTTAAACACGATAAATGAGGGTCGCGTGGCGGTGGGAGATATGTCTGGCTTTATCCCGTGCACGCCTGCAGGCTGTATCGAGCTGATCAAACGAACTGGAGTGAAGATAGCTGGAAAACGCGCCGTGGTGCTCGGCCGCAGTCGCATTGTGGGCACACCTGTCTCAGAGTTGCTTAAATGGGAACATGCTACCGTTACTGTTTGCCACTCTAAGACACAGAATTTGAGTCAAGTGGTAAGTTGAACAAGTCAAAACTAAATAATTTATTACAAGTTGGCGTTCTTGGCCTGTTTTGTATTGTCACATCCATCATCATCATCAACTTGTATCACTCCACTGCTGGGTGTAGTAAGCTCCCCCAAGGGGAGCCACTTAACGCGATCTCGTGCCACCCTCATCCAACCCCACCCACTCTGCGTCTTCCTGTACCTACTCTAGAACCTGTTTGACATTTTACCCCTCGTATCTTATCTTTGTTGATTTTAAATTGGTCAATCGCTTACAATCTTAATACCTGCTAAATCCATACCTCAGTCTACGTGATATCTCTGGGCAGTGTCACGTGTTCAGCGAAGATGCCGATGTTTTCCGCTGCTCTGAGCTTTATTCTGATATAGACGTTAGAGTCCTCTCTTCCCCCAACCTGCACGATGGCGAGCCTAGGGGTGAAGGTGGGCGACTGCAGCTGTAACTTGGATACCTGACTGCACCGGTCAGCTGGTTAGTAACTTTCGTTCTCTGACGAAAGTTTGAATTCTATTCATCAGAGAAATACCAAGCATAGTTCTCTCCATAGCTCGTAGAGCGACCTCTCTGCTCCTCACATGTGTCGAATTTTTCTGATGTTTGGCTTCTTTGCTGAAGTTGGCTGCGCCTAATTGGATAGCATGGATAAAACATTACATTGTTATAATTATTTATAATATTATTTTCTATTTCAGACGAAAGAAGCCGACATTCTGGTGGTTGCGATCGGTAAGCCAGAGCTGGTAAAGGGATCCTGGATCAAGCCAGGAGCTGTCGTCATTGACTGCGGAATCAACCCTATTTCTGGTTAGTAATTATTTCATCATATGAGTAACAATTTTTATTTGACATTTCAATTCAATTAAACCTAGCACTTGACGAGGTGATGGTCTGACAATATTTACACAAAACCATATACATTAACTATATAAACAAGACGGGGCAAGAAGCCAAACTGTATAAAATATAAAGCTGGTCTAGCTTTAAATCGTCTCAGAATTAATCAGTCTATGACCGTAGGCTTGTGTAGTTCACGAATGGACTAGTTCCAAAGAGCAGAACAGAGAACTACCGGAATTTGACCTTATCTTCGCTTTATACATAATAAGCTTTATTGCAGGCGGGAAAAACTGCTTCACCATGATCAGTATCCATCCCGAGTTTTTTGGACGCTGTTTTGGTGATGCTCTTAATATAGATTCTGTGGTTTAGGTCGTAGGTGAGCGTATTTCGACCCCAAGTATGTATAAGCTGGGTTGAAGTTCCAGCACGAAGGAAGAGGAGAATAGAGTAACTAAAATAGCGACCTAGTTTACTAAGGAAGAACTTAACTGAGAGCTCCTTGTCAGGAACTACTATGCGCAACTCTACAGTGCATTGCCTTATAGTCGTGTTTGACTTAAATATTGATGTTGTTTTATTGGTAATATACCGACCTACATGCTACGGAAGTGTAAAACACGTTCTCCAACAAAATATAACAAAGTAGATGGCTTAAAAAACAACAAACATTTTGTATAAAAATAACAACAATGTCCGTTCTATCTTATTAGATCTCTTTGCGTAACATTATTTTTACTGGAAACTGCAACATACGATTACTTTACTATAATCTGCAATGGTTCCCAAAAATCGATGCATATAGATAGGTCCTCACTAATATAAAAACGAACCCGCAAAACCAATCTAAGTCATGTAGCTGCACCAACAGTCGCGAGCTAGCAAGCGTCGAGAGCGCTTAATATTTATATCGAATGAAACTAGTCTTTTTGAATGCATTGTGACAGAATTTCTATTAAATATCGCATGTTACATTAACATTGCTAGAGAATTGGCCACCCAGTGGAATAGTTTACCTGTGGAAATTCGTCAAGTGCCAAACAGATGACTTTTCAAAAAGATGGTGTACTCACTTTATATAAACAGTTCTTCACAGTATATTTATGTATATAATATATTATAGTGTGTTATATTGTGTACATATTAGTATGTATCTACGAGTATATAGAAATAATACTTAGATTTATTTTTAATTATATATTTAATGGTTGCACCTACCTTACAACACAAATGGTTGCTTGCTAGAGAATGTCTAGCAGCATTATACCCGCCTCTTGTACCTAAATAGTGCAATAAAGTTTTTAAATAAATAAATAAAAAAGTGTCGTTTCTGTCCAAATGAATGTCCAAGTCAATCACGGTCTTGATGATGTTTTTCTTTTGAATTATACGTATTGTTTTAATTTCTTTTGGAGAATCACTGATGTAAACAATAAACTTGATCAAATTTCCGATAACAACTTCAGTTTTCTGTGTCGATTGCAATTAATGAACGTCGTCGTCGCAAGGCGATTATAAAACTGTTTTGGTAAGGCAAAGTCAAAATATCTTTTTCACGTAAACCTATTTCTTCAACTACCTCCGTGGTCTAGCTTAAGTCTGTGGATTAAGACTCGGCGGTACCGGGTTAGATTCCTGGTTGGGACACAAAAATATTTATTAATGTAAATAAATACATTTAATTAATATTTGTGATATTTCTCGAGTTTGGCACGCTGGAGACATCGACGAGCTTGCCACTTGTCATGATTGGCCTATAGTAAAGTTGGCTAAATGTGAATCTGCTTATTTATAAGCGTGGTTTCTGACCACCCCGAAAGGGAAACGGTCGTGATGATACTTTACTTTTTACCTATTTCTTCTATTTGTGCTAATGGAACATTTATCAGTAATGCGGTCCAAGGTGTAAGCTGTTAGCAGAAGATCATCACCATAGCTAATCATCGGTTTTAGTGCTAAGAAACTGTATATTTTTTTAACTTGAGATTTTATACTGGTGTTAGCAAAAATATTCGCTTCATGTCATTTTGTAGTTTTTATATTTACAGAAAAAAAAAAATATTAAACAGCATTTATAAAGTAAAGTATTACCACGACCGTATCTTCAGGGTAGTCGATAACCACTCTTTTTAAGAAGCGGGTTCATATTTGGCCAACTTTGGTACGCTAGAGACATCGACGATCTTAATGATGGGCATTTTCATTTTTCATTACAACCCCTGGAATACAGCGTCCTAGACATCCATTGCTGGAGATGGGCCTTTCAGAACTGGAGAATTTGGCCTACACTCTCCACGCTGCCCAGACGGCTTGGTATGATGTCAACATTTCATGACAATTTATTAACGATTCCACAAGTTGGCATTAGTGGAACCGGGACCGACGACTTAACGTGCTCTCCGAGGTACGGGAACGGTGGTGTTGTAAATCTATGACAAATGTAACGTAAGAATAGTGTATTTCTCATTGGTACATGCCGGGTGGGTTTGAACCGACCTTTGTAGGATTTAAGGTAGGTACACGTTCTTACTAAAGTTGGCTAAATGTGATCTCGCTCCTTATAAAAGCGTGGTTTCTGACCACCTCGTAAAGGATACGGTGGTGATGATTCGTTACTCTTCATTTTACCTTGAATTTTGTAATTTAATTTTTTTATTCACAGATCCTACAAAGAAGAGCGGTCAACGCTTGGTAGGTGACGTGGCGTATGCGGAAGCGTGTGAGGTCGCATCTCACGTGACTCCGGTGCCCGGTGGGGTGGGGCCCATGACTGTCGCCATGCTCATGTGGAACACTGTGCTGGCCGCCAGGAGACAGTTCGACAGGCTGCTTGCTCCGGCGTGGCCTTTGAAGACACTCAGATTGAATCCTCTCCAACCTGTACCAAGGTGAGGAATTTAACTAGAATATCATTAAATTATAAAATATAATTAAATTATAAAAAAGACTTAAGATAGTGTAGCTCCCCAAATTTATTTATATTTCTCCAGTAGCATAGATGTGAAGACAAATCAAAAAGATAAATAGATAAATGGGTAGTGGTCAAATAATGACGTCATATGATTGTGATAACCGTAGCTACTCCGCACTTTTTCTTCGCACATTGTTGACCTTTACTTCGTCAGCGGAGCCATCCGATCTCCTCCAGGAAGCCCAGAAGACCCGTCACGTTTCTGGAGACCTTTGGAAGAGTCACCGCATTATGGAGGAACTTCAGTCTCAGCGCAGCCACACTGCAGCACGCCGTTTCCTTTTCTATCATGCATCCTTATAGCCTACACAGTGGGCTATGTTTATTGTTCAGAGTGAATAGATGTTTGCACAGTGTCTCATCATTACCCCTACTATTGTGCGAAGTTTATCTCTGTTAAAGCTCAAGAGGCGTAGCGCGATGTCCACATCTGTTCGTGCAGTCTGTCAGTTCTTTGGCGACGCCAACTCGCAATAATTGGAACGGTAGGAGGATTATTAGTCCTGGGCCTGTCGACGTTGTGGATATTTCCCAGTTCATCAGCCGCATCATTACTGGTGGACTACTATGACCCTTATCCACTGTATCGTGACTCTATTGCCTCTGAACACTGCTTCCAGGATCAGGTGGCAGTCAAGAATCAGTACATAGCTGATGTAGTCGCTTTATCTTAAAGATAATATCTGTTGCTGGGTTTCAAGAAAAAATATAAATTCATTAAAACCAAACAGACATACATACATACAACATACCAAGCTTCTTTGTTATAATTCCTCTGTACTATTTGTCAGTGACATCGCGATCGCGCGTTCCCAGAAGCCCAAGGATATCGCAGACCTGGCTGCAGAGATAGGGTTGTACCCGAACGAGTTCTCCCAATACGGAAGGACCAAGGCAAAGATTTCGTTGTCTGTGCTGGACAGATTGAAGGAGCAGCGTGGAGGGAAATACATTGTCGTTGCCGGGTGAGCACTACAATTACCTTTATATTTTATATATCTATTTATATATTTAATGCTACTGTTGAGTCTTCCTGGAGTTTAGGGACATCAAACCATTATTCAAAAAAATATGCATTGTGATGAATAAAAAAAAATAAAGTATCATCACGACCGTTTCCCTTTCGGGGTGGTCAGAAACCACGCTTATAAAAAAGCGGATTCACATTTAGCCAACTTTACTATAGGCCAATCATGACAAGTGGCAATCTCGTCGATGTTTCCAGCGTACCAAACTCGAGAAATATCACAAATAAATTAAATATTAATTAAATTAAATTTACATTATTAAATATTTTTGTGTCCCGACCAGAAATCGAACCCGATATCTCCGAGTCTACTAATCCACGGACTTAACCGCTAGACTACAGAGGCAATTGTGATGAATGATTAGATTTTATTGAGGTTTCCTTTAGCAGATCAAATATATAATAAATGTCAATTATTGTCAATGATTTCCAATTTCAGAATCACTCCCACCCCGCTGGGTGAAGGCAAGAGTACCACGCTCATAGGTCTGGTGCAAGCTTTGGCAGCTCACCGTGGGAGGAATGCTTTCGCCTGCATGAGACAACCCAGCCAAGGTCCAACCTTCGGAGTCAAGGGTGGTGCTGCTGGAGGGGGATATTCACAGGTATTTAAAAATCGCCATCACATTTATATTTAACTGCCTCCGTGGTCTAGCGGTTAAGTCCATGGATTTAGACTCGGAGGTACCGGGTTCGATTCCTGGTCGGGACACAAAAATATTTATTAATGTAAATAAATACATTTAATTAATATTAATTAGACATAACACCGCGTCTTGTCGTCTCCTCCGGTGACAAGAGGGCTGGCTCTTTCTTCGCCCAAAGAATCAGTATTGCAATTCAGCGGGGAAATGCAGCCAGCGTTCTTGCCACCATTCCACGCGGACGGGACTTATATCCCTATCTTTAGTATTAATATTATTTTATATTTTGTAAATATTTTTTTCGAATAAATGCTTGTTTATTAATATTTAATTTATTTGTGATATTTCTCGAGTTTGGTACGCTGGAGACATCGACGAGCTTGCCACTTGTCATGATTGGCCTATAGTAAAGTTGGCTAAATGTGAATCCGCTTATAAGCGTGGTTTCTGACCACCCCGAAAGGGAAACGGTCGTGATGATACTTTACTTTTATTTATATTTGATCACAGTCCCAGACAGGCCTTCCAGAGAATTCTAGATAATTTGACCTACACTCGCCATGCTTTGACGGGTTAATTTTTTAATGACAATTTATTAACGATTCCATAAGTTGGTATTAGTGGAACCGGCATAGACGAATTAAAGTGCTCTCCGAGGCAAATTTATGACGAATGTGCGTAAGAAATGTGTATTTCTTATTGGTACATGCCGGGGTCAAACCCACCTTTTTAGGATGTTAAGAAAAGCGTTCTTACAACCGAGCCACCACCACCGCTCCAATACTTTAATTTCGTTAAATTCCTTGAACTAAGTTCTTCATGGCATGACACTGTGAATGTCTTAGAATTAACATAGTTCTAATCAGTGAAGGGTCGTCTCTTATGATATAATGTCGAGGACATTTTTTACTTATAGTTTATTTTTTATTAGGTTTAGTTTATATTTATTTTTTACTCTTTAAGTAGTTTTAATTATATTCCTTAAATAAAAAAATAAAATGTTAAAAAAATAAATATATTTTCCATTTTTAGACACAACATTTGGCTAGGGATAGTCCCAGTGAGACTGGCAACATTTCCCCTCTGTATAGCGAGGCTAATACTTTGGCAGAAATAATTGCCACCCTTCCTGTCCCCAGACTTTTCCGTTAGACGTTTGGACAACTTCCCATGGGCCCATCGTCTCGACTCCAAACGGCGCAAATTCGTAACCTGTACTGAGATTGGCGTATTTGCGCAGCTTGAGGTTCTCAGCAGAAACCGCCGCACTTCCCGCGCTTGACGAGGTAGCCTGGATGTGTGATGGGGCTAATGTGTCTACACATGTCGCATCCCACACCAGGGACCTGCCAAGTTTCCACGGCCCAACAGTCATGCCGTCGGGACTCTTGTTATCTCTCCATTTTTTTAAAACTATATAATGTTTCCTTTCAAATTATCCCCCGTTTGTACAGGTTATACCAATGGAAGACTTCAATATGCATCTGACTGGAGACATACACGCAGTCACTGCTGCTAACAACCTTCTAGCTGCACAACTCGATGCCAGAATCTTCCACGAGCTGACACAAACTGATCAGGGCTTATACGACAGACTTGTACCCAAGATCAAGGGGGAGAGGAAGTTCTCTACCATCCAGCTAAGAAGGCTCCAGAGACTGGGCATCACTAAAACTGACCCTGACATCCTAACTACAGATGAAAAGTTCAAGTTTGCAAGACTTAACATTGATTCCAACAAAGTCTTCTGGAATAGAGGTAAGGACAATTTTATTATACGAGTAGGTGCCTAAGTTAAAAAAATAAAGAGTTAAATGAAAGTAATTCGCGAAAGTAAAATTGAAGAAAGTAAATACCGCTAATTGGAACAATAATAGTATTCACGTAATTCTGATTTCATGCTCTTCCACATTGTTGCGTTATTATCGGTCGATAAAACCGGATTCGTTATTGCAATAATGCATTCCGAATCTTTGCACACAATTGCGTTTTTATCGTCCGATAATTCTGTGGTGTCAAGGAAAAAGGGGATAAGTACATAACTTAAACTTTCCAGTAGAGGCAAATTAAGAAAACAACTCATTATTATAAATGTAATTTACGTAATGTTTAATTTCATTACTGGCACTTTTAGTATCTATTTAAACAATCGTTAGTGATAAAAAAATATTTGAAAAAAATAATGGTATATTAAAATAATTCTATGTAGCAGGTTTTTCCCTAATGTCGGTAATAATAACTTCGTTTTTGGCGTCTTCGTCGGACATCTTCCATATTAAAAAATATTCGTCTGATGATAATACTATATACTAAATAATAGAGATTGATTGAGAGATTTTCGTCCTTGACGGACTAACGATCTCGCAGATGTGTGTGGGATAGCATGTAACATACAAATGTCTAAGAAAACTCATATTGGAATATCGCTGGACGTAGTGTGTAACTTCGTAGCCGTCATAATACATAATTGACTAAAAACAGAAATCGCAAAAACTCGTCCGGTATTATCGACCGATAATAATGCGCCTATGTGGAAGAGCTTTAAGCATTTGTCTGACATACTACTTTTAAAATACATGGAGGAAAAATCTGTTTAGATTTTAATTTGCCTTCATTATTCCAAGTAAAGAAAACTCTTCTAAATTTAGGTGTCGAAGAATTCTCTCTCTCTTTTTTCAACATCCCTATTATACTTCCCATTCGCAGAAAACACTGCCCAGATATATAATTTCATTTACTTGAGTTTTATCATCACGTTTGTCATCCTTCTTCGTTCGTTCGCATTCAAATGGAGTCTTTTTTCCGCACATCCTTCTTTCCTTAATTTTATATAATACTATTAATTATTACAGTGGTGGACTTGAACGACAGATTCCTCCGTAAGATCACCATTGGCCAGTCTCCCACCGAGAAAGGGTTCACTCGGGAGGCTTCCTTCGACATCTCAGTGGCCAGTGAGATCATGGCCATCCTGTCCCTTGGCAAGGATCTTGACGACATCAAAGAGAGACTGGCCGGCATGGTTGTGGCGCTCGATAAGAATGGACATCCAGTTATTGCTGATGATTTGGTAAGTTTATATACAAGAATAAACAGTCTTGAAGTACCGGGTTCTATTCCTGGTCGGGACACAATTGTTTATTTGTTTTTTGTATATTACTCGAGTCTGGTACGCTAGAGACATCGACGAGCTTGCCACTTGTCATGATGGGCCGCCACTAAACTTGGCTAACTGTGAATCCGCTTGTTAAAAAAAAGCGTGGTCTGACCGAAAAGGATACGGTCGTGATGATACTTCACGACTTTACTTTGTGAACCTATAACAAATTCACTAAAACGAAAATTGGTGTTATACTTACCTTGGAAAAATATATATATATATACGGTGTGACTTTGTATATGGTCTTACATTTTTATTTATAATAGGGTACCCAACAGTGCTAACATCACACACTTATTTGTACTTAACACTAAATTAGAAGTTAGATGTTGCACCTATATAGGCGACCACCACATTACCACAGTGGCCTTTATTGCCTATAAAATTAACAATATATATAAAATTTTCAATAAGTATACAAAAACTAAATATTATTTTAATAACTAAGGCTGAAACTATTTTTAAAAATATATATATATATAATAAACATACAATTCCTTTGGGAAAAAAAAAAGTAACGAAAATAACTAAAATGTTACCTACTTCAAGTAATAAAGTAAAATAAAAAAAATATAAAAAAAAACATACATAAAATTACTTATAAATACTTATAAATTTTGGGCAAGTTGTTTTTACATTAGACTAATATGTGATTCTATAAACAATCAACTTTTACTAAGAAACCATATATCGAAAATTACATTTTTTTGGCTTCTCCATAAGACAGGAAGAAAGAAAGTTAATAGACGTAATTTCTCAAAAGAACACTCAAAAACTCAGACCTATAAAAATCTTTAAAAAAAATGGATTGTGAGAGCGAGATCCCGCAAAAGCGTTAAAATCCTTTAATCAAGATTAATTTACAATCGGCGATTTCTACGTACAGTACTACGTATTATACTCTCTCTCGTATTACTACGTACAGTCGTACTACGTTATATATTACTTTCCCTAGTTTCAAAACTTTGTTATGAATTTTCCTTTTTATCTTTAGGGTATCACTGGAGCTCTGATGGTTCTCCTCCGTGATGCTGTGGAGCCGACCCTGATGCAGACCTTGGAAGGCACTCCCGTGCTGGTCCACACTGGCCCCTTCGCCAACATAGCTCACGGCTGCAACTCTATCATCGCCGACAAGATCGCTATGAAACTCGCCAGGGAAAATGGATATGTTGCTACTGAAGCCGGCTTCGGTTCTGATATTGGTAAGGACCTGAGGTCTAATTCTGGCGCTCTCGACTTGTCTGTCGGTTGGAAATATTCGAATTAAAAGCGACAGATCTTCATATATAATACTGTCAGTTTCATTCGAGCAAATCGAACTGATCGTATGTACCATGAACAATTTAAATATGAAAATAAATTAGGTTGTTTGTACATTTTTGGTTACAAAAGAGTTATCACAATTTACCCCGGGAATTAGTCATTATACGAAATAGAATAAATAAAAAAACTGAAAAACGTGTGGTAACCCTTACGAGTATATGTCAAAACTGAACAGTTCAGGACAAGGATCAAATCCACAATTTTTCAAAAATTTAAAAATGAATCATTTATTGGTGCCGTGGTCCATGGGTCGAGCATTGGTGTGGAACGCTCCTTGTGTCGACTCCTTAGATCGGTCTTATGCCCAGGGCACATCTGTCAGGGCTGGGGCGGCTGCGGAATCGGCTGAAAAGGCCAAGTCATATTTTCTTATATAGTTTATATTTTAATTTAGTTTGTATTTTTTTATTAGCTTAATTTATTTTTTTATTTTAATCATTGTACTGTTTTTTATTCTTAATCGACTTTAAATAATGAACCATATATGATGAGGTCTTTAGGATCATAATCTTAAATCAAAAACGATCCATATAATATCCGTTTTTGACATATTCTGAATGTATAAAATGCTGAAATTCTTTGATATATCATTTGACTAATTTAAATTCCAACTCAACGACCTATAACTTAAATACGTTCAACTATTAATTGACTTTCTTGCGCGTTAGCAGGTGGCACTGGAGGGCTGTAGTTCGGTAGTTATGTATAATATTCTTATTTATAGTAGGTTGTATTGTATTGTGTGTATTTGTAGCATTGTCAATTTAGAATATAATAGAATATAAATTATCCCGCAGGTATGGAGAAATTCTTTGACATAAAGTGTCGTGCGAGCGGCGACACGCCACACTGCGCCGTCATCGTGTCGACGGTGCGCGCGCTCAAGATGCACGGAGGGGGGCCCGCCGTCACCCCCGGAGCGCCGCTACATGACGTCTACATACAGGTAACACGGGTTTTAAAACCGTTATCAAATTTCGTGCTTTAAAAGCACACAATAATTTATTTAATTTATTTGTGATATTTCTCGAGTTTGGTACGCCGAGACATCGAGGAGCTTGTCACTTGTTATGATAAAGTCTATTAGCTAAATGTGAATTTTAAAAGCGTAGTTTCGGACTACATCGAAAGGAACGACCGGATCGACACCACGGGCTTTCTTGTGCTAGAAGTGCTGGCCGCATATGTATATATGTATGTATCAAATGTACATATTTAGTCATTTAGTAGTCTTATTTTTTATTCTCGTATACTATATATATAATATGTATTATAAGATACTCCTTGGATCCTAATCCAATTTTTTAAATCCTTTTTTCATTTAACCCGTCTTTTCCTAACTTTGACACTGGCAAATTGTTACTAATGCCATAAAAAAAATAAAAAAATCTTAGATCTCTCTGGGATTGTGCGGAGCGATGGCAAGAGACCCGACCATTCCGTCGGGTTGTTGGGCCGTGGAAACTTGGCAGGTCTCTGGTGTGGCATGCGATATTAGCTCCATTTCACATCGAGGCGACCTCGTTAGGCGCGGGAAGTGCGGCGAAGAATTTGGCCTACACCCGCCACGCTGGCCAGACGGGTCGGCGAGGATATAATCTCAATTTTTAATGACAATTTATGAACGATTCCACAAGTTTGTATTCGTAAAACTGGTCTTAACGTGCTCTCCGAGGCACGGAAACGTACGTAAATGTGCGTAAGGAAATTTGATTTGTCATTGGTACATGCCGGGGGTTCGAACCGACCTTTTGTAGGATTTTAAGAAAAGCGTTCTAACAACCGAGCCACCATCGCCCCATAAAAAATATATAAATTGGCATTAGATTAAAAAATATTAAATGATAATTTAAAGTACCTTAGTAAAGTAGTCTATGGTATAGAAAGAAAGAAATACGTTTATTCATCGCAAAACAGATACAAGCTTACACAATGAAGATATGGAGCACAACACGCCCCGACAGGATATAGCCGTGCATATTACATATATAGCACGGACCATGAATTGATATTAAAATTTGGAATTGGCCGTTCCCACACCCAGCTACACCCCCAGCACCACCAGGCAGCCATCGAGGAGCGCTGCACTACAATACACATCGTAATTCCTGCAGCGATGAACGGGCCCTAAGTATCACATAGTTAAATCCGCGACGCTGTTCTTTCGCTAGTACCCAATAATAACCCTTGTTTGCCAATAGGTCAAATACATGATTGTTATTATATGATCTTTTGTTAATAATGTAATCAGTGTACGTACGGTATGAAGTGTAAAAAAAAACTTTTGGATTCTCTTCAACAAAACCAGTGTTGATTATTAATTTATAATTTAGTTGTTATTATTTACATACAAATTAAGGAATAAATAGCTTTATTATTATCATATTATAGAGCTATAGATGTAATGATTAATAAGTTAATTTTATTGTTTCCAGGAGAACCTAGAACTTGTTCGAAAAGGACTCTGCAACCTGGGGAAGCACATTAGCAACGGAAACAAGTTCGGCGTACCTGTCGTCATCGCTGTCAATAGGCATAAGTATGAAAACATCTATGTATAGACCCGTTCGATTTATTTCGCTCTGACAGAGGGTTTCACAACGAATGCCGTCACTGATTTTACTGCGAAAGATTTTTATTTTCGGGTGGTGCAAATTGTCATGGTCTAAAATATTGTGAAATTTTGCAGCCTTTCTTTAATTTATATTTTATATTACCATCGTCGTCCTTTGTTTTATTTTTCCATTGTAAATTTGGATTAGCTTAAAGCGTTAGCGCTTTGAGGTAACAATTTTCCAAGTCAAACATTGTAACGTTACGACTTAGGAATCGTGTTGCTAATGGAAAATAATTCTTATTTAAAATGTTTGTGTTAAAATAAAAAAACCTATATATAGTATTACTTCTACTTCCTAATATAAATAATTATACTAAGGATAGGGACGTAAGTCCCGTCCGCGTGGAATGGTGGCAAGAACTTCTTTGGGCGAAGAGTCACCGGAGGAGACAACAAGACGCGGTGTTATATCTGCAGCCAGCGTTGTTGCCACCATTCCACGCGGACGGGACTTATATCCTTATCCTTAGTATTAATATTTATTTTATTTTATATATTGTTCGAATAAATAATAATAAATGAATTAAATACCAATAGACGCGATGAAAGCGACATCATTGCCGCTCGGCCAATACCACCGTTGGATCGTTGGCCAGCTTTCCGAGAGGAGACCTTCAGAGTTAAATCACCTTTACACAATATTTTTCCTCACATTTTAAAAAGTAAATTCACTCTAGTAATTATTTGTTAATTCTACTTCTGCAATAAACCACACAGTCCGCTAATTCTTTAATTAATCCATCGAAAACGCGCAGCAGAATCCCTACGACAAATCTAAAGACAATTGTCTATCTGACGTTTTAAAAGTACAGTTTGAACATTGATTCATTACATCCTAGACCTCCACTGCTGGAGATGGGCCTTCCAGAACATATGTATATCTGGAGAATTTGGTCTACACTCGCCACGCTGGCCAGACGTCTTGGCGAGGATATGATGTCAATTTTTTATGACAATTTTTTAACGATTCCACAAGTTGGTATTAATGGAACCGGGACCGACGCGCGCAACGGCTTAACGTGCTCTCCTCCTCACGGGAACGGTGTTGTGAATCTATGACTGCAGTACGTAAGAAAAATGTATTTCTCATTGGTACATGCCGGGGGGGTTTGAACCGACTTTTGTAGGATTTAATTTAATTTTATTTTAAGGAACGCGTTCTTACAATCGAGCCACCACCGCGACCGACATTGTAACTTATTAATTTACAGATATGACACACAAGAAGAGCTTAATTTGGTGCAAAAGTACGCTCAAGAGAACGGTGCGTTCCGAGCTGTGATATGTGACCATTGGTCTAAGGGGGGTGTTGGGGCCATTGACCTTGCTGATGCCGTCATCGAGGCCTGCGAGACTCCCTCCAAATTCAATTTCATTTACCCATTAAACATCCCTATCAAGGATAAAATTGAATGCATCGCCAAAGAGATGTACGGCGCTGGAGTGATTGAATACACCACTGAGGTGTCGGACACTATTAACAAGTATACGCAAATGGTAAGTTTATGTACCTTTTCCGCATTTACTAAAATAATTGGGTTTAAACAGCTTCAATTATTTTATAATCTAAATGATAATAAACTATGGAGAAAAAATGTATTGACAATATCCAAGTGTTGTTGTGACAACCAAAGGAAATAAATGATTTGATTTGTAATACCACGGTGAGTGTTACAAAGAACTCCATAACCTTAATCCTTCCTTTCTATTCCGCAACCGAAACACACGTACAGGCCAAAATATGCATCCACATACCGTAGCCACTATCCCTAAGCGTACATTTGGAGAGTCTTCCATCTGTCGCACGCTGAAGATGTGGAATGCTCTTCCAGTCCGACCGAGTAAAAAAAAAACAGTAAAAGAAAACAGTATTTGGTTAGGTAGGGAGAGGAGCAGAATGGTGGATGGTGAGCGTCTTATTGCACAATAAAACGAGGTTTCCTTCTTATACCAGCGAGGCAAGTTTCTGATGATATGGACCAGCTTAAGTGAGTGCACAAGAAAAGCTGTAGTCCATTAGGAGTGGCGAAGAATTGATAAGCGTGCCACTAACACTGGACCACTCTGCCAAGAGTGTAGCGACTAAGAAAAACTAACTCGAATTTTTATTTCAGGGTTACAACAAGCTTCCAATCTGCATGGCGAAGACGTCCAACTCATTGACAGGAGACCCAGCAGTCAAAGGAGCCCCTAGTGGGTTCACACTGCGGGTTAATGGGATCTTCGTGTCCGTGGGTGCTGGGTTCGTGGTCCCCATGGTGGGGGAGATCTCCAAGATGCCAGGCCTCCCCACCAGGCCCTGCATTTACGATATAGATCTTAATACCAAAACTGGGGAAATTGAAGGACTATTTTAACTTTGAATTGATTTTTGTTACCGTTTTTGTTAAATAAATATTTTTAAAACATTTTTTTTTTATTTGAAAAAAAAAAACTCCAGTTCACCCGAATACTAGCGTCGCAAGGTGGATTCTAGGATACTTTGTCCGCGTTCGTTTTAAGAAATGTTAGCATGAAAATACCACTTTTTTAGCACATCGTTCGTTTAATGAACATTTGATGTTAATTTCGTATGTCAGTACAGTGTTGAAAGGAGGGTTATTGATGTTACTTTTTGACAGATGTCATTAACATATAAAATAGTTTGTTAACCATTTTTATATACTTTATAGTTTTCTATTATATTTGTAAAAAAAGGTATTTTAAACGATTTTATGTAATAAATTTAAAGACCATATGTGTTTATTATGTGTGTTGGATGCCATGGAGTGATAAAACATGAACGAAAACACTTGTCAAAAAGCGGTTAGGCTCGTTTTATTTAAGAAATGTAAGCATTGTTAAAAAAGTGGTATTTCTTAACAAAAACGACATTTCGCGCTGGATTATGAAGTTGCTACGAAATGTTGGAAATGCTATAATACGAACGCGGCCTATAAGTGTAAAATATTTAAAACTGAATATTTGCACGCCTAATAGGACAGTCATGGAGAACGTTGTCTACTAACATGGATTTAAGAAGACCATTGTTACTAACGCATGTCATGTGAATAGAAGTTTGTATAGTTCGCTTGTTGACAACAATAATAATAATAATAAACGTTTATTTCGGACTTTACATCCATAAATTGTTTGTAACAATTTTACTTAATCAAAATTAGTATATCTAATAATTTATTTTAAACAATCCGCTACTGGAGGCTGTCTACTTGACTGTATGCAGCTGTATCCCAGTGCTCCAGCAGCGGAGAGTCCCACCGATCTGCCAATACGTTTAGGAGCCTGTTGGTACTGGTTCTCATGCGGTACAGCAAAGACGCAGATCTTTTGCGCATAATTGTTTGAAAACTGTCAGTCCTCGAATCAAGATCCTAATGGATAATCCATAACAATGGCCGAGATATTGAACTAATTAATTGAATTAATGAATGCAGATTGAGTTTAATACCACCTACCGTCTACTTGGCGGCTCCACTTTTTATGGAAATCAAAATTTGTCAATTGCTTGTTTTAAGTTTCCAAGTAAGTGTACTGGTGCAATTTTAGAAGTATTGGTAAACAAAATAACTTATTTTATATCAAAACTTATTTATTTATTAGCTCTTAAAAATAACAATTGTAGATTAATGTTGCATTTCTTCGATTTCATTGACAAATTCCGTCGGTTGGAAGTCTGGTTGTATCTCTTCTTCCGGTTGTGTCCCCTCGTCTTCGTCGTCGCTGTCGTGTGTGGCCCCCGGGTGGGACGGAACAAAATGTTGAGGCTCATGAGGATGCGGAGCTGATGCTGTACCAGGTACGGACCACTGCTGTCCTCTCTGGAAAACATACATACATTATTCAACAATTAGTTTAATTTTATTAAATTTGTAACTAGAAAAGTAATATATAATTTAGAACGTTTTCTTTTCGGGGTGGTCAGAAAACACACTTATAAAGCGGATTCACATTTAGCCAACTTTACTACAGGCCAATCATGACAAGTGGCAAACTCGTCGATGTCTCCAGCGTACCAAAGGAGAGAAATATCAGAATTAATTTAATTTAAATTATTAAATATTATTGTGTCCGATCAGAAATCGAACCCGCTACCTCTTGAGTTTAAATACAAGGACTTCACCGCTAGACCACGGGGGCAATCGTGGGCAATTTAGAACTACTTAAGTAAAACTTAAATTAATTATAAACTACCCCTAATAAAACTATAAATAACAATGTCTTCTAGAAACGAACATCAAGGATAGTTCCAAGAAGACTGGCAACATTTCCCCTCTGTATAGCGAGACTCTAATACATAGGCAGAAATAATTGCCAGCTTTCCTGTCTCCAGACATTCCTGGAACAATCATCTTATAATCTATTTTCGCTCAGAATCGCTGCAGTTGCAAATGGCTCCTGGACGACGTCACGTGCCTCATGTTCGACTTGGCACTGTAAGAGCTTTTTTATATTATTTCGTTTTGAAAGTCAGTCGTCCGAGTAGCGTGTTCATTCAATTTAAAATTTATAAAAGCTATATATTGCGTTCCGTTGCTTCCAAATCGAACACAGTCTTCGTATTATTAAGTGACGTCACTCACGTTTTTAAGGTAACGTTCTAAAATCTAAAAGAATGTATTGATTTTAGTAACATATAAATATAAAACAAAAATCAGTGTAATTTTAGGTACTTGGATGAAAAAAAGGTTCTAATCAAACAAAAACCACAAATTTTTTTAACAATAATCAACTACCCTATTATATGCCTAGTCAAGCCGGCATAGTGTTAGGGACTGATGTCAGTCATGAGTGTCTGATTCCAGTTGCTTACATTCATTAACCTCGCGGGCCACTTACCATCGGATGGGCGTAATGTCACATGTCGTGCTAATGAAAAAAACTGCTAGGACAATGTCGACATGATATATCGAGAGAGACAAAAAAAAAAATTTCTTTTAAGTTAGAGTACTTTTCGAACGTTGTGAAGAAGCCGGTTCCACTAGGAAGCTGCTGATACTGGAAAAGAATGTAAACTGCTGGAAGATATAATGTTTTTTCCTGACCTCAGTTTCCCTGCACTGTTGTACCCTGTCGAGATACATGTTGTAGACGAAGCTCGCCATCTGCGTCATGTCTGACATGCGCACGGAGGGGGAGCTCCCCACACCCGACACCGCTCTCTGGGAGGGGTACCGTTCGGAGGGGAGCAACTCCAGCTCCAGGGGACGATCTACCAACTGGAAACAATAAACTATCTATTAATACCAGCTCGAATTCAATAACTCTATTGTCAGGACTGTAAAGATTGGCCATGAAAATTAATAGGTTGGTAAAATATAAAAACAACTTCTTAGGCGGTACGCAGAGGAAGTTTACAAAAAAAAAGTTCCTATTTGACGAGAAAATGTTTACTATCTGACGCAAAAATGTTTACTATCTGACGAGAAAATGTTTACTATCTGACGCGAAAATGTTTACTATCTGACGAGAAAATGTTTACTATCTGACGAGAAAATGTTTACTATCTGACGGAAAAATGTTTACTATCTGACGAGAAAATGTTTACTACATGACGAGCAAATGTTTTATCGAGCAACATTTTAATAAGCAGAATGATAGACTTTATGTTTCAAACTCTAGAGAAGCTATTCAATTATACAGTAGGGGGAACTCTCGTAGCAGTTCCTGAGGAGTTGTGCCCTGACGAAGGTGTAGAGATCGAGTCGGGCCCGGGAGCGCGCCATCACCAGTCTGCGGAGTGGAGACCTCGGAGTGTGTAGATACCTGAGTGAAGGTGGGTTGCAGCTCGTAGCAGTTCTTGAAGAGTTGTGCCCTGGCGAAGATGTAGAGACCGAGTCGGGCCCGGGAGCACGCCATCACCATTCTGCGGAGTGGAGACCTAGGAGTGTGTAGATACCTGAGTGAAGGTGGGCTGCAGTTCGTAGCAGTTCTTGAAGAGTTGTGCCCTGGCGAAGATGTAGAGACCGAGCCGGGCCCGGGAGCACGCCACCACCAGTCTCCGCAGGTCCCGAGCATGTCCCACCGCGCGGGTCCGCACCAGCGACACCAGCGCTATATCGTTCTGCTGACCCTGGTACTTGTCCACAGTTGTAACCTTAACACAAACTTGATAGACTAAAAAATCTTGGTTTTCTTAAAAAAACTTCACGTAAGACTTCAATTAAAGTTGTTATGACACCTAAAACCACGATAATGAAAAGGCTAGAGATGACATATTCAAGTGTCAATTAAGGATTATAGCGACAAAGTATCATCACGACCGTATCCCTTGCGGGGTCAGAAACCACGCTTATGTAAAGCCGAGAGGCTGGTTACAGTGAACGATGTTTAATGAGGTATTTATTTATTAAGACTCAAACAGCAGTATTATCTTGTATGGGGTTTTGGGCTAAGTTGTATTTACAGATACAATTTTACATAAATAATTTTAACAAGATTAGATTTTAAGTAGAAAAAAACCCTTGATACTGATATGTACATTATGACGTCATTCCCTACCTTATGTGGTCTTCCTATGAGCGGATTTTCTGCACATCTCTTGTCGATGACGTCCCGGATGAGATGTTTCTGTCCATTGTAGGTGGTGAGGATGGACACCTTCCGAGCTGGCCACCCCAGGAGCCTCATGTACATGAACACAGCCACCACGTACTCCGCCTCGGCCAGGTTCTGGAAACCACATACACATTTATAAACCCTCCAAATTATTATTTCTATGCATCAGGATCTGAAGACTAAAATCTTAATTTGTTGAGTTCCAATGATATTTTCCACTTCCGCCACATCGAAGGTCTCACGATGAGCCAGTAAGTACATACAGAACGTACATATAGTTATATAGGTAATAAAGATCTCATGGTGACCAGCTTAGGATAATCTGGATCTCTAGGCACGGATATTTAATAACCTTACCTGATAGAAGTAGGGACTGGGTTCTGACTCCCCCACACC
Organism: Tinea semifulvella; assembly: GCA_910589645.1. Taxonomy (NCBI): domain Eukaryota; kingdom Metazoa; phylum Arthropoda; class Insecta; order Lepidoptera; family Tineidae; genus Tinea; species Tinea semifulvella. The sequence continues at coordinate 9,590,306 of OU342620.1, forward strand.
ATTGAAGTCTTCCACATTGATGAGCTGGAAGTCGTACCGGAAGCCGGCGTTGGCGGCGCGGTACTCCGGCAGCCGGGTCACATGTCCCAGATCACCTAACGCGCGGTACCTCCAACGGTACAGGTTACAAATGCTATAAAGAGGAAAGAAAATTCAATCATAATGATTTAATTAAGCTCAAGCTAAAATGACAGACCAAGACTCACTAATCGCGATCAGATAAATAAACAATAGCTGAAGGTGCATTAAAAAGCCATCGAAACAAAAGGGCATGTATGAAGAGGTTAATGAATGTCGATTAAGCGAAAGAGGCATGTCGTGACCGTGACAAGTGGCTCTCAATTGTCTCTGTCTCCTCCTCCTCCTAAGTCGGTACAGTGGGGACTGTTGGGGATCGTGACTCCGTCGCAGTCCATCCACCAGCCGTTTCCAGTGGATGCGGTCCTCGGCGCAGTGGATGGCTTGGTGTACTGGGATGTTTAGGTAGTCAATCACCTGACTAGACCATCGTTTGGGGCTTCTTCCTCTTGTTCTTTTACCGTCTACTTTTCCCGTTACTAAGAGTTTTGCCAGATTGTCGGCGCCTCTTCTAGCAATATGGCCAAAATATTGCAGAATTCGTGTAAAGCAAATTGTCTCTGTCTACCCCGCAAGGAATTTGGCGTGAAGATATGTATGTATGTCAAGTTAAAATATCTTTTACAGGCATTTATGACACGACATTATTATTTGAATGATTCTACTCCTGCTAGTGGATGACTAAGCAGCAAGGTGGTCCAAGATTAAGCTGTTAGCAGAAGACTTAGCAGATTCGTCCTCCTTAGTCGGTACCCCAGTCATGGGGATCGTGTCTCCGTCGCAATCGCAACTCATCCACCAGCCGTCGCCAAAGGTTTTGGTCCTCGGCGTAGTGGATGGCCTGGTGTACAGGGATGTTCAAGTGGTCAGTTACCAGACTGGACCATCGCTTGGGGCTTTTACCTTGCCCGTAATTTGAAGTTTTTTCTAGATTATCGTCTTCTCTTCTTGCAGTATTGCTGAGTTCGGGCAAAGCAGACGGTAGACAAGCTTTGCTCTCTGGTAAGCTTAAGCTCTTCGAGCACAGAAATGTTAGTACGTCGTGCGGTCCAAGGGATTCTGAACAAACGGTGCTGGACCACATCTCAAACGCATCAATACTCGCTCTATCCGCGGCTTTTATTGTCCATGTCTCCGAACCGTACAGAAAAATGGAGAAGACAAGTGTCCTGACGATATGATTTTTTGTCTTTCTGGATATGTTGCTGTCACCCCATATTCTGTTAAGTTGGGTCATCCTTCGATAACCTTTGGAATTCACCTATGAGATTACAATAACTGGTACAGTAGTACCTCACCAGGTATATCAGATGTTCTAAAAATATATAATAAAAAAAATGAAAAAATAAAAATAAAAAAAACATACGAATTCGTTATCTAATGTGCATGAGCTGGGCAAAGTACAAAAACGATCTGTAGGTAAATTTACCTGGACCTGGCTCTTCCTTGAGCATCTAGTTCCACATAGGGTACTCCAAGTCTGACCATCCTGGTGAACAGACTCTGTTCCATGTTGCAGTACTTCTGGAAAGCCATGTTCTTGACTACCGGTGGCAACTGCTGGTGGTCCCCGATCATGATCCACCTCTTCAGCCGAGACCTCCCATCCACAGGGTTTTGGAGGAGAAGTGGAATGAACGTCTCGATTTCCAAAATTTGTGCAGATTCTTCCATCAGGATGTTGTCGTATTTGAAACCTGTGAAATATAAACAACGTAAAGAAATCATGTGTGTCCGTATGTATACTGTGTTTTTTTTACTTGCAACATTATGTAAATCTTTACAGCCACGAATCTATATTTAAGGACATAAATGTTATTAGATTATAAGCTGACACGGCCTTTTTACAGCCACGAATTTATATTTAAGGACATAAATGTTATTAGATTATAAGCTGACACGGCCTTTTTACAGCCACGAATTTATATTTAAGGACATAAATGTTATTAGATTATAAGCTGACACGGCCTTTTTACAGCCACGAATTTATATTTAAGGACATAAATGTTATTAGATTGTAAGCAGACACGGCCTTTTTACAGCCACGAATTTATATTTAAGGACATAAATGTTATTAGATTATAAGCTGACACGGCCTTTTTACAGCCACGAATTTATATTTAAGGACATAAATGTTATTAGATTATAAGCTGACACGGCCTTTTTACAGCCACGAATTTATATTTAAGGACATAAATGTTATTAGATTATAAGCTGACACGGCCTTTTTACAGCCACGAATTTATATTTAAGGACATAAATGTTATTAGATTATAAGCTGACACGGCCTTTTTACAGCCACGAATTAAATTTTAAGTATCTAGTTATAAATAAGTACAAAATCCTCGCTTATGGCAACAATGTTTTATTTATTATAAATTGTATTGCTGTTAGATTCGGTCCAGCCAAGCTTGTATAGTATAAAAATATATGAATTGACAATATCCAAGTGTTATAAGGAAATAAATGATTTGATTGGATTTGAAACACTTATACACCCGTATTTTAAGACGTTACCTCAACGCCTCCTCCACTCAACATTTCCTTCCAGCTGTCAAACGAAAATGAAGTTACTGTAATAGTTACGATTAAAGTTAAAAATAGTTCCGAGCCGACAGTTTTATTTTGAAAGTCAGTCGTAAGCTGGTACATTAGACGCCATTTTTAATTTTAATCGTCTCAATTTAAGACTTCATTTTCGTTTGACAGCTGGAAGGAAATGTTGAATGGAGGAGTCGTGTTAGTGACCATAGACTATTAGTAGTGGTGCCCAAAATAATTGAATTTATACAATTGAATGTATTTGATTTTGGTTAATTACGTTTTTCACAGAGAGTTTTTAGATAATAAATATTAAACGGAGGGAGGTTTTGGGCCTCGGTCAATTTATGAATGTTCATGGAGGATTTTGTGTCATACCGATGCCTAAGCTTGTCAAAATCTGCTGATAGATCACTCTTTTGTCAGTCTCTATCATACGCCGCACAACACTCATTAAATTAGTTGTAAACAGGAGCACGAGATGGGGCTTCATCGTGAAAGGCCAATCGAAGTCTTTCATAACTTTTTGTTCACTTAAATGACATCGAAAGTCATAAAAACATAGGACGAACAATTTCTGGCTGCTTCTTTTAAATTCATGCTGACGTGACACAGACTATTTTCAATTTGCCGCCAAATCGTAAAACTCTAATATTTGATCAAACTTTTTTTTATTATATTGTTTACAAGTGGCCCGATCTAAAAACATTCAGTGTGGCCCTCGTATGTATGTTTATCTCGTTTTCACGCCTACACTACTAAACCGATTTTGATGACATTTGACAAAAATGTTCCTTGGAACCCTGGGAGTGATATAGGCATATCATCTGACCACGAATCAAATTTTAAAGAATATTTTTAATTATGTAGAAATATGCTGATAAGGCGCGGTGGTGGCTCGATTGTAAGAACGCGTTCCTTAAATCCTACAAAAGTCGGTTCAAACCCCCCCGGCATGAACCAATGAGAATTACACTTTTCTTAAGTACTGCAGTCATAGATTTACAACACCACCGTTCCCGTGCGTTAAGCCGTCGGTCCCGGTTCCACTAATACCAACTTGTGAAATCGTTAATAAATTGTCATTAAAAATTGACATCATATCCTCGCCAAGTCAGCATGTAGGCCAAATTCCCCAGATATATGTTCTGGAAGGCCCATCTCCAGCAGTGGAGGTCTAGGACGCTGTGTTCTAGGGGCTGTAATAAATGAAAAATAGCTGCAACGTTTTCATGGTTTTTGATTTGTTATATTCGTCTTTATGCTGAAGAGCACAAAAAACATTTTCGCATACAAAACCTTCGTGGTTTTCGTACCTGTCAAAGGTTCAGTAATTTATATCAAGCTCCTTCAATATAGAACAAACAATCAAATAATTAACCAACCTTAATTTAAAAAAAAACTGTCAAATCGATTGGTCACAATAATAATAAATAAATTAACTTACCCATCTGTACGAGTTCTGCTCTCTTGAGTGCTGCGTGAGTGCAAGTCATGGCTATGATCTTGGCTTCCTTCACCAGGAGATACTTGGAGCGGTCCAGTCCGGAGCGGAGCAACTCGAAGGCTCGGAACTCCTCCAACTCCTCGAATATACGGTCAATGTATCTGGAAAATATATGTGACTTTAGATTGCGGACCGGGACGGATAAACGTTTTCGCCAGCAATCGACATCCTTTGCCTCACACCATTAAGAAAACAAATGTCAGAATAAATTATAAATATTATTAAATAATAGGGAGTTCTTCGCGCCATTTTGCGTGGACATGTCAAGTGTAAGTGTTTGTTTTGTAAATTAATTTACTGTGGATATTATTGGTCAAAAGTGGTGTTGTTTTGTTTAACAATGTAAATAATTATGTAAAACGATAAATTGGACTTTAAACATATTTAAAGTCCAATTTTTTTACTTGGGCACAAGTTGAAGTTTATTTTTTGCGGTTTTTCCCGCGCTTTCAACTCCCACATTTTACACGACGTGGTTGGGCTATAGTGCCGCGAGTGACTCCAAGAAAAGCATCAAATTCTGCAACATCTGGAATTTGATGATGACCTCATTAACTCATTAAAAAGAAAGATATATTACGTCAGACTTGGCTGTATGGGCTAGACCCTTTGCCTTCCCTATCATCTCATTCATCATCCATCGGGAGAAGAGAACCAAAAAAAAAATATATATAGAGTAGTCCTTCGAGCCATTTTGCGTGGACATGTCAAGTGCAAGTTTTTGTTTTGTAAATTAATTTACTGTCAATATTAAATCGCTAAGTTACCAACCTTACAACTTACCTATTACAACTGTTAGCGATTTCCAGGTCCTCTTCGTAAGATTTCCCCGGAAACAAAGGTTTGGGCGCGTCTTTGAAGAACTCCTCAAAAGGAAACTCATTGCTGATTGCTGATGAGGTTTTATTCTGGAATAATATATATTTTTAACCCATTAAACCATTTAGGAATCAGTAATCAAAGCGGTGTTGCAGTTGTAAGAATCATCACGACCGTATCCCTTCCAGAGTAGTCAGGATACTACGTTTTTTCCAGACGGATTCACACTTGACTAGGCACATCATGACAAACTGGAGAAATAAATATTATTGTGTCTCGAGCAGGAAACGAACATGATGTGAATCACGGACATAACCGCTAGACCACGAAGGCAAAAAAAAGTAAGGTCATAGATTTACAACAAGATAATCTCTGTACCTCGCAGAGCATGTTGAGGCGTCGTCGCGTCGATCAACTAAAAGCCAACTAAATTGTCATTAAATTGACAGTTTCAGTGTGTGAGCGTAAGTATGTGGGTTTATGCGAGTGTGAGTATGTGTGTATGTTACCTTGGTGATGGATTCGCAGAAGGAATGCCACCTCGGACTGACGTGGTAGACATAGAAGTGATGTGCCAGCTCACATGTAGCCCCCGCGTTATCTCCCCCAGCCCCCAATCCTCGCTGCAGTCTGCTCACAGAGTCGAGCAACTCCAGTCGTTTGGCAAGAACATAGTTCACCCGACCGTATCTAAAAATATATACAAATTTAATAATCATCATTACAGCCCCTAGAACAAAAAGTCCTAGACCTTCACTATTGGAGAATTTGGCCTACAGTCGAAACGCTGGCGTTAGCTGGGGGTTAGCTAGGGTCTGATATCAATTTATACAATTCCACAAGCGACCGACAGCTTAACGTACTCCCCTCCTCACGGGAACGGTGATGCTGTAAATATATGACAAATGTACGTAAGAAAAGTGTATTTTTTTTTAGTAAAAGCCAGGGGTTTGAACCGGTTTTAAGATCCACGCTCTGACAGTCTTTTTTTGTGGACTACGAGAAAGCAATCGACTCCATCGAAACTTGGGATGTTAAGGACTCTGACCACCTGCACCCTACCTAGTTGACTGATGATATGTTAAGGTGTTAAAATGTCCATATAGTGCTGCAACTATGACCCAGTTGCAAGACCGATCCAACTGCTTAGAGGTATGCGACAGGGCGACGCCACATCGCCGAAACTGTAACATTTACACGCTGAACAGAATAAATTGCGGCATAAATATTAATGGAGAATACATCTAACATCTCCGGCGAGGATTGCATAGTATAATCGCTAGCTCGCTGGAAGATCTTAGCGGAAGCTTAAATGTGGAATCCTCGGTTTGATTTTGGAATAAACTTGGACAAGACGAAAGGCATGTCATATCGAAACCAAATCTTCGTGTACCAAAAATTATGTATAACTTAGACAGACCACTCAATTAGGCGTAGCTAAATTTAGCAAAGAAGCCGATAGATATCTATCAAACAATCGACAGTGTTTAAAAATAATGTGTCCTTTCAGTATTTCGTATGGAGCGTAAACGAGGACATTCACAGTAAGTCTGGTCCACAAATCAAGGTCGCTCGAGCTATGGAGAGAGCCATGCTCGGTATTTCTCCGTCAGACTGACTGACATAGCCCCCGTCAGATAGACGGAAGGTCGCTGGTGAGAGATAGATGACGGTGACAGGAGATCGTGTTAAATGGCTAACCTTGGTATATCCAGCAGTGGAAAGACACATGCTGATCATGGTAATAAAGATGATGTAATCCGAATTAAAGAATTTTTAAGGGGCCTTTAAACCTTAATTCTATCCTTCCTTTCCCACGCACGATGGATCCCGCTCCAAAAAGTTACGTAGGTTTATATTTTTTATTGGATTAATCAGTTGAGAGACCATACATATATATCTATATGTATAAATAAACATGCTCCTTTCTCTTCCCTCAATTTCTGTATAACATTAAAAGCTCTCCCACATAGGCGCGTTATTATGAGTTAAAAAAATTGTATAGGTATTAACAATGTCTAAAGTTCATTACATGATTATTTCAATAATCATCACTCTTACGTTTTTATCGTCCGATAATTCTATTTGGCATTTTTTACCCTAATGTCGGGCAGATTCGTCATTGTGATGGTCACTCGACATATATACCGGACCGGACGCGCGCCCGCACCACACTAACTTGCGAACCTATAACTGCCAGTAACCTTAATTTGATTTATATGAAATGTCTTAATTTCGTTTTAGCGTCTTAGTCGGTCATCTTCCATAGCTGTTAGTAATAAAAACTTCGTCTGATGATAAATTAATATTTTTAGAACACTCGTAAAAACCAAATGTTCGTTCATACTACTAACGATCTTGGAGCTGTGTGTGGGATCGCCGGCGTCCCAATACAGGACGGAGGAACTAACTATGTACTTCTATTGCGTCGTTATTATTGCAGCAGTGTGTAACTTCGTAGCCGTCCGAATACATAATGTAGGTATTAAAAACAGATATCGCAAGAACGCATCAGGTATTATCGAACGATCATAACGCGCCTATAGCCTTTAACGTGCTTTCCGAGGCACGGGAACGGTGGTGTTGTAAATCTATGACTGCAGTACGTAAGAAAAGTGAATTTCTCATTGGTACATGCCGAGGTTTCGACTATTTTTGGATTTTAAGTTAACCGAGCCAACAGCGCTCTCTCTCATGCTATTTGAGTTGATATTTATACAATAATAATAATAAAGTTTATTAGAACAATTACATTTTTTTTTCCTATAAATATGGACTTAACTTAGGGACAGTTATGTAACCCTGACTCCAAGACTAGTTGGGCTGTGTCCTAGTAGTCAGTGCTCTCTCTAGGAACTACAAAAGTAAATTCACTCACGAGAAAAATAAAATCAGTTACAAGTGAAAAAATAAAAACAGCAGCAAAATTACTTATAAACACGGTTAGTAAAGGAAAATTATATACATACCTATGTATTAAAAAGTAAAATAAATATAATGCCTAGATACATCTGTAGAATATGCCACTTAAATTATTTTTAGACAACGGAAAGATTTACAGTTTCCTGGGAAGTTAACTGTTGTAACCAGTCATTTACTCGCATCTTCTTCTTTCTTCGTTAAGGACAAAATATCACTCAATGTCACTTACTTATTTCGGTTCATCCATAATTTAATTTGTAATGTTATTTTATATTGATTTATTAAATTTCCTTAAATCCTACAAAGGTCGGTTCAAACCACCCGGCATGTACCAATGAGAAATACACTTTTCTTACGTACATTTGTCATAGATTTACAAAACCACCGTTCCCGTGCCTCGGAGAGCACGTTAAGCCGTCGGTCCCGGTTCCACTAATACTAACTTGTGGAATCGTTAATAAATTGTCATTAAAAATTGACAACATATCCTCGCCAAGCCGTCTGGCCAGCGTGGCGAGTGTAGGCCAAATTCTCCAGATATATGTTCTGGAAGGCCCATCTCCAGCAGTGGAGGTCTGGGACGCTGTGTTCTAGGGGCTGTAAAGAAAGAAGAAGAAAGAAAGTATTTATTTATGACTATTAATAAAAATATAGGTTTATTTTTATTATTAATCAATAAAAATACAACAAAATCTAAAATGAAGAAAAAACAACAAAAAAATGTATAAATAAAAAAAATGCTCCAAATCGCTGCCAATGGGCAAAGTACCAAGGATACTGGCAGCATTGCCACGTTAAATGGCAATGCTGATCCTTTGGCCCAAATATTGCTCAGCCCTTTTGTCTCCCGAGGTGTTGAGGAGCTGTTTTGACAACGCTTTGAAAATTTCATGTGCACTTGGTCCCCACGGCCCGAGAGTTTCAACTCCAAACGGCGCAAAAACACATCTCCCAATAAGCTGAGGTCAAGGACAAGTGGGAAGGCGCTAGATGTACTACTCGCAAAGATTATTAGTGGATTTCATTATTTGCGCCAGAGATTGCGTCATAATTACAAAATATTATTTAATTCTTAACTCTATAAGCGCTCGACCTTGACAGCGGCCGTGTACCTGTGACCTGTCTGGAAATATTTATTTATTTATAACAAGACAGAGACTAGGGTTAGTCTACGTATTGCTCTTGCTATCATATTAGTGGTCTTGTTAACAGTTAATTTAAAGAAGTAAAGTATCATCACGACCTTTCGGGGTAGTCAGAAACCACGCTTATAAATAAGCGGATTCACATTTAGCCAACTTTACTATAGGCCAATCATGACAAGTGGCAAGCCCGTCGATGTCTCCAGCGTACCAAACTCGAGAAATATCACAAATAAATTAAATAATAATTAAATGTATTTATTCACATTACCTAATAAATATTTTTGTGTCCCGACCAGGAATCGAACCCGGTACCTCCGAGTCTAAATCCACGGACTTACCGCTAGACCACGGAGGCAGTTTAAAGAAATATTAAATAAATAGTTTTCATTGAAGCCTACTTACTCTCTTTTACCTACGAAAGAAATAGTCATAAAATGTTGTTTATGTTTTTTTGTAATTATCATTCTATTCTCCGGGGATATGGCAAACAACTATTTTGATAATTAAGCGCTTAAAAAAAACAAAAAAAAGAATTTTGCACTGAAATACTTAAATTCGTGGAAATACCCAATGAAGCAATAGTACTCGGAAATACACTTTTTTAAAACATTCAGACAGTACTATGGATCATGATCGGAGAGCCAAAGATAATAATAATAATATTTCCAGACAGGTCACACAGCGCCATCTAGTTTCCGTGGTAAGCTACGAGGCTTGTGTTACGGAACTAGATGGTTGATAAACTACATATTATACTTTTTTTTTTTGGAAATATATACATATTATACATATAAACACCCAGACCGAGACAAATTATACAATGTACAACTTGCCCCCGGTGGGAATCGAACCCACGACCTACCGAGTTTACGGCAACGTTTGTTACCACTAGACCACGGAGGCGGTCATAAAGATACTCGTAGAACGACTAACTAAAATGCTAAGCTGCTGGTCTTCTGCTAACAGCTTACTTATTGGACCACTTTGCTGCTTAGTCTTCTATTAGAAAGAGTAGAATCTTTCAAAAGAAATAAATTAATGACGTTTCATAAATGCCTGTAATAGGTTTACGTGAATAAAGATATTTTGACTTTGACTTTGCTATTAGAATCGTGCAATAGCGATTTCGCTCCGTACAAAGACACAAGTACCGTCGGCGTCGAGACCGAGATATTAATTTGTTTTTTTTTTTAAATCATATTCCCTTCAATTTTAAGATACATAAAACAAATTAAAACGAATTTATTACAGAAGAAATGATTAGGAACGGATTTAAGAGTCAGATTTAGGCAGTGGAAGTTGGTGCGAGAGGAATTCCAGAGAAATATTTGCACCACTGAAAGAATGGTCTTGTGCTGTTTTATGAGTGGACTGTATTTAAAAGTTGTTTTTGACCGCCTCCGTGGTCTAGTGGTAACAAACGTTGCCGTGAACCCGGAAGGTCGTGGGTTCGATTCCCACCGGGGGCAAGTAGTACATTGTATAATTTGTCTCGGTCTGGGTGTTTATATGTATAACATGTACAAAATATGTACATTTACAAAAAAAAAAGTATAATATGTAGTTTATCAACCATCTAGTTTCCGTAACACAAGCCTCGTTGCTTACCACGGAAACTAGATGGCGCTGTGTGACCTGTCTGGAAATATTTATTATTAAAATTTATTTATATATATTTTTTTTTAAATTGGAGATGCCTGCACCGGCTGACTGAGACCCACGCTCAGCTGTCCCACGCAAAATGCTGCGTGTAAACCGATAAGTAATAAACGTAGATAAAAAATTAAAATAGGATAAATATCCATTTTCGTAGATCAGTACATATTCTTATCTTCTTATACGGCATTCTTCATAATCCTAATACACCCCGCTACTTGAGCGAGCGTTTCGAATATCTGTGCTACCACACACCCGTTCTCTTCGTTCTTCACAGAACAACCAACTTTCTATCCCTCTTCACTCTTCTAGCAGATATTCAGATTCTCACACCGTGTCAGCAGCTCGTCAATGGAACAGGCTACTATTGTTTATCAAACAGGCACCGTCTTTAAATATATTCAAAAAACTTCTCTCTTACTTCCTTAAAACGCAAAACGAATCCTAATCACCTGACATTTTATTAGTACCTATATATGTATTTATAATTATTTATGTATTTATCTTAATTATGTATTATTATTTTTCTGTTAGGTATTATAGTATTATAAATGTATATATTGTATTTGTTTGCATATTTTAATTCTGGTTTTTACTATATTATTTCCATTTTCATACTCTGCACCCTTACTATTTATTTAAAAAAATCTCTCACTCTCCCAAAGGTTAGCTGGTAGAGAATACCTTCATGGTATTATGCTCGCCTATGTACAAAACTTTATATTGTATATTTTGTGTGCAATAAATTTTATTATTATTTATTTATTATAAAACACTATTTAAATAACCGTGTATTTATTTAAGTTATAATGTATATGATGTACTTGTATGTATGGTTTATGTATGTTTATGTGTTTAGGTATAATGTGTAGTATATTAGAATTAGTTAAGTAACTTATTAACTGTATCATTAAAATTTCTTATTTTTTACATACTGCCTATCACCTTACTCGATCCCCAAGGTTAGCTGGTAAAGAATGCCTACTGGCATTATAGCTCGCCTCTGTACTATTTTTAAGTGCATTAAAGAATTTAAATAAATAAATAAATAATTATTATTATTACAGTCAATTATTAGACGTCGTCGATATATTTAGCAATTCTCGCGCCGAATTTAAGGCCAAAATAAAGAAGCTGTTGTTGTCGGTTTAGCTCGCTGGGTGGGGTTTGCTTCGGAGGTCATTGATAGTTCCATAAATTCGAACACTGCAATTGTATTATCCATTATACCTGGCCAAGGTACACATATGTAGTACTAACGTATCTAAAAATATAATTGGTGCAATATTGTCCACAGTGGGAAATATTTTGGTGGCGGGTATAATTCTAATGGCTCCTACTGTATCGTTTCTTAATTGTTCTTATACTGCCTGTCTCTGTTCTTTCTCTTCGAATAAATAAATAAATATTATAAATATAGGGAAAGCTCACCCCAGTCCATAAATTAGGATTACACACATTTTGTCACAGTACGAGAATATTTTTTCACCACAAAATTGCGCTTTGTTTTCGTTGGTATTTTTGTATTTCGGGTATGGTACCCGCAAAATAATTTAGGAAGCGGAAAGGAATGTAATACAATACAACTAAATAAATATGTGTTTATATTTTAATTTTTTTTAATATTTTTTTTAATATTTCCAGACAGGTCACACAGCGCCATCTAGTTTCCGTGGTAAGCTACGAGGCTTGTGTTACGGAAACTAGATGGTTGATAAACTACATATTATACTTTTTTTTTTTGTAAATATATACATATTATACATATAAACACCCAGACCGAGACAAATTATACAATGTACAACTTGCCCCCGGTGGTAATCGAACCCACGACCTCCCGAGTTCACGGCAACGTTTGTTACCACTAGACCACGGAGGCGGTCAAATATATATACTGTAAGTATATATTGTAAGTATTGGGTTCATGGTAATCTATAAGGATTCGTCTCAACTGCGCCACCAAATTAAACCAGCTTGTAATCGGCGGACTGGCTTCCCTTGAGACCCGCGGTGGAATTCAGTGTAGAATTCTGCGAAAGTTTTTGAACAATCAAAACTGAACAGGTCTTCTGCTAACAGCTTAGTCTTTGGACCGCTTTAGTCTTGTTTAGTCTTTCACTAACAGGACTAGAATTATTCTGTCAAAAATGCCTGTAATAGGTTCACGAGAAAAAAGATATCTTGACTTGCAAATACTCCATTTTGATCTCCGAACCAAACTTTTATTTGACAGAAATAAAAAAGGAACCATGGTTAAATCAAATGAATTATCAATCGTAAATGAAACATCTGTTTTAAATGATTAGCGAAACAGCACGCCATTGTATCGTATAGTTCCGATGAACTCGAACACAGCCGCTTTGTAAATTTCTCAGAATATACACAAAAATCTTCCGATCAATATGGGGTGTATCAGGCAAAGCTTTTTGTAGATGTCGCTAGCGGCACTGGTACCTTATTTACACCTATGACGGATCATTTTTTAAATGTGTTTTATTTTTATAACAGAAATATATATTTTAACTTAATTTTATCTACCTTAAAAGACGAATTAAGAAAGCGAACACCGTCTTTAAAAAGAAAAAAGAGTTAAATATATGGAACGGCAATTTTGAAAATACCATATCTTTGCTTTCGCTTGGAAATCTCGATTTGTACACTTAAAAGCTGCTCACTTCGGCATAATATCCAGAAAATTATAAAATTCGTAATAAAAATACAAGTTTTCTATGCAAATGACAGTTATATTAGGTACCATCTATCATGCGCCATCTATCGTGATAAAAAGTTACCTATCGTCCCGATACGCGATAATAGTAACCTAAGCACGCTTAAAGGTGTTCCGATACGCGCTTAAACTATTTTGCCAAGCTGTGTGACGTCACAAATGAAATCATTTCTCGCGCTTAGACTGCTCACGATATCGAGGTAGATCGCTCTGAGCGCTGTCAGTTTTTTGTCATAATGTCGCGCGCCATTTTCAAGTTTATTTAAATTAAGTTTTCTTTTAAATTATTTAATATTGTAATTCGTTTATACTGTTTGTATATTAATAATATATAATAATAAAAAAAACAACTTCTAAAACAAATCTATAATTAATATTTAAGTAGGAAGTGAGAAAAAAATGTCTGTAACACGGCAAGTTATTTTAAAAGACCAAAATAAGTTAAGAATATTAAACTTTACACATATAAAGATGAATAAACCGAGAGATGTATATTTGTTAGTATTCATCAAAGATGTGGAATCCGCAATTTATCTTCCATGCATTTAAAAAAAAAACTAACATTTTATAATTGAAAATGTGATTTAGACCGTTCCGAATTGATATCACGCTCTGAGCATCCAAATCGCGATATTTGATTCGGAACGACGCGACGGTCAGTGTCCTATTCGTTCTAAACGCGATTCGGAATGAGGGGTTAGTGATAAGCCCCATTCTACCGACTCAATTCATTATTTCTTACGCCACATAAGGTCCACTACCAAAACTTTTAACTTGGATAACAGTTCAAATTAATAAATAAAAATACCGACTTTAAAACGATACCTATATGTAAATACTTAAAAAGGGCAATCAATAAATTTATTGATACTTATGTTTCCATTTTAGTACTCGTATTTATAAACAGCTAATTTTACAGTCGGTGCCAGCCAAAGAAAAATTACCTTTAATAGATTCCTACTCAGTTAATTTCATATGAATGCGAAATTGAACAAAAGCTGATAATTGAAAAGAAGCATTCAAAGTTTTTATGCATGAAGTCGTGTCTTCATGCATAAAAATTAACGTCGCCGTGTCGTTTATCTTCACGCGCCTACGTGTTCGGGTAGTTCAGTCAGGCACAGTCAGTCAGTGGAGTCGTCCAGGCCCGGATGACTAATGGGCCTGGGTTGCGGATGGGGACATTCCCCCGTTTTCCCCGACAGGATCTCAGCGGGTAACCATCTGCTGGTAATTCATGCACTTTCAGTGCTGGGCGCCGTTACTAGTATAACAGCGCCCGTGTGGCTCACGAACCCAGGGAGTCTAGGTTCGACTACTTCAGTTCTCCTCCAGAAGCACTTCTCTAGGAAGCGGTCTCCCGTTGGGGGGCCGAGCGCAAGATGGAGCGATATTTTGGAGATGCTTGAAGTGTCCGTTGTCAGCCCGATAGAACATACGTCTAGTCTGGCCGACAACAAACTCCTCAATAAAAGGCATTTCCAGATCTCGAGCTATGACGGAATTATGCACGAACCACGGCGCTCCGAAGACCACTCTGAGCGATATGTTCTGCTGACTTTGGATCTTGTCCCTATTGGTCTTCGCCAGAAGGTGATGCCAGGCTGGCGCAGCGTAAGTAAGACGGGAACGAATGAACATCTTGTAGTTCCGGACCTTCAACCTGAGCGGCAAGCTGGAATTCATAACAGGACGCAACATGGCTCGGGCCGTCTTCGCCTGATTAACGGCGTGGCAGGCAATTTTACCGATTGTTAACGTCCTGTTAATGATGCAGCCCAGGTATTTTACGGTCGGAGTCCACTCGATATTCTGTCCCCGAAGCTGCAGTGGTGGAGGCAGCCGGCATCTAGATGACATCAATGCGGCATTGTATTTTTGGGACAGTCAGGTACATCACCCCGCTATCGCCCCACTCTGGCAACCCACCGCGCCGGTACGCGCCACACCGGGCAGAATTAAACTCTCATTCTTGGCTCCTTGGTCCAAAAATAATCAATAATTTTGTTAACTGCCCTTTAAGGATCTTGCTTTGAAGTAATTAAAATATATTTTTTTACTTTTAAGTTTAATTATTTACATATAGGCATAGCTTTGAAGTCAGTTTTATTTTTATTTTTTATGTTTATTATTCCATATAGTAGGCATAATATATAATATTTTATTTCTTCTTTAAGAATAGGTATTGTAAATACATACGATCTTCTTTGTTCTTGGCTAATGTTTCTATGATAATAGTAAAAAAAAAGATTCATAGTCTATACCAAAAACTTTTGGTAAACAACAAACCATAACATCTGTGAACAAGTCTCTTTCAAACCAACTTTCAAAGCAAAATAAAGTAAAATAAGCGCTCAAAGCGCCAAGTCGAACAACACGTTTGTGACGTCATTTGGTAGCCATTTTTGAAACAAGATATTAAAAGGTAGATTTTAAGGCGATTTAGACCCCATAAAAAATCTAAAGTGTACCTACCTTGAGAAGTCCTTGTCAGTCTGCAGGGCCTCCTCTCCGTGTCCCAGCCTGAGGAGATGCCTTTCATCTACATCGAGCTCGGCCACCTTCTCGAACAGCTGGTTGAGGGCCTGGTTGCTGTGAGTCACCACGAGGGTGCGCTGCCACGGGTAGTTGTGATAAATATTGGATATTATCTGAACAGCCACGTCCGTTTTACCTAAACAAACGTCCATAGTCAAAACAAGTTTTTTTTAAACTGCATTTTTTTTTTATTCCTTGTAGTTTAGACCCATTACAGCCTTGAACTTTTATGAAATGACAGGTGTAGCTTCAACAAGATGGCCGTTATATACTGTCAAATTTCGATAGTCCCTGTTGGAAGACCCATTTGATATACAAGTACAGTGATAAGACGCGGTGGTGGCTCGGTTGTAAGATCGCGTTCCTTAAATCCTATAAAGGTCGGTTCAAACCCCCCCGGCATGTACCAATGAGAAATAGACTTTTCTTACGTACTGCAGTCATAGATTTACAACACCACCGTTCCCGTGTGAGGCGAGCACATTAAACCGTCGGTCCCGGTTCCACTAATACCAACTTGTGGAATCGTTAATAAATTGTCATTAAAAGTTGACATCAAATCCTCGCCAAGCCGTCTGGCCAGCGTGACGAGTGTAGGCCAAATTCTCCAGATGTTCTGGAAGGCCCATCTCCAGCAGTGGAGGACTAGGGGCTGTAATAATAAACAGTGTAAACTCTATATAACGACACTGAAGGGGCTGTGCTTTTATATATATTTCCAGACAGGTCACACAGCGCCATCTAGTTTCCGTGGTAAGCTACGAGGCTTGTGTTACGGAAACTAGATGGTTGATAAACTACATATTATACTTTTTTTTTTGTAAATATATACATATTATACATATAAACACCCAAACCGAGACAAATTAAACAATGTACAACTTGCCCCCGGTGGGAATCGAACCCACGACCTCCCGAGTTCACGGCAACGTTTGTTACCACTAGACCACGGAGGCGGTAGAAAATTTTGTCGTTAAATGTAGAGAAGAAAAATTTGAATTGGAAGACAAGATAAACCAACCAAAGTCGATTGATTTCGACGCTTTATGGAGTTTGTCGTTAAATCGAGCGACGTTACATGGAGTTTACATTGTAATAGTGTATTTTATTTTATTTTTTTATACAATATATTTTAGTATTAAACTGCGTCCGTGGTCTAGCGGTTAAGTCCTTGGATTCAGACTCGGAGATACCGGGTTAGTCGGGAAACAAATAATTAATAAAAGTAAAAATTATCATCACGACCGTATCCCTTTTGGGGTGGTCAGAAACCACGCTTATAAATAAGCGGATTCACATTTAGCCAACTTTACTGCCGGCCAATCATGACAAGTGGCAAGCTCGTCGATGTCTCCAGCGTACCAAAGGAGAGAAATATCACAAATAAATCAATTTGATGCGGACATTTGATGGAAACAATAGGTTTTTCAAACGAATAAAAAAAACCAATGTTTTATTTAAATTTCAAGATAGGAAGCGCTCTATGAATGACCCTAATAGCCTTTTTATCCTTATGATATTAATCAACTGTATAGATTGTTAATAATTCAATTCATATATTTTTTTAACAATTTCCGATCTCTTTCTCTGTTTTTTAACTTACACATCTATATTTAGTTTTCTGCGAACTGAGACGTGGAAAATAAATTACAACACGAATAACTTATTAGTAGACAGCAGACTTATTTTAGCAATGAATGAATGGGGCCACGGATGGGGTGAATCACTAACTTTTTATCACGATAGATGGCGCATGATGGATGGTACCTAAAATAACTGTCAGTTGCATAGAAAACTTGTATTTTTAATACGAAATTTATTATTTTCTGGTTATTATGCCGAAGTGAGCAGCTAATCTATAAGATTTCTAAGCGACATCAAAGATATAACGTTAGGTAACGTTAATTTAGGTAGGTAACGTTAATTTAAAATACATTTCTCTGTCTTAAAAATAAAAAAACTACTAAAACTTTTTAAAATGATGCCTATAGGTGTAAAACAAGGTACCATTGCCGCTAGCGACATCTACAAAAAGCTTTGCCTGATACACACCCATTAGTTAACAATGAAAAAACTCGTATAAAAAAAACCATTTGACATATTTTAAAAATTGCTTATTTACAATATAAATTAAAACTACTTAAAAGTAAAAATTAAAATAAATATAAACTAAACCTAATAAAAAATAAACTATAAGTAAAAAATGTCCTCCAGAGACGACCCTTCAGTGATAGTCCCCAGAAGACTGGCAACATTTCCCCTCTGTATAGCTAAGCTAATACGTTGGCAGAAATAATTGCCAGCCTTCCTGTCTCCAGACTTTTCCGTTAGCCGTTTGGACAACTCCTTGGCCAGACGCTTGGCTGAGTGTCCCCATGGGCCCATCGTCTCGACCCCAAACGGCGCAAATTCGTAACCTGTACTGAGGTTGGCGTATTTGCGCAGCTTGAGGTTCTCAGCAGAAACCGCCGCACTTCCCGCGCTTGACGAGGTCGCCTGGATGTGTGATGGGGCTAATGTGTCTACACATGTCGCATCCCACACCAAGGACCTGCCAAGTTTCCACGGCCCAACGGTCATGCCGTCGGGTCTTTTGCCATCGCTCCGCGCAATCCCAGAGGGTTCTAGGATCGCGGGTACTCCAGCAGTGACAAAAGCCCTTCGAATGATGTCGTTCAAAGCAGCGTGACGAGGAATGCGGCCAGCACTTCTAGCGCAAGAAAGCCCATGGTGTCCGAGATGTTCCACGGGCTCTCCACACCGACACTGGTGTGGGTGGATTCTTATTTACAAGAATGTTAATTATTTGGAATTATTTTTTAAAAAATACATCATCTAAATGACCACCGTTTCGATTTTTGCACTCTTCTAAGCGAACACCGACATTTTCGAATACTAGTCTACAAAGAGAGCGCGAGATAGCCGACATCTCTTCGCTGTTTTCTTCCTTCAGTTGACGTAGTGTATTTGGTTTATGGATATAGATATGACTCTTCAAATAACCCTATAAAAAGAAGTCTGCTGGGGATAGATATGGATTCCTGAGTGGCCATGTCAAATGGTTTTTTATACGATTTTTTTATACTAATTCGTGGCCCAACCTGTACATGAACAATGAATAATTTACGTCAAGGTCGTGTCCAAATCTTTTCGTAGAATCTAATGCTCTGTTTTGCTTACTTAATGCTTAATAAATTGTTCTTGTCTGTAGATAAATCGCATGCGAAAAAATGAAGCCAAAAAAAAGTTGGTTTCATTTTATTAACCTATGATTGATCCTTTGTGGCACACTGGAGACCAAACGCGTGGTCTGATTTTAATGATTCTAACGTCAATATATTTGTTTAAATCACGCGAGTGTCACTGAAGATATGATGTTTACAAACTTTAGTAAGGCGACAACCAGACGTCAAAATGTGGAAAATAAAAAAAAAATAGTCGACGAACTATAATGAGTGGGGTATCGTCGAACAGGTATTTCAAAACCATGTTAAGATTTCTCTTATCATTTTTATTTCGGTTGACCATTTAGGATCTATGGCGATTTAAAGTTGTTTAGCAAACATTATCTATATATTATTTACTTGGTAAAATATATAAATTGAAGCTTAAAATATTTTTTGCCAAATATTTCGCCTCTCTTTGGAGCGGCGTCATCAGTGACAGTGACTGAAGGTCTTTGTCATAAATTTTATATATTATTATATTATATATTATTTATAAATACTAAATTAAATTAATAAATTTCCTTATGTATGTGTATATATAATTAAAATCTTGGTCTGCTGGTCAATCCCTCTAAAACACAAGTATATACACTATAGGTGTATGTAATTAAATATATTTAAATATTATTGTTGCCCAGGAATCGAACCCGGTACCTCAGAGTCTAAATCCACGGACTTAACCGCTAGATTATTCATCTTGTGCTTTTTGGTGTTTCTTTTTTGACAAACCTGTTCCTGGTGGCCCCACGACGAGTGTGAGTCCGGGCTGCATTCCAGACCGAATGGCTTCAACTTGGGTCGGGGTAAACATTATACTGTTTCTGAGAACAAAATAATCATTTTATCAAATGTTTTAATTCAGACATTAATATATTTAAAAAAAACTGTCAGCTGTCAAACACTAAACATCCAACTATCCGTCAAATTAGCAATTTTCGAAAATTAACCGAATAATAAAATCTGATTTATTCGAAGGAATTAAGGTACAATTGATTTAAAAAATAATAATAAAATATTATTAAACTAAAAACTTACATCTTAAAACATAAATGACTATTAATAAAAATAAACCTAATTATAATATAATATTAAATAAAAATACAACTAAAAACTAAAAAGAAGAAAAAACAAAATATTTTTTTTTTATAAATAAAAAAATTGCCCGCAAAGTTGTCGAGTATTATGGATACAGTTTTACCGTGTGACAGCAGCCGGCTGACATTTTGGCTTGTAGTGTTGCAAAGGAATAAATATTATTAACCATTGATACATATTATTAGGTCATAAAATGAGTAATATGGAGCTGTCTAGATTTTTAATAATAAAAGTTCTCATTTTAAAATATTACCGTCCTTTGGAAATAATCATCATTATCATTACAACCCCTAGAACACAGCGTCCTAGACCTCCACTGCTGGAGATGGGCCTTCCAGAACTGGAGAATTTGGCCTACACTCGCCACGCTGGCCAGACGGCTTGACGAGGATATGATGTCAATTCATATTCATAACAACCCTAGAACACAGCGTCCTAGACCTCCACTGCTGGAGATGGGCCTTCCAGAACTGGAGAATTTGGCCTACACTCGCCACGCTGGCCAGACGGCTTGGCGAGGATATGATGACAATTTATTAACGATTCCACAAGTTTGTATTAGTGGAACCGGGACCGACGGCTTAACGTGCTCTCCGAGGCACGGATGATGTCAATATTTCATGACAATTTATTAACGATTCCCCAAATTGGCATTAGTGGAATCGGGACCGACGGCTTAACGTGCTCTCCTCACACGGGAACGGTGGTGTTGTAAATCTATGACGGCAGTACGTAAGAAAATTGTATTTCGCATTGGTACATGTCGGGTGAGTTTGAACCGACCTTTGTAGGATTTAAGGAACGCGTTCTTACAACCGAGCCACCACCGCACCAGAATTAATGATATTGACCAAATCAGCTTTTTGATTTTGTAAGTGGCAACATTTTATTATGACTTACCGACCGAAATCGCTAATCGACCGCGATCTGTCGAGACTGCCGGCCCAGCAGCCCTATTCTGTTACTTAAGCGTAAACGTTATATAATGGAATCCGTTAACTATATATATATCACGCTATTAAAGTTGATATTTGCACGGCCGCTTTCGAGGTTGAGCGCTTATAGAGTTGAGATTTGAGTAATATTTCGTAATGGGGTGTATCACTAACTTTTTATCACGATAGATGGCGCATGATAGATGGTACCTAATATAACTGTCAGTTGCATAGAAAACTTGTATTTTTATTACGGAATTAATAATTTTCTGGATATTATGCACAAGTGAGCAGCTTTTAAGTGTACAAGTCGAGATTTCCAAGCGCAAGCAAAGATATGGTGATCTCAAAATTGCCGTTCTATTAATTCAACCTTTTTTTAGTTTAAAGACGGTGTTCGTTTACTTAATTCGTATTTTAAGGTAGGTACAAATAAGTTTAAATAATGATCAGTCATAGGTGTAAACAAGGTACCATTGCCGCTAGCGACATCTACAAAAAGCTTTGCCTGATACACCCCATTATGACGCAAGCTCTGTAGTAAATAACGAAATCCACTAATACCGTTTGCGACTAAACCGTACGTACTAACTACTTAGTAGGTTAGTTTGGTCTAGAAACATCGACGAGCTTGTCATGCCAGGGCCGGCAGTAAAATTGGCTATTTATTTTATTTTATTTTGAGCCCGTTATATTTAAATCCTAAAACGTTTTTGAAAAACTTACTTTTTGGGCTCATTGTAAAGGTAAGGTCCTCGTTTGGGCTGGACATGTGGCTCCACCACTATGGAGAGGTGTTCCTGCTCCTCCTCCATGGCATCGTCTCCAGATTCCTGCTTCTTCACCACGTCTTCAAACGTTAACCTGGTTTCAAGAAATATCGTCGTTGTTACTAAAAGCACTATTGAAAAATGCAGTAACATTTACATATTTATCTTTTAATTAATTAATTGTGTCCCGACCAGGAATCGAACCCACGTTTAAATCCACGGACTTAACCGCTAGACCACGCATGCTTATGAGACTCGTTATGAAATAACCAAAGTGACTAACCAACTACCAATCACGTGGTGTATTTTAAAATATTATTAATTACCTAATTTTAAGATATTATTTCAGCAAATTATTCTGCGGTTACAAACCGTCATTTTTGGAAAGCTTACAGCCGAGCAACCACCGACATCTCTGAGGTTAGTACACTTATTGAACTATAGTAACTTACTTGAACGGCCTGACGAGTTTTCTTGGGTCGTCTGTCTTCACCTTGATTTCGTATCCAGGGAAGCTGTTTCTTAAATGTTCCATGTTTAAAAATGTGTCATTAAAATCCAACGTCGGAATCTCATTGGCCATCCTGTCAATATAAAAATAAGAATTTAGTCGTCATCCTATAGATCTCTCCAATGCTGGATGTAGGCCTCCCCCAAGGGAAACCACTTAAATCAAATCAAATCATATCATTTATTCATCCTTCAGTATATGTGCATATATATTACAATTAGTATTCAGTAGTCTGTTCGTTCAGCTATACTTTACCCTTAAAGGCATACAGATATATTTTTTTAAATAATAATATAAGTTTATTCAAAGCAACTAGGCTCACTTGTTAGTTACAAAATCCTAATGTACCAAAATTAAAATAAAGGTAAGAAAAAATATGATAATATTAAAACAATATGACCGTGCAGTAACCACTTCGCCCCCCACCAATCTGACAGGATGCACCTCACTCCCGCCAGACCAGCAGCCGCACGAAGTTGCCAATGCACGGCGAACCATATTTTTCAGATATCATCTTCAGGATACTGTTAGTGCTTGTCCTCACTCTGTTAAGCAATGATGCAGTGGGTTTGCGTCTTATAGCAAAGAAGTCATCGTATGCATTGCCGACGCACTACAGAAGCGTGGCAGCCCCAACAATATCCTGAAGCTATTATTGTACTGTACACGTAGGGCGCTGATCGATGCCTGCGTAAAGTTGGTCCGCAGACTGCTAGTATAAAAAGTTTGGCAGTAGGCTTTAAATAGCGTTATCTTGACTTGCTCACTACTGCGTGCAAACCTCCTTGATACGTGCCAACATATTCGATCTAATCGCCAGCGCCCTACGTTCTCGTTCGATGTCTACCTGATCCTTTAGGTCCTCTGTTACATAATGTACATTTTCCCAGTAAAGCTTTTTTTAGTTTTGACTTAAATAATGGCAGAGGCAAGTCCTTGAAACCGTCCGGCAGAGTATTGTACAATTTAGGAGCCATACCAAAAATACTTTTACTCAAGAGAGCTGTTTTATGTTTAAAGGAGTATATTTGGTTTCGTGGACGGGGACGAAAAGATTTATAAGTTGAGGATTTTACAATATTGAAAAGGTTACGATTAGTTTTTGTAAAGACTAAGACCTCGTATATATAAAGACTTAACGCGATCTATTGCCACCCTTATCCAACCCCCACCAGCGAACTTCTTCAGGTCATTCGTCCAGGGGTCGTCTCACTCTGCATCTTCCTATTACCACTTAGGCTTGCTAATTAAACTTTAGCCTGCGACTTGCTGAGCTGATGACTGGATCTCACCAAGTAAGTTGCATGCCTTCTTTCCTTAGAGACAGCAGTTCCACCATACTGTCTTTCGCGCTGTCTAATTTCTTTCATCCATTTCCCTCGTTTGACGGTGTGAGCGTGATCAGCATTTTGAACAGATACCGCTGTGGATTTGAAGAATCCACTAGTCCTTCAGCCTTTCTTATTTTTCCACTTGCAGCTCCAATATTCAACGCAAACCAACCCCCCGCAAAATAATAAATAAACAAGATACCTTGAACCAGTAAATATTCTAAGATTTCCCCGCCAAGCTATGTCAGTAACTTTCGTTCTCTGATCAACGTTTAGAATTATATTTTAGGGGTAGAAGAACTAATGACATTCGTATCAGAGAAATACCAAGCTAGCTCGATGAGCGACCTTTTTGCGAATTTATGGACTAGACCCACTGTCAGTGTCCACGTCTCTGATCCGTATGACATTACTAGGAGGACGCACTAAGTGCGTAAAATTCATTCTTTTTCGACAAGACAATTTGATAGTTTTTGTAAAAAAAAATTTTTTTGTCTGAGCAGTAATAAGTTTTTAATTTCTTCTTCTTCTTTCTATTGATATTGGTGAATGCTGTGACACCTAATTGGTACATATATTAGATAAGTTATAATTATACTATGTTATGTGTGTGATAATATATGTACTGCTGTGTGTACTAAATAAATGAAAGGGTTAGTCTCGCTGTTCAATGGGGGAACGCAGCGAGTGTCCTTGGCAGACTGCGCCCATCAGACGGTTATAATTTTAGGTTTTAATTTTTAA
This sequence comes from Tinea semifulvella, assembly GCA_910589645.1. Classification (NCBI taxonomy): domain Eukaryota; kingdom Metazoa; phylum Arthropoda; class Insecta; order Lepidoptera; family Tineidae; genus Tinea; species Tinea semifulvella. Next base: position 9,614,853 of record OU342620.1, read on the forward strand.
TTTAATTTGTAGTGTAGTTTATTTTATCTTTTGTTTATTTAATGTTAGGTTTTCTTTTTAATTATTTAATATTGTAATTCTTTTACACTGTTTGTATATTACTTCGAATAAAATATAAATGCTTTCTACTATGTACTTAGATATGTATTTATATTTCATTATTCTTGATCCTAATAGTAGTTCAGTATTTCTGCACTATTTTTGGTTCTGTACAATAAATAATTTATTATTATTATTATTAACTGACACATGTGTCCTATAATAAGGAAAATTATATTTCTCATTGCCACCTGTACAATATATACTAGTTTATAGTAAATAAATATCTATTGACATGAGCATATTGTATGCTCATAATATGGGCAGATTGCATCATCATGACATGTCCATACAACTGTTCTTAGAATAACCAATCTATACAATAAATACATTCTATACAATAAATTCTATACATTCTATACAATCTATACAATAAATACATTTGAATAAAAAAGGTTAGTATTTTATGCTAGCGCCGCGGCTGGTGTCTATAAACGGTGCGCGGCTGGTGTCTATAAACGGTGCGCGGCTGGTGTCTATAAACGGTGCGCGGCTGGTGTCTATAAACGGTGCGCGGCTGGTGTCTATAAACGGTGCGCGGCTGGTGTCTATAAACGGTGCGCGGCTGGTGTCTATAAACGGTGCGCGGCTGGTGTCTATAAACGGTGCGCGGTTTAACTCACGTGATTAATGTCGTATAGTTAGTACCTATATGTACAGACATAGAAATAGTCAGGGCCTTTTCCGTATTTGGACTAACGCCCGTATTCTTAGACGTTTCCTTCACTTTATTATTCCTTCCAGCTGTCAAACGGAGGGACGCCTCGGCACGTCATTACGCGCCTGAGGAGTAGAACTGTCAAACTCAAGATACTTTGCGACCTTGAAGCTTTTTGTGGCTAATATTTATATTATTTAAAGTAGTTAAGTACATTGACATATTTTTAATAAATTATTTATTTGGTACTTTTAAATTATTGACAAGGCCTCTTTACAGCTGCTACAATAATTAGTAATAATTAGTATTATTTAGTTAAGTTAATTGACATATTTTTAATCATTTATTTATTAGGTACCTATAAGTTATTGACAAAGCCTCTTTACAGCCGCAATAAATCTATTTATCTAAGTGTTTTTTATAAATGTTTCAACCTCCAGTTCTGTTATTTGTCATGTACCTATCTATAGTGATAAATGTATAAAAAAAATATATTGAAAATTACGAGTATGACTTAACCGAATTCCGGTAGGAATGTATGGTGTTAAAAAAAAACTAAACCAAACTATGACATTTTTTTATTCGAAGGAATATAATTAAAACTACTTAAAGAGTAAAAATTAAATATAAACTAAACCTAATAAAAAATGTCCTCTAGAGACGACCCCTCAGGGATAGTCCCAAAAAGACTGGCAACATTTCGCCTTTGTATAGCGAGACGTGAGTGTCCCCATGGGCCCATCGTTTTGACCCCAAACGGCGCAAATTCGTAACCTGTACCGAGGTTGGCGTATTTGCGCAGCTTGAGGTTTTTAGCAAACACCCGCGCTTGACGATGTCGCCTGGATGTGTGATGGGGCTAATGTGTCTGCACATGTCGCATCCCACACCAGGGACATGTCAAGAATCCACAGCCCAACGGTCATGCCGTCGGGTCTCTTGCCATCGCTCCGCGCAATCCCGGAAGGTTCTAGGATCGCGGGTACTCCAGCAGTGACAAAAGCCCTTCGGATGATGTCATTAAGAGCAGCGTGACGAGGTATGCGGCCAGCACTTCTAGCGCAAGAAAACCCATGGTGTCCGAGATGTTCCACATACCTACTCTTGGCAGAGTGGTCGTGGTCGTCACTTGAATGTCAGTGGCACGCTTAACAAGCCGTCGCCACTCCTATCGAACTGCAGCCTTCCTGGCGCACACATGTAGGGGGTGATCAATTGCTGCTTTTACCTGATCAGTCCATCACATTAGAGACCTAACACGCATCCTCTTGCCATCGACTTTTCCCTGAACTACAAGGCGCTCAATAGATATATCTCCACACCACAACACGTGTCCAAAGTGGGAATGCATGATTGTACGATTGAGGAAAGGCGCAGTCCTATCTCCAGTTGTTGCAGGATGGATTTGATGGTCTACGATATGCTTAACATTCTCCGCCAACACCACATTTCTAGAGCATTACTCCGTTTTATTCCTGTTTCGCGCAGGGTCCACGTCTCTGCAGCATACAGGAAAATGGGGAACACAAGAGCTCTGACCAGCCGGATTTTAGTAGCTTTCGTAATGATTCGAAAAGATTTTAACATTTTAAATAATGTCTAACAATAATAGCTGAATGTGCAGAACTAACTTACTATTTCATTTCATTTCGGTTCGGTGCCTCCATATTTTCTTTAGCTTGTCTATAGGAAACCTCGACACTGCCATTCGACGACTAATTTGTATAATAATTGAAAAACAAAATTTAACTTAATCTCCTCACCTTGGCATATATTATTTTATTAGTATTATATAATATGTATTATATTGTATTTATTATTCGTATTCATTACATAAGTATATTATGATCCTATTTATCCCATAGTTTATTAATTATTATTATTTTTCTATTATTTTTCTGACTGTGCACCCATAATATTCACTCTATCACTCTCCCAAAGGTTAGCTGGTAGAGAATACCTTTATGGTATTACGCTCGCCTATGTACATCATTTTATATTTTGTGTGCGACAAAGGATTTTATTATTATTATAATTTGTGTGTGTGTGTGAATTTCCTCCTAGTTCCTAAAAGTACTATAGCGTGTAGTAACTCTGACAAAAAAAATTGAATTGGTACAGGAACGCAATATTCAATGTTGCCAGAAACAAAACTTATCTTACCGGCAATATTTAAAATGGTAACATTTATGTTTTTCGAAGTTTCCAAAATTTGCAACTAAGAACAACAATTGCTACATATCGTGCACAGCGACATGTGTGAATGTGGATTGGACGTAGAGGATTTGAATCATATATTTTTTTCTTCTCCTTTATATGACAGCTCCTTATTTATATCCTCTCTTATTTCACTCCGAGTTCCATTTCCTACTAATAATTCATCCCTACTTGTATATAATAAGCGAAGTAAATTCATATATAATATCATTGGTTTATTCATTGTAGATAATAATAATAAAACTTTATTTCAGAATAAATTCCATATGTGTTAGTAACATTTTTTAAAGAAATCTTATAATATCTAGTGTTAGTACAAATACTTTTTTTTTATTTTAAAATATTATATATTCTAAATATATAATAATATTCAAATTCATAATAATATTAAAATATAAACATAACTAAGTATCCTTATTGTACATTCTTCATTATTTAGTAGTCTTAGTCTCTTATTTTTGTATTAATTTAATATTATTATATTTATAAATAATTCTTTGATCCTATTCCAATTTTTTCGAATCCCTTTTATTTAACCCGTCTTTCCCTAACTTTGACACTGGCAATTTGTTACTAATGCCAAAAAGAAAAAAAAAGAACAACAATTTCTGGGATCCCTTAAAAGAACCCGTTTGACAGTTGGAAGGAATAATTGAGTGGAGGAAACGTTTAAGAATACGGGCGTTAGTCAATCTTCCTAATACAGTGGTAGAATTTAAATTTATAGTTATCACTGACTTTATATCTATGATCCGTGATTAGACTTTGCCTGGCAAATTATCCTTACGCTATAAAAAAATGTTTTATTTATAAATTGTTTATTGCTCTTAAAAACTCAATAATTATGTAGTTGTAATGCCTCTCTGCATAAAGTACTATAGAAATACTACATATTAACGTTAATGGATAAAACGTTTAAAGAGACTATAAAAAGGGGCAAGTTTTTTTCTGAAATAACTAAAATAATATTAAGTTATTTTCTGGAATATTACTTGTATTTGAAGCAGCACATTACAAACCAAATAGACATAATGTATATTAAAATCATAGCTGCTGTAATGTGGCATTGTCATACTACAAGCTAAGACAAAAACAATTATGAGGATGTCACTAAAATTATAGCTGCTGTAAAGAGGCATTGTTATACTATAAGCTAAAACAATTATTAAGATGTAACTTAAATTATAGCTGCTGTAAAGTGGCATTGTCATACTATAAACTAAAACAATTATTAAGATGTCACTTAAATTATAGCTGCTGTAAAGTGGCATTGTCATACTATAAACTAAAACAATTATTAAGATGTCACTTAAATTATATTTAATTATATTGTAAAGAGGCATCATTAAGTATGTTGTTTAGCAATTTCGGGAGCATACATTCAAGGTTCATAAGTACTTCAGTGTTTACTTTGTTCGCGTAAAGACAATAATTATTGATAAGTGGATGATTTAGGCGCGGTGGTGGCTCGGTTGTAAGAACGCGTACCTTAAATCCTACAAAGGTCGGTTCAAACCCTCCCTGGCATGTACCAATGAGAAATACACTTTTCTTACGTACATTTATCATAGATTTACAACACCACCGTTCCCGTGCCTCGGAGAGCACGTTAAGCCGTCGGTCCCGGTTCCACTAATACCAACTTGTGGAATCGTTAATAAATTGTCATCATATCCTCGCCAAGCCGTCTGGCCAGCGTGGCGAGTGTAGGCCAAATTCTCCAGTTCTGGAAGGCCCATCTCCAGCAGTGGAGGTCTAGGACGCAATGTTCTAGGGCTGTAATGAATGAATGAATGAAAAAAGTGGATGATGATGAGTGTTTGTTTTGTCATATTACCTTTTATAATGAGCTTGTCCCGGGTCTCCATAGCCGAGCACTATGTCGTGTAGCCATTCCGGAACAACACATTCGGTGTTCATGAGTTCTCGAATGGTCTCCAGCACGGCTTTGAAGTTGTTCTCTTTCGGCTTCCTACGCATCACTATGTTGAATGTCTCGTAAACATCCTAAAATTACATTGTACATATTAATATATAATCGTCATTATCAACCTATAATACCCCACAGCTTGGACGGCCAAATTGACATATAGAGCCAACCGATCTCCCTCGCCAACCGGTCTGGCCAGCGAGGTGAGTGTAGGCCAAATTCTTCAGAAATTTCTGAAAGGCCTATCTCCAACAAAGGAGTTCTAGGACTCTGTATTCTATGGGCTGTGATGATGTCTTGATCACATAATTCATTCGCTTCGTCAATATTCATCAACTTCCTCTCTACATGCCGTTTTGTTTTGCTTCTTAATGCACCTACAGCCATTCTTTTATTTATTTGATCGTGATAGGTGTCTTGGTAGGGCCCCTTTTACCCACAACTGGTTCGTCAATCTCTTTTCGCTTATCCTTGCAACATGACCAAACTATCGGAGCATTCCTTTCCTTATTTTTCTCCCTATGCTTTCTTTCATATCTGCTGCCGCATATACATTAACTGACTATTCACGTCTCGCTTCCATACGAGTACATCAGTGTTGGTGTCAACATGGTATTGTGTATGGTGAGCTTTGTCACTGACATTTCAAGTGCCTATCAATGACCCCAGTGCACCGTTAACACCATTTCCCGTGATCACTGATAGTTAAACTATAATTCTAATTAAATAACAGATTTTTAACATTTTTAAATAATACATACATAATTCCAAAATCATAGTTTTCAAGAATATTATTAATATAACAGAGAATGTAAAAAATAGAATACAGGAACGCAAATTCAATGTTGCCAGAAACAAAACTTATCTTACCGGCAATATTTCAAATGACAACATTTATGCCTTTCGAGGTTTGGAGAGTTTAAAACTAAGAATACCGATTTCGAAGATCCCTTTTGAAGAACACGTTTTTCGAGAACATGATTGACAGCTGAAAGAAATGGTTGAGTGGAGGAGCTGTTCAGGAAAAATCTATGAATACGGGTGTTAATATCTTTATTTATTTATTATTTGGAAAATTTACAGCCAGTTAGATACACAATATTTGTAGGATTCTATGAGCTTATTATAAATTTACACTGATAAAAATCGCAAAGTAAACCTAAGTTAAATAAATATACAATGTCCGTTCCAATCAGCAAATACAATCAAATTGCTTCAAATATTGCTCTAATTATGATCGCAATATTGTATTGTCATTAGGGGCCTCAGCGCCTCAGGCGCTTGGCGAAGTGCACAATAAATCTAACTCTTGTTTGAAGCAAGATATAAGATCGTTTAGTCCGTTAAAATATCCGTGTATTTTTTTTTGTTTTGAATACAGTGGTTACGTAATGAGCCAGTCATGACGTCAGATCGCAAGTAAAAATAAACAGAGTGTAGTGATGTGGTGTAATCGTTTCAGCTGAAATTAGATAACATAAAAAAACCCATTTGGCATCTGTTTTTAAATATACCTATACATCATAATAAAGTTAGGAGTTCCGCGAACTGGGCCACCGACAAAGATTTCAAACAAATTTAGAAGTTTATTTGGTTTACGATTTATAATTACAGTCTCACTCAAGAGCACAGAATGATTTTCACTTGCAACTTTAGCTATTTTGGACATTTCATCATCATCATCAGCCTGTGTCTCTTCACTCCTGGATATAGGCTCGCCTAACCTACTGCCGCTTTACACGACCTCCTGTCTTTCCACTCTGCGACTTCCCGTAAGTGGTCTCCACTCGTGGTAACTTTGGTTCTCTGACGGAATTCCACTTTATCCAACAGATAAATACCGATCAAATCAACTCCATATAGCTCGCTGAGCGACCTTAAATTTGTGGACCAGACCCAATGCCAGTGTCCAGGTTTCTGCTCCGTACGACAGTACTGGAAGAACGCACTGGTTGAAAACTCTCGTCTTCAAATACTGGGGTATGTTTGATTGTATTTTGGATATTTATTATTTATTTATTTAATTCTATTGTGGCACAAACAGTTATTATAAATAAAGTTCATATATCAATAGAGACTAGATTCGTAGGCAAAGACATAGTGACTACGGCATGTGAGTGCATATTCTGACCTGTGCGTGTGGTTCCGTTGTGGAATGGAAAGGAAAGGATTAGATTATAGAGCTCTTCAGAGCACTTACCATAGTATAGCCGGTAGAACACAATCAAAAAAGCTACATCTCGGCGAAGCTGCAGGGATTCGAGAGTTCCAGATATAATGGCATCGTCCACAATTCGAACAGCTCGCCTCGTTGATATTGGGAGCATCTGTAAGGTATTTGGCAGAACCATCCCAAAGGTGAGAACAGTATTCCATGCATGATCTGCTTTGTACAGCAACAGTCTGATTGAAGGCAGGAAAACCGCTATACCTTGTTCATTATTCTGAGATTTTTCGACCCTGTTTGGTGATGCTCTCAATGTAGTTCCAGTGGTTCGAGCTTGCCACTTGTCATGATTGGTCTATAGTAAAGTTGGCTAAATGTGAATCCGCTTATTTATAAGCGTGGTTTCTGACCACCCCGAAAGGGAAACGGTCGTGATGATACTAGTCATGGACATTTTTAAAATAATAAAATAACATATAATTGTTTTTTTTTAGTTCACTAACCTCATTTCCTTTGCTAGCATTATCCAGATCGAGCCTGTACTGGTTGGGGTCCAGCAGTAGCCTGAAGGTCCTGGAATCCCCATCCAGGTCTGGCCTGGGCTCGGGCCCCTCCTCTATGACCCTCCCCGTGGCGTCCAACATACCCTCTACCTCACATCCCCTCACATACGCTATGCCGGCCTGCTCCACCATACTTCTTCTATAATCATACTTTGTACCTATTGAAAAAATAAAATAATAAGAATAAAAGCAAATGACATCAGTCACTACCACTATATTGGCTCTAATTTTTTTAACAGTTACGCGATTTACGTTATTTGCATTTATGCGCATAACAATTTAAATATACATACATATATATTAGTGTGTTACTGTTTGTTAACCTTAGTAAAACAAAAGTTATTATGGTGTATAGACAACTTACCTATACCCTGCGTAGGTCGTACTGTGACAAGAAAACAAACATCATGTTTCCTCAAACTTACCTATACCCTGCGTAGGTCGTACTGTGACAAGAAAACAAACATCATGTTTCCTCAAACTTTCCCATTCATGTTTAATTTCATTTCTCACACTGAGAGTGACTGTGACGTCAGCACGCACTCTAGAAGGCGCCTTTTCTCCTATATTAGGCTTCGCCACTTCGACCACGGCGAAACTTGTTACAGGGTGGGCCATCCGAGCCCAACCACCAAAAATTACATTGTCGTCTTCAGCTTTCCTGTTAAGGAAAACAACAGCAATAAGAAGAGAAACATTTATCACTTAAAGATTACTCAGCTAGTTTTGCGGATACTTCTCTGATATAGAGATTAACCAGATATAGCTTTTAAAATCAACAGGCAGAAGTCACAGTGTGCTGCACACAGTAATTTTTGTTTTTAAAATAGAGGCAAATTGTTATAAATGTTGTTGCTATTAGAAAAATAGCAAAAACATCGTCTATTAAAAACGTCTATAATTAAGTATATGAAAAGAAGACTTAGTTATAAGAATCAATGGATATACCGTGCGGAAGCCGGGTCCATCGTGTCTGGGTCAGAGATGAGAAGAACGATGTCTCTTGCGACCGACAATAGGATGGTTTGAAAACAAGTCCATTCTACCCCTCTCCCTACCCAACAAAATACTGTATAATTCCGTTAATGCCGTCTTGGAAGCTCTTTCCATAAATATATTTCCTGCAGACTTGTTTAGCCCCAATTTTTTCAGTAAAAATGGTGCAAATATTTTGCTGGTACTCCTCTTGCACCAACTTCTATTGCGTAAAGCTGGTATAGAGCCAAAGTTACATAGCTTGAAAAAATATAAGGCTGAATTGACAGTGACTGAGTTCTAGAATAAGGGTTCCTGGAGTGAAGTCACGTTGATTATTAAATATTTGTATTTAAAAAAAAATACATATTGAACCAAAATTTAATAGAATGTGTTTTAAATAGTTTGGTACCTACTTAAATTAAACATAATAAAATATTTATTAATAAACTCACCAAGGTGCCAGTCTATAAACAGCGTCTTCAATATCTTGTCGAATTTCATCTGTAAAGAAGCATTATTATTTAAAATATATCATATTTGTCCCGAAAAGGTTGTAAGTGCCAAAAAAGAGGGAGCTTTTAACGGCAAAAGTGTTTAAATTTATTAAGAGAGTGAAGCAAATACTTTCAATGGTTTGGAGACTTGGGTTGTCCAGTTCAGATCCAAATCTAAGTAAACACCCTTTTTCTTTTGTTTGTAGATTTGTAGATACAAATATTCATTAGTAGTTTAATGTGAAGTGTTTATAAGTTAGTCTGTATGTTTCAGTATGTTTTTAATCTTTGTTATGGCATAGGCTTTTTTACACTGTTAATCTATTTCTATTTGTGAAAACTTATGAATGACACTCTGTTGCTAGCGTTTAGTTCTTTTGTTGTTGGATATTGTCAATAGTTTTCCTTAATTAAATAAATAACCCTCGCCGACCCAGAAGGCCCATATCCAGCAGTAGGACTCTAAGTTCTAGGGACTGATGATGATGATGATGATGAACGTTGTCGTTTGAGGTCTAGAGGACATTTTTCATATTTTATTTTATAAAGTTTTTTTTTTGTTATACTACACTCTGTTTATAAAATCTAAAATTACGCTCGTACGGTGCCTTTTTTCTCTATGACAAATTTGTTCGGATTTATCAATAAAAGATTATGTGTGGATACATTTTGGTCAATAAGATCAATAACCATTCCAAATTTCAAGTAAACCAGACCAGATCTCTATCTCGAGATAGTAGTTTGCTGACAGACACTAAAATTTCAATAGGTTTTCCTTGCTAAAATTTGACACAAACATAAATATATTTATGTCAGAGCAACTCTTGCGCAAGACCGAAACCGAGACCAGCTGTTCAGATGCAATACCAAGACCAAGACTGACCAACTAACTAACTAACTAACACTAGGAATCGGTATAGGGCCCAACAAAAATAAAAATGCGTGTAACAAAAACCCAGAATCGACGAAAACGTAATGTGCACCAATGGATTAACCATGATAAATATTTAACGTTGAAGAAGGGGAAATCCCAAAATCGGTATACTATAAGAGCTATAAGCCAACAAAAATAAATATGCATACAAATTAACAAGAACGATATGTGGATGAATGAATCGAATTCGGGAATGCCCCTTCTGTGACGTAAAATATTTATGATAGTTAATACAACTGTAAACATTTCGTTTTGTTTTTTTTTACCATCTCCATTATTTTAAAATACTTACATGTGCTTTCCAAGCGGAAAAGGTTGAAGTTTCTCAACAGGTAATCATGAAGGGTGAGGAACTGAAGGTTTAATTTGGGCAAGGCTAAGCAATTCTCCCCGCTGTAGATCTCCGTAGGAACCACGTTCTCGTCCCAAATTACAGCTTCGGTAGGATATAAGGGCATCGAATTCAGTTCCTCCAGCTGTGATATACGACGCTCATGACGTGAAACCTAGTAAAAAAAAATATAGATAGATGATAAAACATTTTACAGTACAATGACCAAAATAGTAAAAACGTTGATTGTGGAACCATGTTTAACAAAGACATAATAAAGGACAAATTTGGTTACACAGAAGACAAAAAAGTTTTTGGCCTTAAACCAGAAAGTTTTCTGTGATTTTGTGGATTTGGAGAAGGCTTTAGATTAACATCAGTTTGTATATAGAGCTACAAGTCATCGGCGTATAAATGATACTGGAAGTGAAGAGAAAAGGTGATTGCATTTATGTATAAAGAAAATAAAAGGGGAGAGAGAATGCCACCTTGTGGTACCCTTGTGACGATGTCACACCACTCAGACAGCTCATGACCCACACGAACCCTCTGTCGGCGACCATGTAGATACTGTGAAAACCAGTCCAATGACTCTGATGATAATCTTAGACGAGAAAGCATAACGATGAGCAGGTCAGGATCCACTGTGTTAAAAGCATTTGTGAAATCAATTAGTACCAATACAGTAACTTTTGACTTCTTCCATGCCATTTCTGATATCTTCAGTTACCGTAAGCAAAGCTGAAGTTATGCTATGACTGGAGCGGAAACCAGATTGATAGGGAATGAGTAAATTATGTGAACAGAGAAAACTGGAAAGTTGCTTATAGACAATGTGCTCTAGTACTTTAGAAAAAAAAGGTAAAATTGAGATGGGACGATAGTGATTGGGAAGTGAAGGTGAAGACGTTTTAGAAAGTGGTATAATGTACGCTTCTCGCCACGAGGAAGGAAACTGACTAGTACTGAGCGAAAAGTTAATTATGTGCGTAATTGAAGGGAGTAAAAGGAACATATACAAACACAATACACATACTCGTACATACATAAACATACACTATAAATAAATAGATATCATTAGTCCCAGTTTTCCTACTGAAGCTAATATCGCATGCAGAAGGTTAATATGTGCCCAGCGTTTTTAAAAATCGCACAACATTTACTGGTGACCTATTTTTACATGTAAATATCGTTTAAGACGTTATTGACTTTACATTAAATTAAATTTAAAGTTATACTTTGACATCACAGTACACATATGCTTGTACATTTATACATACTAGTTTTAGTTAGTATAAGTTATAGTGACATTTAAGTGACAACGCCGATTTACAGCCGCTTCGTATTTATTATACGTATAATGACGTTATTATTTAATTTAAACTTTGAAAATAATATTTTATGCACGAGTAGGTATTTGTTAAGTTTGGGTGTATTAAAGTTACCGCTAATTTCCTTATATATATGTATGTGTGTACGTGTATGTATGTATATATATATATATATATATATATATATATATATATATATATATATATATATATGTATATATGGAGGAACAGTTAATTTTAGTTTAGTAGTAGAGAATATTCTTTTCTTTTGACATAATTATTATTTTATTACCATTTTATTATTACCATGACAACGCCCTTTTACAGAAGTATCTATTAGTGTAGGTTGTACTTATCTGGTAACGACAAAGGCTGTTCCTTGTTGTTATTCATTCGCTATCATGATTAGTAAAATAATTAATTTGTAATCTGACGAAACCGAGTGTACCAAATGTATGAAATGGTGAATAAATAAATGAAATGAAATTGCTCTAACATGACCTTTTAAGGTATGTTGGTCGTTACAATGATTCGATCGTGGGTAAATAAGACTCACCAGTAATTCCTTAAGAAACTCCTTATCGAACCGATGCCACGGCGCTTGCTGCTCTTCTCCCTCCAAAGGTACAAGGTTCAAATGATTAGCGATCGCACGCAGAGCTTTGTCACTGTACAACAATGAAATATAAAAATTTTAGTTTGCAGGAGAGTATAGGTTAAGTAACATAAAAAGGATAAGTATCATCACGATCCCGACATCATCGACATCCCGAGTTTGGTACGCTGGAGACATCGACGAGCTTGCCACTTGTCATGATTGGCCGGCAGTAAAGTTAGCTAAATGTGAATCCGCTTCGCGTGGTTTCTGACCACCCCGAAAGGGAAACAGTAGTGATGATACATTTTTTTTATTTAAAATTATATTGATTATTTTCTTATTAATAATTAGTTAGGTACTTATATTAGTTCTGAACACAATTTTAAACAAACCGAATTTTTCAAACTTATTTTAATCAAACGTCTTTTCGTAGACATTCAGGGAAAGTGGCAGTGTGACAAAGAAAAGGCCAGGAGGTCAAAAGACTTCTAGAACTCTAGAAAACATCGAGAGGGTGAGGGAGTCGTTTTTACGCTTTCCCTGCGTTCAGTGCGCAAACACGCAGCTACTCTGGGGATTTCTGATCGCACAGTGAGACGAATTCTTCACAATGAACTCCACTTCCATCCCTACAAACTTGCTGTGGTCCAACAGTTGAGTGAACGCAATTTTGTTTCTCGCCAAACTGCATGTGAAGCGCTCAGTAACTTGCCACACGACGCTCTCGTGTTTTTCAGTGATGAGGCCCATTTCTCCGTACCCTGGAACACCTGAAGGACAACATCCGCCAATCCATCGCCAACATTTCCGTCGATATGCTCGAAAGAGCATACACAAGCCTTGTAGCTTACCACGGAAACTAGATGGCGCTGTGTGACCTGTCTGGAAATATTTATTATTATTATTATTTATATCCTATTTACTTGCCTTAAATTTCCGAAATGCTTCTGTAAAGTCTCCCGCGTATCGACACTGCCCACGTTAGCCAATGCAAACAGACGTAAGTCGGGAAATTTCGCAAAAGCTGCTTTCTGTGAAGGAATATTTGTTTTAATAATGTATTCTGACTATTGGGAATTAATAGTCTAAAGCCGGTCTTCGACGAATCCAGAATCATTAGACAGGACAAGAAAGCAAACGGTATGATAATCAAAGCTAGATCAATCGGTAAAGAATAAATTTGTGTATGACAGTCATTGATTATTTTATTGTCAAACGGGCATTTAATTTGCGTGCTACAAAAGTGTGAAACGTTCTTCTTCGATAAGATAATCTAGTTTCAGTTTAATTTCGTTAGTGAATTTGATAATACTAAAACATATATATATTTTTTAAGCTATTGCATAGCTTTTATCACGGGCTTTGAGCGCGGCGACCGAATCAAGAAATTCCGTAACGAAAATAAACCTAACACCCCCCACTCCGACCGGCACAGAGCGGTGCGGCGTTGAAAGCCGTGCATCGTCTAACGTCGTTTCAGTTCGGCAGACTTCGGCACGGTGTTTGTGTGCGTGCGACTAGACGTATGCGTGTAGACTAGCTGTTAACTGCTCATAACTGATTCTATCTCTTTTAGACACAATGCTAGGTGAGACAGTGTGCTTTTTGTCCGCGTCCACGAGCGAGTTTAAGCCCGCGACTAGTTGAACCTTAACGTGTATATAAAAACTTGAATTAATATCAAAGAAAAAAAAAACTGCATAAATAAAATAAATAAATAATTATAATTACATAAGTTGATAAAAAAAATCTATGCAATAGCTTTACCGCGTTAGTACCCCTAGTGCCACACGTATTTATTTATTTTTCATTTAAAATACATGGTAATTCTAGAAATTGTCTTTAGGAATTATTATTATTATTATTTTTCTTTTACGTTTGCTAGTCACAGTTCAGTTGCACTATTAATTTAAATCTAATTACTATATTTTACTCTTATTTCTGTTTTAATTGTATTGTCTAAATAATATAAAATCTCTTTGGCTTGTGTTCCACTATTGCTACTTCGTTTATATGTTTAATATAATAAGCTGTGATTTCTTTAAAAATAAATATAAAAAAAGGAAATATAATACTCAATTATAATATAATCACTATCACTACATACAGGCTCAGTCCCGCTTTTCGGGGATAACCCGAACGTGCGCGAAGCGTGCTGAGGAAGCGTGGGCGGTTGGCACAAACAAGTGTGTACTGGCCGCCCGCCCGACGCGTAATGAAGATAAGAGCGCGGGAGAGAGAGGGGTGAAAGTGAAACTTCTGATTATATATGTTTTTTTTTACCATTTCCGCTTTCGACGAAAGAATCCAGCTGTTTTCACTCAAAAAGTTCCAAAAACCTGATTTGCCAAAAAAAAAACTGGCAACGCTGGTGACCGATAGTAATGTAAATATCTAAATAATTATAGAGTTAAATAATCATAAAGTTTTATATTACTGTAACTAAGATCGTGTGAAATAGCGAGCCTAGTCCAGCCTAGGGGGAGTTATATACGCAGGATATTTTTTTCAAGTAGGCCTTCAAAGCCAAATGCAGGTTTAGTTTTTATCTAAATCTGCCCTGAAAACCCTTTGAGCATTTATTGCTATTTCTTGTTACTATTTCTTGTTACTATGACTCGGCCACTGTACAGCCACGAAATTAATTGAATTTTATTATAATTATTTTAGATTATAAGTTGACATGGCCTTTATATTTACATCCACGAAATTAATTTAAATTTATTACACGAATAGATCCAAACTGTTATCAGATACGCTGGAACAAAATACTTGAAAAACTCCTTCGTGCTAAACTACATGTCTAAAATAAAGTGAAAATTTTTGGTGATATCGATTTGTTCAGTGTTAGTGTTGCAAGGTTAAAAAAAGAAATTAACATTAAATTATCTAACTAAATGAATCCTAATTGAAATGCTTGTAGAACTTTTTCTTTATTTATTTTTTGATTACTACTTTTAATTTTTATTTTATTTTACTATATATATGTATATTATTTTATTTGTATTTGTTATAAAGGTATTGTTTTTAAGTTATCCCTATTATTATTTTTTTTTTTTGCAAAATCTATGTTTAATACACACATCAAAAAAGTCTAGGGATCAAGCATGTTTATGCGGATTTCTTGTGATTGAGATGTGGCTTTGTAATAAATTTATGATTTTATAAATTTATATGGATCCTTTTTGTTGCATTTCATAATTTAAAACAGGAACTGTCAATCAAATTCGAGTAAAAGATGAAAATCAGCTGTCAATATTTTCCCTATAAAAACATAAGACGCATTGAAGACATTATTAGTGCTACTGTTTCCCTACTACTGATTAAAACCAACGTTATTATGGAGCGGCGACGTCATTTAAGCAGGGAAGAAATGATCAGAGCCGTGGGAATGATAGAAGCTGGTTCCCGGCAACGTACTGTGGCTTTAGCTCTGAATACAAGTCAGAGTGTTATCAGTCGACTTTGGACACGTTACCGAACCACTGGTACCGTGGCTGAGCGCCATGGAGGACGGTATCGCTGCACCACACGGAGACAAGACCGATACATTCAAATCACAGCTCGAAGAACTCCAACAATAACCGCCATGATGTTAGCCGTGAGCCTTCATCGCTCTTCAGGGAACTTAATTAGCGACCAAACAGTCAGAAACCGCTTGCATGAAGTGAACCTTCATTCCCGAAGACCGCTACGGGTACCACCTATAGCAATGCACAATCGTAGGACTCGATATCAATGGGCTCTTGAACACAGAAATTGGACAGAAGAACAATGGCGTTTCGTGTGCTTTTCTGATGAGTCTCGTTTTGGTATGAGGCCGGATACAAGACGTATACGACACTGGAGAACCCCTGGACGCCAACAGCGATTAAAATCCTGCCAGGAAGTCCATCCTTATAGTGGTGGAACCAGCATGGTATGGGCGGGTATTTCGATCGGCGGAAGAACTGAGTTGATTTGGATCAGAGGCAACCTCAACGCTCAAATTTATGCTGAGACGGTTGTATCAGACGTCATCGTTCCTCTACAAGTGCATATCGGTCCCTTATTTCAGTTAATGCATGATAATGCACGACCGCACACCGCAAGAGTTGTAAGACAGACTCTCGCCGCAGCTAACATCAATGTCCTGCCCTGGCCTGCTCAGTCGCCAGACTTGAACCCGATTGAGCATGCATGGGATATTCTTCAGAGAAGAGCTCTGCCGAATATGGAGAGTATCCAGTCGCAAGAAGACCTTTTTTTGTTGTTGCAACGAACATGGGCGGCCATTCCACAGCGGGATTTGGATGAACTCATTTTGAGTATGCCAAACCGATGTTCTTGTGTTGTTAGTGTTCGCGGTAGAAACACGGATTATTAATTGTTTAAGTTACCCAATAAAATTAAAAAAAAAACTGTTATTTCAGTCTTTTTTTCGAACTTTAATGTTAGTGGTTCAAATGTCAAAAATCCCTTTATTAGGAAAATGGCAATTTTTTTTACTAATGCAAAGGTGACTTGGTTTATCGTTACTGTAGACAAACGAAAACATTTAATTTGATCAATCCTTAAAGAAAATTTTAATGAATATCAATCAGGAGAAAAGTTATTGCAAAAATATATGTTGATCCCTAGACACTTTTGATGTGTGTATTTAAGTGTAAACTTTGCTGGATTGTGTAACTTTTAGAATTGTTGTAATTATGTTTTACGATACATTATGTTATAATTATTTAGATTATAAGTTGACACGGCTATAATGCCTCGAATTTAGGTTAAGCTACAGTACTTGTTTATGGCAGCAATGTCACTTACTTATTTCGGTCTATCCATAATTTAATTTAATATTTTAATTTATTATTTGTTGCTTGTAATGTTTTTTAAATTTTAATAATATTGTAAAAAAATAAAAAAAAATGATAATATGCGAGTATTACATGTGAACCATATGGAAAAAAATATTTTGAATTGAATTTTGTAGTATAAGATTTGTCCTGGAAGGCTCACTTGAAAAATTTAACCTGTATATCCAGCAGTGGAGAGACACAGGCTAGTGATGATGATTTACCTGTAAAGAGGTGATGCGCGAGTAATGGAGTAAGGTCATGTCCCTGTCCGTCCGCGGGTCACCTGTCTCGTCGCTAATTTCGAAACGAGCGTAGAACTTCAGCATGTCAAGTAGCTGAAACAACGAAAAGCAATATAATAATCGTTTATTGTCAAATATATCTCAAATATGTTATTATTATTATTTTATTGAAGTAATATACAAACAGTATAAAATAATTACAATATAAATTAAAACTAAAATATAAACTATAAGTAAAAAATGTCTTCTAGAGACGACCCTTCAGTGATAGTCCCAAGAAGACTGGCAACATTTCCCCTCTGTATAGCTAAGCTAATACGTTGGCAGAAATAATTGCCAGCTTTCCTGTCTCCAGACTTTTCCGTTAGCCGTTTGGACAACTTCAATCTCAAATATATTATACATACGTATATATAAATTGCAAAAAGAGAAAATATATTTTTTAGGCTTCAGATGTCATTGGTAGAACCCCATTTAAAACTAAAAAAATAAACTTTTTTAAAGTTACTAAAGAAGCAACGTCGAGTTCCTTAGTCAGACGCGGCGAACGAGTGCCTTCACTCCGTAACGACTCAGACTTAGCTGTTAAGGCACGGAGGGCCAACAGTGAAAGAGAGACGGTTTATAGGGTTTTAGTCCCTAGGCGCCTTGGGGTCTCCTCAGGAGACCTCCTACCGCGGTGGCCCTTCAGGCTGGGGTCGTAATGTCAAGCGATTTTGCGATTCAAAGATTTAGACTCGGAGGTACCGGGTTCGATTCCTGGTCGGGACACAAGAATATTTATTAATGTAAATAAATAAATTTAAATAATATTTAATTTATTTGTGATATTTCTCGAGTTTGGTATGCTGGAGACATCGACGAGCTTGCCACTTGTCATGATTGGCCTATAGTAAAGTTGGCTAAATGTGAATCCGCGTATTTATAAGCGTGGTTTCTGACCACCCCGAAAGGGAAACGGTCGTGATGATACTTTACTTACTTTTTACTCTTAATTAATGCTAGATAGAACGTAGCTAGAAATACTAAGAAAATACATGTATTCATGTACCTAGTAGTCGTCTGTATGCCTAGTGTGACAGTGAAGTTTCGTAAACGCAACAATAGTAGTAGAGTTTTTTTACTGAATTTTCGATGTTCATTGCCTGTTATTATAGCCAAACTTGCAATAACACGCAATGTAAAATAAAAAAACGTAACTACAGAAGTTACGTTTTCCGAAACTCGCATTTTGCACCAAGCACACAGATCGTAATATTTATTATTTACGGCTTATATACGGTTAGTGTTGTGCAGAATGTAGCACAGACCGCACGCGGTTAGTGTTGTGCAGAATGTAGCACAGACCGCACGCGGTTAGTTCGTAAAGCGACAATGAAGCTTACATGTTTAGTTTTTGTATATATTTTACCCAGTTTATGTTCTGCGACAACTAATAACAATTACAACAAGTGTTGTTTTGGAAGCGATGAATTAGTTGACAGTAACAGTACATTGTTTTCATGTGGTAGAGATCAGTATTTGTACAATATCACAGTAAAAGGTTTTGAAAAGTGTGATTATATGTTTAAAATAGCGAACGGTTCTGATGGTAATTTTTATATTAAAAATGATGGTAACATAAATATTTGGAACGATGAATATTTATCTACTGAACCAATTTCTGAAGACAAGTGAGTTTTTGTTTATTTTTATATATTTACTTATAGTCTAAGATGCTAACAAATAAATTAGTCTAAGAGCGACCTTCACTAATTATCCAAATATTTTTATATAATGAAATAATTCAAAATACAATAAACTAAAATAGATACACTTATACAAATACAATAAATAAAATGTAATTTAAAAAGTCAATTTATTTCTTGCCTTTTTTTACTATTTTTATTGTTTTGTTTTTTTCAAAGGCCCAATTAATGGATACTGTAATAGCATGTGGCGGTTGTCTGTAATAAGTGTAGCATGCTCTCCCAGTCAGTGTGTTTCCCCACTCCTATAACCTGGATTCCTTTAAGCGAAGTGTGAAAAATCATTTTATTAAGTTATTAATTCATCGTTGTGGTCTTTTGAATGATTCTACTCCTGCTAGTAGAAGACTAAGCAGCAAAGTGGTCCAATAAGTAAGCTGTTAGCAGAAGACCAGCAGCTTAGCAGATTCCAGTGACATGTTGATGTTTAATCTGACTGAGAAAGGAATCTGTAAGGAAAACTCAGCTATATCAGATTTACAAAATAAAACATATACAGCATTACATCACAACGATCAATTATTAACCTTTTAAATTTAGTTATCAGTACGTATGAGAGAACAATACCTGGTACAGCAGTAACCCACCAGGCAAGTCAGAATTAAGATAGACTACATGCCTATGTGCAACCCGAAAGTCGACAAAATGCAAAAACCTATGCTAATTTAAGAACAATAAAGTAGATCCACGAAATAATTATTAACTTGACATGTGTAATTTATTTTCGTCTATAAGCTGACCCTGTAATGGATGTAATGAATATGCTATATCTAAGATACGAAGATATCTAGGATTTGTAATCCATGATATGCGAAAAAAGAAGCTTTCAGTAAGACACTTTCTTTTAGTTTTTCAAGCGCATACACAAATCTATTTAGTTCGTGACAGAAATGATTTATATGATAAATAATATAATAATAATCTATAATACTGTAATTGTTAGTCCTAGTTATACGCTGTGATTTTTCTAAAAATAAATAAATAAATTCTGTCCCGACCAGGAATCGAACCCGATACCTCCGAGTCTAAATCCACGGACTTAACCGCTAGACCACGGAGGCAGTTATTAAGTAGTTTTCATTTATTTAATTCTAAGTTTTCCATTTGGTAAGTAATTTATTCAAAGGATTTATTAATAAGTATATAAAAAAATAATTAACAATGAAGGGTTATATTTGGAACTTGAGCCACAATATATACTTATAATATATTTTCAGATACTGCATTGGTCGAGTTGAAAATGAACTTGAGGTTATTGTAATATGTGGCATGGAAGTTGACGAAACTCACAGAAATATTCTGGGCTACTTAGAAGCTGTGTCAGCTGTTTTCCTAATTCTCACTGCCCTGGTATATGCATTTATATCAGAACTAAGGTAATTATTGTACAGATATAGTGCATAATGTATTTCCATTGTAAAAACTCTGGTCTCAATCGAAATACGAAGGCACTCGAATTGTCAATCTATTATTGTATTAAATGAGTGTCATCTTCATACCCATTAATATAGATTTTTATTATTTATGTCGTGTTTGACTTAATTTAATTTATTTATTTAATTTATTTAAATTTTAATATATTTTGTTTCAAAATCACCTCCTTTTCTCGTACTGCAATATGATTAAGAAACCACCTCCTAACCTTACCATTGGAATGGTTGTAAAAATAGCAAGCTGTCCAGATCTTAGTTAGTTGTATGTATCTGTTTATATTTTGGTATGACTGCATCTTGTTATGAGCATCTAATAAATAAATAAATAAAAGGAAAGCGTTCAACACTTTTTTTTACCGAATTTTGCTTAAATTGTATGAAAACCATAGAGCAATAGACAAGACAAGTCAATCACAGAAATGGTCTCAAAATGAAAAATGTTATTGTACTGAAGCTAATTGAGAGCACAATAAATACGAACTTTGCTGATAGAAACAGAGGTCCTTAAAACCAAAACAGGTTCAAAACATGGGCCGCGACTGTTAAAGTTAAAATAAACCATAAAAGTTTTAAAATATATTTTGCTATATTAGAACGCTTTATTGATTTTAGCATTACAGATTTATTTATTTATTTAAGGAAAACTATTGACAATATCCAACAACAAATAGAACTAAACGTTAGCAACAGAGTGTCATTTATAAGTTCTCACAAATAGAAACATATTAACAATGTAAAAAACACAAAAAACAAAAAAAGCCTATGAGATGACAAAGATTAAAAAACATACTAAAACATACAAAGTAACACATAAACACTACACAACGTACTACTAATGAATACTTGCATCCACAAACAAATACAATTAAACAATAATAAGTAGTTGAGAATTAATCAAAATCATTTTCAGTAAAAAAACGATTGCTTAGCACATGCCTCACCATCTTAATACTTGAAAAGAAAATATCGGTGTCATACTTAATTATAAGCTCATTGAATGATGAGTAGTGCATAATGGTTTATCCGCTGTTTCTATCAGCAAAGTTCGTATTTATTGCTACGACGGAACCCTTAGCCTTTATATTCTTGTCAGTTTTTAATTCATCCTCATTTTTTACGCAGTCGGGTTTTTTAATTTTGATTTTATTGATTTTATTAAAGAAGCGGATTCACATTTAGCCAACATTACTACAGGCGGGGGGTAAAAGATTTTTTACTTTTAAGCCCGATATATTTTTGACATTTTTTTTATATAACCACTTTTTATTTATTATTCTCTTCTCTGGATGATGAATAAGGCAATAGGGAAGGCAAAGGGATCTAGCCCATACAGCCAAGTCTGTCATAATACATTCTTTCATGAGGTTATTTTGCGGCGTTATCGCCCAAATGGGAGTGGGAAATGGGAGTTCAAAGCGCGGGAAAACCGCATAAAATAAACTAGAAATTGTGCCCCATATACGAGTATACAGTCCAATTTATCATTATTAAACAAAACTACACCTATCAGCTAAACCGAAAACTTTTTCGGAGTTCTTCGCTCCATTTTGTACGGATGTCACGTGCAAGTTTTTGCTTTGGAAATTACTTTACTGTGGTTCAATAATGTGTTACAATGTAAATAATTATGGAAAACGATAAATTGGATTTTAAATATGTGGCACAAGTTGCAGTTATTTTTTTACGGTTTTCACGCGAATTGAACGAACACCCATGTACGTGTCTGAGCGATAACGCCGCGATTGACTCCAAGAAAACCATAAACTCTGCAACATCTGCAATTTCATGATAACCTCATTAACTCATAAAAAAGAAAGAATATATTACGTCAGACTTGGCTGTATGGGCTAGATTCCTTTGCGTTCCATATCGCTTTATTCATCATCCATCGGAAAAGGAAAAAAAAGATATATTTTTTCAGAGACCTTCAAGGCAAAAGTATTATTAGTCTTTGCGGCTCTTTTGGATTGTCGTTAACCATTTTGTCTGTGATGCAATTGGCAGAGTATTCAGACATGACGCTGTGCGCAATTCGAGGTATTTTTTTTGTTGGTCTATTATGTTAAACGCGGAGCCGGAGCGGAATAAAGGGGTGTGGGGTCTTCTGCCGCCTGCGTCAAATATATACTTCCCAGTGTACACTGTACAGGCAACAGTTACCCCCAGTATTCGAAAGGATGATTGTTTAAAATTGCGATATGTGCCATGCGATTGGTAGCTAGCACTTTCGAGTTATTTTAGTGCATTAATTTAATATTTAAAAAAGTAAAGTATCATCATGACTGTATCCCTTCTGGAGTTGTCAGAAGCCGCGATTTTTTTTAATAAAGCGGATTCACATTTAGCCAACTTTACTATAGGCCCATCATGACAAGTGTCAAGCTCGTCGATGTCTCTAGCTAGCATACCAAACTCGAGAAATATCACAAATAAATTTAATCAATTTTATCAAGGAATCGAACCCGGTCTAGAGTCTAATCCACGGTCTTAACCGCTAGACCACAGAGGCAGTAAATTTTTTAATATTCTTTTGGAAAAACCAGGGAATTATCCGTTGCAGGATAATTATCTTTTGACATGTTAAACGTATGCCTATGAGGCACGTCATTGGCTGAAATAACCAATGTGACAAGCTAACTACCAATCATACGTTAAACCTGTCAAAAGATAATCAGTGTATCTGCAGCTGGCTGTGAGTGTAATATTGCAGACTTCTTAAATAATAATAAATAGTAATAAATAAATATTTCCAGACAGGTCACACAGCGCCATCTAATTTCCGTGGTAAGCTACGAGGCTTGTGTTACGGAAACTAGATGGTTGATAAACTAAATATTATACTTTTTTTTTAAATATATACATATTATACATATAAACACCCAGACCGAGACAAATTATACAAAGTACAACTTGCCCCCGGTGGGAATCGAACTCACGACCTCCCGAGTTCACGGCAACGTTTTTTACCACTAGACCACGGAGGCGGTCAAAATATTGAGTTTAGGCGAATTATTTTTCGGCATATTTTCGGGAGAATTACCTACTTTCGCCACACCACGCTGCTGAATGTTTTTATTATTATTGTTTTATTATTTTAGGATTTATAGCATACTTTCTTATAGTGGCTAGTTTCTTCTGGATGAACTCAATATCTATCCAGATTTTTCGTAGTGTTACGTAAGTGTTTTATTTTTATTATGTTATCTATCTACGGTTCACAGTCATTATGAATTCATACATTTACAGCACACTATTTATTTATTTATTGTAGTTGTGTAATTCTGTATTTGTTTCATTTGTAAATCTGCTATAGCTGAGTGTTCCTTGCAGATTCAATTTAGTATATTAAGATAATATTATACATTTACATTAAACATAGTTTTACAACATATAGGTAATTAATAAGTATTAACAAATAATAAAATTTAGCGACAATTTTTAAAATGAACGCATGCGAAATGTTATTTGCTGTCTTTAGTGAAAACTTTTACTATACTCGACATATATACAATAATGTTTTAATGCGTTTCCGTTTGTTAAGGGATTCCATTACATATATATATTTGTACTAGTACGACAAGTGACCTTGCCCCCACCTGACGGTAGGTGGCGCGCGATGTTCTTGAAAGCTATTTGTTGTTCTAGTTAAAAGTATGTGCCATTTGCAATGATGTCATATGCCATTTTTTTTACTAATATTGTAAGCTTATCATTACACACACACGAACACAGCGTCCTAGACCTCCACTGCTGGAGATGGGCCTTCCAGAACATATATCTGGAGAATTTGGCCTACACTCGCCACGCTGGCCAGACGGCTTGGCTTGTAAGCTTGCTATGGTGATATTTACTCGTAGATTAAAATAACACCGCTTGAAACAAGACTTACGTAATGACGTTTGCGCATAAATGAGAGAGTGGGGCTGCTCGTTATAAGCTATAAATCAAAGAACAATGGCGAGCGCCCATATATAAATACCTTTCTTCTTAAGATGCCATTGGAGGTTGGGTATCAATAAGGCGATTTTACACTCCCTGAGGTTCTTGAGCCCTTGAGGTCTTCTCCCGGGTTTCTGGAGCCTTGTATTTTTCCTTGCATGACGAGCTGCAGCAAGCTATATTTTTTATAGCGAATGATGTGTTCTAAATAGTTCCACGCCTTTGTTCATCGTCTGTAAGACATTCTCCTGTACATCCATATTTCAAAAGCTTCTAACTTCTTCGACAGCCTGTTTGTCAGGATCCATGATTCGATACCATACAGGCGAATGGAAAATATGTAGCATGGGACGAGTC
The DNA here is from genome assembly GCA_910589645.1 of Tinea semifulvella. Classification (NCBI taxonomy): domain Eukaryota; kingdom Metazoa; phylum Arthropoda; class Insecta; order Lepidoptera; family Tineidae; genus Tinea; species Tinea semifulvella. Next base: position 9,639,704 of record OU342620.1, read on the forward strand.
GGCATCTTGTAGGAAGTTTAGGATTGCAATTGCAGAGAAGAATGTTGACTAAGACGCTTTTGGCTTGTTCCATGCGGCATTTTATTGTAGTACCGTGGTCTTCTTGTTCGTTTACAATGGAGCCTAGATATTTGTATGATTTACTCTTTCGAGCGGTTGGTCTTTAATGTCTGTCCGGCAAACAGAACTTCAGTTTCTTGATGTTCATGCTTAAACCGTAGTTGGCTTCCATCCACTCTATTTAACAGAATCTGTAAATCGTCTATGATATCTGTCAGAAGAATTATGTGATCTGCATATCGGATGTTATTAAGAGGTCTCCTATTGATAACAATTCCACTGCTAGTATTTTCAAGAGCTTCGGAGAACATTCTTCAGCATAAATATTTAATATCAATATCAGCAATGGGGGGGGGGGACAGTATGCAGCCCGCCCTATTCCCAGACTTATAATGTCATCCTCTGTCACTTCATTGTCAACACGCACATTTACTGTTTGCTGCCAAAACAAGTTTTAAATAAATGTGAGGTCCTTGGAATCCAAGCCAATCCTGTTAAGAGTCTGTATAAGTTGTATGTATTTATATTATAGATTTAATGTCGTTTTTTTTTTAGTTGTAAGTGTTTAACTCAAATCTCTTTATCTCAAATATTAGCGGTCATGCACCTTACAATCCCTGCTCACATCTCCCAAAGGTTAGCTGTTAGAAAATGTTTTTAGACATTAAGCTCGCCTATGTACTGTAAAATGTATTATTTTCTGTGCAATAAAGAATTTATCTATCTATCTATAAGTTTGTCTAATTGTATACGATCAAAATCAACCTACCTATAGGTTTTTTTTCTTGTAGGCAGGCTAATTTGAGTTCTGTCAACAAGTGGGAGTTCGTGTACTACTCCGTGTATTCATGGGGGTGTGCCGCAATCATGACATTTTGCGTTATAATAGCCAACTATGTCCCGGGGCAACATATCAAGCCCGGAATAGGTTACCAGACGTGCTGGTTTTTGAGTAAGTATTATTTATCCATAATAATATTATAAATGTGAAAGAAGGTGTCTGTATGTATGTCTGTTTATCTGTCTTTTGCGCTTAAATTACAGTTCAAAGAACAATGGTGAGATATTTTAAAAAAATGCAAGCGTCTTAAAAGCAGATTTAAAAAAAGATTCCGATCAGTTGCAGAAATGCTGATTATCTTTTGGCATGTTCAACGAATGCCTATGATCTAATAGGTGGTAGGCGGACTGATGGTGATAATTTGCCTGCCGGGGCGGGGAAGTATCCACCGTTCTTGCCGATAAACCCAGTAAAGTGTATCCACACGTTTCAGGATCAGGCTCGAACTGCCGCCATGCCCAGTCGAGCCGGCATAGTGTTAGGGACTGATGTCAGTCATGAGTCTCTGAATCCAGTTGCTAACATTCATGGACCTCGCACGCCACTTACTATCAGGTGGGCGCAAGGTCACATGTTGTACTAGTATTTAAAAAAAAAGTTATAGGCTGAAATTCAGTAAGGCTTGGTTCAAGCGGTGTTATTTTTATATAAATATCACCATGACAAGCTTACTTATATTACTTTATTGCACTAAAATTGTACATATGCGGATTAAACCTGCCAGACATTCAACCTTTGGGAGTGTGGAAAAACTATGTATGGGTGCAAATTTAATATGATAAACTACATACTAATAATACATAAAAGAATAAATATATACTTAAATACATACATATAATAATAATAATAAATTCTTTATTGTACAAAACCAAAACAAGTGCAGGTACATAGGCGAGCTTAATGCCGTAAATGCATTTTCTACCAACTAACCTTTGTGACTGAGAGCTGTAATAAGCGGGTGCAGAAGGTTACGAAGAAAAAAGATAGTTGAAATTATTTATTACTATACAAAACACAAATTAATTACATACATATAGTACTTATTATAACTATGAAATACTAAAAATAAGCCTATACACTCATAAACAGTAAATGATAAAAATCCAAAATAAAATGTAATATTGATTTGCTTATTTAGAAAGTAGGTGGTGAGTAAACGTTTAACAATATTAAAAGAGGGAGCTTGTTCCACTGGCGAGCAGCCGATATGGTGAGTGAATCTGAATAACTGCACGAAATGTGGGGTGAGATTTTTGAGTTGATTGTTATGAGAAGAACGAAGAAATTAAAAGTGTGTTTTAGGCTAAGAAGGAATTTTGTATAAAAGGTGAAGAGGATGTTGTAATTTACGAAAGCGGATATTGAGACAAATTAACTGTGTACGATAATGGCAGACATAGTCGAAACAAAAGCGAAAACGAAATTGTTGGATAAGTTTAGAAAGCGATCCAGTTTATTTAGTAGCTCTTCAGTGAGATTGGAAGTAACTAAGAATTTTAACGTTTATTTTTTTTCAGCACCCCGCCACCAATTGATGTACATGTTCAGCGTGTTGGCCATACTGGTAGTGGTTAACGTAGTCATCTTTTTCCACACTTCAGTCTTGCTTTGGAGGAAAACATTTCGATCGACAGTCATCAAGTCTTTAAGATACAAGTAATAAATTCATCTAAATAATATACAAGTAACTAAGGCTATGCTTCATCATCCTCCCCTAGGCTCGCCACATCACACGATCTCCTGCCACCCTCATCCAACCCCCACTAGCGGACTTCCTTAGGTCATCCGTCCATCTAGCGGGGGGTCGACCCACTCTGCGTCTTCCCGTACGTGGTCTCCACTCTAGAACTCGTCTACTCCATCGTTCATCGATTCTACGACAGACATGTCCAGCCCATTGCCACTTCAGCTTACTATTTTTGAGGAACCGGAGTGCTTAACACAGACGCTTTTGCTTAGTTTAATTTTGCCTCTAGTCTCCTAGATAAATGTTTCTAAAATGTGTCTGGTATAGGACTGCGAATACCAAGACCAAATCTCCGACGTTCTCCCCTCTTGCTCGTGCCATACGCTGGTACTAGGTATAGGGCAGAACAGTTATTTATTGAGAGTCTTTAATGATTTCAATGACCTTGCGGAAGAGCTGGACATTGATTTATTTAATTCCAAGGCTGCAGACATTAGACGTCAGTTAACGCTTCGGTATGTTGAATCGGTCAATAGCAGGCATCAATTATAATTAAATGCTTGTATAATGTTTATTAGTTTAAGTAACTTGTGTTTCACTTATATTGTTATTATTCTTCTGTAGCGATGTTTTCTTCCTTTGCTTGTTAATTTGATTAATTTAATTTTATGCTTATATGTGAAAACCTTTAATAGTTCTTAGGGAATTTACTGTTTAATATCTATATACAATAGTTTTGGTTTTACAAAATGAAAAATAAAAAAATATTGTTACTAATATTAAGCTTTGTGGGAAAAAAATAAAAACCTTTTATTTTTTTATAGATTATCGATAGTGGATAATTAAGCGTCGCGAACTAATCATAAATATATGGCCTAACTTTATAAAGCATGCTTGAACCTGGCATATGCTTCATCATCAGCATGTGTTGCTCCACTGCTTTATATAGGTGTCTCCCAAGGTTTCCCGCTTCGCACGATCTCCTGCCTTCAGCAACCTTCTTCATATGCTAACGCAATATTAATCATTTTAGACCTATGGCCATCCCATATCTGTCAAATTTTACTTTAAGATAGACAATGCCTCCTCGACTGTACAATTACGCATTTTCTTCGGACACATGTCGAATATATACACTGGCACGAAAAATATACACTGACGGCTCCAAAACAGATAACTGCACGTAGGCAAGTACGTTCTCCATGGGCCTAAATATACACTCAGCAGCAACAGCTCTTGACCCCCACAACAGCATATTCCAGGCGAAATGTGTGGGCATCCTGGAAGCAGCGCAGGCTGTTTTAAGGAGTGAGGTCAGGAACTTCAACATTCGTATTCTTTCTGACAGTATCGCCGTCCTTCTCGCCCTCAAAAGAAACTGCATCAACTCTGCGATAATTCTTCACTGCCACCTAGCCCTAGAGGCAGTGTGCAGGGTCAACAGAGTCACTTTAAGCCTAAACAGAGCAAAGCTCATTACAATGGTAGGGGTGATGACGAGACACTGTGACTTAAACAAACACTTATCCACTCTGAATATTACAGATAGCCCACTGTGTAGATAGAGGATGCATGGCAGAGGAGGAGACGGCCGCGCATGTACTTATGGAGTGCTCCAGTGTGACTGCACCAAGATGGAGGTTCCTCCAGTCTGCGAAGACTCTTCCGGAGGTCTGAGGAACGTTACGGGTCTCCTAGGCGCACTGGAGAAGATAGGTTGGCCACATTAATGACGCCCAGGTCATGCAAAACGGTCTCAAGGAGACTAATTTCGGAGAATAACCAGGCTTATCTATCAATCTACGTGATGTGGAAAGACACCCCATCGTGCGCCCGTTTGTCCAGGGAAAAGTCGATGGCAAGGGGATGCTCCGATGAGATGGACTGACAAGGTCAAATCTGCAATGCAACCTGAGTGCTCCAAGACGCGACGGCTTGTTAAGCGACCACTACCACTCAAATGACGACCACGACCGCTCTGCCAAAAGTGCACCGATAAAAAAGAAGGTAGTAGGTCGTCTATTAATTACTAGAAATCCAAGTAGCATATCTACCAAATATCTAAGTGGTTGATTGTTTAGACGTGAAGACAAGATAAAAGATACATACAAATTTCAAATTATAAAAATCTTTATTGTAAAGATTATTCTAATAACAGTTGTACGAGTATATAAATGCAATTAATATTCATTTTAGGTATAAAATTTGACAATATGTTTATATCAATAGATCTATTTATTACTATCTATCTATTTACAACATATTGCTTATATTTAACATATTGTTTGTCAATTTATTGGAATCTATTATAATACAATACATAATGTCAAAATTTTAATATCAAAAAGTTGTTGTTATTTATTAAGTTTTGCACAGACTTCATTTACATGAGATTTCCAATTACAGTATTGATCTAATTTTATTCCTAGATACTTTATGTCTGACCGACATAGCTTTTAAAATTAGCAAGTTGAAGTGGCAATGGGCTGGACACGTCTGTCGCAGAAGCGATGAACGATGGAGTAAACGGGTCCTGCAGTGGAGACCACGTACTGGAAGACGCAGTGTGGGACGACCCCCCGCCAGATGGACAGATGACCTGAGGAAGGTCGCTGGTGGGGGATGGATGACGGTGGCAGAAGATCGTGTAAAATGGCGAGCCTTGTGGAAGACCTATATCCAGCAGTGGAGAGACACAGGCTGATGATGACTTTATGTCTTGTACTGCTTCAATTATATAAGTTTTATATTGTATATTTAGTTTGTTGTTTACAGTGCTATCATGAAATTGTATATATTTAGTTTTTGTCAGGTTTGCACACAAACTGTTTCTTTTAAGCCAATCTATAATAGTACCTACTGTATTATTTAATTCGGTTTCGTACGAATAATAGTAATTTGTATTATAGAGAATAACTACAGAAATGTCATCAGCAAATAATATGCACCGGTGATCGGTAAGAAGTAATGAATAATAAAGGCCCTAGTACACTGCCTTGGGGTACACCGAATCCATTTACTTAACATTGTTGCTGTTAGTTAGAAAGCATCTGACCAGTCTAGTGCTGCTCCTTTGACACCGTATTTTTCGCTTTTAAATAAAAGTAAACTATGACTAACAAAATCACAAATGTGCCTGTTACACATTTTTTCTTATATATATGTATTATGTGTCATTTCACTAACTAATGAAAATCCAGCAAAAGTAGTGGATTTATTTATTTGAAATCCGTCTTGTTGTGCATTTATAATATTATTTTGTGTGCGCGAAAGCTTAAAAAGTTTAATGTTTTGTGTTCATTTATGTCACGGGTGGCCAACCGGTCGATCGCGACTATTAGTCCAGTCGATCGTGGCAAGGGAAAAAACATAAATACGTAGAACTGACTGCGCAACGTAATTAGCAACTGCTGCACGCTTCATCTTGTATCATTTATGGGCATTGGTTTTCAACAAGAAATATCCGAAGAAATATGTTGAACAACTGCAATTGTGTTTTGATTTAACACATTTATGTGAATCAGCATTTCATACTTAAACAAAAAATAAACACCGTTCTTGCTTGACAGACGCTCATACATTGAATTCTTTGATGGTGGCTTAAATTTTTAACTACAAACCTGATTTTGCTTATCTCGGAAGATGCTCAGACGCAATGCTCACACTAATAAAACTGAAAATTATTATATTATTTAGATCGCAAAGGGTTTCGTCTGTAAAGAGTCATCTTGGGTCTAATCAAGTTGGCCACCCCTGATATATGTGTACCTTCATTTTATTTTAACTAACCACTAATCCATTTTCGTCATCTCAAATTGTTATTTGTTTAAATTTTTATTTCAAAGAAACAATCATTTACAAAATAGGTAGAATATATTTTCAAAATCCATCTCTAACAGTGGAGGTCTAGTGTGTTCTAGGTGTTGGGATGATGATGATTTGGATATGGATTGGAAACAAATTAAAATTATAATAGTTTAAATTGTTTTTTTTTTAGATTTCACATGTGCCTACGATTATTTGTAGTGATGGGAGTCACTTGGATGTTTGAAATACTTGAGGTTTGGATCGACCAAGAAAATCTGTTTTGGTGAGTTGAAATTCTAATTCGCGTATATAAAAACGGGTAAGATTTCAAAAGAATTCCTTTTAAAATGGCATTTAGCTTGCTCAGGCTTATCACTTCTGTGCATTTAAGATTGAGTTAAAGATAAAGTCGGCATCCGAATTTTTATTAAGAGAGTTTAACTTATATTTCTATCCCACTCGCCTGCTCAATCCAATATTCTTAAAGATTTTTCAATTGTACTTTAGAAAAATGTAGTTCTTTCTAGAGAATAAAATTACGGTCGTTTAGGAGATAGATTAGGGAATCAAATATACCAACCACAACATTAAGTCGAACAAATATTATGATCTCACAGAAGCAATGATCAGGAACGGTATCAAGACTCAGCTTTACGCAGTGGATGTTCTAACTAAGTGGAATTCTAGCAAAATCTTTGCACCACTTACTGAAAGAATTGGGTCTCAGCAGTTCTGCCGTCAATACATTTATGGAACGAGCTTCCAAGACGGCATTAACGGAATCATACAGTATTTGGTTGGGTAGGAAAAGGAGCGTTGGATAATGAGCGTCTTGCTGCGCAATAAAAAGCGGGTCTCCTTGGCCTCCTTTGTAAACCAGTCGGTCGGTAAGCCCGAGACACCATTCTTCTCATCTCTCTTGGAGATCACGAGGGACTCGGTGGTGAATGCTTACTAATTTGTATTCTTTTCTTTACATAGTAAAGATTCTTAAGTAAAATAGAGAAAAATCGTTATTTTTTGCTGTTTTTCTCTGTCTATAATTATTAAATATGAAAGTGACAAAATGTCTGTAATTTTATTTCCTAGAAAGATAGGTAAACAACTTTTTTAATTTTTTAAAATAATAATCGTTCATCTAATTGGTAACGCCATAACTTGAATAAAAATTTTAACGAAAAGAAAATAAAATTACATACTTACGTAGAATTATGGACTATTTGAATTTAATTCGTGCGTTTACAGTTTGCGCATTTGATGAATGTGAATATAGCAAACAGCTGTTTTTTAAATTTAAATATTAATCTATTTTTCATTTATAGACTTGTATTTTTTTTAGGAACTTTAATTAAAATCTGGAAGGTATAAATAATAATATTAATAAACCAAACTGAGTAAAAATTTTGGGAGGCCTATCTCCAATAGGTCTAGGGTCCGGATTAATAGTCGTTGCTCCGCCAGTGCTTAGCACGATTTGGTATCTATTTATGGGACTAGATATGTTGTCACGTGGACGTAGATTAGAATTAAATTACGTAAGGACTTAAACTAACTATGATGTCAGAAAAGTAAGGCCAAAGATCAATGACGCGGATATCAGACACCCGACAGGTGTTATATCTCAAGGCAGACGGACAAGAGCCAGTCGCTATCACAGGTTGTAATATCAACTTACAAATATATTTATTTATTACTAAGTAGTATGTTGGTAGTAGTTTATCATAGCTAAGGCCGGCGGAAAGTTCGTCGCGAAATATCCGGACAGAACTCGGATTACAAAAATCTTTTTTTTTTAATAATTTCATTTGTTTTCAGCTTTACATGAACGCGTGTATAAAGTTAAATGATGTTCATTATATGGTCTTTTATTCGACACCTCATTTTAGTAAATCTGTTCAGTAGTTATCTAGACATACCGCCTTATAGAACTGGCCGGCCGCCATCTTTGTTATGTCACAGCGCTATACACCTTTTTGAGTTCAGGAAAACGTACTAAACAAGTTCATAGCAGTAGGAGATGAGTCTCACGAATATATTAATAAAAGATATTGATTTCTCAAGTTTAATATACAATTTAGAGAACCCTGCGTAGACTTTGTTTGTTGAAATTACTAAAAACTTTTTCAAGAATCACAAATCAGGTAACTACTCTAAAATTGTAAATTAAATGTCAATATAAATAATGTCAATTAAAGTGTAATGCCTCCACAGTCATCTTGACCAATTCCCAGAGAATTTTGGATCCGATAGCGCAGACCAAAGGGAGTGTATATAGATAGCTGATATATGTAGATAGCTGATATATGTAGATAGCTGATATATGTAGATAGCTGATATATGTAGATAGCTGATATATGTAGATAGCTGATATATGTAGATAGCTGATATATGTAGATAGCTGATATATATAGATAGCTGACTTGTCCTGGGGGATGCAACGTGATTGCCTTACTACACCTTACTCACTAAAGTTGGGAAAAATAAATATTTACATAATATATAGTAGTAAGTAATTGCTGTTTTCAATGTAATTCGTTTTTAAAGTAAAAATCTAGAAAACTACACGTAAGAAATCTTGTTATCAGCATAAGGTCCTAAATTAAAAAAAACTTTATCTGCACCAAAATCAGTGTTGACCAATGTTATCTTTGGCATGTTTAACTATGTCTATGAGGTACGTCATTGGAACCAAAGTGACAAGCTATTACCTAACTAACAATCTCGTAGTGTACTCTTATATCAAAATGTTGATTTTATATTATTTAAACCAGTCAAGTGATAATCCGCGACGAAACGCCTGCAATGTGGCGAAGGCGGATTTATTGCGACGAAAATTTCGCGAGGGTATCTCCGTCTAATATGGCACTGGCTAAATAAATAAAAATACTGCCTAAAGGATGGTGCAGTCAATAGGCGAACGCAGCAAAAGGGCATGTCTGAAAATTTTGTTTACGGCTTTTAAATTAAAAGGTAGATGAATGACTGATCCTAAGAAATCTACCGCCAGAGAAATGTTTGATGATGAGGAAATATAAATCTGGTTGCTGTACTTTGTAATTAAGGAATGCAGTATTAATATTATACAGGGCAACCTTGGGATAGGTATCAAAAACACATCACCCTATATTGTTCATCAGTTTTTTGTGACAATAAATGAGTTTATTATTATTGTATCGATTCAACAATCGTATCGGATCGAATCGAACTCTATCTACTCTTGTTGACGTGTTGAATTAAGTAAAAATCATGTTTTCAGGGTCATAATAAACATATACAACGCTTTGCAAGGATTCTTTATATTTCTGATTCTGGTGGTGTTCCGGCGGCGAGCCATCAAAGGGATCCACAGTCGAGGGCTGACCTTCTGTGCGTACGGCTTGGTCGAAAGGTGTCTGGGTGACGTCGATGATGAAGAAAACGAAGTCATTAACCACACATCTGTACCGATGGTCGATCAAACATAAAATATCAAAATTGCCGAGTGCAAAACAGCAATATTCTTAACTCTTATTATAGACATAGACTACCATTGTGACTGGTTTAGTCAAATAGAAAAAGTAAGTACGAACATCAATAGCTTTGTGTGGGTATACTTAGTATCACTGCATCACGACAAACCGCACTGCCTGGTGTATCACGGCTACGTAGCCTCAGTTCTGCGATACAAATTATTACTATGGGGTAACTCATCCAAAATTAACAGAATACTTATTACCCAAATAAAGTGTAAGAGCTATATGCGATGCAACATATAGCCCCACTGACTCTTGCAGATCGCTATTTAAACGCCTAAATCTTATGACCATAACGGGCATGTACATGTAATGTACGAAGACGTCACACGTTACTCGTATGTGCATTCGTATTTATAATAAGTTACCAGAGGTTCTCAAACAATTACTCAATAATCAGTTTAAATCTAGAATGAAGAAGCTGTTAATAGAGTGTTACTTTTATTCGTTAGTTAGTATTAATTGACTAAAATCTCGCACATTATCTAGTAGTCAAAATTTACTTTAATTATTATAAATTATTTACATTATATAAATTATGTATAATATAATTACTGTATAAATTTGTGTGCCAGAATTGGCGGAGTATGTGAGCTATATATTCCATACAAATAAATATTATTTTATTTTGGTTCATTTTCATTAGACATACGAGTACATTAACATAGTTAATGTAAATTTAAGCCAAAAACAAGTTCAAGTTAAGAAAGCGACACAACTAAAATGCAATGCATTCCGCCGTGTACAGAACTGCGGACCCTGATGGCGCAGCATCGTCCGAGAATGATCCGTGAGGATAACGACTACAGAAGCAGGACTTAACTAAAATATAATTAATCTAAAAAGAAACACCTCATAGAGCTTAACCCTTTCAGACTGGGTAAGTCTTGGTCTTGCATCAGAACAGGTCTCGGTCTTCGTCTTGTTCTTGCACTCTTAAACTAATAAGACTTGTCTACTTTGCTTATTTCACTTCATCATGACATATGACAATGCAGCTGATGTTCAATCGATATTTATTCTACAGAAAAGAGCTATATGGTCCATCTATAGTTAAGCGCTCGTACATCTCATCGGAAAAGTTTAGGGACATTACCATTCTTACCGTAGCATCTCAGTTTATCTTGGAAAATATATTGTATGTACATAAAAATATCCATAAATTCTCTAAAAATAAAGATTTACATTCGTTGAATACACGAAGTAAAAATAAGCTATTTGTGCCATCTATAATAAAATTCCTGAAAAAATATTAACTAAGCCAGCACACATCTTAAAGTCTTACACAAAAAACGTCTTAATACAAAAATCCTATTATATAGTTGATGAATATTATCAGGACAAAAAGGCTTGGTCATTTCAGTTGTATTGCTATAATTTTATATACAAATATTATTATTGACATTTATATTTTATAATTATTTTTTTTAGCTTGTAAGTTTAGTATGTAGTATGACAACGCCCATATACAGCAGCATAATATTACTAATATAGACATTATCTTAATTTATAAGTTTAGTTCTAGTATGACAAAGCCCATTTACAGCTGCAAAATAATTAATATTTTCATTTATGACATTATATATATTCAGAAAGTATATAAAGTTGTTTGGTGGATTAATGTATCTGTTTTGTTTTAATTTCTTTTGTTAAAATAAATGATTGTTAATGTATTGATGTATTGGACGTAGGCCTACTTGCTGAATAAATTAATTTGAATTTGAATCCTGGTATTGGTCCTGAGCAAGAGTCTCGCAAAACTCCTGCTCTGACTGAAAATATAAATATTGTTTCTAATTGTAGTAAGAAAACCTTGTGAGGCTATATTTTTATTTATTTATTTATTAAAACTTTATTGCACAATATATACAAGGGGCGGACCTAATGTCGCTAGACATTCTCTAACAGCCAACCAAGGACACATAAGGTAGGTGCAATTAGAGAAATATTATTGGCCTATAGTAAAGTTGGATAAATGTGAATCCGCGTATTTATAAGCGTGGTTTCTGACCACCCCGAAAGGGAAACGGTCGTGATGACACTTTACTTTTTATTATTATTATTATCTAAACTACAACTGTCTGTCCGCAAATTAGTATCTCGAGGTCTGATTTACTTGAAATTTGGAATGATTATACATCTTGTTGAATTTAAAAATGTATGCAGAGGTATTTTTTGGAGATATTTCAAGTCATCTACAATAAGGGTTCGATATTCTACCTCCGAACCCTAAAAAAATAGACATATAGACACGAAACAGTTATCAATTGAATAAAAAATAGTAATTTTAAATATGACTTTTTCACCAAAATTTGGATAAAAATGTCTGAGCAAGAGTCTTGCGAGACTCTTGCTCAAGACCAATACCTGGTATTAGTCTTTCTAAGACCAAGATTGGGCAACACTAGCCACAAGGCTTTCTAAACTGACTCAGTGTGTTTTCAGAACTGAAATGCAATCACAAATCTCGATCCCTTGCGAGAAGGTCAGGAACCACGCTTGAATTAAAATTTCAAATTGTATGTAATGCTATTATTATTATAGTATATAAAAATTTGCATACCTTAATCTGGTGGATCATGAGAAACTATTTACCATGTAACATACTATGTACCGTGTATCCTAGCAAATAAACGACTTCATTTTATTTCGTTTTATTTCAATGGTATACTCAATAAACGGAATATAAAAAGTACGTGTTTTGTTTTAATTTTTACCTTAAATATCATTCCATAAAAATAAAAATATATAATAAAAAATTGGTAAGCTAGCCACTAATGAGACTATTCTTTATTCTTTACGTGCCGCCATACATTCCCACCGGAATTCGGCTAAGTCTAAGGTTACAAACACAAGTACAACACATTTGTCCTGCCTGGAGAGTGCTATAAGGCAAAGAACAGAACTGCAGGTTAAAGCAGTGTCAAAGGAAATATGATAAAAGCAAAATAAAAACAAAAAGAAACATTAATATTTAAATAAAACAAAATTATACGGCTGTTAATTGTCTCTGCCTACCCCGCAAGGGATTTGGCGTGAAGATATGTATGTATGTATGTAAAATGGCCTTGTCAAAAAAAAAATAATTACATAGGTATGTCAAAAAATAATATATATATAAATATATATATGAAGCTAATTACTAAAATAATTAAAGCAGCTGTAAAGAGGCCTTGTCAATTTCCTATACTAAGGTTAAAAAATAAATAATAATAAATTAATAATTCAGCAGCTGCAAATGAGCTTTGTCAAGAATATATTTAAATTTTATTATTATAATATGTCACATTTAAATAAATAATTACTGCTGTAAATGGGCATGTCAAATATTATATATTATTTATATTAATATTATTTAATATATGTAGTTTGTATTACGCTATACGCTTCGTCAACCGTGTAATAAGCTTTTTGCATCAAGACCGATTGTCCCATGCTTTAAATGGACAGCAACTGAATTTAAAAAAGTCATTAAAATTGGAGTTAATAGCTACTGGGACATTATGTGGAAAACCAAACAACACCTGCAGCCTTATTTTGTTACTTGGTCGCAAACATTATTAGTGGATTTCGTTATTTACTACAGAGCTTGGGTCATAATTACAAAATATTCAATTCTCAACCCTATAAGCGCTCGACCTTGACAGCAGCCGTGCAAATATCAACTTTAATAGCATAATATATAGTTAACGGTTTCCATTGTGTAACGTTTGCGCTTAGCAACAGAATAGGACAGCTGATCTCTAACCCTTAGTCCGTGTTCAGTATTGGATAAAACACCAGTCCCCCAGACATGAACTCGGGAGGTCGTGGGTTCGATTCCCACCAGGGGCAAGTTGTACATTGTATAATGTGTCTCTGTCTGAGTGTTTATATGTATAATATGTATATATTTACAAAAAAAAAAGTATAATATGTAGTTTATCAACCATCTAGTTTCCGTAACACAAGCCTCGTAGCTTACCACGGAAACTAGATGGCGCTGTGTGACCTGTCTGGAAATATATTTATTTATTTATTTATATTTATGTAGACATGACCAATATGCGCTAACTAGACTGCGAATCGGCCGTACCAATGTAACACACATCCACCTTATATGTAAAATATATATATATATATATATGAGACAGATGTACTTCTGATGTGCCTGTTAGGCACCTGCTAATAGATTGCAACGCCTATGAAAGCTCTCGCTTTAAATTACCCCGAACATTAAAAATGTGCCTCAGTGATAAACATTATGAAAGTTCAACTTTTTAATTTCAGTTATGTTCAAAGATATTTAACCTGTAGTATACATGCGTTATTAGGCGGCCGCTTATGACCATGTGGTTAATAGCGACTTAAGTTAATTTAAAAAAATTAAATACTTTATTGAGAAAAAAATAGTTTCACAGCTTATTTTAAAATGCAGTACAAGATAATAACAAATGTTTTAAAGATAAAAAAATACAGTACAAGGTAAAAATAAAAAAATGACATTTATTTTGTTCCTTATCTCCCAAAAAAGTTATCTGTGTGTCAGGAGATACTTACAGCTTAACCTTATGTTAACATTATTTCATATAATAATAATGTAAAAAGAATATTATAACATAAAAATATTAAACTAATTATATACTGAACTGCTGTTTAAACAAATTTGATCATTGGAATTGTATTCCTTGATTGTGGTTGCATCATGTTGTATTGTGTTGTAATTTTTGCTTAGATTTAGTTATTATTGCTATTGTAATTCTATTGTGTTTTTATTTTGGCTACTCAAAGGCCCAATTAATGGATACTGTAATAGCATGTGGTGGTTGCCTGTAATTGGTGCGGGATCTGGTTTCTGTCTTAGTTGTAAGTAAAAATCCATGTATGTTTTGTTGCTGTCACTGTTGGCGACCCTAATAAATAAATAAAATATAATATATGAAAAACATCCAGTCGTATTGAGAACCTCCTACTTTTTGAGTGCTATATAGAAGCTGCATGTAAAGAAGATTATGTTCCTTGTCTGGGGCAGCAGTCTCGACATTTGTTAGCGATTGCTAACTTAGCGATTTAAGGTGGCCATTGACGAGCCTTCCAACAGAATAAATAGCGTTGCTACTGTCCAAAATTTGTTTATGATTGTCGAAAACACACCACCGCCGCGCGCCGCCAGTGACGAGGTCAGTCTAATAACCTTGTTGAAAATGGCAGCGCGAACGCTGAATGCAATGATCCATCATCAGTCTTCTAAATAATTAAATGCACGTCTAATCGAATACTTCGATTAAAACGGCGGCGTCCGTTTGGATGTATAGTGAATATTTACCATTTAGGAGCAGCCAGCTGAACAATAGCTGAAGGTGCATTAAAAAGCCATCGAAACAAAAGGGCATGTATGAAGAGGTTGATGAATGTTAAAGAAGCGAAAGAGGTATGTCGTGACCGCGACAAGTGGCGCTCAATTGTCTCTGCCTACCCCGCAAGGGATTTGGCGTGAAGATATGTATGTATGTATGTGTAGGAGCCGGCTGACATTTTGGCATTTGCTTCTAGTGTTGCAAAGGTATAAATATTATTGTTTATTGATATAATACACATATTAGGGCATACAATTTGTTAATATGGAGCTGCATGAGTAAAAAAATATATATATATATAAATGAATAAAAAAAAAAGAAATCGTTATCAAATGTGGAGACTGGCGGCCCTGGCCAGACGGGTTGGCGAGCATCTGTCGTATACGTTACATTGCAAAACAATAATAAACCTACACGTACACTCGGAGGGATAATTACGCGTCCGAGTGCGTGTCGTTATTGTTACAATTTACATATTTAACGTATATTTCAGGAGAATTTGCCATGCAATCGCCCTGCGGGGTGAGGCGGGGTGAGGCGGAGTCTACAATCTTAATCTTGGAATATAAATTACCTTCATGGTATTATGCTCGCCTATGTACATCTTTTTATTTTGTATATTTTGTGTGCAATAAGGAATTTTATTATTATTATTATAAATAAATATGGAATGCTCAAGCTTTTGACATTTTTGACAGACGTAATCGATCTTAGAAGATACGTTTTCGGACGATTGTGCACTCCGCCTAACGTCGAACCGGGACCGACGACTTACGGCCTAATTTTCTCTCCGAGGCACAAGAGATGTTGTAAGTAAGTAGCAAATGTATAAAATAAAGAACTTGTTGAAGCCAACATTTGCTCGCAGCTACTTGACCAGATTATTCTGTTCTACTTATATGCCTTAGCTGTGTACAGCTATTGTTGTTATTTGTTTTTTGTAAGTATTCTTTATTTTATTTTATGTTTGTATTCCATTTGCGATAACTTCTAATTGACCCTTTATGTTTCCATATTTTTTTTCCAATTTCAAAAATAATTTTATAGTTAAAATGGGCCCATGGGGACCTTAAGGATGGCTGTCAATTATTTCTACCAACACATTAGCCTCGCTATACAAAGGGAAAATGTTGCCAGTCTCTTTGGAACTATCCCTGATCGTCGTCTCGATATTTTTTTATTTATAGTCAATTTTTATATTAGAATTGTGTTGTAAATCAATGATAAATGTACGTAAGAAAAGTGTATTTCTCATTGGTACATGGCGGGTGGGTTTGAACCGACCTTTTGTAGGATTTAAGGTACGCGTTCTTACAACCGAGCCACCAACGTGCCATATAGTTAAGTAACTTACTAAAGTATAAAATTAAATAATAAATTAATTTTGCCCCTAATATATGATAATAAGGTCTCAATGACACCCCATCATCACTAACTTTTTATCACGATAGATGGCGCATGATAGACGGTACCCAATAGTCAGTTGCATATATAAAACTTGTATTTTTATTACGAAATTTATTATTTTCTGGTTATATTGCCGAAGTGAGCAGCTTTTAAGTGTACAAATCGAGATTTCCAAGCGAAATCAAAAATATGATGATCTCAAAATTGCCGTTCTATTAATTAAACCTTTTTTCTTTTTAAAGACGGTGTTCGCTTTCCTAATTCGTCTTTTAAGGTAGGTAACGTTAAGTTAAAATTATTATTTTTTGTAATAAAACAAAAAACTACAAAAACATTTAAAAATGATCCGACATAGCTGTAAACAAGGTACCAGTGCCGCTAGCGACGTCAACTAAAACCTTTGCCTGATACACCCCATTGTATGAACTGTAAAAAAAAAAATTAACTTTATATGATCACAACTATTTTATAACAATAATTCCATAACAAGAAACAATTTACAAACAGAGATAAGAGATAAAACAACAGCGCATCCCAACGAGACTTCGAGAGCATGTATGGCAGAGATAACCGACCAATTTAAAAAACCGCAAATTGTTATCATAACAATAAAATTTTAAGTTAAAACAGCATTGTTTTTAAGTGCTTTTTGCTATTGGTTTTTTTATTACAAACATTTAATAATACTTTAAGCCATGGTATTTATTATTCTGATGTAGCTAATATTAAACTTGCATACTATTTATTTTACACATTGTATAAATTATTTTTTTAATGTTTTAAATTTTTTGTTGTATTTGTGTGTTTTCATCAGAAATCCGACAGGTTTATTTTTGACAGCTGTTTACATAAATTTTCTTTGCATAAATGTACTTTACATACATACATATCTTCATGCCAAATCCCTTTAGAGAAGACAGAGAGAATTGACCGCCACTTGTTACGATCACGAAATACCTATTTCGCTTCTTTGACATTCAATCTCTTTATACGCCCCTTTTGTTTCCATAGCTTTTTCATGCACCTTTAGCTATTGTTTTATTTATTTGATTGTGATAGGTGAGTTTTGGTCTGCCAGGGCCTCTTTTAACCACAACTTTCGCATTATATATCTGCATCATCAATCTCTCTTTGCTCATCCTTTCAACATGCCCAAACTATCGAAGCATGCCTTTCCTTATTAAAGTAAGAACATTATTGCGCGCGCTTGGTTGGAGACCTATTTCGTTGAACGTACGTCCGTACGTCAGAACAGCGCTCAAGGGGAAACAGCGCGGCAGAGAAGAGGAAGAGGGGCGGATAGGCGCGCGTGTATAGCCGATGCCTCTCTCGCTCTCTCCCGTTGCTTCTTTCTTTACGCGTCTGTAACTACGCGTGCGCACGCAGCCACGCACATATTCCTACCAACTACAAAATCATAACCTGCAAGTTTAGTTCTCACTTTTGCGGTACGTCCCGCGACGCACCATATTTTTTTTGTTCCTATGATTTCTTTCATACCTACCCTTTTGCGTATTTCGTAATTATATTACTATATAGTTGTTACATAGGTTAGGTAATATAATAAAGCGAATAGACAGAATAAAGTTTTAGCAACGAAGTGAAGAATCAGGGGCCAAATTCTGGCGCTTTCGACTTGCGTGTCGGTTCGAAATATTCAAATGAAAAGCGACAGATCTCTATAGAAAAATGACAGTTTTATTAGAGCAAATCGAGCGGACATGCATGTCGAAGGCGCGAGAATCGGGGCCCTGGGTGTCCAACTTGATTCTAATCTGAACTGCTTGACGCAGGTCAACAGTACGAGTCGTAAAATATTTAATCTCTCAATAATCTAACAAAAAACTGCCGTAAATATGATAGCCAATAAGTTTAAAGGATTTACAGCACAAGTCAAAATTACACTATTCAGACTTACTGCACATGCACCCTATGGCCTCGCTACACCCAAAAATCATTCAGCGCCCTGCGAGTCCAGTATAACAATGCATTGAGGGCGCTGTTGGGGCTGCTCCGCTCCTGCAGTGCATCGGGCATGTTTGCTGATGCTCATATGAATGGCTTACATGCCATCCTACGGAAGAGGTATGCAGCGATGCTCTGCAGATTCCGCTCCAGTACCGACAGCCTCCTGAATGTTATTGCTGACTTATAGGGTTGACACCCGCTATGTGCAACAGTGGATTAAAGCCCAAACTATAAGTTTGACCCTCTTTGAGTAGTACTTGGTCATGTAGTATAATTGTTTACTAGTGTGTATGTGTAATATTATTTTACGATTTTACAGATAATCCACTAATTGTGTCATGCAGTGTACTAGGGCCGGGCCACATGACATGTGTTACAGTTATCAAATTACGTGAAATTTAGTTTAGTTAACAATCCGTTAGTCATAAATCGATACAAGTTACGGTAACATAGTTTTAAAATCATGATTTTTTTTATTGTAATATTACTACCTTTAGCAGGAACTTTTGGGTACAGGCAGTGTTGTCCAGAAGAGACGTACTTCGACGAGTGGGACAAATGCATAGACCCCACTCTTAACAGTACAGAGCCAGACATTTTGGACTGCACCAAACAGATAAACCTGGTGAATGGATCTTATAACTACTCATTTTATTTAAAAGACGACGGACTTTTGGAGATCAAATTAGATGGAAACGTCACTTTATTTGAAAGCAAAAATTCAGACACGTAAGTCTTCATTATCACAGCCCCTAGAACACGGAGTCCTAGACCTCCACTGTTTAAGATGGGCCTGAGCACGACATGTGACATTGCACCCACAATGGGGAGCATTCCACATTTTCAGCGTACGACAGATGTAAGAGTCCCCAAATTTATATGTACGCGGACAGTAGGACACTCACCGTAGCATAGCTTGTAGACCAGGCTCAGAGAGACTATATCTCGGCGAAGCTAAAAAGGTACTTAGCGGAACCATTCCAGAGGTGAGACCAGTATTCCACGCATGACCTTATTTGTTTATTTCACCTTGTTTCCCAACGCTGCACTGGCCAGACGGGTTGGCGAGGAGTAAGGCGTAATTCTTATAACAAATGATTACTTTTTTTTTTCTTAGTCGTTACAATCTTGGCAGAGTGGTCGTGGTCATCATTGCATCATTAGTGGCACGCTTAAGAGGACTTAACCTCTCGCTCGCTCAATCCAACATTTTGAAAGATTTGAGACATGTGATCTATGTAGTAGGCGTCTGGTCTTACTGAAATATCTTTAATATAAAATCTTCAGTAACAATAGAATGATTAAGACGAATGGATTGACGTAAGATATCGCCTATCTTTCTTCTCTACACGACAGGTCGTTGCGGCCATCGCATAACTGTGTTCTTTCTATTTCTTCCCATCATTCTAGCTTTATGTCCAACTCTTTTGCAGTTGTTGCCGCAAACTTGTGGAACAGCCTGCCTGTAGATGTCCGACAAGCGCCAAACAGATCGTTATTTAAAAGAATGGTTTTTACACGTTTCCTAAATAGCTCCAATACATAGACATATAAGTATATGATATTGTATTATATAAATATGTATGTATTATTATTTATATGTACCTGTGTATTCTATTTATATACGAGTATAATGATAGTATGTAGTCTATTTAGTGTATACCTACTGATTAATATATAGTTGTGTATATAGTATATTAGATTTAGTATTTAAGTTTGTTTTTTTTTTTTTCACAAATCTTAATAGGATCATATTATATTTAGCACCTGCCTCACATAACAAATGCTCTAAATTGTCCCTAAGGTTGACTAGTAAAAATGCCTAGCATTAAGTCCGCCTGTGCACCTAGTGCATAAAGTTTTGAAATAAAAAAAAATAAAAAAATAAGATACATCAAAATCGGTCCAAGTGTTTGGTCTCCATTGTGCCACAAAGGACAAACGTATGTATATAAATTCCATATATACTTACAGCTGCTTTTTACTATACTTTCTTATAGATATTGCACATCAAAAACAAAGGACAATGAGCTGATTATAGTGTGGTGTTTATCCCAAGAACCAGGTCTGGGCAGACGAAGTGCAAGTCTGCTAATCATCATCTCCGGGGTTTTCTTCGCAGCTACTGCGCTCATATATCTACTGCTTCCAGAACTAAGGTATGACATCATTATACGAATAATAGTAGGCACTATTTTCCAAAATGACAATATTTAACTCTCCTGGGACAGAACGAATATAACTGGTAAAATAGTGCACTACAACCGACCTGGACATTACTTTTATAAACAAACAAAACAAAACAAAATATGTAATAGATATAGCTGTAACTAACACTCGGAACTTAATAACTACCTACATATATTGAAATACAGAGACATTGCAATAGATCTTAAATCCCAAATCAAATTGGAAAAAGTAACGCCTGTATCAATACTAGTAGTACGACGGGAGTAATACCCAAAAGATTACATGACAGCCTAAGCAGGTTTGCCGTCAATACATTTATGGAAAATGCTGGAAGACGGCATTAAAAAAATCATACAGTATTTGGTTGGGTAGGAAGAGGTGTAGAATGGTGGATGGTGAGCGTATTATCGCGCAATAAAATAAAAAAGGGAGGCCTTTTTTTATACTACCCTATTGTCGGTCGCAAGCTCGAGACACCATTCTTCTCATTGGACAACACGATGGACACACACGGTGAATCCATGGAATGCTGAGAAATTAGAGGTCATATAAAATTAACCAACTCATTTTCAGAGATTTGCAAGGAAAAATTATAGGTTCCTCTTGCATATTTGGCTGTCTAGGATGGTCATCCATGACTTTGTTACATGAAGATTACTCCGAAATGGATTTGTGTGCTATTACAGGTACGTATTTCTAATTTAAGTTATAATAATATTTTTGAAACGAACTTCCAAGACGGGGCGTTAGGATTGTACAATATTTTGTAGACCACGAACTCAGTACATTTACAAACTATATAAGCCACCTGCGAGGTTAACAACAACATTAAATAACTCCTACATGATGTGTATTAAAATATTCAATAAATTGGCTGACTATTTTAAGGATCAACCATTAAATAAATTCAAAAGATTAACAAAATCATGGTTGTTGAAAAGGTCTTTATACAATGTGCGTGATTTTCTTGACTAAATTGTGATTATTGACTAAATTATATTGCATGCTTTGACATTATTATTATTAATCTTATTGACTGACTGATAAATGTTATTATTGTTTTACGTTTTTGGTCATTTGTTTTTATTCTTCTGTCTGTAAATATGATATTCTAATTGTAACTACTGTGTAATATTGTATAATATTTAATAATGTGATGTGTGTACACCTTTGCAGGTAGGGTTTGGTAGTACTAATCGATAGATACTAATTTAACTTAATTATAATATATATAGATATGTAGGTATTTATGTATATATTTATTCAGTATATGTAATATTAGTATGTAAGTCTATTATAATAAATTGCACCCTTCGTTGTTACCTCTCCACACTCCTAAAGGTTGGTTGTTAGAAAATGCTTAGTCATTAAGCACAATATTTTTAATTGTAAAATATTTTTAGTGCAATAAAGAATTTTTGAATTTGAATTTTGATAGCAATTACAACTGCAAATTTGTCTACCCAAATTCTTTACACGAATAAATATTTCATTTCATTTGTTGGGTAAATTTTGTAGTGTATGGAAATAAATGGAGCCCCTTTTTAAACCCTATTGTTGTGAAAAGGTTCTTGAAATAATACGAAAACAGAAGTATTTTCAGTTTACGCGATATAATCAAACGATGACAAAATACGGAATAATAACAAAGGAGTAAGAGTAGAATGAAGACAGTTCATATAAATGTGTAACAGTTGAAAAAGTAAATAATTTGATCAGGGTTTCGCAACACCTATGTCGGTCGCTAGCACGAGAGATTATACTTTCCTCTCTTGTCCACTAACGATAGAACCAGCGCACGGCTTTGTTATAAAACTTAAATTTAACACAAAATATAGCCAAAAACAACTGTAGGTAAATGAAACCTTCGGACTTTGCTACCATTATGCCGCGTTAATCTTTTGTTTTAATTGCTATTAATATCCCTAGACATGTTGATGTGTGTAGTAAGAAACACTAATTCTAAGGTCAACTTCAAATTTTACTTCTGTTTTAGGTTTTACAGCATACTTCCTAATTATTTTATCATTTTTCTGGATGAATGCGTTGGCGATTCAAGTTTTCAGAAGCGTTAAGTGAGTATTTGTTTTATGATGTGACCTGCCCCGTGAGTTCCTGGGGGCAGAAGCGTAACCAGCAGTTACTAACGACATTTGGAAATAGACTGCCCCAGGTGCCACAGATCCTACAGTGGTCCCTTCCCCAGCGGCTCACGTCGCCGAGGTGAAACAAGGAACCAGCGCGGGCCGTCGCCGCGTCGCCCAAGGGCGAAGATGACTACCACTACTAATTGATGTGTTATCTACGCAATCTAGATCAGTTTTACGATGTTATGCATATATAGTAAATTAAATATTATCTCTGTACATATTGTTTGGTTTGTCAAGAACTCAGGAAGTGAGTGTTTGGGTTTATTGTTATAATCCCAAAACAAAGAGTAACACATTTCTGGAGAATTCGAACTACTATCGCCACGCACTGGCCAGGCAGGTTGCCGACATCATGAAATCAAGTAGATGCGTAATGATAACCTTTATTAAATGCTCTTTTAATTTGGGTTAAAACTCCGGCATGTATCAATAAGAAATACACTTTTCATACGTACATTTGTCATACATTTACAACACCACTGTTCTCGTGACTCGGAGAGCACGTTAAGCCGTCAGTTATGGTTTCACTAATACCAACTTGTGGAATCGTTATTAAATTGTCATTAGAAATTTATATCAGACCCTCGTCAACACGTCTGGCCAGCAGTGTACAAATTTCTGGAAGGCCCATCTCCAACACGACTTTAAAGTTTTAGACGGGACGACGCAGAGTGGGACGATGACCAGAGGCCTACATCCAGCAGTGGATAATGAATCTTTAATCGATGACAAAAATACTTTATAATTACATAAATAGCAAAAGATTTGATAAGCAGCAATGTAAGTGTTTTTAACACGTAATTATAATTGGATATTAAAATTATATATGAACGGGAAACGACTAGGCGCTGGTGAAAATACTCCAAAATTGAGCGAAAGAAATGAAATTAGCAGCAACTAACCTTTTGTTCCGTTGTTTCGAATGTCGATAGAATTCTTGTAGTTTTAATAGCCGACGCGTCGTGATAAGCTCGGTGCCGACGAGGATCACAGCATAAATACGAAACACAATCACAGAAAAAAATAATATGCACGAAATTTAGGAGCAGCGATGTGCTTCGCGACCGGCATGATAGTTTCACTGCTCTCCATCAGAAGGCGTTGCGTTCGGCAGAAACGTCAACAACAGGAAGTTCGCCGAGCACAGTCGCTATCGCCCACCAGGGGGCGTCGGGTCGGCGGACGGTCACCCACACAAGTGCGCCGGCGCACAAAGGCGTTGCCGCCAATATTCAAATCAAACGACTCAAATAATGAAATATCTAACACCGCCCACCGTTAAAATATGATTTTAACTAGAAAGGAACAGGCGGGAATAGGAAACGAAAAATCAACAGAATAAATATAGAAACAAAATATATAGGTACATACGAGTATACGTATGAATAAAGAAATAAAAGTTGGGTTAAAATACTTAAAATAAAATAAAGCTTACGCAAACTATAACATCGGTAATGGTTTAAGTACTTCGAACGCTAATCTGAACGTCATCATAAATCGAATCGTCGCTAGTTACATCCTAACCAATTAAAACCAAATATGAAACGAGTCTGAACGAAGCTTAAGTCGAGAATTGATTTACTAATATCTTATTATGAACAAAAACATCCACAATTTACTGCTCAAACAGTTTACTAAGAACGAACCGAAACGAAAGGCATTGCCGTTCAATAATAACTGCAAGAGAAGCATGCGAAATGAAGAGGTCTATTCTTGTTCAAAGTCAAAACGATCACGAAATTAAATCGAATTAAAAACGAGAACTAAATTAGAACCAATAAAGACGACTGCGCGTCAGACCTTAATCATTACAACGATACGGTATGAGGAAACAAAATAAATTCCAAATTAAAAGAAAATAAAATAAAAAATAAAAAACATTATTTTTGTAAAAAGTGAAAAAAAAAAAAACTATTAAAAATTTAAACAGAAGTTATTTTTTATGCCAAGGGTAACGGGCATAATTTATGCACTGGCCGTTTGAGATATCCTTGCACAGTTTTTAATTCGACCGAACGAACAACGCCATCACCGGAAGGGTACACTTGGCTGACACGGCCCATTTTCCATTGTAATGGAGCCGCATTGTCTCCGCGAATTAGTACCAAAGCCCCAACAGAAATATTTTTAGAGTGATTAGTCCACTTGGCCCGCTGTTGCAAGGTATGCAAGTACTCACTATGCCACCTATTCCAAAATCGTTGCACAATCTGTTGAATTTGTTGCCATCTAGACAGACGATTAATTTTAACATCTGTTAAATCAGGGTCAGGCAACGCATTTAACGGCGAACCAATCACAAAATGTCCTGGGGTAAGGACGTGTAAGTCATTAGCATCGGATGTTAAAGGACACAGTGGACGCGAATTCAAAACACTCTCGATTTGCGTCAAAAGGGTTGACATTTCTTCGAAGGTAAAAACGGCTTGGCCTACAATACGAATTAAATGAATTTTAATTGATTTTACTGCAGCTTCGGCCATTCCGTTGAAATGGGGCGCGGCTGGTGGATTAAAGTGCCACTTTACGTTGTAGGAAGATAGTGAATCTGACAGAAATATTTTATTTGTTTTAATAAATTCGAATAGACATTTCAGCTCTTTACTTGCACCGACAAAATTGGTGCCACAGTCGCTGTGTATGTCTGAACAAAGACCTCTGCGACTTATAAAACGTCGCAAGGCAGCGAGAAATGCCTGGGTAGTAAGGTCGGAGACAAGTTCGATGTGTACTGCACGAGTGCACAAACATACAAATACAGCAATATAAGATTTTGCAATTTTGGCATTACGAGCTGTATGGAATTTAGTAGATATAGGGCCAGCGTAATCAAGTGCTACACTTACAAATGGACGTAGCTGCTGTACCCTGGACGAGGGAAGGTCCGCCATTAAAGGCTCCACAGGTTTGGCTCTGTGTCTATAACACTTAAGACAGAGAAATATTCGCTTACGAACGATTCGTCTTGCAGACAAAATCCAATATTCTTGTGCTAAATAAGCCAAAGTGGCCTGCAAGCCAGAGTGAACATTAGAAATATGACAATAATCAACTAAAAGTGACGTAAAGTTACTGTCACTTGGTAACAAAAGGGGGTGTTTTCTTTCAAAATCAAACTTCGAATGAACTAGACGACCACCGACCCGAATCAGTCCTTGTTGATCCAAAAATGGATTTAATCGACGAAGGGCAACTGAGCAAGGTTTATCAGATTGAAGATTCCGAATGTCAGATTCAAACCAACAGCTTTGAATGCTGCGAATTAAATTAAGTTTGGCCTCAGACAATTCGTCCACTGTTAAAGGTCCAAAAATACGAGATTTAAACGTACACGCTCTTAGGAAACGACGACAATAAGCGAAAACCCTCAACAGTTTAACAAAAGACGAATATCTTGCTAGAATCGAAGGTTCTTCCGTTTGAGTAGCAGCCAAGGACACAACTGGATGTGAACGTCGTTCTGGAATTTCGATACTGTCTATGGAAGACACTGGCCACTTTTCCTCGGGTTCTTTTAACCAAAAGGGACCCGACCACCAAATATCGTGACCTACGATCTGTGCCGGGGACAGGCCTCGTGACGCACAATCCGCTGGATTGTCATTAGACCGAACATGTCTCCAACGCTCGGGAGCCACGACCTCTTGAATTTCAGCTACCCGATTTGCAACGTAGGTGGCCCAGTTGTGTGGAGAACTACGAATCCAAGTCAAGACGATGCTTGAATCGGACCACGCATACTCGGCAGCTACCTGAAGTTGCGACTTAAACGATTGCCGAACGAACACAAATAATTTAGTGAGCAATAATGCTGCGCACAATTCCAAGCGCGGAAGTGAAAGTCTTTTTAAAGGCGCGACTCGAGATTTAGCGACGAGAATAGCGGTCCCGACAAAACCGTCTGACTTTGAATAGCGCAGATATATAACGGCTGCATAGGCAGATTCTGAGCTATCACAAAATCCATGTAGTTCAATTTGACACAATTTAGCTGGAATATACCTGGGAATGTGTAGGCCTGAAAGCGACGAAAACTCTGATGCATAGCGTTTCCATTTTATTCTAATGCTTTCGGGAATATCAGAATCCCAATCCACACCAGCCAGCCACAATTCCTGCATAATAATTTTTGCCGTAATGACAACAGGTGAAAGAAAACCTATAGGATCGAATATACGAGCTATTTCGGCGAGAATAGAACGCTTTGTTTCCTTCAGCTGTAGAGGTTCAACCTTATACGAAAAAACATCCAAATGAGGATGCCACATCAATCCCAGAACTTTGGTTGAGTGGTCATCGTCCAATGGCACCGTAGCTGCTTCGAGTTCTTTGACTGACGCAGGAAGGCTGTTAAGAAGTTGGTTGTTATTTGAACACCATTTTCTTAGTTCAAAGCCGCCCTTGGCTAATAATGAAATGAGCTCACTTTGAAGATGTATCTGCATCCAGGGATTCAGCACCAGCCACCACGTCATCCATAAAGCTAAAACGCCGAAGAACTTCAGCAGCCTCGAAATGGTTGTTTTGATGATCATTTGCCAATTGTTGCAAGACACGAATTGCTAAAAAAGGCGACGACGAAACACCATAAGTAACTGTCTTAAGGCGGTAAACCAACGGTTCCTGCAATGAAGACTCTCGCCACAGAATTAATTGATAGTTTTGATGTTTCGGAGCAATCCAAATCTGTCTGTACATTTGACGAATGTCAGCCGTAAAGGCAACCGGATGAAGACGGAAATTGCATAACAGATCTGCAATGTCCTTCTGTAACTTTGGCCCTACATGTAATGAATCGTTCAAAGACCTGTCCAATGAAGTTTTAGCGGAAGCGTCGAATACGACCCGCAATTTTGTAGTTGTACTAGCAGGACGCAGAATCCCATGATGAGGGATAAAATAATGCTTGGTCCCAACAACGTCCTGAACAAGTTCCATGTGACCACATTGGAGATAATCCTGCATGAATTTAATATACAATTGTCGAAAGTCACTGTCACGATTAAATCTACGTTCCATCGAATGCAAACGCTTCAAGGCTAATGAACGGGATTCTCCTAAATTAGGTTCCTCCCTTTTAAAAGGTAACTCAACTATATATCTTCCAGACTGATCCTTGTGAAACGAACGAACAAAAAGATTTTCACATTGACGATCACTGGGAGACATAATAGTGCGTTCTGGGATTGATTCGATTTCCCAGAACCGACGAACTGCCTTATCTAGATCCAGAGAGGCACAAAACGAAAATTTAGAGTTATTTAGCAAGTCACGATTTATAACAAACGAGGAATTGACCTTTCCAATTAAAAGCCAACCCAACGAAGTGGAAATTGCTATTGGAGTCCCCAATGGGCCTCGAATAACTTCACCTAACATAATCTCTGCGTTGATATCACTCCCGATGAGAATATCAATAGGGGAAGGTTTGTAAAAATACGGGTCAGCAAGTAGTAACGAATCCAAGTGTGACCACGAATCGACATTTAATTCACACGCTGGTTTCGCGGTTGTAATGTTGGACAGAACTAGGGCACGAAATTCATACGAGGGACCACCATCTTGATGAGATTTTAGCACTGAGGATATTTTGCCTTTGACGCCAGTCTTTAGATCTCCAATACCTGCAATTGACATGTTTGACTTGGACCGTGGTAGTCCTAAACGGCGCGCCAACGTTTCTGTCACAAAAGATACTTCCGACCCCGAATCCACTAAAGCTCTAGCCAACTGGAAAGTTCCATACGCATCACGGATTAATACAACGGCAGTAGACAGTAAGACTACCTGTTTCGATCTACTTTCTGACGAACAGAGAGAGGCAACGAGGTCCTCATTCTCTTCAGCCATCGGACTGGACGGAAGTTCTTCGACCTGGCAAGCTTCAACCTCCTTAGGCATTTTCGAATAATGCAACAATGTATTGTGATGACTTGCGCTGCAAACCGTACACGAAATTTTCTCACAAGTCTCATTGGATTCATGGAAAGGCTTTAAGCATTTTAAACATAAACGCTTATTTTTTGCAAAAAGAAATCTATCATATGCCCTTTTCTCTTTAAATTGTGGGCATGAGGTAATCAAGTGATTCCGACGACAGCATACACAACCAGATGCCGAAGGAGAAGAACTCGCTACGAATGATGAAGACGATGAAGGTTTTGAGTGCGAAAACGACTTATTATACGACGATGATGACGTGCTGGTGCGAGCTGACCACACTGATTTTGAGCTTTCCCAGGAAATAACTTCGCGATCTACGAATTCGCGCAATTCCTTATACTTGGGAATGCGATTTGATGTAATCGTTCTCTCAAAATTCCGACGTGTATCCGGATCCATTTTTTTATATAACATATAATACAATATAAAATCCCATTGGTCCACAGGAAACCCTAGCGACTCTAACGCACTTAAATTCTCTGCGAACCCGATGACAATAGTGCGTAACGTAGACACCGAAGGAGTACTTAACGAGGGTAGTCGGAACAGGGATTCCATGTGGTGCATTGCTATTAGGCGTTCATTGTTATAATGGTACTCTAAAATTGCCCAGGCCTTAGAATAGTTTATATGGGTGAGTGGCAGCCCTTTAAGTAAGCGAGCTGGCTCGCCCCGAACGAACGACAATAAGTATTGGTATTTAGCGACGTCTGACAAATCCGAATTTGCATCAATCAATGATGTAAACAAATCACGAAACGATTTCCACTGCATATAGTCTCCGGAAAAGGTAGGAATCGATATCGTTGGCAATTTTACAATACTTTTGTCAACTCTGGAACTGGTGAAGGAATCGCGACGACTATCCCTAATCTCGTCCAACTCGAACTTAATCGATAAAATATTTCGAATTAAATCACTGAACAGAGCACGAATAGTCGAATGATTGACATCAATTGTTTTTTTGTCTATCAGTTCCAATGTTTCAATCTGGGTTTGAATTGATTCGAACTGATCTTGCAAACGATTAATCCCGTTACAAGACACCATAAATCGACGAAACGAGTCGACATCATGCCGCGCTTCTTGGCCCAATCTAATAATAGTATCCAATTCGCTTTCAATACACCCCCTGCGATGCAATAAACTCGCTAATTCGACTTCCGAAGTCATCTTCAAAACGAAACTCAATCGAAAATTAAATCGAAATTGGATTTGATAAATTTCAAGAATAGCGCCCTACAAAAATAATATTTTATTTTCGATCAAAATTTAAATTTCAAGATTTAGCTTTTATTTTATTTAGGATCAGATATTTTAATATTGCGAAATAAATAATAATTATTATACCGATAATGAAGGAATTATAAAAAAAATAAATGGATGGGGTAGGAACAAAAAAAAACTAAAATGTAGGAATATTGACGGAATTTAAGGATTTTCACTACTAATTAGGAAGAATTATCCGGGTGAAGGACCATTATGAACGGGAAACGACTAGGCGCTGGTGAAAATACTCCAAAATTGAGCGAAAGAAATGAAATTAGCAGCAACTAACCTTTTGTTCCGTTGTTTCGAATGTCGATAGAATTCTTGTAGTTTTAATAGCCGACGCGTCGTGATAAGCTCGGTGCCGACGAGGATCACAGCATAAATACGAAACACAATCACAGAAAAAAATAATATGCACGAAATTTAGGAGCAGCGATGTGCTTCGCGACCGGCATGATAGTTTCACTGCTCTCCATCAGAAGGCGTTGCGTTCGGCAGAAACGTCAACAACAGGAAGTTCGCCGAGCACAGTCGCTATCGCCCACCAGGGGGCGTCGGGTCGGCGGACGGTCACCCACACAAGTGCGCCGGCGCACAAAGGCGTTGCCGCCAATATTCAAATCAAACGACTCAAATAATGAAATATCTAACAATATAGCATAAAAAATAAATAGAATTATGCGAAAGTTGTGGGTAAAAGAGGCGCTGTGCTGGCAGACCAAAATCACGATCAAATAAATAAAACACTGGCTAGAAAGCCTTCGTAATGAATGAAGAGGTTTATGAATGTCGACAAAGCGAAAGAGGTATGTCGTGATCGTGTCAGGTGGCGATAAATTGTCTCTGCCTACCCCGCAAGTGATCTGGCGGGCAGATATGTACGTACATATGTATGTATGTAATAAACAGAAATTAAATTAAAGTTATGGATTTTATGTCTAAAATAAATTTTCAAAAGAAATATCCCTTTAATGGGGTTTACGTAAATAAATTTATTTTGACTTTGACTTTGAAGGTACCCTAATGGTGAGAAGTGTGACGAGTTTAAGTACTACGCCCTGTACGCTGGTGGAGTGCCCGTGACTTTGCTCATATGCGCAGTTACAGCAAATTACATCCCAGGTTCACATTACTCTCCGCAATTTGGAGGCTATGCTTGCTGGTTCACAAGTAAGTTATATTTGTATAAATTATATCATTCATTTGAAAATATTTAAAGAAAGAGAGAATATATTTTTATTGTTTATGTCGTCACAAAATAAAAATATATAGTAGATTAGTAGAATGTTGTATGTAATTAATATAGTATGACTAAGCTACATTTAACAGAACACGCAGTGATAAATAGGTAATCAGGTCAGTATAAGCTACAGCTTTAGGTTAGCTCCAGCTGCAGCACTCATTTTCAGCTGATGCCTTTTCTGAGATGGCCACGGTCGTTGAGGCAATAAAATGTTCAATACGACTAATTGAAGAGGTACATAGCTAACTTAAGAATATAAAATACAATAAAAATAGATATAGAAAATATTTACATATACAAATACTATAGTGTTATATAATAAACATATTTAAATAGATACGTAATAAACAAATAATAATATTAGAAAGAGCCAGCCCTCTTGTCATGTCTTTTAAAAACTTTTAAAGTTTCCACAGCAAACGGCACAAAATTACATACATTATTTTTGTAATTACATAGGGCCGCTTGCCGGACTCCGCAATTTCGGCCGAGGCCCTCGCTTTATGCGCTGTCCACCTTAGATGCGCGTGGCGAGGGTGTCGACGCACGTGGCGTCCTACACCAGAGCATATATCTAGTATCTAAGCTCGTGACTGTTGGTGCAGCTACATGACTTCGATTGGTTTTGCGGGAACGTTTTTATATCAGTGAGGGCCTATCTATATAGATCGATGCTTGTAACATTATAATTGTAAGGGTTTTACGTATTGGTCCATCTAATTAAAGACGATTTATTTTTTTGCCCTGCCCGTCAATATTCTTTTACTTCATCACAGCCATTAGACCTCAATTGTTAAAGAGGGGCTTTCCAGAAATTCCTGGAGAATTTGGGCTACACTTGGCACGCCGCGCCGGCCAGATGGGTTGGCGAGGGTCCTGATGTCTATTTTGAATTTAATAACGTTTCCACAAGTATGCATTAGCGGAACCAGAACCTACCGGCGTATCATGCTCTCCGAGACACGGTGTTGTAAATCTATGACGTCAGTACGTAATAAATGTGTATTTCTCATTGGTACACACCACACTTATATTTTCCTGTATATATCGTTTCAAAAGCTTCCAAGTTCTTTAACATTGTAATAAGTAATAATAAGTCATACTTTCATAAGTCATCCTATGGTATTATTTGCTGATGACAGTACAGCAGTCATTAAATGTGATGATAAGATTGCCTATAACCAGGAAATAAACAAAACTATGGAGACTATTGTAAACTGGCTTGGTAATAACAATCTAATTATAAACCTTGAAAAGACTAAAATTATTCATTTCCATCAAAGATTACCAATTCAAGACATAGTAGCTTCTTACGACGGTCACATAATAGAATCAGTCAAGCATACTAAATTTTTAGGTTTGACATTGGACAGAGGTTGTGATTGGAAGCAGCACATACAAACCGTGTGCCAAAAACTTAATCAATGTTCTTTTGCACTTAGAGAATTATCTAAAGTCTCAAGCGTTGAAACAAGCTTGTCTTGCTACCATGCATTTGTTGCTTCTACCCTTAGATATGGCATCATCTTTTGGGGTAATTCCACAAATAAGGACATGGTATTTAAAGCTCAAAAGCGATGCATCAGGGCAATGTGTGCCATGATCTCCACCGAAAGTTGTGTCCCAAAATTTAAGCACCTAAAATTACTAACCTTAACAAGCCTTTATATATATGAAGTATCAGTATTCGTTAAATGTCATATGGGCAAGTACTTTCATTTAAAACCCACGTCGACGAAAAATTATCTCCGACCACGTCCTATCTGTATCAAATAAGCGCGAAAATAAATAAGACCGCCTTACTTCAGAAAAGCTTATTGGGTATGGCTCCTAAAATTTATAATAAGTTACCTGACGATTTAAAAGATTTATCCCTTCCAATGTTTAAAAATAAATTAAATTTAATTTTAATTAAAAAATGTTATTATACCTTAGATCAGTTTTTTAATGACGAAACCATTTCAAATGTGTTAATAACTGTCAATATATAAGATTGTATTGTCATTATTTTTAGAATAGTATTTTTGGACATTTCTCTTTTGCCTACATTTTGTGTTACATATTTAAGTTTTATATAAATTGTAAAATGCATGTTAAGTTGTTGTTATATTTGTTATTATTGTTAGAATTATAATTGTTAATTTAATGAATTCGTACACCACATGTGGTAGGTTTTTTGCATGCTCACCCTAACCTAACCTAATAACTATGTACCGAAAAACCAAAATAAATGATTTTGATTTGATTTTGATTTGATTTGATTTGATTGTGTTTCGTTGACAATATTATTTTATTATTATTTAGGTTTATATTACAAACTCTCGGTTTTTAGGCCGGATTTTAATAATGCTCGCGAGCCTTAGCCAAGGGAGCATTATTTATGGAAGTCAGTGAATACTTTTAATGATGATCTGGTTCTGTTTGTAGGAATTTCCTGACGATTCTGCATGTGTTAAGTATTGTGGCTTTCTATAATGAGATGTATGTGTGTGGGGATAAATCTAGTAATTGAAGTGATTGCTGTAGGTTTTTAGGGATGACACCTGTAGATGACAGGACTATTGGGACTATTGTGACGTGGCGCATTTCGTCTTTAAGATCGGTAGTATAAGAAAATATCTTATTTTTTCTGCTATTGTACTTTGCAAGTTGTGTGTGTTAGGGATAGCAATGTCTATTATGTGTGTCGTTTTGTTAATTTTGTCTATTAATGTAATATCTGGTCTATTGTAATTGTTTTAAATTAATTTATTTTATTTATGTTGCAGGTGTCGAAGAGTTGTGGATATTCATGTTTGGTCCTCTCGCCGTCATACTACTAGTAAACTGCACTATGTTCGCAATGTCAATTTACCTTATATGGAATAGTAGTAAGAAACGGCCCAAAACTTTGGTTTATAAGTGAGTTATATATTTTTTGTCAATTGTAATTATTTAATTTATTCAAAGTAAAAAAAAAAAGTTCGCTCTCGTTATTATTTTGTAATTTATTTGCAATAAAATGATTATGAATTAATAAAATAAATACGAAAAAGTCTAGCGGTTAAGTCCGGAGGTACCGGGTTCGATTGGTCCGGACACACTAATTAATTTGTAAACCTTCTCGAAGTTGGTACGCTAGAGGCATCGACGAGCTTGCCACTTGTCATGATGATCCTATAGTAAAGTTAGCTAAATATGAACCTCCTTTTTTTAAAAAGCTTTGGTGTCTGACTACCCCGAAAGGGATTCGGTCGTGTTTGATACATTACTTTAAATGTGTAAAAAGTTCATAAAGCATTTTTTTTTTTCCACCAGGGTATGGATGTCGTCGCGGCTGTTTGTTGTAGTCGGCATCATGTGGGCGTTGGAACTAGCCAGTTCACTCAGTCAGGAACAACATTTCTTATGGTAAGAGTAACTTTATAGTCCCTTTTAGGTCAGCAGGAAGAGGATGTCTACTATTTTTATTTTAAATATTTTATTTCACTAAAATTGTAGATGGCGGGCTTCATGGCCAGGCATTTTCTAACAACCAACCTTTAACTTAACATCTATATACAACCAGAGGACCTCGACCTGGTCATGAATGATTGTTGCTTTCTTGCAAGATTAAAAACTAACCCTAGTCTTGCTATTGGTCTTGCGCAAGTCTTGGATTTTTTATACGTATATAGTATATATTTTAAATTGTAACATTTGTAACTGCGTTAAGAGTATGTGTTTTGATATGATCTTGAGAATTGTTTTGATGTAAAATAAACTTTTTTTTTCGCAATGACAAATTTATTATATACCAAAACCAAGAATACAAGATCAAGACTGGAGTCATGATCTTGCTTTGTGCAACACTACTTATCGATTTCTCTCAACGCCATCTATCTTCTATTGTCGTCGTTACGGTTATAGGTATGGTTTATATAAAGTTTTATAACAGCCCAAAAGATGGTGCTGCACTAAATAAACCGCTGGGTGTAATGGCCGCCATCCCCAAACCGGAAAAAGACCGACACGCCACGCCTCAAGTTACAGGCCAATAACCTTGCTGCCGCACCTGGCAAAGTTGTTTGAGCGCTTGTTTCTCCGGAGGCTGAAACGTTACATTAAACTTCGTGATGAACAATTTGGCTTCCGAGAGGAACATAGCACCACGCTCCAAATGACCCGGGTGCTGCACCACCTGGCGGTCGAGAAGAGCGAGGGCCGTCGCTCTGTCGGTGTCTTTCTTGATAAAGAGAAGGCGTTTGACAGAGTCTGGCACGACAATCTCTTGTACAAACTTCTCGACACGTCAGTCCCAGCAATGGCAATAAGGATCCTGACGTCGTTCCTTAAGAGACGACGATTCCACGTCGCTGTGGAGGATCTCATTTTTGTGGAAAAGCCAATTCTGGGGTTCCACAGGGCAGCTGCTTATCTCCCGTACTTTACGCGCTGTACACTAATGACATTCCAACCCTCTCTGAAGTCCTGGAGGAGGACGGGTTGGACAGATAGGAGGATGTCATGCTTGCACTGTTTGCGGACGACAGCGCCTACTTCAGCTCTTCTCCAAGCCAATATGAGGCTGCTGACAAAATGCAGGACCTCCTGGATCTTCTCCCTGCGTGGTTGGACAAGTGGCGTATGTCCATCAATGTCGGCAAAACTACCGCATTGTTCACATCCAGATGCCGGCTGCCTCCACCACTGCAGCTTCGGGGACAGAACATCGAGTGGACTCCGACCGTCAAATACCTGAGCTGCATCATTAACAGGACGTTGACTATGGGTGAAATGGCCTGCCACGCCGTCAATCACACGAAGGCAGTCCGAGCGATGTTACGTCCTGTTTTATACCAATTCGCAGCTAACCCGCCAGGCTATACTAAGAAAGACAAGCCAACTACCAACATAGACCAAGAAGTTAGTGTTAATCAACATGTTGTTTTGTTTTTTATTGCAGGATATTTTCTGACATCTACAACTTGCTTCAAGGAGTGATGGTGTTCTTCCTTCTCGTGCTTAGAAGGAGGGTCATAAGAGCCCTGTCAAAAAGAGGTCTACTCTGTAACCTGATCACGATCGACAGTATTCTTGTCACGAACGACGAAGAAGACCAAATTATAGAACAAAATAACACTGACGATACATTTGACATACCTTTAGATAATTAAAAACTAAAGTTTAAAAATATTTTTTTATTTATAAAAATATAAGGCAGCATTCCTTCCTGTTCACGAATACTAGGTTAAATATACGAGGTGACCTTGAATATTACGTTAGACTAATATGTTATAATATTGATAGAAACAAACAACATTTAAAAGTTTGGTTTCGTAGGAAAAATTGTTGGTATTTTATCAAGAGAATAATAATAATCAAGTTATGCATAGCTGGGCACCGTTAATCAAATAGTTAACTTCGTTAATCGTTAATCCGCTACAAAAAAAGTTAGCTTCGTTAAACGTTAAAGCGTTACATTCCGGAAGAATTAACGGAAGTTAATGTTAATCGTTAATCCGTTAATATGTGTAAAATTGCATTTTTATATCGTTGCGTTAGTGAACTTATTAAACCTGTTGGTTTAGGTTCTGGAAGTTAACAGGTTAGGAAAAAACAAAAAATACTTGTACAATTAAAATGTGTAATTTAATCGTCGGGCATAAGGTGCATATTCCCCTTTATGAACATTAACGGCCCGATCTGGACACAAATTCCACATACTCAGTTAAATGTGGCCAATGATTCTCATCAGGACCGCTGAAATCCGATTCCATGTCTTCCATGATATAGTTTTAATTACTACACTGCACAGTACACTTTTCTATCTAACTAATTACACTGCACTCTTCTTTATTAATACGCAAATTATCACTGACAGTAATTTATAATAACAACAAACACAACACTCGTCACTCTAAGCGCTAGTACTTCGCATTTTTCCTACTCGCACGCGCCGGCAAAATATATCTAGTTTTGTTTTTGTCTCACGCGCCGCCGCGCCCGGCACTTGTCATTTCATACTTGTCTGAACCTGTTTTTCGAGCCACACCGCGGTGCCGTGCGGTAAATAGTGGCATTGGATTAACGATTAACGGACTTCTGCATATTAACGGAAGTTAACGTGTCCGTTAACATTTTTAAAAGTTAACTTGAAAGTTAACCCGTTAATCAAAATGTTAACTTCGTTAATTAACGATTAACGGATTAACGAGTTAATGCCCAGCTATGAAGTTATGTTATTAGTTTATCTACCGAAGGCATGGCATAGGTAAATACGAATTTGTGATTCAAAACAACGCCTGATTTTATTTAAATAACAGTTTGTGTCGCAGGATAAACACTTGTACAAAAATTTTAGGCGCGAAGTCACGCGTATTGACAATTTAATTTGGCCTCTGTTAAAATTCAGGCGTTTTATTATTTTATTTATAACTCTATTAGCTTATTGATAAACACTTTTAAATAAGTTGTAAGAAAGTTTTACCATATAGATATATGCTCAGATTAGTATTAAACAGTTCCCAATAAACTCATCTAAGTCGCTTAGTGATATCCCAATGCTTTACCGAATCGATTTCTTATAATAATCGACTTTATTTATGAAGAAGTTTTAATCGATTTAATACGTTACTGAGAATCCAATCGAATGGAGATAATAGCAAAGTATTTGAGTTGTTTTATTTGCTTTTTCATGACATAATCATGATCACGATCGTATGTGGTAGGCGTACTGATGATGGTAATTTGGCCAGTCTGTCGGGGCGGGGAAGTATCCACTGTTCGTGCCGATAAACCCAGTAAAGTGTTTCACGTTTCGGGATCAGCTCGAATTGCCGTCATGCCCTGTTAAGTCAGCATAGTGTTGGGGACTGATGTCAGTCATGAATGTCTGATTCTAGTTGCTAACATTGATGGACCTCTCGCGCCACGTACTATCAGGTAGGCCCAAGATCTGCATTTGCACGCGTACAAAATTCAATTGGTGCAAGAAATAAAGTCATTTTTTTCTTTAAAATCTATTATTACTATATTATTACAGAATATTATATTTGTGACATGGTATGCATAATTACAGTAATGAGGTGTATCACTAACTTTTTATCACGGTAGATGGCGCATGATAGATGATACCTAATATCACAGTCAGTTGCATAGAAAACTTGTATTTTTATTACGAAATTTATTGTTTTCCGGATATTATGCCGAAGTGAGCAGCTTTTAAATGTACAAATCGAGATTTCTAAACGAAATCAAAGATATGGTGATCTCAAAATTGCCGTTCTATTAATAAAACCTTTTTTTCTTTTTAAAGACGGTGTGCGCTTTCTTAATTCGTTTTTTAGGGTAGGCAACGTTAATTTAAAATACATTATTCTGTTATAAAAATTAAAACTACAAAAACATTTAAAAAATGTTGCGATATAGGTGCAAAATAAGGTACCATTGCCGCTAGCGACATCTACAAAAAGCTTTGCCTGATACACCCCATTGGGAACTCTGTGTAATTATTATTATTGGATAATAACTTTATTCAAAGTCAAAATATTTAAGTTTACAGTTTATACGGTATAACAAATAATAATGCAGATCACAGAGTGACTATTAAATAAATTCATAATAGTTTTGGGTCAAAACAAAACAGCGCCACCATCGGTCCCTTTTGGTAACTTCGCAATAAAAAATACTACGATATTTCTTAACTTGGACCGTTTGTAAATTAAACTTGAATGCGTACTGCATATTAATTAATAAGAACTACAAAAACCCGCGTTTAGTCGTTTACTATTTTTGTCGCGGTTAATTGATATTAATGTGACAATATTTTAATCACTTTTTAACGGAGTAGGCATGCGTTTGCTCAGATCGTGAGTAAAAAACAAAGTCAGTACAACGGTCGGATGAGACGGTAGTGTTTAAGTAAATTATATTTTGTTCGTGTACAAGTGAAATAAATATGAAGGTAAGGTATTCTGAGAACTTGTAGAAACTTGGATATTAAATGCATTGCCAACACGTCTGGCCATGGAGAGAGAATGCTAAATTGATCAGAAATATGTTTTAAAACGCTCATGTCCAGGACTTGTTTTTCTTGGGGCTGTGATAATAATTATAACACAATTTAAAAGTAAAAAAGGCATATTTCTATTCAAATAATCGATGATTTCTAGAGTTGTTTTTGGTAAAAACTTTGTACATTTCGTGTGATTAGAAACCACGCTATAAAAAAAGCGGATTTTCATTTAGTCAACTTTACTATAGGCCTATCATGAGAAGTGGCAAGCTCGTCGATGTTTCTAGCGTACCAAACTCAAGAAATTTTACAAACAAAATTTTTTTTGTATCTCGATCAGGAATCGAACCCGGTTCATCCACGGAGGCAGTTATACTTTACGATTCTGCGGTTTTATTTATTTTATTTTATATTTATTGATGGATTAATGTCATTAATGGATGATGAATGAGATAGATCGTGTAACAGTAGGCCTATATCCAGCAGTGAAGAAACAAGCTGACGATGATGACACGAGATGCTATGCTTTAGTATGTTATCAACTATTATTTTTTATTTAAACAGGAATTATACTCGTACCGTACCGGGTTCGATTCCTGATCGGGACACAAAAATATTTATTAATGTAAATAAATACATTTAATAAAATATTTATTTTATTTGTGATATTTCTCGAGTTTGGTACGCTGGAGACATCGACGAGCTTGCCACTTGTCATGATTGGCCTATAGTAAAATTGGCTAAATGTGAATCCGCTTATTTATAAGCGTGGTTTCTGACCACCCCGAAAGGGATACAGTCGTGATGATACTTTACTTTTTTGTACTCGTACAATTTACAAAAAACATGTGTGTGATTATGCATTTTTTCCGTACGAACATAAAATACGCCGAGGTAGGTTAATCTGTCACATTTGACCCTAGATTTGAGTGTTTTGTCAACCAATTTACAAATAATATCTTAATTTAAATAATATACAGCTAATTAAGCAATAATTAGACATACAATTGTATGTAAAGTGTTTTGTGGTTTGCATCAGGGTTAAAATATAAAAAAAGAATTCTTGTTAGGTTCTGGACATTAAGGCTCGTTTCTCACTCAGAGCTATGCTTATGAGTTAACTAAGTCATGAAGCTGAGGGGGGTATATATTTATTTATTTAACACTTTAATGTACAAAGACAAAGGCGGGCTTTAATGCCGCGAGACATTCTATCATAGCCAACCATTGGGTCAACTTTAAGCACTTTAAATAGGTGTACACATATTAACACAGAAATTATGAGTTATATTTTTTAACTACATTTAAATTTATACATAAATAATAATACATAAATATATATTAATAATATACTTACAACCGTTGAGATAATATTTATTTATTTTATTTATTTAAAAACTTTATTGCACAAAGTACAAAGGCGGACTTAATGCCCGTAGACATTCTCTGACAGCCAAACCTTAGGGACAAATTTGAACAAATAAAGGTGCAATGAAAGTGAATACACATACTTTAACTTTTTTGGTGCCCGTTTGGTACTTTTTCAGAGTCAGTTAGACATTCAGTCAGATTAAACATTAACAGGTCACTGGAATCTACTAAGCTGCTGGTCTTCTGCTAACAGCTTACTCATTGGACCACTTTGCTGCTTAGTCTTCCAATAGTTTCAGTTAGGACGATCACTCTTTCGCACCGTCTCGCCTTTTCATACATGCTCTATTGTAGGCTCTCACCTTCAGTACGTTTTGTAGCCTAGCATGACTAGCATAGCTTTTGTTGGGCGACAGGCTTTAGTGATGACCACTATCAGCCACGAGCAATATGGTAGAAATATTATCATCTGTTGTAATAACATTCAAGGACATGAACTGGAATAAACTTTTATAATCAACTATAATTATTGTTTTACTAGAGTTTAGTGTCCGTGGTCTATGTTTGAGCTAATTTTATGCATAACAGCTTTTTTATACTGAGCACGACATGTGACATCCCGACCTGACGGTTAGTGTTGCCCAAACTGGTCTTGGTATTTTTTTTTTTATATACTAGCACGACATGTGACTTTGGGCCCACGTGATGGTAAGTAGCGCGCAAGGTCCATGAAACTGTAGTCAGAAACTCATGACTGACATCAGTCCCCAACACTATGCCGGCTTGACTAGATGCTTTTTCACACTTCGCTTGAAGTTCGGAGTTATAGGAAAGTGGAAGAGCATTCCACATCTTTATCGTGCGACAGATGTATGAGTCCCTAAATTTATATGTACGCGAAGGGATGGTGACTACGGACTTGTTCTTGCACTCTTAATCTTGGTCTTGGTATTGCGCAAGAGTCTCGCAAGACTCTTGCTCTGGCTAGAAATATATCATCATCATCATTACAGCCCCTAGAACACAGCGTCCCAGACCTCCACTGCTGGAGATGGGCCTTCCAGAACATATATCTGGAGAATTTGGACTACACTCGCCATGCTGGCCAGACGGCTTGGCAATTGACATCATGTCAATTTTTAATGACAATTTATTAACGATTCCACAAGTTAGTATTAGTGGAACCGGGACCGACGGCTTAACGTGCTCTCCAAGTCACGGGAACGGTGGTTTTGTAAATCTATGACTGCAGTACGTAAGAAAAGTGTATTTAATTTTCTCATTGATACATGCCGGGGGGTTTGATATGATATCAGCTCTTAACAAATAGTTATTTTCAATTACGCATGTACTATAATTAAATATATTTATTATTTGTAATCAAAACAAGAACATAAACAATAATTAATTTATCTTACATCTTGCTGCATTAATAACTTAGTTCTACGAGGGGCGTTCAAAATATTCTCGGTATTGATACGTTACAACCTCTTTTATATATATATTTCAAAGTCAAAGTCAAAGTCAAAATATCTTTATTCACGTAAACCTATTACAGGCATTTATGAAACGTCATTAATTTAATTATTTTGAATGATTGTACTCCTGCTAGTAGAAGACTAAGCAGCAAAGTGGTCCAATAAGTAAGCTGTTAGCAGAAGACCAGCAGCTTAGCAAATTCCAGTGACCTGTTAATGTTTAATCTGACTGAGAAAGGAATCTGCAAGGAAAACTCAGCTATATCAGATTTACAAAATAAAACATATACAGAACTGCACCACAACGATCAATTAATAACCTTTTAAATTTAGTTATCAGTACCTATGAGAAAACAATACCTGGTACAGCAGTAACCCACCAGGCAAGTCAGAATTAAGGTAGACTACATGCCTATGTGCAACCCGAAAGTCGATAAAACGCAAAAATCTCTGTTAATTTAAGAACAATAAATTGAACGTGTTCGGCAGAGGTCCCAGGCCCCCACAGCAGCACCCGATCACGGACATAACGCATGTGCCAGCCATCCCCCCGCTCAACCAGGCCCTTAGGGTGCGGACCGGGACCCGACACACGTGCCACCACTGCAATGACCTTCTAAGGAAGGGGCGACCACCGGACACGCCACACCATGAGAACCTGAACACTAAGAATGACCTTCGAGACACACACAAGCTAAACATAACAATTACTTCCTAAGTACCCAAATGTTGCCGTGCAATTCCGTTAACAAACTTATATATTAGTTAATAAAATAATAAATACAAAATAGTAACTAAATGTTACATAAAAAATAATTATATTATAATAATAAGGTAATAAAAAATATTACTGTATCACAATAAACAGTATTTACTAATTAGTCAATAATGTATTAGTAACTAATTGTTACATTCAAAATATTTATAAATCAAAAATAAAAACAGATTATTAAAAAAGAACCTAATGTGCTATTAACTAATTCTCTAATCTTTGCAGAGCGGCAATATTCCACACATCTTTGTCATTAATAAAATCATTAATTTTATAATATGCTTTTGCAATTAGAATTTTCTTAATACTACTCTTAAATTTTGTTTCCCCTAATTCTGTTACAGGTTTTGGTAATTTATTATATAGTCTAATACTATTAATCACAAAACTTTTATTTGTTTTTTGAAGCCTAAATTTAGGAATATAAAGCTTGTCAGCATTTCTTAATTTGCGAGACTGCATGTCTCCATTTTTTTTAAATAACTTTAAATTATTCCTTACATATAGAATATTTTCAAATATATATATATAAATAATATATATATTTGTTACTGGCCGCTAAGATTCATCCATTGACATTAAAAAAAAGTAAAATTGGAACCGAGATGTTCTTTTGTTTTTCTGCAATTGCCGAACAAACATGAACACCATGAGCGAATTAACAATTTTAACGAAATTAGAGCACCGATCCGTCATAAAATTCTTGACAAAACAGGGTAAAAATCAAAAAA
Organism: Tinea semifulvella; assembly: GCA_910589645.1. Lineage (NCBI taxonomy): Eukaryota > Metazoa > Arthropoda > Insecta > Lepidoptera > Tineidae > Tinea > Tinea semifulvella. Next base: position 9,683,447 of record OU342620.1, read on the forward strand.
CCATAAAAGAGGAAATGGATTGTGTTTACCGTGAGTCTGCTCCTTCTTTATCTACTATTCAAAAATGGTCAAGCGAATTTAAGCGTGGAAGGGAGAGTATTGAAGATGACCCTAGACCTGGCCGGCCTGTAGTGGCTACCTCACAAGAAAATATTGATAAAGTGGAAAAACTTATATTGGAAGACGGCCGAGTGAAGGTAAAATCTATAGCTCAAGTAACCAATCTCTCTATTGGTACCGTACATGACATTATACATGACCATCTTAATATGTCAAAAGTAAGTGCAAGATGGGTTCCGCGAATGCTGACGCTTCTTCAAAAGGATATGCGTGTGGCTTGCTGTTCAGATTTTATCGACCTGTGTGGTGAAAATCCCGATGAGGTGCTGCAAAAAATAGTTACTGGAGATGAAACCTGGGTTCATCATTATGACCCAGAGAGCAAACAGGAGTCCATGCAGTGGCACATTAAGGGTTCAGCTCATCCCAAGAAGTTCAAGGTAATCCCGTCAGCTGGCAAGGTCATGGCCACAATATTTTGAGATTGTGAAGGAGTTTTGCTTATCGATTATAAAGAAAAAGGTGTAAATATCACAGGGCAGTACTACGCTAACGTTATACGTCAATTAAGAGATGCGATCAAAGAAAAGAGGCGAGGAAAGTTAACCAAAGGTGTTCTGCTTCTGCATGACAACGCCCCTGTCCATACTGCTCATATTGCCAAGGCAGCTATTGTTGAATGTGGGTTTGAAACTGTTACTCATCCACCCTATAGTCCGGACTTAGCCCCAAGCGACTTCTTTTTGTTTCCCAATCTTAAAAAGGATCTGCGTGGAAATAAATTTTCTGACGATGAAGCGTTGAAGACGGCCGTGGAGGAGCATTTTTACACCAAAGATAAAAAATATTTTTATGAGGGATTAAAAAAAATAATTGATCGATCTTATAAGTGTATGAACATAGGGGGGGAGTATATTGAAAAATAAAAATATCAAACTTTAAGTACTTGTTTGTTTTTATCCACATACCGAGAATATTTTGAACGCCCCTCGTACATTAGATAAATCGTGCTAAAAGGTTAAGGAATATGACACGTGCCTAGCATATAATCATCGCAGTCCTATACCTCTACTCTTTACAGCCACGATCTTATTTAAGTAGTTTCTAAGTTAGTTAGTTTTACGCTAATGTTGTGCCTAACATACATAAATATGGATTATTGCCTGCTTACGGTCCAACCATTATTACCACGATTAGTACATATGTTTTAATAATTGTATTGATTTTATTAGTTCTGACTGTATCCAAGTTGTATTAAGCGAACCAATGGAAACAAACTATTTGGATTTGATTTGATTTGTTAGAGTTGGGCCTTCCACAACACATGTACTATTATTTGCATACCATTATGGTAGGATACAGCTGAACTGTAAAATTGTATTATCCTATATCTACCTGTATTCTGTGCAATAAACGATTTTGAATTGAATTGAATTGAATTTTGAATTGAATTGTAAATTTATTTTTTTCACAAAATTTCACAAGTAGTATAAAATAAAATGCTTTTGCTTTTTAGAGAGGAAAATATAATTAATAATAAAATGACAAAAATTAGACAACTCCACAAGTCAAATTCTAAACATTCTAAATTGTTACTAATGCCAAAACGCAAAAAAAAAACATTTTAAATATAAAAAAATCATAATAAGGAAATTAAATATTCTTTTTCAGAGCAAAGACGTTTGTAATTTGTAACAACTAGGGTTCAGAACCGGGAAATTCCGATCTCGAAAGTACAGGGAATCAAATCAGTAAAATGGAACCGGGAAATAAAATTTGATTCCCGGTTCTTTCGGGAATTTTATTTTAATTACAATTCATACTACTACTTATTTACTCCTATTTTTTTGTCATATTTCTTGAATATTTAAATGAAGATTTTATTTTTATTATGTTGAAAAAGTTAAATTTTGATTGTTTTCTTTAAAAAAATGTTTAAGATAATTTTAATTTACGTATGGTACCTATTTATAGGTATATGTTTCGTCCAAGGAAGATGAAAAATACCGGTTCCCTTACGAAAAAGTACCGAAATTCCTGGTTTTTACCCGGTCGACTTGCATACTGGCTTTTAACATGTCACATACTTGATTAATAATAAAAAAGTTAGGTAAACAAAATCTTCTTAAATTGGGCAAATATTTTGAATAATAACTTATTGCTGGTAATTCCCTTTTTACTATTTATCTATCAATAACAGTTTTTTTACGTAAAAGTAAACATTAGTCGGAATATTTGTCGACGTAGGTACGAGTAAAAAGGCTTGGCCACACCAGCCCTTGTAGCACGAGTTTTCTTGTCAAATTATTGCTCAATGCTTAAAACTAGGATATCTTCGATTAAATTCTTAAATTGGTCAACATTAGTACTAGCGTGGCTAGTTCAGGAGTGTTTCTATACTTTGGAGGGATACTATATGTATTTTAAACAACACAAAGGTTTTTGTGAAGTAAAGTTACTAAAGAAGTAACGCTGAGTTCTTTAGTCACTTTACTTCTATAACAGTTGTTGTAAATTTTTGCATTATGGCGAAATATGAGACCCATTTAATGTTAATAAGACCTAATATTGTTTGTAACCATGTTTCCTGCAAATAAATATTTCATTTAATATCATTTCATTTTATAACATTTTAGGGAAGCACTAAAATCATCTCTTTTTATATATACCGCATTGATATATATGTTTTTATTTAGGCGATAACAAGTCGCTGTTGGAATAACACTATATTTATAGACGTTATATGCTCGGTATTTCTCTGATGGATAAATCCGTCCCAAACATGAAAATCCGTCGGAAAACCAAAGTTACCGATAAAGCCTTCAAAATTAGTAAGCTGCGCCTGCAATGAGCTAGATAAGTCTTTTTTTATATTAGCACGTCATATGACGTTGCTCCCACCTGATGGAAAGTGGCGCGCGAAGTCCATAAATGTTAGCAACTGGAATCAGACAAACTGACATCAGTCCCTAACACTATACCGGCTTGACTGGGCATGACGGCAATACGAGCCTGATCCTGAGACAGTGAATACTTCCAGCCTGCTTCTATACTTGCAGACTGCGCAAATTACCACCATCAGACCGCCACCACCTATTTACTGAACGACCACAAAATAATTATACGCAAATTTTTGTTTTGGGTTGGAACGAGCGATGGATGGATGACCTGAAGAAGGTCGCTGGTGAGAGCTGGATGAGGGTTTCCCTTGGGGGAGGCCTACATCCAGCAGATCAGAGAGATACAGACTAATGATGATGATGATATCTCAAATTTTTAAACACTTAAATATTTTCTCTTTATAATATTACTTAAAATATAATATTGGGTTAGTATAAATGGTGGCATCGAACCCCGACCTTCGCGAGGTCTCACCTAACTAAATTAGTCCATTTATATTGATCTCTCTGATAGTGACCCGACCTACATCGGTGTAATCAGAACATTGTCGCATGCACCGTACCCACTGTGTACTTATTGATTACATTTGAATCGAATTAGTTTTATTTAAAACATGAAGGTAGATTATTTTTTTCACAGTTTTAAAAGTTTTTATTTAGCACCTACCTCACTAATAAACTAGTGTTTAAGACTATTTTAACGTTGACTACGTACTAAGACATGACTTGATCATGTGGAAATGTGCCAAGAACACTTGCAGAATTGCCCTCTTGTCACATACGGCATTAACCAGCCGCTTAGACAGTTCTTTGAGAACTTAAGCACTGACAGATGTGCCCTGGAATTGAGACCGAGCAAGGGTGTGGACACAAGTAGACACACCAATGCTCGACCCATGGACCAAGGGACCAAACTTAATCCATCAGGTCTTCTACCATCACTGCGAGAGATCCCGGACAGTTCAAGAACCGATGGGATCCCAGCAGATCACATTATTGACAGAATCGTGGTGTAAACGCCGACCGGCAATTTTTAGACAAGACAAGGAACCGTTATTTAAAATATGGAAATTAAGAAAAGCGTTCTTATAAAAAAATCCTCAATTTATATCGTAAAATTCTAACCGAAAAAAATATCCATGTAATCCTTTTGATTTTCAGGCGCTTATAATAGTCCTAGCATTATGTAGTTCAGCGATTGGGCACAAGACGTGCTGTGTCGACGACCAGATCATCAGGCCTGGGGGGTACTGTGGAAACGACACAGTCAGAATCAACCTTAACTGCACCTCTGGACATATGTTGCTCAAGAACATCGTGCTTAACGGAAACAAGCTGTCCACAGAAGACACACCCAACTTCGTCTTTGTTGAAGATCCTAACGAGTAAGTTATTACCCCATAACAACAATTACAGTGTCAGGATCATCATTAACTTAACTGAGCTTACGTGCTTAATGGAAACGAATAATACTATTAGACAAACTGACTTAACTGGTGGAGAGTGATTCTATGTATATATTGTATTTTCATACGTACTCAAAGGTGAATTTTAAGTGAAGAAATATTTTTTGTTGCGTAATTATTTATGTATTTCTGATATAGCTGAGTTTTCCTTGTTGATTCCTTTCTCAGTCAGATTAAACATTGACAGGCCATTGCAATCTAAATCAGCTTAGGATGAAGAAGAATCATTAAATTAATTTAAATAATGAAAGAAAATTAATTTAAATAATGACGTGTCACAAATGTCTGAATAGGTTAACGTGAATAAAGATAATAACTTACTTTGACTTTGAGGCTAAAAATTCAAATTGTACAGGAAAAGCATTTAAATGTAAATAATTCAGTATTACAATATTAAGTTAAGTACTTATTAAAGACTAGTAAGTAACCTATCACTTAGAGAAATAACTTCTTGAAGTAACTACACTGGTATAAGTCGGGTCCAAATTTTTTAAGTAGATTGATTTTTAAAGTGGATATTGTATGTAGTATAGTTATGTATATATGTAAGTACTATTAGTATGTAGTATATATATTATTGATAAATATAGTTATTATTTAATAATGATCAGTCTTAAATACGCATTCGCACCTACTTCTCAATCTAAGTTATACTTTGTATTGTTCCAAAGGTTGGCTGACAGAGAATGTCTAGCGGCATTAAGCCCGCCCCTTCAACAGAGTGCAATAAAGTTTTAAATAAATTGAGTTTTTTTTCTTGGTGGTACTGTATGCGTTACAATATGATAATTATATGGATACAATGCTAGTCAAGAACATCGTACTCAACAGAATAAACACTACGAAGTAGAAACAGCCAGCTAATAAACTAGGAATGCACTCATTTAAGTAGCAGCTAAATCTGTTAACCCAACGATTTTGAAATGGGATAGATGTGAATGTGTCATTTTTAAAATTACCTTAAATTAAAAAGCTATAATTATTTACTGTAAATAAGTACTTGGCCTAAAAAGTTGAAGTAAAAATTTTAATTAATTTCTCGTTTTGATATCTACTAGATAAATTAATGTAAATGTTCTTTAAAACTATGTTGTAACTAAAAAAAAAAACTATTTCAGGTTCTGCGTGGCAAGGATGTACAAGAATGTGTCGCAGCAATCCTTAGGGTTTGTGAAAGTAGCCGTGGTGTGTTTCCAGGAGTCACACAGATCCAACGACTTGGAGACCAGCGGAATCCTCACCCTTATCTCTGTGGTCTTTTTATTGGCCACATTCGCTGTGTACTGCTATCTGCCGGAACTAAGGTTTACCATTTTTTAAATTCTTATTGTGATCTTTGGTACATTTTAATACAGATTACTCCGAATTTTAGGTAAGGTCAGATGATCTATAGTTGTTGTAGACAGAATGTTTCCTTGTACTGAAACATCGAGGATTTGCTATAAAAGGACTAATGTCAAAAATTACTAAAGACAGAAAACTTTCTTGGACATTAACGTTTTTTTTATATTTATTTTTATACTAGTGTGACTATTGTATTGTGACTAATGTGTCCTTGCGGCTACCTGATGGTAAGTGGCGTGCGAGGTCCATGAATGTTAGCAACTGGAATCAGACACTCGTGACTGACATCAGTCCCTAACACTATGCCGGCTTGACTGGGCATGACAGCAATTCGAGCCTGATCCCAAAACGTTTGGATACATTTTACTAGGTTTATCGGCAAGAACGGTGGATACTTCCTCGCCACCGAAGACTGGGCAAGTTACCACCATCAGTCCGCCTACCACCTATTTAATATAATCGTGCTGGGTCGCAAAGCCGTCTGGCCAGCGTGGCGAGTGTAGGCCAAATTCTCGAGTTCTGGAAGGCCCATCTCCAGCAGTGGAGGTCTAGGACGCTGTGTTCTAGGGGCTGTAATGAATGAATGAATGTGCTGGGTCGATCGTGTATAGGGTGATAAAAATAATAGAGTATTGGGTTTATGACCGAGAATATAATGGCTCTTTGGATTGATTTGATACTTCTAAATCAGTAGTCTACATGACAGTGTTTAGAAAGAAATCATGTAGTCTGATGTTCGGGAGAAACAAAGTTGAATTAATGTAGTTTACCTAGTTCAAATTAGCGAGTTTTGTTATCTATAAGATCGTATTTTAAATATAATAAAGTGTCAAAATATGATTCGGGCTTGTTGAACAAATGACTAACGGTAATAACTTATTAGGTTTGACAAGTTCCAGGTTTTAGATAAATAATTACAGTAGAAAAGTTGTATTAATAAAGCTTCGTTTTGTTTGCAGGGACCTTCAAGGATTATGCTACATGTGCATGTGTATAAGCATGGCAGTTGGGTTTCTGTCTCTCGGAGTATTACAGCTGAGTCCAGGGTTCATGGGGGCTATATGTACAGCTACAGGTAAAATTTTACTTTCAAGGGTGGTCAGAGAATTTTAATAAATGCGAAAAAAAAGATCTATTATCCTATCATGAAAAAAAGTAAAGTATCATCACGACCGTTTTCCTTTCGAAGTGGTCAGGAACCACGCTTATAAATAAGCAGATTCACATTTAGCCAACTACTACTATAGGTCAATCATAACAAGTACCCAGCTCGTCGATGTCTCCAGCGTACCAAACTTAAGAAATATCACAATTAAATTAAATAATAATTAAATGTATTTATTTACATTAATAAATATTTTTGTGTCCCGACCAGGAATCCTTAACTTAACTTAAGGTACCTCCGAGTCTAAATCCACGGACTTAACCGCTAGACCACGGAGGCAGTTGAAAGATGAAAAAAAAGTGTCCAAAGCAAATCAGTTTTTTTATATAAGTATTTCAAATGTTTATATATCAGATGTATTAAGTTTTTGCAAGATATTAATATTAATATTGTTACCACAAACCACGTATTTGATTGAATACTTTTTGAATTTAAGCAACTTAAATCAGACACTGATGAGTAAACATCAGTCCTATCGCTTGACAATGTGCCTCTTCTTCTTGTGAATTACCCCTCACTTGCTGATGCATTTATGTAATTTTAGGTTTCATCGTTTACTTCTGGATGATGGCAACGTTCTTCTGGATGAACGTGATTTGCATTAACGTTTACCGTACGATTGTGTAAGTAGGAAGCAACGATTCTTCTAAATTATTTTATATCAGATTGGGTCGTTGACAGAAGACCATCAGCTTAGCAAATTTCAGTGACTTGTTAATGTTTTATTACTGAGAAAGGAATTTGGACTGAAAACTCAGTTACAGCCATAGACATAGGATCGTCGCGTCGTCGATCTATGGTTACAGCCATAGACATAGGATCGTCGCGTCGTCGATCTATGGTTACAGCCATAGACATAGGATCGTCGCGTCGCCGATCTATGGTTACAGCCATAGACATAGGATCGTCGCGTCGCCGATCTATGGTTACAGCCATAGACATAGGATCGTCGCGTCGCCGATCTATGGTTACAGCCATAGACATAGGATCGTCGCGTCGTCGATCTATGGTTACAGCCATAGACATAGGATCGTCGCGTCGCCGATCTATGGTTACAGCCATAGACATAGGATCGTCGCGTCGTCGATCTATGGTTACAGCCATAGACATAGGATCGTCGCGTCGTCGATCTATGGTTACAGCCATAGACATAGGATCGTCGCGTCGCCGATCTATGGTTACAGCCATAGACATAGGATCGTCGCGTCGTCGATCTATGGTTACAGCCATAGACATAGGATCGTCGCGTCGCCGATCTATGGTTACAGCCATAGACATAGGATCGTCGCGTCGTCGATCTATGGTTACAGCCATAGACATAGGATCGTCGCGTCGTCGATCTATGGTTACAGCCATAGACATAGGATCGTCGCGTCGCCGATCTATGGTTACAGCCATAGACATAGGATCGTCGCGTCGTCGATCTATGGTTACAGCCATAGACATAGGATCGTCGCGTCGTCGATCTATGGTTACAGCCATAGACATAGGATCGTCGCGTCGTCGATCTATGGTTACAGCCATAGACATAGGATCGTCGCGTCGTCGATCTATGGTTACAGCCATAGACATAGGATCGTCGCGTCGTCGATCTATGGTTACAGCCATAGACATAGGATCGTCGCGTCGTCGATCTATGGTTACAGCCATAGACATAGGATCGTCGCGTCGTCGATCTATGGTTACAGCCATAGACATAGGATCGTCGCGTCGTCGATCTATGGTTACAGCCATAGACATAGGATCGTCGCGTCGCCGATCTATGGTTACAGCCATAGACATAGGATCGTCGCGTCGTCGATCTATGGTTACAGCCATAGACATAGGATCGTCGCGTCGCCGATCTATGGTTACAGCCATAGACATAGGATCGTCGCGTCGTCGATCTATGGTTACAGCCATAGACATAGGATCGTCGCGTCGCCGATCTATGGTTACAGCCATAGACATAGGATCGTCGCGTCGTCGATCTATGGTTACAGCCATAGACATAGGATCGTCGCGTCGTCGATCTATGGTTACAGCCATAGACATAGGATCGTCGCGTCGCCGATCTATGGTTACAGCCATAGACATAGGATCGTCGCGTCGTCGATCTATGGTTACAGCCATAGACATAGGATCGTCGCGTCGCCGATCTATGGTTACAGCCATAGACATAGGATCGTCGCGTCGTCGATCTATGGTTACAGCCATAGACATAGGATCGTCGCGTCGCCGATCTATGGTTACAGCCATAGACATAGGATCGTCGCGTCGCCGATCTATGGTTACAGCCATAGACATAGGATCGTCGCGTCGTCGATCTATGGTTACAGCCATAGACATAGGATCGTCGCGTCGTCGATCTATGGTTACAGCCATAGACATAGGATCGTCGCGTCGCCGATCTATGGTTACAGCCATAGACATAGGATCGTCGCGTCGCCGATCTATGGTTACAGCCATAGACATAGGATCGTCGCGTCGCCGATCTATGGTTACAGCCATAGACATAGGATCGTCGCGTCGTCGATCTATGGTTACAGCCATAGACATAGGATCGTCGCGTCGCCGATCTATGGTTACAGCCATAGACATAGGATCGTCGCGTCGCCGATCTATGGTTACAGCCATAGACATAGGATCGTCGCGTCGTCGATCTATGGTTACAGCCATAGACATAGGATCGTCGCGTCGTCGATCTATGGTTACAGCCATAGACATAGGATCGTCGCGTCGCCGATCTATGGTTTCCGCCATAGACATAGGATCGTCGCGTCGCCGATCTATGGTTACAGCCATAGACATAGGATCGTCGCGTCGCCGATCTATGGTTACAGCCATAGACATAGGATCGTCGCGTCGTCGATCTATGGTTACAGCCATAGACATAGGATCGTCGCGTCGTCGATCTATGGTTACAGCCATAGACATAGGATCGTCGCGTCGTCGATCTATGGTTACAGCCATAGACATAGGATCGTCGCGTCGTCGATCTATGGTTACAGCCATAGACATAGGATCGTCGCGTCGTCGATCTATGGTTACAGCAGATTTATAATATTTTGAAAGGTGTCTTTCCCGCTCATTTCTTTCTTTGATATCCTTACCTAGTATTGTGCACACTGTTTCAGGGATGCGACATTCTTGAAGAATACCGAAAGAAAACAGTTCTACATGTACAGTATGTACGGTTGGGGTTCTACATTCTTCTTCTTTCTGGTGGCATTAATTACCAACTTTACTGAAGGAAGTCACATGAAACCTGGATTCGGCAGTGATAGTTGCTGGCTTAAAGGTACTATATATTAATAATAAAATCTGCCTCTGAAACCACAAAAAACTGTTCTCAGGTGGAAATAACAACAAGTGACATTAGGGAGAGATTGGAAAATTTCGAGCACTGGATCGAGTGGGTGCATGTAGCAAAGACTATTATATGGTTAGATTCTTACCGTGACAGCCGGCATATTTCTCACAAATTGGTAAGAATTTAACCGATTTTTAAAAAAGTCAGTACACGAATCAAAGTATCTTTAGATTTTATGATTACAGATAATATTTTTTTTCTAATCTCTAGGAATAAAAAGATATGCTTAGCCTTTAAAAATATTTAAACATTTTTTTCTTTTAATCAATATGATGCTGATATGATGGCTCGGTTAATAACAACGCTGTCCTTTAATCCCGGCCGAACCCCGGCATGTACAAATGATAAATACACTTTTCTTAAGTACAACTGTCACAGATTTACAACACAACTGTTCCCGAGCCTCGGAAAGCACGTTTAGCTGACGGTCCCGGTTCCATTATACCATTGATCTTGTGGAATATTTAAAAACTTGTCATCAGATCCTCGCCAACCCGTCTGTAGGCCAAATTCTCCAGATATATGTTGCGAAAGGCCCATCTCCAACAGTAGATATCTAGGACTCTGTGTTTGAATCAATATTTACTTGATTCTAGATTATGTTTATTATTTCCAACACACCGCGACCGGGGTAGACAGACACCAAGAAACGGCACTCTTTAATCATCATTCCTTATTTTTTATTTTATGATTTATATTATTTAATAGACGTCTAATCTGGTTCGAATATGCCGTTTTCAGGTAGAACCGAGACCTGGATATTTTTCTACGGCCCCGTGATGTGTCTGATAGCAGCCAACGTGGTGATGTTCATAATGTCATCTTTCACCTTGTGGAAGGACACAAGGAAATATGATGTCTCTAAGATGAACAACCTCAAACACAGGTAAGAATCCCTGCAGCTTCGCCGAGATGTGGCTTCACTGAGCGTATTATACTGGCTATACGTAAGTGCTCTGGAGAGCTCTATAACCTAATCTCTTCTTCTCCATTCCGCAATCAAAAATATATATTAATTTTAAATATGTTATACATACAAACACAATCAGTAATATAGGCGTGAAGGGGAATTAATCAGACAGACAGGTCATATGTGCCAGATAATAACGTCTCGTAGTCTATGTGACGGACATTCCAAGTTCTAAGTATGTTCCAAGGACAAGTAACATACTTTCAGACAAAGCTTCTTTCACAACAATATTAGTAGGATGATTCTACTTCTGCTAGTGGAAGACTAAGGGGTTCAATAAAGCAGAATACCAGCTTAGAACGTCGATGTCTCTAGCGTACCAAACTCAAGGAATATCGGACGGACTTAACCGCTAGACCGGTAGTGCGGGTTCATGATTAATATTGATTTTCAGCTCGTAAATAAGTGCAATTTTGCATTATTTTTCAGGTTTCTTCTGTCATTGAAGCTGTTCCTTGTAATGGGTATATCGTGGGTGTTTGAGATCGCCAGCTTTGCCCATAACCAATCGCATATTATTTGGTAAGTTCCACTTATATATAAGTGAAAATTATTTAAGTAGGATCACCAACAGAGTACACATCAAATCTAATTACATTAAGAGCCCAAATGTCTAATGGGCCTGGGGGACTGGGGACATTCCCCCGTTCTCCCCGGCAGGATCTCAGCGAGTAATTACACGCTGGTAATTCATAAGGCGAGTCTTGCACTCGACCAAAACAAAAAAGGATTTATGGAAAGGTTGATGAATTTCGAAGAAGCGAAAGAGGTATGTGGTGATCGTGTCAAATGGTTCTCAATCATCTCTGCCTACCCCGCAAGGGAACTGGCGTGAACATATGTATGTTGTTATCATTGATGTATATAGATAGGCCTATTTATTACAAAACACACTCTAAAAGCTTGCCACGTGTCCCTACCAACTTTGGGGGCCAATTTTCAAGCAATGAATGTCACATACGATATTTGTCTGAAATTCTGTCACAATGCATGCTATAAAGACTAGTTTCACTCGATATAAATATTAATATATAAGCGCTCCCAAAGCTTGCTAGCTCGCGACTGTTGGTGCAGCTACATGACTTCGATTAGTTTTGCGGGAACGTTTTTATATCAGTGAGGGCCTATCTATATACATCGATGGTTGTTATGAAAGAAGGTCTGCCGTAAGTACATTTTTGGAACGAAATATTTATGTAAATAATGTTTTTTTTAAAGCTTCATCACAGCCCTTTGAACTCAGAGTCACTTATGATAGTTAAGTGAGGTTATAAGGTCCAAATAAACGATTAATACATAAAACTAGATAACAATAAATAATAATCTCATTTATCTCTAGTTATTGCGCAATAAAAAGAGTATCCTAAACTAAGCCTATGTCAGTCACAACACAGAGATACTATCTTCTTAAGATAAGATTTTCTTCACAAAACCATACATTGGAGAAAGACTTCAAGCGGTGTTTTTTTTATATAAATATCACCATGGCAAGCTTACAATATAAGTTCTCCTTAAAAGTAAAAATTGGCATTTGACATGCAAATGGCACATACTTGGGCATTCCGCCTAACTTTTGACATTTCTGATAGACTTAATCGATCTTAGACGATTCGTTTTCGGACGATTTTGCACTCCGCCTCGCGTGGTAGGCGAAATAGTACTGGTAATTTGTCCAGTTTGCCGGGACGGGAAGTATCCACCGTTCGTACCGATAAACCCAGTAAAGTGTATCCACACATTGCCGTCATGCCCAGTCAAGCCAGCATAGTGTTAGGGACTGAAGTCAGTCATGGGTGTCTGATTTCAGTTGCTAACATTCATAGACGCGCGCTACTTACCTTTAGGTAGCCACAAGGTCACATGTCGTGCTAGTATAAAAAAAAAATGGTCTAGCCGATTTAATGAGGCATAAATTATTCTCCAATTGAATCGAACCCGGTAGCTACGCGTATACTCGTAAATCTATAGTTGGACGGAAGCAGTAGTGATGTGTCAAGTTAATTTTAAAATTTACAACGCAGTTTTTAGAATGCTAATTTATCACGTGTAAGGTAAGGTGACTTTAACGATCGATTAAATATCATTAAACAATTGATTAATTACACCATTAGAAAAGAGCATAAGAAATAAATGTTTTGTAGGTATTTTATTTTCGGTGAAAATACATATAATCTGTACTTGGAAATTATTCATTAAAAGATAACGAACGTTCAATGTTTTAAAAGCTACCTCCGTAGTCTAGTGGTTAAGTCCGTGTATTTAGACGCAGATGTACCGGATTCGCTTCCTGTTCGGGAAACAAAAAAATATTTTATTTTATTGTGATATTTCTTGAGTTTGGTACGCTAGAGACATCAACGAGCTTGTCATGATGAGCCTTGTAGTAAAGTGGCTAAATGAGAACACGCTTTAACAAAAAATAGGTTTGGTTTTTGACCACCCCGAAAGGGATACGGTCGTGATGATACTTTACTTTTTTCTATTGTGTAGCATGCTTATATAATCTGGGGTAGGATCTGAGGACAATTTGAAAGATTTTTATTTATTGTTGTTGTGTAATTCTGTATTTGATTCATTTGTAAATCAGATATAGCTAGGTTTTCCTTGCTCAGTATACATTAACAGGTCAACTGCTAAGCTGTTCGCCTTTTGCTAACAGATTACTCTTTGGACCACTTTGCTGCCTAGTCTTCCACTAGCACAAGTAGAATAATTCAAAATAATGACGTGTCATGTCTGCAATAGGTTTACGTGAATAAAGATATTTTGACTTTAACTTTTAAATATAATTTTATTACTTTTAGTCATAGCATTTATTTATTGCTTAATTTTTATTATTATTTGTAAATATATTTAAATATTTTTAACCTATAATATGTATCATAGTAAATGTAGTCTGACATGTTGTGGTCACCTATTACTGGGGACCATTCACTTATGATTTTTTAAACTGCTTCTTTTATTATAATTAGATTTAATGGGTACTCTGTTGTTGCATGTAGCTCAGTTCCTCGCATTCCTTAAAATCCTAAAACGATCGGTTCGAACCCCGGCATGTACCAATAATAAATTATTGTCATAAAGTAACAACACCATCGTTCTCGCGTCTCGAAGAGCACGTTAAGCCGTCGGTCCCGGTTCCACTATACCAACTTGTGAAATTGTTGATTGTCAATAAAATTTCTCATCAGACCCTCGCCAATCTGTCTGACGAGCGTTGCGAGTGTAGGCCAAATTCTCCAGATTTTTTCTGGAAAAAGATGACTAACAGGGGAAGTCTATTAGCACTCTGTGATCTTGTGATGTGGCGTGATTTGATGTAGAAAATAAATAAGAAGTTTGTCTTTTTTGACAGGAAAATCGCGGATACGTTCAACTGTCTCCAAGGACTGGTGATCTTTATCCTGCTTGTTCTACTGAGGAAGAGGGCCATGCAAGGTCTGGCCAAAGCTGGTTGCTGTCTGTTCGTCACCAGACGTATGGCAGAAAAGCTCAGCCCTCACGACGAATCATGCGATCAACAAATGATTGATGATGAAAACACGGATATCAGAATTAATTAATACTACTGTTTTTTTTTGCATTTACGTGTTTTGAAAATAACCCAATAACATTTTAGCACAAAGTTCATCAACGTAAAGCTTCCAACTAGTTACAATTTGATTAACTTGTTTACCCTAAAATATTTTGGTTTTCTGTTGTATTCTGGAGAATTATTTACCTTTCGTGTGCTTGACTTGCGCTTGTAGTAATTACAGTAATAAATTCAAATCAAATCAAAATAGTTTATGTCCATTGGTTCGCTTAAAACAACTTGGATACAGTCAGAACTAATACAATTATTAAAACATATGTACTAATCAAAGTGGTAATAATGGTTGGACCGTAAACAGGCAATAATCCATATGTACGAGTATGTATGTTATGCACACCATTATTGCTACAAGCAAGTAAAACTAACTAACTTAGAAACTACTTAAATAAGATCGTGGCTGTAAAGAGGCCGTGTCAGTTTACATTCTAAATACTTAATAATTATGATGTACTGAAATTATATACATATGTCAGATAATTAATAAATTGCTAAAACTAATAATAATAATAATAAAAATAAAAAAGACGTGTAATCTTTAAATCTAAATAATAATAATGATATGTCAATTAAACATAAATTCATAGCTGTAAATGGGCCGTGTCATCTTATATGCTAAATTAACAAGTGTATGTTACAATTAACACATAATACTTTGTTTTATATAGTAAATAGCTGACCCGGCGAACTTCGTACCTGACAGTCAATGAATGTCATTATTAATAATAACACTCACACTCACTGGGAGCGGTAAATGGTTTGACTTGGCTTTATTTCTGTATTCGACGACAGTCAAGCGCAGGGTGGGCTCGCGCAGGAGTCTCAAGAGCAACGACTGAGTAACTATAATATAATATAAGCGCTAGGGAGCTTTAGGTACCTCCCTCGGTACCCTGTGTCGGTATGCCCCACAAAAAAATGCCCCCCTTCGCCGATGTTCACACAACATATTCCTTAAAGTTTCATCCCGATCGGTCAAGTAGTTTTGAAATGCATAGGGAACATACATACACACAGATATTCATCTTGATATATATAGATAAATATTTTAACTATCTATTTTATCCGTAACCTTCTCCACCCGCTTATTACAGATCTCAGTCACAAAGGTTAGTTGGTAGAAAAATAATTTACGGCATTAAGCTCGCCTATGTTCCTGCCCTTGTTTTGGTTTTGTACAATAAAGAATTTATTATTATTTGAATTCCTTTTTATTAAAGAAAACCAACTCTTTGATGCCGAAAAATACGATAGCAACAATATATATTTTTATAGCAATTATCGATGTCGAAAATAACGCCCACCTCTATTGTACCTACTTACTTTTTTTACAATATCCTAACCGTTTGTACTAAAATATTATTCGATTTTTGATTCTCGTTTAATGCTAATATGTGAAGTTAAAGTTTTTTTATTTTTTTTTTAAGTTGTCAGTGTCACAGATGTGTTAAAACTAGCCCAGCGTCTAACTAGTCTGTTACTTAGTCGCAAAAGTTATTAGTGGATTTCGTTATTTTCGTCAGAGTTTGCGTCATAATTACAAAATATTATTCAATACTCAACTCTATAAGCGCTCGACCTTGCAGGGGCCGTGCAAATATCAACCTTAATAGCGTGATATATATATATATATCCCTTTCAGCACGGACAATTCCGAACGTGCGTTATTACAAAAAAAAATGTAGCGGTCGTCAAATACTGTTTTTGAGCTCCGAAACAGCCTCGATAGGTCGTGCAATCATCTAGCTACCCAGTTATTGTCGTTATTAAATTGATTTTTAAGAAAAAAAACATACAATAGTGATTTTTATTTCCATGATATTACCCAACGCACATTAGAAAACAACAACGCACGAATATGCGAAGGGGGCTTTGTGGAATTCGCTAGTGGAGGAATTCTTTCACTATTTTTATTTAATATTTTAGACCTTAAGTATTTTAAAGTTATCAATACATTTTAATATCCAAAATAGTTTTTGTCGTGAAAGGGATATGTATATACATAGTTAACGGATTCCATTAAATACGTTTGCGACTAAATCACAGAATAGGGTCGCAGGGGCAGCAGTCTCGACATATCATAACGGTCGCTAACTTAGCGATTTAAGGTGGCCATTGATAGACCTTCCAACAGACCAAATCGCGTGGTCACTTTCCAAAATTATATGACGAATTTGAAAAAAAAATGTCTGCTTATTATCAGTCACAAAGGTTAGTTGGTAGAAAATGCATTTACGGCATTAAGCTCGCCTATGTACCTGCACTTGTTTTGGTTTTGTACAATAAAGAATTTATTATTATTATTAAAACATATTGTTTTTAAACGACGTCACGCCTTGAATTACGTCTTGCGTTGCGCGGCCACGGCGATGTCAGCTTCATTATCTTGTTGCATTGCGAACGCTAAAAGGCGATAATCGATCAACAGTCTGCTAGATAATTGGACGCAGGTCCAATCAAATAGTTTGACTAAAACGGCAACCATTTGAATGTATAGTGTATATTCATACATACATATGTATAGTCATAAAAATGTCGAAATCTCATAGAATTTATCTGTCAAATAAGCCATTTTCGCAAACTATTAAGAGACGAAATTTTATTATCGATACAGGTTTACCGTGTGACAGCAGCTAACATTTTGGCATTTGCTTCTAGTGTTGCAAGGAATAAATATTATTGTCCATTGATATAATAGTCATATTAGGGCATAAAATGAGTTAATATGAAGCTGCCTGAGTTTATAATGACACATTAAAATATTACCGTCCGCTGGAACTAAAAAAATATTGACCAAATTAGCTTTTTGATTTTGTAAGTGGCAATTTTTTTTATGACTTACTGACCGAAATCGCTATTAATAAATATATAGCGAGACTGCCGGCCCTGAATTAGCTGAGAGTTTTTGAATAAGCTTATGTTTACAGTAAAAGATATTGATAAGCGTAATTATAATATTTCCAGGGTCACTTCTTTGCTAAGGAACGAGTTCTCATTTAGCGAACTTTACTATCGGCTTATCATGACAAGTGGCAAGCTCGTCGATGTCTCTAGCGGACCCTTGGAAATGACATAAATTAATAATATTTCTGACCAGGAATCGAACCTAGCACCTTATTTTTAGAGCTTATTTTTTCGTGTTTCTATTAAAATAATCAAATTCATGCGTCTTTGTCATAGGCTGGATTGTAACTTAATAAAACATTTGACGCTATTTTTAACTTAAATCGTAACAATTACAGGGATTTCATTTTGGTGCAACCCAGCCTTAGTATATATAATCAGACCCGGACTGGCGGGTGCGGGTGCGGGTGCGGGCCTGCCAAATTTCGGCCAGACAGCGAACGCTCGAGTCTCTGACGTGTTAGACCTTGCAACATAATTGTTTCATTTTATAGTGGATAAAGACCTATTACTTATGATGGAAAATTCATATTTCCAATGGATTATTTATTGAATACACGCTTTATGCTGATTTAAGAAAAATTCCGGATAAATAGTATGAATACACAATCAGTACTTTTAATTACTCTTATACTAAATAGACAAAAGATTAACAAGAATGGATACAAAATATAAAACTAGGTATACCATTTTCCTGTGTCTTCAAGCGACTAAATTCAAAATAGTTTAGTCGCCCGCCCATTCGCAACCGCGCGTAGGCAAGACGTCTGCAACCCAAACTATTACATAAGCGCAAACGTTATATAATGTAATACGTTAACTGTATCACACTATTATAGTTGATATTTGAACGGACTCTGTCAAGGTCGAGCGCTTATAGTCGAGAATTGTATAATATTTTATAATTTTGACGCAAGCTCTTACGTAAATAACTAAATCTACTAATAACGTTCACGCAATAGAGCTGCTGGCGTCTAGACGCGCCGCCCCCTAACCCGCGCCCGCTAGTGTCTGTTTATGCGCTTTATTAGGATAAGTTATAAAAAGCGTGCTTAGCCTAGCGCTGCTTATTCACCAGACATATGTGCTAGGAAAATAAGCGATATACTATGAAATACCATCAAAAGGGTGCCCCTAATAATATGTGATACTATTGGTCGATGATTTCCTAGCGCCCAGCTCATTTTCCTCGTACATCTTTTATGGATAATCTTAAGCATGGTTTAATGATTGATTAGTGTAATTTAATGTTTATAAACCTAGTCATACGATCATAATTATTATAAACTAAATTATTTGTAACAATTACGACAAAATAGTATTTTTATTATTTGATTTTAATAGTATTTTTTTATTATTAAATTTATTTTGATCGGTTAATTTTAACTAAATTTTGATTTATTATTAAATAATTGAAATTAAATTACTATCTATTAAATCACTATACGTTCATATTTTTCTTGTAATATTTGGTAAAGTAGATAGATTAGTTTTTTATAATTATGTCACACACAATAAATAAATAGACTTTTTTAAGTAAAAGATTTTAATGATGCAATTCGTTTTATTTATTTAAGACTAGCTGACCCGGAGAACTTTGTACCGTCATTGAATGTCGTGTTACTTATTAGCTGAACTAAATTTATGATTTTATGGAAGTAATACAATGAATATAAAATATTATGTACTTTATTTATATAATAAGAGTGCTAGCGAGTTTTAGGCTCCCGCTCGGTACCCTCGGTCGGTATGCCCCACAAATCAGCGCTGATACGCGCCACCTATCGGACAACAGTAGTACTATGTCAGAAACCTCCACCGTGGTTCACACATATATATATATATTTAAATAAACAAATATAAAATTACCAAAGTTTTATCCCGATTGGTCAAGTAGTTTGAAATTCATACACATTCATTTTTATATAGGTATATAGATTTTCCTGGCAGATAAGAAAGTCATCCCTAGAAAAAGACGGACTAATGATTATTACTGCTTCAACTTGAAAGCAACGCAAAGCGTTCAACACTTTTTTAACAAATTTTGCTTAAAATGTGTGAAAACCATAGAGCAACGCCAAGTCGAACGATTTTTAAAGCGAAATAAAGTGAAAAAAAAGAGCTTAAAGCGTCAAGTCGAACACGGGTAACGCTAAGTATAACTGGATCAATGTTAAATATAAAAGGCACAATATAATATATTATTATAATAACCCCCATCTAAATAATCCACTTCTAACCCGTCTGTCCAGCAGCGTAGCGAGAACGCCAAATTATCCATAAATATTTTCTGGAATGAATATTTTCAGCAGGTAATCTTTAAAACCTTTAATCTTGTAAAGTACACAACCGATTTTATATTTATATAGCTAAGTTGGCTTCCGGAAAGGATCTACCAAAAGAAACTATTATTTAACCCTGTTAAATAAAGCATGTTATATTTAGTCCACGTTTAAACTAATGTAACAATATGAAAAGCACAGATTTTAACCTTAACGATGCTATTAAAAGGACTCTAGCCACCATCGAGGTTCCAGCTCTTCTGGAGCCTGCTGAAATTATCCGAGATGATGTCTTGTGGTCTTCTCTGGTGACAAAAGGGCGTTCTTTCTTCGCTCAATGAATCAGTATTGCAAATCAGCGGGGAGATGCAGCCAGCGTTCTCGCCACCATTCTACGCGGACGGGACTTATCCGTAGTATTAATTTTTATTTTTATTTATAATTTGTTTTATTTGTTTCGATTAATATATTTATTTATAAACATATTTCTTTAAAGCACAGTGATAACGTAACGTAAACTTTTAAATATCTACAAACCGCAAAAACGGAACGTGTTCAATGTCAAACTGACAGATAATGCGCGTGAAGTTGTACGGAGCTTTGAGCTTGCTTTATTTGCATTTTATGATTTAAAAGCTTTAATATGTTAATATTTATTAAAACTTAAGTGCCTTAAAGTTGTGTCTTACAATAATTTCGTAGGAAGTATTACAAAAATGTGTTCAAAAATATTATATTGTTATTTGGTGTTGTTTCTCCCGGAACTCAAAAGTTTGTTCGCCGCAATAAGCAGCAGCGATACCGATTTAAACGACATATCTGAGCAACAAAATGCCGTAAAGATAAACAAATGCTGTGAATTAAATGAGCTTAAGATTGACAATAAATGCCGTGTGCCTGAAAACCAAAGTAAGTTAATAAAAAAGTTTATGCAAACTTTCTCTGCAAACTCGAATAATAAAGTCAATAACGCACGCAATCACATTATGTTATTGATAACTTGTATTGGATACATTCCACAGCATTTCCCACCAAAATATGAGTCATCATTTTGTAACTGTGGTTTTATATGCAACTATTGTACTGTGGTTCCTATGTACCATGCAACTTTGTTTTAAACATTGGCCAACTTTAGTTAGGTAATAAGAAAATAATATTTAGTTTCACCCCTTATTATTGTTAAAATCCTCTACTATTTTTTTATATGTGCTATACCCCTGTTAGTATAACATAGTATAACTAAACATGTAGGGTTTTAAACCCTGGTTCTGTAATTTCCATTATTCATTGTATGTCATTTTGTACTAACTTTATGTTTAGTTTAATAATAACATTCAATGTAAATATAATAATAAAATGAAGTATTTATTTGTAGGAACATTAAAAATAATAAACCACTTAATAATAAAAAATACAACTAAAACCAAAACAAAAAAAATAATAATAATAACAAAATCTTGCTCCAAATCACTTTCAATGGGCTAAATATTGGGGTTGGCTTTAGAATCGAGACGCACGAATTAATTATAAATGATTGTTGTATTTGATAGATAATGAAGCCCTGATGCATGCACTAGTAGATTTATTTGAGGGAGACGCCCCGTTAAAAAAATATAACACTTTTAAGTTTTTAGGTTAAGTTGTAAAAAGTGGTAAACATAATAAGAATTGATGTAAATCAACATGATATTATAACATACATGGAGGTATATACTAACACTAACACACTAACATTTATTTGGCACCATACTAACTGTCTTTTATACACTAAACATAAAATTTATAATTTGTTCTATTGTATTAAAAGTATTATTAATTAATATTTTTGCATTGGATTTAGGTCCTTCAATTTTTTTTTTATTATTTATGGTCATGGTTTTAAGTCCTTATGTCTTCAATAAAAAAATTTTTTTTTTTTTCTAAGTATACAAGTTCTCAAGCCGGATTCGTCACTGCTAAGGTTAGTTTAGACTCAATTAAGTTATAGCAAGATATCCTTGACACTGCTAGGTTAGGTTAGATTCAAATAAATTAGGTCATATCCAAAAATCCTTTAAGTCAATTACGACACTGCTAGGTTAGGTTAGACTCGATTAAGTCATATCCAGAAATCCTTTAAGTCGGATACGACACTGCTAGGTTAGGTTAGGTTAGACTCGATTAAGTCATATCCAACACACATCACAGCCAACTCGATTAACCGCGTGCACGAGCCGAGTGAGCGAAGCAAACGTGCCGCGGTAGCGGTCGGCGAAGTGCCAGAACCGAATTGGTTTCGTTTCAGTAGTTTTATTCTCGGAAACAATTGCAGGGGCATTTATAATTATAACTACACAGAAAGCCTTTAGTATAGTTATAATAAATATATGGCCGTATAAGAAATCCTTTAAGTCAGATACGACACTGTTAGGTTAGGTTAGACTCGATTAAGTCATATCCAGAAATCCTTTAAGTCAGATACGACACTGCTAGGTTAGACTCGATTAAGTCGTATCCAACACACATCACAGCCAACTGTCATTATCAAGTAAACCGAATTGGCTCAGTTAGGTTAGTCCTTCAGTACCCAAAACCGAATTGGTTCGATTAGGTTGGGTTAGGTTACCTCGATTAACCGCGTGCACGAGCCGAGTGAGCGAAGCGAACGTGCCGCGGTAGCGGTCGGCGAAGTGCCAGAACCGAATTGGTTTCGTTTTAGAAGTTTTATTCTCGGAAACAATTGCAGGGGCATTCATAATTATAACTACACAGAAAGAGTGACTTAGTGTTGCTCTATGGTACTCAGAGACGTGGAGGAGCTTGTATTTTAATACGTAACGGTTACCAATATGAAGAACTCATAACTTTACAAAAAAAATACTCAACTGCACAGGTTTTTGAATTTTGTGCGATTAATCTTGTTTGTGACAATATTGTAATTGTCTGTTTATATAGGACACCATCGTCAAATGCTAAGCAATTCTTAGAAAAATTGGAACTTCTGTTAGCGGATTTGACTACAAAGTTTAACAAAATTATCATATGCGGAGATCTTAATATTAATATTTTATCCCATGACGCATTGTCTCGCGACTTGGAACACTTATTTTTAAGTTTTAATCTTAAACAACAAATTAGACAGATAACAAGGCCCAGTTCTAAAACCTGTATTGATCACATAGCCACAAATATAAGAGCTGGCGAAGCAGAAGTAATTGAGTTAGCAGTATCTGATCATGCTGCTCAAGTTATTACTTTGCCTATAAAAAAGACATGTCTCCTCAAACAATGGCGTGTTACAAAACGTGACTACAATAAAGAGAATCTGACTAAGTTTAATGAATGCATAAAATCATTAACATTTGCTGACGTTCTTAGTCAAAACGATACAAATGAAGCTTATAAGAACTTCATTGATATTATTAATTTATTTTACGACCAATGCTTTCCAATAAAGGTAATAACAATTAAATCAAAAAAGAAAACAAAATGGATATCTAAAGGTATAAAAATTTGCAGTAAACGAAAACGTGAGTTACTATGGAAATATCGTAAAGCTAAAACAACTGTAAACAAAGAAAAACTCCATGAGTACAGTAAAAAATTTAAAAATATAATTAATCTTACCCAGAAATCACAAAACAACTATTACATCAAAAATTCCCAAAATATATGCAAAGCAAGTTGGCAAGTAATAAACCAAAATAAATATAATTTTCCTACTGAAATAAAGCAAGTCATCTGTAACGACAAACTTAAAACAAACCCTATTGATATAGCTAATTCCTTTAATAACTACTTTATTGACGAAATAAAAACGACATCGAAATCTAATTTGAACCTCAATAATATGACCCGCGACGCTAAAAATAATTTAATATTTAACAATAATATATCTAATTCTAATATAATCTATTCTAATAGTAAAACAATTAATTCTAACATTACCCCTAATAATTTATCCAAACGGACGTCTTATAATAGTAATTTGAATTTTGAACCTAATAATAATAAATTTAATCACATTAAAATTCCGTGCGCATCGGTTTTCCTTGCACCAACCACGCCGCATGAAATTATGCAAATAATAAAATCACTAAAAAATACCAAAAGTACTGGATATGATAACATAAGCACTTTAGTAATAAAACTTAACGCTAATGCGCTAGCACCGCCACTTACACACATAATAAATACATCATTAGAAAGTGGTGTATTTCCTGAAGCGCTAAAATTTACAATAGTCAAACCTATATTTAAAAAAGGTGATGCTGAAGTGCTTAAAAATTATAGGCCGATTGCTCTCATTCCAATATTTTCTAAAATATTGGAAAGAGTAATTTATAATAGAGTATACCCATTTTTTGAAAATCATAAGTTGTTAGCTAACGAACAAAAGGGATTTCGCAAAGGAAAGTCAACGACTAGAGCCATTTATGATCTACTTAATGAGGTGATACAATGTGTAGACAAAAGGTTAGACATATGTGCCATATTTATGGATATGAGCAAGGCCTTCGACTATGTTGACCACAACATCCTTATTCATAAATTAGAAAACAACGGTGTGCGTGGCGTTGCTTTACAATTATTTAAATCCTACTTAACTAATAGAAAACAAATTACCGAAATAACTAAAATAAATTATAAAACAAAAACGGAGCAAAAATTTTCGTCTGTAAGTAGAATCTCCGAGTATGGTGTACCACAGGGCAGCATCCTAGGACCGTTTCTTTTCTTGGTTTACATAAATGAACTGCCCAAGATCACTAGGTTCCCCATGGTCCTGTTCGCGGACGATAGCACAATGTTGATCAAACGTGAAGACATAAACACATACGAAACTAATATAAATGAAGGACTACAAGTAGTTATTAATTGGTTAACATACAACAACTTACTAATAAATTTAGACAAAACTAAAATAATTCACTTTAGACAAAAAAGACACGCTCCCAATATTACTGTAAGCAACCTGGGGAAGTGTATAGAGTCTGTTAATCACATTAAGTTCTTAGGGGTGACTCTTGATTATACCCTTAACTGGAAAGAACACATTGAAAATATTAGTACAAGAGTAAGTAAATTTGTTTATCCGTTAAGAAGGTTGGTGCTAATTAGTAGCATCGATACTGCCCTCATGGCATATCATGGATATGTTTCATCCGTTCTGCGGTACGGCATCATTTATTGGGGGAATTCGACTAACAAAGAAGCTATCTTTAAAATACAAAAGCGATGCATTCGGGCAATGTGTAGACTAAAATTGACTGACAGTTGTAAACCGTACTTTAAAAAACTGGGGATACTCGTACTTACACTCCCGTGTAATGTAATACTTACACTTCCGTGTCTTTATATTTTAGAAGTTGCTAATTTCGTAAAATCTAATCTAGAACTTTTTCCACTGAGCAAAGATAAACGTAATAGAGTACTAAGATATGGAAATAAATTATGCCCTCCAAGATCACGTACGGCGTTAATGTATAAAAGTATAATCTGTATGGGACCAAAAATATTTAATATTATTAACGACGACATTAAACTTTTACCGCATAGTCTGTTTAAAAAGACGTTGACTAAAGTTCTAATTGAAAAATCACATTATTCTGTGCAAGAATTTTTAAATGACCCAAATTGACATCTAAATATTAATTTTAATTTGACCACAACCAGAATTAGATACATTTTTTTTTTTTTTTACTGTGAATTAACATTTTATTTTATTTTTTGTGTTGTGTAATAATGTAGTTATATGTATCTTTACAATATACATATATAAACAATATTTGTACGCCTCATGGCAGAACACAGCTGCACTTTTATAAACTAGGTTAATATATTAACTAGATTACCTGTGTTGAAACAAATAAATGATTTGATTTGATTTGATGGTTTTTATACATTTTAAGCAAACTTTAGTAAAAAAAGCGAAAATTGGTTTTAATTCGAAAGTAGCACTAAAAACACAGATTCCATGGCCTAAGAAACATAATACTAAGGCAGTAATCTGTGCCATTGTTAAAAAAAAAAAACAATGGTTAATTATTTTCTTATTTTATTTTATTGATTTTAATTGTTTTTTGTTGCTCGTGATATTGAAATGTTTTTAGTTTTTACGTTTTTATTTACTTTACTAAGAGTATAACATTGATAAATAATGTTGACAGTCTACTAGTTACTAAAAAGTTAAAAATGCGTCTTGTTATGTTTACCTCTTTTTACAACTTAACCTAAAAACTTAAAAGTGTTATATTTTTTTAACGGGGCATCTCCCTCAAATAAATCTACTAGTTCATGCATCAGGGCTTAATTATCTATCAAATACAACAATCATTTATAATTAATTCGTGCGTCTCGATTCTAAAGCGTCCCCAAATATTGTCCAGCCCTCTTGTCTTCTGAGGTGTTACAATAAAATCAAAACCCAGTGCGAGGCAACAAAAGCAGCTGCAGAAAACTATCAAACTAAAATCACAATATACTTTTTACAAACAGGTTTATGGACGCCAGAGTTTAGGGATGAAGAAGGAAAGGTGACAAAAGTGAAATATTACAAATATGTAGAAGGTATCCCGGATTGTGGCACAACATTGCCCAGAGTCATATATTTTTTTGGAGACTCTGAAGATGAGTAAGTTTTCAAAGTCTTTTAAAATTTATTTATTAATCTCTACCCTTGTTATTTATTAAAAATATATAAACAGACAGATTACAATTCTTACAAGCATACATTAGGTTCTGGGCAAGACTGCAATCCAATAATTGTGCAACAAAAAACTAGACATGAGATGGGTAAGGAATTTGCTAGGTACCCGGCAGCCCTGACATGCATAGTGCAGCATAGTGGATGGTGAGCGTCTTGTTATGCAATAAAATATAAATGGAGGCCTTCTTTGTAAACCAGCCTATAGTAGTTTGTAAGCCTGAGACACCATTCTTTCGATCTCTTTTCCACACACAATGTACCTGGCATGGTTAATCCATCGCATGCTTAGAAATTTGTCTTTGTGCATATTGATCAACTGACTTCATTTATCGACACCCGCAAGTTCTGATTCAAGTGAACACCTGTTTTCAGAAGCAAGTTCAATTTATGAAAAAAAAATGTTCATATCATGCTAATCAAATAATGATTCAAAGCCAGGGTGATGAATCTACAATTATTTTCCCAAACTGTAAGGTTATTTTTAATTCTGCTATAATCAGAGCATGGACTTGGTTACAATAAAATTAATGCCACACAACAAAACTGGTCCAAGCGGGAGTGGCAATTGTTCTTTCGTCATAGTTCCTAAAACACAGAGTCTTAGACCTCCACTGCTGGACAGAACACCAAAACATATTCCAGGAGAATTTGGAAAACTCTTGTCATACTGGCTGGACAGACTGGTGATACCTACATCTTTTAGGCTACAGTTACTAGCTGATGGTAGACTGCGGCACCTGATTCATCACGAGCACAGATCTGACACCATTCAAGAGAACCAGTCTCTAAACCCTATCTACGGCCTGCACGATGACATCCCCATACCGGAGAATAAGGAACCTAATTTTTACACACATGTGCAAGGGAAATATTGTATGGATAAGGTATGTTGAAATATTATTCCAGAATGTAAAAAATATAAGTATTGTCATGATCATAATAACTAGATAGGTGAGAGCTGTGATGGCTCGGTTGTAAGAATGCTTTCCTTAAAAACCTACAGAGTAGGTTAATCAGTAATCATAGATTTACAACACCACCTTTCCTGTGGTGAAGCACATTAAGCTGTCAGTCCCGGTTCCACTAATACCAACTTGTGGAATAATTAATAAATTGACATCAGACCATTACCAACCTGTCTGGTCAGCGTGACGAGTGTGGACCAAGTTCTCCAGCAGTGGAGGTCTAGGACTCTGTGTTCTAGGGATTGTGATGACGATGTTATACCTAGGCAAACTACTTCTTAGTTTGTGGAGTAAATTTACTTTACTGTAAGTAATTACTATGACAAATTCTACTCTTGTTGATGTCTGTAGCAGCAAAGATAGGCTACTAAAATGAAGCATAAGAAAAAGCATGGTTTAAACTAGCATGTTCCACAGCTGGTTACATTTACTAGTTTTAAGATTGAAATTCGAACAACTGTTGATTTTTGAACAATAAATAAGCATGGTCACTACTAGCAATGCTTTGATACTTTCTTGTTGTGCAATAAAAAGAGGTGGCCCCTTTTTAAACCAGCCTTTAGTCGGTCACTAGCCCGAGAGACCATTCTTCTCTCTCTCTCTCGCTCACGATGGACCCGGCATCCACTCTGTTAGAGCCATGAAATGCTAAGAAATTAGTCTTGTTCATAGAGGCAGGTCCTTTTATATTTTAATGTCTCACTTTATGCTATGGTTGTTATTTTATTTAGGCCATAATTTACAATATTAATTATATTACAGTGGAGGTCTAGGACTCTATGTTCTAGTTGCTATGATGATAGTTTGCACAACTTGATAAAAATTGTGTTTCTCATTTCCAGATATTTATGAAAAAATCCAATAAGACTGGAGTATTTGCTCTTGTTTGTGTCCCAGAAGTTAAACTAAATTGGAATGATTCAGACTTTATTATGAAGAAAGTATTAAATCCTTTATTCCATTGTCTGGCAATACTAATTTATTTGCTTGTGGCAATTATTTACTTTGTGTTGCCAACTCTGAGAGATTTGTCTGGCAATATTATTACTACTATAAATATGTGCCTGATATTCAGTCAGGCAGCTGACTTAGTGAGGGTTTTTACAGAATTCAGCAACCATGTTAGCTTTTTCATTGTTGGTAAGTTTGTTTTACTTACAGTTTTTGAAATAATACTTGAGCAGGTCTGCCAATGGGAAAAAAAAGGTCGGTCAATACATTTATGGAAAGATCTTCTAAGATGGAATTAGCGGTATCATACAGTATTTGGTTGGGTAGGGAGAGGAGTAGAATGGTGGATGGTAAGTGTATTATTGCACAATAAAATAAAAAGGAAGGCCTCCTTTTTAAACCAGCCTATTGTTGGTCACAAGCCCTAGACACCATTATTCTCATCTCTTACCCACACACGATGGAACCGGCGGCACCCGCACGGTGAATCCATGGAATGCTTAGAAATTTGTCTTTTTCTCTATTATGGACAATGGTATGAAATATTGAGTATTGCGTCCTGTAATAGTAATATTCTTAATTACAAGTTGGCCTTCATACTCTCCTTTTTTGTATTATATTGAGACATATCATGGCTCCACGCCAGCCTGATGATGGAGTCCAAGAATAGGAGCAACTAATGCCAGCCAAACAATATGCATTGTCATACTTCACTTGAAGGACTCCAGGATATAGGAATGGGGAAACACACAGGCTGGGAGAGCATTGTATTGTCTAGAATTCTACATGTATAATTTTATAAGAATGAATTTTTGTAGCATGGTAACAAGTAATTAATAATATGCAAGTATATTATTACACTATCCAAACACATGTGTTTATTTTAATTTTAGATACAGCTGTCTGCATTAGTTTGTTGAGTGCCTTCTTCTGGTTGAATAGCTTTGGATTTTATATTTGGAAAACTTTCAAGTGAGTATCTAGTTTTTACTATCATAGCAAATTAAAAATAATCTCCCTTGGCTATGGGCTGTAGCATTATTGTAATCCGGCCACAAAACCGAGAAATATAAACTTAAATAAATCAAAATAATCTGAGTTGTCACTCCACTCAGTACATAGAGGCTGAACTTTAGCATAAGGACCCGGTTAAGGAACATTATAATTTTATCATTCTAGTTCATTCCTTTATTGTTGTTTATTGTCCTAGTTTTTTCTTAATTTATCATACATTTTACTTTTAAATATATGTCAGAGAAGACAAATTTCTAAGCATTTTATCATGCAGGTGTCGAGTCCATCATGTGTGGGGTAAGAGATGAGAAGAATCTCAGGCTTGCGATTGACAATAGGCTGGCTACATAGGAGGCCTTTTTTATTTTAACATAACTGCAGCCTCCATAGTCTAGTGGTTAAGTCCATGATTCCTGGTCGGGCCACAATAATTTATTTGTGATATTTCTCGAGTTTGGTACGCTAGAGACATTGACGATAGTGCCACTTGTCATGATGGGATTATAGTAAAGTGAATCAATCACATTTGTGAATCCACTTCTTTAAAATAAAAATAGTTATTCCGATGTAGTGTTATTGTAAATATAAAAAAGTAAAGTATCATCACAACTGTTTCCCTTTAGGGGTGGTCACAAACCACCCTTATAAACAAGCGGATTTACATTTAGCCAACTTTACTGCCGGCCAATCATGACAAGTGGCAAGCTCGTCGATATCTCCAGCGTACCAAACTTAAGAAATATTACAAATAAATTAAATGTATTTATATACATTAATAAATATTTTTTGTGTCCCAACCAGGAATCAAACCCAGTATTTATTTTTTTAAACTTTATTGCACTGTGTACAAAGGGCGGGCTTAATGCCGCCAGGCATTCTCTAGCAGCTAACCTTTGGGACAATACAGAACATTACAGTCATGAGGCTAGGTGCAAACGATTGCAAGAAACGTTGCCAAATAAATTCATTTAATCTTACATACACTAGATATTAAAATAAATACATACAAATATGTACACAATAATACATATACTACACACTATATTGGCTACTATATACTACATACAATACATACTTATATACATTGTGAGGAGCTCTTTAGGTAAAGAAAGTAAACCGGTACCTTTGAGTCTAAATCCACGGACTTAACCGCTAGACCATGGAGGCAGTTATTGTAAATATGAATACATTAAAGAGTAATTTTATTTGTTGACAGATCCAGAAATGTGTTTCTCCGTGTAACGGATGTACGTAAATACTGTTACTACTCGTGTGTGGTGTGGACATGCACCGGCACCATGGCAGCCCTGGCACTCACTGCACATTGGCTGTTGGACACCAGCAAAGCACACTTCAAACAAAATACTCAAACACAAAGTGCTTTCTATACCAATGACGTTGAACA
The DNA here is from genome assembly GCA_910589645.1 of Tinea semifulvella. Lineage (NCBI taxonomy): Eukaryota > Metazoa > Arthropoda > Insecta > Lepidoptera > Tineidae > Tinea > Tinea semifulvella. Next base: position 9,714,505 of record OU342620.1, read on the forward strand.
GGCTACTATTGGTGAGTCATTTTTAACTACATTTTATAAGTATAAGTATCATCACGACCGTTTCCCTTTCGTGGTGGTCAGAAACCACTTATTAATAAGCAGATTCACATTTAGCCAACTTTACTATAGGCCAATCATGACAAGAATTCGAGAAATATCATTAATAAATTAAATGTATTTATTTACATTATTAAATATTTTTGTGTCCCGACCAGGAATCGAACCCGGTACTTCCGAGTCTAAATGCACGGACTTAACGGCTAGACCACAGAGGCAGTTGTACTGTAATTGTTATAAAATGTATTATGAAATAATTGGCCAAAAAAGTGCTACATATATTTTGTTAATATCATTACAGTCCCTAGAGCACAGCGTCCTAGACCTCCACTGCTGGAGATGGGCCTTCCATGTATATCTGGAGAATTTGTACATACATATCTTCATGCCAGGTCCCTTGCGGGGTAGGCAGAGACAATTGAGCGTCATTTGACACGATCACGACATACCTCTTTCGCTTCGTCGACATTCATTAACCTCTTCATACATGCCCTTTTGTTACGAAGGCTTTTAATTCACCTTCAGTCAGTGTTTTATTTATTTGATCGTGATATGTGAGTCTCGGTCTGCCAGGGCCTCTGTCACCCACAACTTTCGCATTATATATCTGGTTCGTCAATCGTTCTTCGCTCATCCTTTCAACATGCCATGAAAAATTTGTAATGACAATTTATTAACGATTCCACAAGTATTAGTGGAAATGGGACCGACTTAAACTTTGGCTTTGAGCATCTCCTTTTCACGGGAACGGTGGTGTTGTAACTCCATGACAAATGTATGTATGATAAGTGTATTGCTCATTAGTACATACCAGGGTTCCAACCGACCTGTTTAGGATTTTAAGTTGCCCAGTTAACATTATATATTTTTCTATTTTTAGGTTGGCTTGGAATTGCAATATTTTTCACTCCGGTGGCGTTTACAATAATAGTGAACACATTTTTCTATGTGACCACTCTCAAAGTTATTAAACGGATCAATATTTATGGAAGGATCCATCATAAACTAAAAGGATGGTAAGTAGAAATTTATATAAAATCTTTTTAGCCAATTTTACTGACCAGTGGTAACCTTGTCTATGTCTCTAGTGTACTGGTAGGAGAGAAATGTCACAAATAAATGAGCTTATTTTTTGTATTCTTGATCAATGATTCTTGATGAATCAAACCCGATAACTCCGCGTCTAAAATTGCGGTCTTAACCATGGAGGCTAACATATATTTTAAAGTTTTAAAAGTATCATCACAACCGTTTCCGTGGTCAGAAACCACGTTTATAAATAAGCGGATTCACATTTAGCCAACTTTACTATAGGCCAATCATGACAAGTGGGAAGCTCGTCGATGTCTCCAGCATAGATATACAATAAATATGTTTGTGTCCCGACCAGGAACCAAACCCGGTACCTCCGAGTCTAAATCCACGGACTTAACCGCTAGACCACGGAGGCAGTTTATTAAAGTTTTGTAGACAAAAATAATGGCAAAAGATCTAAATAGCTTTGAAATCTTTGATTTAAAAAAAATCTAGACAAAGTTTTATTAATATTGGCCACGTATAATTAACTTTGCTTAAAGCCAGAAACGCGCCTAAAACAGAGTCTCAGGCCCGTCTCTTTCTTAATTTGACATTTGGTAAAAAGAGACAACTTGATCTCAAGTTCTGATATTTTTGACAAGATTTTACTCTAAAAAACTGTCACTTGAGAGTCCTGAGCAATGGCTCATGCTAAGTACTGGAGGAGCAACGACTATTAATCCGGACCTTATACATTCATTTATCAGGTCCTCGAGAATGTATCTCTGGAGAATTTGGCCTACACTCGACCCGCTGGTCAGGCGGGTTGGCGAGGGTCTGGTGTCTTTTTTTATTTTCTAACGCATGGTATTTATGGAACCGGGACCGACGGCTTAACGTGCTCTCCGAGGCACGGGAACGGTGGAGTTGTAAATCTATTATAATTGTACATATTACAAGTGTAAAAAAAAATGTATATAAATAAATAAGCATTTAGTAAAATTTTAGAATAGGAAATTTATGATGCAACCCAGTAACTAATAAGAACCGTTTATTTCCAGCTTTGACCTATTCATGCAGTTATTTCTAATAATGACAGTGGGTTGGCTATTCCTGATTCTCTCGTGGCTTCAATTTGACGGGTTAATTTACGCACATATAGTAGTGAATCTACTCCAGGCCATATTCATATTTTATGTGTGTGTGCTAAGACAGTCACATGTGACTATTTTACTAAGAAAAAGTTGCTGCTACGCTCAGCCTATACCGACTGGGGAGTGGGGAGATGAAATGTCTCATATGAATGGGAATTATTATAACTAAACAAGTTTGTAATTTGGGACCAATATACAGGGTGGACCATAAATACGGTAACATTTCAAATGGTTATAAAAAATACAAAAATCAGGTTTTTTTTTTAAAAATAACATTGTCCAAATATGTCCCTTGTTTAGTTTGGCACTCCTGTAACCTAGAGCGAAAATTTTCTATCACCTCCAGCCCGACAAGTGTTTGGAGAAATTTTCTGAATTTCCTCGCGTATATATTTTCTTTTAATTCTTCAATAGACTGAGGGTTGTAATTAAAAACTTTACTTTTGAGGTATCCTCAAAGGAAAAAGTCCATTGGTGACAAATCCGGGCTGCAGAGTGGCCAGTTAATGTCACCTCTTTTGGCCCGAAAATTTCACGAACCACTGCTATTGAGTCATTGGAGGTGTGACATGTGGCCCCATTTTGTTGAAACCATGTCCGTTGATTAAAACGTTAAAAGAATTAGAAGAAAATATACTCGAGGAAATTCAGAACATTTCTCCAAACACTTGTCGGGCGGTGATGGAAAATTTTCGCTCTAGGTTACAGGAGTGCCAAACTAAACAAGGGACATATTTGGAATAGGTTATTTTTTAAAAATAAAGCCCTGATTTTTGTACATTTAAAATAAATAAACATTTTTTCTCTCATATCTCTTTTTGTGTTTTTTATAACCATTTGAAATGTTACCGTACTTATGGTCCACCCTGTACTTGTCGCGTTGAGAGGTATAATTGGTCTGCATAGAGAAAAAAATAAAATGGCTTTACAAATTACAATTTAATTTAGAATTACAACTGTATCCTTAGACGTTTTCCCAACGGCTTCTCCATTGGAATAATCCAGCTGTCAAACGCATATTATAAGGATAGTGTTCATAGGTTCCGTTATTGGAAGGCAAAAGGACTAACCTATACAGCCAGTTTATGACTTTTTTTAAATTAATAGACAAAGAATTGTTACAGTCCAGCCATTGCCTTGGGTGTACCCAAAAATAAAACAGAAATTTAAACTACTTAATGTTTTTTTTACTTTTTATTTTAATTTTTAGTTCGGTGAATCTACAATAATAAATCTTCTATTTATCTATGCAAGTAATAAACAGTAACTCAAATTATCGATACTCTACGTTTCATCAACGGTTGCTCCACTTCCAGCTGTTGAACGGGTTCCCCCAACTGTTGGAAATAAGAGCACACAACAATTTTATGCTGTTATTTCTCGAGATTGATGGATAAAAGTTGTTTATGTTTTTCTCTATACAGAAACTGTCAGCTGTCAGCGACAAAAAAAAAAAAATCGGTCCTAGCCATGAGGGAATTGTTCTTTGGGAAACAATAAACTGTTAAAGTCATATTTTTCATTAAACAAAGCAATAGGATGAGAACAAGTTAAATAATAAAATAGCAATAAGTTACTTGTCAATTTTTCTAAATGTGTTGTAAATTGATTCCTAAAAAAAAAAACACTTTAAAATATCGTGTTTGAATTTTTACTCTGAAACGCTACAATTGCAAATGGCTGCCGGATGACGTCACGTAATAGTAAATAAAAAATAAAATAAGTAACTAATTTACAACACTTACTATTTGCTATTTTTTTATTATTACTGGTAACTGCATAAATCTGTTTTCCTTGTGTTGAATAAAAAGTAAGACTTTAGCTTCTAACATAACCCAGTCTTAGGCTGAGTTGCACCAAACACGGTCTCTGTAATTGGGACGGTTATAGTTAAAAATGGCCGTGAATGTATCGGTTTTATTTCGAAACCCAGCTGGTACATACGACGCCATTTCAACTCAGCCTTATAATAAGAAAATATATACTCGAATTATTTTATATTTTAATGTAATAAGACATATTATTTTAATATTAAATCTTGAATCTGTCAGAAAATAAACTAAGCTGTATCATAATATAATTACTTATCACTATATAATTAACTATAAGAAAGTGATATTAAAATTATTATTAAAATTTTGACATAGAATTTTGGGCTTAATATGATTAAAGTTCCTAATAACAAACTTCTTAAGAAATCCTTTGTTATTCTATTGATAGAAACAACTTTTCTAAGAAACCATATTCATCATCATCATCATCATCAGCCTGTGTCTCTCCACTGCTGGATATAGGCCTCCCCCAAGGCTCGCCACTGCACGCGGTCTTTTGCAATCCTCATCCAACCCCCACCAGCGACCCTCCTTAGGTCATCCGTCCATCTGGCGGGGGGTCAGAAACCATATTATTTTAGGAAATTGAGCTTAAAGATGCTGGTAAGAACGGGAGAGTGAGAGAGACATAAATATAGTTATGGAGTCGTTTTTGTCCTTTATCTCTCTGTCAGCAATAACAGGTAGATAATTACATCTTGTGCTCTTAGCATTTAAAATCACACTACACAAAAATTTTGACACCCAAGGGCTGTGGGTGCAATATATCGGAAATTAAAAAAAAAATGGCTTTTCCATCATCATCATCAGCCTGTATCTCTCCACTGCTGGATGTAGGCCTCCCCCAAGGGGAGCAACTTAACGCGATCTTTCGCTACCCTCATCTAACCCCCACCAGCGGCTTTCTTTAGGTCATATGTCTATCTGGCGGGGGGTCGTCCCACTCTGCGTCTTTCCGTACGTAGTCTCCACTGCAGAACCCGTTTGCCCCATTGATGGTCGGTTCTGCGGCAGATGTGTCCGGCCCATTGCCACTTCAGCTTGCTAATTTTAAAAACTATGTCAGTAACTTTCGTTCTCTGGCGAATATCAAATGAAAAGGCTTTTTCATACAAACTGTTAATTTTAAATAGCCAATTTGTATGGTGACGCCAAAACAAATATGTCATTTCCGACATATGTTAGAAAATAAAAACCAACTTAAGTTATCCATTTTTTCACAACAATATTATGTACATTTAATTACTTTTGAATTTGCGTTTTCGGCTAAATTCAGTCGTTTAATTGCTTTTAAGACCCACTATCTTAGAAACTAAGCGTCATAATGATTAGACGATTTTATCACAAGCAGAAGTTTTTAAACGACTGGTGTAAAAAAGTTTACTAAAAAAAATTGATAGTTAATATATGTGGTTTCTTAAGTTCATTGTTTCTATCAATAGAATCACATATGAGTCTAACGTAAGACCATACAAAGTCACCCAGCTTATAATTCTACTGACAATGCCAGTTTCAATATGGATTAATATCCCACCAAAAACTCTAATGCCCAGAGATATGTATATTGGCGTTTAGGCCTATAGGTAATATTATTAATAATCTTTAAAAATGTTGGTTAGTGCGAGCGAGAAAAAAGCCTGAAACGCTTTTAAGTAAATGAAATTCTTAGTACTCACCAGTGGATGGAAACTTAGAACAAGGAAATGTAAAATTTTAATTCATATAGAAAGTGCCTAGTAGTTGGTACTGAGAACTAAATTCTTGTCTCTGGTTTGAACATAATAGAGTTGTAATTAATTCGATAGATATGTTACATCAAATATAAGGTACGACATATTATTGTGGAATAATGCAGTGGAAATAAATAGAATCTTTTTTTTTTGACAAAAACAATGCATTCATGCTATCTGTAACACACCTATGACTTTTTGTCGTCCTTTATTTACAAAATTTTCATTGGTGGCTAGTTCCTCTATCTACATACTTTTTTTTATTACAGCCCCTAGAACACAGCGTCCTAGACCTCCACTGCTTGAGATGGGCCTTCCAGAACTGGAGAATTTGACCTACACTCGCCACGCTGGCCAGACGGCTTGGCGAGGATATGATGTCATTTTTATGACAATTTATTAACGATTCCACAAGTTGCCATTAGTGGGACCGGGACCGACGGTTTAACGTACTCTCCGAGGCACGGGAACGGTGGTGTTGTAAATCTATGACTGCAGTACGTAAGAAAAGTGTATTTCTCATTGGTACATGCCGGGGGGGTTTGAACCGACCTTTGTAGGATTTAAGGTACGCGTTCTTACAACCAAGCCACCACCACAACTACATACTTGAATACTGTTTATTTGTAAAAAGCCACCCGGTACTTTTTAAAACTCGTTATCCTAGTAGAATAATTATTCCAGCGCATCCCAATATAGCCAAAATTGTTATGTAATAGCAACAAAGATATTTAATAAGCCTCCAGTTACTATAAGTGAGCTGCCACTAAAACTGTTTAAATTAAGTGTCAAACAAATGCTGGTTAATAAATGTTTTGCTCGTCAAAGTCATGTGACTAAATAAGCGTTAATTGGTTGCGGGCTCAAAAATGGAATTTCGGATATCATACCATTTCCTATACAGAAGCTGTACCTATAATAGGTATGTATGGTGCTTTAAGTATCGGGTGAACGAGTGTTTTTTGCGAGAGTTGATCTTTTCCCAACTATACTCTTTGGTAATCACCATAGTTGGCTTTTACAGATTAACAGATATACAAAAAGCACACACACATATCCTCACGCAAAATTCCTTGCGGGGTAGGCAGAGACAATTGAGCGCCACTTGTCACGGTCACGACTCCTTTCTTTCTCCCTCCACGACCTCTTTCGCTTCTTCAACATTCATCTGCAACCTCTTCATGTTTAGATGGCTTTTTATTGCACCTTCAGCAATGTTTTATTTATTTGAACGTGATAAGTAAGTCTTGGTCTGCCAGGGCCTCTTTAACCCACAACTTTCGCAGAGCTTGCCTTTCTTTATTTTTGTCCCTATGCTTTTTTTTGCGTATATCGTCAATACGTATGCGGTCCGTCAAAGTGACGCAACCACCTTATTTCTACTGCATTAACCCTACTCTCATACTTATTCTGACATATTCACGTCTCGCTTACATACATCAGTGTTGGTACCAGTATGGCATTGTGTATGGCGAGTCGAGCTTTGTCACTGACATTTCGACGGGCCATCAGTGACTCCAGGACACCGTTGACACTATTTCCCGCGTTCACTCTTCTTTCAACATCGATATCATTTTTCCTATCCGCAGTAAAAACACTACCATAATATATAATTCATTTCCGTTATGTTTGTCATCCTTATTTCTAACACTAGTACCTTTTTTGTTTTGTTTTTCTCGCATTGCATACAAAAAGCAATTGGGAGTTTAGTACTAAAAAAAGAACTAAAATGTGATTCATTAGTAACGTATTTGTTAAATGTGCCTTCTTCTAATTATTAACAAGAATAACTTAACATAATGTACTTAATACTTATTGTAGTTGAATTAAAAACAATATTTACTTGTCATTGATTGCGTTTCAAAATTCTAAATATTATTCCTGACAGATGCTATTCAGTCTAAAACACAAAAGATCTAGAATGAGTATAATTCTGACAAGATTCGTATTTTAAATAGTGAAACGCAATATTTTATTTGTTGCCTTTACCGCCAGTTGCAGAAAGGATGATTAAAATAAACTATAAAATCAATATTTCGGCCAATGATAGCCAATCAGCCTGTCTGCAACTGACCGTTAGTAAGTTATGAGGGTCGGTAACTAACTTAGTGGAATTAATTAACTTGAATGTATTATTTTTTTACGGTACAATAAACAGATTACATATTGTACATTATTATAGTATATATTACATACAGTATATATTATAATAAACAACTAAAATATGAAGGTAATTAAAATTAGTATTTACAAATAAACAATGAAGTAAATTAAAATGGCCGCGTTTGTATAGAAAGACAATAGCGTACGATACGTCAAACAACTGCTGAACATTAAAACAAACAATAGATAGACGATAAATAAAGATATCTCCATTAAATAGTTATTTAGTTCATGTTTTTTCGTCGTTGGAAACGTCTTTATTTTTTATAGTTATTTTTTTTTCTTCCCACACGTACTTACTATAAATTAATGCTTTTTAATCTTACAGTTATCCTTTTTAATCTACTAAGTAACCATTACAAAACTAAGCATTGTTATTTTATGTGTGTACTGCGAATTCATATTTATTCAATATAATGGCAACACTACAGTTATTCGAATATTCGGACTTTTCTTTTTAACTTTTAATAATCATAATTAATTATTCTGAGACCCTGTGAGATAATAATATTATAAAATATCTATCCGATTTTCCGAAATAAGTTTTTAAGAATTGAAATTTTATCAGGTAATATCTCGCCATTGTTCTTTCTGTATGGCAACTATAAATGCCCTTAAAGAAGGATTTTGTTACCGGCCCTAAAGGTTGCATCACAATACGTACATCGTGAGGTTTTCTTTTTTGGGTTAATGTATAAAAATAGTGGCTAAAACCTCCAAAAATATATTCTGGAAGAGCCCATTTTGAGCAATCAAAATCTAGGGTCTGTAATGATGAATGAAGTGACAAGGATAATAATAAATATTTGAATTGCATTTAAAAAATATCACATGAAATAAATAAACATCTGTACATTAAGTCCATCTGTATAAAAGTAAAGTGCAATAAACTACCTCTGTGGTCTAGCAGTTAAGAAAAGCTTAGATTTGGACGCGAAGATACCGAGTACGATTCCTAGTCAATAACTTATTAACAATAATTTATTTATGATATCTCTCTAATTGAGACAACTACAAGCTTGCCACTTGTTATGATGAGCCTATAGTAAAGATGTGAATCCGCTTCTTTAAATAAAAGCGTGGTTTCTGACCACCCCGCAAGGCATACTGTAAGGCAAGGTCGTAATAGTACTTTACTTTTATTTTTTTTGTTAATTAATCTCGGTTTTAATTTATTTTTATTATTATTATATACGAATAATAATGTAGCCATTTAAAAAATATATTAATTCTTGAGTTAAAAATAAAATAATGAAGATATCATCAAATAAATGTGTAGTCTCGGTATCGACGCCACCTACGACTACTAGACGCTATAACGCGATCCTAATAGCATTTCAAGTGCATTATATTGGTACTTTGCTTGTCACTTTATAATTTCAGCCACGTGGCGTTAGCGTCATCTTTTAAGGAAAGTATCGGTAAATCTTTAACGCAAACGTGCTGTGATATAACCACAACTTCTTAGTCAAGATAAAATTGGTAGCTACCTACCTATGTTATTTGCTCACAAAACTTTGTACTTAATTTTTTAACATTGATATTATAATAATTAAGAAGACTGTTTTATTAATTATTATTCTATCTGCCATTTAAGTACAGCCATTCCAATGTTAATAGCATAGTTTAAAATAATTTTATGAATAATGAGGGTAGTTTCGAACTAAAGTCCGTCCAGCACAACACTATTGTATCGATAGCGATTAAAAATGTTTTCTTAAGAGGGTTTAAATAATATATAAGAGTATAGTAATGAAATTACAGACATTTTAGACATATATAAAACATAGATTTGTTGTAGTAAAATGATTAATAATGTTATCGCTATTTTTCTTTGTCTAAAATTAGGTATATGAAAGTAAAAATATGTCTAAAATGTCCGAAATTTGATTTCCTAGAGTACATTTCTAAAAAATATACCTAGACTTGGAAATATGGCGAGGGAAGCACAGGCGTTAAATCCTCTTAATCAAATTATAGACTCTAATATTTGCACTATTAATGCTGAGTTTCTGAGGGGATCAATAAGATATCAAACGATTTTCTTTTATTATACATTTTCTAAATGTCTGTCTTTTGGAATAAAATTCCATAATGTTTGCTTATGCTATATTAGTAAAAAGAAGAACTGTCTTGCCTTCCTTAGACACTGGACACATGCATGTGAGTATACATTCAGTGCCCCTTGATAGGAGGTGTAGAACCCACTGTCTACATGATAAACACCAAGTCGGTCTAGGTCGCACACGTCCACACTCGCCAGCGCTCAGGCGCATACTGACTCCAACAGTGTGACGTTCCCCCTCCACTTGTGTACATGAGCAATGTATTGTGTCTTATTAAATAGATACAAACACTAACGGGGGTTTTCTTCGTTTGCTGTTGTTGCTGCAAATCTTTGGAATGCATTTGCATATAATAAATTAATTGGGGATTTTTGACACTTTTACGTTATTGCAGCATTTACAGACAGCCTGAGTTATAAATTGGGCATTAAATACTTGCATCTTTTTTTATTGTTTTTTTTTTATACTAAAGTAATAATTAAGTGCTTTGGGCAGCTATTAAGTATTAATATGTACTTTTAGGTACTATTTACAAATACGTGTTTTTGTACTAAACTATTTTTAACGTATTATCATAGTATGCTACTAAATATAGGATTTTGACAATATTAACTATGCATTTTACATGTGCCTTTTAAATACATCATTATTACATTATTTACTTTTGTTGTTTTTTTTCCTGCCGCATCAAGGATTATCCCACCTGGACCAGACGATATTTTTCGTCGTTTAGCTTTCATTGAATACTGTTATAAATATATCATGTACAGGGCGGGCCAAGAATTCGTTAACATTTATACCTATCACCCCGCGCTAATACAAGTCGCGCGGGGAGCGGGGAGGGGCCTCGCCACGAGCTCGCTTCTCGCGCTAATACAAGTCGCGCGGGGAGCGGGGAGGGGCCTCGCCACGAGCTCGCTTCCCGCGCTAATACAAGTCGCGCGGGGAGCGGGGAGGGGCCTCGCCACGAGCTCGCTTCCCGCGCTAATACAAGTCGCGCGGGGAGCGGGGAGGGGCCTCGCCACGAGCTCGCTTCCCGCGCTAATACAAGTCGCGCGGGGAGCGGGGAGGGGCCTCGCCACGAGCTCGCTTCCCGCGCTAATACAAGTCGCGCGGGGAGCGGGGAGGGGCCTCGCCACGAGCTCGCTTCCCGCGCTAATACAAGTCGCGCGGGGAGCGGGGAGGGGCCTCGCCACGAGCTCGCTTCCCGCGCTAATACAAGTCGCGCGGGGAGCGGGGAGGGGCCTCGCCACGAGCTCGCTTCTCGCGCTAATACAAGTCGCGCGGGGAGCGGGGAGGGGCCTCGCCACGAGCTCGCTTCCCGCGCTAATACAAGTCGCGCGGGGAGCGGGGAGGGGCCTCGCCACGAGCTCGCTTCCCGCGCTAATACAAGTCGCGCGGGGAGCGGGGAGGGGCCTCGCCACGAGCTCGCTTCCCGCGCTAATACAAGTCGCGCGGGGAGCGGGGAGGGGCCTCGCCACGAGCTCGCTTCCCGCGCTAATACAAGTCGCGCGGGGAGCGGGGAGGGGCCTCGCCACGAGCTCGCTTCCCGCGCTAATACAAGTCGCGCGGGGAGCGGGGAGGGGCCTCGCCACGAGCTCGCTTCCCGCGCTAATACAAGTCGCGCGGGGAGCGGGGAGGGGCCTCGCCACGAGCTCGCTTCCCGCGCTAATACAAGTCGCGCGGGGAGCGGGGAGGGGCCTCGCCACGAGCTCGCTTCCCGCGCTAATACAAGTCGCGCGGGGAGCGGGGAGGGGCCTCGCCACGAGCTCGCTTCCCGCGCTAATACAAGTCGCGCGGGGAGCGGGGAGGGGCCTCGCCACGAGCTCGCTTCCCGCGCTAATACAAGTCGCGCGGGGAGCGGGGAGGGGCCTCGCCACGAGCTCGCTTCCCGCGCTAATACAAGTCGCGCGGGGAGCGGGGAGGGGCCTCGCCACGAGCTCGCTTCCCGCGCTAATACAAGTCGCGCGGGGAGCGGGGAGGGGCCTCGCCACGAGCTCGCTTCCCGCGCTAATACAAGTCGCGCGGGGAGCGGGGAGGGGCCTCGCCACGAGCTCGCTTCCCGCGCTAATACAAGTCGCGCGGGGAGCGGGGAGGGGCCTCGCCACGAGCTCGCTTCCCGCGCTAATACAAGTCGCGCGGGGAGCGGGGAGGGGCCTCGCCACGAGCTCGCTTCCCGCGCTAATACAAGTCGCGCGGGGAGCGGGGAGGGGCCTCGCCACGAGCTCGCTTCTCGCGCTAATACAAGTCGCGCGGGGAGCGGGGAGGGGCCTCGCCACGAGCTCGCTTCCCGCGCTAATACAAGTCGCGCGGGGAGCGGGGAGGGGCCTCGCCACGAGCTCGCTTCCCGCGCTAATACAAGTCGCGCGGGGAGCGGGGAGGGGCCTCGCCACGAGCTCGCTTCCCGCGCTAATACAAGTCGCGCGGGGAGCGGGGAGGGGCCTCGCCACGAGCTCGCTTCCCGCGCTAATACAAGTCGCGCGGGGAGCGGGGAGGGGCCTCGCCACGAGCTCGCTTCCCGCGCTAATACAAGTCGCGCGGGGAGCGGGGAGGGGCCTCGCCACGAGCTCGCTTCTCGCGCTAATACAAGTCGCGCGGGGAGCGGGGAGGGGCCTCGCCACGAGCTCGCTTCCCGCGCTAATACAAGTCGCGCGGGGAGCGGGGAGGGGCCTCGCCACGAGCTCGCTTCCCGCGCTAATACAAGTCGCGCGGGGAGCGGGGAGGGGCCTCGCCACGAGCTCGCTTCCCGCGCTAATACAAGTCGCGCGGGGAGCGGGGAGGGGCCTCGCCACGAGCTCGCTTCCCGCGCTAATACAAGTCGCGCGGGGAGCGGGGAGGGGCCTCGCCACGAGCTCGCTTCCCGCGCTAATACAAGTCGCGCGGGGAGCGGGGAGGGGCCTCGCCACGAGCTCGCTTCCCGCGCTAATACAAGTCGCGCGGGGAGCGGGGAGGGGCCTCGCCACGAGCTCGCTTCCCGCGCTAATACAAGTCGCGCGGGGAGCGGGGAGGGGCCTCGCCACGAGCTCGCTTCCCGCGCTAATACAAGTCGCGCGGGGAGCGGGGAGGGGCCTCGCCACGAGCTCGCTTCCCGCGCTAATACAAGTCGCGCGGGGAGCGGGGAGGGGCCTCGCCACGAGCTCGCTTCCCGCGCTAATACAAGTCGCGCGGGGAGCGGGGAGGGGCCTCGCCACGAGCTCGCTTCTCGGAAATTTAGTCGCAATGAGATTAAAACCTAATGATTTAAATTAGCGTAAGTCGTATGCCGAAACAATGTTAGATCGATTCAGTCATTTTGATAACCTAAATTTTCCGACGAAGTCGATTTCCATCTTAACGGGCACGTAAACAAACAGAATTGCAGGTATTGGAGCAGCGAAAATCTCAAAGCTAAACACGAGAGGCCATTTCATTCTCCTAAAATTTCAGCAAAAGGAATCATTGGACCCTACTTTTTCGAAGATTCTGGCGGCCGTTAAGTTACTGTGAATTCTGCTGAGTATGTCAAAATGTTACGGAAGTTCCTGGGACCGAAGCTACTGAAATTTGCTGGCTACAATCGTAACACATGGTTTCAACAAGATTGGCTCCATCTTTGTCATACATTCGACGAGTCCCTGCCGGTGGTCAAATAAATGTTTCCGGAAAAGCTGATTTCCAGACGAGGCGACATCCCATGGCCACTCAGGAGTCCAGATCTATCCCCAGCAGACTTATTGTTATAGGGCTATTTGAAGAGTCGTATCTATATCCATAAACCAAATACATTTCGTCAACTAAAGGAAAAAATCAGCGAAGAGATGTCGGCTATCTCGCGGTTTCTTTGTAGACTAGTATTCGAAAATGTCGGTGTTCGCTTAGAAGAGTGCAAAAATCGAAACGGTAGTCATTTAGATGATGTAATTTAAAAAAAAATATTCCAACTAATTAACTTTCTTGTAAATAAACAATTTTTAAAATATGTCAAATGGTTTTTTTAAACGATTTTTTCAATTGTTAACTAACTCGTGGCCCAACCTGTATAACCTATTAAAAAAAATATATTTGGTGTAGACATACAATAGCTTATTATTTCAATTTTCCTTTGAATGTGCCAAACAATTCCTAAAAATTATATACCAAAATCGAATAATAAATAGTAGTAGTTCTATCCTGTGAAAGAATTAAAAAGCTAATCCACTAACCTGTGAGAAAAGTTGTCCCTCCGGCCTGTCCATAAGAGGTGCGAGTTGACAGCGTACCAGCAGGTGACAGTCGTCCATCACAGTATTGAAGAACCTCCGAGTTGGCAGGAGAGCTTCCAAATCGATGATCAGCTCCAGAAATCTCTCACAGTATCTACAAAGGGAAAAATTAAATGTAACTAGTCCGGAGACCGGCTTAAATGTGGCATCCGAGCGGGTTAAATTTGACTTGGGAACTTGGACAAGGCAAAAATCATGTTCCCCCAATTCGATTTCCGAATGCTGCCCATTCTAGCTGTTTGCGTCTGTCGGCTTCTTTCCTGACTTAGGGAAGGCCTATATCCAGCAGCGGCTGATGATGATGAGTCCGGCTATCATTGGCTTTCTTAAATCTTGCCTTGACGGGCTCTCAGATTTAGTTTTAGCGGAAAACCTGTGAATGTCACGAGCACCGGCGTTTTTTTTTTTTGTTCTAATTGTACTTTTGTGAGAAATACAAATTAAATATATGCGACAAATATTTAAGCATTCCATGGATTCACCGTTCGGGTGTCGGGTCCATCTTGTGTGAGAAAAAGAGATGAGAAAAATGCGACAATGCGTATATTTTAAAAAGGTCAAGGACATTGTCAATTTGGAAATGTGTCTCACCTAACCACATAGGGGTCCACATCTCCTTGCTCCGGGATCTCCTCCAGGATCCTCATGAACTTAATCATGAGTCTCTGCAAGTATCTCCTCTCCCAGTTTAGTTTCTCCAGAAGTTCTGGCTTATCCTTCTTCTGTATGGCTCGCCAGTACTTCTTCCATTTAGGCACAGCTTTAAACTCCTGGTTTCTTCGGCCTGAAATTAATAATCAAATGATCATAATAATATCATGAAGTTGAATAAATATTATGATCTCACAGAAGAAATGATCAGGAACGGGTTCAAGACTCAGCTTTACGCAGTGGAAGTTGGTGCAAGAGGAGTTCCAGCAAAATCTTTGCATCACTTACTGAAAGAATTGGGCCTAAGCAGGTCTGCATGAGATACATTTATGGAATGAGCTTCCAAGACGGCATTAACGGAATCATACAGTATTTGGTTGGGTAGGGAGAGGAGTAGAATGGTGGATGGTGAGCGTATTATCGCGCAATAAAATAAAAAAGGGAGGCCTCCATTTCTTAAACCAGCCTATTGTCGGTCGCAAGCCCAAAACACCATTCTTCTCATCTCTTACCCACACACGATGGACCCGACACCCGCACGGTGAATCCTGGAATGCTTTGAAATTTGTCTTCTTCTCTTCTGTTATTTTATTTGTGACTGATTAACTAATTTAATTTAAATATTTAGAAAATCTTTGAAATGTGCGAGCGAGAGAGATGCAAGGACTAACGGATTGGCCACAGAACGCTAATTACCTTCTTGCAGACTGACCCACATGCTGAGGGACACCAGTCTCTTGACCTGGTCCCTGCAGAGCTGCACCTCCATACTGCCGAAGCAATGGTTAAGGAACAGCAACAGCGCAGTCTGCTCTCTCATGTTCCTGGAAGTCATGTCATCGGCCACACTGGCTCGGAGAACTTGCTCAAAGAAAGCGGGAAAGTGATCAGGATTCTTCTGGAATGCCTGAAGTTGAAGAAATATTACATATTAATAAAAAAACAGTTCTAAATATACAAAAAGTTTAGCTGTCAGAGAATGTCTAACGGTATTAAGTCCTAAATATGCTAAAGGTTTGGCTGTCAGAGATATTTATTTATTTATCTAAATAATTTTTGCATAAAGTACAAAGGCGGACTTAATTCTATTTTTTATTTCCTTGTTTCTATTATTTTGTTTTGGTTTTTACGTTATTATACTTTTTTTTTTCAAACACAAATTGTAATTTGTATTTAGTCTGAGGGATGCATATCCACTTCAGGCACCAGCTTTCATGCCCAGATTTTTATAAACTAATTTATGTCATTAGAGAGAAATAAACGATTATTATTATATTATAATTCCGCTACGCATTCTAAGACAGTCAAACCTTCGGGACAACAAAAGCAATCAAACAATAATAGGTAGGTTTCTCTATCGGTATTAGGTCCGCCTTCGACATAGTGCCACGGGTGTACCCAGGGGAAGGCAGATAGAGGCAGCTGCTCCCCCCCCCCCTCCCCCTGGATTTTGTTTACGTCTCTACTACTTACCTATACACTTTTGTCGATAAAAGTAAAGGAAAATAACTTTTTGCCACGTCATAAACCATTTTGCTGAAGAGAGAAGAATAATAATTAATTAAAAAAATAGAAAGTATCATCACGACCGTTTCCCTTTCGGGATGGTCAGATACCACGCTTATAAAGAAGCGGATTCACATTTAGCCAACTTTACTATAGGCCAATCATGACAAGTGGCAAGCTCGTCGATGTCTCCAGCGAACCAAAGGAGAGAAATATTTATTTATTTATAAACTTTATTGCACAAAGTACAAAGGCGGACTTAATGCCCGAAGACATTCTCTGACAGCCAAACCTTGGGGACAAATTTGATCAAATGTAGGTGCAATCATAAAGATAATAAGAGAAATAAATAACTATTTAAATTAACAGCAATTTAATATATTCTTACTTACAATATATATGGAATAAATATTATAATATCATAATTAAATTAAATATTAATCTAATTTATTTATTTAAATTAATAAATATTATTGTGTCCCGACAAGGAATCGAACCCGGTACCTCCGAGTCTAAATCCACGGACTTAACCGCTAGACCACGGATGCAGTTAAAAAATACCTATATTAATTTATTTAGCTAAGAGTTTATAAAAAAATAATTCGCCCACCCCTGGCCCAGAACCTGGGTATGTCCATGCATAATGCACCTATAGTATTTTATATCGAATTTACATAATTTCTATTTGTGATGTACTCCTCACCTGCCAAGCTTGCACTCGTTCCCTGAACTTTTCATTAAGCATCACCACTATAGACATCATATGAGCGTGAGAAGCTTGGCCCTCCTTGTAGTATGGCCATAAATAATTCTCCAAATATTGCGAAAACTCTAACATCATTATGCGACGAATTGAGAAGCTGAAATTTGAAAAAAAAAATACACATTATACCACATTTGGCCAAAGCTAGGATGCAGAGAGGTGGTGGTTCCACTGCTAGATGGGCCTTCCAGAATATATAGAGTGAGAATTTGGCCAACAGTCGCCTCGCTGGCAAGACGAGTTGGCAATTTTAATGACAATAAAGGAACTTTACGTCCGTTTCAATTACTACTAATTATAAATCAGTAAAAAAACAATCTAACTGCTTGTTAAGTATTGAGTACTCATAAAAATTAAGCAGTCATCTTTGTTTGACGGAAACATATACCTATCAATAGGTACCATACCTAAATTAAAATTAACCTAAACATTTTTCTAAGAAAACAATCAAAATTAAACTTTTTTAACAAACAATAAATTTATTTATTTATTTATTAAATACTTTATTGCACTTTACTTAAAAGTATGTACAAAGGCGAACTTAAAGCCATTTCGGCTTTTTCTACCAGCTAACCTTTGGGAGAGTGAGACAGTATAAATATGTGGGGTGCAATTCTAACCAATAAACTACATAAATAGTATGAATACATAGACTACATAAATAGTATGAATACATAGACTACATAAATACTCATCAATATATAACATATCTTTTTAAATATTCAATAAATATGACTTAAAAAAGGAAGAGTAACTAAGGAGTAGTATGAATTGTGTAATTCAAATAAAATTCCCGAAAGTACCGGGAATAAAATTTTCCCGGTTCCATTTTACTGAACTAAAAACCGGTACTTTCGAGATCGGTATTTACCGGTTCTGAACCCTAATCACGACAGTATCCTTTGGTTAAAAACCACGCTATTAATTTGAAGGGTTTTCTTTTATTTAGGTAAACTATATATATATATATATATATATAGATAACCCATCATGACAAGTGACAAGCTCGTCGATGTCTCTAGCGTACCAGAGAAAAAAAATCATAAATAAACTAAGTTAATTATTGTGTCCTGACCCGGCTTCGAAGCTGGTACCTACGCGTTAAAATCTATGGTCTGTTAACCTCTAGACAACAGAAACAGTCTAAAATAAGCCATGTTTAAAATATTAATAACGGTACGTCAGAAGATCGTGAATCGATTAGTTTGAGTCTAATTGTTATTTTAGCCAATCAGGTGCCTTCTAAGCAGTTAATTATATGTGCGTTAGTGTAATTTTGTAAAAGTATCATCACGACCGTTTTCCTTTCGGTGTGGTCAGAAACCACGCTTATAAATAAGCGGATTCACATTTAGCCAACTTTACTATAGACCAATCATGACAAGTGGCAAGCTCGTCGATGTCTCTAGCGTACCAAACTCGAGAAATATCACAAATAAATTAAATATTAATTAAATTTACCTATTTATTTACATTAATAAATATTTTTGTGTCCCGAGGAATCGAACCCGGTACCTCCGAGTTTAAATCCACGGACTTAACCGCTAGACCACGGAGGCAGCTTAATTTTATAAAAGTAAAAAAAATCGCCAAAAGATTTAAAACTCAAAAACAGGTCAACGCACCTAATCTATTAGGTCATTGACCCAAAAAAGCATTTGTTTCAAATCTATACGACTGTTAGGATACAACAAAAATCAGTCTTAGGTTTAGTTCTAATAGTACAATTATTTATTATTGTATTGCTACTTGCTTTAACATTTTTGACAGCCATAAGTGTGTCTCTTTCTTAGGGTAAATATCTGACAAGTTACGAATGTTTTTATTATTGTATTGCAACTAGAGAAGAGTGTTTTTACTTACCTTGAGCCAAGTATTTCAGTTTGGTAAATGGACTCGACGATCGACGCATCGTAGGGTAAGTGTTGATTCTTAGTTTGTGGCGACCAGAACTGATTTGCTAGCTACAATCAACCACATTGATTTAAATAACAACTCTACTAGGAAATGTACATAGATTTTATACAATCGCTTTTTAAATCATGATGGTTTTCGCTTAAGAACTATCTTCATAAAATAATAAGATTCCTATTATCTAAAATAATGTATTTAATTTTTAACTTGTAATTTGGTGAGAGCCATGGTGGCTTGGTTGTAAGAATGAAATCCTAAAAAGGTTGGTTCAAACCCGGCATGTAACAATGAGGAACACCACTATTCCCTTGTCTCGGAAGCCACATTGTCATTGAACCCAGTACAATTAATACGAACTTGTGAAATCGTAAATAATTTATCATAAAAAAATTACATCAGACCCTCGCCAACTCATCTAACCAGCGTGGCGAGTATAGGCCCAATTCTACAGATATATGTTCTGGAAGGCCCATCTCCAGCAGTGGTACTAGGGGCAGTAATAATGATGATATTGTAGTAATAATGTGTAGTCAGAGGAGAATACCTTCAGGTGGACTTAGGGTCACATGTCATATTTAGATTTTAAAGTCTTATACCCCATATCCATTCCCGAGTTTCAAGACTAAATCCTGTCAATTTCAACAAAATCAGTTCAGATATATAGGCACGAAGGCGAATTAAACAGACAGAGAGATATGGCTGTGGGGTCACATGTCGTAGTCAGATGATGACGTCATTTAGCCTATGTCTGACCCTGGGTTCCAAGAAACACAGCTAAATGACATCCATTTTGGTATAAAAATAAAAAAAACTTTATTTTTTTACTAATTATTGTGCAATTAAGTTGGAAAATAAAATATGTAGATTTTGTATCAATCAAGTCCTTTAGTACATAAAATATTGTCCTTTTGCATGCCTAAACTACATAAAATAATAGGATTTGAGAGGGCAAAAGATTGCGTGCAAAGGCGAGGCTTAATTAAAGATTTTATCTTTACAGGAACTTATTGGAACTCTTGGTTAAGTCCTAATTTACAGTATATAGTTTCTAAAATAGAAATATATACTTTAATTACAAAAATATATACAATTGTTGCTTTAGTTCTAAAAATGCATAACTGAAAAAATTGCCGTTATAATGCCATCATCATCAGAGCCCCTAAAACAATTACCAGACCTCAACTGTTACAGATGGGCCTTCCACAACATTTATCTGGGAAATTTGAACTACACTTGCAACACTGGCCAAACGGGTTAGCGAGGGTCTGATGTTAAAGAAATATTTTTGTGTCCCAACCAGGAATCAAACCCAGTACCTCCGAGTCTAAATACAGTCCGCACGTCTGATGTTAAATTTTAATATAAAAATATTAACAATTCCACACATTGGTATTAGTGGAACAGGGTGATTGTGATTTCGATGGCTTTTCCGCACTTAGTCTCCATTGGACCATTGTGCGTGACCTTCACTCCTTCAACGGAGCCATCCGATCTCCTTCAGGAAGGCCAGGAGACCCGTTACGTTCCTGCAGACCTCCGGAAGAGTGGAACAGGGACCGATGGCTTAACATGTTCTTCGAGGCATGGAAATGGTGATGTTAAAAAACTATGATGTATTTCTATATAAACTATGATGTATATATATGCCAGGGCTTGAACCGTCAACAATTTTTTTTGTTCATTTGGAAAGCAATTTTATTAATAATAAATAAAATTATACGTGAAAGAA
Source organism: Tinea semifulvella (assembly GCA_910589645.1). Lineage (NCBI taxonomy): Eukaryota > Metazoa > Arthropoda > Insecta > Lepidoptera > Tineidae > Tinea > Tinea semifulvella. The sequence continues at coordinate 9,735,328 of OU342620.1, forward strand.
TTGGTATATTATTTTAAATGTTAGACATAAAACAGCAGTTATTCTTATACTTGTAGCTATCATATCAAATAATCAATCCCAACAATCTCAAATCAGTCTATCACAATCCATGTCTGGTTATGGTTGTGTTCAACGTACACTTTCAAATTTATCATATTTCTGTGTTTTTGTTTTGTAAGTTACTTTACTTTGAATATTGTTAGTCAAGTGGTGTTATTTTGTTTATCTATGTAAATCTTAAAGGGTCATAAATAGCATTTTTTTTGGACTGTAAACTACTGTATAAAAAAAAGTAATACTCAGGACCTACTCGCACTCAAATTTTAGTGTGTGCAAGCATAAACAGATTTCATAGAAAAATATTTCAGGCAATACATTGGGAACTGGCAAAAATAACACATTCCTCAAATAGAATACAGCAGATGCTCAATATACAAAAAAAAAAAATGACATGAAAAATATTGCAGGTGGAGGTTAAATAAGATTGTATGCAATAGACAATTCTGAAAAGCCCTACATCGAGAAGTGGAGCAACAAAGGCTAATGATAGTATACAAAATAAATTAATTAAAATACAAAAATACTGCCAGCAGCAGTTCAGCAGTCCATTATCAGCCTGTGGGTTTCTATTTATTTATTTAATATCTTTATTTCACAAAGTATGAGGTCGAACTTAATGCTCAAAACTTTTTATTATCTGAAAGGCCCATCCTCCAACAGTGAAGGTATAGAACTTGTGTTCTAGGGGCTGTGAAGATGAACTAATTTATAATAATGTAATTTAAGGCCTATATGTATCATTAAAAAAATATAAGATATTTTTTTCGAGTATTTTAAGTCAAAACTGTTGCTTAACAAATGAAAGTTAAATGATTTATTAGACAAATAGTTATGCTAAATAAAGGCATGTTGGACGTTTATAGGATTCCCACACTATGTATATTCCCGTAAATATATCACAATATTGTGAAATGTGTTAAATTATTGAAATATTAGGTTATAAAGTTTACCTGAGTGATTCTATCAGCATTTATTTGAGAGACAGTGGGCAGAGGAATTTTTGGTTTTTCATTGGCAGTCTGCGGATCTGCCTTCATGATTAATAGTTAGTTACACAGCTTTTCAACAGTAAAAATCCGTAAAAACAGTAATAATCCGGCGTCCGTGTTCAAACCATAACACACTAACGTCAAACATATGTTTTTATTTTTTGGTATAACGTATCTTAAGCCCGATTTACATTGCTTAAGGATAGTGGATTGTAGCAAGTACAAGTCAGTGCAAGTGGCAAGCAGAGACTTGGTTTAGTTTTATTTTTCCGTGTTGAACTTGAAAGGAAAGCAAAAAAAGCGCATTTTTTGTACTGAGTTTTGCTTAAACCAATTAAAAACGCATGCCGAAAGAATTTCAAAGCAAAATAAAGAAAAATAACTGCTTACAGCGAGTGTGTAAAAAACAAACATTTATAATTAAATTAAGTTAGATACCTTTAAGAAATATGTAATATCTGTTTCAACTTTAAATTCTCTAACAACTAACATCATCTAAAATAATCTAAATATACATTATTCAATATTAAATTTCCTAATACATTATCTATTAAACTACCTTATTATACTTGAATAACACCTTATGATAATTCTTATTTGTTTCAGTACTTATCCGTTATGATGTTCGATCCGCCCGACTTTCCTTACAAAGATTTAAATGAGACGATAAAGGAACATTATGGACCACAAAAAATGCTTGAAAATTCTGTTTCTGATATTTCTCTTGAAGACAAAGTATCAGACGAATCTCATTTAAACAATAATGAAACTACGCAATTACCAAATATAAATAATGAAATAAATCCTTCGCTTTTAATTGTACAATCGGAAAACTTGTTTAATTATAAACCAATTTTACTAGATGATAATACGGTGAACCAATTTCTTTTGCCACTACAAGTTGCCCCTGGAGCAGAAAATGTAATTAAGTATATCAAACACTAATATACCATAAATAATAATATAAATATCCTTGATTTCTTCTAATTATGTTTTTACTACAAAAAGATTCTATTTTATTTTAGGATGTAACTAACGGTCCAGATTTATTAGCCTTGCACAGCTGTTCTACATGCCATGAAATATTTGTATCTGAAGGTGAATTATTAAAGCACTCTTCAGATAATCATATCGTGGAAACTGTAATTAATGCTTACAATGAAAATATAAACCTTGATGTCATAGAACCTTCTTCAAAAATTGGTACTTAATACAATCCTTATCTTAACGTGCGACATGCACATAATAACGCAAATGCGCCTTTATTTCGGTTTTTCTGTTGCTTTATTGCATTTAAATCTTCTTATTATTCGTATTACGTTTATATACATATATTCTGTATATTAATTTCAGATGAATCTGAAACACAGTGGTTAGTCTGCGGAATATGTGAGCGTGTTCTATCTACTGTGTTAGAAATAGAACCAAAAGGTAATACCCAAAACAAGTCTAAATTACAGACTTACTAATTAAAGACTTTTAATATTATGATTGACTAAATTTACTCAATTATTTTCAGAGCAATTATGCTGTATAGTTGAAAATGGCAAAAATTGTATATCCAAACGTATACTACAAGAGATGTACGTTTGTGAGGTTTGTAACGCTCTTTTCGCTAATGATGTAGCGATGGATCGACATCAGGCTATTTGCAATAATCGAAACAAAGAAAATTTGGACATTAACAATGTGGGTAGTATATTTATTTTGTTTACGATGCCTTTACTGCAATTACTGTATTATTTTTAATGTCCAAAAATTTCAAGACTAAATGGACTTTTTGCTGTTTTGTTTTAGACGAGCAGCGTTGAAACAGAAAATAAGAGAATTTTAAGTTTGTGTTTTTCCTGCGATATTTGTGGCATACAAAACATTTCTGTAGAGGAGTTGAAGGCTCACACTTTGGCATGTAAGACAAGAAACAAGGCACGACGACAACGTAATTGCGACAACAGTAAGATGTGGAATTGTGGATCTTGTAACCAGTTATTTGCGACGGCAAGGTTGGAAAACATAAACATCAATTACCGTACTATTCTACTACCTTAGTCTACGCATAAAATATAGGTAATTAAATAGCTTTAAATTTATTTCAGAGACCTCTATCGGCACAAACGTGGAGAAGATCGTCCAGAAGGTGAACCTCTAACCGCATTTGTATGCGAGGATTGTGATAAGGTGCTAGGCAGTTTATGCGCCCTACACACTCATAAGAAAATGCATAAAAACTTTAAGCCGGTAACAAACATTTATTTATTGATGTATAACTCTTAGAATTATGAAAAGTATAACTACTATAATACACACTCGTCTAATATACTGTGTGGGTGCTTAGAACTTAATGTGTGCAGTGCAGAACATACCTAAAATTAAAGGACGTTAATACAGATTTAAAAAAAAAGTATGTCAGAACAGAGCTTTAGATATTTTTTTTACTTTAATTTAAGATATGGTACAAAAGACATGAGTCCTAATCACTAATTATTATTTTTTAATTATGATGCCCGAAAAATCGGCCCGAAGACACCTTCGGAATTTTCGATATTCCTCGTAGTTTAGAAAGTAGACTTTTTATTACTATAGTATATTTATTATTACTTTCAGGGTCACCCATGCCGTGTATGTGGTCGTCGATTCAACCAATCAGGTCACCTGGCTATACACATGAGAATGCACACAGGAGAGCGACCTTACCCCTGCGATTTGTGTGCTAAGGCATTTAAAGTCAAGGTTAGCGTGTAGTTTTTTTTTGTCGAGCTACCCTCGCTAACATTATTGCACAAGTTACTCTCTAATACTTGTACACGGTGTACTCCAGGAAGACTCAGGCTAATTACCTTTAGACTGGACTGAGAAGGCTGAACCTCTGTTAGAAGGTAAATTCCCCCCTGAGGGTGTCAGAAGACCAGTGCGTCGTACACGGTGTATGTTGCTGCAGCAAGTTACCGGCGCCGGTTACCCATAGAATTATTTTTACCTTTACTTATAAAATAAAATATGTTATCGTCAGAAAAACCCTATGACGAGTAGACGACATATATATGACGGTTTACGAAGCATACCACCATGCGATTAAGGTCGTAATAATATTAGACCAATTATGTAATTCCTTCAAGTGTTTCCCACGATCACCCTTTTTCCTAAAACATTTGTAAAAAACCTTCTTTTACTAGTACAGTAATAGCAGGTGTAGCTCTTCATGACATTGTAAAATGTACAGTCGTTGACAATTAATTATTTATTTACAGATTCAACATCGCTTAAAACTAGTCTACAAATAATCTTAGCTAAAGCCAATTAATGAATCTATAATAATAATAAATAGGAAGCGATCCAAAAACATAAAAATTGGAAAATAATAATACCTGATGAAAATAATGTAACCCCCTAACCTGTTCTTCTGTGTGCTAAGGACACTGTGTGTGTGTAAAATGTAGGGGTAGTTGTGTCAGTGTGGATGGAGTGTAATTTGTAGTTTGACTGCCAGTTTCTCGAACGTATTTTTGGTACCTAATTATTACTTAAGTAAATATTAACAGGTTTATTTTTACTTAAGTAATAATTAAGTACCAAAAATACGTTCGAGAAACTGGCTGTGAGTGCGACTATGTAATCCTTTGAACTAAACTTTTAATTATTTCTGTTTTAAAAGATTTTAAAGGTAAATAAAATATGTCAATATGAGAGAAATGTTTATTGTAATTGTAATTGACGTTAGCTCCATGAAATACACAGACATGTTTTTTTAATAATTGTTATTTTGTTATCTATAAATTAGTGGAAAAAGTTATATAATGGAATCCGTTAACTATGTTGATAACTGCCTCCGTGGTCTAGCGGTTAAGTCCGTGGATTTAGACTCGGAGGTACCGGGTTTGATTCCTGGTCGGGACACAAAAATAATTATTATTGTAAATAAATATATTTAAATAATATTTAATTTATTTGTGATATTTCTCGAGTTTGGTACGCTGGAGACATCGACGAGCTTGCCACTTGTCATGATTGGCCGGCAGTAAAGTTGGCTAAATGTGAATCCGCTTATTTATAAGCGTGGTTTCTGACCACCTCGAAAGGGAAACGGTCGTGATGATACTTTACTTTACTACGTTGATAACTATGATATATCACGCCATTAAAGTTGATATTTGCACGGCTGCTGTCAAAGTCGAGCGCTTATAGAATTGAGAATTGAATATTTTGTAATTTAGACCATCTGACGTAAATAACGAAATCCACTAATAACGTTTGCGACTAAGGAACAGAATAGGGCTGCAAGATCGACGGCTTAACGTGCTCTCCGAGGCACAAAACGGTGGTGTTGTAAATCTATGACCGCTGTAATACCACTTATTGTTACAGACAGAGTCGCACCAAAATTACGTTTGTGTAAATGTAACGGAAAGTTAAAAATGGCGTCGAATGTATCAATTAGAAATACACTTTTCCTAAAGGCTTTAGCATTTGCTATGCTATCGATCCTGTAGCTGAGTGTACCGTGTTGTCGCAGGTGGAGCGAGACGACCACCGCCGCACCCACACGGGGGAGCGTCCTTTCCCGTGCCCTATCTGCCCAAAGACCTTCACCGCCGCAGCCAGGCTAAGGGAACACGCGCGAATACATACAGACCAAAGGTAACCCTATCAATTATAATTATTCTACATTTTTGACAGCTCTAATTGCGTTTTCTGATTCTTAGAATGGTTCTTTTAAATTTTAATGGTTCAAGAGTGTTTTCTTTTACAAACCAATATTTTTAAAGAGTTTCCAGGTCTTGAGAAATATAGTCTATCAACTGTCTAGGTAATAAAATTACGGACATTTTTTATTTACGGACATTACATAACATATATTTAACATTACACACAACAAAACTCGTCCAGGTCCGTATGGCTAATGCCTGGATAATGGCTTGGGTTGGGAATAATAATAATAATATAATAATAAATAAATATTTCAGACAGGTCACACAGCGCCATCTAATTTCCGTGGTAAGCGGTAAGCTTGTGTTACGGAAACTAGATGGTTGATAAACTACATATTATACTTTTTTTTTTGTAAATATATACATATTATACATATAAACACCCAGACCGAGACAAATTATACAATGCACAACTTGCCCTCGGTGGGAATCGAACCCACGACCTCCCGAGTTCACGGCAACGTTTGTTACCACTAGACCACGGAGGCGCCCCGTTTTCCCCGGCAGGATCTCAGCGGGTATCGACCTGCTGGTAATTCATGCACTTTTGGTAATGGGCGCCGTTACTAGTATAACAGCGTATGTGTCTCACGAAACCAGAGGTTCTAGGTTCGACTAATTCAGCTCTCCTCCAGGAGCACTACTCTAGAAATCATATTTATTATTATTTTCATCTAATACTCTAATACATAATATATTAATATTTTCATAATACTATTAAATCCTCCACTCCCCAAAACCTATGGAAATTTTTACGCTCAGCAGGCTTTGGTAAACCCAAACCTGATAACAATTTTCCTGTGGATATTAATGGCCTTAATCAGCATTTCTCAACCACACCTTTCACCATAGATGCCGCGACTAAGGCCATTACTATCTCACAGATCGATTCACTTTCCCCTCCCAACATCTCTTCTTTTTACTTTCAACCTGTGCCCGGCAGTGAGATAAATAAGATCGTTAAATCCTTAACCAGCAAAGCCGTCGGATATGATAACGTGGGTCGTAGTCTTCTTTTACCTGTCCTAAGCACTATACTTCCCTTTATTACTCACATTATTAACTTCTCCCTCTCGTCAGGTTCATTTCCACAAGATTGGAAGTATGCCCATATAGTGCCTATCCCTAAAAAATCACTTCCCACTGACTTTACCCATCTTCGTCCTATTTCTATTCTTCCCTTTCTTTCCAAAATTCTAGAACGCGTGGTGCACCGCCAGCTGGCCGATTTCCTTAAACTTAACAATCTCTTTAATGTTTATCAGTCTGGTTTCCGACCGTCTCATAGCACCAATACTGCTCTCGTTAAAATCGCTGATGACATTCGGTTTGCTATGGACGGCAGGAAGCTAACTCTTCTTACTCTCCTAGATTTCAGCAGCGCATTCAACTGTGTCGATCATGATATCCTTTTAGCTGTCCTACGTTCTCTAAATGTTTCACTGTCGGCGCAACAATGGTTTAACTCCTATCTTCGCGGGCGCCAACAACGTATTCGCCTGGATGATGTCTACTCAGACTGATGCCCGGTGAATGCTGGTGTCCCGCAGGGTGGCGTATTATCTCCTCTTTTGTTTTCTGTCTTCATTAATTCCTTAGTTTGCTCAATTAAATTCTGTTCCTACCATCTGTATGCCGATGATCTGCAACTTTCACTGGACTTTGATTTAAGCGAACTACAAACGGCATACGATCAGGTAAACTGCGACCTGGAGTCTATTCGCATTGCATCAATAAACCTTGGTCTGTTAGTTAACCCTAGTAAGACTCAGATAATGATTGTAGGCACAAAACAATTAGTAGGCAGGTTGGACTCGGGTTCACTCCCGTCACTAAATTTTAACAATATCCCTTTATCTGTCTGTCACAGCGTTAGGAACCTGGGTCTATACATGAGTAGTGACATGTCTTGGGATTGCCATGTAACAGAAGTCAGTAGGAAAATTTACGCGTCCATGCACTCTCTAAGGCGATCACAGCATTTCATTCCACTCTCGGCAAAGCGTACGTTAGTCAGCTCATTACTTCTCCCAATTATCGACCATGCAGACGTCTGCTACTCCGATCTCACCGAAGAGCTACTAAATAAACTCGATCGCCTTCTCAACTTATGCATTCGCTATATATTTGGCTTGCGTAAGTATGATCATGTATCTCATTTTCGAAAAGAGTTAAAATGGCTTAATATCCGAAATCGCAGGTCTGCACATAGTCTTTCGTTTCTTTACAGTATTCTTTATAATCCTAATGCACCCCCTTACCTAAAAGATCGTTTCCAATTCCTATGTGACTCTCACAGCCTTTCACTTCGTTCTTCCCATAATAACCTACTTAAAATCCCTCCCCACTCTTCCAGCAGATATTCAGATTCCTTTACTGTATCCGTAGCTCGCCAGTGGAACAGACTTCCTTTAATTATTAGGCAAGCATCATCTCTTAAAATATTTAAAGTTAAGTTATACAAATACTTACTTCATAAACAGAATAATTCGCCATAACTCACTTATTATATATATGAATATATGTATTTTATATATAGGTATATATTTATTTGTTTACGTATGACATTTATTTATTTATGTATAAATATAGTTCTTATATGTATGTAATTAATTTGTGTTTTATATAGTAATAAATAATTTCAACTATCTATTTTCTTCGTAACATTCTGCACCCGCTTATTACATATCTCAGTCACAAAGGTTAGTTGGTAGAAAATGCATTTACGGCATTAAGCTCGCCTATGTACCTGCACTTGTTTTGGTTTTGTACAATAAAGAATTTATTATTATTATTATTATTATTATTAATACAAACACCACTAGGGGTAGTTTGTAGAACTATTGATTTCATTAAACACTAATAGATGGCGCCACACGTATTTACGAACGACAATAAGCTGGTCTTCTGCTAACAGCTTACTCTTTGGACCACGTTGCAGCTTAGTTTTCCACTGGCATAAGTAGAATAATTCAAAATAATTTAAATAATGACGTGTCAGAAATGGTAGTAACACGTTTACGTGAATAAAGATATTTTTACTTTGAATTTGAAAATAACAAAATTGAATGGCCTTGATGGGACCTCACCTCATTTCCAGATGGGGATATTCCCCGCTTTTTTTTCGGCAGGATCTCAGCGGGCGTAAGAAAATGCACAAGTAACATTATTCAAATCATCATGACGTCCAAGCGGCGTGGTTAGGCGATCGAGTTCACATTTAGACAACTTTACTATAGGCCTATCATTAAAAGTGGCAAGCTCGTTGATGTCTCTAGCGTACCAAATAAAGCGAACCATGAAGGCAGTGTAGGTATTTTGCCTACCTATAATAAAGCATAATTATGTAAGAAGTTGTGACTCTGACGCCAATTGAACGCTTTCCAATCCAAAAAGTCTCGCGATTCAAACCGTACCATGTACCAATGAGAAATACTTTTCTTACCTATGTTTGCTATAGATTTAGTAAGTTGGTGCAAGAGGTATTCCAGCAAAATCTATGCACCACTTACTGAAATAATTAGGCCTTCTATGACGGCATTAATGGAATCATACAGGACTTGGTTGAGTATAAATATACTCGTAAAATAAAAAAGGAGGCCTTCTTTGAAAACCAGCCGTAAATTGTCGGTCGCAAGCCCGAGACATCATTCTTCTCATCTCTGTTTCCCTCGATGGACCCGGTGAATCCATGGAATGCTTAGAAATTTGTCTTCTCTCTTCTAAGCCGTCGTCGGTCCCGGTTCCAGTAACACCAACTTGTGGAATCGTTAATAAATTGTCATTAAACTGCCTCAGTGGTCTAGCGGTTAAGTCCGTGGATTTAGACTCAGAGGTACCGGGTTCGATTCCTGGTCGGGACACAAAAAAATATAAATTTATTAATGTAAATACTTGAGTTAATACATTTAATTAATATTTAATTTATTTGTGATATTTCTCGAGTTTGGTACGCTGGAGACATTCGACGAGCTTACTTGCCACTTGTCATAATTGGCCTATAGTAAAGTTGGCTAAATGTGAATCCGCTTTTTTATAAGCGTGGTTTTTGACCACCCCGAAAGGAATACGGTCGTGATGATACCTAAATTGACATCAGACCGTCGCCAACACGACTGGCCAGAGCGTGGCGAGTGTAGGCCAAATTCTCCAGAAACATGTTCTGGAAGGCCCATCTCCAGCAGTGGAGGTGTAGGCTGTGATGATGATGGTTTTGTTGTTGTTAGACCTTACACGTGCGATATTTGCGGTGCTGCATTCCGTCGTCCGTACGCGCGCACCGTCCACACTCTCATCCACACGGGCGCAAAACCGCATGAGTGCGACGTATGTGGAACAGCCTTTAGGTATGTATAGTTTTCTTCTATATGATAAGTTGTTTTTTATTATTTTTTATACTAGCACGGCATGTGACCTTGCGCCCACCTGATGGTAAGTGACGCGCGAGGTCCTTGAATGTTAGCAACTGGAATCAGACACTCATTACTAACATCAGTTTCTAACACTATGCCGGCTTGACTGGGCATGACGGAGCCTGATCCCGAAACGTGTTGATATACACTTTACTGGGTTTATCTTTTTTACTTTATCGGCACGAATGCGAATGGTGAACACTTCCCCGCTCCAGCAGACTGGGCAATTTACCACCATCAGTCCGCCTACCACCTATTATATTAATTATTTTTTGTTTTATTTCAGACGATCCGGAGATATGTGGAAACATAAACGAACTCAACATGGTCTCTTAACTGAATAAATTGTTAGTTCATATATTTATTTTGTTTCATTAAAACCTTTCCATTTCCTCTGTTAAGCATGGCTGCGTGCTTAGACGATGCTTACGTAAAATTGATTAAGAAAAGACGCTTGTGCCTTCCTATATTTTCTAGGAATTTACAAGTCTGTGTATTTTCTAGGAAATAAAATTTGCATCTACCTAATTTTAGACAGAGAAAAATAGCAAAAGCATTTACTTAAAAAAATCTATAATTAGAGAAGAGAAGACAAATTTCTAGGCATTCCATGGATTCACCGTCCATCGTGTGTGGGTAAGAGATAATAAGAATGCTGTATCGGGCTTGCGACCGACAATAGGCTGGTATGAAAAGGAGGACTCCTTTTTAATTTATTACGCAACAATACGCGCATCACGCACCATCCACCATTCTACTCCTCTCCCTATCCAGCTAAATACTGTATGCTTCCGTTAATGCCGTCTTGGAAACTCTTTCCATAAATGGATTGACGACAGACCTGCTTAGGCGCAATTAAAGAATTGGGCCTATCCAATCTATTACCTACCTAGTTTATCTACGGCCGTAACGGCTTGTAGTATTGTTGGTTGTTGAATGTTCTGCTTCATCGGGCTGTAGAATACATTTGTTTTCACTTTCGTCTTTAATATTTATCGAACAGTAGACTTATGTACCGTTAACGCCGCATAATGCCAAAAAAAGAGTGGTGTGCAAGGAAAATATCTACCAATAGTATGACTTCATTACACTGACAAAAATGTATTTTATATTAATATAGGTATATACTATTCGAGGCGGTCATAAACAAATCTTTTTTTTTGTGGAGCGGTTTTACATTTGGCCAACTCGAAAAATAGGTACCACAAATAAATTATTGTGTCCCGGTCAGGAAGCGAACCCGGCACCTTCGCATCTAAGTCCACTTAACCGCTAGACCACGGGGAAAACTAGGTGGTAGGCGGACTGATGGTGGTAATTTGACCAGCCTGGCAGGCGGGGAAGTATCCACACGTTTCAAGATCAGGTTCAAATTGCCGTCATGCCCAATCAAGCCGGCATAGTGTTAGATGTCAGTCATGAGTGTCTGATTCCAGTTATACTCACATTCATGGACCTCGCACGCTTACTTGGACGAAAGGCCACATGTGCGTATAAATAAAAAAAAACAGTCTATTTCGACGGATAAAGATAATTTACACAAATTGTTACAAATATAGCCTTTATTTTGGTGCAACTTAGCCTAAAAGTTGGATTATATTTTTTTTGTCACATGGCACTTTTCTCGACTACGAACAGTGTTACTATAACAGATTTAGTGCATAATGGTTTTCCATCGTATTTTATCGAAAAAGTTCGTGGAAGGTTGTAACATCTCTAAATAACATTTTTCATTTTGTCATTTAATAAATAATAATGTTTAATATGGATTAATGGATAAAAATGTCACTCAATACAATTAATTAATTGACACTTCGGGTGCCGTCGTCGCTCGTATTCCGATTGAGACCAGAGTTTTCCCGATGGAAATACATTATGCACTATATCTGTAGTATCTATATCAGAAATATTATCCCTATATTATTTTTAAATTGTTTTTTTTTTATAGTAACTAAGTATAGAAATTGATCAATTACTAAGGATGCCCTAATTAACAAAAAGTAAAAAAAAAAATCAAATAATTTTAAAATTTGCCGCCATTTCTTTTTTGCTGGGAACCCGTAGTAGCGCTGCTAAAACTGGAACACTTTTCTTGTATGGAGTTACGCCTTTTCTTGTATTATGTTCCTGGTCTATTATATTTAGGTTCTCTCCCATTTGTCATAGCATAACCGAGTATAGGGTTAAAAAGGTGGGAAAATGAAAGTGATTCTTGTTTCAACAGTAAATATTTATTATAAAAATTGCTCTTATAGACACATTTCTGTTTTTTTACATATATAATATTTATTTCATTTTTTGTGCCATTGTTTGACAAAATTATGTCTGCAGGCGTAGCACAAGGAGCATAACTAAATCCCATGTTCTCATATAAAAATATTTTTTATACAATTACCAATTTTTATTTAAGAACACGTGTTTTAAAGTGCCCCGCATGCTACGCCTGCCGTAGTTGTTATTCTCAAAGTTCTTAAATCTAATATATTACATTGCACTCGGTAGACGCCAAACCATTTAGAGTAAAAACATTTTTATAAATAATTTAAGGAACAATTTAAACAATTCGATGTGCGACTTCTTTACTCGAAATGAGTTTAGCTGATACCTTGTGTGTAGTCCAGGAGCCCACTGATAAAATTCTCCCCTTATTTGCACACCTCATTAAGCCACCAACCAAGTTATTAACATATAATAATAGCTGTTGTCTCATAAACTGGCATTTAGTTGTGTTTTGCAAAATTTCGAGTACGTACGAGATTTTTATCATAAATTTTAGCAAGTGTGGCAAGATTGCAGGAAAATATACCAAATATTTAAGATTTTTTATGGACAATTTAAAGTATACGAGTAAATAAATAAATTATAATATAAGGTAAACTGTATGTAAGCTTGATGAAGTATCCAGATGAAAGTGGGTGTTCCATGAGTGGGTTCGTGGACTAGGAGAGGCTGGTAACCAATGGCAACGGGAAACACCAAGAAATATTTAAAACATTTACATATATGACACTTACGTATGATTTTGTTCTGTCCAGAAGCTCTTTGAGAGTCCTGGACGGGAAGTCCGAAAGGTCTACTAAAACACATACACACGTAGCCACATAGTGAATAATTCATTTAATTGTACGCGTATTTATTTCGTAACTGAAAATTCTGCCAAAATTCTATAGAAATATCGAGTCCTAAAAAGCAAAAAAACATTGTAAGCGCTTAATTATAAACTACTACACCTTTCACTCAACTCACTCGTCACTCAACATTGGTTCCATTAATGGCTTTACATTTTTGGAGTTTTGAAGTTTACAATGTTTTGGCGCTTACGATGTGTTGGCGCTTACGATGTTTTGACGCCTACGATGTTTTGACGCTTACGATGTTTTGACGCTTACGATGTTAAGACGTCAATATGTCCTTGAAGGTTCATCTTTAGCAGTGTTCTGATTGAAATGATTTCAAAACTATTATAATTGTAAAATGTCAACACTTGATTTTTTTTATAATACCAAGCCACAGGACGTGGATATATATAATGGTAACAACTGACATCAGTAGCTGTAGCACGCAAAAGCTCTGTTACTGTTTTTCATCCGAGCTGCCAATTATTTAGTATTATGTTCTCGTTTCGTAACGGAGTTCGTGCGTGCTAGAGCTCTGTGTTTCTAGAGTCACAGTTACAAGTCACAAACCTAATATATTTTTTTATTTAAGTGTTAATATTTCTGGTTTTAATATTCAACTGTGACATTTCAACGAGGCCTAGATTTATATCGGCTTTTAGAAACATCAAATTTTATCATAATTTGACGAATATTATTTTTAAAAATCTACAATTTTAGACTAATGTTGACTTCATTATTGTTACGAAATAAATACCTACTTATGAATTTATTTTCACTAAATAGCTACATATACGAGGATTGGAGATATTTTTTTCGATATAAAACATAGTGCCGTAAAAATATTTATAAATAAGTATTTGTGACACTTAATTCCACAACAAAGTTGTTTTTTTTTTCAGTCGAAAAAAAATGTTGGTCCTGAAGTCCTCATTATCGATGGTCACAATTTCCAATGGTGTAACTGACTAATAGAAAAATTGTATCATCATCACGACCGTATCCCATCCGGAGTTGTCAGAAAATACGCTTTTATACATGCGAATTCACATTTAGCCAACTTTACTATAGGCACATCGTCGAGACATGAGCGTACCAAACTCGAGAAATATCACAAACAAATTTTATAAATTATTTGGACCAGGAATCGAACCCAATATCTCCGCGTATAAACTCAACCGCTAGACCACGGAGACAAGAAAAATTAGTAATTATTCACACGATCTATTTTTCTTAATTTTATATAGGTATTTTTTTCTTTTTAATATTTTAACAAAATTTAATTATTTTTTTTTCTTGGAAGAACCTTGTCCCTTACACCACATGGAAGGTTGTGAGCATCGAGGTATATGTGTTGTCTAAACATTATTATTGCTGAATCACAACACAAGGGGGCCTGGGTGAGCCGGGAGACACGGAGTCTGACATCTATAGACCATGCTTATTAATTGCCTACACTGCTCAAAACTTACTTTTAAATTTGAGCAAAGTTTAAGCAAATAATGAGCACGTTTTATGGATGTCAGTGTGAGCAACCAAACTATCTTACAAAATATATTAATTCCTAAAAAGTCCAGTCATTTGATCGAGATGTGGCTCCCGTCTCTATAAAATTATTTTATAAACTAGAAACTTAATTTTAAATGGCTTTAGGGGCAGTAGTTCTAGGTTTCTTAGTGGCCAAATACAAATTTATGTACTTAAGTAAGGCGATGAAATACGCTTACCTTAAAATCAGAAAAGATCGCAGTTCGAACCGCGGCATGTACCAAGGAGAAATACACATTTCTTAAGTATGATAAGTGTCATAATAATAAATTAAGTGTCATAGATTTACAACACATTTTCGTGAGGAAGAGAGCTGGTTGAGCCAGAGGTATATCAAAATGTTAATTATAGATTATTGTAATCATCATTGGTTGCGTCAGAAATCCAACATTAAGTGGATTTGTTATTTAAGTACAGAAAAATTAATGAAGCCGAAGAAAGGATAGAATGGCCACCCCATACTCTCAACTTAAGAAATACGAATTTTAGATAAACTATCAAATCATGTAACTACTTATGAATTTCCATTTGTTATTTTTTTATTATATTTACATTGCATCTTATTACAAGCTTGGCTATAATAACGTGCAATGTACATCGACAATTCGGTCAGAAATCTACTCTGGGAGCGTTCTAGTAATAAACATTAGTTGTTATAAAACCAGCGCCACCAACAGTTTTATTTAAGCTGTGTCACTTTTTAGCTCCGTTAGCTTCGATTCTTCGAATTTAGTTATTTTTATGACATTGAGGTGAAAAAATTCAAAACAATCAAACTGTTTGATTTTACACGTTTAGATTTGACATCTGTCAAAAATATTTTGATGTTATAATTTTCGTTTTTTTAAATTATCTGAATGCGAGACGCAATCAAGAATTAATTATTCTTTTATAAACGGAACGCAGATATGTACAAGTTGTAGTTGGTTCGAAAATTACGGGATTTTACTGACAGTTTTAAGCGAGCTTATTTTTACTTCGTTATTATTTAAAACTGACACTGTTAGTGCGAATACGATCTCTTGACATTTAACATTGATTTGTTTTCGATAGAAGAAAAACTTGGCTATTTAAAAAAAAAAACAAAATTCGTATTTTCGGAAATTGAGATTTACCATATTTGAGTGATGAAGATGGATATAGTACATAAATGCTAGATATCCTCCGACTTTGCTGCCATCACAAGATATTAAGTAACAAATAATAAAATTACTATTAAATCACTACCAAAGTAGCTAACATATTTCAAACTGTCATTTCTTTTTTAAATGTGCTATATTTTATTTAAGTACTTTAAATATGTAAATAAGTAGCTAAACATATTTTGTAATAATAATATAATCAGATTAATGTTTTTTTTTTTAAATTAAGTAGTTTTTTTTTATTAAGTAGTTTTTTTATTTTTTTATTAAGTACTTTTATAACTATAAATCCGAACTATCTTTAATGACTCCTATTATATATATTATAATTTCGCCTCCACTAACACTACTACTTTAGGGGCTGTGAGCAATAAGAATTAATTTTATTAACCCAAGAAGCGAAAGATATTCGGTTTTATTCATATTTATTCTCTTTTTTTCTAGTTTATATATGTAATATTTAAAAGCACATTCTTATAGAAATCTTCTCATTTAAATCTTCCTAAATGATGAATATATTATATCTAAAAAGTCGGTAATCATCAATGACGTTTTTTAGAAGAACATTTAGTTTTGAAAAATCTTTTAAAATGTGGGAATGTGGAAGCGAGAGGTATGCTAGCAACCCTCTTAAGTTTGTATTTTTTTTAGCTTTGGATTGTGAATTGTGATGGCAGGTTGTAGGAGGATATGTAAATGAAATGCACGACATTGTGTGTCGGAGCCTTAAGTAACATCACAACCATTCATAATGTTCAACAAAACAGAACAAATCTTTGACCAATATAATATGACCGGTCCATTGGTAATCAAATGTGTACACAAAAAGTAAAAGCAAGTTGAGCATCACAAAAAAAAATATTCAATTGTATATTTTCTTTAATTACATTTCAATTCGGTTTATATTTAGATTTTAAATAAATAATCACCATATCGACTCTTGGCAATTGGCAATGGAAGGTAGTTTGGTAATTTAGGCGTGTTGTTGCTATAATTCGTTTTTGTTTCAATATTATCGACTCTCGGCAAAGGTGTGCTGTGTTTGGATATAAAAGTAACAATTCAATTATATACAGAGTTTTAACGTGATATAAAAACGAATAGTGTTAACAGTCGCTACTGCAAACAGTTGCCGAGAGGCTGGTTACAGTAAAACCATATTTAATGAGGTTGGGAATGCACTGTATTATTAACTCATGTAAGTGTAAAAAATGATTGGGGTGATCTCAATGTGTTACACATTATTTTGGCAAAAATAAGGAAATGCTGTGTGTGATACACACACGTATTTTGACAAAAATAAGGAAACTGCCTTTCCCATAAATTTAAACCCAGAATTTATTTTCCAAAAAGCTGTGCGCACTAACTAGAATTATTTGGTTTATGATCCTTTTTTTATCATCATCACGACCGTATCCCTTCCGAGGTAAACGAAAAACATGCTTTTTCAAAATCTGATTCTCATTTAGCCAACTTTACTACAGCCATGATAATTGACAAGCTAAGCTAACATCTACCATGTTTCTAGAGTACCAAACTTGAGAAATATTGCTTTCCAAAAGGGTTCCGTCACCCAAAAAGTTTTAGAACCACTGCAATAGAGCATAAGAGTTGATACAGATTTTTTTCTGGGGAATAATTGCCATTCAAGCGTCGATATTTTAGATTGAATTGAAGCATTCAAATTGATTGAAAGTAGAACTTTTTTTTTCTGACCTGTGTAAATGAAATGAATTTAAAATAGATTTATTAAAGTAACTGGTCATAGCATATTAGTCAAAAAACGCAACAGATTTGAGCTAAACTTATCAGATGTCTCTGTCAGAGTTTCCGAAATATAAAATTAAAAAAACTATATAAAATTATACATAGCATAATCTATAGCATAAACTCGTACTGGCAAGAAATATTGTGTCCTTATAACGTTGACCTATGTAAAAATCGGGCATTCGTGGTGTTTATTTTTGCCAAATAGTGTAGACAGTTCGTACTCAAGTATTTTAATACAGTGATAGAACTTTTATTTAAAAAAAACTGATCAGAATTCAATTATTACGTAAGACAATTTAGGTAGAAGGGGGGTCACCATGTCTTAGTTTTTTTTTATACTAGCACGACATGTGACCTTGCGCTCACCTGATGAGAAATGGCACCGAGGTCAATTAATGTTAGCCACTGAAATCAGACACTCATGACTGACATCAGTTCCTAACTCTATGCCGACTTGACTGGATATGATGGCAATTCGAGTCTGATCCCGTAAAGTGTGGTGCTACCCGCTCAAGCAGGGCACATTACCACCAACGGTCCACCTACGATCAATTTAGTATATATATAGTAACAGTATTGGATTAACCTTGTGTTTGACTTGTCGCTCTAAGTCTTGTTTTCGCTTCAAAAGTCGTTCGACTTGTTCTTTGGTTTTCATACAATTTAAGCAAAATTCGGTATAAAAAAGAAAGCTCTTACTTTACTTTGCTTTCAAGTCAAACACATCATAACGATGGTTAAATACTATTTACTGATTTTTTTTTTATTAAACGGGTCATTACGCGACATACCGTGATCCGGGTAGTCTGGACTCTGGACCTGTATAGACCTGTTTAACTATTATGATTTTAAGCGAAAATTGTTTTGACAAATAAAGTTGAATGCCCGATCCTAACATATGTCAATAAAATTCTTAAATATAACGCATAAATTTAGCTGTGTTCATATTATTTAGTGGACAGAATAAAGGTTTCTGAAATCGCCGGCTCTGGACTCGTCTATATTAATAAAATAATTTACATTTTCCATAAACCTGTATACTATGACTTGACAAACAAATTAATATACGGGGTGACTTTGTATGTTATTCTATTGAGAGTAACTAACACATTTCTTAAGAAACGGAACGGATATTTTTTTTATATGCCATTTGTATGGAGAAGCTAAAAAAATTAAAGGTGGTTGTTTCTATCAATAGAATCACATAATAATCTAACGTAAGACCATATAAAACCAACCAGTATTATAGTTTATTTATTTTATACTATTTAAGTAGTTTTTAAGTATACTGTATCGATACGTTATTTATTATAATTTTTATTGTTATTTTTATTATGTTATGTGTTTATAATATATGTACTGCTGGGTACTGTATAATTGTAATATAATAAATACCTAACTATCTATGTTTGACAAAAAAATTTTTTTTTGCCAAAAATAAATCATTATTTGCTCAAGTCATAATATATAGGGATTTCTATGTACAGAGGTCGGCAGCGACCATAATGCCCGAATATTTACATAATCTCTCTTTAGCTACCGAATCACAATTTATTGAGTAATTGACAACATGCGTGCGCGCATCCATCTATTGGTATTTGTACTTTGTCTGTGAGATGTGATTGGTCCTTTACAATTCCAACTTGCACTAACCTTTAGGCCTGGATTAGACATCAATCCCATAGGCCATGTTTGGAACTGTCAAAATGTATAGTCATTTTTTTAATACTTTGATTCTAAGAAACATTCTTGATTTTTTATTTTTTTTATGTATGTCAAGCAATTGTCTAAACGGATGACGCAAAAGTCTAGAGTCAGGAAGGCTGACAATTAATTCTGCCTCGCTAAACACAGGGGAAATGTTGCCAGACTCCTTAGGATTATCCCTAATAGGTCATCTTTAAAGGACATTTTTTTTAAATAATTTGATTGTAACATACACAAAATGTATATAAATAATAATATAATTAATGTGTCTTATTGGATAAATTTTGACAGTTCAAAACAATAACCTAGTTTCTTTTAAAAAAAAAGGCCTTAGACTTCTACTCCACTCGAGCAAAGATTTTATTTTTAATTCCGATGGAAAATTT
The DNA here is from genome assembly GCA_910589645.1 of Tinea semifulvella. Lineage (NCBI taxonomy): Eukaryota > Metazoa > Arthropoda > Insecta > Lepidoptera > Tineidae > Tinea > Tinea semifulvella. The sequence goes on from OU342620.1 coordinate 9,755,164, forward strand.
TAACGAAAAAAAACCAGATATTTAAATATACTATATGCATTTTAAATTTCCTCGCAAGAGTGGAGTAAACGGCTAACAAAGGGTATTTCTTATAAATCGTGGCCTATTCTTGATCTAAAGTTCTAAACAGAATTGTACTCAAATATATATACACATTATGAATATTAAATAAAAATTTAAACATAAATATTAAAACAAAATAATCAGTCTTTTTTTAAAACAACATACATGTACAGTGCTACCGACTTATCTGTTCTATAACAGCCGGTTTCTCGATCCTCTACTTAATTATTTCCTAGCTAAGAACTCTTTAAGTTATTCTTAAGTCAAATCGGGTTTCACGAATAAATTTCACAACATTAAGTTTTTCTTAGTTAAATTGACGACTCCCCATACATTTGTGTAAATGACAGTTCCCTTCTGAATTATTTCCTAAGATGTGTTTGTGAAACGCATTTCTTGCAAAACGTGTTAATTTTTACTTAAGTAATAATTAAGTACCAAAAATATGTATCATTGCGCTGACAACTTTGGCTAGTGCAGGTGTTCTTTGGAATTTCATTGTAGTTTTGTGACAATAAAATTATTTGTAATATCTTATCATCACAACAATAGTCCTGAACCTCCACTGTTGAGACGTTTCTGGAGATTTTGACCTACACTTTCAAGCTGGTCATATGGGGCGAGGGTCTGATGTAAATTTTAATGACAATTTTTGAACGATTTGATTTTTCTTGTTGTTGTGTAATTTTATATAGAAAGAAGAAAGGTTAGAATAGGTTTCATTTGTGAAATGTGATGAACAGGTCACTGGAATCTGCTAAGCTGCTGGTCTTCTGCTAACAGCTTACTCTTTGGACCACTTCGCTGCTTAGTCTTCCACTAACAGGAGAATCATTCAAAATAATTTACATAATGACGAGTCACAAATGCCTGTAAGAGGTTTACGTGAATAAAGATATTATGACTTTGACTACTACCTGAACAGATAAGTTGGTTGCACTATGATATAATCATTATATATATAGATTAATGACAATATTTTCATTTTACTGACTTCAAATTTAAGACAAGTGACCGCTGCCTTGTAAATAGACATCCAAACTATTAGCAGCACCGACTTGTGTCGAATTTAAAGTCCAAAAAAAATAATTTTAAAAAATATGAAATACGACATATGGAAAGTACAATTTCGTGATTTCATTTAATCTTATTAGATCAAGAAGGAGCTCGGATTTATTATTTTTAACTATTGTATAAATTAGGATTTGATTTGTAAACTGATGATATAATATGTAGGGCAACTGTGGACCTTATAAATTATCCCTAATCGAAGTTTATTTAAAGAAAAAGTAGTCAGCATTTTAAAATTAAGTCAACTTGGAAATGAGATCTTTATTGTATAATAATAAATAATTGATAAGTTACACAATTGCCCAACTGATACTGTATTAGTCGATGCGGTGGTAAAGTCTATGCCACAATAGGCAGGTGGACACATTCTATATGCTCGACCCGGAACGCGCCCCGCTCCCGCCGCCAGGGAACAACAATATCAAAAAGCAACTTATTTATAATATACGTCAGGGTTTGCAAGTCGACTAGATCTCTGGCTCGCGAGCGGCTCGCGGTCCTCCCACAGGCTCGCGACCCGTTCTCTGCGCTCGGAAGTGATACTATGTATATTAGGAACTCCATTTCATTGTTAGTCATATTGAGGGAATAGTTATGCAAGGAAATTCGATGACATTTACTCGTAAAAGAAACTTAAAGCTAACGTGTGCGAGAATTGTGGCAGAGAACGAGGCGCGACGCACTAAACAATTCCATAAGTACACGTGGCAGGCAGACAGACAGGCAGGCAGGCGGGCAGGCAGGCGGGCAGGCAGGCAGGCAGGCCGCACGCCGCCGCTCTCTCCAAGGCTTCACATAATTGACATGAAGTTCCCGGCGTCCGGTCGAGTCCGGTCGAGTCCGGTCGACTCCGGCCGACTCCGGCCGAACATACCGACCGAAATAATTCAAAGATCGCTCACATTATAACAAATAATAAATATAGATTTTCTTCTAATTACACAATAATTTCAACAAAAATTTAAACACTCGAGACATCGATTCGATCATTCTAAAGTCCGTCGTCCGAGTCTCTCGAGTCTCCGATGCGGAATTCGCCCGAAGAAATAAACTATCAAAAATAACCGGTTCGCGCGCGGTCCCGCATCTCGTCCGAAGCTAGCACCTTCCCGTTTAGCAATATTACACGACTAACTACTGACTGACGAGTCGACTAGAGGGCCGGGCGGCCGCGTATCACAGGCGGGGGCGCGGGCGGACCGCGCGCCGGTCACTAACTCGACACCAGCAGGCGCACGCGCGCGTCCTCCGTCCACCACGAGTCCTCGGCCGGGTCCAGCGCCGACCGCGACGACAGGGACAGCACCGAGCCCCAGTCGATCCGGCCCGGGTCCGGCGCCGGGAACGGGGTCGCCCGGCCCGCCTCCAGCACCAGCAGCGGGGCCGCCGCCGGGGCCTCCTCCGCCGTCTCGCGCTCCATCTCTCTCTCGATGCCGCGCAACGTATTGCACACCAGCACGGAGCGCCGCAGCGAGGGGTCGGCCGTCTGCCGGAGCCGCGCCAGCTTCATGGCGCACGTGTTCATCATCTTGAGCCGCCTCTCCCGGTAGCAGCGTCGCGAGGCGCAGCGGCCGGCGGCTCGGCCGTCGCAGCAGGCTCGGGGCGCGCTGCCGCCGAGCTCGAGGTAGGACTTGCCGTTCTCGGCGCGGATGGTGTCGTGCGCGCCGCACCAGCCGCCGCACCAGCGCCGCCGACACGCGCGCCGCTCGTCCTCTCCGCCCGCGCCGGCCGCCACGGCCTCTAGCCTGGCGATGCTGTCCTCCCAGCGCGCCGCCTTCCCGCCGCCGCCGTCCACCGCGGCCGCCGCTCGTCTCTTGGCCCCGCAGCCTCCGCAGCCGCCGCAGCCGCCAGAGCCCTGAAAACACCATAAAGATCCCGTTAATATTATAATAAACATACATAGATAGTAGTAGTATCATCACGACCGTATCCTTTTATAAAAAAGCGGATTCACGTTTAGCCAACTTTACTATAGGCCTATCATGATAAGGTCTCCAGCTTATCAACTCTCGAAAGATATCATACATAAATTATTGTGTCCCGACCAGGAATCGAACCGGGTAATATCATTATAAACATAAACAAATAAAACGTTTGTAAGCGATCGTGGCTGCACCAAAACCAGTTGCAGAATCAAGGCCTACTAATATAATGTGTCATTCAATAATTACAAATCGTACATGCCGGGGTTCGACCCGCTTCCTTTTGGATTAAAGAGAAGCGTTCTTACAACCGAGCCACCACCGCCCTTGCGGATGGATAATAATATATAACTGGGCAATTTGGATTTATAAAAACTAGTGGTCTGACAAATGTTCAAAAACAAAATCATATCAACACAAACTCAGGTTAAGACCTACCAGATTCCTACTCCATGTATTAAATAAAACGATCTAACAATTGGAGCCATAAGGGTAACCAAGAATGCCAGACGGCAAGAGGCGAGGTACCTGACTGGGGCTCCCATATGCGCAGGGCGCTATTCAAACCCATCCCTTCGAGGTTTTTTTTTGGGCGCACAATATGGTGAGGGTCCGCGCTAGGACGCAGGTAGCGAGCTTTGAAAACCTTTGTACGAAGAATTAGCAGTGTTTTAAACTATTTAGTCTCGCCTATTTTATGATTATAAATGACTTAGACGCTAACAAATTAATTTATTTTTGATATTTCTTAAGTCTGGTACGCTAGAGACATCGACAAGCACTACTATAGATAGATTTAGTGTATATTACGCAGCAAACTCAATATAGCCATGTTTCTGTACAATACGAAATTTTGCAGAACATTATGTTGTTCATCGGGATGGAATTGGTGAACCTACGAGTATATGCCATGTTTTTTTTTAATCACCTGACATCTAATTGTTTTCTTATTAATATTTATTTATTGTTGATATTTATTTTATTGCCAGTCCAAGCAGCTAGCTGTTAATACTCCCAAAACACGCCTTAGGTATCATCATAAATCACCACTTCATCCCATTTGTCGAATCGATAGGTCCGTAGACCGCGCAAGCTCTGGCGTTCTCTCGTGAGCTTGTGGACGTTGGCGACGCTTTGAGTAGTGAATATTTTGTTCAATGGGTCAATTTTAAAACATATTTATATCACACAATAAGGTGATCTAAAAATTTAAAAGACCTATACTATAATTTGCCGCGCATCTGTCTTATTGAATGTCTAGGCTAGATGATTACAGAGCCTGCACCTGACCAACATATATTACTGGAATATGTACATTGCTGCTTTAGTATGCTAGTATATTCATGCTTGGTAGTAAACGCAGCTGTGTGCAGAAAACGATGCTACATATTATAACTGCAAAAGAAGATCTGTTTGTACGAATGTATGTACCGACTTTGATGAAATGACATCATCCATTTCGAGCTACTTTTGTACTACTACTGCAGTGTACTATGATAAAAAAATTGTAAATAGTAGTTTCGATCATTTATTGATCACCTCCGTGGTCCAGTGGTAACAAACGTTGCCGTGAACTCGGGAGGTCGTGGGTTCGGGGGCAAGTTGTACATAGTATAATTTGTCTCGGTCTGGGTGTTATGTATATATGTACTTATATACAAAAAAAAAAAAAAAAGTATAATATGTAGTTTATCAACCATCTAGTATCCGTAACACAAGCTTCGTGCTGTGTGACCTGTCTGGAAATATTTATTATTATTATAAGACTTTTTACTATATATTACTGTGCAATGAAATTATTTGAAAAAAAAAAGTAGTTTTTGTATCAATTAAGTCCTTTAGCACTAGTGTTAGTGATAATATTTTAAACATTTTGCACACCTAAAACCATATATAACCGCCTCCGTGTTCTAGCGGTTAAGTCCGTGTATTTCGACGCTGAGGTACCGGGTTCGATTCCTGGTCGGGACATAATAATTTATTTGTGGTATTTCTAGAGTTAACACGCTAGAGACATCGACGAGCTCGCCACTTGCATGGCCTATAGTTAAGTTGACTAATTGTGAATCTGTTTCTTTAAAAGCGTGGTTTCTGGCCACTCCGAAAGGGATACGGCCGTGATAATACTTTACTTTTTAAAACTATTATATAAAAAATATTTTAACTAAAAATATTTTTTCTACTTAAATTGTAATCTTGTTAGAATAATAAAATTTATTTTAAAATAAATAAATATTTCCAGACAGGTCACACTGCGCCATCTAATTTCCGTGGTAAGCTACGAGGCTTGTGTTACGGAAACTAGATGGTTGATAAACTACATAATATACTTTTTTTCTTTTTGTAAATATATAAATATTATACATATAAACACCCAGACCGAGACAAATTATACAATATACAACTTGCCCCCGGTGGGAATCGAACCCACGACCTCCCGAGTTCACGGCAACGTTTGTTACCACTAGACCACGGAGGCGGTCAATGCATATATAACTGTGATTACAATTTAACCCAAATTCCAAAATACAAGATGAATTATGTCCTTTGGCAAAAATGTTCCTTGCTGTATGACAGCTGGAAGGAATAACTCAGTGGAGGAACCGTTGAGGAAACATTACCATTTAAGTACATGTGACCTAACGGCCAACTAAAGTTATTTTTACCGATCATTTTATTATACAAGCGAAGCCGGTTCAAAGAGCTATCGTATAATCAAGTAGTTAGGTTTTAAAATGTCCGCGGCAGATGCTATGGCACCTGCCGTCACAATTATGTGTCCAGCCATCGTCTGACACGCGCCTAATGTTATACCTGCAGCTGAATTGGCAATAAAGTGGCTCAAACTAAAGAATTACGTCTAAAGTTAGCAATATACCTAGATATTGATTTATTCGAAGGAAGGTTAAATAAATTAAAAATGTTAATTAAAATTATTAATCCATGGCTTGATCATGTAACAGTTTGCCAAGACCACTTGCAGGATTCCCCCGCTGCACTGTACAAAACTGCCAAATAATGATGATTTTTTTTTCATTCATTCATTACAGGCAGCTCATAACATAGCGTCCTAGACCTTCACTGTTGGAGATGGCCTTCCAGAACATATATCTGGAGAACTTGGCCTACACTCGCCACGCTGGCCAGACGGGTTGTATTTTTATTTATTAATGGTACCTTTTTTAAATGTCCTTTAGCGACCACTTATAAGAGACAGTCCCAAGGAAACTGGCAACATTTCCCCTTTTCCTCTGTTAAGTCTGAGGCTAGCAATAATTGCCAGCCTTCCTGACTTCGACTTGGCTAGGCGCATGGCTGAGAGAGAGCCCCACTATCTAGACCCCAAACACTGCAAATTTGTAAATTGTTGGGTTCGCTTGAGGTTCTCCGCAGAAACCGCCGCGCTTATCTGATTTTGTTGGTTTTATTCGATTCACCGAAGCTAGTTTTATCCTTTTATACTTATAAATGTAACCATGAATGTTGTAGTAGGTTGATATTGCAACCAGGCTCAAAGTCGGTCGTCGCCAGCTGACTCAGCGCGGCCACTCATCGCAGCAAATAATCATTAACTCGCCTGCTGGCCGCGCTTGCGTCACCTCTAGGCGGAAAATATAGTGAGTGACCCTAGTCTGCTTTTTTAAGCGCAAATCCTTTAACGAACGTTGTCTACCGCTGCTAAAAATCGTAAATTTATACCTATTACTGTCAGTTTTATCAACTTTAATTTATATTAATTTTAACAATGTTTGTATTTGGATTTAGTTACAGCAATGGTGCGTAGGTAGCTTCAGTCTGGAAAAAGCAACCGGATGATTTTTGGTATTCGAGTTCCTGAGGCAATATGGAAACTTTTTTGTATAGTAGGTACCTATACCTACATAACCCCAAAAAGGACGGAATCGGAGAAAAAGGGCATCAATATATTTTTTGAAAAATATCGATATTTTTTTTAATTTCGTTTCTTTAACCATTAATTTCTCAAAAATCGTCCAGCAGAAAAAAATTATGTTTTAACCTCTTAGAGGCAACCGGTTGGTATACCTATCATATAAAATAAAAAAATACTCTTTACTCCATACATTGTTGAAATTAGTTAGTAGTTGTTTAAAAAGGTCTCTACGGTAATAAATAAATAAATAAAATAATAGCGGTGTGCGGTTGATATTAAAAGAGTTTATTATTTATTAAATGAATAAATATCGTTTGCGGATAAACAAACTATGTCTAAAGCTTATTGTGCGACCGCTTATTCGTTATTTGTCGACGTGCATTCACAGAGTACTGAATTAAATTGCATTTAACACTAAATGCCCCGATATGTATGCAGAAATAGAAAATTCCTCGGCGCCTCATCACGAGGAACGAAGCGCTCGGCAGCGCCAGCGCTCATGAAATAAATTTAGGAAACGACGACGTCGCGCGAGGTTGCCGACTTGGCCGACGAATGCGAGGGCGACGTTGCCGCTCTGCGAGCTCTTTCTAATCTTGTTCTTTTTGTGAGTCGACTCACCTCTCGCTACGAAACTCGAATACGACTGACGTTCATTTTACGAGTATAGCAGACGTTAACCATGCGGGGTTTTACTACCTCGCCTCTCTCGGAACTGCAATTGCGATTCTACGAGACAATGCTACTTTTCATCCCACTATTATTATAAATTTGGAAGGATAAATAACATCCATCTATCCATTGCTCTTTTACGCAAAAACTACTGAACGAATTTTGATACATCAGAATGACACAGGGTACCTATGTAATGACGTAATCATCTGACCACGACATGTCTACATATATCTGTCTGTTTTATTCGCCTTCACGCTAATACTACTGAACCTATTTTAATAAAATTGTGTTGTTTTCTTTGTAAGTTAGGGTTTAGGTTACAGACGTCATTGAACAAACACGACATCCTATGACGCCAGTTTGTCTGTTTTACTCGCTAATATACACTGAACCGATTTTAATAAAAAGTAAAGAGTCATCACGACCAAATCCCTTTCGGGGGTGGCCAAGAATATATTTCTATTTCGCCAATTTTACTCTTATCATGAAAATTGGCAAGCTCGTCGATGTCTCTAGATGTCTAGACGCGAGAAATTCACAAATTAATTATTGTGTTCCGACCTGGATTCGAACCCGCGCGTCTTGGATCTACGGTCTTAACCGCTAGACTACACAACATATGAATATAATACTTTATTGACAAAAACATTATTTAAAATTCTAATTAATTTTTATTTTTTTTTAGTTCATAATTGACATTGGTTTTCAATTTCATCATTTTTGCATCTAACCAACTCATCACCAAGCATTATTACTATGCATGACTTTAATTTTAGAATTATATAGATTCAGAAATACGTTTGGTGGACGTCGAGGGTCGGGTCGAGGTAGGAGAGTGGCAGCAGTCGAGTCGAAGCGAGACTTTCTATGGCATTGTGAGGGCCGATTGGATAGCGACGGCATTGCCTCACCGAGCACCGAGCCAGGGGTGCGCGCAGCTGTGTGACACAAACGCACACCACTGCGATACTGTACGCTGTACGCAGGCTGAGCCGCTATTCAAAATAGGGACACGATATCGTATGAAAAAATATCGATACTGTACTTGCAAGTAAAAAGTATCAAGTAAGACAAATTGAAGTCACCAACTGTAAACACTTTTAAAAACAAACTGGACAAGTGGCTAGTGACAATAGACATAGACTATGGTGATAACTGACTATTTTATAAACTTTACACCAGTGCTTGATATAGACATATCAGCAATGCGCTGCGAGCCTATTAATCAATAATAATAAAATCAAAAATCTTTATGTCACAATAAATATCTAAAATTAAATATAGTACATAGGCGAGGTTCTCCTTAAAGGTATTCTCTAACAGCTAACAGAGGATGTCTTAATGCATTAATGTTTAAAACATTATCTGAAAACCTAACCTTTGGGACATTTAAAGAGTATTACCGGTAATTAGGAACATTATAATTAAATGATAATTTAATTTGTAAACAATAACTTATAAAAATACGTAAAATAAAACTGCATGCACAAATACGCACATAAGTAATAGATATATATGAATAGTATACATATATTCATGTGATGAAGATTGTGGGACAAAAAGAAATGGTCGCGATAAAAATGTAAAATAAATAAAAGTAACAATAAAATATTACTTAGTTGAAAGATGCAGTCCATGTTAAAATAAGATAATATTTAGACGATTAGAAGCTAGTATACTAATAAATCTCATAGTACTCATTGGAAATTCGCCCATCAAGTTATTTGTAATGCCTGTGAGCTCTTACTGGTCGCAGACGCGTATGAGTGGCTGCGGTTAAAACCTATGGGGGTGGTATCGAACGTCGCTTTTACTGACACGTGTCGATTTAGGCAAATTTTAGTGCAAAGTTCAAAGAACACGAATAAAAAGGAATCAAGTACAAATACTATCAGAAGGAAAAGTACTCGATACCAAAAATATCGATACTTTAACCGTGACATCCCTAGTCTCGTGCCGGGGTGGCATCGTGGGGTGTACTGCAGGATACGTTTGTCACAAACCCACAACTTTCGGGAGCATCTAGTTAATGACAAGTTTATGATTTCATTAAATATTTACGACGATAACGATAACGATCTTTCTCCATTCATAAAGTATTGTTTTGGTGTAGTTAAGTCGGTGTAGTGGATATGTTACTGTAAAAGCTAGAACAATAGTAAGTCCTTAGATTTTCCAATATAATGGTTTAAGTCTGGCAAGCTCTTGATCATTGCCTACTAATACCTGTTCACTCAGTAAATATTGAATAATTGTCATGTCAATTTATGTTTAATTGTATTGTTTGAATCACTCTTAATATAAAATTTATCATTATTTTATTATCTTATTGCTATTTTGATTAAGTAGTTTCAGTATCAATGTAAATAGATAAAACTATATATACAAAAAGCAGTCTATAAACGTGTCGGTAACCATGTACTTATTTATTTATTAATTCATTTCCACATCACATTACAGAACATAAATTAAATTTAAAGATTAAAGAATTCTAAATTAAATAATTCTTGGCTGCCCTACCTGTGAAAGTGTACCCTAACAGTGAGTGAGATGTGATGTAGCCCTGTAGAATTGACAGCAGCATTGCGGACAACATCAGCAACCGGGATCTGCATCCGGAGTACCATCAATACTAATGCTTTTATATATATTTGTCTATTTTCTTTATTCAGGAGACATACAGATCCCATAAGTAATTAACATTAATCAGACATAAAGTGATAAAACAGTCTGCATTTGTCAACATTGAACTACAACAACATAACTAGCAAGCTGTTTAATAAATTAGTGGTTGGAATCAATTCTACAATCAAATGCATTGGGACATGTCACAATTGAATGTCCTATATTGGAAAATCTTAAGATTCACCAAGGTCCGGTGTATGATAGTAACATATAGATATGGAAGCACGTGAAGTCTATACCATCCAATGGAAATGCACGTGCTTTATATATCAATGCAGTAGCAACAGGTTATTCATCGATTTATCAACTTCGTACACTTATAGGCTAATAGTACAAGATACGTCTAAGACCTTCATCGAACAAGTATCCGAATGATACTACTTGATACGTATTCGCTAACAGAAGCGGCGTTGATGGTTTGTAAAAAAAGTAACGTATCATCATGACCGTTTCCCTTCTAGCTAAAATCTGCCCAAGATTTGACATTTCTGACAGACGTAATCGATTGTGCACTCAGCCTCACCCCGCAGGAATCAAACCCAGTACCTCCGAGTCTAAATCCACTAGAGTGGCTAGCGGAGCCACGGAGGCAGTTAGACAGTTAGATGGGTTGATTAACAAAATATATTCTAGGCTATACAGAATTAATATTTCAAGTTGTCTACGGCTACTGTCTATTATCATTACAGCTGTTAGGGGCTGTGATAATGATAAAAAACATTTATAACGTAACCCGTGGTCACTGCCTCCGTGGTCTAGCGGTTAATTCCATGGATTTCAAAGCGGAGGTACCGGGTTCGATTCCTGGCCGGGACACAATAATTTATTTGAGTTTGGTACGCTAGAGACATCGACGATCTTGACACTTGTTATGATGGGTCTTTATAAAAGTTGGCTAAATGTGAATTAGCATCTTTAAAAAAAAATCGGGTAGTCAGAAACTAAGGGGGGCAAGGGATACGGTCGTAATGATACTTTTTTTTACTTTACGTTACCCGTACGGTAAATCTATAAAATTTGTCTCCATATAAAAAAGGAAGAGCATCGGAGAGTTATTTAAAGTGAATAATTGACAATTATATCGGCGCTAAAGTTTTCTTTGGAACAGTGGACGCACGCACATTTCCGTGAGCGGGCCGGCAGCGAGGCCGCGCGCGCATGTGTGCATACGTGTGCATGCGCGTGTGGCTGTGTGTGTGCTGCGCGCGCGCATAGAACCAGTTTGACATCCTGTTTTGTGGCGGCCCAGAGCTTCGTGCTTCGACTCAAGCTTTTTATTTCTCACAGAAGCCGATTAATATTAGAATGGAATATTATATCAAGAATTTAGCTAAGTTTTCCTACATTAATATATATTTGGATAATAGTTAATGTAAACTTAACACAGGCATTTGTGACCTGACAATATTGTAATCCCTGCTGGTGGAAGACTAGGCTGCAAAGCAGTTTAAAGACTTAAGATACTAAACTAACCCCCAATAACGGCAAATACTAATCGACTACTATGATATAATACTACTATAATAATGACGTAGTATTTTTATTTGATTATTATATCACGACATGTGATCATGTGACCACTCCTGATAGTAATTGTCGCGCAAGGTCCATGCATGTTAGGAACTAGAATTAGACATGACTGACATCATGCTGGCTTGAATAGATGCTTTTTCACAGGACTCTAGGTTATAGGATAGTGGAAGGGCTAAACGTCTTCTAGAGACGTCACATCCGAGATAGGCTAATGCGTTTTAGAAATAATTGCCAGCCTTCCTGTCTCCAGACCTCTGAAGGTCTCGAACGTCGTTTGGCGTAATATGTTTGTGATGAACGAAAAATGCCTATTTTCGCACGGTTGTAATAAGTTAGGTATAATTCTTACACCAATTTGTATTTGTCACAAATTTTAGCAAGATTGAGCGATAAAAAACAAAATTTGACAGACAAGGAAAAGTAGGGGTCTGTAGTCTATGTTTGTCGTCATGAATGAATGATAAAAGGAAAAAAAATCCTGTTTACATTTGACTAATGAACATAAACAATAACGGTCGCAGTCAAAAAGTTTGAAGACTTTAAGTAGGTGACAAAAGGGTAAAAAAGAGCAAACAAGAGTCGAGAGAATAAACAAAAGGCATCCCTGAAGAATGCGGTGCGTGGAAAAAAACGGGGAATTCCCAATTTTTGTTTACAAGCGAGCGCGGACCGGAACAGCGTGCGTTTATCAACTTATGCAATGAAAGGGAAAATTGTAACTTTTTGCGATCAGATGTTGCGATGTACACGTCAGAATGGATCTCTTCTTAGAATCGTAAGCCACGTTACCTGCATTCCGCGGTCCACATCGCAGTTTTTTATACTTAAGACGGTAAGGATATTAGTTTAGATTGAAATAAGAATAACACCCGTATTCTTAGACGGTTCCTCAGGGACTCCTCCACTTCATTATTCCTTCCAGGTCACACGAGGGGACACCTCGGCACGTCACTACGCTCGAGGAATACAACTGTCAAACTTTGCAAAGCGTTATTATTTTTTGTATGTATTTCTTATTAATAATTATTAAATTAGCGATTTTAGATTGAGAAAATATTTTTAAATAAAAAATACAGAAGATTTTTTTATAATAAAAAATAATAAGGAGTCCTTCGCGCCATTTTGTGCTGACATGTCAAGTGCAAGTTTTTGTTTTGTAAATTAATTTACTGTGGATATTGTTAGTCAAAAGTGGTGTTGTTTTGTTTAATAATGTGCTACAATGTGAATAACTATGGAAAACGATAATTACTTAAACTTTAAATATGGGGCACAAATCGCAGTTTATTTTTTGCGGTTTTCCCGCGCTGTGAACTCTCATATTTTTTGACGTGTTTAAGCTATAATATCGGGAATGACTCCACACACAAAAGAATCAAATTCTGCAACATTTGGAATTTGATGATTAACTCATAAAAGAGAAAGATATATTACGTCATACTTGGCTGTATGGGCTAGACCCTTTGCATTACCTATCATCTCATTCATCATCCATCGGGAGAAGAGAACTCAAAAAAAAGTACATTAATTAATGTAGCATTTCATTAAAGTTTAAAAAGAAAGTTATTTTTGTTTATATACGAGTAGATAAGGATAATACTATTAATAATAACTACTTAATAATAAAAAAAATACAAATAAAATATAAACACGAAAAACAAAAAAAAACAAAAAAAATATAAATAAAAAACTTGCTCCAAATTACTACCAATGGGCAAAGTACCAAGGAGACTGCTAGGGTTAATAGTTATTCAAGTTATTTTTTTTTATATGGAATCGAAGAAAATCATACAGAAAACTAATGCACGAAACAATGAGAGAAATTTGGGTTATCCGTTAGTGTAACGCACACGTAATACATGTAAATAATAACATAATGAGATGGCCGATGTCGTCACAGGTAGAGTTGAACGTCCTTGCCGACGCGTCTACATAAATCAAATGAATCGTTGAAGTATGCCACGTTCGGGATAACAAATGGCGTACTTGATGTGACGTCACACGGGGGCTCCCCGGAACTCGGGACCAAATAAAAATGTCACGTCGCGATCAGCTGAGGGCTGTACGCATAACGGCAAAGACATAGAGCTAACAATGCGATAAGAGATGGCGTTATAGTTTTTTTCGTTCCATTAAAAAATAAAAAAAAACCTAACAACCCCGACATCTACCAGTGAAAATACACTTTCCTTACAAACAATTTTTGTTCTTCCCTTTTTTTTGTAGTCAATCAGTATTATCCCCTCACTACCCCAAAAAACAGTAGCCATCATTACCAGCCGATTCCGACACTATGAATTTCTTTGGGAGTGGTGTGCCCTTTTATGCCATTGCATGGACTCTTGTTTTGACTCAGGTTTAAAGTAATGAACCCATGTTTTATCTCCAGTAACAATTCGCTCCAAAATCTGTGCAGGTTGGTGTCCACACAACTCCAAAAATTGCTTTGATGCATGTTGATCGTACTAATGATGAGTCCCCATTTAATGACACTAAGCGAGTGCCCCTAATCCTAACTCTATCCCATCCATTCCCGAACATTTGGACCTCCCCTCGTATAAGGGCCGTGTAGCTTACATTCCAAATTATTACTCTATCCTCTATACTATACATAACAAATTTAAAATGTAATGATGTTTATTTACAAATAATGTTCAAATAGGTAAGCAAATACATACATAAATAAATATTATGGTGATGTAAAACATCACTATGATTATTGTAGTGCTTATCTTTATTGTGGTAAAACTGTAACAGTTCGTGTCCTGAGCTCACGTAGCTATTCTAGTTACTTTCATTGTTCTGTGGCGCGCGCAATAAAACTTATTTTTATGTTTTTGGCTGACAATGGTTACGCGAAGGTCGAGCTATCTAAATGGGTCAATACACTCGTAGTATCCGAACGCACGTGCTCGTTGTAAATAGCCAGATATCGGCAGATTGCTGCACTGATTAATGATGTCAAAGACAGTCATATAATATCAATTATCGGACTATTATTTAGGAAATAACGATTTGAATGTCAGAATGTGACATTGTGTGTTAATGTAGTATACTGAAGTATGAACCTCCTGCAAGCAACTATATACATACGGAGACAATACGCTATATACTTAAGCAGGTCTGCCATCAATACATTTATGGAATGAGCTTACGGCATTAACGGAATCATATTGGTTGGGTAAAGAGAGGAGCAGAATGGTGGAAGGTAAGCGTCTTGTTGTGCAATAAAAAGAGAAGCCCATATTTGGTCGCAAGCCCGAGACATCATTCTTCTCTTCTCTCTTTCCCACACACGATGCACCCAAAATATTACAAATTTTCACTGATAGTATGAATTAGGTACATTCATTCACGCCAAATCTTTTAGGTTTTAGGTTAGGCAGAAATAAATGAGCGCAACTTGTCACGATTACGACATACCTCTTTCCCTTCTTCGACATACCTCTTTCCCTTCTTCGACATTCATCAATCTCTCTTCAAACATTTTGTTTCAATGGTTTTTTAATCCATCTTCAGCTATTATTTTATTTATTTGATCGTGGTAGGTGAGTCTTGGCCTGCCTTTTACCCACAACTTTCGCATTATATATCTGGTTCGTCAATCTCTCTTCACTCATCCTCATGCCCGAACCATCGGAGCATGCCTTTCCTTATTTGTCTTCCTATACTTTCTGTCATACCTACCCTTTTGCGTATATCGTTATTATGTATGCGGTCCGTCAAAGTGACGCCGAATATCCGACGCAACAACTTCATTTCTACTGCATTAACTCTACTCCCATGCGTATGTATGGGTACATAGTTAGGTAAATAATAAAGAATACAATTTAAATATAGTGAATTATCGCACTTTAAAATAATATTGTGGTGCCGGACTAAAACACACGTCGTTGTTACGGGCACGTAATGACGCCTTCGCCGCGCTAATGTGTTCATTGATCGTACATTGTGCTTGAAGTGGTTCTGTTATACATTCCGACAACATTAGGGCAATGTCAAGGCCGAACTGCATCGCTAGACGTCACAAACTGACGACCGGCGATAATTAACGATGCGAAGACCAACCCTAATAGGGTCGTGTTCGATTAGCTGTTTAAAGCGCGTTTTTTTTAACTCATTTACTGATTTTTGTTTGGACAGGTGTTCTAGTAGCGTTTTCATTCGCTTGAAAGCATAATTCAGTAAACAAGTGTACATTTTAGTAGTATCTGAACACGGGATAGAAAAATAAGAAAATAACTTTACTAGTAGTTTAAGATACTATTATTTTTGTGTTTTTTGTTTTAATTAATATTTTCATTTATGTAATTTTTAGACGATGTATCCCTTTTAGTTTTAGGTTATTAAATTTTACTTGATTCCCTTTATATTTATGTTTGTTGTATGGCTCGGTTGTCTGGCCAGCTGCAGCGTGGCCAAATTTTCCAGATATGTTCTGGAAGGCTCATCTCCAATAGTGGGGGTCTAGGACGGTGTGTTCTAGGGGCTATAATGTATATATATATTAAAATAATTATGAATGTAAAGGGCAAGAGGTTTGTGTTGGAATTTACCCGCTCAAAGAATAGGCAAGTGTGACATTTTCTCACAACTTAAGACGTTTATCTTTGGCGGAAGTTTTGTTATCAATGGTATCTCCTTCGCACGTGGCCGACCATCTCCGCCCCCTGTCAGTCGCCCGCCCGCCCTCGGGTGGTGCAGCCATGCAACAAGTTACGACGCGAAACTTGCTTTCAAAAACTATTATAGCATAGGTCCCTTGCTGCGAGTATATCTGCAAGTATACTAGATTCTATTAAACAAGAAGCTAGCTATTATACTTCAGTAAATAATCTAAAGTATTTATTACTAGTAAAATGTTACTACACATTCAATAAATTCTTGTCAAAAAGTAGCCTCACCGCTCGTTTTATTTAAGAAATGTTAGCATTGTTAAAAAAGTGGTTCTTCTTAACAAAAACGACATTTCGCTCTGGTTTATGAAGTTGCTACGAGATGTTGGAAATGTTATAAAACGAACGCGGGCTCAGCCAAGCGTCTGGACAAGGAGTTGTCCAAACGGCTAACGGAAAAGTCTGGAGACAGCAAAGCTGACAATATGTTTTGCCAACGTATTAGCCTCGTAATATACAGAGGGAAAATGTTGCCAGTCGCCTTGTGACTATCCCTGAAGGGTCGTCTCTAGAGGATTTTTTTTACTTATAGTTTATTTTTTATTAGGTTTTTTTATTATTATTTTTTTACTCTTTAAGTAGTTTTAATTTTATGTACATATATTCCTTCGAATTGTTATTTTTTAAGTTTTACATCTAAAGTAAAGAAGGCTTAAATTTTTTAATATTTTTCCAAACGTATTTAAAAGAATTTAAAAATAAAAATCTCGTCACTGATTAACGCGCAGATCATAGAAGTAGGAATATTGAACGTCATTTATTACTCTATGGCGCAGATGGACACTCGTGTGTCCTCTTGTCTTAACTTTTTTAGTCTTATTCGAATTCAACGATAACAAACTTCATTATTTCGGACATAATAATAATCCTAAATTCAGTTGTTATTATAACAAAGTATAGTACCATCACGACCGTATCCCTTCCGGTGTAATCAAAAATCACGCTTTTTTAAAGAAGCGGATTCACATTTAGCCAACTTTACTATAAGCCAATCGTCGATGTCTCCAGCGTACCAAACTCAAGAAATATCACAAATAAATGATTGTGTCCCGAAAAATCGAAGTTAAAGATTATTTACGAGTAGAAATGGCGTGAAGAGCAAAGACCAAACTCTCCAGATGTGTTTTAGAAAGACTGTCTTTAACAATATCTTGTCTCTGAGGTCTGTGATCATGATTGGAAATGCTAATGCGAATGCAAAACTAATAACACTGATGACATGTACATGAAAATTTTCAGCTTTAGCCCAATTAAATATGTATATGATTGAAAAACGCGTCCGGTAACAAGGGGGCGAGTAATTGGTGGGCGGATGACCCAGTGGCGACCTCACCCGCCCGCCCAGGTCGCCCGCCGACTAAGGTCGTTCAACCGATTCGTTATCATAAAGTAAAGTATCATCACGACGGCTATCCCTTGCGGGGTAGTGAGAAAACACGCTCTTTTAAGGTGCTAGTCCACATTCAGCCAAGAACACATAAAGACATAGTGGCAAGCAAATGTCACAAATAACTTAAATATTTTTGTGTTGTCGACATGACAATGAACCGGTATCTACGGTCTTAACCGCTAGAACACGGCGGAACTGTTATCATTTTTAGAAGTTTATTCGAGGATGTACAGAAGCGACTTTTGTAAACGAGCCTCTAGTCGGACCCGTCACCCGCACGGTGAATCCACGACATTTGCCTTCTTATTACCAGACTTTTTTTACTTTTATTACCTATTGTTATTTGTTTTAGATATTCTCTTTTTTGTAATTCTATTTTATAGCAATAAATAACGTTTTGTTTCTTCCAATAGCAAGTGTTAAGATTATTAATAAGGAAAAACTAGTCAATCGATTGAAACTTACAATAAAGATTAACCTAGTTTTTGCGATACATTTTAAATTTAAAACTTTACTAATTTTAATAGGCGAAGCTGTTTGGGAATAAATTTAATTGTTGTAGGCTCGTCCCCTCCTCCAGCCCTGGGCTGTGGGGGGTCTCGAAGTTTCACTTTCTCTGAAGACGTCGAGTGCGTAATCCCCCACTTTCGATGTAGCACCCCCAAATTTCTACCCCCCCGCCTACATTTTGTGCGAAAATTTCAAGATATAACTTTCATTTTGCAGTCTAAGTTGGTGCGAGATTATTGCATCATGTCCTGTGACCCTAGTCTGTTTTTTTAGGCGCAACCGTTAAAGTGACAAAATAGAGGATTTCTTTGTGTATCGTTATAATTTCGCGAGATTAGCCGAAATAAGGACAAGGAAATTAAGCGTCGAATGGCAGTGTCGAGATCTGATATGGACAAGCCAAAGAAAATATGAAGGAACCAAAACATTACGAAAGCTACTAAAATGCGGCTGGTCAGAGCTCTTGCGTTTCTTTTTTTTATCTAGAGACGTGGACCCTACGCGAAACAGAAATAAAACGGACTAATGCTCTAGAGATGTGGTGTTGGCGGAGAATGTTAGGCATATCATGGACGGAGTATCATATCAGAACCTACACGTCCATTCTGGAGAAACTGGGAATAAGACAGCGCCTTTCCTCAATCGTATAATCACGCATTTTTCGAACACGTATCGCGACGTGGCCATACATCCATTAAGCGCCAGGGAAAAGTCGATGGCAAGAGAATGGTAGGTCTCCAATGAGGTGGACTAAGCAGGTTAAAGCAGGATGGATCACTGGAAGACTGCAGTTCGAGAGGAGTGGCCACAGCTTGTTAAGCGTGCCACTGACATTCAAGTGACAACCACGTCCACCGTGACAAGAGTGTAGCGACCAAGAAGAAACCAAGATAACAGATATACGATATATGCAAGCTGCGCAAATACGTATCTATAATTAAAGACTAGAATTCCACTAAGCAGGAGTCAACCTGGCTAGTATGACAAGGGAAGATCACAAGCTTAAGAGGGTTTAACGCTGTGCAACTCTCTCGCTCGCACAATTCAACATTTTTTTATTAAGATACTTATTTCTAGTCTGAGTGTACTTTTGGGAAATGTATCAACTTGCTAGGAAATAAAATTACAGTCATTTTAGACATATTTTCACTTTTATATGTACTAACTTTAGAAAGAGAAAATATATATATATCGAATTTACTCTATTTCACTAAAAAAGAAATCTACTATTATAATATGTGTGAACTTATATTTGATGTCTTTGTCGTATACAAAGAGAATTCATTAATTTTCACCGTCAACCTAAAAGAACAGCAGTGCCTTTCTCCTGAATGACAGAAGAGTTTACTACAATGATGGTCTACTAATGCTGGTTGGAAAGACGTCGATACTTGAGTTAAAAACAGAAAATGTTGGCAATTTCGAGTACGTCCCTGAAAGCAAGTGCGTTCAGTGACGTCGCATCGCGCGCGCCCTCTGCCGCCTCGCAGACGTCGTTATCTTGCGGACCCTAACCGAGAAAAACATAAAAAACCTACGTCAAAAAAGTCTTTCTCACAAAAAGCCTGCCTCACCCTCGCTGAGGCTATAAAACACGCCAGTTCTTCAGTTATCCACCCTAACCATGTCTGCAGAGGGTTCCCAGTCGCCCTCCCAAGCTCCCACACGAAGCTTTAGCGAAATGAAAGTCTCACTGTTAATTCACACACACATAGACGTGCCCCCTCGCCTCCTTGTTTCACCCGCCACCCCCTTTTGGGACATAAATAAGGGGGGAAGTCGGGTTAACTAACGGAGCGAGCGTACGCCCTCGGCTGCTGGAAGGGCGAATTAAGGCGAGGGTTCGAGGAGGGGGCGAAGGACGATTTAAGGAGAGCACCTCCCGAGCTGCGGCTCGGCATTAAGGACGTACACACACACATACACTCGCTGCTACATACAATTCTTGATTCATGAATTCATTTCTATTACACGAATAATAATAATTATAACTAATTGGCGATTGATAATTATTATTTGTAAATAGTTAATAGTGATGCAAAGTGTTTTTAAAACTCTTGGGGATAATTGCAATTTTAAAACGCGTTGTAGTAGAGAATTATTCCCGCGCATAAAAGTACCAAATTTAGCCAAAATTGATATTTAGACAAAAATAAAAATGTCTATAAAAAAAATAACAATAGTGTTAACCTTGTTGTATTATTCGTATTCGTGAAAGTAGTATTTATTGCATCATTAGTATTAATTCCATATAGTTGGACCTATATTTTTTTAAGTTGGTTTAATTTTTAATATTCGTATATTATTTATTACCTTGTTGATGTATTCGTGAAAATAGTATTCGTTGCATCACTGGATCTAACACTATAACTATATAGGGTCTAATTATTGAGGTTAGTTTTATTTTTAAAGTTAGTATTATGTTTTTGAAATCTGTTCCCTTGTAGTTTCCACCCTCGATCAGTCAGTATTTTTAGGCGAGTGAGTAAGAAATAATTAAGTATTTAAAACCAACAGCCATCGGGACTTGCGTGACGTCATCGGTACAGTACGAACAACGCGCGTAGCATGAAATTGCAATATTGAACCATATCTCTTGAGTTTAAGGTTCGTTTCGACCGAGGATTGAAATATTCCTTTGTCTCGAAGTTGGGGGACGAATTTAGGAGAAGTGAAATGAGTTTTCTGTGGGGGTTTTTAAGGTTGTTATTTGTGAGTATTCTTAAGCGGGTGGAATAAATTTTTCCACGGGGTATGGGTCGTCTGACTCACGGCCTGTCACATGTGATAAGTACATACGTCGTAGAAGCACGTGGTAAGCAATGGATTTCCCTAGTACCTGTTGTTATGGTCCACTTCTCAATTGTCTTGCAGTGTTGTGGCACATAAATTAAGCATTTATGTTTATTCTTGTTTTGTTTTGTTTGTAAACCCGTAGACGTATTTAAATGTTTGTTAAAACGAACTTTTTTTTCATAATTTTGTTTTTGTTTTTAATAAATAAATAAATATTATAATCGTATTTAATGAATCAGTTTTCGAAGGGTGTGAATTTTGGGTGAAAAAGGTTTTTTACTGTACTCCACGTGATTAGTAGTTTGTTTGTTATTTTGCCTTATAAGCAAATGTTAAACGTGAGTTAATTTAATTAACTTTTCAGAAACTGACGGATTCATAAGAAAGCACAAGAAAAATTACGTAATTTTTTTGAAAAAAAAAAACACTTAAGACTCAGCTTTACGCAGTGGAAGTTGGTGCGAGAGGAGTTCCAGCAGAATCTTTGCATCACTTACTGAAAGAATTGGGCCTAAGCAGGTCTGCAGGAGATACATTTATGGAACGAGCTTCCAAGACGGCATTAACGGAATCATACAGTATTTGGTTGGGTAGGGAGAGGAGTAGAATGGTGGATGGTGAGCGTATTATCGCGCAATAAAATAAGCCCGAGACACCATTCTTCTCATCTCTTACCCACACACGATGGACCCGGCACCCGCACGGTGAATCCATGGAATGCTTAGAATTTTGTCTTCTTCTGTAATATTTTAACTATTTAAGAACATATTTTCACTTTCACATACCTACCTAATTTTAGACAGATATAAATAGCAAAACATTTGTAGGTACTGACTTTCTTCCAAAACTAATCTATGATTAATCTATGTCTAAAATGTCCGTAATTTTATTGTCTAGAAAGTTATTAGACTATTTTTTAAATTATAAATTTCGCAAAGTACACTCAGATTTCAAAAATCTTGGATTGTGCGAGCGAGAGAGATGCAAACCCCTCTTTAAGTCCGGCTTAGTACCTAATGCATACAGTTATTAAATAAATAAAAGCTTGCAATCTGAACTTTTTCGTCAACGATTTATCGATTTTCAAAGATAATTTCTCATATATTTTCATAATAACGTTATTATAATATTGAAATAACTGAGAAATCTTCGAATCCAACTGATAAAATAAAGATACTATGTCTTATGTACATATATCGCAATATTATGTTTTGTATTGATATACCACGTATAAGAATTATGAAAACGTTGTCATAATGACTGCAATCACTCGCGGGGTAATCAGAAACCACTGCTCATTACGTTTCATGCAATATATATAAGTAACATAGCTTTAGTAGTTTTCTTAATAAAAATCATTGTCAAACCTTAGCGGTCATTTCCTAAAGGTCAGCTGTTAGATAATGTTTTTGGACATTAAACTGTACTGTAAACTGTTTTATTTTCTGTGCAATTAGGAGTCCATATAGTATATTCGCAGTAGCGGCCGCTAATCTGTGGAACAATTTGCCGATAGAAATTTGCCAAGCACCCAATAGATCACTCTTTAAGAAAATGGTATATTTAAACAGCTCCCAACAGCGTATGCAAGTTGGAAGACAAATTTCTAAGCATTCCATAGATGCCGGGTCCATCATGTGTGGGTAAGAGATGAGAAGAATGGTGTCTCGGGCTTGCGACCGACAATAGGCTGATTTAAAAATGTAAATTCCATAAATGTATTGACGGCAGACTTGCTTAGGTCCAATTCTTTCAGTAAGTGATGCAATTGTATGTAATATATTTATTTTCAAATTTTCATTTAAAATTCTTCGTATTGTCCCAAAGGATGGCTGCTAGCATTAAGCCCGGCTCATTGTAAGTACATAGTGCAATAAAGTTTTTAAATACAATAAATAAATATAGGTGAGTTATGCTTATTGTAATCAGTCGAATCGAATTTATCGCTACCCTTAGAGTCCACTGTTGGAAATACACTTGTCAAGCTGCCCAGACGGTTTGGCCAGGGAATCGAAGAGAACTTTCGAATTATTTTATTTCATAAAAAATGGTTTTGATTTGGATACGAGATCAGTGAAGGTCGCTCTTAGACTATATAGGCCCGTCATGGCAAGCTCGTCTCGATGTCGCTAGCATACAAGAGGAAAGTAACGTTGTACATGTATACTAGTTGATAATGCATCACCTTGAGACTGATAACAGCTGATAACATACCCTTTGCTCAAGCAGACTATGACAATTTTATCACAATATTACCCTCAGATTTTATTAAAAGATTTTGACATGTAAAGTAAAGCATCATCACGTCCGTTTCCCTTTTGGGGTGGTCAGAAACCACGCTTATAAATAAGCGGATTCGCATTTAGCCAACTTTACTATAGGCCAAACATGACAAGTGGCAAGCTCGTCGATGTAAACATGTGATTCACATAAACCACGTATAATGGACGGATAATTTAATTAAAATTCTACTTGTCATTTTTTTCTTGCAATTCATTGTACTTAAGTTTATGTTCCAGAGTCAAAGTCAAAATATCTTTATTTACGTAAACCTATTATTACAGGCATTTGAAACATGTCATTATTTAAATTATTTTGACTGATTCTAGATCCTGTCAGTGGAAGACTAAGCAGCAAAGTGGTCCAAAAAGTAGAAGACTACCAGTTTAGTAGATTCCAGTGACCTGTTAATGTTTAATCTGACTGAGAAAGAAACTCATTAACAAATGAAACAAATACAGAATCACACAATAAATAAATTAATATTTCCAGACAGGTCACACAGCGCCATCTAGTTTCCGTGGTAAGCTACGAGGCTTGTGTTACGGAAACTAGATGGTTGATAAACTACATATCTTACTTTTTTTTTTGTAAATATATACATAATTATACATATAAACACCCAGACCGAGACAAATTATACAATGTACAACTTGCCCCCGGTGGGAATCGAACCCACGACCTCCCGAGTTCACGGCAACGTTTGTTACCACTAGAATAAATATATAAATATCTACCAGGTATGTCAGAATTAAGATAGGCTACTTGCACGTGTGCAACCCGAAAGCCGACAAAACGCAAAAAGAGCTCCAGTAAAGAGTCCTAACCCTTCCTAACCCTGGTGCCTAACTTTCTAAATAGCCAAGTTTCATAATGTCGAGACAAAACAACGCGTGGGAATCACGCGTACCTAGTGTAGAATACACGACACAACCTGGCTTACGAGACGCAACGAGAGAAATCTCATAATCTCTGTGCAGCTATTTTTACACATTTTTGACCTGGCTTTGTCTGTATAATATAGTGCTTGGCCAAAATACCTTTATGTGGCTGTGGGGTCACATTTCTCCGTCCCTGGATTCTGAAGTTTTCTAAAAAATGTTATTGAACCGATTTCAAAAAGTGAAGTTTGTTGAATAGATGAATTAAAGTTTGTCTACGCAAAAACTACTGAACGGAATTCGTTGAAACTTTATGATGAGTCATTCCCGGCAAACACGTCTGGTATATTGGAATTCACGGTGCGGGAAAACCTCAAATAATAAACTGCAACTTCTGCCTCATATATAGAGTCAAATTTATCGTTTTCCATAATTATTCACATTGTAGCACATTATTTAACAAAATAACACCACTCTTGACTAACTATATCCACAGTAAACTAATTTATAAAACAAAAAACTTGCAGCAAAAGCGCGCGAATAACACGACTTCACCTGAGAAGGAAATGAGACTAGGAAGGTTTGTTCCTATCACTATATTACACGGGTGTAACCAGGTCAAACAAATAATAAACAAAAACATTAAACAGACGACCTTCATAAATCAAATATCGTACATAAAATTGTTTTAAAAGAAAAAAGACACGGACATTCATTTGATGCCATTGTTGCCTTTTAGTTTGCGCGGGAAATATTTTACTCGTCGAATGTTGAATGTGGCAGAGGAGACAAAAGTCGGACCCTTCTTGCGAGCGAAAGGGGACCCATAAAGGGCCCACCCGGGCCCTCGAATTTGGTAATGGGTCTATATCCAACTCGCAGATTAGCTGGAACCATAGACATACAATAAAATATACTGTTATTTTTTTGAAGTAGGTAATATACAAACAGTATAAACGAATTACAATATTAAACAATTAAAAAGAAAACACTACTAAAACTGCAAATAATCGTCTTATGTGTGCCGAAAACATTCGTTGACCCTTAGAGCAAAATATTCTCCTTTAATACTAAATATTGTAATTATAATACTAATTCTATGTATTTTCAGATTGTAAGCTGACACGGTTTCTTTACAGCCACAAATTAATTTTAACCTTGTTTATGGCAAGTGGTTTAGTTAAAAAGTATGGTATAGCTGATATGATGGGTCCACCCATGGTAGCTTCTGATTACTTTATCAAAAAAATTATAGAATATGAAAAAAAAATCTATCTGTATGAATTTTCAATAAAAATATTTTATTAAAATATTTTGTTAAAGAGCAGTCCATTATGTATATGTCTGTGATAAGAGACCCTTTGGATTCAATCCTAGCCGTTAGAATACGGTTTTTGTTAATTGATTTTTTTGATCTGGCAATTTATAAAGTAACTGTCACTTTTGGCGCCATAACCACCTGTAGGAAGTTGAAATGAATGGATGCATTGTTATTATTGTTCAAGAGTTCATTGAACGATAACTTTTGATAATAATTATGCACGGTATTGACAACTTTGGCGCCAATTTTTTGCAAGTCACTGAAATCACTATCACTAATTCAGGCTGTACCGATTGGTTTCATGCCCTATTTAGAATATTTAATGCCTCTGTTCTACAGAATCTTCACGAAAAGCAACGA
The DNA here is from genome assembly GCA_910589645.1 of Tinea semifulvella. NCBI lineage: Eukaryota > Metazoa > Arthropoda > Insecta > Lepidoptera > Tineidae > Tinea > Tinea semifulvella. Next base: position 9,781,219 of record OU342620.1, read on the forward strand.
TAGATGTCTTCTATTAAAGAAAACTGAACACGACATGTGACATCGCGCAACTAACGCCAGCCATTAACGACCGACATCAGTCCCTAACACTATGCCCGCCTATTATGTTTATTTTTTACATTTCGCTTAGAAGACTTCAGGTTATAGATATGGAAAAAATAATTTGATAAAGAGCAGTTTGGTCTAGACCCACCGCAATAGAGTTGAGTTTTTTTTTATTCTAGCACTGCATGTAAGGGCGCATGAGGTCCATGAATTTTAGCAATCAGACACTCATGACTAACATCAGTCTCAACACTACAGGCTTGACTGGGCATGACGGCAATTCGAGCCTGATCCCGAAACATGTGGATACACTTTACTGGGTTTATCAGCACGAACGGTTGATACTACCCCGCCCCGGCAGACTGGGCCATTAAGCCATCAGTCCGCCAACCACCTATTTGTTGTTCTCGTTGAAATTATGTGCCATTTGCAATGATGTCAAATGCCAATTTTTACTTTCAAAGAGAACTAATATAAACTTGCCATGGTGATATTTAAATAAAAATAAGACCGCTTGAAACAAGACTTGCCTAGATATTCTTCAATGAATCTGTTAAAGCTAACAGAAGTACACTGATTACAAAATATAGAACCGATTTTAGTCGCTCGACTCGTCTTTCGAACGGTGGTGTCGCCGTGTAGACTTGAAGTTAGCTGGTTGCTTTGCATAAGTAATGAATCTCCCTCCCCCACTCCCGTGCTAGGCCTATCGATTCAGGGGAGAGACGCGCAGGGGAGGGCGTAATTGTCACAGGACGAACACAAAATATATTCGAATTTCAACCTTATTGCTTGTATTTAAACACGTGATGGTATCGAAAATAGCGTGCAGCTTTCGGCATTTTGATTGTACTAGGGTTGCCGTTCGCCAAACCAATTCACGTACTAATATTATAAATGTGAAAAAAGCTTTGTCATTTTGCCTGTTTGACTCGCCTTGACAATGTTCATAAATTTTAACAGTTTATTTACATATCATGACCCTAAATTAGCAGAGGCTTTGAATTTTGTCGGCTTTCGGAGAACCACAGTACCAGGTTATTGTATTCTCATAGGTGAATTTTAGAGATATTTATATATTATAGTAATTGTGTAATTCTGTATATGTAAATCTGCTATAGCTGAGTTATTATTGTAAATTCCTTTCTCAGTCAGATTAAACATTAACAGGTCACTGGAATCTTCTTTGCTGCTTAGTCTTCCACTAGCAGGAGTATAGTCATTCAAATGACTGTAATAGGTTATAAATTATTAGCCAGTACCTTCGAGTCTAAATCTACGGATTTTACCGAAAGACCACGAAGGCAGGCAATTAATGATCAGCATTAACTTTTTTTTTAAACAGACAGTATTTCAGGTGGCAACCCTAGTTAGTACTGAAATTCCCGGCTTGTGACCGCTTCTATAATAGGGTTTTTCCAATATTACTTGCACTCCTAAACTATGATATAAATAAGCATTTTATAAACTTAGTTACATAACTAATTTAAGTAATTATAAATATTTATTATATATTTTTTTTATATTAATTTCGGTTTTTATGTAAAATAGTTTACTTAATTTGAGGTTTTAATAATTTAAAATTTATGTAATTAATGTCCTCAAGAGGCGGGGGATTCGGATAGTGCAATCGCTACAGCTTCGCCGAGTTGTGGCTTCCCTGGGCATGTTCTACAAGCTATACCACGGAGTGTTCTGAAGAGCTCCACAACCTTATCGATTCTTTTCTATTCCGCAACTGAACTTCTTCTTGTTCTTACTGTCGCACGCTGAAGATGTGGATAGCTCTCCCAGCCAGTTCCTATAACCTGGAGTCCTTCAAGCTAAGTGTGAAAAAGCATAATGGTACGGGCTGATGTCAGTGGTTGTCAGTTGCTCCCATTCTTGGACCTCGCGTAGCTACTAGGTGGGCTTGGTGTCCCATGTTGCCATCAGTATAAAAAAATTAAAAAATGTGTTCTTAGAAATCGAATCCTGTACCTTTACGAATGCAATAAATGATTGGCTCCGTGGTGTAAATGTTAAGGTAGACTATACTTTTTATATAATTTTTGACAGTTTTTATAATACCAGGCAAAAGCCCGAGTTAGTATTGTGTTAATTCAACCATACTTTTAGAATCGTGTAGTGTATTGGGCCCGCACAGATTGTGTGTATCTCGCTTAAATTTGGAGCTAAGTTTAAAGGGGGATATGACACTGGCTAATTAGACAGTCGAAAGAGCCAAATGGATTTTACTCGTACATTAACTACAATCGAAACTACTCTTTTCCGTACAAAATTAACCCTTATTCCTTAGGACGACGTAAGGAATTTGTATAGCTTGAAGTGACCGTCGAAGCGCGTTCGAAATTTAAACTTACGAATACAATAAATGACATAGACGTAGTAATTAAGGTTAGGCTAAGATTTAAATTTATAATAATTGTCGATTTTTTTAGAAATTAATACGATTTAAGAATTTGCTATTTTATAGAAAATATTTCCTAAGTAATTGTTGAATATAACTAATGTGTGGTTGATATGGCCTGTAGGCAAATTCTGTTTTTTACACGCTCTATTCGGCTGGCAATTTTTCTTTTTCTCAAGGGTCAATAAGATATCTAAAGTTTTGACAGTAATATAATTTAGTATTTGCTGCAGCGGAACAAGCGCAGATCAGCAAGCGTCAAAAATATGAAACGATTTGCAATAGTTACTTATTTTCGACGTATGCTGTAGGAGCGATGGGCCCGTGGGGATCAAATCCGGAAGCTTTTTATAAAGAAATTGTACCAAGGCTCATTGACGTCTCTGGTGACAATAGGGCTGGCAGTTTTTTAAAATGAATTGAATGTTGCTAGTGTATTGGGCAGTATGCCACAGGACAGCGATTTGGAAGAGCTATTTTTTTTTTGTTGTAATATTATAGTTTATTTAATTCAATATTGAAATAATATAAGTTTCTGATTAATATAAAAAATATTTTTAAGTTACGTCCATTTATACGTCCATGTGCGTATAGAAATAAATGTGGAACCGAATTCGAAATCAATTATTTAAGGACAATACAGGAATATAACTTTTAAGTCTGCTGATAATTCGGAAATCACTTCTATGAATGAATATTGTATTTTTAGCGTATTTTGGTAATATTACGAATTATTTTACCCTTTCGCAGACAATATTTAGCTTTTGACTACGCGTCTTGCTACGCACTGATGGCATGTTGAAAAGAAAATTCAAAGCGCCAGAGCGTGCGACATCGCTCGTATTAATAGACGTCTGACTGGAATAGTCGTAGTTTTTTAGCACGCGGCGAGCTGCGACGAAAGTATAGGGAAAGTGGCACGTTGACGTCACACACACACACGTGCAACCCACACACACGAGTGTGCGCTGTCCATTCTTCAACATTCGAATCACAAACCTACAGCCCGTTACAGACGTAGCTATTAATCCTTAGTGCATCAAATTAAGTCACTGAAATAGGGTAATTTTTAAAAATACTTTAGATTTTTTATGGGAGTTTAATCGTGTTTAATTTTTCGCTCGGAAACGCTGCAGTTGCAAATGGCTCCCGGATGAAACTTTTTGTGCTTTATTTCGCTTCGAAAGTCGTTCGAGAGCGTTTTCATTCCAGATATATTCTTAAAAGTCAATCTCGAACCTTTCTTAGTTGAGAACAAAATTCAGGCAGCTAATTCTGGCGCTTTCAACTTGCGTATCGGTTCGAAATATTCGAGTAAAAAGTGACAGATCTCCATAGAAAACTGTCAGGGTCATACGAACTAATCGAATCGACATGCATGTCGTAACCGCGAGAATCGGGGCCCAGGCGATAATTTTGCTACCGTCTAAAAATGATTAAAACGAACGGTTAAACATATTTATCTTGGTCGTCAATAATTAATATTACTGTTTATTTAGGTTGCACAAAACATTTAGCACGAGAAATTAAAATATTATGTTTATTAAAAAAGCTTTGTATAATAAAGCTACGAGTGTGAAGGGTTTAAAAGTTTGAAATTCGAACGTAGCTGGTTCGTTCGAAATGCGGCTTGGACGTGAGCGGCCTCCGTTGGTACATGCAGGCCCCTTACTACACTGGCCGTTGCAAAACATAAGAATGTTTCAGAACGTAACCCATTGGAGGCAAGTTTATAACAATCTTGCTCAAGATATTTTTTTCCTAATTGAATATGTTTCATTTTAAAACGAATAGAATATCGGTTAGCTCGCGTATTTCTGATAATGCAACCGATTTAAACTAGTAAATAAAAGAATCCTAAATTATAATAATTTTACAATCAAAGTCAAAGTCAAAATATCTTTATTCACGTAAACCTTTTACAGGCATTTTTTGTCAGTATGTATTTTTGCAGCAGAAGACCAGCAGCTTATCAGTTAAAAACATACTTCACTATATGTATGTTGCGTGGGGGTGTTACTAAAAACGAATTTGTCATGTTTAAAAACTCCGGCACGAATTATGAGCGATGGCCTTAAACAGTGAATGTCTTAAGTTTGTTGGGAAAATTTTGTGCCCAAACAAGGCGCTGTGTTGCTAGACTGTAGCCTTCATTTACCAAGGTAAAACTCGCCTTTATGTCGACATAGTGATAGTGGGATATACTGACGTCAGTTACTTCAATACAATTCATTTCTAGACGTCATTGTTAATCTTAATTTCTTGCTTTTTTGTAAAGTTTTTGTTTTGTAAATTAGTTTACTGTGGATATTATTATTTAATAGTGGTGTTATTTTGTTTAAAAAGTGAATAATTATGGAAAACGATACGAATATTGAGCAAAAGTTGCAGTTAATTTTTTGTGAATTTCCCGCGCTTTTAACTTCCATACACTCGACGTATTTGGGCGATAATGCCGCGAGTGACTTCAGCAAAAGCATAAAATCCTGCAACATCTGGAATTTAATGATAACCTCATTACTTATAAAATTAAAAATATATTACGTCAGACATGGCTGTATGGGCTAGATCCCTTTGCCTTCCCTATTATCTCATACATCATCCATCGGGGGAATGAAATTTATTTTTAAATTTAATTAGGTACATTGTATAAAATACATAAATCGACATATATTTAAATGAGTTAGGAGTCACTCGCGACAATATCGCACAAACACGTCGGATATATCGGTATATGGAAGTTTACAACGCGGGAGAACCGCAAAATATAATTCCACTTTTTGCCCCATATTATAGTCAATTTATTGTTTTCCATTATTACCATTATAGTTATTTACATTAAAACACCACTTTTGATTAAAAATATCCACAGTAGAGTAATTTATAAAACAAAATTACATATGACTGTCCAAAATGGCGGGAACGATCCCTCTAAAATAATTGAAATAACGTGTTACAAATACCTGTAATAGGTTTACGTGAATACAGATATACATATCTTGGACTGCAAAAAAAGGATCAAAAGCCCAAAAAAAATTACTACAATCTGGTATTTTTACTAACAACACCGTAATATGAATTGTTATGAATGTTTAGACAGATTATTAACATAAATAATACACCTGTATTGGTAACCTGTTGCCACATTTTAATAGTTAACAATAGCAATATAATACCGATTCCTTTTTGTCATTGTCAATTGTGACATTAAAGATACATGAAAAAAAAGCCCTTGTATTGCTTTAGATTCACGTTAAACGGCACGTGGCAGATGTCAGACAATAACCGTAGGGCTGAAAGCTTCTCACACTTGTATTCTAAGATATTTCCTCAGAAGCTCACTTATTTTTTTCTTCCAGCTGTCAAACGGAAGGACAACTGGGCACGTCACTACGCTCGAGGAATAGAACTACTCAAGGTCGCTTTATAGAGTGTTTATGTAAAATTGTTCGCAAAACAAATTGTCAAACTTATTCAAATCTATATATAATCTATGAGACGATGTTGCCATCTGACCACAACATGATTGATGTCGGGTCATCAGTCCCTAACACTATGCCGGCTTGACTAGATGCCTTTTCACACTTCGCTTGAAGGACTCCGGTTATAGGAAAGTGGAAACACAGAGGCTAGAAGAGCATTCCACATCTTTATTGTGCGACAGATGTATGAGTCACCAAATTTATAGGTACGCGAAGGGATAGTGACTACGGTATGTGGGTGCATATTCTGACCTGTGCGTGTGGTTCGGTTGCGGAATGGAGAGGAAGAAATTAGGTTATAGAGCTCTTCAGAGCACTCACCATAGTATAGCCGGTAGAACACGCTCAGAGAAGCTACATCTCGACGAAGCTGCAGGGATTCGAGAGTTCCAGATATAGTGGCATCGTCCACAATACGAACACTGTAGGCCATAAATGTTCGGTCATAAAATAAGAAAAGGTACATCAAAAATGAAAACAAACATGCAGATGGTTGTCAACTTTTAGTGACGTCACGCATACATTAGTTAACGCACTCGTCGCTCCATTCATGAATTTAATCGTTATTGTAATGCATTCCAGAGACGACCACAGAAATATATACAAAAATGAAAAGACCAAATTAGTTTTATTTTTTAATTAATAAACCTTAAATTCATGTGATCGCTTTTCATAAGCGGTTCAGTAGTTTATACATAAAAAAAAGATGGACAGACAGTGTACTGACAAAATATATTGTAAATTTTTAATAGTGGCAATTTTCATACAAAATTATAAACTCAGAATTTTTATGTAAATAAATTGTTCGCTTTACCATCATTTAAAATAAATATTTGTTAAACAAAATAAAATAATAAAAATTGTTTTAAAAAATATATATATAGGTACCGCTTCGACATGAACATTTTTTTTCTAGTCATATGAGGTTTTTTTTTATTTACTATCACTTTTCAACAACATATCAAAATAATTTAATTAGACTGGCTGACGGAGGATTCCTTCGCACAGAGGGGAAATGTTGCCGGTCTCCTTGGGACTATCTTGTTGATAGTCTAGAGGACATGATAAGGACACTTTTTTTATTAGTTCATATTTCATTTATTTCTATTATTTAAGAAAAAATAGACTGGCATATAAATGTGTGTCTCTGGGCTATTAATTGCGCGAACCGATACGAGAGGAAAACTGCGATCAGCTGATTGATTTACCATGCACTCGGTTACACAAACCTGTTTATAATGCCGGTTAACTTGCGGTTCTTTTTATCTTAAAATCCTATTCGGTTACCCGCTGCGATTTACCGATCATGATACATACAAAACAGCTTTTTTTTTAGATTTAAATAACAAAACAAAGTCGAAAATTTTATGCACTTAGCCCACGGAATTTCAAAGTCACCATCTATCGAACTTATATAGTTTATCTTCTCTTCAAATATTTCTACATATATTTTTTACAGTAAATATGATTACCTAGCATCAGTTAATTATGTCTCTTTAAAAAAAAAACATACTGTCTCTTACAGAAAAGGTCTTGCAAATGTTAACCTTAGATGAAAGAGGCAGTTAAAATGGTATAAAGTAGTTGTTAATATTAAAAAAGACCTTCCACTGTTGGAGATGGGCCTTCCATTAATTTCTGGAGAATTGGGCCTACACTCGCCACGCTGGCCAGACGGGTTGGCGAGGGTCAGATATCAATTTTATAATGACATTTTTATGAACGATTCCACAAGTTGGTATTAGTGGAACCGGACCGACAGATAACATGCTCTCCGAAGCACGGGAACAGTGGTGTTGTTAATCTGTGACAAACGTAACGTACGAAAAGTCTATTTTTCATTGGTACATGCCGGGGGGATCTGAATCGAACTTTATAGGATTTTAAGAAAAGTGTTTTTACAACCGAGCCACTACCGGCTTCAAAACTATACCTATTATCATCAAATATTTTAATAGAAATTAATATAAATTTTAATCTACGTAAATAATAAAATTAAAAATAAACTAAACTATAAATACATAAATTGAAGGTCGCTCAGCGAGCTATGGAGAGAGCTATGCTCGGGATTTCTCTGAAGGATAAAGTCAGAAACGTTGACATCCGTCAAAGAACCAAAGTTACCGACATAGCTTTCAAAATTAGCAAGCTGAAGTGGCAATGGGCTGGACACGTCTGTCGCAGAAGCGATGAACGATGGAGTAAACGGGTCCTGCAGTGGAGACCACGTACTGGAAGACGCAGTGTGGGACGACCCCCCGCCAGATGGACAGATGACCTGAGAAAGGTCGCTGGTGGGGGATGGATGAGGGTGGCAGAAGATCGTGTAAAATGGCGAGCCTTGGGGGAGGCCTATATCCAGTAGTGGAGAGATACAGGCTGATGATGATGATGATGATGATGAAACTATAAATAAAAAATGTCCTCTAGAGACGTCCCATCAGAGATAATCCTAATATACTCATAGTCCTCTGTATAGCAAGGCATTAGCCTACGTTGGCAGAAATAATTGCAATTTTCCGTCAGCCGCTTTGACAGCTCCTTGGCCAGGCGCCTTGCGGAATGTACCCATCGTCTAAAACGTAAATACTTTAAACTAATAAGTAAAAAATAATATTTTAATTACTTCAAAGCAAGAGCCTCAAAGGGCAACCAACATAATTATTTATACTTACTTATGTATCTATTTAGTATTTATAAACAGTTATTTTTGAAGTCAGTGCCTAATCTATTTTATAAAAAATCCTCAAAAGAGATTCTGCGCGCCATTTTGCGTGGACATGTCAAGTGCAAGTTTTTGTTTTGTAAATTAATTTACTGTGGATATTATTGGTCAAAAGTGGTGTTGTTTTGTTTAATAATGTGCTACAATGTGAATAATTATGGAAAACGATAAATTGGACTTTAAATATGGGGCACAAGTTGCAGTTTATTTTTTGCGGTTTTCCCGCGCTGTCAACTCTCATATTTTACCCGGCGTGTTTGAGCTACAAGAAAGCATCAAATTCTGCAGCATCTGGAATTTGATGATGACCTCATTAACTCATAAAAAAGAAAGATATATTACGTCAGACTTGGCTGTATGGGCTAGACCCTTTGCCTTCCCTATCACCCCATTCATCATCCATCGGGAGAAGAGAACAAAAAAAAACTTCTCTTGTAGATGAGTTATTGATGTTTTAGTCATTTATACTTTAAAGTCACTTCTTACAAATTCTGATTTAAAAAAAAATACAACTTGTTAATATTAATTAGCTCTCTCACCTTGCATTTGGAAAGATATGAGTTGAAAATGCACGGGTAGAAAAAATTCAGTGCCAAAAAGAAGAGTGACGTCACAAACGTGGGGGTTGGGTGGGGTGGGGACTCCCCCGACCTGCGGCGCCGTGACGACTACCCATAACATAGACCTAATATCGCTAGACCGGACTAAAAGTTTTTTATTTTATTTATTATTTTCTGTTGCTGCGGCGGAAAATTATTTTCAACCTTGCGGTAGAAACGTTGGTCCCGTGGGGATCAGAACTAAAAGCGTTTTATAAGGAAATTGTTTAAGACATTGTTGTCTTTGGTGACAATAAGGCTGGCAGTTATTTATATCAAAAATTAAGTATCTTAATTCAGAGAGGATGTGCTGCCAGTGTATTTGGCACCATGCCACAGTACAGCGAATTGAAAAGCCGTCGTCGGTCCCGGTTCCACTAATACCAAATTGTAAAAACGTCAATAAATTTTCATTAAAATTAGCATCAGACCCTCTCCAACCCGTCTGACCAGCAGCGTGCTGGCAGCGTGGCGAGTGTAGACCAAATTCTCCAGAAATATGTTTTGTAAGGCCCATCTACAGTAGCGGGGTTCCAGACTTCTGGGCTGTAACTTATTTTATTTATTTATTTATTGAGAATGCAACAGCGTTTCAACTTTAATAAATTAAGTACTTACAAATTAACAATTTAGGCCACTAACAGGATTCCACATATAATATTAAAAACTGTGATAAGTGATACAAAATAAAAGAAGTAAAAATTCAAAAGTTAAAAATAATATTTAAGAATTTAAAATGTAAAATTGATTGCATAAAATTTGAAAAATAAAAACTAAATCCTAAATTTCAGTTGAACAGTTATAATATTGTAATGTATTAATTACTCCTTCATGTATTATTATTATTTTTAATTATGGTGCATGCATGTTTGTGTAAGTATGAGAGTGAGTGCATGTGTATGTTTAAATGAGTGTGTGTGTGTGTGTGCGTGTGTATTTTAGTATGTTTATTTAAAGTTTATTTGCAATTATCTTCTTCTTTAATTTATATTTAGATAAATTATGTATAAATTTATATGTAGTTATAAAATATAATTCATAATTTCTATTTTAATATGTGTACACCTATTTTTCATTTAAGTGTTTTAAGTTGTCCCAATGGTTGGCTATGATAGAATGTCTCGCGGCATTAAAGCCCGCCTTTGTCTTTGTACATTAAAGTGTTTAATAAATAAATAAAAATAAATAAATATTAAAAATGTCAATTTCTGTGTACTCCAAGTTATATGTACTCGCGGCTCTATACAGTACAGAGGGATATGCATAGTTGATTGTAATGAAATAGTGAGTTACGAAAGAAAATTACACCAAAACAAAGTCTCTGTATATGTAACGATTAAAGTTAAAAATGGCGTCGATTGTATCAAATAACGGCTGACCTTTGAAATAAAACTTGTACATTCGACGCTATTTTTAACTTTAATTGATACAATTAGAGGAGATACATTATTTTGGTGCAACTCAGCCTTAATTTATTGTCATTGATGACGTGTGACATCGCAGCCATCGAATGGTAAGCTGCATACCAACAAGTACTCATTGTATTGGTCGATCCCTTTATGTCATTAACTTTATCTTAAAACCTTTTTTAAACTCAAAAACAATTAGTTTTGAAAAAAAAAAACATAAATGCTGGAATTAATCAAAAATTTAGCAGGATAGCGGGTGTAGTTCTAAAATCAGAGCGAGGCAATTGGGCGGAAAAGTTGGGCGGAGGATGTGGGCGGGAGGGTTGGGATGGGAAGCAGAACCCGCTCCCTCTACATTACTGTAATTATCTAATTACTTGTCTATGACTGAAAAATACGTTGCTCTCAAAAGTTCACGAGTTTTTACGTTAACAAAGCTCTCTAGCTTTGTTAATAGGATTTTTACAACATGTGTCTTTATAACCGGCCTGTCATTAATGGTGACGTCAGTTCATGCCACTAATTTTGTGTTTCCCTAATCATATAATGCGAAGTGTGTAAAAGCAACTAGATAGGTCAGCATAGTGCAAGTGGTATGATGGTGCGTTGTCACATGTCGTGCATTATTAACACTGAGTTAATATCATCATCATTAGTCTGTGTCTCCCCACTGTTGGATGTAGACTTCCCCCAAGGATCGCCACTGCACGCAGTCTTTTGCAACTCTCATCCAACCCCCACCAGCGACCTTCTTTAGGTCGTCCGACTCTGCGTCGTACCGTACGTGGTCTCCACTCTAGAACCCGTTTGCCCCAATCTTCTGCGACAGATGTGTCTGACCCATTGCCACTTCAGCTTGCTAATTTTAAATGCAATGTTAAGTACTTCGGTTAAGATTAAGAAATCCTGTTTGTATTCAGAGGGTTTAACCTTTTTTGTATCCGTCTCGCTCGCACAATCCAATATAAACTTCGGAGAAAAATAATAATAATTTATTAGCCATATTTTTGTACGCGAAAGACACCGACGTGCTTGCCACTTATCATGATGTGCCTATAGTAAATTTAACTAAATGTCAATCAGCTTATTTAAAAGCGTGGTTTCTAACCACCTAGAAAGGAATAAGGTCGTAATGATACTTATTTATTGTAATGTTATTATATTATTATATAACGCTGAAGTTCATCCCCTCCCCTCCACTGGTTACTGCCAAGCTCCGAGTAAGAATGAATTTTTAATGACCCTCCCGCGCCCTCTTGCAAACCTACCCTTTTAGTCTCCTCGCAGAACGCACTTAGAGATTAGTATACCATAGAAGTATATAAAGAGTTAATTGTTGAACAATAGTTAAAATTTTACATAAATCAACCTTGAGTTACTCGTATTTTTTCCAACAGTGGAGGTCTAGGAGTTCTAGGGGCTGCGATGATGAATGACATGAATCAGCAGTTGCTTTTTAAAATAAATATAAAATCTCTCATCTGACATATCAACAGCTACTGTAACGACATACTCGTACCTTCTAAATATTTTATAGTGTGTATTTACTATAATTATGTTTTATATTTTATTTATCTATTTGGTTAACCTTTTATGTATGCACCAAACTATATCTATTTACCTACTAGCACCTCGACACATCCTAACAAGGGATTAGCTAAAAATGCTGTGGCCCAGAGTCGCAGCTCCATGCTGAGCTGATTCCCTATGTGTCACCACACATCTTGTGTATACTACCAGTCTTTTTTTGTTTAAGTTGTGTTTAATATGTAGCAAATAAAACATATTTCTTTCTTTCTTTAAATGGACTGATCGATATGAATACTTGCTTATATGCAAGTTACCACTAGATAGGTGCAATATCACACGTCGCGTCGTCAATAACAATAAATTAACAACATTATTTTCTTTAATATCTAAGTATTGCTTATTTGGCCAATGTTAAACCTAACCTAATAATGCGATGTTATAACTTGTCCGTGTAATTTACGTCCTAAAAACTATAAGAAGTCCAAAGTGTATGACGTCAGACGGGACATAGTTACGTCACAGAGGGAAATCCGCAGAATATTTATTGTGACTGAAGTGCGGGGCGGTCGGGTTCAATGTCGAGTCGACGGCCTATCTATCTATCGGCCATCAATCAACGACACTAGTGAGGTGCCACCGTCTCGCGAAATAGGATATCGATACACCTCGCGGGATTTTGCATTTCTATCTATATCTATTAATAATTCATTAAATCAAAACATCAAGGAGCTGCTTTGCTTGGAGCCAACAAAAATATTCAAATGAAATGATATTTCAAATATATCTATTATACAGACATTCTTAGAATACAATCAACTTGTTGCTATTAAAAGATTTGAAGTAGCCTATTAGCATTAAATAACATCCCTACATTTTCAGTAAGTCTTGTTTCAAGCGGTGTTATTTTTTATATAAATATCACCATGACAAACTTACAATATTAGTTCTTCTTAAATAAAATAGGCTAGGTTACAAAGGAGGCCTCCTTTTTGTATGTTATTCGCAAATTATATATATATATATATAGGTCTAGTTCGTATATATTCGTGTTAATAGCTCGTATACGTAATACTAGTATAGTGGTCGGCGGAAAAAACCTTTATTACAAGTACTGCGGTTGCAAGGTCACGTGTTTAACCTTGGGTTCCATTTCATTTCATTTTTTTTCGAGTCACTTGACGTGGTCAGTTTATGTCGTCTTATAGCCTATGTCCGTCTCAGGGTTCCAAGGAACAATTCCGCAAAATTTTAATAACATCGGTTTAGTATTATAGTATAGAACAGGATGGTAGATGATCGTGTAAGATAGTTTTATCGATAAGCATGTTTGCGCACGCCTACACTCGGATGCAACGGCCTAGCTCTCGGGAACAAGGCCGGCCGTGTTTACAAACGAAGCCACTTGTCACTACCACGTGCAACTAACCCGTACAAGTAAATATTACACGACCTATATTCAACTTGGGCTGTTTGTATCTACAATAGTAATATTACAGATAAAATCATTTTATTGGTAGACCTATTGATTGGTACAGTGAGAAAACTATGGCCGCGTTCGATTTAAGAACAAGTCGTTCGTTTAATGAAAATTCTAACATTTGATGCTAATTACGTATGTCAGTACCGGGTTGAAAGGAACCCTCCTTGATTATTATTGATGTTACTTTTTGACAGATGTCATTAAAATATAAAATGGTTTGTTTATCATTTTTATATACTTTATAATTTTCTATTATATTTGTTATAAAGGTATTTTAAACGATTTTATGTAATAAATTCAAAGACCATAATAATATCATGTGTGCTGGATGCCATGGTGTGATAAAACATGAACGAAAATACTTGTCAAGAAGTAGCCTCACCGCTCGTTTTATTTAAGAAATGTTAGCATTGTTAAAAAAAGTGGTATTTCTTAACAAAAACGACATTTCGCGCTGGTTTATGGAGTGGCTACGAGATGTTGGAAATGCTATAAAAAGAACTATATCCAGGTTTTTAATATGAAGTTCCAAACCAATAAATGAATACTGGAGGAACTGGCGATCAGACGCCTTTCCTCGACTGTACAATTATGCATTCTCACTTTCTTCAGACACGGTGTGGAGAAACATTCACCGAGCGCCTTGTAGTCATATCAGATTCTTGACATAAGGTTCCTAAAGAGTCCAAAATATAAAGCTAATACAGTGTAGTGAAAAAGACCTTCAAAATATCGCATTCCACATTCCAGCAAGCCATAAATCACGCGTCCAGACGTACACAGAATTGTTCAAACAAAGTGATACAGGGGGTTGCATTGCGAGGGGTTGCTCCCACCCTCTGTAACAACCCTCGACGAAATCCGAATTCACTGCGCTACTCTTAGAGTTTATAATGGAACGCAAAACGTTGCAGCTTACGTAGACGAAATAAAATTTTATTAATCGGACCGTCATTGCTTTTAAAAAATATTTCTCAGTACTTACCAAGGAAGGGTTTTCCTATGAAATATAGAAATAAATAATAAATAAAAATATATATTATATAGATTTTATTGTTGTATAGTATAAATGAATTGAGGAAATTATTATTTGGATATTTTTATTAGCTTTTTGCATGTTTTTGCTTTACATTATCATTTTTTAATCATAGTTTTAAGTTAGTGTACTATATTTATATTATTGTTTGCCGTATCCTCACATTTGTCTTGTGGTCCAGAATTGTAGCATCTTTCTAGATAAATAAATAAACAACATGCATTCATCTATCATACTTTTGGATTTGCAAAGAACTTAGCCTAGGGCGGTAATCACACACATATTGCCTTATTAGGCAAACTTATATAATATAATAGTTCAGATCGTAAAACCTCAAAAGGTGCAAATACGCCAACCTCGGGACAGGTTACGAGTTGCGGCGTTTCAAATTCCTTTATTTTGGGGTCGAGACAATTGTCAAAACGGCTGACACAAATCTGGAGACATTAATTATTTCTGCCATCATATTTGAGGCTTCGTTATACAGAGATATTTTTGTATATATTTATTAATAGTATAGAGGACATGATAAGGACATTTTTTTTTGTTATTAGTTCATATTTAATTTTAATTCTATTATTTAAGTAGTTTGTTATCGTAACCTATATACAAAGTTGAGTGAACATGTGTTTAGGTATCAAATAGTTTAGATTAATTAAACATTATTTCTGTCACAATTGCTAGTTGCTCTAACACTTTTAACAGCCATAAGTCTGTCTCTTTTTTTACTTTAGGATATATATATTTATGCCACGATAAAAGATAACAATTGAACGCAATCTAGAATTTGAAATAAATTATAATTGTTGGACAAATCGTTCAATATATGTCTTGATATGAAGAGTGAAAGTGTCGTGGGCCGCGGCCCTCTGCAGTCAATGGAAGACGCACCCCTGCCACCCCCTGCACCCTGCGTCTTACTACTGCACCTAGTTGTAAGAAATAACCTTTCAAAATGCCTTCAGAAACGTGTCAGCCGCTACTCCGAACGTGTCCTCCATGAATGTATTTTACGACCAATATTCTAAACCTTATCTTTTCTTTACTATTCCGCAATCGAACCACACTCAGATGCAGAAATACACCCCCATAAAGTAGCCACTATCCCTACGCGTACATAATATTGATATTATTGCCAAAGATTTAATTTAACTAATAAATAAAATTACCTAGTAAATTATTAGTAAAAACATAGTACATAGTAAGAACACTCTAATATACAAAGTATCATTACGGCCCTATGACTTTAAGTCTACTATAAGGTAAGTCTTCACTGCATCCCATCTCGCTAGGCTCCAGATTGTTAACAGCGACATCTGTGAATGGATTAGACGTTGATGATCTGAACCATATCTTTTTTCTTGTCCTTTATATAATCGTACTTCACTGATCTCCTCCCTAATATCCATTCGAGTTCCGTTCCCTACCAATATTTAATAATATCGCTTCTTTTATAATAGATAATAAGATTAAAATATAACTGTAAATATTTGGTAGTTTTTATATTTTGTATATACCTAATATGTATTTTGATATTAACTTTGTTTTCACTCCTTATATACCTATATTCCTCTGATCCTATTAGTAATTCGAATCCTATTAATTTAACCCTTCTTTCCCAAACTTTAGGTAGGATAAAAAATAATATTGTTATTTAACTACACATCAATAAATAACTCCATAACTTAGCATCTAGCAGTTTAACTAAATAGCGGACCTTTTTAAAGAATGATAATAAAATCATTTGTATGGTCGCGTATTAAACACGTGAAGAATGGGAATTAAAATGAGCAAGAGATTATTAAAACCGCGGGAAAACGTGACAGCGGACGAGTGTCGTCATGAATGAGTCGGAATCGGAACTTAATCGCGTGCCATAATCCGATCCATTAATCTTTGATCGTTGCGTAATCACAACAAACGAGTCAAGTTCATTGATCCACTTAATGGCGCTAAATGTGTCGTTGAATGTCAAAACAATAATACGTAATTACTGGCGTTTACATATTTTACTGGCGCACGCGTCTCTGGGCTTTCCGGTACCACGGCTAAGACGTGCATTTTTACAGACCTGCCTAACATTGCAGTTTACTAGTAACTGCCGATGTCTTGGCCCTAAAAGTGATATCATATATAAAAACATAGGATTTTTATGGGGTCCCTTAAAAGTACCATCTATCATGCGCCATCTAGCGTAATAAATACGCGATACATATAGTTTAAAGTAAAAAAATCTAAACTCCGTGTTTTTAATGCTGGTAAATCTTAAGATAGTTTAACAGTTTAGCATCCCTCTCGCTTGCACGATTCAATATTTTGAAAGGATTTTCAAGTCCGAGTCTTTAGAGAAATTTAGAATTCAACTTTCTAGGTTATAAAATTACGGACATTTTGGACATACTTGAATAAATATTATGATCTCACAGAAGAAATAATCAGGAACGGTTCAAGACTCAGCTTTACGCAGTGGAAGTTGGTGCAAGAGGAGTTCCAGCAAAATCATTGCATTATTTACTGAAAGAATTGGGCCTAAGCCAGACCTGCCGTCAATACATTTATGGAATGAGCTTCCAAGACGGCATTAACGCAATCATACAGTATTTGGTTGGGTAGGGAGAGGAGTAGAATAAAATGAAAAAAGGGAGGCCTCCTTTTCTTAAACCAGCCTATTGTCTGTCGCAAGCCCGAGACACCATTCTTCTCATTTATTACCCACACACGATGGAAATCCATGGAATGCTTAGTTTATCCTCTCTTCTCTATACATAATTTTAAACAGAGAAAAATTGTAAAATTATTTATTACGGTTTTCCTTTATTTTACTAAAACAAATACATTTTTAATATACATATCTTCAAAATGACCGTTTATTTCCTAAAAAGTTTAAGACTACATTTCTCAAAAGTTCATTTAGAATTGAAAATATTATTGGATTGTGAGAGCGAGAGATATCGTTAAACGATATTGTAAATGTTAATATATTATTGTTGTAACATGTTAAGATGTATTCTGCGATTAAGAATTTGAAGTATTCGAGTAGGACTTGACTAATTGCCTATACGTCTATGAGCTTGCTTATTTCCGTGCAGTATCGCAACGTCAGATATTTATTTATGAAGTAATCAGTTAAAATGACGTAGATATCGGCCACATGCCATTGTTGTTGACCTTTGATGTCTATTCCGTTCCGTTGACTCATATTTATGTAGATACGATAATCGCTCTGCAAATTACTATTTCATTTAAAATAATTTACATAATCAACACATAATCTTAAGTAGTTAAGTTATTCTTATTGAAGTAAAAGTCGAACAAATATTATGATCTTACAGAAGAATGATCAGAAACGGGTTCAAGACTCAGCTTTACGCAATGGAATAGTGCGAAAGGAATTGCAGCGAAATCTTTGCACCACTTACTGAAAGAAGTGGCCCTAAGCATGTCTAACGGAAATACATTTTTGGAACTAGCTTCCAAGACGGAATCATACAGTATTTGGTTGGGTAGGAAGAGGAGCAGAATGGTAGATGGTAAGTCTTGTTGCGCAAAGAAAAGAAGAGGTTGGAAGCCCGAGTGACCATTATTCTCCTCACCCTTCTTTGTTTGTGTTTACAAAATGATCTACCATAACAAACATTAATAAGCCAAACGGCATGAGAATTCAATAAAACGTCTTATAATTAATTAGTCTTTGGCAGTGCATTACCAGTTACGGTCGTGTTGTGCATTTTAAAATTATTTTTGTTGTTTCAAATTCATTATTATAATAACATTATGTTTGAAGAAAAAACTAGTACGACATGTGACGCTATGGCGAGGTCTAAAGGTTTTTTTTTTCCGCTACTTATTATACATAAATAATCAATAAAAAAGAAAATAAAAACAAAAATTTATCAATGAATTCAAGAGATCGTAGTAAAATAAAGACACACATTTTTAATGTAAACATAACATATTTACGAACGGATATTTCTGTTCTATCTATCTAATAATAACTTTTACATTTTCACAAGTGTAACGCTGGTTACCCACCAGAGATGCGCTAGGTAAAATCATACTAATATAAAAATAAAAATAAATGCTTAGTAAGATCTTCAAGGACGTGGTGGTGGCTCGGTTGTAAGAACGCGTTCCTTAAATCCTACAAAGGTCGGTTCAAACCCCCCCGGCATGTACCAATGAGAAATACACTTTTCTTACGTACTGCAGTCATAGATTTACAACACCACCGTTCCCGTGTGAGGAGAGCACGTTACGCCGTCGCGCGTCGGTCCCGGTTTCACTCATACCAACTTGTGGAATCGTTAAAAAATTGACATCATATCCTCGCCAAGCCGTCTGGCCAGAGTGGCGAGTGTAGGCCAAATTCTCCAGATATGTTCTGGAAGGCCTGTCTTCAGCAGTGGAGGTCTAGGACGCTGTGTTCTAGGAGATTTGGTATTAAATATGTCTATTTTGGAAGAATGTTCATTATACTCGTATAGTGTAAGAGAGCGAATTATAAACCTATTTCTATTGTAGTTATTTAGGGCTCACAATGGAACAAAAATATTAGATTATTTTTTTAAGACTCGTTTATTCGAAAGAATATTTACAAAATATAAACTACCTAAATAAAAATAATCAAATTAAATTACTATAAACTAAACCTAAGAAAAAAAAAACCTATAAATGGATGTATTTCCAGGACAATAAAATTTGTTATTGTGTAATTTATACAATAAACACACATACAGATGTAAGTCTTTATATTTACATGTAGGTATATGCGCAGAGTGGCTATAGTATAGGGATGCATATTATAACCTGTGCGTGTGGTTCGATTGCAGAATAGAGAAGTAATCTAGTGGATAAACAGTGTCGGAAGAAACGCCGAGTCATCGTGACGTCACCAGAAAAACAATCACAAACTCGTCAATTACGAATCGATTGAGTTTTATCGCCGACCCTACCCGAACTTGACCGCCAAAATAAGAGAGATGCTATAAAAAATGCGATACTTTACACTGAACCCATAGACCTCTATATACGGTGACGGGCAACAAATTTCATTATTATTTTTTTGGTTTTTGTTAACCTTACCCACTGTTGTGACCGCTTTGCGGTTTAGTCCTTCACTAACAAAAGTTAAAAATTATTTAATTAATGACGTGTCACAATATGCCTTTAATATGTTTACGTGTATAAATATATTTAGATTTTATGTTTGCTCATCCAGCTAATGTGTTTCCTCATTCCTATAACCTGGAGTCCTTGAAGCGAAGTGCGAAAAATCATCATTATAGGCCAGCACAGTGGTAGGGACTGATGTCGGGCGTCATTCTTGATTCTAGGACTTCGAGTACCGCTTACCATCCAGCAGCTCTATTCTGTTACTTAAGCGCAATCGTTATATAATGGAATCCGTTAACTATATATATATCACGCTATTAAAGCTTATAGAGTTGAGAATTGAATAATATTTTGTAATTATGATGCAAGCTCTTATGTAAATAACCAAATCCACTAATAACGTTGTCGTGCTCAGTATAAAAAATGGTCCCTTTCAAAATTAAATTACCCTGTTTATTATTGAATTGTAATACTGTGGATTATTATTAAATAATTATCGCCGAAAAAAATATATTAATGAGCCGGTCTCCCATTTAATTATATTTAAGTGTACGTCACTTATACAATGACGGCGATTTACATAAATTATTAGCGGCGCTTCGTCTACCATTGTTTACGCTGCATGTACGACACCGGGGTCAACGAACCCATTCGGCGAGTAATTGGGTCATATTTACTGATATTAGGGTATGCGAGTTAGCAAGCTTTATCACTACTGCGACCTTGAGATATACCTCTCGGGTGTTATAGTATTTACTATTTAAATTTCGGGCCGTATTCTTGACATTTGATAATATTGTATCCGGGTTCTTTGTTTATTTTGTCAAATTATTTTATATCTAACCTAACCAACACACGTACACTTAGACATTTCCTCAACTCAATTATTCCTTCCAACTGTCAAACGGAGGGACGCCTCGGCATGTCACTGCGCTCGAGGAAAAAAACTGTCAAGAGTTCTTCGCGATATTTTACACATGTCAAGTTTAAATTTTTTCTTTTGTAAATGAGTTTACTGGTGGATATTGTTAGTCAAAAGTAGTAATTATGGAAAACGATAAATTTGACTCTATCTGCCGAAGTTCCATTTTTTTTTTGAGGTTTTCCCCCGCTGTGATCTCCCATAAACCCGATGCATTTAGGCGATATTGACGCAAAAGCACCAAATTCCGCAACACTTGGAATTTGATGACCTCGGTTATGAAATGGATGTTAGCAACTGGAATCAGACACTCATAACTGACATCAGTCACTAACACTATGCCGGCTTGACTGAGCATGACGGCAATTCGAGTCTGATCCCGAACCGTGTGGATACACTTTACTGAGTTTATCGGCTCGAACGGTGGATACTTCCCAGTCCCAGCAGACTGGGCAATTTACCAACATCAGTCCGCCTACCACCTATTTGTTGTTCTCGTTTTAGTATGTGCCATTTGTAATGATGTCAAATGCCAATTTTTACTTTTAAGGATAACTAATATTGTAAGCTTGCCATAGTGATATTTATATAAAAATAATACCGCATAAAACAAGACTTACGTTACTTTAGATGGCTATGGTATGAGTGTGTTTGAAATATTTGAAGAATTCACTTAGCATGATTGAGACTAACTTCAAAGAAAGCAAAAAATCACGAAAACACTCGTAAATGCAAATTATCCGCGTGTAATACGTGTATTATGTATTAAAATGTAAGATAGCATTCAATTAACCTACATTATTGAGCAATGAATGAAATCAAAAGTGTCATGGCGCCGGAACTGGAATAATTTATATCGGTAAACACGCTAGACCATGTGTTTATACAAAGAAATCCCCGTAAACAGTGCACGTGATGTCACAATTAATAAATACTACACCCAATTGACAATGTATTTTTGTAGACAATCATGTTGTTGTTTACTTGTGCTTTGTACAATAACAAAATGTAGTTTCGAACCTTTTATTTAAGACTAATGTTATCTATACTATATATTACTGTGCAATTAACTTACTAAGAAAATAAAATATGTAGTTTTCGTATTAATCAAGTTAGTAATAGAGCTGTCATGGTGACATTATAAACATTTGCACACCTTTTTTACTTAAATTGTAATGTTGTTAGAATAATTTATCTAAAAATGCATTTATGTATCTACATATAACTGTGAATACAATTTAGCCCAAATCCCGAAGATGAATTATTTTTGGGATATACAATATATGTGGCATGCACTATACTTTGCATATATTTGGGTTGATGAGGGGTTTTAATATTAATTGCTTAAAATTATATACCTACATTAAAATACACTGCTGAGTTAAGACCGACGAGTGTCACTGCACCCGATGGTAAGGATCCTACACGCGAGGTCGAAGAATGGAAGCAACTGACATTCAAAATGTTTGCGCCATGTTTTAATGCCGCGGCATCAAAACCCTAGTGAGTGACTATGACCTACGCTTATTGCGTTGTTTCTAAACAACAATTAAGAAAAGTCCGTCTTGAAAAATGTAAAAATTTGACTTGTCTATTAATTCAAGGTCGCTTAGGTTTATAGCTAGAGAACTATGCATGGTATTTATCTGAATATTTTCTGTATGACTATTGTGCTGGACACATCTGCCACGGAACCGACAACCGATGGGGCAAACGAGTTCTATAGTGGAGACCACGTACGGTACGACGCCCCGTCAGATGGATGGTGATGACCTACAGAAGGTCGCTAGTTGAGGCGAGCCTTGGGTGAGGCCTACATCTAGCAGTGTAAAAACACTGGCTGACAATGATTGTGCGAGTATATTATCGTGGCTTTACCAAGTAAATAACTGTTATTCAAGATCCGATCTACAAAAATTAATTGTCATTCTTAAGAGTTTTTTTGTTCAACACCTGTATGTAATCCGGTCATTCATAAAGTTCGAGTGCCCTATATCAGTTCAAGTTCACACAATGGCCTTATAATTGACGACGTCAAAACATGTTAGGTTTACATAATTAGAATAAGTGACGCGTCGTGGACTGCAAATGACTTATGACGAAACCGGGCAAATCTATTATTTACTACTGTGAGTTTTTAACTATATTGTTTAAAACAGTAATATACTGTTAACTAAGTACATAATCCATTTTACTGTTGAAACAAAACAGAGATTTTAGGGCAACTAGCCTTGGTTGTACCGAAACCAAGTTGTAATAGTTACGATTAAAGTTAAAAATGACGTCTATTGTACCAGCTGACGGCCAAGCTTTAAAATAAAACTAATACATTCGACGCCATACTGATTATTATTCTTCTCCTACCTTTTTACTTTATTTTTTGTAAAAAAAAGAACTCTAATTATGGTTGACGAATTTAGCAATCTGCTAAGCTATTTTTGCCTTATTCCTATAAATGTTATAATTGATGTTATCTCAATCTAGAAGAAGGCAAAAAAGATCCAAGACCCTCTATTAATACAAAGTAGTAGTAAGAATTTTGTGTAAATTTTATTAAATTCTGCTGTCCTCATGTTTGTCCAACTAAAAAAGCAAATACCATTGTTAAAAATTAAGTCCTAACTGACCGAGCTCCAGCATGTCCTTTGTTTTAAGTTATTGAATTTAAGTGTTGTAGTTTGTATGGAAAAGCGAAACTCTTGGCCAAATTGCCCTGTAAACTCTAAAAAGCAAATAAGTTTTTTTTTGTAAAAAGATGAGTTTATATGAAACCTAGGCGTGATAAGAAGTGAATGTCTACGGCTATTTTCTAATGAATAAAAAAAAAAAAACGTTATTTTATTTTATTTCGTAATTTTTATTTTGTTATTTTAACATCTCTTCTTAAATGATGGTTAGCATGTACTGCTCCAGATACACAAATATGTACTTACTATAAAATGTAATATATTCATATTGAAAAAAAAAACTTTTGTACTATGCCTACTTGCAAAAAATAAAGTGAATTGAATAAATATTTTACTTATAGATAGCTACATCAAACGAGTAACAAAAGAAAACCCGAGCCACAGAACTCTAGTCAATAATAATGAATAATATGCCCGGATACATTTAGATCAATGATCGGGGATCATTTTCTTAGCTTTGTTTGCATTAGTTACAATAGCGTATACTACGCACGTGTGGAATGTTTACTGTGGCCTGCAATAGGCTTTCCTTTCAAGGTCCTCGGCTTTTTTATTTGGCTGGCGGTTTTACGACCACAAAGACCGAGGCAGACGTGTTTGTGTAACTGTGCTGTTGTTATGTGGTTATTATTTTTACTACAGTTTTAAGTGGTTCATTGTTTGTTGCATTTTATTTATTTATTTATTGAACAGATATGAAAATTTGCAATCATATTTATAATATTATTAGAACTATCATTTTTTTATTTCAGATCATACGAATATTTTGACATGGGTTTTTGTCAATTCATCATCATCATTATTACAGCCCCTAGAACACAGCGTCCTAAAATATTTATTAATATGACTGCCTCCGTGGTCCGACCAGCACACAATAATTTGTTTGTTTTTTTGGTAAGCTAGAGACATCGACGAGCTTGCCACTTGTCATGATGAGCCTATAGTAAAGTTGGCTAAATGTGAATCCACTTCTTTGAAAGTATGGTTTCTGACCACCTCGAAGGGGATACCGAAAATTCCTCGATTAAAATCAAGAACACTGGCTGCATTCACACGTTGAACTGTTATTGAGTTGTTGTTATAGAAGGAATGATCAGGAACGGGTTCAAGACTCAGCTTTACGCAGTGGAAGTTGGTGCAAGAGGAGTTCCAGCAAAATCTTTGCATCACTTACTGAAAGAATTGGGCCTAAGCAGGTCTGCCGTCAATACATTTATGAAACGAGCTTCCAAGACGGCATTAACGGAATCATACAGTATTTATTTGGTTGGGTAGGGCGAGAAGTAGAATGGTGGATGGTGAGCGTATTATCGCGCAATAGAAAAAAAAAGGAGGCCTCCTTTTCTTAAACCAGCCTATTGTCGGTCGCAAGCCCGAGACTGGTGTCTTCTCATCTCTTACCCACACACGATGGACCCGGCACCCGCACTGTGAATCCATGGAATGCTTAGAAATTTGTCTTCTATTCTTTAGATTTATTATTAAAAAAAAAATCATTATTTTCATTCATCCCTTTCGGGTTGGCCAGAAACCACGCTTTGGTAAGGAGCGAGTTCACATTTATTTCACATCATGACAACTGGCAAGCTCGTCGATGTCTCTAGCGTAACCAACTCGAGAAATGTCACAAATAAATTATTGTGTCCTCACCATCAGGAATCGAACCAGGTACCTCTGCGTCTAAATCCACGGACTTAAACTTGCAGGCAGCATTTTTTTTTTACGAGTTTCCTTAACGCTAGACAGATAAGGTGCGCCTCTGAGACGCCTGTGAAACAGATAAATTGCTGCCATTTTTAAAATGATGAGCGTCAAACTTCCAAACCAAGTCAGTCATCGGTCAACACTTCCGAAAGATGACCGCTTGTGTTCAGAAGTTCCAGTTTTGTTACTATGGCGATGTATTGCCCTCGACAGGCGCATGTTTATTGCAACAATGTCTGGATATTGATATGTTTAATTAAAGGATGTTTTGTATTTGAGACTGATTATATAGTAAATCATTAGTTAATAAGACAAAATACTATAAATGATATACATTTAAAAAATAACTATTAAATACAGAAGATTTATATATTTTAGGATTTGTAAATCCTACATATTTTATTTGTATAAAAAATAATAATATAATTTGTTTTTTATTACTTGTTAATAATGCTACATTAAAGTTATAAAAATAAATAATAATTATATATAATTTGTAAATTAAATTGGGTTTTAATAATGTGCGCCCCTCAGGCGCCTGTTTATATTTTCTGTACTATAAAATAAGATTATCTTTCTAGGGTTAAGTTTGACGTTTGACATTAATTCGCAAACTTTAATTCTTATAAGCGAAACTATCAGCTCGTGTAAATAATACGTTTTTTTTAAATATATCTAATAATAAATAAATAATAATATCTGAGTGGTTTTTATTCGGATACCGCGATGTTCGGTTTAGACTATATGTCTTCTCCTGTATAACATGTGGGCCTAAGTTTATCTGTCGGCCGTTGGCACGTGAATGGAACTAGTTGCATTTCTATACACCCTCCCCATTCCTAGCCTACCCTACAACCCCTAACTTGCTGCATATAGCCTATAGCTGTGTAGTCGTTGTGTTACAAGTGCATACCCAAGTAACATACAGGGTTCTCAAATAACATAATTGGTTGTGGTAACTGTGACACTTTAAACATATAATTATATTCTTTTTTATTTTGATCCGTTGTTAAAGTGACATGTTATTATTTTTGACAGAATAAAACTATCATTTAATTCAACATTATTCCAGCGCGGGGAGTGCGGTGGTTTCTGCTGAGAACCTCAAGCTGCAGAACTATGCCAACCTCGGTACGGGTTACGAGTTTCCGACGTTTGGGATCGAGCTGATGAGATGAGGCACAGATCAAATCTGGACACAGGAAGGCTGGCAATTAGTTCAACGTAATAACATTGCAATACACAATATACCTACAATGGGGAAATGTTGACAGCCTCCTTGGGACTATTTCTTAAATACGTTTAGAGGACAAATTTTATTTAGTTTTAATTATTTATTAATTTTAGTTTATATTTAATTATTTTATTATATAGTGAGCACGACATGTTAGAACGCGCCTACCCGATGGTAAGCGGTCTCAAACGACCGACATCATTCCCTACCAATATGTCGGCCTAAGATCCTTTTTCACACTTTGTTTGAAGGACTCCAGGTTATAGGAATGGGGAAACACACTGGCTGGGAGACTAAATATAATATTACCAGTTTTTACTACACGGGCGAACCAGAGTCACATAGCTAGTTTCGAATAGAATAATCGAGGAAATTCATAGTTCAATATTTGAAAGGTAAAATATGAAATTATTAATTGGAAATCGCGGCAACCACAACAAAGAGAGCTGTTAAATTAAAATCCTATTTGATTGCAAAACGCGAAAATTCGACATCAAAAAGTCAGTAAATATTGGTCGAGTCCCAAAGCTATAGTACTAATGGTAAATACTACAATACAGTCGGGCTTGGCCAGCGCAACAATATTTGGCCAAATTCTCTATCAGCGGAGGTCTAGGAAAATCATAATAATAATAATAAAATGCACACAAAATATACAAAATAGAATGTACGATCATAATGCCATCAAGGTATTCTCTACCAGCTAACCTTTGGGAGTGACATATTTTTATGATGGATGCAGAGTCTAAGATTTTTAAAGTAAATTTAAATAGATTACAGACTTAAATTTTAAAAAGAGAGGTCTAGGCAATATTTGGGCCAAAGAATCAGCATTGCCATTCAAAGTGGCAGTTTTATTTTGTTTTTCTTTATTTTAGTTTTTAGTTGTATTTTTAATTATTAAGTAGTCTTTTTTTATAACTAATAGTAATTCATGTTTTAAAATTTTAGTTTTTATTATTTAATAATTTAGTTATTTTTTTATATCATTGTACTTTTTTTTAAAGACAAAAACTTTTATCCCCTATATATATATATCTATAGGATAAGAAAAAAAAACACTAATTAGTAAATACATAATCCGGAGACAGGAAGGCTGGCAATTATTTCTGCCATTTAGCCTCGCTATACAGACATATTTTCCTTAGAGACATATTTCTCGGGAACGTTAGGAGAAATATATCACCAAAAAAAGTTACGTTAGGTTTGGTAAAACGTTGTACAATTTTTTACCTTACCTTTTTTGTCTTTATATGCAGGTCGTTGTCAATGAAACAACAAAATCAATTTTAAAAGTGCACGTCGAACGCGACCATAACCAGCAATGCACTGTCATAGACCAAATGATCCGAGACGATTGTCCTAGCGTTAATTCTCATACGTCTCTAATAACTGACTGTACATGAATAAGCCTGAAGGTAAAATATTTTTCACTCGTGAAACACAAAGGCTAAATTTGCTTTGAAATGGCTAAAATTCTAATTGTTTCTAGCTAGTACGAGTATAAAGCGAGTGAAATGGAATTATTTTCTGTAAAAAATAGGATTTTTATTGTGTACCGATTGTCAACAAACCACTTTTATGGTTAATTCCCCCTCACTGCTATATATTTTTATTTAAGATAAAGTGCGCCTCGAAGGCGCTCGCGAAACATTAATATCGCTGCCATTTTTTTTTACTGACAAGTACTAGCTTATGTTTCCGAAGCAACTCGGTCGTCATTTGTTCTTAGTCTTTACACTCTTGGCAGAGTAGTCGTGGTCGCCATTTGAGCAGACCGCAGCTTCCCTAGTGCTAACACTTCCGAAAGATGACCGCTGGTAAGAAACAGATTTAGTGCAACGAATTGCGCTTGAGAGGCGCATGTTTATTGTAACAATTTTCTCTGTTTTTCTTAGTATTTGAGACTAATTATAATATTTATAGCCCATTAGTAAGTTAGGACAATAAACTTCTTTTTTTTAAATACTTAATATAATAATATGGGTACGTTTGTGTTTTATTTACTTATACATATTTACGTTAGATTATTAATATCTATTTATTTAAATTTGTTAAATTGTTTTTAAAATGAGCGCCTTTCAGGCGTCTTTGCCATCCAAGATGATTTGTAAATAACGTTTAAAAAGGTTGTGTTCCTAATCAATAAAATTTATTACAATAAACATCTGTAGTCAAATTCTGTGTACTTAAGCAAACGTCAAAGAAATCGTCAATGTCAACCACTATTCAATTATTAAATACTATTTGGTCAATTTAATGGTTGCGGTGAAAAAACAGAGTTGGACTTAGCACTATTCAAAATTGGTTTTAAAATTGCCGTGAAGTTCATAATAGTGATAGTTGCCAGCGGTTCCTACTAGATGGCGCTAGCCGTATTAAAAAATATCGATTTCAATTTTACTACTATACTTTGGTCGTAGGTACCACGATTTGACACGAGTGAGTTTTATTCTTTAGGAAAAGCTTTTAATTAAAGTTGATCAACACACAGATACTTTCTGTACAGACAGATTCCGTGTTCCTCCAATTTTGTTCCACCTCTATAAGGTAGGTTAGGTCACCTGCCTAATTTTCTTTTGGTAGGAATTCCGCTACCGTCACTAAATCTGTTTTGTTATCAATAACTATAATTTAGATAGCTAGATTTATTGTAATACTTCAATTATCGTAGCACTACTCATGTTATTAACTACGTACAATCCCATTTTATGTACATTTGTGTCAAAAATACAGCGCCTTATCTAATGTTATCATCGTAGGTACCACATGATATCACTTGCTTATCGAGTGCGATTGCTGATTACACTTGGATAAGAAATAAGGTAAAATAAAACCAGAATGCGGCAAAAAAAACAGGATCTCTGCCAGTGGAGCTCGCCATTGGCGATCCTGGATCTCAATAGCAGAGGGCGGCCGCGGGCCTGGGCGGGGCGCCCCAGCAGTCACCATGGCAACCGCTCTGCGCGCCACCTCGCCTCCGCGCTCCATACACAACGACCTTATGAACTTATGAAAAAATGCAAACATCTAATCGCAACGAGTCATCATACGATTCGAATGCATAGAAAGTAAAGCGTTCGTGCGACCGCTGCGATAATTAATGGGCTCGAGCGAACGGCGGGCGACGTCGGCGAACGGCGCCGAGTAGGCAAAAAACCCGCTCGACACAAAAACAGGCGCGCGAAAGAGACAGGGCGAGCGGCAGAACGGGACGGAGCTATCGGCAGAGAGGGACGGCGACCCCAACTACCGATTTCTGCAAGCGGACAAGACGCGATCGAAGACAAATACAGCGTTTTGATTTAAAACTTGAACGAGTGCGCCCTTCGATCACATGGCATTTGACAGCTCGCCGGAAACTCAAACCTATCGTTCTGTCATTGGATAAAGCGCGCCAACCACAACTTTTTAAAAATATTATTTGATAAATATGTTTTTAACACAAATATTTTGAGGTAGCTACAACCAAGGAGTAAAATAAGCTAAATAATATTATAATTTGTAATACTTTGCTAAAAAAAATATTAACATAGAAAACACAAATCACAACAAGAAAAAACCTTTTAAACAAAGGATTTTCTTAAATCTAAGGCAATATACCTACTCCTTTTTACAATTTTGTTCTAAACCTTATTTTAAAAGTACTATTATTATTTATTAAAAAAAATACTATCCGAAACTAGGTCTTTGAAGCAAGGTCTAAAATCTTAAATAAAACATCGACAAAAACTTTATTCAGGCATGACTTAAAACTTTATCAGAGATCTATTAAATTAGACACTACTAGTTTTAAAAAAAACAATAACAAACAATAATAGCAAAATACCTAAATTGAAACTCTTACAACTACAATCAAAGTGCCCAGTTTTTTAAACTTTTACATTGACTCAGTTAAGTTATATTTCTCAATTTCATTATTTAACTACCTTCTTTCATATAACTTAAAGCTCAGCTTTTCACTTTGGCACTGTAATCCTACGACATCGACTTACCTGGAATTCACTCCACATTTTCATGAGGATACACCATAGTTCCAATACGAAAACATGACACGATCACGATAACACAACTGTCAAGCACACAAGCGACACAGACACAACCTCACACCTTGGCCGTCGAGTGCGTACTGGCCCGAGTCGCGCGCCCGGTTTCCGTTCAGTTGCGACGTTTTGGATCCAAAGCTCAGCCCCGCGTTCTCAATCAACACTTCGCAGCATAATGTAATTGTATTTTTAGTATACATTGCGTGCTTTCGTTGAAGTAAACACAAGCTCTGTGCAAAACACAACGCAATGTACAATATAAATACATAACCGCGTGAAAAAGAACGGCTAGCAGTGTTCTGAGCGCTTCGGGCTGCTTCGGAGGAGCTCGGCTGTGCGCCCACCTGCGCCTCGTTCTCCGAACACCACACTCCGCTATACACTAAACGTAACTAATC
The DNA here is from genome assembly GCA_910589645.1 of Tinea semifulvella. Classification (NCBI taxonomy): domain Eukaryota; kingdom Metazoa; phylum Arthropoda; class Insecta; order Lepidoptera; family Tineidae; genus Tinea; species Tinea semifulvella. Next base: position 9,812,038 of record OU342620.1, read on the forward strand.
GAAACTCAACACTATTACTCACGGTTAAAGGCAATAATTCCTTGAAAATACTAATCAAACGGGTAAATTAAAAAGTGTTTTTTATATGAACAACAAAACCGAAGCGAACCGCCTAGCTAGCAATGTCACAACGATTCTACCTATAGAAGTTCTGGTAATGTTTCAGGCCAACATTTCAGAACTTTATAATAAATAATTTTAATAGCAGTTAAGTAGATAGGTACTTATATAAATTGGAATAAATATGTATAGGTAGGTGGTATGAATGGATGAATTATAAATAAAGTAACTGAAACTCAGCTTTCGCTTTGTCTACGTAAATTTATACATCCTGTTTTCCTTCTGCTATTCTATAGCAATTAGAAGTAAATATTATATCAGTCAATGCAGCAGAGTAAGCTAGATAATTTGTTTAGGAATTAAAATAAATTTTAGATTTAACTCATCAGATAGGAAAAAGTTAGAAATAAAAAAGCTGTGAACAAAGTTGGAATAGTAGCCCGCGTAGCAGGAACTTCGTAGCAGTAAAACTTCGTAGCGCTCTCGAAGCGTGAAAGTTTTGACTTCAACGAATTGCTCACTTTGCGATAACATTCCAAAACCCCTTTACTATAATCCATTACTCGCTTACTACTAACAAAACTTACTAACAATCGCAAGTAACCGGCAATGTATAAGATAGAAATATTAATAGTAGCAGTTACGTACGTTGGCCGCGAGAGTGCGCCACTTCTGCCAACGCCCTTACTACGCACATCAAATGCGTCATTTTTATTTTCAATTCAATCTGATTGTGTTAGGTTCGTATCCATTGCGCGAAGTATATTGCGAATAAGTTTGTTTACGGTATCAGAGCCAGCGTTGGATTGAGCTTTACATTTGTCCACTAAGAACTGTGAAGTGCGTATTTACAGTTCAAGTTTAATTTTTAGTTAGACTTTTACTATTGTATAAACTTGGTTTAAATTTATATATATATATTTTTTTTAACACCAACTCGTTACATACCCATTTTTTTTTTGATCAGAGTTTTTTATTCAGTTTTTAATAGCTTTAACAATAAATTATAAAATAGTAGTTTAGTATCTGGCGGGAGGCTCTGCGCCCGTTCCCGCACGTAGTAGGTCCCGGTCGTAGGTTCTATGGCAGATGTGTCCAACCCACTTCCACTTCAGATTGCTAATTTTTAAAGCTATGTCAGGAACTTTGGTTCTCTAACTAACATTAATGTTTCGAATTTTATCCATGAGCTGAGCGGCCTTAAACTTGTGGACTGTCAGTGACCACGTCTCTGCTCCATAGGATATTACGGGGAAAACGCTTTAGTTGAAGACTACAATAGACACAATAAGAGAAAACCTTGATAGGTATACCGGCTTAATAGTAGGGATGGATGTTGCTCATCAGCGGCTGGCATTAGTTGCTCCATTTTTTGACGTCGCGTACTGCTTTCGCGTACCTTTAGGTCGGCACAATATCACATGTTGTGCCCCGTATGAAACACTAGCCTAGAGCGGATTGGTGGTTCCCGCCGATTGACGAGGGAATTTATATAGGGACCGCCTCCGTGGTCTAGTGGTAACAAACGTTGCCGTGAACTCGGGATTCCCACCGGGGGCAAGTTGTACATTGTATAATTTGTCTCGGTCTGGGTGTTTATATGTATAATATGTATATATTTAAAAAAAAAAGTATAATATGTAGTTTATCAACCATCTAGTTTCCGTAACACAAGCCTCGTAGCTTACCACCGAAATTAGATGGCGCTGTCTGGCCTGTCTGGAAATATTTATTATTTATTATTTTTATATTATTTTGGTCTATGTTTTAGCTAAGAACTAAAAGTAACTATAAGATTGGACATTTTTATTTCTTGGCCTCCATTTCACGCGGACGGGACTTCTATATTTTCCGTAGTATTAATTTTATTTCACTTATAATTTACAAAAAAAAACGAATAAATGATATAGGTATCTTTTATTAAATAAATGTAAATAATAATAATCCGTGATTAAGCGCTTATGTCCGTGGATTTAGACTCTGAGGTACCGAGTTTGATTCCTGGTCGGGACACAATAATAATTATTTACTTTACTTTAATAGAAGTAAAAGAAGGTCTAAGACCACGCTTATAAAGAAGCGGATTCACATTTAGCCAACTTTACTGCCGGCCAATCATGACAAGTGGCAAGCTCGTCGATGTCTCCAGCGTACCAAAGGAGAGAAATATCACAAATAAATTAAATATTTAATTAATTTATTTATTTAAATTTATAAATATTATTGTGTCCCAACAAGGAATCGAACCCGGTACCTCTAATTCTACTTTAATGTTTACTTTAAAATTAATTTAAATAATTAGTTTAGCCTAAAACTATAATTGAGGCTTTTTTATCACGATCCAAAACGGGTTGGACATAGCTTAGCAATAAGGAACAATTTCATTTGCTACACTAAAGCCATCTCTTGCTTTACTTATGGATATCCATTGTACGCTTGCACGGTATTTTCGACCTTATTGTACTTAGGCGTATAATCACATTTAAAAAAAAAACGTTATTTTTTATAAGTAAATACTTAATTTATTATCATCATTAATTACATCTAAATTTTGTCATGCTAATTTATAGATAACTTATGCTGGTTTTATTTCATGACAAAGGCAACCTGAAAAAAGTCAAAGTAAGTCAAAGTCAAAATATCTTTATTCACGTAAACCTATTACAGGCATTTGTGACTCGCCGTTATCTTTTTAAAATATTAATTATAATATTTTAAATGATTCTACTCTAGCTAGTGGAAGCAGCAAAGTGGTCAAAGATCCAAGCTGTTAGCAGAAAACCAGCAGCTTAAAAAAACTTTATTTTTATTCTGTTTTGACAAGAAATCGAATACCTTCGCGTCTAAAGCTACCGCCATAACCGTTAGTTTTGGCCTAATTTACTATTATTGAGAAGTTACAAGCTTTTAGATGTCTTAACAGAGCTGCAGTCAAGTGAAATATCACAAATAAATTATTACTTTTTTGTATTCGCCAGGAATCAAACCCGGTAACTGGTTTTGTACCCGGTGGCTTTCTGTATTTTGTTAAAAAAGTTTTTTTTTATTTTTAATTTTTTTTTTTGAAAAATATGTTTTTCTAAGTATCATTTTTTTTTCTTGGCAGGTTCCTGGTGTGGGATGCGATATGTGTAGACACATTAACCCCATCACACATCCAGGCGACCTCGTCAAGCGTGGGAAGTGCGGCGACTTCTGCTGAGAACCTCAAGCTGCGCAAATACGCCAACCTCAGTACAGGTTACGCATTTGCGCTGTTTGGGGTCGAGACGATGAGGCCATGGGGACACTCAGCCAAGGAGTTGTCCAAACGGCTAACGGACAAGTCTGGATACAGGAAAGCTGGCAATTATTTCTGCCAACGTATTAGCTTAGCTATACAGAGGCGAAATGTTGCCAGTCTTCTTGGGACTATCGCTGAAGGGTCGTCTCTCGAGGACATTTTTTACTTATAGTTTATTTTTTATTAGGTTTAGTTTATATTTATTTATTTTTTACTTTTAAGTAGTTTTAATTTATATTGTAATTCTTTTATACTGTTTGTATATTACTTCAATATTAATAAATTTTCTTAATTTCATTTTTTTAGTTTTATATATTAGGTAAAGACTAGAAACCCCGTACCTACGTGGCCGACATATGTATTTATATCTCTGGTTTAGGCTAGACCTGAGTAACTGGGTTTCCGAACGTGACTAACTCACATTCATATTGAATTTAACATAACTAATATGACTATACCAGGCGAGGCTATTGTGCATCTATTGCGTCTTGTAAAAAGCTTAACAATATCAGAAGTTATTGGTAAGAAGCAATGGATCGTTTGGAGCTTTTACGAGTGATTAGTGAGTATTTCGCGCCTTTTTTGCACGGATATATCAAGTGCAAGTTTTTGTTTTGTAAACCAATTTACTGTAGATATTGTTATAATAGTCAAAATTGGTGTTGTTTTATTTAATAATATGCTGCAATGTGAATAATTATGGAAAACGATAAATTGGACACTATATATGGGGCACAAGTTGCAGTTTTTTTTGCGGTTTTCCCGCTCTGTGAACTCCCATGTTACTTACAAGTATACCCGACGTGTTTGGGAGAGAGAGTTACTCCAAGAACAGCATCGAATTCTGCCACAGCTGGAATTTGATGATAACCTAATTAACTCATAAGAGAGAAATATATAATATGCACGTCATACTTGGCTGTGTGGGCTCGCCCATTACAAACAAACAAAGAAAAATGTATTTTTTTTTACTTTATTTTGCTTTGAAATTAGTTTTATTCCTTTAAGAAAAAATCAGTAAAAATAGCTCTTTGTTTTGCTTTCAAGTCGAACACGCTCTTCGTATTATTAAGTGACGTCACTTACGCTTTCTAAAATGATTTCGTTAATTAAAACAAAAATCAGTATGATTCAGGTACTCTGATATAATAATAAAAACATTATTTTTTATTACATTAGTCAACTACACTATTGTAACGATTAAATGTTCAATGTACCAGTTTTTCGAAGCCATTTTTAACTTTAATCGTGACAATTACAAAGACAATGTTTTAAGGCCGGTTAGGACCCGTGTTACAGGCAGCCCCGCTTCTACTTTCAGAGTTTATATTGATGATAAACAATTAAATTATTATTGACCTTAAAACTTTATAAAGTATGGTTAAATAACGAAAAAGATAAAATATATATTTAATATTTTAATAAATATATTATTAAGAGATAAATAGAGTAAATAAAATAACATACATACATACATAACAAAAATATGTAATTATATAAAAGTGTTGACACTTTCATTGCGTTTTGCGTACTAGTTAGGCAAACTCAGGGCATTCGCAATACGCAATGCATTGGCTACAGTCAATCGTTATAATTACAGCCTCTAGAACACAGATATACCTTACCACTTCTGAAGAATTTAAGCCAAATTCTTCATCCTCAGCAGAAGAGATCTGATACAAGTTTAATGACAATTTATTAAAGATTTCACAAGTTATTAAAATTACGGTGAAAGAAGACAAAGAGATAAATTTCTAAGCATTTCATGGATTCACCGTGCGGGTGCCGGGTCCATCGTGTGTGGGTAAGAGATAAGAAGAATGGTGTTTTGGGCTTGCGACAGACAATAGGCTGATTTAAGAAAAGGAGGCCTCCCTTTTTTATTTTATCGCGCGATAATACGCTCACCATCCACCATTCTACTCCTCTCCCTACCCAACCAAATACTGTATGATTCCGTTAATGCCGTCTTGGAAGCTCGTTCCATAAATGTATTCACGGCAGACCTGCTTAGGCCCAATTCTTTCAGTAAGTGATGCAAAGATTTCTATCAAATTTACGTAAGTGTATTTCTTATTGGTACATTCCGGGGTTAGTACCGCTATTTTTTGTTTTTTTTTTTTTTTGTCAAACATAATATGGACTTAAATTACCGATCGTCGCTGTAAAATAAAATAGCATCAGAATATGGTTTGGCCAAGTAGATACACTTCAAAACTGGACTTATTTTTTTTATTTTATTAAAGCAAGACGCAAATGGAATCATAATATACTGACGTCATTCTCTTCATAAATACCCCTATGCCGGCTTAATAAGTTACCTTTTCTCTTTTCAAAGACACAGCCTAAAAAGAAAGAAATATACACAGTACATTTGTAATTTTAAATACGGAATAAGGAAATAAAAACACATAGATCATACATTAATTGTTTTGTTATATCTTTAGAAAATACACCAATAGATAACACGTAATGTACTAGAATCAAAAACGTAATACCAACGTGACCAAAATAAACAGGCTATCCTAACTGAACGCACGCTACGATATGATGTGAGAGGGAAAACCATAATTTGCCGCGCAATATTTGCGAATGTAAAACCATAGATACTAATATTAAACGAGTAAAACTGTGTCCTACTGTACGTCTGTCTGTTTGTTTCGTCTTTTGAAATAATATCTTTTTTTCTTGTCCCCTATATGATTCCTTGTTTGTATCCTCTCTTATTTTTAACTCCGAGTTCTATTTCCTACTAAGAATTCATCCCTACATGTAAGTTTATAATAAAAAAGTAAATTTATATATGATATCTTAGTTCATTGTAGATAATAATATTAAAATATAAATATAACTTATTTACATTATGTATATACAATATATATATACAATATATACTTCATTATTTAGTAGGCCTCCTAATTTTGTATATAATTGTGACATTTTATATTAATTCTTATATTAATATATTATTTATAAACACTTTGTTTCTATACCAATTTTTTCAAATCCTTTTTATTTAGCCCGTCTTTATTTTTTATAACTGAATAAAAAAAATGGATAATAATTATAATCCTTTCCTTTGAATTATGAAATGACGACATCATCTGACATCTCATCCCCCTACCAGCGACCTTTTTTAGGATCTTCAGTTCTCAAACTATAGGTAGAATTTCTATCCACCGACGGCTTAATTCCAATATAAACAAAAAATATATCTCGAGAGAAGACATTTTTTTTTAGCATTCCATGGATTTACCTAGCGGGTGCCAGGTCTATCTTGTGTCGAAAGAAGGGAAAATTGGTGTTTCGGGTTTGCGACCGATTATAGGCTTGTCTGAAAAATATGTAAATAGATAACAATCAAATAAACTTAAAATCAAAAAATATCACAAATATAAACTTAACAAGCTTTAAAAAAGTACAGTCAACACTAAGCTCGTTTATTTAAAAATATTATTCGTGAATATAAATAAAGCATAATCGCTAAACATAAATAATATTACTGGTGAATTTGGCTGCAGGTCTTCAGCGGGGTGAGGCAAAGCACAATTCTTTACACTATCGTATCGACTAACGTTCGTGCGTTCACAGCTGACTATTCGTTATAAAATCTAGGTTTAACTGTCAGTAGTGATGAAAAAACTTCCAAAAGTGCTCCCTAGTTTATCCTAATATTGTGCGAATGTGCGTTCTAGGACACCTAGCTTTTGACATTTCCGACAGACGTACTTGGACGATTGTGCACTCCGCCTCACCCGCTGCCAAGAGCTAACTCAATGCACCGTTTTGCTGCTTTCACACATATTCTCAAATGCTTCCTCAACGGCTGCTCGCTCCTAAACTCAACTATTCATTCCAACTTCCACTCGGCATGTCTCGCCCGAAGAATATTACTGTCAAACTCAAGCATCGTCGCGACCTTGGCGCCTCCTCGAGATGTATGTATGAGTGAGTACTAGTGTTATGCTGTTTTTACCTAACATTTACATTATTGCAGCTTTATTTTTTAATTTTTTATTAACATTATTTAAATTACTTATTTTAATAGTTAAAGAACACATTTTTATCATTGTTTTAAACAAAACATCATCATCAGCCTGTGTCTCTCCACTGCTGGATGTAGGCCTCCACCAAGGCTTGCCACTTCTTCTTCGCCACCTTCCTCAGGTCATCTGTTCATCTGGCGGGGGGTCGTCCAGTACGTGGTCTCCACTCCAGAACCCGTCTACTCCATCGTTCATCGGTTCTGCGGCATATGTGTCCAGCCCATTGCCACTTCAGCTTGCTAATTTTAAAAGCTATATCGATAACTTTGTTTCTTTGACGGATATCAACGTTTCTGACTTTATCTTTTAGAGAAATCCCAAGCATAGCTCTCTCGATAGCTCGCTGAGCGACCTTGAACTTGTGGACCAGACCTACCGTCAGTGTCCACGTTTCTGCACCATAAGACATTACTGGAAGAAGGCACTGGTTGAAAACTTTTGTCTTCAAACACTGTGGTATGTTCGATAGGAAGAAGTGACGTAGCTTCCCAAACAAAACATATTAAAATCCAAAGACTAATATTGTTCAAAGAGACAGACTTATGGATGTCAGAAGCGATAGAGACTACTACATATTTAGACAAGATGAATATTAGGAATAAGGAAACGCAAATTTTAATGTTGCCAGAAAAAAATACCAATTAATCTTATCGAAAACATTTCTAATAGTAACATGCTTTCGGGATTCGGAGAGTTTTCAAGTAGGTATTAGAATACCTGTTTCGGATCACTTGAAGGAACCCATTTGACAGCTGGAGTGACGAAAACGTCTAAACTACAGGTAAGTATTAGGTTACGCGAATAAAGATATTTTGACTTTGGTCTGACTTTGACCATTATACTGACTGTACCGAGGTTTAAAACAGTACATCCAGCATTGAACGTGTTGTTTTTGCTCAGAACTAGAAATACAGGCTAATTCTGTGAATAGAATTCAAAATAGTGAAGCAAAGGAATTAAGGTTTTAGTGAAAAGCTTCTATTTGCAGTGAATTATTTTTCATTAACGAAGTTAGGTATCACACAACTCTGCTGCCATTGATTTATATTAAAACCGGGCTTTGGTAATTCTTGGGTTTCGTAATTCTGTATATGTTTCATTTGTAAATCTGCTTTATTATAATAATAATAAAATTCTTTATTCTTTACATAATACTCGGCATTCTCTACCAGCTAACCTTTATGATGGTAAAATGTGAGGTAATAGGGTGATTGAGATTAAAAATACCAATGGTAGATACAACATAAATAAAGATATAAAATCAATACAAAGAGATTAATTATTAAATTATATGTGAAACTTATAATAATATATATAATAATAATGCAAACACATACTTATATCAAAAATAATAATACTAACACAATAAGTACAAAATAAACGTACACATATACAATATTTACTACGTGAAAGCGTGAATTGGGTCATTTTGCAATTTAGGGAAATTACTGTAGACCAAGTTTTCAATTGTGGATATCTCCACTCCTTCTATCGACGGAGTTGGTCTGATCACCAGTAGAAGCTTATTCCACTGGCGAGCAGCCAAAAAAGTGAGAGAATCTGAATATCTGCTAGAAGAGTCAGACAGACAGCATTGAACACCCAGGCCCGGATGTTCAATGGGACTGGGTTGGGGATGGGATAATCTCCCGTTTTTGCCGGCAGGATCTCGGCGGCTGACTATCCGCCTGTGATTCAACACACCTTTGGTGCTGGGCGCTGTTCCTACTACAACACCGCCCTTGTGGCTCACGAATCTAGTCTCCTAGATTTGTCTACATTAGTTCTTCTCCAAGAGCGACTCCCTAGGTAGTGGCCTTCCCTCCGGGGGCCGTGCGAAAGTAGGAGCGATATCCTGAAGATGCTTGTAGGATCCGTTGTCAGTCCGGTAAAACATACGTTTAGCTAGGCCGACAACAAATGCCTCGATAGTAGGCATCTCCAGATCAGCTAGAAGAGTGTCGAGGGATAGAAAGTTGGTTGTTCTGAGAAAAGCGAAGAGGGCGACTGTGCGTATCGCACAGGAATTCAAAACGATCTTTTAGATAGGGAGGGGTCATGGGGTCATTCCTATAGCTGAGTTTTCCCTGCAGATTCCTTTATCAGTCAAATTAAACATTAACAGGTCACTTGATTCTGTTAAGCTGTTCGTCTTCTGCTAACAGCTTACTCTTTGGACCACTTTGCTGTTTAGTCTTCCACTAGAAGGAGTAGAATCTTTCAAAATAATTTAAATAATGACGTGTCCCAAATAACGTAATCCGTGAATAAAGATATTTTGACTTTGTATCACTGTGCCTTTTTTGGCCGACCTAAGCAGGTCTACCATCAGTACATTTTTGGACCGAGCTTCCAAGACGGCATAAGCAGAATCATACAGCATTTGGTTATGTACAAAAGAATTACGAGGCAAGAATAGTGGATAGGAAGTGTGTCTGGGCTTTAAAAAAAAACCATCTCATCTTCAGACATATCGGTCTCAAGCCCGATACACCATTATTCTCCCCTATATCCACGGATCGCGTAGAAATTTTACATGAAAAATCATCATGTTCTCGGCACGACATGACAGGACCCAACGGCAACCACAGAAACATGGGCCTTTCAGAAATTTCTCAAGCATTTGGCCTAGACTCGCCACGCTGGCCAGACCAGGTTGGCGAGGGCCTGATGTCATTTTTTAAAGACAATTTATTAACGATTTCAGTTGGTATTATTGCAACTGGGACCGACCCGAGGCACAGGAACGGCGGTGTTGTAAATCTATAAGAAATGTAGGTACATAAGAAAACGTATGTCTTATTGTACATGCCTGGATACGAACCGACCTTTTTTGGTTAACAGGGAAAGCGTTCTTACAACCGAGCCACCACAACTCTTTAATAATGTTGCTCTATAACTAACGCGGGCAAAATTGGGTCAAACAGCTAGTGTTGTATATAAGTCAATGAAGCTACGAATTATTTTCATTTGCGCTCTATCTGTACGACTCTGCTCTTTGACACGAAATGACAAATATATTTACAAGCAAATATCGTCCTTAGATGAAATGAATAATGACTAAAATAGCATAGCAAATTGTGGGAGATATCGGTGGCTCATTATGATATAGCGATGAGATTCTTGACCGGACCCTCAGTACTTCTGGAGACTCTAATCATATCCTAATTAGGTAGGTACTACTGAATTTTATTAATCATTCAAATTCAGATTTTAGCAAGGGTCTTTAAGGTAGCTATGGTGATTTTGGGGTTGTAGGTTATTGGTAATTAAAAGACATCTAGAAGTTTTATTTAATTGGTATTTTAGGTTATTGGGTTGGCGGGGTGCGCGTCGGTGGTGGTGGTGTGAGACGTGACGCAACGCGACCTCTGGCGGCTCCGGCCTCGCCCGCGCTCGACTAATTACGAATGTCAAATGTTATCGCACGCAACCGTCCGCCGTCCGCACTCGGCCGCTCCGCTCTTCATAATAATAAAACCTGATATTTAAAACGGAACGTCCTTCTAACGCCGTGTAGTTGCGCCGACGCCAATCTACGATAATAATAAGCCGGTCCGGAGCCCGGGATGTGCTGCAGCGCCTCACCAAGCTCTGAGACTAGACGGCCGAGAGAGAGCGAGCGCTGCAGCGCTGGTGTGAGTGAGCCGCTCGGCGCTCACATAAGTACGGCCAGTTCTATGCGCGCCTGTATAGCTATTAAATGTATATAGAATATATAGTAGTAATCGCTCGACGCAGCGGTATTATGTCGGAAATATACCGGCCGCTCCGTGCCTCGAGCCGACTTCACCTTTTAGCATTTAGTTTGTATGGAAAGTGTTATTTGTGGTTTTTAAAGTCGTTAATAGGGTTATTGAATTGGTTCTTTCGGTAAAATACAAACCTTGAGATAAGCTTCCTTTGAAAGTCTATGAGGTATTTCTAAGCCATGAGTTTTCTGAGAAATTAAAAAATAATTAATTTATTTTTCATAACTCTACAACCGTCTTACTAATATATACATTTAGTAAATATATCAAAAACATAAATTTATAATTAAAGTTAATAATAAATAATCATTTGAATAAATAAAAAGAATAATAAAAAAAAAATAACAATAATGCAACGTTCATTTTGTTAGCATTGGTAAACTTAAGTAAAACAACGTTACTTTATTTATTTATTTATATTACCAATCTAACATAAATACACCATCATCAGGTTAATTATATATTAATAAAAGTAATTAGTATTTTCCTTTCATAGAATGTTTGCTCTAGTAATAAAAGGGAACATGAAAAATAATTTAATAAAGAATAATAATAACAATATATCTCATCATTACACCCCCTAGAAGACAGCCTCTATTGGACCTCCACTATTGGAGATGGACCTTCCAGAACATATATCTGAAGAATTTGGCCTACACTCGCCACGCTGGCCAGACGGGTTAGCGAGGAATATATCTCAACTTAAATCAAAATATTAATTCTATTGTAGGTATATGTACCTATGCTATAATAAAATAATTAATTCCTGCTGTTTATAGTAGATACAAAAATATTAAAATAATTTAGACTAAAAAACAAATTATAAATAAAACTAAACTAAAAATACCTATGAAATTAAAACTATTCTACAAAATCAACTAAGGGCTTACCACCAGGGAGGGGACCTAAAACGCTCGCCGTATTTCCTCGTTGAATTATAATGGAAATATTCTGTTTTAGGTAGTTATGGCATTTGGAATCGCCACACTTTTGAAAAATTCGTTTACCCAGCTCTTTTATGAATTTGTGGGTATCAAGAGAATATACCTTCATTGTTTCAACCCCTAATGCCACAAAGTTCTAATTTTGTTTAATGCTATTATTATAAAATAATAGCATTAGACAAAAAGCATAAGCTATAATTCAAGAATTTAAAAAAGCAAAGTCAAAATATCTTCATTCGGTAAACCGTTATAGGTTTACATTTGTTAGCATTTGTAACCCGTCACAATTTAAATTATTTTGAATGATTCTACTCCTGTTAGTGGAAGACTACCAAAGTGGTCCAAAGAGTAAGCTGTTAGCAGAAAACTAGCAGCTTAGCAAATTCCAGTTACCTGTTAATGTTTAATCTGACTGAGAAAGGAATCTGCAAGGAAAACTCAGCTATAGCAGAGTTACAAATGAATCAAATGCAGAATTACACAACGACAATCAATAAATAAATATCTTTCAAATTCACCTATGATATTACTAAACCTAGTACAGTGGCACCCTACGAGGTATGTCAGAATTAAAATAGGCTACTTGCCCGTGTGCAACCCGAAAGCCGACAAAACGCAATTGAATTTCGGAAATCAATTCGTGAATTAAAACTTCTTGTCTCAATAGTTTTGATTATATTTGTTCAATACAATATCATGAAATAAATACAATCACATCTAGGTTTTAAAAAATAATTATCATTTTATATTTTTTTCTTTATATAAAAAAGTCTTCTAGTATTGTCATTGTTTTGCGGAAAGTCGACCCGAAAGACTACCCGTACACTTAATTTCTAGAAATTAAAAACGTTTCAAAATCATTATTGTGTTAAAAGAGAGTTTCTAAGTAAATAATGAGCTTAAAAAACTGTCTGTACTTGTGTTTTACTTTTATTTTTTTAAGTCTTATTTTAAGTTAAAATATTATTATAGTTTTGTAATTACTATTGTTTTTCTTCAAAATAAATAAAATAAACAAATAGAGTCAAAGTATCCAAGTGTGTCAAGGCGGCCACGCCTGGCTTGGCTGAGGGTAACCATGGGCCCATTGTGTGACCACAAACGGCGCAAATACTATTTCTGCCATATTAGATGCTATATATTATGCGATATATTATATTTCTTGATGCATTTCACTTTAAATAAATCATGTATTGTATTATATTTAATGGGCTTAAAATAGATAGAATAGATCTGCCGCCAAAAGATAGTTAAAAATAATTACCTTTAAAAAATAAATATCATTTATTTTAGTTTCCGATTACTTAAACAGTATTACATACTAGACATCGTATTTAATAATATTTATATATATTTATTGGCACAGATAATATCTAAAATATAGAAAATGCATAAAGTTTGTTTTCGGTGTTCGGTTATTAGAGAATGGCGCAGCCGGCTTGCGGCACGGAGCAGCCCTCCGTCAGCTATAGCGTGGCCTTATAGATGGTTGTTTGCGCTCACAGAGTGCGGTGAACAGCGCTCACCGGCCGCGCCGCTGTGTGTGTGTACACGTGCACGCCACACACACCACGCCACGCCACAAACACAAAGACATGGCTGTACGTTCCGAAACCAACCGCTCCTATTCTATCTATGCGAAGGCGTTCGTATCGCCACGTATAGCGGGCGCGGTACGCTCGGGGCGAGGAATTTAGAAGCGGGGGTCGTATCGTTAATTGTTATGAAGTTGATTTCGGTCCTGAAATTCCAAAATAGGGATTTTGAAATATCGCCTCCTTTTTCATCACTAAAATACTTAAACATTTGTCATGCTAAATAACATACATAGATATAACTCGTAGGTACATTAATATTATTAGCAATTTATTTAATTTGTTTAAACAATATAAAAGTAGTTAACTTACGTTATAGGTGATAAGTTAAGGGGGAAAAGTTGCGATGCGTTCAAAAGTCTAGTAGGTAGTTTTCCCGCGAAGTTTCGCGAAACTAGGATATAAACTCTAGAGCAAGTATGCTAGGGCATAAAATGGTTCATGTAAGACTTGGGACGCGAAATAAGTCCATGGTTACGGCCCGTTGCTAGGGTCAGCGCAGAGTCGACTATGACGAACTTGCCAATAGGAACTCGAGCACAATTTAAATTTGGAATCCTGTTACAAGATGGCGTTGTCATCTTTCAACTAATAAGTGACTGTTTCAGTTTCACGTAGCTTTTTGGCGCGCAAATTAAAATATAGGTATTTCGATTTCATTGCGTTTAGTTTATAGTCATTGCCTTATGTTTTTGTAGCATTTATTCCTACTTTAATATTAAATTGGGAAGGTCTGTAGGGTTTTATTTTAAAGGTAAAGGTTGGTAAGGTTAAAGGTCAGTTGGTACAATCGACGCCATTTTTAACTTTAATCGTTACATTTACCGAGATTTCGTAGTCTTAGACTACTTTTTAGTAAACCGAGGACAATATATGTATGTAGGTATATATATTAAATCTGTGAGCTAACATACGATAAAAACATCTGTTTTATGAAAGGTGAAATGTCAAAAATTTACATTTGAGTTTAAGTAACATAATTTCGATTACGGGATCAAGTGAGATATACCCTGCACCATTTTTGTTACATATTTTAGCGGGATTGACAAGATTATGTGATAAAAATCAAAATTTGACAGCTTGACAGAAAATGACTGTGGTACCTACGGAGGTGGCTTAGATATTAAAAACAAGCATAGGGTTTTTTGGAACTGGCTTACCGCTTACCATGAAGTGGACGCGAGGTCGAATGTCGAAATATAAGTAGGTAGGTTACCTATAAAATAAAGTGGATCGTATTCTGGTTAATATTTAGACGTAGAAGTAACGGGTTCGATTCCTGGTAAAAAAATAATATTTATTTGTAACTTTTCCTAGTCTTATTTGCCAGTTTGCAAGACAGGACGGACAGACAATGGACCTTATAGCCGGGATAATGGCGCGGGCGGTTTCACATGAACTCACATTGCCATTTCTTAATATCTTTTTCTGAAGACCCCACAAATAATTACGTCGTCGTGATAATACTGTACTCATAAAGATTGCCTCCGTGGTCTAGCGGTTAATATAGTTTCGGTGGATATAGACTCGGAGGTACCGGGTTCGATTCCTGGTCGGGACACAAAAAAATATTTGTTTGTTTGTTTCTCGAGTTTGCGTACGCCTGAGACATCGACGAGCTTGCCACTTGTCTCATGATGGGCTGGCTTATAGTAAAGTTGGCTTAATGTGAATCCACATCTTTAAAAAGCACGATTTGTAACCACCCCGGGAGGGATACGAACGTGATGATTCTTTAAAAAAATGGTACTTTATAGATAAAATTATTGATATTCCATTAACGTCTCTATTGCGTAGATTATAAGCATGAGCCTGGCATCACATAATTAAATTTATTTTTCATTCGATACAGCCGCCCCTAGAACAGCGTCTTAGACCTCTACTGCTGGAGATGGGCCTTCCAGAACTGGAGAATTTTGCCTACACTCGCGACGCTGGACCTGACGGCTTGGCGAGAATATGATGTTAATTTTATATGACAATTTATTAACGATTCCACAAGTTGGCATTAGTGGAACCGGGACCGACGGCTTAACGTGCACTCCCGGACTCCGAGGCACGGTCTGACTAGACGTATGTTGACACTTCAAGCATCTCCACAGTATCACTCCGTCTTGCACTCGGTCCCCCATCGGGAGACCACTTCCTAGAGAGGTTCTCTTGGAGGAGAGCTGAAGTTGTTGAACCTAGGTCCCCTGGGTTCGTGAGCCACACGGGCGCTTTTACACCAGTAACAGCGTCCTGCTGGTGCTAGCGCATGAATTACCAGGGGAACATCCCCATCCCCAACCCATGCCCATTAGCCATCCGGGCCTGGACGACCCCGCTGACTGACTCTCGTTTTTGATAAATTTCTTAACGACTCCACATATTCGATAACAAATGTATTTCTCTTAAAAGAGATTAAATAAGACATAAAAGACGGGGTAACAGTATGTGTTAGGACATCCAGCAGGATCAGTATCCTACACCAATTTAACTCATTTATCTCATTCGTAGGACGCTTGCAATAGTCACGATCCCTTCCATCTATTTTATCTGCGCTCGTTCCGCTGCAGTACCAGCTCTAACAAGTGCCTTTAGCCGGTTGGTTTTTTAAAATAGATGGGAGTGATCGAGACTACTGCAAGTGTCCTACGAATGAAACGAAACTACGAATAAAGGTGTACGATCCTAACACATATCGTTTGGCTTTTTGCCCCGTCTTTTGTGTCATTTAAAGTCTTAGAGATATTTTTTTTTTTATTAAATTTATTATTAAATCTCTATCGAATTAGACAACACTATACTAGCTTGTGGAGTCGTTAAGAAATTTACTAACACTACATCAGACCCTCGCCAAAACATCTGTCCAGCTTGACTTGAGTCATTCAGTCAATGGGGTCGTCCAGGCCCGGATGGCTAATGGGCGGGGTAACCACCCGGTGGCAATTCATGCACTTTTGGTGCAGGATGACGTTACTGGTGTAAAAGCGCCCGTGTGGTTCACGAATCCAGGGGGTCTAGGTTCGACAATTTCTGCTCTCCTCCAGGAGTACCTCTCTAGGAAATGGTCTCCTGTTGGGGGGCCGAGCGCAAGACGGAGCGATATTGTGAAGATTCTTAAAGTGTCCGTTGTCGGCCCGATACAACATACGTCTAGTCAGGCCGATGACAAACTCCACAATAGGTATCTCCAGATCTCAAGCTATGACGGAATTACGCACGTACCGCGGCGTCGGGAGACCACTCTGAGCGATGTTCTGCTGACTTTGGATCTTGTCCCTGTTGGTCTTGGCCAGAAGGTGGTGCCAGGCTGGCGCAGGATAGGTCATCCGGGAGCGAATAAACATATTGTAGACCCGGATCTTCAACCTAAGCGGCAAGCTGAAATTCATAACAGTGCCGAGAGTATTATGTTCTGGAAGGCAGATTATCAGTTAAGGTCTAGGTTCTAGGGCTGTCATGATGATGAATACATGAAATATGTCAATATTATTTCATAAACTCAAATTGTAAAATTCACAAAATTCATAGGTTTATCAGGGCAAATTTACGCCACTCTATGCATAAAGCTTACTGGCGTAGAGCTGCCATAAGATCGCAGTTTTTCTCATGTTTCACTTATACTTTATTAAGCTTAAATATGGTCATACGTGGAATGCTGTTCTCACCACTGGGATGGTTTCGCTAAGTACCTTACAGATGTGCTCTCAATGTCCAGCAGAGACGGGCGATTCGAATAGTAGACGACACTAGTGTCTAAAATTCTCGAATCACTGCATCTTCGCCGAGATGTGGCCTCCCTGAGCGTGTTCTACGAGCTATACCTCGGTGAGTGTCCTGAAGAGCTCCACAACCTTATCCTGTCTTCTCTATTGCGCAACCGAATCACATGCACAGGCCAAAATAAGCACCCATATAACGTGCCTGTACATATAAATTTGGCGACTCTTACATCTGTCGCACGCTGAAGATGTGAAATCCTCTCCCAGCCAGTGTGTTACCATTCCTATAACCCGGTGTCCTTCAAGCGACGTGTGAAAAAACATCTTAATAGGCCGGCATATATGACTGATATAGCTGACAGCATAGGGACTGATGTCGGTCGTCAGAGGGTGGCGTCAATTGCTCCCATTCGTGGACCTGGTGGGCACGATGTCACATGTCGTGCTCAGTATTAAAAAAATATAAGTTTTTATTTGAATTTGTTAGGTTAAGTATTGACAAATAAATATTTATTTATTTTTATTTCTATAGAATACTTATACTTACATGTTTCCACTAAGAATATAATTATCACATGAGATCATCTTATGAGAAAATTTTTAGTGGAACAAGATTTAGTGGATTCAAACTAAAATAGGAAATACTATTAACTTCGTATATGGGGACCCTCAGCCAAGGAATTGTCAAAACGGGAAATGGTGCCAGCCTATAACCTGGAGTCCGTCAAGCGAAGTGTGAAAAGCATCTACTCAAGCCGGCATAGTGTTGGAAAGGACTGATGTCAGTTATAAATACCATCAGGGTTGCATGCGACTATTTCTGATGGGACAGTTTAGTAATAATAATTTAGTTTATTTTATTTATAATTTAGTTTCTATTTGAGTTTATGGGTCCATACATATACACAAAATTAAATACATTCATTAGTTTCCTACCAAGACATTTTTGCAAGAAACTCCTTATAAACTACCTTGGTACCTTAAACTATACCCAAACAGAAAAACTCATAGAAATAGATAAATAAATAAATGATAAACGTTAATATAAAACAAACTAGAAATAACTATATACCTATAGATTTATAAATTATTTATATATATATATATATAAGTTATAAAATAAATATGGTTTAATATAATATAATATAATATATTATGTATATAATATAATAATAGTAAAATGCATGTTGTTTTTGTAAATTTATACATATTATACATATAAACACCCAGGCCGAGACAAATACAATGTACAACTAGCCCCCGGTGAGAATCGAACCCACGACCTCCGAGTTCACGGCAACGTTTGTTACCACTAGACCACGGAGGCGGTCAAATAAATAAAAAAACCTAATAAAAAGTATATTTACAGATTAATATACCTACTTATATCGAAAAATTAAAATAAATAAAAGACCCTTCAAAGATAGTCCCAAGAAGACTGATAACATTTCCCCTCTGTATAGCGAGGCTAATAGAGGCGATGATTGACGCGATGCGATGAACTGTTACATGGAAAAACTTTAAGACAATGAAAATGGTTCTATAACATTCTAATAAGAAACTAAAGTTCCAAACACTGTTTTCTACAAAATTATTATATTCCACAAAGTTACAAATTACAGGGAGCTTTTTAATTACCTTTTAGAAAAATCCTAAATACTCATGTTTTTAATTATTTAGGTATTTAATTTTTAAAAGCTCTTAATTATCGGCTAATTATAGACGTAGTTTAATTGTAGTACTACAGAGCTGCGTAACAGGACATTACTCTAATCTTCTAGTAGTAAACTATATAAAAAAAAATGTGTCGACAATTTCCAAGTGTAGGCTAACTAAAGGAAATTTGATATTAACACCGCTTTTGACCAAAAATATCCACAGTAATTTACAAAAAAAAAAAAAAATATTACAAAACAAAAACTGGCGAGTTTTAGCAAAACATCAAAAATACAAAATTTTATACACATTTTTTTTTTTTAAATTGTCTTTAAAGGACATTGTACAGAATACATCAGTCCTAAACACGTAATTTATTTGCATAATATATGTTCCTAACAGAGTTCATAACCGAGTTGGGATCATCAAATTCCAGATGCTGCAGAATTTGATGCTTTACTTGGAGTCACTCGCGACACCATAGCCCAAACACGTCGGGTAAAATATGGGAATCCACAGCGCGGGAAAACCGCAAAAAATAAACTGCAACTTGTGCCCCATATTCAAAGTCCAATTTATAGTTTTCCATAACGATTCATATTGTAGAACATTATTAAACAAAACAACACCACTTTTGACCAACAATATCCACAGTAAATTAATTTACAAAACAAAAACTTTCACTTGACATGTCCACGCAAAATGGCGCGAAGAACTCTCCCTAAAACAAAATACTTTGAGGCCGCGTTCGTTTTATGAAACGTTAGCATGAAAATACCACTTTTTTTAGCACAAGTCGTTCGTTTAATGAAAATTCTAACATTTGATGCTAATTTCGTATGTCAGTACCGTGTTGAAAAGTTATTGATGTTACTTTTTGACAGATGTCTTTTAACATAAGAAATGGTTTGTTTAAATTGTTTTATACTTTATAGTTTATATTATATTTGTTTACAATGTATTTAAACGATTTAATGTAATAAATTCAAAGACCATTGTTATTGTTATTTCGTGCTAGTTTATAAAGTTGCTACAAGATGTTGGAAACGCTATAAAACGAACGCGGCCTTAGTCTGTCAAATGAATGGCATCCTTATACTAATGTAGTGACCGTTCGCTTATTGAAATAGTAGAAATAAACACACACATGTACTATTTCCACGAAATCGGCTTAATTTTGTTGAAAAAGCATTTTAAATTATCTACTTGCAATTTTAACTGATTCCGTGGACTAGCGTACTAGAGTTAGACGTGGAGGTACCGGGTTATATTCCTGGTCGGGACACAATAATTTATTTTATTAAATGTGATATTTTTCGTTAAGAGACATCAACGAATTGCCTTGCCACTTGTCATCTTAAACCTTATTTTTTTTATTACTGAGCAAGACATCTGACATCACTCCCACCTGATGGTAAGCGGTACGCGAGGTCCAAGAAAGAATGGAAGCAAATGACGACGACCAACATAATTCCTCACCACTATGCCGGCCTATCAAGATGCTTTTTTACACGAAAAACTCCAGGTTATAGGTAGGGGCAACACACTGGCTGGGAGAGCATTTCAGGTCTTCATATTTCATATAGATATCCATTATTTGACAGGTCAGGAATTAGGGGGAATATCGATTGCGAACCCTGGGGCACCTGTCCAGAGTGCCTAATCAGATCTTTCAGATCCATTGCGTTTTGCCCATCAATTAAGTTAAGAGATCCTGAAAATGATCGGTTAAATTTGACCAAAATATTTAGGCAAATTGCTCACTTAATTTATTATATTAAATGAAACGCTAGAGTAGCCTTGCCAACTTGGCCCAAGACTGGCCAACTTGCATTAGAACATATATTGAAAGAAAGAAAGAAATATTGCGTCCCTCCGTGTGACCTGGAAGGAATAATTGAGTGGAGGAGCCATTGAGGAATCGTCTAAGAATACGGGGGTTTTAGTCGATCGATATCAACGATTATCGTATCATCCAGCGGTGCAGATCGAAAAATGGCGTGAGTAGCTCAATTTCTCCAGATATATGTTCTGGAACACCAATAGCCTGCAGTAGAGGTCTAGAACTCTGTGTGTATTTGACCTGGGCCGACAGTCTCGGCTATCGCAATCGCTATCTTAGCAATTTCGGTCGGTAAGTCATAAAAATATGTTGCCACTTACAAAATCAAAAGCTGATTTGGTCAATATTATTAGTTTCAAAGGTCGGTAATATTTTAATATGAGAACTTATGTCATTAAAAACTCAGGCTACTCCATATTAACTTACTTTATGCTCTAATATGAGTATTATATCAATGGACAATAATATTTATTCCTTTGCAACACTAAGAGAACTGATGATGAGAGAGGCACAAACTGATGATGACCAAGCACAGTTCATAGTTGACAGATACACATCTATATTGCATTAAATTGGTTTCGTTTCACAGTAAAATAATCAATATTCTATTTTTGTTATACGAAGTCAGGACTACCTATTTAATAAGTCAGAAATAAACCTCACTTTAGTTAAGTATCATCACGGCCGTAATTCCTTACGGGGGGATTAGAAACCGGGCTTTTATTGTTGAGCGCGGGTTCACATTTAACCAACTTTTAGGACCCATCACGACACGTGGTGTCTAGCGTAGTGATGATGCCCAATGGATGTCTTGCTTGGAAGACCACGAGGACAACAAGACGAGGAGTGAAAGAACAAGACCGAGACCAGGTGTTCTGATGCAACACCAAGACTGGTCAAGTCGGCAACACTACTCTAGCGATTTAGGTAATTTGCCTAAATATTTTTGTCAAATTTAACCGATCATTTTGAGGATGCCTTAACTAATGGGCAAAACGCAATGGATCAGAAAGATCTCATTAGGCACTCTGGACAGGTGCCCCAGGGTTTGCAATCGATATTCCCCCTAATTCCTGTTCTGTCAAATAATCGATATCTAACTGGCGCGGGCGGTCGTGGTGGCTCGGTTGTAAAAACGCTTACGGTTTGGTCAATAGGACTGCTTGCTACTGCCTCCGAGGTCTAGCGGTTAAATCTGTGGATTTAGACGCGGAGGTACCGCGTTCGATTTCTTGTCGAGACACAATAATTTATTTAATTTATGTGTCATATCTCGAGTTTGGTACGCTAGACACATAGACGCATTTGCCACTTGTCATGATGAGCCTATAGTAAAGTTGGCAAAATGTAAATCCGCTTATTCAAAAGCATGGTTTCTGAACACCCCATAAAGGGATACGGTCGTGATAATAATTAAAAGGGCTGCTGGGTTCCAAATAGATCAAAGACGATTTTGTTCGGCTGGTGGGATACCAAGGTAAGATGCAATAGTTCGGTTGGATCGGTGGACCGAGCCTGGGCTTACGCAATAGGCCCAGAGAACGCGTGCGGCCTCCACTATGCCGACCTATTAAACATACCGAGCGGTTTTCCCGATATTGTTCGTCCGACCAAACCGGTTCAGAGTCGATGGAATCAACATATTTCTGCGTGGACATCACACTTTCATTTGGGCCCGGAGGTACCATCACCCGTATTCCATGACTTAAGTCAAAATAGTAGATTATGTTATTTACTGTCACTTTTCGCCGAGTTTTGCTCATATATACATATATCCAAGTCCCTGGCACTATGTCAGATTGTCATAAAAGTATTTAATAACTATTGTAGGTATTTGACCTGGGCCGACTGTCTCGACAGATCGCTATCTTAGATCGCTTATTTCGGTCGGTAAGTCACAAAAAAATGTTGCCACTTACAAAATCAAAAGCTGATTTGGTCAATATCATTAGTTCCAAAGTACGGTAATATTTTAATATAAGAACTTATGTCATTAAAAACTCAGGCAGTACCATATTAACTAATTGTATCCTCTAATATGTGTATTATATCAATGCACAATAATATTTATTCCTTTGCAACACTACAAGCAAATGCTAAAATGTCAGCTGGGTGCTGTCACACAGTAAAACTGTACACGGCGAACGAGTGCCTTCATTCCGTAGCCACGACTCAGACTTAGCTGTTAAGGCACGCAGGGCCAACAGTGAGATAGAGACGGTTTATATGGTTTTAGTCCGTAGGCGCCTTGGGGTCTCCTTAGGAGGCCTCACGGTGATTCGGGCATGCAACCTCTGGCGGTGGCCCTTCAGGCTGGGGTCGTATCGTTAGCGAGCTGTCAAGTTTTGTCGCTAAATACACTATACATCCAAACGGACACCATTTTAATCAAACTATGTATTTGAATAGACATGCGTCCAATTATTTAGCAGAGTTGATCGATTATCGCATTGAGCGTTTGCGATGACCATTTTCAATAATATTATGAAGATGACGTCGTTATTGACGGCGGCGCAACGCAAAATAAACTGAATGGATGTAGACGTAATCCAAGGCTGTGACGTCGACAATCGTGATTAAATTTTGGAAAGTGAAGAGTTGGAAAGTTTTTGAAGGCTCGTCAATGGCCACCTTAAATCGCTAAGTTAGGAATCGTTATGAAATGTCGGGACTGCTGCCCCTGCGTATCATTATAGACAAATGCTGATGCTATTTCACGTCTGGCTACGGTGGCCAGATGGTTGGCTAAAGTGCGAGCGAGGCCGGCTTAACAACTCGAAAAGTGTATTTCTCATTGATATCTGCCGGGATTCGAATCGTGACCTTTTTTAAATTTTAAGGAAACAACGGGTCACTTGCCCCATGTCACAAATTTATGTAGATAATTATGTTTACATGAATATAGCTGGGTTGTACCAAACGGGGTTTGAAGTTAAAAATGGCATCGTAATAAAACTGATACATTCGACGCCATTTATAACTTTAATCGTTACATTACAGAGATTTCATTTTGGTGCAACTAATCTGTTCTTTTGACATATGATTTACCCACTAAAATATAAATGCGTGAAGATGTGACTAAAGTTTGTTGACTTCATCGTTATGACGTCATCCTATAAAAAAGATACTCAATCCATTGCTGCGTAAAACCTTCATAAAAACTCAGCTGCGATACCGGAAGAGCAATGGACTTGCTACTATTGAAGTCATATGATTTACCCACACATAGTAATGTATGATTAATTCAAAAGCTAAATTTTCAATTTTATTCCAATGGAAATAAGAACTATTATTCGTAAACAGATTCAATACAGTCACGAGTTACCTACGTCATATGTTAAATTGAAGGAAAAATGTTTAAATAAAAGCCCCAGAATTGACCTTTAAGTGGTTTATTTTGCTAGTAGGTACCACCGTTCGTGGTCAAAACATTACCAAGCAATTAAAATCACTCGTCTGCATAATTTTTTTTTAAAGCTCAGACTAGGTATCTAACTTCGCGCCATTTTGCACGGACATGTCAAGTCCATTTTTTTTTTGTTTTCTAAATTAATTTACTGTGAATATAGTTAGTCAAAAGCGATGTTATTTTGTTTAATAATGTGCTAAAATTTCAAATCAAACAATAAAAAATTTGAGTTCGGCAATGAGAAATACTTTTCTTACAGAAATACATTTGTCATAGATTTTCAACACCACTCGTGCCTCGGAGAGTACCAACGTGAAATCAAAAGATCGTAACATATAAAAATCGCGGGATTTGACTGAACTAAGAAGGATAGAATTCTGCAAAAACATTACCGCGCGGGATTCCCCATAAAATATACTTATTTATGTAAAAGCTACAGACATTTGTGACATTTCAGCATTTTCATTAACTTGCACTAGGTATATACGAGTACAAGGTACAACGGTGGGACCAAAGCCGAGTTCGACTTGGATTTTTTTAAAAGTAACAGAACAGACATTTTCCGTCAACGTTTTAAGTCTATCCAAACAGCTGTTTGCCGTGCATAAAGCGATGTAAAGTGGTTACAGCTACCCGAACAGTAACGCCAAGTCGAACGACTCCTAAAGCGAAAAAAGCGCTTAAAGCGGCAAGTCAAACACATAGAAAGTAACTTAAAGTGTAAGTTTTAGCCAAAAAATATAAATTATAGACCAACAAGAAAATCGACGTGTTTTACTGTGCCATTCTTTATATCTTCTATTTCTATTTTCATTTTACATTGCGTGTTATTTTATATCAAGCCTGTGTTTAGTTTAATGATAACATCCAATGAAAATTTAAAAAACGTGGCTAAGTAAAATTGTTTAACAGGACGAAGACGACAAAAACTTTTATTCGTTCGGAAATAGGAAGTTGAAATCTCCCAAATAATTTTATTATTTCCGCGGCACAGGCACAAAACACATTCAGCCTCCACAGTTTCGCAGTCATTTTGTGTTGTGGTGTAGAACTTCCGCACGTTCTTAATACATTCTGAGTGTGTTTTTCATTCATTGTACATAGCGTGTTATCATTAAACTGAGAACAAGCTTGACAGTAAATAACACTCAATGTATCAGTAAAATCAAAATACAGAGTAAAATACAATTCACACAAAATTAATTTTGCGAAAAAATGTTAAAAGTTTACAATATTATCACAGATTATAGGATACTACGTATAATATTATGTAGTTTAAGTTATTAGAAACGAAAAACATAAAGGATTAATCGTCATCGCCCATTTCTAACGATAAAACTTACAGTACCTACCTAAATAATGGAATTTGACGCTTGAATTTAAAATAATCCATGATTGCCACGAGATGGTAGTAGCTTTTATTTAATTATTTCAGCCACGTGCCTCATTGAAATATGTTTCTTGTCTTGGTGAATTTTGCTTTGACAGGGGCGTTTAAGTATTTTATTTATGCTATCTTCGACTCGAAAGCAAAGACAAGTGTTCAACGCTTTTTTTTACCAAATTTTGCTTAAAATATATGAGAACCATAGAGCAACGCCAAGTCGAACGTGTTAGACACTTGAAAGCAATATTCAGTAAATAAAAAAGCGCGCTTTGCTCAGTAGGTACGTGAACACATTAGCTATTTGGTCTTGGTGAACACGGAGATAGGCCTACGTTAAGCATGTCAAAAGATAATCAGTCTTTCTTACAGAAGTAGAGTTTTTTGACTGAATTTTCGGAGTTTTTTTGCACATTGCCAAGCATGTAATACCACGCAATGTAAAATGAAAAAATGTAACTAAGTACTGTTACGTTTTTGGAAACTTGCATTCCACACTAGTGGTGCCGGCATAGTGTGTGGAGGCGGGTTGCGGCAGTGAGTGGAGCGCCGCGAGCCGGTGTGCAGCCTCGTCATGGAACGGTGCACGAGAAAATTTTGCGCGACTCGACGAAACTCGAACGAAACCGCCAAATAATACTTTGGAAACTCGATAATTATTTAATTGTGAAAACGTTACAAACCCAAATCAAAAATTCAATTAACTTCGTATCTGGCCAAGGTATTACTTATAAGGTGGACAGGACTTTTAATAGCGGGACAGTTGCTTTACCAGCAGGTTAAAAGTTTTTGGAGATTTCTGTAATTTCTAGTACTATAACCTAGTCGGTCCAGTAGAGACTTGATCGTTACAAGAAACAGAATCGATTGGAATCAAAAAAGTATATAAGTTAAAGTATATTTTTTTCCAAAATCTGTGAATGCAGTTCAGAATATCTCAAAAAGTGATGGATGGTCTCCTAAAAATGTTTTCCTGTAACTATTACGGTTAATGTACCTGTCCTTGCTATTCCGTCTCAAAAATCCAACCTGTATAGTAGTATATCATTTATATTGTAATGAAATGTGGTTTTTGTAAAATAATTTAAAACAATATTTTTGCGAGCGAGAAATTAGTTTCGAGTTCCCAAAGTGTTCAGTTTATGAGTCACAAAGAATACTTGTTCGCTCGGCAGCCGAGAGCGCTCGCCTGTCAGGCGACCGAATACAGGGAACTGAAAAAACAGAGTTACCTACTTATAAAAATATAATATTATGTGCTGGGATTATTAGTCGTTTCGTAACTAGCAACTTATTATTCAAATAATTACTTTAGGCAAGAGCAGTGGTGGCTCGGATGTAAGAACGCTTTCTTTAACATCCTAAAAAGGTGGGTTCGAACCCCGGCACGATAAAAGGAGGCAGTTACCGACATGTACCAATGAGAAATACCCTTTTACATACATTTCTTATAGATTTACAACGCACCCGTTCCCGTGCCTCGGAGAGCACGTTAAGCTGTCGGTCTCAGTTCCACTAACACCAACAGGTGGAATCGTTAATAAATTATTATTGAAAGTTGACATC
Source organism: Tinea semifulvella (assembly GCA_910589645.1). Taxonomy (NCBI): domain Eukaryota; kingdom Metazoa; phylum Arthropoda; class Insecta; order Lepidoptera; family Tineidae; genus Tinea; species Tinea semifulvella. The sequence continues at coordinate 9,839,283 of OU342620.1, forward strand.
AGACCCCGCCAACCCGTCTGGCCAGCGCCAGCGTGGCGAGTGTAAGCCAAATACTCTAGAAATTTCTGCAAGGCCCATCTTCAACAGTGTAGGTCTGGGACTCTTATGTTCCGGGGGCTGTGATGATGACGATGACGACTTTTGGCTGTCAGATAACAATGCTCTAGCACGCACAGACTCTATTATGGAATAGAGAACATGAAGTATGGGATTTTAGACAGCGCCATGAGATGTGTCGTAACGAAACTATATTAATGGCAGCTCGGACGTATGACTATTCAATAACGTAGTTTGTGCGTCCTAGAGCTACTGCAGTAATACAATATTTTCTTAGCATTTACTAAGTAGTTAAGCTTCGACTCCGAATCTCTTCGTTAGTACCTACCTATACTCATAATTTAGGGCCGGTGACTAAATCCTTCCTTAGTGACATTTCTTCACTTAAATTCATTTTTTTGCACGGAAGGATTCAGTTACCGGCCCTTAGTACCACCAATAAAGAATTATCATGCCTGTCTGTTGTTACGGGGAAAGTGGTAACAAAGAAAATAGAAATAAAAAAACTACAAAAATAAATATATACTACTATTTATTAATAAAAAGAAAAATTCAATGCAGGTATAAAAAAATAAAATAAAAATATTCTACTCGGGGGTCGTGGTTATTAAAAGAGGTGGTCAGTACAATAGCTTTCCGCCAAACCACGGAGCGGTACTCTCCTGGCCAACTCGCTGTGCCGCGCCGAAGTGAGGTTCTGGGCACTGGGCGTAGTGCAGGCAGGGGCTGGTTGTAGCGCAGGTGGAGAGGCCTCTCTGGATCCAGGCGCGTAGTACAGTTTATGTAGGTTGAAGGTTGAAGAGAAACGTTGAACCGCAAATAGAGGGGGCACAACTTTAATTGACTATAGATAATTAATTTTATAATAATTTTTAATACGTGATGGCGGTCGAACAGCAGTGCCGGCAACAGCAGCGTGGAGTAGGGCGCGGCTGTCTTAGGGAACGATCGACCGCAACTTGAGAAAATTCATTCTGCCATTTTTTTGAATTCCCTGAAGCGGTGTTTTTAACAAAAATATCATTGTCTGAGCGAGGAGAGAACCAGCCATCTTGTCACCAGAGCAGAAAATTGGATTAGTGATGTTTTCAATAATGTTACGTATGTAATACTAAATTGTCTTGTATATACCATAATATATGTATTGTATATGTAATTTAATACTTTAGTTGTAAGTATATTGTATTTAATTTTTCCTTAATATTTGTTGTTTATTTATCCTAACCTTACCTCTTATGTTTTAATGTCCCGAAGGTTGATTGGAAGAGAGTACCTATAGGCATTATATCCGCCTTTTGTTTATTTAACAATAAAGTTTTTGAATAAGTAAATAAATTGTTTTTCAGAGTTGGTCGCAAGCCCGAGACTATAGTCTTCTCCACACGATGGACCCGGCATCTGCATGGTGAACTGCATACAAATTAGTCCTCTATATTTTTTTATTGTCTCTACTTTTGTACAGCGCACTGTGCTCGAGTTGCACACAGCGGCCGCTAGGTGGCAGCACATAGCTCGCTATTCACATTGTATATTATTTACTACGCGTACCTATATGTGTGTTATATAAGTCAACCGAAGTGGAGACTAAAATTTCGGCTTCGGTTTTCGCTGGTTTCGGCCTCAGTTATTTTTTCCTTAAGTTCTTTTCGTTAACAGAATAATCAAATTGACAAAATAGTGCATTTCTCTGTTTACCTCTCCTGTCAGTTTTATCATAGAACAAACATCTTATAGAACATCTGTCAGCGTGGTCACCTGAGATAGAGATAGGATGTTGCTAGAAGATATTGTTCCCCAAAGTAAGGAATTATTATTTCGCCAATTTAGGGAAATTTTGAAGTATTATTTTTAAACTAATTTATGATTTCCAATATTAATTTTGTTGTTTATAAAAATAAAGGACAGAAATACAATGTATATTGTATTGTATAAAAAGGTATTACCCACCCTTACCTCAAAATTTCAACCATTACAAGTGAAGTTTGGCTTTAATGGTGGCTGTGAAGCTGCTGTCCACGCTGCTCTGAGCTTTGTAATGAATCACGGGGGAGATGTGGTGTTAAAGGTGGACGTCAAAAACGCCTTTAACTCGGTTGATAGAGGTGCCATGTTGGAACAAATAAAACGACACACCCCAGAAATTGACAGTTATCTTTAGCAAAGCTATAGAACCATCAAAATTAATTTACATAAACAACACCTTACTTTCGGCAGTCGGTTGCCAACAGGGCGATCCGCTCGGTCCTTCCATCTTAAGTTTGGCAATTCATAAGATAATAAGCAGTCTAAATTCAAAATTTAACATATGGATGGTATCTTGATGATGGCACGATTGGAGGAAATGCGGACACAGATCTCGGCGACCTTTAAAAACTTATAAAAGATTTTGGCACAATCGGTTTACAACAAAATTTCTCGAAATGTGAACTCTATATTTCAAATTTACTAACACCTGACAAACAATCCGATTTTTTTTCTCTTTTCAATGAGAGGTTTCATCAGGGATCACCAATCCTAGATGAATGGATCCAAATTTACGTTCAGGAACAATTAAACAAATTTAACTCAACTTCAGAACGCTTATTCCAAATTCAACCCCACATGACACTTTTTATCATCCGATTTTGTTTTTGCCCCTAAAGTTACTTATGTACTCCGTTGCTTTGGAAATTTCTTGACGAACTTCTTTTACTAGACAAACTGTTGCAAAATTTACTAATTAAAATTCTAAATTGCCCCATGAATGACCGTACTTGGGTCCAAGCTTCACTACCGATTCGGTTCGGAGGTCTGGGAACTCGCAAAATTTCTAGTGTAGCACTGCCAGCGTTTCTGTCGTCTGTACATAATACTGTCGAGCTCTACGGGAATATCACAACCCATGCTGCGAAAATACGACAACTTTAGTACATGTTACGAATTTGCGCCGTTTGGGGTCGAGACGATGGGCCCATGGGAACACTCAGCCAAGCGTCAGGCCAAGGAGTTGTCCAAACGGCTAACAGAAAAGTCTGGAGACAGGAAAACTGGCAATTATTTCTGCCATACGTTGGCTAGCTTAGCTAGACAGAGGGGAAATGTTGCCAGTCTTCTTGAGACTATCACTAAAGGATCGTCTGTAGAGGACATTTTTACTTATAGTTTATTTTGTATTACGTTTACGTTTATTTTTATAGTTGTGTGCAAAATGTTGAAAATATTATTATGATAGCTCTAGTTGTAAAGGACTTAGCGCCGGTATTGAATCCTTCCTTTTTGACATTCCTTCACTTAAATATCCGCGTTTCCATACGTTTTTTTAATATTTAAGTGAAGAAATGCAACTAAAGAAGGATTCAGTAAACGGTCCTTAATTGATACGAAATAAAAATTACTTAATTGCAGAGTAATATATAAGTAGTAAAAATAACATTAGTCTTATTAATAAAACTATGGAAGCGACTACTTTTTTGTTATCATTGCACAAAAATAGCCCATGTTAGTTTAGTTATCGTTACTAAAAGAGCCGAATATTCGGTTTCGGCTGCAAAATGGTGTTAAGTCGGACACTACGAACGCTACCCACACTACGACACACACTCATACATACATACAAACCAGCGAGTTTCCCTCTGTGTGTGTGTATGACTGCTAGCCAACCGACGCTGTATTCTTATTATCATGAAAGGAGAAATGCTTTTTGTAGGGCAAGAACTAAATTGAAGTATTACGGGGAGATAATAAAATGGTAAACGCATTATACAGGCTCGGTCTGAAGTTTAAGCTGTCGCTCATAGATGTCGCCCATCAAATGATGCTTTGTTTTGGCGATTAACGTTAGTTTTTCGCGTTTGTTAGTGGTTTAAAATTACACATTATCACTTTTTTTCGGACATGTGTCGCGGCGTGGATATACATCCTTCGAGTGCTTTGGCCTCGTAGTCCAGGGGAAAGTCGATGGCAAGAGGATGTCTACTAGTTGCAAAGTATTTTACGGGTTATCTCGATTTTTAAATTAAAATACCTACGGGGAAGCAACTTCACTATAGTCCTTGCCAAACTTGTCGATGTCTAGCATACATAAATAAATAAATATGTTCCGACTAGGAAACATTAAAAAAACATTTCTTAAACGCAAAGTTTAGATAGTGGATTATTAATTATTTAGGCAACATTTATTATTATTCATTTATTTAGGCAACAAACAGTCATCGTACATAAAGTTACAGATAAACAAAATTGCCACTGTCGCGTCGGCGCTTGTAAGATATAATTGAAAACTAATAAATAATATTGACCACTATGGGCCCCTTTGCAGGCTTTGCCGTCGCGGGACAAGTTTGAACATCTGTATTACCAAATTAATAACAATAAGAAGACATAGAGAGCTTAAAATATATTTTATACATAATAGAAGATTCTCTTATTTCTTGCCACTTTTAGCCCGAGTTTTGCCGAACATAGCCGAGCTCACGTCAAAATCACGTTATCCCCGTTATCCACCATTTCAAAAGCAAAAATTGGGTTGCTTACTTAACACTTATTAAAATAAGATTAAATAAAGATAATTTATACGAAAAAAATATTTACTCAATATAAAATAAATATCAATAGGTACTATGGATAGGGATAGTCCCTCGCGTGGAATGGTGGCAAGAACGTTGGCTGCATTTCCCCGCCGAAGTTCGATACTGAGGCTTTTGGCGAAGAAAGAGCCAGCCCTCTTGTCACCGGAAGAGACGACAAGACGTGGGTTTAAAAAAAATTGAGCTTTGACCCATTGGCCCATAGTCTACAGCAAATGGCATAAATATGTAATCTTTTAATATACATACGTACTCACACGACACGCTCGCGGCGAGGGTGTTGACGCGCGTGGCGTTGACGAAGAGCACGTCCTCGTTCCCAGAGGACAAATGTCATACCATCGGGTCTTTTGCCATCATCTCGGATACTTCAGCAGGCTCTAGAAGAAGTCCCCTGGGAACGGGGCGTGCTCTTGTGTGGGACGCCACGTGCGTCGCATCTCAGGAGAACAGCGCATAAAGCGGGAGCCGTGGAGTCCAGCAAGCGGCGCAAGTATGTAATCTTTTAAGATTACATATTTGTGCCGTTTGCTGTAGAAACTCTGGGCCCATGGAGTCCAAGCGCAAACAACTTTTTAAAAGCCAACACCGCGTCTTGTCGTCTCCTCCGGTGACAAGAGTGCTTTTTCTTCGCCCAAAGAATCAGTTTTGCAATTCAAAGGGGAAATGCAGCCAGCGTTGTTGCCACCATTCCACGCGGACGGGACTTATGTCCCTATCCTTAGTATTTATTTTATTTTATATTTTGTAAAAAAAAAAATCGAAAAAATGAATTTTACTTATAAACGAGTAGTTGTATTATATGTTTAAAATTATGGGTTAATTGCAACGATCAAATATACGTGGTGACTTTTTATATGCTCCCGAGCTAATGTCAACCTTATGGTTAGAGTTTTTAAGATTAGAATTGTGTGCAACCCTGAAAGCGCCATCTTTAATCGAGTAGTATTTCTTCTAGAATGAATGTTCCATGTATTTAATTTGAAAACATACTTAAAGAAATTAGTTTAATCATCATTTATTATATTATTATTATTATTAATTTAAAAGTGCACGTTGAACACGACCATAACCGACAATGACTAATTAACATACACTAGTTCATTCTGTATCGATTGGTCTAGTTTTGATTCTCATAACGTTTGGCTTCTTATTGTATCTTGTGATATTTAATGTCTCTGGTTATTGATAGGTATTTTGTAGGAATAAATATTGAAAAAAATAAATGTAAGCAATAGTTAGCATCGCATCAGCTGTTCTGTTTATATACTATTTTAGATTTAGGCCACAAAAACAGCTATCACGCGATTCTTAGCTCGTAGTCAGTCTGACGCGACTGCGACATTCTCAATCATAGAATGTACGAGTATTTTTGTTTGGACTTCATCATTTCAGCGTCCACACAGCGTCTGAGACCTGCACTGTTGGAGATGGGCCTTCCAGAACATATATCGGGAGAATTTGGCCTACACTCACCACGCTGCCTGGCCAGACGTGTTGGCGAGGATCTGATTTCAATTTTTAATGATAATTTAATAACGATTCCACAAGTTGGTATTAATGGAAGCGGGACCGACGGCTTAACGGGAACGGTGGTGTTGTAATCATTGGTATATGCCGGGGTTTGAACCAACCTTGTAGGATTTAAGGAAAGCGTTATTACAACCGAGCCAACACCGCGCCACTTTGGACTTGTTTGACCATAATTACTGAACCGATTTTGATGAAAATTTTTAGAATTGTTCATTGTAATCAAGGAATGGACATAGGCTATCTGTATGTGACCCCACGGCCACACATCTGTCTGATTAGCGTACACGTATAATATTGGCATTAATTAAGTAATCCGCTAGTCATTTGCTCAGCTAAACCTTATTTTTAAATATATTTCATACCTTGTAGTTAATCAAATAATCTATCTAATAAATATCGATAGTTAAGGGTAGACCGTTCCAGCCGCTCTGCGAGCAACCAACCAACGCCAACGGTTTCGTTTTGTGGTAACCATGGCTTCGACGACGCGGCAGATATATTTTTTTTCACGCTTGACCCCTACCTTAGGGCTTGATTATCGGACCATTTCTAAATTCCGGTATTAGGTTTCAATATTAAGCAATTTAGTGCCGGAATTTCAGAATTCCGGTGTTCGAGGCTTCCTTTAAAATGCTATACAGGGCAGGTATCCTCACGACCGTTTCCCTTTCGGGGTGGTCAGAAACCACGCTTATAAAGAAGCGGATTCCCATTTAGCTAACTTTAGTATAGGCCAATCATGACAAGTTTAAAGAAGAAAAATAAAACCATTGGAATACTCGTAGCTTAGCACTCGTAAAATTCCCCTTCGTAATGGCCTTCCAGAACATATATCTGAAGAATTTGGCCTACTCTCGCCACGCTGGCCAGACGGCTTGGCATGGATCTAATGTAATTTTTTATTGATAATTTATTAACGATTCCACAAGTTGGTATTAGTGGAACCGGGACCGACGGCTTATCGTGCTCTCCGAGGCACGGGAACGGTGGTGTTGTAAATTTTTGACAAATGTACGTAATAAACCTTTCTCATTGGTACATGCCGGGGGCGTTTGACCTTGTTTTGAATTTAAATGTGAATCCGCTTTTTTAAAGTGGGACATTGACGGTTTAGGCGTCAAACCAGACGTAAAAGTGTGGATTACATCCAAAAATTGATTGTGAGTGTCGAAACCCAACTCCAGAGTTTTAACTGACGACGCGCCACGAATTTTTCCGTGACTACCGTAATCCCCACCCACATCCAACCAAACCTACATCCAAACTGACCGTGAGTGTGTGATCTGCAATCCAATAACGTCAGTTCGCTCGCAGCGATTGTTTTTTTTTATTGTTACTATCGCAACTAATAAAATAAATTGATCAATTATTAAAAATCGTCATGTAGAAATTTCAAACAGACTTTTTTTTCTTTGATTATTTATTTAACACTTATTTATTTTACTTAGATGAGAGTGTCTCTGAGAGAGTCACTGACAACACGAAATTCGAATTACAATAGTCACCGGTAGCCGCCAAACCACTGTACGTTTATAAACCTACCGTGGCGCCATCTATTAGTGGTGTTTCCGAACTACAAACTTTAACTTTTAATATGAATTAAACATTAATTAGTAAAAAGTTATAAATATATATAAATGTCCCGCCAATAAGAAGTTAAAACTTCCCGCCCCTTTTTTTTACTCGACACGGCCGGTCGAAAACTGAAGAGCCGGTTTGACGCCAGTGAGTGGGGAAATATAGTTGGCATAAAACTGTGGATGTAAGCCAACGCATGTAATGCCGAGCTTAAAAGCGTGTTTTTTGACCACCTTAAAAGAATACAAAAAATATTATTTAATTAATTTTTCCCAGACGATGGTCACCTTATGGCAGTGTTTCCAACAAAAAGTCGTACGAAGGTCGGCGCCAGCGAGCCCGCGGCTATCCAGCACCCAAATTCTGTTTATACAAGCGCAAACGTTATATAAACTTTAACGAACGGCCCTATCTATGTACTCTTATTAAAGATAATATTCGTATTTAATATATTGTTATTTTATAATAAAATAATCGTGCTGACGATAAAGAATATAGTAATTAAAAATCCACTATTTTGACAATTTAACGGTTGGATTTTACGAAAAAAACGAACTACGGCCACTTCTGCTCTACAGCGTTCACTACCTAGACTATATAACTACTCTTACAGCGCTTTAGCACACAAAGGGATAATTTACAACTTATTTTTGCTTGATTTTGTGCATATTTTTTTTTGTAGCATCGAGGTCATTTATAGAACATGGTATTGAACACAAAAACACATTTACATACAAAATGTGTGTTAGATTATTTTTATGGCACCAAACGGCCACTAGCAAACCTTCTAACTATGATATAAATTACGAGGGTTTTAAACATTATGCTATGTTTGACTTGAAAGCAAATCTTTATCGAATTTTACCTAAATTGCATGAAAACCATAGAGCAACGCAAAGTCGAAAAAAAGCTAAAAAAGAGCTTAAAGCGACAAGTCAAACACAGACAGGCAGTGGGGTCGTCGAGGTCCAGATGTCTAATGGGCCTGGGATGGTGATATTACGGGGGGTTTTCATCAGGGAATTGTGTGCTACTATAATATCGCCATCTATCATAAAGTAGCAGAACTATTTCTTAACGATAACTTCTAGAATGTTCCGTGGAATTAGGTATATGAAAATTTAATTTTACTATCGTAAGTTCTTTATTGTACAAAATACCATTTTTTTATTTTTTTTATTAAAATTTAATTATTTAATTTCCAAACAGTACTAAAACTACTTTAAAGTAAAAATTAAAATAAATATAAGTATTTTTTTAATTTAAATCACGGAACATTCTAGATATTTAGAAGTTCCGCAACTCGATCATAGATATTATATTTAGCACACAATATTACTATTATTAAATTACCCTAGAAAACGGGGGAATGTCCTCATCCTCAACCCAGGCCCATTAGCTCCGGGCCTGGACGACCCCATTGTATGTCTGTCTTAAAAACACTAGCCATAAGGCTTACATTAAACAATATGTTGCAGATGGGCCTTCCGGAACATATATCTACAGAATTTCGCCTTTACTCGCCATGCTGGCCAGTATTGGCTTAGCGTGTGTCTGATGTAAACTTTAATGACACTTTATTAACGATTCCACAAGTCGGTATTAATGGAACCAGGACCGACGGGTTAGAAGGGACGACGGTAGTGTTGTGAATCGGTACATGCCGGAGCTCGAACTGATAACTTATTTTTTTGTTTGGAAAGCGATCTTACCACTGAGTTACCGCTCTCCGGACACAACCTAAAGCGATTTTTATCGAATGTAAAAAATATGGCGCAATAACCCGCTGAAAGCACTGGAAATATGCGAAAAAAAACATAAATATAACAGATGCACTGAATATTATTTTTATTAATATTACCTGTATCGGGGCGAAATATCTTCGGAACAATAAGCTCGGATATACAGAATAATGTTTTTTTTAAACAAAAGAGCATAATACTACATATTAATGCACATTCTGTAAGCTTTTGTTGTCATTATTTCATGAAATTCCTGCGCTGAAGTATTGTCGTCCATATCTGATGGAGTCTGGCTAATGAAAGTAGATAATCGAATTATTTGGAAACTTTCAAATGGCAAAACTATTGTAAATTTTTCAATATGGTTATTGTCAAACATTTGCTTTGAATTGTTTTGTTGTTAATCCTTATTTGCGTTGTAAAATATGGATAAAATTATTAATAGTGGAGTCCAAAAGATATTTTTTTATAAGATGTCCAAATTCCAAGAAAATAAAGCTAAATTCTCCCAAAAACAATATTTTTTTGATTTTGATACTTGCAACCAATAATCTTCTCAGTAAAAAAGCATTTTGTTTATATTTAAAATAAACCCAAGTATCAAGTAAGTTTTATCCACATATTTTATCAAACTTTGAGGATACCATACTAATATTTTTTGATTTTACCGCGCTTTTTCGTTATCTACTTTAATTATAAATCATTAGTCAGACTCTATATCATTAACTAAAAAACGCATAACTATTCGAGCTTTCCTTTATGATTATCACAACACCTAGAATGCTGAACCTAGTCCTCCAGAAGTGGAGCTGAGCCTTCCAGAACATATTCCTGGATAATTTGGCCTTCTTATACTCGTAACATAGAAGCTATACTTTGGTAAACGTCTGACCAGGGAGGGTGGAAACTAAGAACAAGCAATAATAAGAGCAAGCCACCTAGTAGCTGTAGGGAAAACTAAACTATTGTCTGTGGTTTGAACATAATAGAATTGTAATTATTTCATTCATATGCTACTTGATGATTTGTTTTAAATTGTTTATATTTACTTGCAGATTCCTGGAATAAAACTTTATTTTTTTATGGTATCTAAATCTTCTTAAATCTACTTTTAAATATAATAATAAAATTCTTTATTGCACATTAAAATATACAAAATAAAATGAAGTACATAGGCGAGGACAATACCTTGTAGGTATTCTCTAACAGCTAACCTTTGGGAGAACGACATAAGAAATTGTGGGGTTCAGAGTTAGAAGGAGAGAATAAATATTAAACTAAATGCTATACCTTTCACTGGGTATATCATACGAGTATGTCATATTAAAATGTAATGAAAATAACTAAATTAACATGCCAGTTGCATACATTAAATATACATTTATAAATATACATAAATATTTATATAAATAATAATCTAAATATAAATACATACACTAATAATAATAATAATCCATGTCATGTGAATAAATTAAATATCATTTTGCTTTTTAAGAAAGTAAGAAGATAGACGATGTTTAAATATGTTTAAAGTAGGTGCCTGTCTGATAAACAATGGCAGTCTGTTCCATTGGCGAGCTGCGGAAACTGTGAGAGAATCCGAATATCTGCTAGTGGAGAGGAATTGAAAGTTGATTGTTTTGCGAAGAACGAAGAGAACGAGTATGGGAGTCACGAAGGAATTGAAAACGATCACGCAGGTAAAGGGGTGTATTCGGGTTATTAAGGATACCATATAGAAAGGTGAGGATGTATGCAAGTTTCAAATATAGTATTTGAAACTTGCAAATACTCGTAGCTGCCGGATGATGTCACGTAATAATCAATTAACTTACGACACTACGAGTACTATTTGCTTTTATAAAAGTAGGTTCCAATTTACTATTTTTTTTACTATTGAGCTAAAATAAAACAACTTAATTAAACAGATTTACTTGTTTACAATATTGTCATCTGATTAAACTGTAATCAGACACTCACCAAACCGTCTGGCCAGCGTGGCGAGTGTCGGTCTAGGTGTAGACGACTTTCCATATAAATGATGTCGATGCGACCGCGACGCATTGACGGTCGGTCAAGCACTGTAACCGGGCTTAGACCCAAACACTAGCAAAACAGGCGAAATTCTCCAAAAAATCTGGAACGAGATCTAGAGGAATCTGTTTTATATAATATAATATTATAAAATATAAAAAGGATGAATTTTTGAATCCAAACAGGCTTCTATAGATATGTTGATGCTTGTGTGTCTCGAAGATCGTTGTTATTGTTTAGGTTCTCATGGTGTGGCCTGTCCGGTGGTCATCCCTTCCTTAGAAGGTCATTGCGGTGGCACGTGTGTCGGGACCCGGTCCGCACCCTAAGGGGGATGGCTGGCACATGCGTTATGTCCGTGATCGGGTGCTGTTGCAGGTCGAACACGTTCAAATAATTAATGTTTTAAAATAGCAGAGGTTTTGCGTTTTGTCGAGTTTTATTTTCATAGGTACTTTGAATTTTGATATATTTCTTTCTCGAAAGGATTCTGCTTTCAAAGTTCATTGAAATCTGCTGTGGTCTTCTACTAACAGCTTCCTCTTTGGACCGCTTTGGTGTTTAGTCTTTCATAATTCAAAATTATTTTAATAATTACGTGTCACAAATGCCTGTAATAGGTTTATTTGAATAAATATTTTGACTTGATTGGAATCTGCTAAGCTGTTGGTCTTCTGCTAAGAGGTTACTTACTATTTGGACCGCTTTGCTGCTTAAATTTATTTTTAAGTCAGATTGAACATTTGAACAGGTCATAGAAACTGCTAAACTGGTGGTCTTCTGCTAACACTCTTTGGGCCGCATGGATGCTAGTTTATCACTAGCAGGAGTAGAAAGAATCATTCAAAATAATTTAAATAATAACGTGTCTTACAAATAGGTTTACTTAAATAAAGATATTTTGACTTCGACTTTGAAAGCTGAGCCGAAACAATCAAAAAACTGGTCATAGACCTCTAGAGTAATAAGTTTTGGCAGTATCCTGGTTGCCAGAAATAGCCGGGCCATTGTGGGGGCCCCTGCTCGGGAGGGGAGCGCGCATGCTTCAACTCCCGACCGCTTCTATTTTCAAAATTATATCGATCGTTATATTTAAGTTTCCATTCAAAATAACTCTTTTAATTTTAAGTTACATTAAGGCTTGTTTAATTTATTGTTAAAGGTTGATTAGTCTGGATTTAAAAGGTAAAGTTGTGTTTTACGATCTAGCTCTAGCGACAATTAGTAAAGTTTTTCAACAATAATAAAGAAGAGTATCATCACGACCGTATCCCTTCCGGGGTGGTCGGAAACCACGCTTCTAAAGAAGCGGACTCACATTTAGCCAACTTTACTATAGCTCCACCATGACAAGTGGCAATCTTTACACCAATTACCAAACTCGTAAAATATCACAAATAAACTAAATAAATTATTGTGTCCCGATCGGGAATCGAACCCGTTACCTTATCTACACCACGGTGGCAGTTAGGCAGTGTAATTATTTCTAAAGAAACATATATAACTGTGAATTAAATTTTGACCAAATCCCCATACGAGATGAATGATGTCCTCTGTCAGTCAGGTTGTCAAGAAGCAGAAATCGAACCCACTACTACATCGTCCCAGACTAAGGAGGCAGAAATATCAAACATTACTGACATCGGTCTTGATAGTAGGTATTTAATGTTTAATTTTAAAGTTGTACATGTGTCCGTCAGAAGGGTGCTCCCCGGCAGATGTGAGGCGCACGTGGCGGCCCGCGCGATAGGCAGGGAGCTAGCGAACCACACCTATAGTCGATTTTCATAGTTCGATAGTCAATTATGAGATACGAGTGTCGCGGCGAACGAGTGCCTTTACTCCGTTGCCACGACTTAGACTTAGCTGTTAAGGCACGCAGGGCATGCAACCTCCCTCGGTGGCCCTTCAGGCTGGCGTCATATCGCAGACGATTTTACGATCTCCATATTTAAAAAAAAAATAAGCTAGTGCGGGCATTGGTTGCAATTTTTTATACAATTTTTTAAGCCACCTAACGTCCACTATAACTACACATTTTTTATACATTTTTTTTAAGCCACCTAACGTCCACCATAACTACACAGTTTATAAAAAAAACATATCTACTGATCCTAGGTTCGACTTGTCACTGAGCTTTATTTCGCTCTGATAGGCGTTCGGGTAACTTTTATTTTGTGTTTTTGATGACGTTGAATAACCAAGGACAAGAACGCGGATTTTTACAGCGAATGACGTCACTGATTTAACTGTGAATGCTTTATTTTCGGGTAGTGCAATCAAAGCAAATTTTCCATTGTAAAAAATATTGCAAAATTCCTTTCTTTTCTACTTTATATTACCATCGTCGTGCTTTGTCTTATTTTTCTATTGAAAATATTTCTTATATTGTTTAATTTCATTTTTATATTTAATACATTTTCAGGTTATACTAATTTTGTTACCAACTTCGTGATTTGTTTTGTTTTTTTCTTATATCTCATATCGGTTATATTAATTATTATATTTAATATGTACTTTTAGAGGCTCTGTTAATGATAATTTTGTTAACTATTTTACGAGATATCGCTTCGCTTTATGCAAGTCGAACTACTGTTTGGATTGGCTTAAAGCGTCCACGCTTTGACGTGAAACAAACAAAAAGTTTGAAGTTAAACACTAAAACTGAGTAATGGAGCCAATGTCAACCTTATTCTTAGTATTTTTAAGACTTTAATTACGTGTATCTATAATAGTGCCATCTATGTTCGAGTAGCGGAACTTTTGAAATGACGTGTTATTTAAAGAAAGTAAGAGTTTACGTTGAAAACTTCTGAAATATTAGTTTAATTTACGAAAATAAAATAAGGAATATAAAAGTTACTTATCGAAGAAGATCGTGTTTTACAGTTAATGTCTCAGACCATTCCCGTACTTTGGAAAGCATGTAATCCGTTCCTATTCCACTAATTCCACTCGTGGAACTTCAATTAAAGTACACAACAATAATCCAGTATGAACATTTACAGTTTGACAACTCGGAGAAAAACTTTACGTAAAAGGTTATGACTAGCGAAGGAAATAAAGAACAAATTCTCCAGAAATATGTTTCTTTTTTATAGCTTTTTTTTTCATTAGGACTTCCTAGTCCTCGTACATGACGAGCTGCGATGATGACGATTATTGTTGATGAAACTAGACATTGCCGAGCACAGGTCCGGCCATAATACCACTCTGGGTAAAATGCTAAAATCTGAATTTTATTATTGTCGTGTTCTCTTCTCCCGATGGATGATAAATATAAGGTGATAGGGAAGGCACAGGGTACAGCCAAGTCTGACGTAATATACAATCTTTCTTTCTTATGAGTTAATGAGGTTATCATCATATTCCAGATGTTGCAGAATTTGATTCTTTTTTTGGAGTCACTCGCGGGATTATAGCCCAAACAAGTCGGGTATAATATAGAAGTTCACAGCGCGGGAAAACCCCAAAAAATGAACTTCAACTAGAGCCCCATATTTAAAGTCTAATTTATCGTTTTCTATAGTTGTTGTATAGTTTGTAGCACATTATTAAACAAAAACAACACCACTTTTGACTAACAATATCCACAGTAAATTAATTTACAAACCAAAAAATTGCACTTGACATGTCCGCGCAAAATGGCGCGAAGGACTCCTTTTATTGTTTACATTTGGGGTTTACAACGCGCTAATTGTCCCAATAATATTTATTTTCAGTAATATAAACAGTATGTTATCTTCTAGACTAGTGGGAGAGAGTGAACACTGCGTACAATGGAACGCAACAAGATGGCGCTCACGAGTCGGAGGGAAACTTTCCCGCTTTTTATTGTGAGAAATACTTTTTAAATATTAATTTAGTAATTAGATAATATACAAAATACCTTTTTTGACTAAAAATCCTTTAACGGACAACCACTATTAATATTCATATAATCGTTATGGCAGCCCCTTAGAACACAGTTTTAAAGAGGGTTTAAAGCGTTTGCACCCCTCTCGCTCGCACAATACAATATTTTCAAGTTTCAGTGTACTTTTGGGAAATGTATAATTTCTCGTAAAGGAACCGGTACTTCCCGGTTCTTGCAAACAAGTATTATGATTCAAAAGTAAAGCACTAATAAATATTTAAGTAGTTTTTATTGTAACTTTTAAGTAATTCCAAAAAACTACTTAATCACTCATATTCTTCTATTTTCTGTTCTCATACCTAGTTAGTTAGTAGTAATTATAAGTCAGTAAAAAAACTATCAATCCAGTAAGTATACTGGTAAAAATTAAGCTGTCATCTTCCTTGGACGGAAACATATACCTATCGTTCCTTGCCTATAATTCCATACCACTCTCCGGCAGGACAATTAAAATTATATTTCAATATAAATTGTGCACAACAATAACTATTGACTTAACCGAATTCCGGTGGGAATGTATGGTTGTAACAGAAAAATAAAGAATAAAATAAAATCAATAAACAATTAAAATGAAACTTTTTTAACAAACAATAAATAAACGTAATCTCCCCTTTTGAATATTCAAGAAATATGACTTAAAAAGTAAGAGTAAGTAGTATGAATCGTGTAATTACAATAAAATTCCCGAAAGAACCGGGAATTACCGGTTCCATTTTACTGCTGAGAACCGGGATTTCCCGGTTCTGAACCCTACCGCTAATAGGTAGGGGTTTTGAAAAAACGTAATGTAAAATGAAAATACAACTTTACAAGACTAGGTAGTGTTGATTGAGAACGATGGTTGGTTGGTCCGTCATTATCCGACGGCCAACCGGTTTCACATCGCCAACCTTGGTACCACGACACCACGAGACCTCTACCACCGACAAAATACCGCTAGCCGACTACAGAGAACAATGGAAAACTGGCAGAGACATATGTACAAGGTTTGTTGAAAACAAGTTGTTTTATATTTACACCACCAACGTTCTCGTGCCTCGGAGAGCACGTTCAGCCGCAGTCCCGGTTTCACTAATTACAACTTGTGGAATCGTTAATAATATGTCATGAAAAAAATTTAAAATGCCAAATTCTCCAGATATATGTTCTGCAAGGCCCATCTCCAACAGAGGAGGTCTAGGACTGTGTGTTCTAGAGGCTGTAATCAAGTTGTCTTTTAATTTTTCTAGATAAATATTTATTGAATAAAAATATTAATTATCACTCAATTATTTCTTCCAGCTGTCAAACCTAGAGGGACACCTCAGCACGACACTAAGCTCCTTGAATCGTGTTTAAGGTTTTTTCGGCCAATATTATTTAAACGTATATTTCTTGTTAATTATTAGTTAAAGAATACATTTTTAATATTTACTTATAAACAAACAATATATCATTGTCAAAACCACAGATTTCTTTAAATTATTTTCGTAATAATTGATCATTATTTAATTATTTATTAGAAGAGAAAGGACAGAGACAGGCAACATAAGAACATAGAAGATAGCAACAGAGTAGAAGCAATTAAAATTATACCCGCCACCAGAATATTTCTCACTGTGAACAATAGTGCACTCTTTGTGCGATACAAAATTCGTAAAATATCACCTATCATAATATGAAAGTGACAGACTTATGGATATCAAAAGTGCTAAGCGATAATTTGAATATTTAGAATTTTGTTGTCAGATATAATCTTTTCTTACCGGAAATATTTAAAATGGTAACTTTTATGCATTTCGAGGTTTGGAGAATTTACAACTAAGAATACCGATCGCTACAGGGAGAACCTGTTTAAGATTTAAGAAAAAATATGTATTTATTTATTTAAATACTTTATTACACTTATAACTAGTACATAGCGAGCTATAACGCCATAAGGCATTCGTCACCAGCTAACCTTGGGGATCACGAATGGTAATAAAATATTAATATAACTTAAATAACCTACTAAAATAAACATAATTACGCATTTATAGCACTTAAAAATACATATACGTTCACAATATAAAAAAACAATGTATAAATATATAATGTAAAAAATAATACAAATAAATTATGTTTTAATTCCCAGGTTATACATACATTCACTTTCTAGCATAAATAGTTACTATTTCTACAAAATAATAAATAACTAATATATACCGGCATTGAATTAGTCCTTTAGAACTACAGCAGTCATGATAATATTTTGTTCATTTTGCACACATAACCTATTTAAAATAAAAGGAGTTTTTACTTAAATTGTAATCTTGTTAGAATAATTTATCAGCTGCAAGGAATGGTTGAGTGGAGGAGTCGTTGAGGAAACTTATTAAAATAGGTGTAAATATATAAGAAGACGGGCCATGATACCAAATAATATGATAAATCATTACAGCCTCTAGTCATCAGTGCCAGTGCCAGTGCCGTCAACGTCATTTTGAACTCATACGTTCACAGCTGGGCGGCGCGGCGGTGGACGATCTTTTCATTTCGTATTTTAGGGCCAACGTAAACAAAATATTGTTAGCCAGTCCCTATATTATACGTCGGTGGTAGCAGTAGAAAGTGTGTCGCTTGTTGTCATGGTACCGGCGACACGCGCGGGACAACACAAATTCGGTGTCGAAAAAATTTAATATGCCGCGAAAATTTATAAATTCCCACCGTAAACTGAAAGTCGATGCTCTCTTAGCCAGTTTCCCCATTCCTTCTTAGGTATAACATGGAGTTATTCAAAGTGTGAAAACGTGGTCGGGTAGGAACTGTACCATCCAGTGCAGTATGATCTCACAGAAGAAATGATCAGAATTCATGACTTAGCTTTGCACAGTGCACAGTGGAAGTTGGTGCGAAAGAAGTACCAGCAAAATCTTCGCACCACTTACTGCAAGAATTGGGCCTAAGCAGGTCTGTCGTCAATACATTTATGGAAAGGGATTTATGGAATCATACAGTATTTGGTTGCTACCCAAGCAAAGAGTAGACTGGTGGAAAAAGGAAGTCTTTGTAAACCAGACTATTGTCGGTTGCAAGCCCGAGACACCATTCTTCTCATCTCTTAGCCACTCACTAGGAACCCGGATTTTTTTTTCAGGCAGTGCTCAATAACTTAAATTATTTGATTACGTTATTTTTTTTTAAATTATCAACCTACATCTCGACCGTTTCCCTTCCGTGGTGACAGAAGCGGTCATGGCCCACGGTGAGGGTGATATTTTTGACAATACAATTTTACAGTAATTTTTAATAAATAAACGTCACGTGATTGGTTAGCTTGACACTTCTGTTATTTTACCCAATACCGTAACTATAGAATCAAAGATAATCTGGCTCTCTGCAACTGGCCGACAGTCAGCAAAAAGTACGATCAAGGCCATCTAAAAGTCATTGTCCAGTCTGTGCATCCAAGTAGTAGACCCAACTTGTTACCTGATAAGGTAGGAGGTACGTGATTATTTTTATAATGTTCCAGCGCTCCTTTTACTGACTGTACTAAAAGCATCGACGTTTCCACAAAAGAGACGGCGCTAAGTCTTTCCTTCTCGCTCACGCTTCACTAATAATGACCGAGAACGATATTAAAAATTAAAACTGAACGAAACCCAGTCCGTGGTGTCGGCATGTTATCCGATTTTGTTCGCTTTCGACACAAAATTATTTCCTATATTTTCTTTCCTTTAGATTGGGTTTATCATGTAAAATTAATATGTGAGAAATACTTTTTTTTTACGGATAAATAGCTAAATAAAGTTGACTTTAATTCAAAGTCATTCGACTTGGCGTACCTCTATGATTTTCATACACTTCTATGTGAACAGAAATTTATTAACTTTTGTTCCAAGTTTCCACGCTCTGTCCAGCAGCTTTCTGAAGGCATTGTTGTATTGCAGGACGTTGATTTTATAGTAATATGTACTACACGTTGAAGGCTCGGCGCATATACGACACCGACAGTCCGCTCGAGTAGAATGATTAGCAGAAGGCTTTAAAACTGTTACCTTGACTAGTTCTGTACATCGAGCAAGCCTGCGAGCGAGCGTATATATTGTTCCTAACCGCCAACACCCGCGCTCCCTCTCAATGTCCATCATCATCACATGGATCACTCGTAAAAGTTGAAAGAATACCCAAAAATCAATAAAAATGACTTTAAAATTATTGTATTAATTTTAATCATCGACTCAAGGTTAGACTGAGAAAATCTCACCTTGTATTGAGTTTGGAATATAAAGGGAATAGACAAGTATACAATAAAAATATTAAAAGTGTATTTTGGCCCTAAAAAAATATTGTCTTACCACACTATTTAGACTGGGTTGTACCAAAACTAAGTCTGCAATTGTAACGATTAAAGTTAAAAATGGCGTCGTGACGGCTCACCTCCGAAATTAAACTAAAACATTTTGAAATTTAATCGGAACGATAATTAATGGTCTAGCGGATATCCGTGGATGTAGACGCGGAGGTACCGGATTCGATTCCCGGTCTCGACACAATAATATATTTAATTTATTTGTGATACTCGAAAAGTTTGGTACGCTAGAGACATCGACGAGCTTGCCACTTGTATATACTCGTCCGAAAGGGATACGGTCGTGCGTGATTATATTTAACTTTTTAATTAGATACCTATTAATATTTCTTTCTGATTTAAGCTGTTTTGCCATTGTTTTAAGGCTGGCGATTATTCAGGATAATGACATGAAGACTCGCTATACCGGGGGAAATGTGGCCAGTATCCTTAGGACAATCTGTGATGGGACTATTATTCTCAAATATTAGAAATGATATCATTCATCTCGTATGGTGATTTGGGCTAAATTGTATTCACAGTTATATCGCCGGGTTACAGCGAAAACCATCTAACTCATTTTTTTTTGGAAATTCACTTTCTTACTCCAGTCGTTTCAAAAACTTATGCTTTTTCCAGTGATAAAATCGAATAAGCACTTCGACGCTTAGTTTCTAAGATAGTGGGTCTAAGCAATTAAACGAACGGTTTTAGCTTAAATGTGCATAATATTTTTGGGCAAAAATGGCTAACTTAGTTCTAACATTGCGATATATCCATTTTAAGATAAATTATTCTAATAACTTAATAACAAATTAAGCAGAAGAAAATTTTATTTTATTAAATTTAGATATGTATGGAAAATGATTAAAATATCACCATGACATCAGCTCTAGTACTAAATGACTTGATTGGTACGAAATTATTATTTTTTTCCTCCAAATAACTTAATATACTCGTATAGTAAAAATAACATTAGTCTTATCAATAACATTAGTCTTATCAATAACATTAGTCTTATCAATATTATATCAATATCGAAACTACTATTTACAGGCACGACAGGCTAAAAATATCTAGTGGTTGGTTCATCAGGCTACGGTGTCGAATAAATAAGACCACCTGATACGTTGGTCCGATCTTTTTTGGTTTGTATATGTCATTGGTGGAGTGTGAATATCCCCACAGTTTTCCTGGCGTCCTCCAGCGACCCCTGTCCCCCTGTCCCCCGCCTGGTCCCCTCCAGCACCACGGCCCGCCCTAGCCTTGTACTTTTACCCTAATACACCTATATATTTTAACCAGGAACATTATAAATGTATTCAATTAGCTTACTATGACATAAAATTACAGATATTTTAGTGATATTTCACAGAAGAAATGATCAGGATTAGCTTTATGCAGTGGAAGTTGGTGCGAAAGGATTCCACGAAAATCTTTGCACCACGTACTGAAAGAATTGGACCTAAGCAGGTCTGCAGGAGATACATTTATGGAACAAGTTTCAAAACCGGCATTAACGGAATAATACAGTACCTATTTGGTTAGGTAGGGAGAGAAGTAGAATAGTGAATGGTGTACGTCTTGTCGTGGAATAAAATAAAAAAGGAGGCCTCCTTTGTAAAACAGCCTATTGTCGGTCGCAAGCCCGAGACAGCATCCTTCTCATCTCTCTATTCAACACGCGATGGACCAATCCATGGAATGCTTAGAAATTTGTCTTCTTCAAGTAATTTTATTATTTGAAGAAGAATTTTATGTATTTATTATTGTAACTATTTTTTTACTCTTTTAATAAAGAAATATCAGGAATGCTTGACGCACCGAGACTGTGCGAGAGGATTTGCATGTTCTTTGAATGTTTTAAATCTTTGCATCACTTAGGTACTGAAAGAATACAGTCTAGCAGTCTTGCAGGAGATACATTTATGGAAGGAGCTTCCAAGACGACATTAATGGATCGGTGTTTGGTTGGGTAGGGAGAACAGAAGAATGGTGGATGGCAAGCTTCTTGTAAACCAGTCTATAGTCGGTCGCAAGCCCGGGACACCATACTTCTACTCTCTCTTTCCCACGAATGAAATTATTTAAATAATAATTAAAAATTTCATATCGTTTTAGTAAAATAGAGGAATCTAAAATTAGGTGAATGTAAATGAAAGTAAAAATATAAAATGGCAGTCATTTTATTACCTAGAAATCCAAAAAAATAAAATAAAAAAATCTTTGAAGTCGTTGGAGAGAGGGATACCAAAGCTTAACAACCCCCTCAAGGACAGACAACCCGTCCTTAGTAGTATCGTACAGCCCCTAGACCTCCACTGTTGGAGATGGGCCTTCCAGAACATATATCTGTAGAATTTGGCCTACACTCGCCACGCTGGCCAGACGGCTTGGCGAGGAATTAGTGGTATATGTTCACAAAAATATAGAAATGGCATTATTTATTTTGGTCTAAAAATGTCTTCTAGACACGACCATTTTTACTTATAGTTTATTTTTTATTAGGTTTAGTTTATATTTAATTTAATTTTTACTTTTAAGTAGTTTTAATTATTTATACTTATTTTGGTCTGTATTTATTTTTATACTACCTATGCTGTGCAATGATAAAAAATATATTAATAGTAGTTCGACACTTTTATTGATAAGATTAATGTTGAAATTATTGTGTAAAATAAACTATGTAAATCAGTTCACCGTAAGATGTCCTCTGCATTTTCTAATCTCTCTTGCACTGCTTCTAAATGACTTCGGCATGATTACTACGAAAACAAAAACGAGCGAAGCAGTTCACACAATGACGATCTGACCATCTGACAACAGATTGACAAGGCAATAGTGCCAATATCACGGCAGGCGACATCTAACGATGAACGGTCAGTAGTTGTATCAATCAAGTCCTTTAGTACTAGAGCTGTCATGATGATACTTAAACATTTTGCACACCTAATCTATATAAAATAAAGGGTTTTTCTACTTCAATTGTAATCTTGTTAGACTAATTAATCTAAAATAGCATATATAACTGTGAATACAATTTAGCCCAAATCCCCATACGAGATGAATGATGTCCTTTGTATACGAACTCTGCCACTTAAAACATGTGTCACTAAAGTCATGTTCGACGTGTAAGCGCTTTTTTACTTTATTTTGTATTAAATGAAATGAAAATATTTATTTGTATGAAATATGGTATCAAAATACAGGTGGTTGGTAAGTTTTGGCGAGACACATTTCGCTATTTCTGGTATACAAAATTTTAGTTTAAAAACTACACTTATATCTAACATAAACTGACAGTTAATTATATTTATTCGAAGTAGATACAAAAATATTAAAATAAAATAAATTAAAAACTAATTATAAATAAAACTAAACTAAAAATACCTATGAAATTAAAACTATTCTACAAAATAAACTAAGGGCTTACCACCAGGGAGGGGACCTAAAACGCTCGCCGCATTTCCTCGTTGAATTATAATGGAAATATTCTGTTTTAGGTAGTTATGGCATTTGGAATCGCCACACATAAATATTACACAAAAAATCATAATAAAGGAATGGAACACAAAATAACCTAAACAATATCAAACAACTAAAAGCCTATTTTGCTCTTATATGAGCTTGTCGCAGTTTAAGGCATACAAGTAACATTTTCATTCGCTTTAAAGCGAAATTCAGTAAAAAGAAACGTTTAGAGCTCCAAGTCAAACACTGGTTAAGTAAGGATCACCTAACTGAGTCGTTCATTCGTTTCAAAATTATGTTTTAGGGCCAATGTGTGTGTCGGCCAAATAAAATAATTTATGGGTACCAGTTCCAAGTTCTCTAGCATTGTGTCCCTCCACAACCTACTTTAGTATTTTCGCTATAAAATATGGAGCTAAATAATTTTGATTTTAAAGTTTTTGTTTACTCCCCTTAGTTTATTTAAAGGATTTCATTATTTCTCTTTCTTCTCACTAGTTTGCTTGTGATTGCAATTTTTCCTGAAGTGTTTTTATTTTTAGGTAAAACTAGACGGTGTTTATCTATGAAGCGTGGAAATTAAACTGTCAAGCGGTGGTTGCAGGTTGTAAGAACGCTTTTCTTAACATCCTAAAAAAGATGGGTTCCCACCCCGGCATGTACCACTTTGCTTACATAAATGTACATAGATTTACAACACCACCGTTTCTGTGCCTCGGAGAGCACGTTAAGCCGTCGGTCCCGGTTCCACTAATACCAACTTGTGGAATGTGTGTCATTAAAAATTGACATCAGACCCTCGTAACCTGTGTAGCCAGCGCGGTGGCGAGTGTAGGCCAAATTCTCCAAGAATATCCAACAGGAAGGTCTAGGACTCTGAGTTCTAGTGAATGTGACGATGTGCTTGGAATTGTGCTGTACTATGCTTACGTTAAATTAATTAATTATGTTAGAAAAAGTTTCCAACATCTTTTGTTTAAAACTAGACCGAAGTCGGTCGCAAGCCCGAGACAACATTCTTCTCCTCTCTTCCCGGACATTACATATGACCAACAATAAACAAGACGGGTCAAGAAGTATGCAATCTCTGCTTGCGGCGCAAAAACTGTCAGAGAATAACCATTTTGACAATCCTAACGTTTGCGAATTAAGTAATGGGCTACGACCGTAGATCCTTCAGTATTAAATGCGTTACTGGGAATCGAACATGTAGGTCTGTAAAGGCCTCTTCACACTCGCGCACAAATGACGGCTTGAAATCGCGGCGGTCGTGGAGCTGACTGGCGAAAACGTTCAATTTATTGTTCTTAATTAGCAAAGATTTGGCGTTTTGTCGGCTTTCGGGTTGCTCACGGGCAAGTAATCTATCTAATTTCTATTCACATTTGTTGGTGTGTCATTGCGTATACGTTTCATTTTGTAAATCTAGTTCCAAGCTGCTGGTCTTCTGCTAACAGCTAACTCTTTGGACCACTTTGCTGCTATGTCTTCGACTAGCAGGAGTAGAATCATTTAAAATAATTTAAATAATTACGTGTTGCAAATGTCTGTAATATGTTTACGTGAATAAAGATATTATTGAATTTGATCGCGGTGCGAATAACGACAAAACTGCCTCAGTTCCACACTCGCAGAGGTTCCCATAGTTCGCGCTCTGGACGAGAATGGACGGCAAAACACAGCCGCTCGCAAATGAGGAACCGTGTTGTAAAACATAGCATGCATATAAAACAAGACAGATGTAGCCAAACGTTATTAGAATTAAAGTTAGACCGTTCGGTAAATAAAGAATTGGTGTAAGACAGACATTGCCGGTTTGGTCGACGTGCACTTTCTAATTAATAAGTTTGTTGTTTCACGAACTGCGTGCTTCGGAAGTGTACACGTCCACCTTGATGTGCTTCGGAAGTGTACACGTCCTCCTTGATGTGCTTCGGAAGTGTACACGTCCTCCTTGATGTGCTTCGGAAGTGTACACGTCCTCCTTGATGTGCTTCGGAAGTGTACACGTCCTCCTTGATGTGCTTCGGAAGTGTACACGTCCTCCTTGATGTGCTTCGGAAGTGTACACGTCCTCCTTGATGTGCTTCGGAAGTGTACACGTCCTCCTTGATGTGCTTCGGAAGTGTACACGTCCTCCTTGATGTGCTTCGGAAGTGTACACGTTCTCCTTCTACAAGAGAACTTCGGGTTTATTTTCGTATGTTAAAGTTTTTAATTAAAATACGCAGAGCATTCTAGAAGTTGTAATAAGAAATAGTTTCGCTACTCGATCATAAATGGCGCTATTAAGAATGCCTGAATGCATGCATACAATCTAATGATAAAGTCGACATTGGCTTCAATAATTGTTCTGTTTACCATTAGATGGCGCTATTATAGTTGCACACAATTATTATATTAAAAACACTAGCTAAAGGTTGATATAAACTCCATGTTATCTATAGATGTCAGAAGTTTTGCGAACTCTATTCGTCCACGTCCAAATCTTACATTTGACTTCGTTGGGAACCAAATTCATAGAAAGCGTTCGCCTGATTAGCGCGAGTGTGGAGGGACCTTTACCGTGGCGGCACCCTTCACTGCGCGCTGTCGTCACACAGTGGTGTCGCAAGCCGAGCGAGGTTGGTGCGTTACATAAAAACCTGGCCACACTCAACGTAACAAACTGCGAGTGTCCCAACACTTTGTAAGCAACTGTACACGCAGCGTGTTACATGCGCTGTGCAATTTTAGCACAAATGTGATGCTAATAACGGACTTTTGTTTTTATACTAGCTGATTGACCAGTCTTTGACCGCATATTTTCCCATTTATTACAGCCCCTAGATCACTGAATCCGGTTAGCAAAGGCCTGATGGCATTTTATTAACGTTTCCACAAGTTGGTTTTAGTGGAATCGGGCTCTCCGGGAATGGTGGTGTTGGTAATCTATGGCAAACGTACCTACGTAAGAGTATTTTTCATTGCTGTGTCCAGAGCAGTGGTGGCTCGGCTGTAAGAACACTTTCCTTAAAATCCTACAAAGATCGGTTAAACCCCCCCCCCCCCCCCCCGGCATGTACCAATGAGTTAATCAATGAAAAATGTACGTAAGAAAAGTAATACACTTTTCATAGATTAACAACTCCACCACCGTTCCTGTGCCTCAAAGAGCACTTACGTGCTTATACGTCGGTACCGGTTCTACTAATACTAACCTGTGAAATCGTTATTTAAAATGTGTTTATAAAATTGACATCGGACCACTGCCAACCCAGCTAAATTCGCCAGTAATTTCTGGAAGGCCCATATCCAACAGTGGAGGTCCTAGGACTCTTGTGTTCTGAGGGCTGTAATTGAATATAGTTTTTTTATCTACTATTTATTAAAATACCCGACGAGGCACCTTTACAGCCACGAACTAGACCTAAATTATTATATATTATAATAAATATTAGGCTTAGAAGTGGTATATATAATAATAATAAAATAACAATAATGGAACAAATGGAACAGCCCCATTCCTTGCCATACTGTATAACCATATCTGGCCAGGTATTTTGTGTAGCATTGTTATTTTTAAAAAATTACTTAACCGAGTGTATATATAGATAAAAAAAAAAAACAAAATAATGATGACATGTATTTTTTTTTCGTTTGGAAATCGATCTCACAACCACCACTCTTCGCATTTCTATAACCTCTATTAATTAAAGAGTCATTCAGATATCCTTTTGTTAATTATTTTTAATCAAATAGAGTAAAAAGTTCAGTACACAATATAGACGTGAAGGACGGACAAACGGACATACACACACATCATTTTTATTTTATTTTACATTTATGGATTGTAAGTTTAAGTGAGCCACCTAATGGTAAACGTGAGTCGAGATCCAAGAATGGCAAATGACATCGATTCTTACCATATTCATTCCTTTTAAAAAGCAGGTTTGGATATTTGGAAAGCAAAAGACTAAAATTTATTTATACAGAATGTTTCTCGACTACTTTAAAAAATATTTAAACGTTAATTTACAGATTTTGAATAAATCCAGTCAGCAAGAAAATGTGCAGTTTAGATTTTTGTGACGTCTGGTCGTAACGTGCGCCAAATAAGAATAGGACACTTCTGAAATGTCTGAAAATTTAGACAAATGACAATGGTGATCCTGCAGACAGGATTCCGGCAGCTGGCGAGGTGCCAGACTCACGTGGGAGATAGAATGTTCTTGCTAAATTAAATTGTTGACTTTTAGGTACTTAAATGTTAGCAACATCAGTGTTAAATTTTTTAAATTATTTTAAATAAAACATATCTTAATAATATAGTTTAATAAATAGGCGATTGCTTGGTTGTAAGATCGCTTTTCTTAAAACTCCAAAAAGGCCGGCTTGTACCAATGAGAAATACACTTTTCTTACGTATTTGTCATATATGTATTGACAACACCACCGTTCCCGTAATTTGGAGAGCACGTTAAGCCGTCGATCCTGGTTCAGATATATACATAACAAATTGTAGTCGTCATTAAAAATTAGCATGAGACCCTCGCCAACCCGTCTGGCCAGCGTGGCGAGTGTAGGCCAAATTCTCCAGAAAATTCTGAAGGCCCATCTCCTGGAGGTCTAGAACTCGTGTGGGCTAGGGGCTGCGATGATAGAAGCTGTGCTCACCCGGCTTTGCCGATCTCAAAGTCGTTAGTTTAGGTCAACTGTTTACAACGCTCCCGCTAAACATCAATGACGCGAATGTGTTCATAACCGAGTTGGAGATAATCAAATTCCAAATGGAGTAATTTTTGTCAATATCGCCCAAACACGTCGGGTATATGCGAGTAGTGCGGGAAACCGCAAAAAAAACTGCAATTTCTGCTCCATAGGTATACATTCTCTTATATTATGTCGCGTCTGACTTAAAGAAAAACCGCTTTTTTTTTTACTGAATTTTGCTTAAAGTGAATAAAAACACAAGTTTTTTTTTCAAAAATCTGTGTTTAGAATGTTTCAAGTTATGGTAACGTTTTCCTGTAACTATATTGATTGAGGTACCAGCGGCCCAAGCGCAAACGTTATTAGTGGATTTCGTTATTTACGTCAGAGTTTGCGTCTAATTACAAAATATTATTCAATTCTCAACTCTATAAGCGCTCGACATTGACATCGGCTGTAAAAATATCAACTTTGATAGCCGTGATATACACATAGTTAACAGATTCCATTATATAACGTTTGCGCTTAAGTAACAGAATAGGACTGCTGCCTGGTGAAGGCACTTTTTTTCACTTTGAAAGTCGTTCGACTTGGCGTTTGTCCATGGTTTTCACACAAAATTTGGTAAAAAAAGTAAGCATTTTAAATCGAACATAGGGATAGTATTATAGGAGACATGCAGTAGGTTACTTGCCAAAAAAATGTCGTGATCACTTTTTGGAAAAATATTAATAAATTTGAACGCAATTTTAAAAATGTCATTATCACGTCGGCATCCTTCCAGCGGTCAGAAAACAGCTTTATTAAACGAGATTCACATTTAGACAACATTACTACAGTCCCATTATGTCAAGTCTATTTAGCGTACCAAACTCTAAACTCACTACTTTTTTTTTTTTTTTTAAGACTGAATCAATATATCATCAATGATACGCCCCCCTGCCTGAAGGGCCAACGCGGGTGGGGGTCGCATGCCCGACTCATCCGTGAAGCTTCCTAAGGAAGCCCCAGGGCGCCTACGGACTAAAACCCTATAAACCGTCTCTCTCTCACTGTTGGCCCTGTGTGCCTTAACAGCTAAGTCTGAGTCGTGGCTACGGAGTGAAGGCACTCGTTCGCCAAAAAATATGGTGACCCTCAGCCCTATACGTATAAGTATTTATATCGTGCTATTAAAGTTGATATTTGCACGGCCGCTGTCAAGGTCGAGCGCTTATAGAATTGAATAATATTTTGTAATTATGATGCAATCTCAGTACATAACGAAATCCACTAATAACGTTTGCGACTAAGTAACAGAATAGGGCTGCCGGAATCAATCCCGGTACAGCCGCGTCTAAATCCAAAGCCTTGGCCGCTAGACTGAGACAGTATAATTAATATCAAAATAGGTTTCTACGGGAATTGAAATGAAACGACCAATATCTACTTCCATTATATTCGTCGATATCGGGCGACAACAATAAGTTTTAAATTGAGATAAAATTAGTACATTATTCACTAATCGGAATATTTATCATTTTACAGTACCTTATCACTAGAGTACAAAAAAAACCTCAAGTGCATCATCGTTTTAAAAATACACCTTCGCGTCTCGAACTTAAACATACAAGCATATAGCATATAGGAGCTATGTTAACTAGAAATACTATAAAAAATACAAATTGAGATTAGCTGTGGCCATAATTTGGCCAGTTCTACTGACTACACTATCGTCGTAAAGTTAGTTACTAGGGATTATAGTTGCTTATATCTACAGTTTTTGTTAGTGATCCTACAACTATTGCGATTATTAAACTTAAAATAGTACAAAATCAGTCTAGTTAAGATCATCGGAACCCCTGACCTGATGCCGCCATCGGCCTCCGCTCCTGTCCCTTCTGCAGTCACCGCCGGCGATATCCCCAGCTCTAACAACTTGTTATTAAACCGACCTTTACAAGTATTTCATTATTTTTAAATGATTCTACTTCTGCTAGTGTAACACGTATTCTGTTTCCTCAGCGGGTCCTGCACTTCTTCCAACTGTAAGGAATCTTCCAACTCCTTACTTCCGCGACATATAATCCACTTGGTTGATTTTAGCTCCGAATGATTTTTCAAGGATGGTTGATAGCACGCTATCAGGGAAGATAACGCCAGATCTTCTCCCTGCAACAGATGTTGTAAATGTGCTAATGAAACATCCAGCCATCAGAGGAACCGCCTTTGCACATGATTTAACTCTCTTATATGAACTGGGGAGGTTCTCCCTGCATAAAGTATCATATGATCCATATCCGATGGTGGCGGGGGTCATGGTATTTCCCAAGATCATTCAGGATAGATCTGCCGCTCTTATGAAAGCTTACATTATGCCAGAAAAGACCGCATTTGTCACTAGATCCTTGTTTCAGCAAGGCCACCCGGGAGCTCAATGCAACTGGCTTTTAGCCATGAATCCTGAGCCAGAGATACTCCAGTTCGACGGGGGTCTGATGTTAAGCCCAACGAAGACACCCAGAGAACTCTTTATTCTTAAAGAGGAAGAGTTGATATCTCAGGGTATTATATCCCCGCAAGAAACTCCCCAGTTGGTAACCCCTGAACAAGGTGATTACCTTCAATATAATGGACAATCGTATCAGCTGAGAATGTCAACGATGAGAGTAGGCTACGAGATCAAAGCTAATATTACCCTTCTCAAATACCAAGAAACGTTGACGGGCTTAACAGTGGAAGGATGGGTGGACGAAGAAAAAATCCCTATGTTGCGAGAAAGTCCGTGGGCTCCCCCTCATCACTACACTTGGTGGACTGTTGTTGGGATCGCATGTGCCATGGCATTCATCGGGGTATTGATCTGGAGGCATCGAGTACAGCTCACAACACTGAGGAGGCGAGTTAAGGCAGAAATCCTTGGGTGGACTTCGGTTCCTGTCCCTTCAACTAGCTATCCTATGGCATCGGCCCCGTTTAAAGAGAGTAGCCCCGGTAACATACTCGTGTGATGTTCTGACCACGGGGGCCAGCCAGTGTCGTTGCTTTGTCCAACAGCAGAAGAGTGGGGTTTACTATCGAGCTAGTCCTTTACTAGGTAAGTTTACTGGCTGACAAGGTCATCACCCTACTAATCGGTGGGCCACCTGAAATGTCACCCAGAAGATTGATTGTACCGTCTGAGATGCCCTCCTCAACCCTTCATCACTTCCCACCGGTCAACCCGCATACCCCTACATTTAAAAAAAAATAAAAAATCTAGTAGATTTTTTTTAGACATTTTATTGTTTTATAGATTTAGGTAAATTTAGATTTTAAGTAATTTTAGTTCTTAGATTATGTTATGTTTAGTTCATGGCTGACTTGATTATTGTTTAGCTGTTGTGTTATAGCATGTGGTGGTCGCCTATAATAGGTGCAGCATCAGACTTTTGATTTAGCCTTAGATACAAATGCATGGGAGCTGTTGGGACTGTTGGCGACCCTATTATTAATGAAAAAAAAAAAAAAAAAACGGTATTCTCAGTTGTGAACTTAATTGTAATTTAGTAGTAGACAATATTGTTTACACCACTAAAAGCGGGACCCGCAGCTGAAATCGCAATCTGGCTATCTATAATCAAAGAACATCACCCCTCGTCTAATTGTCTGCTCTGGGGACAAGAGGGCTGGTTCTGTCCTCGCCCAGAGTATCAGCATAGCGATTCAGCGAGGTTGTTGCCTCCATGCCGCGCGGATACGATTTATATTTAAATTAGGTTTTCTGTTTTAGTTTATTTTACATATATTCTTTTATTTTAAAATAATAATTATACCATATTATTATTACCATGACAGCGCCCTTTTACAGCAGCATCTATTAGTGTAAAATAAAGTATCATCACGACCGTTTCCTTTTCGGGGTGGTCAGAAACCACGCGAAGCGGATTCACATTTAGCTAACTTTACTGACGGCCAATCATGACAAGTGGCAAGCTCGTCGATGTCTCCAGCGTACCAAAAGAGAGAAATATCACAAATAAATTAAATGTATTTATTTACATTTTTTTTTCGTGTCCCGAGCAGGAATCGAACTAGCAGTAGTAGAATAATTTTAAAATAATGAAAACCTTGTAATTTTTAAGTGGTACCCTCCAGCATACAATTAATGTTTTCAATAAAAATCCATCTCGTCACAGTTGGGGATATCGTCAGCGATGACAAAAATTTCCCATCTAAAGATAAAAGATCAACCAATAAGCAAACAAATTCACATTATAAATAATTTAGCACAAATTAAGTTAAGTTTTTTTGACGAACACAAAATCACAAATAATACTTCAAGTTTCCCCGGTTCCTGTATTTCCCTCCTTCCCCTCCCCACGACAATTCATACAACCCTAGGACTATTCACAAACGGTTCGCTAAACCAAGACTCGTTAAATCTTCTGTTAATATGGTAAAATTATTTTATGCTAAAATCTATTAGGGACTTTTTATGCATTACTTAGCGCAACGGTTCTGAAAATCCCTAAAAATAACTCGTTTATGTGTATTCTTTAGTAATAATCCTGATTTTATTTTTTTCTGTACGTATTCTCGATGCCCCAACAAAGCACACCAGATACGCATGTGGCGCGCAACATTAATATGTCAATAACACATGTGAGGTACAGCATTAATATGCCAGACACTAGTGGCGTACAGCATTAATATGTCAGACAAAATGGTGCGTATCAAAATAATTATATAGACACGTGTGACATGTAGCATATGTCATACTTTTATAATACAGACACATGTGGCGTGCGGCTAAAACATGTGGAGTGCAACAGAAATATGTCAAAGATGTGTCTCGCAACATATGTGTTCGATTTGCGGCCTAGCTTAGAGTTTGGTCCACAGCACACCAAATAAACAAAAACAACCAACGTGTCCGTCACAATTGTGTCCTTGGAATGCTGCCTGACCCTGACCCTGACCATTGTATGGGGAAGTCAAACAAAGTATAAGTTTAGTCCAAGTTTAGAGAAACATCTATGAATAGTTCTACAAATATTTTGTAAAAGAATATTTTCCAAATTAGTTATATTCCAGACAGACCTGCCAAATAACAATTTCATTTTTTAAGTACGTGCCAATGACAACATTGTAACATCTATTATAACTATTTCACATACAATAAAAAACGGTAAGGTTCTTAGAAAAATCAAAGCCCAATTTTATATAAATCCATAGAAATAGCAGATTTTAAATTAATTCTATCAAACTTATATGCTTTTGAACTTAAATTATTTTCAAGTAATAATCATTGAAAATGATTTAAAACGAATATAAGTATTTGTTAGTTCCGGGTAGTGCCATAAATAAAACCAAGAAACTTGTGACTAGAAACAAATTGTCATAGTAATTCCATCAAATACATCATCTGGGGGGGTCTGGTCCACAAATTTAAGGTCGCTCAGCGGGCTATGGAGAGAGGTATGCTTGGTATTTCTCTGATAGATAAAGTCCAAAACGAGGAAATCCGTCGGAGAACAAAAGTTACCGATATAGCCTTCAACATTAGTAAGCTGAAGTGGCAATGGGCTGGACATGTCTGTCGTAGAACCGATGAACGATGGAGTAGACGGGTTCTAGAGTGGAGACCACGTACGGGAAGACGCAGAGTGGGTCGACCTCCCGCCAGATGGACCTGAGGTCGCTGGTGGGGGTTGGATGAGGGTGGCGGGAGATCGTGTGAAGTGGCGAGCCTTGGGGGAGGCCTATATCCAGCAGTGGAGAGACACAGGCTGATGATGATAATGATTTTATTTTTATTTATTTATAACTCTGGTGCTGGTGGTAAAAAAAGATTTTGTGTAGTAAATACTTTAGTTCCTTCTGCAATGTTTTTTAAAAACATTTGCGAAGAATTAAATTGACATAGTACTAGTAGGAAAATCTTATATTTTATATCAATACATAAAAATAAAACCCGGAAATATTTAACAAGATTCTCTACCCACTCTCACACTCTTTGTACTTTGCGTAATGCCGACCTGACGGGAACGAACTGTTTTTACGTTTGATAAATAAACCTAAACCAAGTTTTTGCTAGATTTTATGTAAAACAATATTTTAAATTTCTAATACTTTTTTTAAGCTAATCGTGATAAGCAACGTTCTGAACATATTTCGTTAATTATTAAGCAATATAAAGTTTGGTAGAACAACCCCCGACACCCCCACCATTTATTGGCACCATAAAATATCTCAGTCGCAATGGGAATGCTATTCAGTAAGAGCTTAGCCGAAGTGTTCACTGCTGTTTAAAATATACCGCGTCATTTTGGATGCTTTTACTTAAGACTAATATGCGATTCTATTGATAGAACAAATAACGTTTTCTAAGAAACCATTATGTCGCATAATTATTTTGCTTAATTTTTGAATAGCTAATTTGTATGGATAATAATTTTTTTTAGGTCAAGTTTGTTTCTATCAATAGAATAACAACTTTGAGTCACCCCGTATATTAAACCTGGGTTGTACCAAAATGAAGCATCTGTAATGGTAAAGATTAAAGTTAAAAATGGTGTCAAATATGGCTACTCGTGACTTTTTCAAAATGTGTTTTTCCTAAAAAAAAAAAACGGATTTCTCATGTCGTCTAAATCGACTTAAAATCTATTTTTAAGTATCGTATTTGATTTTCGCTCGGAAACGCTGCAATTGCAAATGGCTGCCGAATAAGGTCAATATTAAGTGACGTCACCCAAGCTGACCAACGTTCTAAAATGTAATATTAAGTATTTTAGGTATTCAGATAAAATTACATAAAAAACACATACTTTTTACTAATAGTCAAGTACCCTATTACAAAGACTTCATTTTGGTATAATCCAGCCTAAGTAATATCACCGGATACTGAGGTAACTCATACATTGCATGTTATTATCAACTAGACTAGTATTTTAATAACAAGCAATGAACAACAAAACGTAAGAAACTCACTGTTTGTACTGAACTAGTAAATAAGCAATGAATAATAATAATATTGAGGCTTAGCTTAACATTCTTTTACAAAAAACTCATCCCCTCCTTCGCGTCTGTTGACACACACACAGCCTCGACCAATCACATTCGAGGATCATCTTTCAATACATCTATAGCAATATTTAAACGAATTCAATTTAATTCTAAAGTGTACCATCACCTAGTATTTTTTAAATACATAATACGTAATTGGTAGTACTAAATAGTTACAACTAATGCATTTTTAGTAAAGTAAACAATAGTATCATCACGACCGTTTCCCTTTCGGGGTGGTCAGAAACCACGCTTATAACATACACGATATAACACGTTGGGCGCCAATGTCGCGAACGCCCCGGTTAAGGACCGGGGCTCGACAAATAAAACAACAAATAACGGGTCGTAGATTTATTGTATATTCAGTTGAGGACACTTCCGCACATTTAAGAGTGTAGGTAATCTAGCTAATGCTTATCTCGTGTAGCAGCCGGGCGTGAAGAAGAGACGCTCGGCTGGTGGGTAGTTGGGCGACCGACGAGATGAGTCTCCGGAAGCCCGCGGAGCTTCTAACCCAAATCTGGTTCCCCAATTAGGGGATTACGGTCGCTTAGTGATTTTAAGGCACAATGTGTGCTTGATCGAAGTTATATTTAATATTTATTGTCGGAGCACCCGCAAAAAGAAGTTGCGCAGAAAAGTTTCAAAATTAATGAGGAACGGCTGATTTTGACACATTGCGTACCGTCCCTGAGCGTTCTGTTTCTCCGAGTTTATCGCATAGCGCATTAATGCGTTTCTATTAAACAAATATAAACTGCCATGTTACAAAAGAAGCCGAATCACATTTAGCCAACTTTACGATAGGCCAATCATAAGCAAGCTCATCGATGTCTCCAGCGTACCAAACTCGAGAAATATCACAAATTAATATGGGAGGTGGACAATTGGTGTTTACGGAGAAAGCAGTGTGGGCGCAAATTTGTAGTTGCTCATGTGCAAATCTATGGATAAAATCCTCTAAATTGAACTCGATGATATCCCAGACACCTTACAAAGTAGATAAATGGTTCAGCGATGTTCTTCATGAACAAAGCACTGATTTTATCGTCGATTTCGTCACTTTGAGACGTCGAGGGGCGTCCTTGTCAGGGTTGGTCTTCAATTGACATTTCTATATTTTTAAAACGTGAAAACAGGAAACAAAATTTCTCAGCCACCCGCTTTCGTAGGAGTATAAAATACAGAGGTTTTGACGATAACTAAATAAATATAACGAATTAGAATATCTATAGATGTATTGTAAGTCGGTCGGCCTCGAGTCTAGCCCGTCCAGTTCACATCAAATCGCTACAAATCCTTACCAATCACAATAATACAACCACCTACTTACACTTCGCACTCCCATTGTACCAGTGCTACCTACCTTGTAAGCGCAAACACTAATTGTAAATACTATTTTCATTCCTTTATATCACTTTTGACATACGATAAAAGGTAACCAATCAGCAGCACAAGATTTTCAATGTTCAAAAGATGTGGAATGTTTTATCAATGAGGTGACTTTGTATGGCCTTGCGTTACGACTAACATGTGATTCTTTTGATAGAAACCATATGTCGGAAATGACACATTTTTGACTTATATATTTAAAAATTAACAGTTTGTATGAAGAAGACAATTTTTTTGTCATTTCAGATATGTTTTTTAGGGAAAAGTTGTTTGTTTCTATCAATAGAATATTGTTACTATTATTAATTAAATTTCTTAAACATATAATGTATCATAATTGAATGTAGTTTGACATGTTGTGGTCACCTGTTACTGGGGTACCATTCACTTATGTTTTTTTACTGTTTGCTTCTATTGATTCAATGTGTACTCTGTTGGTGATCCTAATTAAATATTTATTGCACCTTTGTGACACACTGGAGATCAAACGCGTCACCTGATTTTGATAATTCTCACGTCAATCGTGTTATGAGTTTTATGTATTAGTTGATGAAGGCCTTCTTATCATGTTTTTTATTTATTATATTCATTCGTCTTTTGTGGAAACCTTTCATAAGTTGTACTCATTGTTACTTTTAGTCACTATATAAAGCTGTTGATTTTCCGAACAAATTTAATTAATCAAATAATATCATAAATATGTAAATTAAAAATTAAAGTTTTTTTACTGAAAATGATTATGATTTATTCTCAATTACTTATTATTGTTTAATTGTATTTGTTTGTGGATACAAATATTCATTTGTAGTTTGTTGTGTAGTGTTTATATGTTAGTCTGTATGTTTCGGTATGTTTTTTTAATCTTTGTCATCGCATAGGCTTTTATTTTTTGTGTTTTTTTACAATGTTAATATATTTCTATTTGTGAGAACTTATAAATGACACTCTGTTGCTAACGGTTAGTTCTATGTGTTGTTGGATATTGTCAATAGTCTTCCTTAAGTAAATAAATACATAAAATTCGATCACGAATAAAGTCGACTGTTATAAGAAATCGAATCCGTAACGCAATCACTAACTTGAATTGTCAAAGGTAAGATAAAGGAATGGAAATAGAATAGTTTGAGAATTCAGTTAAATTAAACAGTGTTCGTTAGTTAAGAAGTTTTAGTTAGTAATGTCAAACACATCATTAATCAGTCAATCATACAATCAGACATACAAGGTGGAAACTTCAAGTCAAATCGTCCTGCTCCGCACAATACAATGTATACAATATTTTTAAAATCTTAAAACTAAATTAAGGAAATAAAATTACAGACATTTTGTACAAATTGGCACTTTCATATACCTAATTTTGGACAAAGTAAAATAGTAAAAACTATTTTGCTTTATTTCACCAAAACAAATATAAAACGAGAGAGAAGACAAAAGAGATTGCCCAAAACCTGGCCCCAACTTTTTTGCAGCGTGCCTCAACTAAATATAATTCAATAAAATAATTGTGTTTTTATTAAATTTAATTACATCTCGTTTACCCCAACATTAAAATATTATTTAATTATATAGTCAATTGGTTAAAATTTATTATGAAATAGTTACAAATCACTATTTATACGATTATGTTCTTTATTATGACCAGGCACTTTATTATAGATAAAACCCTGGACTTCAAATTGGCGGGATAGAAACTATGTAATTATTAAGCTAAAAAAAAGTTTTTGTCAATTGTCGTTATGCTAGGGTCAAACAAACATAATCATTACAGATTATAAAATCACAATATAAAAAAAGGTTTTGTCAATTGTCGTTATGCTAGGGTCAAACAAACATAATCATTACAGATTATAAAATCACAATATAAAAAAAGTTTTTGTCAATTGTCGTTATGCTAGGGTCAAACAAACATAATCATTACAGATTATAAAATCACAATATAAAAAAAGTTTTTGTCAATTGTCGTTATGCTAGGGTCAAACAAACATAATCATTACAGATTATAAAATCACAATATAAAAAAAGTTTTTGTCAATTGTCGTTATGCTAGGGTCAAACAAACATAATCATTACAGATTATAAAATCACAATATAAAAAAAGTTTTTGTCAATTGTCGTTATGCTAGGGTCAAACAAACATAATCATTACAGATTATAAAATCACAATATTAAAAAAGTTTTTGTCAATTGTCGTTATGCTAGGGTCAAACAAACATAATCATTACAGATTATAAAATCACAATATAAAAAAAGTTTTTGTCAATTGTCGTTATGCTAGGGTCAAACAAACATAATCATTACAGATTATAAAATCACAATATTAAAAAAGTTTTTGTCAATTGTCGTTATGCTAGGGTCAAACAAACATAATCATTACAGATTATAAAATCACAATATAAAAAAAGTTTTTGTCAATTGTCGTTATGCTAGGGTCAAACAAACATAATCATTACAGATTATAAAATCACAATATTAAAAAAGTTTTTGTCAATTGTCGTTATGCTAGGGTCAAACAAACATAATCATTACAGATTATAAAATCACAATATTAAAAAAGTTTTTGTCAATTGTCGTTATGCTAGGGTCAAACAAACGTAATCATTACAGATTATAAAATCACAATATAAAAAAAGTTTTTGTCAATTGTCGTTATGCTAGGGTCAAACAAACATAATCATTACAGATTATAAAATCACAATATAAAAAAAGTTTTTGTCAATTGTCGTTATGCTAGGGTCAAACAAACATAATCATTACAGATTATAAAATCACAATATTAAAAAAGTTTTTGTCAATTGTCGTTATGCTAGGGTCAAACAAACATAATCATTACAGATTATAAAATCACAATATAAAAAAAGTTTTTGTCAATTGTCGTTATGCTAGGGTCAAACAAACATAATCATTACAGATTATAAAATCACAATATTAAAAAAGTTTTTGTCAATTGTCGTTATGCTAGGGTCAAACAAACATAATCATTACAGATTATAAAATCACAATATTAAAAAAGTTTTTGTCAATTGTCGTTATGCTAGGGTCAAACAAACATAATAATTACAGATTATAAAATCACAATATAAAAAAAGTTTTTGTCAATTGTCGTTATGCTAGGGTCAAACAAACATAATAATTACAGATTATAAAATCACAATATTAAAAAAGTTTTTGTCAATTGTCGTTATGCTAGGGTCAAACAAACATAATAATTACAGATTATAAAATCACAATATTAAAAAAAAGTTTTTGTCAATTGTCGTTATGCTAGGGTCAAACAAACATAATAATTACAGATTATAAAATCACAATATTAAAAAAAGTTTTTGTCAATTGTCGTTATGCTAGGGTCAAACAAACATAATAATTACAGATTATAAAATCACAATATTAAAAAAAGTTTTTGTCAATTGTCGTTATGCTAGGGTCAAACAAACATAATAATTACAGATTATAAAATCACAATATTAAAAAAAGTTTTTGTCAATTGTCGTTATGCTAGGGTCAAACAAACATAATAATTACAGATTATAAAATCACAATATTAAAAAAAGTTTTTGTCAATTGTCGTTATGCTAGGGTCAAACAAACATAATAATTACAGATTATAAAATCACAATATAAAAAAAGTTTTTGTCAATTGTCGTTATGCTAGGGTCAAACAAACATAATAATTACAGATTATAAAATCACAATATTAAAAAAAGTTTTTGTCAATTGTCGTTATGCTAGGGTCAAACAAACATAATAATTACAGATTATAAAATCACAATATTAAAAAAAATCATTATGACACGACAACATTTTTGGGCCCATTTCTCTAAGAAAAACGGGCATTCTCATTTCGTAAGCATTCCATGGATTCACCGTGCGGGTGCCGGGTCCATCGTGTGTGGGAAAGAGATGAGAAGAATGGTGTCTCGGGCTTGCGACCAAAATGTCCGTAATTTTATTCCTAGTTGATTGACTACACTTTCTAAAAGCACATACAGACTGGAAAAAAACTTTGGAAATTTCCTATAAATATCGATCGAGATTAAAATTTCCACCTTCTATACAAATAATTGTTACGGAAATGGATAAGAGATGCACTTATTATTCCTTAATTACAATAATTCTGACATTTATTTTATAAGAAAGTCAACTATAAATAGACATTAATAATTATGAGATTACAAAATACATTTTGGAATTAAATTTAGAATAATCGAACAAAACAATTGGTGGAGATTATGAATGTTAAAATTAGTTAAATTTAATACTTTTTTGTCGGTTTCAACGTCGAATCCTAAATCTTGACTTATTTTCGCAAACGTATAGAAAACAGTAATAATACATAGTCTATTTGGATACGAAATAATATTTTATATTTTTTTTATGCAATAATTTAAAATAAAAAAAACGACCGTAGTCAAATTCACATTTAGCAAAGTCAGGCCCATCCGTGTAGCTAGCTTATTGACGTCTCGCTCCAAAGAAATAAATATTGTTGTGTCCCGACCAGGAATCGAACCCGACCTTAGTACCTCTGAGCCTAAATCCACAGACTTACCCGCTAGACCACGGAAGCAGTTAGTAAAATGTATTATATCATATATTGGACACCTTTTATTGTTGTTTTGTAATAATAATAATTGAAGCAATCTTATATGACGGTAGTTATGCAAAAAGGATCAAATTCAGATTAAGTCAATTTTAAGTTAAAGGCCATTAAAGTAAAGAATTTGGCCAATACTCGCTGCGCTGGCCAGACGGGTTGGCGAGAGTCCGATGTCAATTTTATAATGACATTTTATTTATTCCACAAGTTGGTATTAGTGGAACCAGGACCGACGGCTTACCGTGCTCTCCGAGGCACGGGAACGGTGGCATTGTTAATGTACGACAAATGTATTTCTCATTGGTACATGCCGGGGAATTTGAACCGAACTTTGTAGGATTTTAAGGTAAGTGTTGTTACAACTGAGCCACCACCATACCATACATTTAGTATATATCAAAAACTGTATTTTTATTTAAATTTAGGAAAAGTTTTGGATTGGATCCTTTTTATGTAACTGCGTCCAAATGAAACAATGTAATGTGACAATACAAGAAGCTCGAGAAGGATGGATAGAAGGATAAATTGATTTTCAAGAACATTTAATATGATATTAGATATTACTGTTCATATCTATATCACCTGTCACATGAATAAAATGTTATTTGCGTATTTGCCAGAGTAGATAGTATAGACTATAGTTTCGCCAAAATGAATAGGTTTCGCCGATGCTTATACAAATACATAGAAAAATGTCTTATAATTAAAATCTAAGAGATCTAACTACTTGACAATACTGTAAATAACAAAAACAACTATTTTTTACCTGTTCAATACAATTTGTGTCGTTTGGCCTTTTGTTACGAATGGGATTTGATTTCCTAACCTTACTAACATAACATTACGAAACATAAGTTATATGATTTAAATAGATACAGTTCCGCAATGAAATTTTTAATATTTCCAGTAGTGTCAAGTAGATAATGTTTATGAATTGGATGATGTGCGAGTGATGTGTACACGGTGGACATACAGAAGAGATGAGCTCGGGACACTCACATCTTCGACACAGAAATCCCCTGGAAACCAAACATATGCCAACTTAGTATTATCACATAGCAAGCTAAATTCGGTTGTAAGAATGCTTCATTTTGAAATTGTATTTATATAATAATATATTATTTGGTTGGGGGGGAGTATTTGGATAAGTGGAGGCCTCCTATGTAAATAAGCGAGACACTATTTTTCTCACGGTGAATCCATGGAATGCTTAGATATGTGTCTTCTTCTTATGTTCACAAAACAAATAATTAGTCGTATATTATCGCTATTCTTGCTCATTATTTTGACTAATTTCGGCAAAAATCACGGAATATCATCATCAAATATGTCGTGACCACGGAATGAAGCTAATGAGAAAATCCAGCAATACAAATTAGAGTTGTAAATATGTGAAACAAAATACCAGAAGACATATTAAAGTCCTCAACTGTAAACATTTTTAAAAACAAGTGGCTAGTGACAATCAAAATAGACTATGGTGATAACTGACAATTTAATAAACTACTACTACTAAGTCATCTCAGACCTCCCCTTCCGGGGGAAGACGGGAATTTGTAACGAGGTGTTGGCCTCCTAACAAAAATAGCATTCGCTGCACGTAACTACGGGAACCTTTATTATAGGTTCAATTTAATACGAGCGGGCGCGGCGGAGGGCGCGGAATGTCAACGTGGTCAATCCGTGGTCCGAGGACAATGTACATTAATTAAAGTACAATATAAATTAATTGGGGCTCAAACCCACCATTTTAGGATTTTAAGATACGCATTCTTACAACCGAGCCACCACTTCTGTCGCTCACTCAGTATAAAACATCAAAAAGTGTGCTACTTACAAGAATGATTAGGCTTCTTGTGCCTTTTCTGCGGGTTGTTCTGGTGTCATCTCCTCCACCGACTTCACCTTGATCTCCGGAAGCTTCTTCTCTCCCCCATTCTGCGGCACACTTTCCCCATTCACTGCCACACTCTCCCCATTCACTGCCACACTGTCACCATTCACCGGCACACTGTCCCCATTCGATTTCCCATTTACTTCAGAAGAACTATTAGCTTGTTCTTCTATTTTTTCCTCGATCTTCTCTATTTCATTAGATTCGGTCAATTCTGTATCGTTAGATTTGATTTCTTCTGTCTCTACAGCTTTTTCTTCTTCTTTAGTTTCTTCTGCCGGTTTACATTCCTCTGTTACTATTTCTTCTTTAAGGGTTTCTTCTACTTGTATCTCTTTCTCAGCCTCTACTTTTTCTTCTACAACTTCTTTAATTTCTTCTGCTACTTTAACTTCTTCTGCTACTATAACTTCTTCTTTCGCTTCTTCAGCTTGTAAACTCTCTTCTACGATATTACTGGGTTTATCTTCCATCTTCTCATCTTTTTCTTCTTCTGTAGCTTCTACAGAAGATTCAACAGATGTTTCTACGATTTCCGCAGATTCTTCTATGGGCGCTTCCGTTACTTCCTTTTTGGCAGCCTCGGCAGCTTCGTTATCCCGATCCTGTTTCATCTCCATTTCCAATTCCTTATCCAGAATACTGTCGACGATATCACTCGTGTCTCCGTTTCCTTCGTTCATATCATCTTTACTAGTGGCCGCCATTTTGGTGGAAATATTATCCAGATTGGTTATATCATTTACTTTGGATAGAATTTCAATGCATTCCTTATCTAACACTTCTCCGACGCTCCGTAGGTCCGCCATGTCAGCATCACCTGAGGAAGGTTCCTCAATAACAGGTACAGTATCTTCTACCGTTTCGTTAACTGTAGAAGATATTTCCTCAATGGTGGTTTTTTCTGTAGAATCCTCACTGTTTTCTGACGATTCCGTCTCCATTTTAGCATCTGCCTCCTTGTCCTCAGCCTCTTCTACGGTGGGAACAGTTTCTGCAGCCGGAAGACTGGCTTCGTTGGAATCTGTAATTTCTTCGACAACTATTTTGGG
Source organism: Tinea semifulvella (assembly GCA_910589645.1). NCBI lineage: Eukaryota > Metazoa > Arthropoda > Insecta > Lepidoptera > Tineidae > Tinea > Tinea semifulvella. Next base: position 9,883,150 of record OU342620.1, read on the forward strand.
TATATCTTCTTTGACTTGTTGAGTGTTGCTCTCGGGGACAGATTCCTCGACCTCCATAGTTTCTGTCTCAGGCTCGGCCACTACAGTCTCAGTTATACCCTCTGATGTTTCCTCAGACTTGGCCTCTGAAGAATCCTCAGACTTGGCGTCGGAAGAATCCTCAGACTTGGCCTCGGGAGAATCTTGAGACTTGGCCTCGGAAGAATCTTGAGACTTGGCCTCGGAAGTTTCCTCAGACTTGGCCTCAGAAATTTCCACAGACATGGCCTCAGAAGTTTCTTCAGACTTGGCCTCTGAAGTTTCCTCGGCGATTTCTTCAGGTTTTACCTTGGTTTTTTCCTCAGGCTTATCCTTGGTTTTGGCGTCGCCATTTGTAACCTCTTCGTCCTTCTTGGCAACCTTAGCCGGTTGGTCTTCCTGAAAAATTTAATAAAATTCATTAAATTTATGTAGACATGTAAAGATTACGCGTAAGAAGCGCCTGATTTAAACAATAATTTATTTAGGTCACAGTTATAATAGATATCTACAATTCTTTCGACTCGTTATCGTAATTAAATAATATTACATTAAACATACAAAGCTCTATAAATGTTTTGGTAATTAAATTATTTAAAACATTTCATTCCTTTTTTTTTTCATTACATCCTCTAGGACACAGCGCCCTAGACCACCACTGCGGCCTTCCAGAACATATATATCTGGAGAATTTGGCCTACAATCGCAACGCTGGCCAGACGAGATGGCGAGATCTTTTATTTTTTTTAACAATTTTTTGTCCAAAGTTGATATTAGTAAAACCAGCACCGACGGCTTAACGTACTCTTCGCGGCACGGGGGTGTTGTAAATCAATGACAAATGAACTTAAGAAAAGTATTTCTCATTGGTACATGCCGGGGTTCGAACCCACCTCTTTCGATGTTATATAGTGTTCTTACAACCGAGCCACCACCGCATGATCATAAACATAACAATAGTTATTTAAGAGATAACTTGATTGTATAAATTGCAATTTTATTTCTGCAGGCGTGTTTTAGAAAATTTGTGTGCGCGGAATTTATTAGAGTAAAAAGAAATCATCACGACCGTTTCCCTTTCGGGGTGGTCAGAAACCACGCTTATAAATAAGCGGATTCACATTTAGCCAACTTTACTGCCGGCCAATCTAAAATTATATATAATTCTAATATATAATTATATTATACTGCAAAAACGTGCAGTTCGTTCTTTAGCAGGTCTAAAAGCTAGGGATACTTGCCGAGAGGCATTTAAAGAATTGAAAATACCCACAATGGCGAGTATATACATTATGCTTAGTTTAATGTTTTACAGGGAAAACAAACAAGACTACCAAATTACACATCCAAAAAGATCAAACTCTCGTCAAAAACCTTGTATACCACCTCCGAAACATAGATTACAAAAAATATCAAAAAGCTTTTTATGTATTTGTGTTCCTATTTTAAATAAAACTCCAAACTGGTTAAGGGATTTGGATGATAGGCAATTTAAAAGACAAATAAAATGTATGTTGACTAAGAAAGCCTATTATACTATAAATGAGGCGTTGGAAGATGATGACATATTTATGACATAAATTCATGTTTAAATTCACATAATCTTATTTTAGATAAGTACCTATGACATTGTTAATATTTTAGTTTTTAAGTTTAAATTATGTGTTTGACGAAGCCTTTACAGCGGATTTAATTATAGCTTTTTTAGAAATTTGTGACATATAATATATTAATTATATTGACATTTTTTACACATATATATATATATATATATTTATTTTTAGTTATAGTTTATTGACACATCTAAATTAGAATATAGTATTTTAAGTAATATTTATTAAAATACCCGACGAGGCACCTTTAGACCTACCAAACTAGACCTAAATTATTATATATTATAATAATTATTAGGCTTAGAAGTGGAAGAGATAGAGATAATAATAATAAAATAATAATAATGGAAATTGGGGCTGTTCCTTGCCATACTGTATCACCATATCTGGCCAGGTATTTTGTTTAGCGTTGTTATTAAGAAAAATTGACTTAACCGAGTGTTCCGATAGGATCCTATGGCGATAAATATATAAATAAAATAAAATAAATAAATAAAATAAATCATGACAAGTGGCAAGCTCGTCGATGTCTCCAGCGTACCAAACTCGACAAATGTCACAAATAATTAATTAATTATTTATTAATTAAATTTATTGAAATTAATATATATTATTGCGTCCCGACCAGGAATCGAACCCGGTCATTTAATTTATTAGAGCATCATTAAAATTTAAATATAATTTTTCTACAGGTTTTTGATTTCTTGATATTATTAAATATTTCATACTGTAATAGTTGCAATTTTTAATCGTCAAATAAGTTATTCTATTTCTTAAGTAAATATTTGTGATAAAAGTTTACAGCAGAATAATTTTTTATTAGACAATTTAAAAAAAAAATACAAACATATTTTTGACCGCCTCCGTGGTCTAGTGATAACAAACGTTGCCGTGAACTCGGGAGGTCGTGGGTTCGATTCCCATCGGGGGCAAGTTGTACATTGTATAATTTGTCTCGGTCTGGATAAGTATAATATGTATATATTTATATAAAAAAAAAAGTATAATATATAGTTTATCAACCATTTAGTTTCCGTAACACAAGCCTCGTAGCTTACCACGGAAACTAGATGGCGCTGTGTGACCTGTCTGGAAATATTTATTATATTATTATTATTATATGATTAAATAAAAAACTATTATTATTTCAATTATTATTTTATTGTTATACTAAACTACAATACATAATTAAATTAAATATATAAAACAACGCTAATAATATAAAGTTAAGTTATAGTTTGGTAGGAATAATATTTCATCTCACAGAACAAATGATCAGGAACGGGTTCAAGATTCTGGAAGTTGGTGCGAGGGGAGTTCCGGCTCACCACTTACTGAAACCCTAAGCAGGTCTGCAGAGGATACAATTCGAGAAAGAGCTTCCACAACAGCATTAACAAAATCATATACCAGGTTTGGTAGAAGAGACGCAGAATGGTTAGACGGCCTATAGTTGGTTACACTATTCTCCTCACTTTTTCCCACTCTCGGAGCCGACACCCGCTCGGTGAATCCATAAAATGCTAACGCCCGTATTCTAAGACAAGACAAGTGGGAACTGGCTCCTTCACTCAATTTTCCTTCCAGTTGTCAAGGGATGCTCGAAATCACTATTCTAACCGGGTGTGACTTGTCGTTCCGACTTCGCGTTGCTCCAACATTTTCATACATTTTAAACAAAATTCGGTAAAAAAAAAGCGAGCTTTGCATTGCTTTCAAGTAAGGTAAGATAAGTCTGGCAACATTGACGATTTCATTCTCGTATTCTAAATATTCATGTGTCACGAACACTATTTATGATTTTGTTACAAAATCAGTTTTGAATGAGTTAAGAAAATATGTTTTCTTTAAAAAATCATTTTGCTAAAATAAGAATAACAAGTTTAATTAATCGCAACCTTGGGGGGTACAAGGTCGTAAACATCTAACAAAATTAATAATTTTAAACCTGGTACCTCAGGTTCGATTCCTGGCCAGGACACAATAATATTTATTAATTTAAATAAATTAAATTAATATTTAATTTATTTGTGATATTTCTCGAGTTTGGTATGCTGGAGACATCGACGAGCTTGCCACTTGTCATGATTGGCCGGCAGTAAAGTTGGCTAAATGTGAATCCGCTTCTTTATAAGCGTGGTTCTGACCACCCCAGAAGTCATCATGATGAAAATTTTAAAAACAATTGAATTAATAACTTTTTTGTTATTTGCCTTATTTTATTGAACAAAGATCAATCAATAGAGCAAAATATTCTGAATAGGATTGAGTTCATTACTCATTTATACACCTTTCTACCCCAAGGTGTCGAAATATTAGCGGCAAATAAAATAAACACCTTTAAGGATGTTCTATTCCTCACGTGTCGAGGCGACCCTCTGGCAGCTGGAAGGAAGAATTGAGTGGAGGGAGCCGCTGAGGAAAAGGCTAAGAATACAAGAGTTACAAATGCCTTATTCTCTACTGTAAATTAACATATATTATTATAAAATATGAAAAGCTATCGATATTGTATGATCTCTAATAGTGGCTACAGCACCTGAGAGTCTGCCTTCCGTTTCTTGGCCACACTGAGGTCTGCGAATGACTGCAGCTGGGTGACGGAGGCTGCGGAGGGAGGCAGTGGTAGGTTTCCCTCCCGCAGCACCAGAGCTGCATTCAAACCGGCCTCTATGGCCGCTGCCGCTTCTGGAATACACAGATTATACATTGATAGATATTTTGATATGATAATTTAAATATTAAATATACAACATGTGGGTAATTATAATTTTGTTTATTTGTCAGAAACATGGTAGGTACAGAGATGGATTTTGTTTTATGTAATTACTCGTATACCACATGCTTCGCTATTTCTAGCATTCAAATATTTATTTAGTCACATGACTGTGTCGAGCTTAGTGTCCAGGTACACATTTCAAAATTGCAATTATCCGCAAGTTTTAGATGACATTTTCAAATAAACAGCATTCAAGTATGTAGACAGAATGAACAGTCTGTAATTTTAATTTTATAAATAAAGGACGACAGGCATTGTTTTTGTCCAATAAAGATTCTATTTATTTCTCTGCATATCCCACAATAATATGCCGTACCTTATTTATTTTATTTTATTTATTAACGCAACATATCCACGATATGTCTAAAAGGCGATTTTTTTGGCGGAAATGGCGGCAGCTATATACCTATTTACCATATTCCATACAAATAAATATTATTTAATTTGATATTTTTTTTACAAGTATTATACTGCAATGTACCTGAACCCCCAGCAGCCATATTCCATTACTAAAGAGCAAACATTATATAATGGAATCAGTTAACTATATAATGGAATCAGTTAACTATATAATATCAGTAGAATCGATGTAGTACCTTCATATATGTCTGTGAGGAAGAGCACCTCGCTGGCAGTGGCGTTGATCTTGTTGACGATGTTCCTGTAGCTCTGGGCCTCGGTCTTGGCCCCCACCTCGGTGTCGAAGTATCCGGTCAGGTGGCCCCGGAGGTCCCCGGCCTGGGTGTTCCCGAACAACAGTTTCTGTGCGAAGATGGAGCCGGAGGAGTACACGAACACTCTCCGGTCCTCTCCAGAATGCCACAGCTCCAGTGCGGGAGCCACGTCGTCGTATACACTATAACATTTTATAAAAAAATTATGGAAGAGCTGCTGAAAAATATGGAGACCGACAGTCTTAAGTTCGGTTGGTAGACTACGCCAACAATAACTGGTCAGAAATTGCAAGGATAGCAAAGTGTGATGTGGTCCAATGTCAAATTTATCTAGGGGCAATAACGGTGGATGCGAGAATGAAATCTAGCGTCGAATGGAAGTGACAAGATCTGCTATGGACAAGATTTAGAAGGAGGAACCGAAATGTTACCAAAGGCGCTAAAATACAGCTGGTTAGAGTTCTTGTGTTCCCTATTTTTCTGTATGCTGCGGAGACGTGGACCCTACACGAGACAGAAATAAAACTAATGAATGCTCTAGAGATGTGGTTTAGGCGGAAGAATGTTGGGCACAACATGGACGGAGTTCCAAACCAACAAATTCATACTGGAGATAACAGGGATCAGACAACGCCTTCCCTTGACTGTACAATCACAATATTGGATTAAAATAAAGGGTTAAACACCTATCTAATTAATATTGTAACAGCAAAACACAACTACAGAATATTTAGTACAAGTATTTCTAACACATCATTATTTTGAACGATTCTACTCCTGCTAGTCGAAGACCCGTATTCTAAATATATCAATCCATGATCAACGTCTTGCCACGTTAGAGTTAACTCAATTCTTACGGGGGCAAATACTTTGCTGGAATTTCTCTTTATTATTATTTATTAAAGAAGATTTCAACATTTTATTTTATTTATTTTTTATCATTTAATTTAAACTAGTGGAGGCGCGGTCTTTTTGGACGCCTGTCGCGGTGCGGGGTGAATAATATTATGATGATAAAAGTGGACTGTATATGCGGGGTTGGCACACTGCTGGAAAAGGAGGTGATTAGCTCTGAGCCGGTGCGGAGCGGAAATGAAAACAGCTCAAAGGGAAACGCACGTACCTATAACCAAACGGTGTGGCGGGTGTCTCTCATGGCAAGACGGCAGCTCTTCGAGGCGTCAGCGTAGTCTCGAAGGCCGGCGGATGCGGGTGAGTGCGATGCGCGGCACGATCAAAGAATGACACGTGCGCGCGGCGGGAATGTCAAAATCACACTGGCCAGTAAGCTGTGCGTAGGGCGAGGAAAAAAAAGGGATAGGATGCAAGCGTGCCAAAAAAATATACAGGGATAATAATTTCACACAGATGGCGCCACCAATTAGGATGTTGATCAAGTTAAAAGCTAGTTATAACAATATAATTGATACTGACTGTCCCGTAAGTGCTCCGGATTGGAATCCTGACTTCCAGATGAGGCCCTGCATGGTCTTGAGGGGGCCCACCTTGCGGTCCTCCGACATCAGCCAAGTCAAATTCTTTACCAGACCTTCGATCTGCTCCTCCTTGGGCTTGTCCTGAAATACATATGATCACACATTTCTTACAAATCCACGGATATTTCTTTAAATTAGAGACGCTCGCACAATCCAGTATTTTTTTAAAAAAACAAGACGAGTTTCTCAACAATACTTTAAAATGTGACATATAATTATTGTTAACATTATGATATATTTTTATTTTTCTTGCCATATGATCCTATAAAAAAATATATACCAACATTGTTGTAAATTAAATTCATGATTTTACAATATATGATCTGTTAAAGGTATACTTTTGTAAAACACGAATATTTTACAACCCTTAATAAATATATCAAAAGTTCATAAATACGTAAGACTCTCTTTTTGACCCCCCCTAATCTACAATTGGCACATACTTTTTACGAGAACAACAAATAGGTGGACTGATGGTGGTCCCAGTCTGCCGGGGCGGGAAAGTATCCACCGTTCGTGCCGATAAACCCCGACGTTCCGGGATCAGACTCGAATTGCCGTCATCTCCTGTCAAGCCGGCATAGTGTTAGGGACCGATATCATGAGTGTCTTATTCCAGTTGCTAACATTCATGGACCTCGCGAGCCACTAACCATTAGGTAGCAATGTCGTCCTAGTATATAACAAGTACAAATAATAAAGGAATCAACTATTTTGTAAATTTGCTTCAAGAAACAGACTTGGAGCCACAGACTAGGAGCCACACACTGGGAGGGGAGGTAACTTATTGATAACCTTTTAAACGTATTCTCTATCTATTCGTCTGACCTTGTAATATTTAAAAAATTCTAAACACTAATTTGTGTTAGGTCCGGATTAATAGTCGTTGCTGCACCAGTCATTGCTTAGAACTGGCAAAGTGACAGTTATTACTGTAAAAAAGTCACTTTGATAGTTCTGAGCAATGGCTCGACTATTAATCCGGACCTTAGTGATGAATTAAGAAGAAGACAAATTTCTAAGCATTCAAAAATTATTGTGTCCCGACCAGAACTCGAACCCGGTACCAATAAAAATATTTTTGATGTACCAGTTTGCAGAGCAAAGATAAGTTAAGATATTTTATCTTCCAGTAATGCAAAAAAGCGAGCTCGCCTCATGGCCATTTCCACTAGGGAGTCGGGTCTATGGTTACAGGCTTTTCCCTCAGCATTTTTGATCGAAATACAATGACCATGTTCGTATCAAGGCCCGGACCGTCCACCCACACCAGTGTCGGTGGGAGACCCGGGGAACATCTCGGACACCATGCCCGCATACCTCGTCACGCTGCTCTCAATAACATCATCCGAAGGGCTTTCGTCACAGCTGGAGTACCCGCGATCCTAGTACCCTCCGTGATTGCGCGGAGCGATGGCAAAAGACCCGATGGCATGACCGTTGGGCCGTGGAAACTTGGCAGGTCCCTGGTGTGGGATGCGACATGTGTAGACACATTAGCCCCATCACACATCCAGGCGACATCGTCAAGCGCGGCAGTTTCTGCTGAGAACCTCTAACAAAAACTACCAAGAACGGAAAATACCGATTCCTTTACGAAAAAGAAAAGAACTTCTCAAAAAAGAAGCGGTTCTGGAAACCCTAATGGGGATGCATATTTCGGCCTGTGCGCGTGATTCGCAAAGAGAAGGGATTATAGCTCGAGGACGGCAGCACGTATCTATCACATCAGATAGACGGATGACACCAGGAGGTTGGCTGAAGTCAGTGAGACAGATGATGACTGACCTCTGTCGGGATGTCCTGGAAGCCGTCCAGCTTGTTCTCCCGGTCCTCGGCCGCCAGCTTGCGGAGTCCCTCCACGGCTTTCAACACGCATGGCTCCGACCATTGGCTCTCCAGGTACTTCTGGGCATTGTCCCGGGCAAAAGGGAACATCTCATCCTAAAAGAAACAAAAAATTATTAAATACACATTTAGTTTATTTTTTAATTTTTACTTTTTAAGTAGTTTTAATAATATAAAAAACCAAATTAATGTCACAAACATATTATTGACCAAATATATTATAGGTATGTTATATTTATTCAGTATATGTAATATTAGCATGTAAGTCTATTATAATAAATTGCACCCGTCGTTGTTACCTCTCCACACTCCCAAAGGTTGGTTGTTAGAAAATGCCTAGTCATTAAGCCCGCCTATGTACAATATTTTTTTAGTGCAATAAAAATTTTTTAAAATTGAAGCAGCTTCATATTCCTATATGCTGATGAAAGCTGGACCCTCACTCTTGAGTATTCTGATCAGATCCGCACCACACGCAACACCCCAGTCCACAATGCGCTGCATGCCGCCGTGAGCAGACTCGGATGGCGCAACAAAGTGATTCGTGGAGGAGGTCACGACCCTCAGGATTAGGCAAAACGATGCAAGGACAAAAAAAAAAGGTAAGTATCATCACGACCGTTTTCCTTCCGGGGTGGTCAGAAACCACGCTTATAAAGAAGGATTTACATTTGGCCAACTTTACTTCCGGCCAATCCTGCCAAGTGGCAAGCTCGTCGATGTCTCCAGCGTACCGAACTCGAGATAATATCAATAGTAAATTAAATGTTAATTAAATTTATTTATTTAAATTAATAACAAGAATCGAACCGGGTACCCCCTAATCTAAATCCATGGAATTAACAGGAAAGGACCTTCCTTAGGAAGACAATCTTTTGTAAAGTGATCTGTTTCTAGTACAGCACTTACATTGCCCGCCACTTACCATAAGATGGTCGCTGGATCACATGTCGGCAAAGTATAACAATTACTACACTTTTATGACTTTGTTTTTACGTTTACGCAGATCTTAATGATATTGATAGCCAATCTCATACATGTGGGCATAAACTTGCATTAAAGCTAATTAGCATACACGGCGACTGGGTGAAAATCCGGCTAGCCGGGGTCAACAACCGCGACACAAACCGGCTACCTCTAGGTCGGCCCTATGCTGCCAAATGACGAACAGACTTTTTGCTAAAATCCCTTATTTTTTTAATACTAGCAAGACATGTGAACTCGCACCCACCTAATAGTTAGCCGAACGTGAGGTAAACGTGTTTCCTCAAGGCATCTTCAAAATCTTAGCTCTGAACTGTCCAAACCTATTTTTTCTGGCAACATTGACGATTATGAATCACTCTCTAGCTTTTTTGACATCCATAAGTCAGTCTCTTTCATATTTTTATTCGAAAAATAATATTTATATACTATGTACAGTGTATACTCTATATAACGACACTGAAGGGACTGTGCATTTTATTGCGTTATAGAGTGTCGTTAAATGGAGAGAAGTAAAATCTGAATTGGAAGACAAGCTAAACCAATTGTTTTCGACGCTTTAGGGAGTTTGTCTGGAGCTCAAACAGTATATAACTACTTAATAAAATGAAATAACTATATCTATCTACTAAACCCAAACGCGGTGGCAGCTCGGTGTGTATACAATACAAGCTTGGCTGGACCGAATCTAACAGCAATACAATTTATAATAAATAAAACATTGTTGCCATAAGCGAGGATTTTGTACTTATTTATAACTAGATACTTAAAATTTTATTCGTGGCTTATAATCTAATAACATTTATGTCCTTAAATATAAATTCGTGGCTGTAAAAAGGCCGTGTCAGCTTATAATCTAATAACATTTATGTCCTTAAATATAAATTCGTGGCTGTAAAATGGCCGTGTCTGCTTACAATCTCAACTTACAAAGGGTGGTTCTTTTCTTACGTACATTTGTAATAGATTTACAACACCACCGTTCCTGTGCCTCGGAGAGCACGTTAAGCCGTCGGTCCCGGTTCCACTAATACCAACTTGTGAAATCGTTGACATTATATCCTCGGCAACCGACTGGCCAGCTTGGCGAATGTAGGCCAAATTCTCCAGATATACCAACAGTGGATGTCTAGGACGCTGTGTTTTAGGAGCTGTAATGAATATAAGAAACCTAATAAAATAAAAAACTATAAATAATGTCCTCACGTATCTTCACGCCAAATCCCTTGCGGGGTAGGCAGAGACAATTAAGCGCCAAAATTCATCAACCTCTTCATACATGCCCTTTTGTTTCGATGGCTTTTTAATGCACCTTCAGCTATTTTTTTATTTATCTGATCGTGAGTCTTGGTCTGCCAGGGCCTCTTTTACCCACAACTTTCGCATTATATACCTGGTTCGTCAACCTTTCTTCGCTCATCCTTTCAACTTGCCCGAACCATCGGAATTTATTTTTGTCCTTATACTTTCTTTCATATCTACCCTTTTGGGTATTTCATCATTACGTGTGCGGTTCGTTAAAGTTACGCCGCAATGATCTCAATTGTACTACATTAACTCTACTCTCATGTGTATTCTGACATATCCGCGTATTTTCCATACATAATGGGGAGTCGAGCATTATCACTGACATTTCTACTAAAATAATAACAATACATAGTTTTATTTTTATAATTCTGCCATTTTAATATAGTTGCATACCTATTTGTTCTGTCATTTTTGCAACAATACCTTTCTGTTACCTGCCAGTTTTTTTACAAGATGTCCTTGAGAAGGATCAATGGAACAGGAAATGTTGCAGGTAATTGTATTTTTAATTTGTATCAGGTAATGTAAATTCTACTAAGGCTGGGTTGTGACAAAACGAAGTCTCAATAATTACATTTATTTATTTCCATATGGTTCATTTTGTAACTTGGATATTGTCAAATACATTTTAGAATTTACAAATAAACTTAATTAATAACATAAATTATGAGTAGACCGTGAAGGTACGTACTCGTATGATACATTGTTGCCACAAACTATTACTTATATCTAAACCTAAGAGTGTATAAAAAAATTCGTGGCTGTAAAGGGACCGTTAGTTACACTTATAGTGTTAAAGTTAAAAAAATGGCGTCGAATGTAGGTATCAGTTTTATTTAAAGGTCATCTGATAGAATAAATTACCACGTTTTTATTAATGACATAATTAGATCTACAATATTCTCTAATACTCTAACACCTGCATTTTAGACATTTCCTCAACGGCCCCTCCACTCAACCATTCCTTCCAGCTGTCAAAGGAAAATGAAGTCTATGTAATTGTTACCGTTAAAGTTAAAATTGAGCCGATTGTACCAGTTTTATTTTGAAGGTCAGTCGTAATTTTATTATTTTAGATTGTAAGCTGAAACGGCCCCTTTACAGCCACGAATATGTATTAAGTTGACATACCGATTATAAAAATAATTATTATTTAGATCGTAAGCTGACACGGCCCCCTTACAGCCACGAATTTACATTTATTGACATAAATATTGTAGTTATAATACAATTTTTATATATATTTAGATTGTAAGCTGACACAGCCTCTTTAGAGCTACGAATAAATTTATTAACTTGACATGTGTAATTTATTTTCGTCTATAAGCTGACACGGCCTCTTTACAGCCACGAATTAATTTTAACAACCTAGTTTTAAGCAAAAACTTAACTATGGCAACAGTGTTTTAGTCGAAGATGATGGTATAGCTGACCACCCATAGTAGCTGCTGGTTATTTTATAATCGAAATAATAGTAAACTATGGAGAAAAAATGTATTGACAATATTCAAGTGTTGTTGTGACAACCAAAGGAAACATAATAACAAGGTTGTTAAAACTATCCAAACCTCTAAAGGCACAAATGTTACCATTTTAAATATTTCTGGTGAGACAAGTTTTTTTTTCTCCCAGATTATATTAATTAATCTTTGCGTTCCCGTAATCTAAATCCAAATGATGGTTTGCCCAACGAAATATGGTCAAGGCAATTTTTTTTATACAATTAAAACCACCTTAATTATTACACTAGCTAATAGTGTAGCTTATATGTATTTTGGAAAGTAACATCAAACTTATGGAAACTGCAGAAATCGAACTCTATTGTCAGAATCCTCGAGTCTGATTCCCGGATAGAATAAGTTAACTTAAACACTTCGTTTATCGGAAAAGTGGAAACACAGAGGCTGGACGAGCATTCCACTTCTTCGTTGTGCGTCAGATGTATGAGTCTCCAAATACATACGCACGCGAGGGATGGTAACTACGATATGTGGCTGCATATTTGGAGCTTACTGCACATCATTACACATGCACCCTATGGACTCGCTACACCCAAAAATCATTCAGCGCCCTGCGAGTCCAGTATAACAATGCATTCAGGGTGCTGTTGGGGCTGCCCCGCTCCTGCAGTGCATCGGGCATGTTTGCTGATGCTCATGTGGATGGCTTCCATGCCATCCTACGGAAGAGGTATGCAGCGATGCTCTGTAGGTTCTGCTCCAGTACCGACAGCCTTCTGAATGTTATTGCTGATAGGGTTGACTCCCGCTATGTGGATTAAAGCCCTCTGTCGCACATAAATATGTATTATTATTTGTATTTTTGCAGGAATCCATAGGTGTTGCTTGGCGGATGTCTGACACACGCCCGACATTTGCCAAGCATTTTGTATTGTTACTAACATAGTTTTAAGTTATTGGATTGTTACAACTCTATGGACAAATGTCTGAAATAAATGATTTTTATTTTATGATATTCTAACTGTTGTAACTAAGTCACGTTCTCTGCAAAACATTTTAAAACATGAACCTGAACTTTTTTGGTTAAATTACTAGTTAAAATAGTGTTTTTTTAAAGGGGAGTATAAATTTAATCATAGAGGACAAAGGGAACGCTTCACAAAGAGATTGCCTGGGGGAAGCTGTCTGCTTCTACGCGACAAAAAATCAATAATTTGGTTGTAGGTATCTATTTAGCAAACCTATGTTTTTATACTCCTTCTAATGTACTCGATCTCCGATTAACCTTAATATTTACCTTGGAGACCACCAGCCACTTTCTCGAACGTATTTTTTGTATTTAATTATTACTTAAATTAATGTACCAGACCCACTGTCGGTGTCCACGTCTCTGCCCCGTACGACATTACCGGGAGGACGCACTGATTAAAGACTTTAAATTGTGGTATGGACGATGAAAGGATGTGCTGGAGTTTTCCGAATGCCGCCCATCCTAGCTGAATACGTCTGTCAGCGTCTTTGCTGAAGTTGGCATTTAATATGTCTATATAACTATTGGCACTGCAGAGACTACTGTAGGTGTCGCATATTCGGGATGTTGACGAATGTGTACCGACATTAGTTCTTGAGGGAGGACAGCACAGGATCTTGGTTATAGGACGAGACGTGGAATATTGTAGAGTACTGTTAGAGAAAGGTGTTGCAAGAGATTTATTTATTTATTTAGTACACACAGCAGTACATATATTATCACACACATAACATAGTATAATTATAGCTTATCTAATATATGTACCAATTAGGTGTCACAGCATTCACCAATACAAAAAGAAGAAGAAGTTAAAAACTTATTACTGTTAAAACAAAAAAAAAAAAAAAAAATTAACAAAAACTATAAAATTTTAAAAGAGATCGATACATCCAGTCCGGCCATCGACTATTTTATGTAACAGTAAAAGGTCATGTATAGATAGATCTACGTAGTTTAAGAGCAGTCATTTTAATAAAATAATAATTTGATATAAGCAGTGAAGTTATTAATTTAAAACACGCGCAGTAAATCATAGACAAAGTACAGATTCATATATTTAATTCATTTTTAAAACAGTACCTAAGGTATTTTGCAAATGAATGAGTTTTGATGGTAGGAGGAGCATGCTTAGTCTGTCACGAGTCGGGTAGGCAATCGATAAACACGCCCACTTGCTGTGAGATAAGGCAAGATACGCATAGCCGTTTTCTCACGGTTGAAATATCATAAAGTGATCAGGTGTAACAGAATTTCGAGCACGAGACCGAGTGGGATAGATTCTTACCGTGACAACCATTGGTCAAAAATTTCAAGTTTGACAAGAAATCTGTATTAATCTTGCCATCATCACAGCCGCCTGGAGCACAGAGTCCAAGACCTCCACTGTTGGTGATGGGCCGTAATTTATTAACGATTCTACAAGTTAAAGTTAGTGGAACCGGCACCGACGGCTTATCGTGCTCTCCGGGGCACGGGAACGTTGATGTTCACAACTATCTATGACAAATGTACATAAGAAAAGTGTATTTCTCATTAGTACATGACCGGGTTTGAACTATCCTTTTAGGCATTTTAAGGGAAGCGTGAAACCGAGCAATCTTATCAAGTGGCAAGGAATAAACAATTGCTCTAATATTTAAACATTGAGGTGGTCGAGAGTAAAAGTAAAGTATCATCACAATATATCCCTTACGGGGTGGTCAGAAACCACGCTTTTGTAAGGAGAGTTTTTGCTATAGGCCTATCATGACTAGTTTCATAATCGAGAAATGTCATTTTTTTGTTTTGTGTGGTCGGCCAGGAATCGAATCTAGCACCTCCGCGTTTTCATCTACGGCCTTAACCGCTAGACCACGGAGGCAGGTAGCGAGAGTACCTACGAGATATTTTTTTTATCAATGAAAAATACCTACCGAAATCTATAATAGGTTTAATTAGTACCAACCCTATTAAACAAAGCCTGGTTTCTAAACACCCTCAAAGAGATATGGTCGTGATTATACTTTAATATTAATCGTCGGCAAAGAGAATAAGACAGTATTGTGCTAGAAAGGGTTGGAGTGTTTTCTATATAAATAGCTGCAGATGGTCGTAGGGTCACATGTCATGTCTAACCCTGTGTTTCAAGGAACATCTCTGCCAAATTGTATCAAAATCGGTTCAGTAATATACAAAGCTACTTTTACGTTTACAATAATAGTATTGATATATCGGAACTTAGATAAATTAAAAAAAAAATGTCTGACTATTTTTTTGTTCGAAAAAAACACAAGTGTCGGTTTGGGACACGATCGAAGGTCAGTAACTCTCAGCTGTATACCTTCACTGCCTCAATTAGGATCGCCACAATTTTACTTAACTTTTTTGGGACAAAGAACAATGGCGGGCGTTCATACGTGAATTTACCTGAACTAAATTTGCTATGTATTTACATCAAACAATATTAAAAGAGCTCGGAATAAACTGCGGAAGATGTTCCTTTTAAATTTATTTAATAGAAAGCAGAGAAATAAAAATATCTTCATTAAAGTAGTCATTTAGATGTTTTTTCGTAGTTGGAAAACGTCATTATTTTTACCTACACGTACAATAAGAGCTCTTTATTTTAAAGTGATTTTTTTAAATCTTCTAAGTAACCATTACAAAATAAAGCATTGTTATTTTACGGTGTACTGCCAATTCAGAATTATTTAATACCTACTAGTTTGCTTTTCGAACGAATGTGACAGGTCCATGTGGCGAATATTCTGAATTTTCCATTGAATTATAATATAATAAATTCTTCTGGGGCCCTTTTAGATAATATTAATATTATTAAAACCTAACCAATTTACGAAATGTTGTTTTACTGCCTCTTTTTAATACGCTTAAAATTTTATCAGGTAATATCTCGACATTTTTCTTTTACATTTATTATTTTACGTAGCTGGTTCTATTCCACATTTGAGCAAACACGTTTGGTCACAGTACACTCAGTCACAATACAAGTTTATCCGACCCAATAAACTATCATACAGCCGTCTCTGTCTCTCGCCTCGATACTA
Organism: Tinea semifulvella; assembly: GCA_910589645.1. Lineage (NCBI taxonomy): Eukaryota > Metazoa > Arthropoda > Insecta > Lepidoptera > Tineidae > Tinea > Tinea semifulvella. The sequence continues at coordinate 9,899,404 of OU342620.1, forward strand.
GAGAGAGACACGATATCGAATGAAAAGTATCGTAAGTACGGTATTATAAAAAAATATCAGTATCGGAAAGACAAGTACTCGAAACTTTTTACATGTCCTGAATGTAGGTACAGCACAGCCTTGTTCGAGGGTGGCAGTTCACTCTCAATTAGGAATTCCATTGGTAATTTTAACAACTGGTTTAAACATTGTTATTTTATCGTTTTGTGTGGTAACACTGGTAAAAAATATCACAACTAAATTATTGTGTCCCGACCAGGAACCTAACCGGGTACCTACCTCCGAGTCTAAATCCACGGATTTAAAGGACTTTTAAAAAATATAAAAAATAATCAGCGACATCGGTCGTCACAAGCCTACTGATTTTTGTTAAAACGTGTGGTGTAGTGCTGCATTTACTATCATGTGTTGATTTAGACTTACAAATGCCTTCGTTCACCAACATATTTTTGGTACAATAATATCGGTTTCGGAACGAAAAGTACTTGATACCAAAAAATATCGATATTTTTATTCGCCAACGACAGCGCGACGCGAGAGCGAGACACAACTACCTCGAGCGTCATTTAGAAACTGTTCAACAATTTTTTATGCGCCAGCTGCTCCAAACAGCTGTTAAGCCGGCAAACTGCATTATCACATAGATTGATTTCGTTATCTTTGAAACTATAGCGTATTTTACAAAAAAAATAATAAATATATACACGTGAAGACGAGGGTAGCCGCCCCAACCGTAAATCTCGTTTAATTTTCATGTAATTTACAAAATATTTAATTTATTAGCCAGGTATTTCTTTGATTATTTTAATCTAGAAACTGATTGATCATAATATATTAAATACCATACGATCGTTAATATATCTAATACATTTATAGACGCCGCGGCCAGCGCCGCCGGGTACCATTTTGAATGCCGTCCACCATATTGCGAAAGTAGATTGCAATTATTTTCATCTCACAGGACACCAGAAAGTTGCAAGGAGATATATAATAGTAAAACCCTGTTAAACCTTAATAAAGTATGATGCGTGATGGTCATTTTTCAAGAAACACGTGCGAAACAACAAAACACCGGCCGGTCAATCGAGACTTACCTTGACAAAGGATATGGACGTCGTGGTTCCCTCGATGTCCAGAAGGAGAACCTTGCACGTTTTGACGACCTCTTTGATATCCATGTCTTTTCCAACCATTATTACGCACAACTTTATTTGACTAGATAAAACTCCACATGAACCCCACACTACGATTAATACATCGAACAATGCGCGACGACCATCTGCGCAGGGGAAGCGAGTGAGACTGAAAAAAAAAATCGTATGCGCCAGAGCGAGATAACCAAAAGCGGATGTTGCAGAACACCCAATTTTGCAACTTTAAAATATCAAACGGGATACCACAATTTTATTCGTTTTTACCTATATTTATTTTAAAATAATATTTATTTCGACTTTTAGTACAAATACCAGTTGAAAGATTTTAAATAATGGTTTTAAAAGGAAGAATATACCAATAGGAAAAGTCGATCCGCGTTACGGGGGTGAAATGAGGTGAACTTTTAGGGGTGGAAATGGTTTTTTTACGATTTCCAGGCCTACTATCGAAAAAAACTAAACGTCAAAGTTACATACATACATATCAAACTTTTTAAACTTTCGCGCATATTCATAATAGTTTTTTAAAATAATTTTAACGGGTCTTTACGCGATTTACCTTAGAGACATATTTCTCCCGACGTTTCAGCCAAGTTGCATTGGCCGTCGACCCGTGACTGCTCGCTTTTTTGCTATCCAACATACTTCACTTGCCGATTCTACCATACCATTTTTTAGGTACTTCCAGCATTCTTCCACATCTTTGCTCACATCTTTCAAGTTGATAAGTTTATCTTTGACGCGTTTCATAGTTGTTGATATAAAAAAGGTATTTTTAAAAAGAAATATTTTTGTTTATTATTATATAGAACGATATATATCTACAATATTTGGTGGAAACATGTAACCAACCAACATACTTATTATCACATTTTATTTTTATATATTTTTTTTATTTTGTGGGTAGTATGTAGTCTTAAGTAGTTTGCTCGCGTATATATTTTTCAAGGTTGTGTGCACCATAGTAAATATATATTTGTTTGGATGATAAAAAAAACATTCGATTTAAAAAATATTTTTATTTTCTTTGGTTGACCTCATCACATTTTTAATTTAAAATAAAAATTAAATTTTATAATAAATATAATAGTTACAGCAAATGAAAAGAAACAAATAACCTGTCTTATCAGTCTACTAAGAAATGTTTATATAATAAAAAAACATATTTCAAAGTTATGGACCTTTTTATTACATACATCTTTTGTATTAGACTTAGATAGGTCTTATTTCGCTGGAAATCGTAGTTAAAACACCTCTTTAAAGTACACCCCATTTCACACTCGTAACTCGGACCGACATAAATTTATTTTTTCTGTTTTTTGTGCTATATTTCGTTTCTTGTCCAACTATTCTCATGCTGATATTATTATTTTTTCCTAAATATTATAGGCACTGGTCTACAAATGATAGCTTCACGTAACATGAAGATAAGCTTTACTTATTAAATTTTACGTAAATACTGTCGTAATTGTTCTACAATTACCCTGAATCAAATTTATATTATTACTATAGCAACATTAAATTATTTTAATGTTGGTGTAAGTTTTCATTAGACTTTTGTCTTCTTTTGGGGTAGGCAGAGACTAAGCTCTCAGTTGTGCAATTCTAATATTGCTTAGTCTTATCTATATGGTCTGTGGCTTTGTCTAGCTAGATCAGCTAGATCAAGGAACATCATGCACAAAACATCATTAAACTGACACATAATCTATAAAATGATTTGATTGCTGATTGTTATTGTTTTAGTTTTAATTGTGACATTTGCACCTTGTAGTTGACAATTTTTATTAGTATTAGTGGATAAAGTTAATAATTAGTAATAGTAGGTATAGTAAAGGTGAAGTGTTTGAATAATATGTTAATTTGACATAGGTTTTAAATTTAAAACTAATTTGTATTAAAAGCAATAATAATAATATAATATAATATTGTTTAGTGAAAATATTAAGTATTGTATGCCTAATGTGGGCAGATTGTTTCAACAATAATGTATATGAAGATAATGTTTCTGAAATTTTACATGTAAACAATTCTGACAATAAATATTTTGAATTTGATTTAACTAGACAACGTGACGTCAGTACTTACCACTTTATAGAGCATGTTAGTTTTATTGCGTGTCGACAGAGTAGTATATAATTACTAGCGTATTTCAAAGAATAGCGTTCACATTTTAGTGGGTCCTTTATATACCTATATAACTAGGTAACGTATTTATTATTATATGTAAATTAGTATTGTTCATAAAATATATCTTAAGGGTCTGTTGCAGATGTTAACTTTAATAAAAATATATATATATTTAAATTCAAACATATTAATTTTATATTCATCTTCAGCTTGTAACTGTTCACTGCTGAATGTAGACCTCCCCCAAGGCTAGCCAATGGACGCAGTCTTTTGCAACCATCATCCAACACTCGGTCGTCTATCTGCGTCTTCCCTCTAGTATCCGTTCGTCGGTTCTGCGGCAGATGTGTGCACTCTCCGGCCCACTGCCTCTTTAGCTTGCTAATTTTGAATGCTATGTTTGTAACTTTGGTTCTCTGGAGAATTACAACGTTTTGAATTCTATCCATCAGATAAATACTATGACTGATTAAAGGATTTGCCTAAGTTTTATAATACTATATAAAATATATATATAAATCATAATTTAATAAAGCCATATGTTATGAACTATTGGGATTGAACCAGGTACCTTTGCGGATGTAGATAATAATGAAAGTGATGTAAAATCCCATTTATGTACACACGGAATTCGAACGTGTGCCTGTGTAGGGATAGTTTATTTCAAGCAACACATGTACCTACGGCAATATACGTCAACAAAGGTATATAAGGTCCCGGCAAATATAAAGAGCGCTCACCTCCAACCTACGCAGATAATGATTTTTGTATCTGACGGTTCGCCACCTTAAAAAGTACAGTCGCGGAAACATATTTTTTGGCCTTGTTATTATTATTCGTCTTGGTTAATGTATATTTTAGATAGAAATTAAACAATAACATTATTAAATAAAAAATAGAATTATAATTATTAAAAAATTATATAAAAGTAGTAACTAATTAATTATATTTTTGTTCTATCCAGCGCTCTTAGATGTCGGTGCCTGTTTTTTTACTAACTTGTCATATATTTCGTGTGAGATGTTAATAGGTTTTCTCACTTTGCAGTTTTTTATCTAGATATGCGATATACATACGAGGGGCGTTCAAAATATTCTCGGTATGTGGATAAAAACAATCAAGTACGAAAAGTTTGATATTTTTATTTTTCAATATACTCCCCCCCTATGTTCATACACTTATAAGATCGATCAATTATTTTTTTTAATCCCTCATAAAAATATTTTTTATCTTTGGTGTAAAAATGCTCCTCCACGGCCGTCTTCAACGCTTCATCGTCAGAAAATTTATTTCCACGCAGATCCTTTTTAAGATTGGGAAACAAAAAGAAGTCGCTTGGGGCTAAGTCCGGACTATAGGGTGGATGAGTAACAGTTTCAAACCCACATTCAACAATAGCTGCCTTGGCAATATGAGCAGTATGGACAGGGGCGTTGTCATGCAGAAGCAGAACACCTTTGGTTAACTTTCCTCGCCTCTTTTCTTTGATCGCATCTCTTAATTGACGTATAACGTTAGCGTAGTACTGCCCTGTGATATTTACACCTTTTTCTTTATAATCGATAAGCAAAACTCCTTCACAATCCCAAAATATTGTGGCCATGACCTTGCCAGCTGACGGGATTACCTTGAACTTCTTGGGATGAGCTGAACCCTTAATGTGCCACTGCATGGACTCCTGTTTGCTCTCTGGGTCATAATGATGAACCCAGGTTTCATCTCCAGTAACTATTTTTTGCAGCACCTCATCGGGATTTTCACCACACAGGTCGATAAAATCTGAACAGCAAGCCACACGCATATCCTTTTGAAGAAGCGTCAGCATTCGCGGAACCCATCTTGCACTTACTTTTGACATATTAAGATGGTCATGTATAATGTCATGTACGGTACCAATAGAGAGATTGGTTACTTGAGCTATAGATTTTACCTTCACTCGGCCGTCTTCCAATATAAGTTTTTCCACTTTATCAATATTTTCTTGTGAGGTAGCCACTACAGGCCGGCCAGGTCTAGGGTCATCTTCAATACTCTCCCTTCCACGCTTAAATTCGCTTGACCATTTTTGAATAGTAGATAAAGAAGGAGCAGACTCACGGTAAACACAATCCATTTCCTCTTTTATGGTTTTTTGATTTTTACCCTGTTTTGTCAAGAATTTTATGACGGATCGGTGCTCTAATTTCGTTAAAATTGTTAATTCGCTCATGGTGTTCATGTTTGTTCGGCAATTGCAGAAAAACAAAAGAACATCTCGGTTCCAATTTTACTTTTTTTTAATGTCAATGGATGAATCTTAGCGGCCAGTAACAAATATATATATAAAAGAGGTTGTAACGTATCAATACCGAGAATATTTTGAACGCCCCTCGTATGTACCTATATGAAATTATTAATTTCTGGCTATGATAAGTGCTCTAGTTGTAATTTTTAGACAATGTAAAGTATAGTAAAGTATCATCACGACCGTTTCCCTTTCGGGGTGGTCAGACACCACGCTTATATAGAAGCGGATTCACATTTAGCAAACTTTACTGGCGGCCAATCATGACAAGTGGCAAGCTCGTCGATGTCTCCAGCGTACCAAACTCGAAAAATATCCCAAATAACCTAAATTTATTTATTTACATTAATAAATATTTTTGTGTTCCGACCAGGAATCGAACTTGGTACCTCCACGGACTTAACCGCTAGACCACGGAGGCAGTCTAGAAACAATAAATATGTAAATTTATGCAGTAAAACAGGGTATTAGAAAAGCATTTGGTTAACAACGATTTTAGGCCTAAGTTTTAATACTTTTAAAATGGTATACTTAAAGGGAAACAAATATGAAACAAAAAGCAATCTAATTAAGTCACGTATTTATTGTCAATTTATAAAATGTTTGCCGAAATAACGGTGCTGCCATAGTACATAACAATTTCTTACTCAAACAATATTTTCAGTTCGTCAGAAAACGTATCGTCAAGATCGATTACGTCAGTCAGAAATGTAAAAGGACAGACTCAACGGCTCCTCCACTCCAACGGCTCCTCCACAGTAGGTTCACATCCCGAATGTGCAACACCTACAGTAGTCTCTGCAGTGCCAATAATGATATAGACATATTTCATGACCGTTACAATGTATTCAGAAAAAATGTTCTCGAACATTTCAAACCATCAATATTTGAGTATGAGTAGCAGTGGAGGTTGGTGCGAGAGGAGTTCCAGCAGAATCTTTGCATCACTTACTGAAAGAATTGGGCCTAAGCAGGTCTGCAGGAGATACAATTATGAAACGAGCTTCCAAGACGGGATTAATGGAATCATACATCATTTGGTTGGGTAGGGAGGCCTCCTTTTCTTAAACCAGCCTATTGTCGGTCGCAAGCCCGAGACACCACTTACCCACACACAATGGACCCGGCACCCGCACGGTAAATCCATGGAATGCTTAGAAATTTGTCTTCTTCTTTAACAAGTGTTTTGTTTTCGTTTTTTAAGGTACCAAATTTGTTCAATTTTTATGTTTCCTTATTAGTTCCATTAAAAAAATATATATATAATTTTTATTTTGTAAATTTGTTAGTTTTTATTATATTTATTTTTTTGTTTTAACAGTAATAAGTTTTTAATTGTTTTAACAGTAATCAGTTTTTAATTGTTTTAACAGTAATCAGTTTTTAATTGTTTTAACAGTAATCAGTTTTTAACTTCTTCTTCTTTTTATATTGGTGAATGCTGTGACACCTAATTGGTACATATATTAGATAAGCTATAATTATACTATGTTATGTGTGTAAATAAATAAATATATGGAAGGACATCACAGGAATAGAACTGTCAGACTCTAGTTAGGTAAGTCTTGTTTCAAGCGGTGTTATTTTTGTATAAATATCACTATAGCAAGCTTACAGTATTAGTTCTCCTTAAAAGTAAAAATTGGCATTTGACATCATTACAAATGGCACATACATTCAACGAGAACATCTTTAGTTGGTAGACGGACTGATGGTGGTAATTTCCCCAGTGTGCGATAAACCCAGTAAAGTTCCGGGATCAGAATCGAATAACTGTCAAGCCGGCATAGTGTTAGGGACTGATTCCAGTTGTTGGACCTCGCGCGCCGCCTACCATAAGGTCACATGTCGTGCTAGTATAAAAAAGTACTCAACGTACCTTGAAACGACATTTATGAACTGTTAGGCGGTACGAAGTTCGCCGGGTAAAGAAGACATTTTTAACTAATTGTCAATGTCAATATAAGATTTCATTAAAAAAAAAACGTGACCCATTAATATAATTAATATAAAAGATACAGACTTATGGATGGTTAGAGCGTCTAGTAATTCAGATAAAATTAATATTTCTAATACGGGAACGCAATTTTCCGTATTTAACAAGAGAAAAACAACTTATCTTACCGAAAATATTACCATTTTAAATACTTTCGGTAAGATAAGTTTTTTCTGGCAACATTGTGGATTGCCTATTCTAAATATTCACTTTGTCAAAATTACTACACGCTCTAACACGTTTGCCATCCATAAGTCTATCTCTTGCATATTATGAATATTTACGATGAATGAGGTGATAGGGAAGGCAAAGGGTCTCGCCCATACAGCCAAGTCTGACGTAATATATCTTTCTTTATTATGAGTTAATGATGTTATCTACAAATTCCAGATGTTGCAGAATTTGATGTCTTTCTTGGAGTCACTCGTAGCATTATAGCCCAAACACGTCGGGTAATAATATCGGAGTTCACAAAGCGGGAAAACCGCAATTTGTATCCCATATTTAAAGTACAATTTATCGTTTTCCATAATTATTCACATTGTACCACATTAGTAAACACAACTTTTAACTAACAATATCCATAAAAGTAATTTACAAAACAAAAACTTGTACTTGACATGGCCGCGAAAGACTCCATCCAATTTGTTTTGTTTGGAGGAGTTCTTCGCGCCATTTTGCACGAACATGTCAAGTCCAAGTTTTTGTTTTGTAACTTACTTTTGTTGTTTTGTTTAAGAATGTGCTACGTCGTGAATAATTATGGAAAACGATAAATTTGACTCTTTACGAGTATATGGGGCAGAAGTTAAGCTTTATTTTTTGCGGTTTGGGCGATATTGACGTGAATTACTCCATGAAAAGCATCAAATTCTGCAACACTTGGAACATACCACAGTGTTTGAAGACAACAGTTTTCAAACAGTGTGTTCTTCCAGTGATGTCGTACGGAGCAGAGACGTGGACACTGACGGTGGGTCTGGTCCACAAGTTCAAGGTCGCTCAGGAGGATAAAGTCAGAAACGTTGACATCCGTCAAAGAACCAAAGTTACCGACATAGCTTTCAAAATTAGCAAGTTGAAGTGGCAATGGGCTGGACACGTCTGTCGCAGAAGCGATGGAGTAAACGGGTTCTGGAGTGGAGACCACGTACTGGAGGACGCAGAGTGGGTCGACCTCCCGCCAGATGGACAGATGACCTGAGGTCGCTGGTGGGGGTTGGATGAGGGTGGCAGGAGATCGTGTGAAGTGGCGAGCCTTGGGGGAGGCATACATCCAGCAGTGGAGAGACACAGGCTGATGATGATAATGTATTCAGTTAGTATAGAAAATAACATTAACACGTTTGAAGGACGTTATAAGGTACGTATCCATGTGCCGCGAGTTTGACAGTTCTATGCCTCGCGTCCCTCCGTTTGACAGCTGGAAGGTATAATGGAGGAGCTGTTGAGAAAACGTCTACGGATGTAAGTTACATCTGGAAGTATTCAGAATGTTCCGTGATCCCTGGTTTGTTGGTTTCCTGGCGACACATCTCAGCAGATCCTACAAGTTGATATGGTCGAGAAGACTCCGTCGCGTTTCCTTCTTGTCCGCCGTCCTCAGCCTCTTGAGGAGTCCCGGAGTCCCCGGGTCTTCGATCTTACGTTTTGTCACCTAAACAAAATACATATCAATACACTAATAAAAAGATTTAGAGTCCTAGACCTCTACTGTTGGAGATGGACTGCTAGAAATTTCTGGAGAATTTAGCCCACACTCGCCACGCTGGCCAGACGGGTTGGCCATTGTATACTTTTGAGAAATTAATCAGCTTTCTCGGAAATAAAATCACCTTAATTTTGGACATATTTTTACGTTCATATTTTACCAAAATAATTCTATAAAAAAAAGAATATCATCACGACCGTTTCCCTTTCGGGGTGGTCAGAAACCACGCTTATAAATAAGCGGATTCACATTTAGCCAACTTTACTGCCGGCCAATCATGACAAGTGGCAAGCTCGTCGATGTATCCAGCGTACCAAAGGAGAGAAATATCACAAATAAATAAATATAAATAATTATATTTATTTACTTTAATAAATATTAATGGGTCACGAATTTTCCGACCAAGAATCGAACCCAGTGCCTCAGAGTCTAAATCCACGAACTAAGGCTAGACCATTTTTTTTTTCTAAAAATCTATTATTATCATATATCAAAAATGTAAGTAAATTTATTTCCTAGAAAGAGATATATCTTAAATCGTGACGTTTGATCTTTAGGCCAGAGATTTGTTCTCTTCAAGTTTGAGACCGTACAGTTTCCTCTGGAGATTTAAATTCAAGTTTGGTATGTAAAGTACTTACTTTGGTTTCTCCTGGAGACTTAAAGATGAAGTTTCCTCTAGAACTGGGTCCCCTGGCTGTGTTCTGGTCTGCCAGGGGAGCGGCCAGGCGAGACAGACGGAGCAGAGCGCTTGGTCCTCGGGAGAGTACCGAACCCAAGTACTTTGACTGAAACGAAGACAGTAAAAACCTTCAGGTGATAGTAGATCTATGTTTAGATGTGTCAATTGACATCTCTATCTGAGGTTAGGAAAATCAGTCTAGTAGTAACGGTATCGACTAAATAAATAAACAGACAGAAGGTTGTGTAGTCATATGTTATACAGCCTACGTCCGTTTTTTACAAATACAAATTACAAAATCGTTTATTTGTTCCCAAAAATTGTTTACATAATTTTTTGGAGGAGCTCTGATGCCCAGACTAGAATTCTCTGGGTTAAGCTGAGGATCAGTTTCTTCCTTGGTTATATTTTATTATTTAAGAGTATAAATTTTATGCCTCAATATTATTTTAGTCCCAAGGAATAATTCTATCAAGTTCAGCAATATTATGTGCGAAGACAAGACAAACATGCGGACAGATGACCTTCAAAATAACTATAAGATACATTAAGTACGCTCGGTTTTGTCACTTATACATATTCTTGTTTACCAATTGTTAGCATACTACAATAATACACATTACTCAATATTACCTATGTCTAGATTGTTAATCGTCACGCTATAATATTCATTATGTTATACAATGTTTCAACCATAAGGTTTTTGTATGCAAGCAACACCCCGGTTGTAAGTGGCGCTAGCGCATGTCGGTGAAAGCGGGAACCATTCGGCGACCGTGCTCGAGATAGACGTTCGTGTGAACGCTGCCATTTTTGTGTAATTTATATTTAATAATTAATATCGTGTAATTCTGGTAGAAATTATAGTGATTTCGATTCTCATTAAATGAGTTTTATTTAATACCCATGGAAGATAATACAATGATGGCAGGATAGCAGAAGTATATCATTAATAGCAAAGATCAGCCATCGTCATTTACCACTCAACACTACAAACAATCAATACCTACATAGATGCTGCTGTAAAATCTACAAAATAAACTATATTATAATTACATAATAAAATAATTATTATTTTAATGAAAGAAAAAAAAAAACTACAAAATTGTGTATGTCAAAATAAATAAATTAAATTCCAAAAATAATAACAATACTTATTATTACTACTATATTATTATTGTTTTTGGGTTTATATAAATATATATAATTTTAGTTATATATAAGATATGTATGCCAAATTGTTATTTATATGTTTAAATTTAGATATTAATGTCTTTCTGTATTTTATTCTTGATATTGTTTACTGCATGTTGTGTACAAATGTTAGGTTGGCAAACTTACTACTTCTTTATATCACTGCATTTTGTCAGTTAACAGTTTTTTGTACCTTAATAAATAAATAAATAATGATAATATAGAATAACTTAAGGAAGCAGCTGTAGATGGGCGTTGTCATTATAAAATAAGAGACTTAAACTCTAAAAAAATAATTTATAATAATAAAATAAACAATAAGAAAAATAAGTGTTCACATAATGTGTTCAACAAAATCGACGCCATTTTTTAACTTTAAACGTTACAATAAATCACAATCTTTTTAGTCGCTACATTCTTGGCAGAGTGGTCGTGGTCGACATTTGAATGCTAGTGGAGTAACAACCCATCGCCATTCCTCCCGGAGTGCAGCTAGTCTGGTGCACTCGTGCAAGGCATGTAAGTTCAATACCAGATATCCCAGTAGACTAGTTCCACCAGTTAGTAGAAGTAGCTGGTACAGCAGAAGCTGCTGCCTTACTTCCATTAAATTATTCAATAAACTACCACTGGATATTAGGGAACTACCTACGAAATTATTTAAAATTTGGGTTGAAAATTTACTGGTCCAGAAATGTTTTTACGCGACCAAGGACTACCTGGTCGTGGGTTCGATTCCCACCGGGGGCAAGTTGTACATTGTATAATTTGTCTCGGTCTGGGTGTTTATATGTATAATATTTATATATTTACAATAAAAAAAAGTATAATATGTAGGTTATCAACCATTTAGTTTCCGTAACACAAGCCTCGTAGCTTACCACGGAAACTAGATGGCGCTGTGTGACCTGTCTGGAAATATTTATTTATTTATTATATGAGCAAAATAGACTTGGTATTTTTTATTTAATATTATTTGGGTTATTTTGTGTTCTATTTCTTTATTATTATTTTTTGTGTAATATTTATGTTAGATATAAGTTTAGTTTTTAAAATAAAATTTTGTATGCTAGAAATGGCGATATGTGTCTCGCCAAAACTTACCAACCACCTGTATTTTCATACCCTATTTCATACGAATAAATATTTTCATTTCGTTTCAAGGAATCAATCTCATCGGAGATCGAATTAATAGTTCGATTCGGCGTGGTTATAATTGACTTTTAAACTAAATTCGGTAAAAAAAACTAACTTTGCTTCGCTTTCAAGCCGAACACAGCATTAGACATGTGACCCCACGGCCTTGTATTCCGCTATTGATAAAAACGGCAGAGATGTTCTCATGACCATCTGAAGGTGTTTAGATCCACAAATTGTGTATAGTATTTACCTGTAACATGTGGAACGGTTTCTTAACAGGACTGGGGACATCTTTGGAAGCTATTTTCTTCTCTGCTTCTAGAACTACTTCTGTCGACTCAACTCTAGAAGAGTTAAGTTCTAGAAGTAGGTTGGACATGGTCTTGGAAGCCAGATTCGCCTTGATGATGGTGGTCCGGTTTATAGACACGTTGGGAGACTCCACTTCTTCCGATAACTGCTGTAATATACGGAACTTAGCTTAGAAAAATAAAACAACAACTGTTTTCATACAGAAATAAATATATAATTGCGGCCAACTGAGAGAGAGAGATCTCAAGTCGGTAAGTGAATGTTGTTGACAAATCTAGTCTTCCAACATCGTAGGGAATAAATTTACAGACATTTTGGAGATATATATATATATCAAATATTCCAAAAGACCACAACATGAAGTCGAATAAATATTATGATCTCACAGAAGAAATGATCAGGAACGGGTTCAAGACTCAGCTTTACGCAGTGGAAGTTGGTGCGAGAGGAGTTCCAGCAAAATCTTTGCATCACTTACTGAAAGAATTGGGCCTCAGCAGGTCTGCGGGAGATACATTTATGGAACGAGCTTCCAAGACGGCATTAACGGAATCATACAGTATTTGGTTGGGTAGGGAGAGGGGTAGAATGGTGGATGGTGAGCGTATTGTCGCGCAATACGATAAAAAACGGAGGCCTCCTTTTTAAACTAGCCTATTGTCGGTCGCAAGCCCGAGGCACCATTCTTCTCATCTCCTACCCACACACGATGGACCCGGCACCCGCACGGTGAATCCATGGAATGCTTAGAAATTTGTCTTCTCTTTTCATTTGTATTGCAATCTGTATAGTCAAGACATTCGGCAATATGTATGTAATACTAAAGGTCTTGAACGGTTTGCTTCCATTGATGCGACCGTATGGATATATTAATGCATTATGATATATTAATGCATTATGATATATTAATCATAGTTGTATTATTGGAACTTATTACTGTGTTTATTTAAGAAAAACTTATTGTGTCCCGACCAGGAATCGAAAACGGTACCTCCGATTTTAAATCCACGGACTTAATCGTTAAACCACAGAGGCAGTTTGTATGTATTATATCCTACTACGTATAAACTATGTCACAAATTTTGTAACAGTAAACAATTATTGATAGTGTCATAACATTTTTGTATTGAACACTTTTCAAATTTGATACTACACCATTTGTTTTAAATTTAATACTACACCATTTGTTTCAAATTTAATACTACACCATTTGTTTCAAAACTCTGTAATTTATTTTGGTACATTGTATTGTTCATATTTAACAGTTCGATTGTGAACTAGTGAAGCAAGATATGCCAAACTTTCCAAATCATTGATCTGTCAGATTGAACATTACTCCATTTCTTTACGTGATACCGCATTATTCACGTTTTATGCTATATGTTATTCTGTTTTCATATAGACTTTAACCCATCGCTTGTGTCCGAAAAACAAGGATATTTGGTTTGGTACATTCGTATGTTTGTTGGCCTTCCCGAAATGTATTGTTAAGACATCCAACAAGATCCTACACCAATTTATCCCATCCACATTATTCCAAAATTCCTACCACCAAGCCTGGTAGAATCGTCTATGGATCGCGAGTAGTTTCGTGATCTACCGCTAGAGGCGCACAAGTTGGTGCCAGTACAAAATCCACGCTTAACCCATGCGGTTCTAAAATCACCGCGATTTTAGTGTGAAAGCTCCCAAACCGGGTTGGACTCTAAATCGTGCCTAAAACAGTTCCGAGAAAGTGAAGTGTGAGAAGAAAGCGTGTCCGCAGTGAAAACCTGGCTTTATTCCCGTGGTATGTCCTTTTCTCTCGTCCACTTGTTGGTTCTAGCAGATCCTTGCCATTTGCTTTAGTGACTCATTTTCTAGACAGAGTAGCAGAGTAGACCGCCTGACCGATGGCTGGACCCGTGGCACCCAGTACCGACCTGCTGTTTCCTGAGGAATGTCTCCCTCTCGTGCCGCTCCCTCCGCCACAGCTCCTCGGACTCCGCCTCCTCCAGCTGAGACTCCCCCCATGTATACTAAAGTGATGGACCTGCTGTTTCCTGAGGAATGTCTCCCTCTCGTGCCGCTCCCTCCGCCACAGCTCCTCGGACTCCGCCTCCTCCAGCTGCGACTCCCCCCATGTATACTAAAGTGATGGACCTGCTGTTTCCTGAGGAATGTCTCCCTCTCGTGCCGCACCCTCCGCCACAGCTCCTCGGACTCCGCCTCCTCCAGCTGCGACTCCCCCCATGTATACTAAAGTGATGGACCTGCTGTTTCCTGAGGAATGTCTCCCTCTCGTGCCGCTCCCTCCGCCACAGCTCCTCGGACTCCGCCTCCTCCAGCTGCGACTCCCCCCATGTATACTAAAGTGATGGACCTGCTGTTTCCTGAGGAATGTCTCCCTCTCGTGCCGCTCCCTCCGCCACAGCTCCTCGGACTCCGCCTCCTCCAGCTGCGACTCCCCCCATGTATACTAAAGTGATGGACCTGCTGTTTCCTGAGGAATGTCTCCCTCTCGTGCCGCTCCCTCCGCCACAGCTCCTCGGACTCCGCCTCCTCCAGCTGCGACTCCCCCCATGTATACTAAAGTGATGGACCTGCTGTTTCCTGAGGAATGTCTCCCTCTCGTGCCGCTCCCTCCGCCACAGCTCCTCGGACTCCGCCTCCTCCAGCTGCGACTCCCCCCATGTATACTAAAGTGATGGACCTGCTGTTTCCTGAGGAATGTCTCCCTCTCGTGCCGCTCCCTCCGCCACAGCTCCTCGGACTCCGCCTCCTCCAGCTGCGACTCCCCCCATGTATACTAAAGTGATGGACCTGCTGTTTCCTGAGGAATGTCTCCCTCTCGTGCCGCTCCCTCCGCCACAGCTCCTCGGACTCCGCCTCCTCCAGCTGAGACTCCCCCCATGTATACTAAAGTGATGGACCTGCTGTTTCCTGAGGAATGTCTCCCTCTCGTGCCGCTCCCTCCGCCACAGCTCCTCGGACTCCGCCTCCTCCAGCTGCGACTCCCCCCATGTATACTAAAGTGATGGACCTGCTGTTTCCTGAGGAATGTCTCCCTCTCGTGCCGCTCCCTCCGCCACAGCTCCTCGGACTCCGCCTCCTCCAGCTGAGACTCCCCCCATGTATACTAAAGTGATGGACCTGCTGTTTCCTGAGGAATGTCTCCCTCTCGTGCCGCTCCCTCCGCCACAGCTCCTCGGACTCCGCCTCCTCCAGCTGCGACTCCCCCGGCTCCGACGCAGAACCGTTCTCCATATCTCCATCTGCAGACACATGAATATCCGATTCCACACCCATACACCTCGCGTGCCACTTACAATCATGGTAAGCTCGCATGTCGTGCTACTATAAAAATCTAACTATTTTTTATAGTATGTTTTACCTTGAGATTTTTAAACAATTAATATTATTATAAACCTTTCACGTCGGCAAAAAATATTTTGAATATTGAAGGGTTTATTGATAACTTTAAGATCCTTTAGGTCTAAAATATCTCATATAAATAGTGACAAAAATCCTCCCGTAGAGAATTCTACAAAACCCTCTTCGCATATTCGTGCGTTGTCGTTTTCTAATGTGCTAGCGCACTATTGTGCGTTGGGTAACTCAGTGGAAATAAAAACCACTATTGTATGTTTTTTTTCTTTACTAGTCCTAACAATTTAATAGTCGTATCGAGGACGTTTCGGAGCGGCCAAATAGAGTTTGGCGACACAGCTAGATTTATTTTGTAATAACGCACGCTTGGCGTAGTCCGTGCTGAAAGGGATATAATTATAATAATACGAACAATGTAATATTTAATTCGCAGTAATTCGGTTCTTGTATCTTTGTTAGGTAGGTGTAGGGAGGTGTAGTAGGTGTAGGTAGGTGTAGGGAGGTGTAGGTAGGTGTAGGGAGGTGTAGGGAGGTGTAGGTAGGTGTAGGGAGGTGTAGGTAGGTGTAGGTAGGTGTAGGGAGGTGTAGGTAGGTGTAGGGAGGACCTACATTGAAAATTTTTTGATGCTTTAACTTGCTAATCAACTTTAAATGGTTATAGATCCTAAATGATCACTCTAAATGAAAAATTGTCTATATTCATCAATGCAGCATCTAGTTTCTATCTTAGTTGTAATTAAAAATCCATGTATGTATTGTTGTTGACACTGTTGGCGACCCTAATAAATAAATAAATAAACAAACTTTATAAATAATAATAATAAAAATAGTTTATTGACAATAATTAACAAATATGTTTTTTATTTATTTATTTTTAAAAAAATCACAGCTTATTATATTAAACATATAAACAAAGTAGCAATAGTGGAACACAAGCCAAAGAGATTTTATATTATTTAGACAAAACAATTAAAACAGAAATAAGAGTCAAATATAGTAATTAGATTTAAATTAATAGTGCAATTGATGTGACTAGCAAAAGTAAAAGAAAAATAATAATAAATATTTCCAGACAGGTCACACAGCGCCATCTAGTTTCCGTGGTAAGCAACGAGGCTTGTGTTACGGAAACTAGATGGTTGATAAACTACATATTATACTTTTTTTTTGTAAATATATACATATTACGACAGACCGAGACATTATACAATGTACAACTTGCCCCCGGTGGGAATCGAACCCATGACCTCCCGAGTTCACGGCAACGTTTGTTACCACTAGACCACGGAAGCGGTCTAATAATAAATAAGTGAAAACCAATAGGTTAATGATTATTTACCTAAAACAAAATGCATGAATGAGAGGCAGGAGCAAAATTATATACACGAGTATAGCAGTATTCGTATATTAGCAAGCAAAGTGGATTTGCAAAGTCAGTCCGGGATAAGAGTTGTCTTGGTTTTTTTTTTTTTTTTTTTTTTTTTTTTATACTAGCACGACATGTGACCTTGGGCCCACCTGATGGTAAGTGTCGCGCAAGGTCCATGAATGTTAGCAACTGAAGTCAGATACTCGTAACTGCCATCAGTCCCTAACACTATGCCGGCTTGGTACTGCCTCCGGTGATTAGTAAGTACACTTTAAATTTAGATTGGATGTCCTGACCCCTGTCGTAGATAATTCTGAATGACACCTCAACACGTTATGATATTTAAGGAAATGACTGTATACAAAGTTTTTACGGACCGAGACATAAAACCAAAAAATGTTGGCCAGTTCGGTCCGGCCCTTCCCTTACCCAAGTTCTTCCATCGATATTTCCTCTGCCGATGTCCCCCCCCGAGGTCTCCGTCCTCCAGCAGCAGTTCCTGGATCATCCGAACTTCTCTCTTGTCCTGCTCCAGAACCTCGCGCCTGGAACATATATTCGTCATCACTTCCACTGCTGGAGATGATCAGACATACATTTACCACGTGACGGGTTGTGAGAGTCCAAGTCGGTATATAGCACTTTCAATTCTTGTATCAACTATACTCAAGTGTACATTGCGAAGTGATAGTCCTGAGAGAAATTTAACTGGATCATTCTGACATCATAGATTTACAACACCACCGTTCCGAGTCTCGAAGTTAAGTCATTGGTCCCGGTTCCACAAATACTAACTATTATTATATTATTTATTATTAATATATTATTTATAATTATATAGTATTAGTATTAGATTTAGTAGAATTTTAATTACCTATTTTCCTGTTTAAATATTTGCACCTACCTCCCACATACCATGTTCGTAATGTCCCTAAGGTTGACCGAGTAAGAATGTCTAGCGGCATTAGGTCCGCCTTTGTACATAGTGCAAAAAGTTTTAAATAAATAAATAAATAAATAACTTGTGGAATTGTTTATAATTGTCATTTAATTTATTTGTGATATTTCTCTCCTTTGGTACGCTGGAGACATCGACGAGCTTGCCACTTGTCATGATTGGCCGGCAGTAAAGTTGGCTAAATGTGAATCCGCTTCTTTATAGATGTGGTTTCTGACCACCCCGGAAGGGAAGCGGTTGTGATGATACTTTACTTTTTACTTCTATCACCTTGTCATGAAAGATATGACCATCAGTTTCATCAATGAATGTATTAAGAGTATTACAAGCTCTGATTAAAAATGTATTTTGTCTGTAGTTAGTGTTCGCCATTGTTATGCGAAAGGTGGGTGATTTATGGTTGGAACGAAAACTGTAGACTTTCCCGGTCAGTTTAACCAGGAATACCAAGTCAGAAACCTCACGACGCTTATATAATGGTAACTAATAAGAAGAAACAATTAGGAACGGGTTCAAATCCCAGCTTTACGGAGTTGGAGTTGGTACGAGAGCTTTGCACCACTTACTGAAAGAATTAGACCTAAGCAGGTCTGCGGGAGATACATTTAGACTCCATTAACGGAATCATATTAATAAATTCTTTATTGTACAGAACCAAAAATAGTGTGGGTACAAAGGCGAGCTTAATGCTATAAATGAATTTTCTATCAAGTAACCTTTGTGAATGGGGAGCCATTATAAGCGGGTGCAGAAATACTATTGTGATCAACAATAATGAAATATAAATGCATACTAATTAAATATACATATCCTACATATAAATAAAGATATACATAAATACATATCTAAGTACATAGTAGAAAGTTATGGTAAGTTTATGGTGTAAAAAATTGTATAACTTGTCTTTAAATATTTTGAGAGATGGAGCTACCAAAAGTAGTCCGTTCCACTGGAGAGCTGCTGGAGAGAGGATACCGAAAGGGAGTCTGAATATCTGCAGGAAGAGTGGGGAGGGATTTTAGGTAAGTTGTTATGGGAAGACCGTGCGAGTCATACAGTATTTGGTTGGGTAGGGAGTGGAGTACAATAATAATAATAATACGCGCGCGCCTATCCGCCCCTCTTCCGCTTCCCCGCCGCGCTGTTCTGACGTACGGACGTACCTTCAACGAAAAAGGTCCCCAACCAGGCGCGCGCAATAAAGTTCTCACTTTAAAAAGAGAGGGCTCCTTTTCAAACCAGCCTATTATCGGTCGCAAGCCCGAGACACCATTCTTCTCATCTCCTACCCACACACGATGGACCCGGCACCCGCACGGTTAATCCATGGAATGCTTAGAAATTTATCTTCGATTTTTAAATTATTTTCTCACGTAAAACGATTAAAACAGACTTGCGCGGTATTATTTTGTAAGCTTAGTATAGTGGATCCTCACATATGCACCCTCCCCAGCTCCCTGGCGAGCTCCCCCTGATGGAAGGAGTCCCGGTCCCCCGCCTCCCTGTCCATGACGTCCAGCCCGGCCTCGTCCTCGTCCCCGGAGCCGGCCCACTCGCCCTCGGAGCTCAGTTCCGCTTCCTCCTCGAAGAACTGTCTCGTTCTCTTCTTAAGAGTAATTCCAATATGCTGCACCTAAACACAAATTTTCTATGAGTCTGTACTACTGGAGCGGTTCAACAGTAGTAAAGTATCCCCAACCCGTCCAGCGTGGCGAGTGTAGGCCAAATTCTCCAGATATATGTTCTGGAAGGTCCATCTCCAGCAGTGGAGGTCTAGGACGCTATGTTCTAGGGACTGTAATAAATAAAATCAACACGACCGTACCTCTTTCGGGGTGGTCAGAAACCATGCTGTTACAGAAGCAGATACACACGAGAGTGACAAGCTCGTCGATGAATCTAGCGTACCAGGCAGTGAGGTGAGAAATATCACGAATAAATTACAATAAACTAGTGTAGCCAATAATCGAAGCCGGTATCGTTGCGTCTAAATCAACGGACTAAACGCTAGACCACGGAGGCAGGAGGTTTAATAATAGATATAGATTGTATGATAAAGATGCAAAACAATATTAATACTGCGAGGGCGCTTTTTTAATCCAGATCTAAACCCAAGGGAAAGTATTTTGAGGCCAAGTCATACATTTTGCGGCCAAATCATACATTTTGCGGCCAAGTCATACATTTTGCGGCTAAGTCATACATTGCATCGCTTTCCATCTTCCTCTATTAGAAAAGAAACCACAATCCCAGACTTTTTTGACGTTAAAACGTCATGCATCAAAAAAAGAGACGATTTTGATCCCAAATTCAATTAAGATTTAGACAGGAATTTGTTACAGAGGTTTATGATCAAACATATATATATTTTTTAAAACACATATTGTTTTGTGTTGCGGCTTTTTGCAACCTCTTTGGACGGACTTTGACCTCCTTTCTGACTGACAACTTTATTTTATGACAGAATGATTTTGAATTTAGAACACAGACGATGACAACGAAATGAAGACAAATTAAAGACAAAATTTATGATTTTTATTTAAAATATAGACATAAAGTTATCATTTTGGTTATGTTGACTTTTTAATAGGAATCT
Source organism: Tinea semifulvella (assembly GCA_910589645.1). Taxonomy (NCBI): domain Eukaryota; kingdom Metazoa; phylum Arthropoda; class Insecta; order Lepidoptera; family Tineidae; genus Tinea; species Tinea semifulvella. Next base: position 9,920,299 of record OU342620.1, read on the forward strand.
TTTATCGAGTCTTAGCTAAGGATTTTGACCACTATTTTATAAAATACTTTAATATCGATACTACTCAGATTCTCTCACCGAGTCAGCAGCTCGTCAATGGAACGGGCTAATGTCCACAATTAAGTAATTAAAGTATCATCACGACCGATTCCCTTTCGTGGTGGTCAGAAACCACGCTTATAAATAAGCGGATTCACATTTAGCCAACTTTACTGCCGGCCAATCATGACAAGTGGCAAGCTCGTCGATGTCTCCAGCGTACCAAAGGAGAGAAATATAACAAATAAATTAAATATTATTTAAATGTTTTCATTTACGTTAAAAAATATTTTTGTGTCCCGACCAGGAATCGAACCCGATACCTTCGAGTCTAAATCCATGGACTTAACCGCTAGACCACGGAGGCAGTTTAAAAATAAAGTAATTAATAAAAAATAAAAAAATGCACTGATAAGTCCGTGCAAAACAACGGAAACAACGCTCATATATATTTTAAAAATGACTGTTGAGGTGATCACAATGGTGATACAAAGACAGGCTGGAATGAGGTGATGCCGTGTTTAATGATTAATCCCTACGAGGGAATATTGCATGAGTCTACGAGTGTTCTCTAAGATGTGATTGACTTTAAATAAATTGATTGTTCTTCGTGTACAAACCTCATTTTCCTCAGAATCGTACTCTACTTCTCTCTCTTCTCCTCCGACAATGTCTCCTATGTCCGAGCCTTCTTCGTCCGTCTCTTCGCGATCTTCAGTCTCCTCTTCATCTTCATCATCTGTAAAGTTTTATAATTTACTGACAGTTGTTCCAGAGTAAATTTCCGCCTTTTGCACGGACATGTCTAATACAAGTTTTTTGTTTTGTAAATTACTTTACTGTGAATATTGTTAGTCAAGAGTGGTGTTATTTTGTTTAATAATGTGAATAATTATGTAAATTATTTTACTGTGAATATTGTTAGTCAAGAGTGGTGTTATTTTGTTTAATAATGTGAATAATTATGTAAATTATTTTACTGTGAATATTGTTAGTCAAGAGTGGTGTTATTTTGTTTAATAATGTGAATAATTATGTAAATTATTTTACTGTGAATATTGTTAGTCAAGAGTGGTGTTATTTTGTTTAATAATGTGAATAATTATGGAAGACGATATATTTGATTATAATATATAGCGCAGAAGTTGCAGTTTGATTTTAGCGGTTTCTCCGCGCTGTGAACTCCCATATACCCGACATGTTTGGCCAATATTGACGCGAATTACTCCATAAAAAGCATCAAATTCTGCAACACTTGGAGTAGGGTAGGAAGAAGAGTACAATGGTGGATGGTGAGCGTATTATCGCGCAATACAATGAAAAAGGGAGGTCTCCTTTTCAAACCAGCCCGAGACACCATTCTTCTCATCTCTTACCCACACACGATAGAGCCGCACGGTGAATCCATGGAATGCTTAGAAATTTGTCCTCTCTCTCTACTACTGTCTATTCCTATGAATAAATATATTTTTTTTGAGGTGCATGTAGGGTGACCTGTTTAGATGTTGATGTCATGTTCAACCATGGGTTCCAGGAAACATCTCTGCCAAATGTGATTAGTTCAGTAATATAGGTGTAAAGGTAAATTAAGGAGAGAAAGAGGAGAAGCTAAGCAATCCATGGATTCCCTGGGTTGGTTCACAATAGGCTGGTTTACAAAGGAGGCCTTCTTTTACCACCATCCACCATTCTACTCCTCGGTTGGGTAGCAACCAAATACTGTATGATTCCGTTAATACCGTCTTGGAAGCTCGTTCCATAAATGTATCTCCGGCAGACCTGCTCAGGCCTAATTCTTTCAGTAAGTGATGCAAAGATTCTCGCACCAACTGCGTAAAGCTGAGTCTTGAACCCGTTCCTGACCATTTCTTCTGGGAGATCATAATATTTATTTGATTTGTCAATTTGGCAATGGCGAGAATTTGAAAATGTCATCAAACCATTTCCCCCCGTTTCACAGTTTTGTAAATGTTAAGGATTTGATAGATATTTTAATTTTAGATGCTAGATGCTGTTGACGCCATGTCATCCACCTACAATTTGAGGCAGGAGTATGGGCTTCCAATTGACGTAGAAGGCTACCACCCGCTGGGATAGGGATCTAGATATCAACCTAGATGAGGTATGTTGTTTTCTAAGTGTCACTTTTAATGTTCACCATCGTCACCAGAGGGCGCGTCAGTTAGATTAGGACTAAGGAAGGAGACCGAGTCACAACAGTAAACTTACCAGAAATCTGTAGAGCACGTTTTTCTCTCCGTTTTTTCTTCACTTTCTTCATTCTTTTACTATCACCTACTTCTGTGTCACCGTCATCATCAGATTCTATGACACATCTCTTCCTAGTACCGATGTCCACGGTGTCGTCTCCTGCGGGGAAATATTTGTTCTTCTTTGGCCGATCAAATTGTGGATCATCTAGTTCGTCTAGAATTGATTTTAGCAATAAGTTTTCTTTTGTAGTAGTTTTGTCATTTTCTATAGGTTTCTCTGGCTCCGTTTCTTGGCTTGGCGTTTCCTGGAATAGTAAGATTCAAAGTTTAAATATATTTATTTGCAGGTTTTTACAATAAGGTCTTTTTGCATTCTGTTCTCAAAAAACAAACCATGCAAATACTTCTTAAATTAACACCCGCGTCCACCAGCAGCAGTCTTTTCCTAACTTTGACACTAGCAAATTGTAAATACAAGTTTAAATATTATGATTATATAATATTAATGGAAAATTGTGTAAACACGCTTCAAGGAAGTTCCGAGTACCTTGTACGAAGTACCTCGAGTTTGACAGTTCTATTTCTCACGAGTCGAGGCGTCCCGTTTGACAGCTGGAACAAATAATTGAGCCGTAGATCATGACACATACCTGTCTATCAATAAATTCATTATCATAGAAGTTCCCAGTACATAGCTGCAACACCTCCGACCCAATAGGTTCACTATTTTCCGTGTGACTTAGTTCTGAGGTACATTTCTGGCTCTTCAAGTCATCGGATTGTACTAAATTCTGAGAAAAACTTCCCGTACACATTCCCACTATATCATCGAATTGTACCTGAAAATCATTCCATAATCAAAATGTGAATAACGACATTGAAGGGACACGGGAGCACGTTCAAAATTGACACAAGTTTAGGGCAAATTCTTCGTTTTGGAGGCTGTTATGATTATAACGATTTATCTAAAATTCTAAAACCTATTTTGGTAAGATCCCTTTCCAGTAAAATAAAACCTGCAATATATTGTGAAAATCATACTTACATCATCAGCTTGCGATTCAGAAATCCCCATTGCTTCAGTATGATCACCAACATTGTCAGCATTGCTGATCATTTTGTCCACATCGAGGGTTCCGGAGGTCAGTGCCTGTTGTACTGCTCGGTTTCGTGCAGAACATACGACACTCACTGTCTGTGTAGTGTCCTGACTTGTAAATAACTCCTCAGATATAGAATGGTTGAACTGAGCTGAAGGTAAATCTTCATCTGGAAAACATATATAATAGTTTAATCCAAGTTGTGTGGGGGAGATTCACAACTGCCTCACGGGGTGGTAGATAAGTGGACTATATATGGTTGGGGAGTTTGATATACATATATTATTTAAGATATCTTAATTATATTATTATTATTGTATTGTCATATGTTCTGTGGATTACAAACAAACCAGAACTACTGTCAAATATTGTGTGTATATCATGTAATGATTGTAATCTGTTGTACCTTCAATAAATAAATACAGACAGAACACAAACTCAGACCAAGCTAGATGCTAAAGATACAAGCTAGTATCAAAATATGACGGAAAGAAGGAGCCCCTAAGACTAAGAAAAATGTTGGTGCAGGTGCCGGGTCAATTGTGTGGGGGGACTCACTATGGGCTGCTTTACTAAGGTCTTCTCTTTTTATTACGCATCAAGACGCTCACCATTCACCATAATGTTAATAACGTCTTTATTTTATTTATTTGGAATAACAAACAATTGTACAATAAGGATACAATACAAATATAAATTACATAGTACAGGTACATACAATTAACACCGTTATCCACGGATAGGATATATAATTATAGAATGCACAAAGTTATATATATATTTTTATAAAGAGACAACTATTAATATTCTATTAGAAAAAAAATTGACATTTAAAACAAACTAAATATTATGAAAAAAAAAATCGTCAGACCTGCTTAGGCCTAATTATATTAATAAGAGATGCAAAGATTTCATTCCAGCGGGTTAATTTACGGTTCCTACAGTTTCTTCAACAGTATTTAGACACTTCTACCTTTTAATATTAATGATTTTTAAAAAATAAGGAGAATTTAATCACAAATATTTTTTTTAAACTGAACATTACATTTTTTTCAACAAGGTTACTAATTAATTATATTTAAATATAATGCCTTTTTTGTCACTATATTGAATTACATTTTCTGTTTGTCAAATAAGAACCAAACTACAGATCACAATTTCATTATATTGATAAGTATTTGACGTGACTTACCAAGAGATAAAATCGCAGGACCTTTAGGGATTTCTTCATCAACTTTTTCTTCTACATTGCTATTACTATTAACTATCTCTTCATCATCAGAATCTTCAAAAGCTTTTAAAATCCTTCCCCTTTTCACGTTAACCTCTTCATCACCATCATCTGATGTATCAGTTGATGACCCATCACTATCACCATTACTATCATCATCATTAACTTGTTCATCGTCGCAATAATCATCTGATTCTTCAGCTTCATCATCAACGAGTGGATTGAAATTTCTTTCCTTTTCGCTCAAATCGACATCGTTTTCGATTAACTCATCGTCTTGATCTTTTTCATCATTTTCAATGGCTTCTTTAATATCGAAATCTTCTATTTGTTGCAGTTTGTCCTCCATTTTGTCCAGCTCGTCCTCGGAGTCTGTCTCTCCTCTTATTTCCTTGAGTTCAGTTTGCCTGACTTTCTCCTCCTCCAGCCGTTTCTTCCATTCCAGAGATCTTTGTTCCGCTATTTTGTCTTCTAATTCTAGTTTCAGCTTTTGATGCTGATTTAGGGGTTTTATCCTAAAAAAGACAACACATTAAGTGATACCTATAATAGATAACTTAATTCTTTTTTGCACTATAAATAAAAACACATTTAGCACGCACATAGGCGAGCTTAATGTGCTGTGACGTTTTTTATCAGCTAAATCACTAATTTAAAAACATATTGTAGTAGTAAGCGTCAGGGTATCATTGCCTGGAACATGTCTTCGATCCTACCTTTTCTCCTGTTCTCTTTCGATTTCTTCTGGAGTTTTATGTGTGGCCATGAACGTGTATCTTTCCTTGAGTAGTTGTACCCCAGACAGTTTCCTGGTGTCCACACCGTCAAGCTCTATCTCCATCCCGGGACCACCACTTAATTTGGGGGTAATTGCTGGGATATTTACTATAGGATTATCTGGAAATAGGTTTTAATAAGTTGTCAAGTAAATCAATGGATGTTAAGGTACATATATCACTTTAGATTGATTCTGTTGAAGTCAGATAGACAGATTTTTATAATTTTAACGGGTCTTTACGCGATTCACCTTAGAGACATATTTCTCCCGACGTTTTTTGTCAGATAGACACCCAGCAGATCAATATTTAGGAAAATAACGTACCTACAATCATTGTCCCTAGCTTGATACTTAGTTTAACTGACTTCTCTTATTATTTAGTTTTTTTTACATTATTTGACTATAAATAATCTATTGTAGGTAAGTTATCATTAATATTAATCTATTTATGTATAATGGTATTTGTGGGCGAAATAAGCGAAATAACCAAAGTAAATCACTTAAGACCCATTAAAATTATAAAAAAACTAAGATGCATGCGCTAAAGTTTAAGTATAGTAAGTAGTCCACAAAAATATGGATAAGAATGTAACATTCAAAAACAATATTTTAAATTGTTGAAATTATTCAGTACAATAGATACTTACTATGTTCTGTCTCAAAACATTCTATCATATCATCAATTTTTTCCATTTCAGTCTCATCATTATCATCATCTTCAGAGAAAACCAACTCCATTTCATTGCTATCATCAACTGCTTTAACATCATTATTATGTAGTTCCCTATTTATTAAACTATCTGATTCTATATTGTCTGCATTAGCTAAATCTTCAGTGTTTTCTGTATAATGTAACAATAATAATTGGCTTTCGTCTTCATTCTTTTTACTATGTTCATTTGTATTATTATTTTCATTTGAGTTATTTTCTTCATTTTTATCATAATTATTTATTTTATTTACATTTTCATTTGAATTATTTTCATTAATTTTATTATCATTTTCATTCTTATTATTAACTTTATTTGTATTATCTTCATTTATATTGATATTTGAATTGACAGTATTTACTACACTTTCTATTTTATTTATATCGTTTACATCATCACATTTTACAATATTTTCAGCATTTGTATCTTCCTTCTCAATGTTATTGCCCCTATCTTCTATATCATCATTTAAAAGTTGTTTTTCGTGTGATTCATCATATGATTTTTTTTCATTTTCTGTGTTAGTGTCTGCTTCTAGTTCTGTTGGTTCTTCTTCACTCTCACTCTTACAAAGTTCTATCATTTCCTTTTGTCTCTCTTCCAACATTGTTCTGAACATGAAATTAAAAAAAAACATAGTAACACTGCACATAACTCCTAACTGGCTACTCCTTCGCACCATACTAATTCTGTTTCTAACTCTTTTTCAATGGTAGCTGTGTCACTATGAAATGACCTATCTTTAAACATTCGGCAAGCGCCAAACAGAGTCATATTTAAAAGGCAAGTATACGCCCACTTTTTAAAATTGCAATAATTGTTACTTGATTTAGTTATTACTCGTATAATGTTATATTTTTAATCATTCATTGTAGTAAGTGTATTGTAGTTCGCATATTATTGTGTATATAAGTATATAAATCAATTATTATTTCCAGACAGGTCACACAGCGCCATCTAATTTCCGTGGTAAGCTACTCATCTTCACATTTATCCAACTCTAGTATAGGTCCAGCATGACCCGTAGCAAGCCAGTATTTCTCTAGCATACCAGAATCAATAAATAACATAAAAAATATAGTGTTCTCAACCACTAACCACAATGCACTAATATTGCTGTGCGTGAAGAGCTCAAACTTACCAAGAGGCTTCACCTAAATTCTACAATACTTTGAAAGCATTACAAGAATTGGTGCCAATAATCTTAAAAAAAACAGGCAAAGTAGATGGTAAAAAAACAAGAATAAGCTTTGCATCCCTCGCCAACCTCCAACAGTGGAGATCTAGGACTCTGTGCTCTAGGGGCTGTGATGTGATGTGAAGAAGTCCCAAGCGGTGGTCCGGCCAAGTCACTGAGCACCTGCACATCCCTGTGAACCTGGCTATCTACTACCGCGAGGCTTGGAACCACATAAGACAGCTGTTGGATGAGAGAGACAAAGTAAAAATCCCATCAGCGGGCTACCGACTAAGGAAGTTGTCAAAACTATTATGTCTTCATCTAAATCTTATAATATATATAAATTAAATAATATATATATTAGCTAGGTTAGCGGATTATAGCCTAAACTCTTCTGTTATTGATTAGAAAATATAATGGGATGTTAGGTGTATCTACAATGTGGCCTATTTTTGTTCAGCAGCTAAAATGGCTGGTTCTTGTTGAGATCTGCATGTTCATCATCAATTTGGTGGACTGCAAAGGAACATGTTTGTGTTTGATACAAAAGTACTCATCATCAGCCAAGGTCTCTCCACTGCTGGATGTAGGTCTCTTCCAAGGGGATCCATTTCACACAATTTTTTGCTACCTACTGTGATGTTTGATAACAGGATGTAGTTTGGATGCATCCTAGTTGAATGCGCCTGTCAGCTTCCTTGCTGAAGTTGGATACAAAAGTATTACTAACGCATATTGTTTTAATTGTTCATCATTCATTTTCAGAGGTAGATTCTTTCCATTGTGTGTGGTGGCAGGTTTCCGTCGGCTCATGATGTCTCTGAGAGACAAGGCCCGGGGTCGGTGGTACGGAAGAGAAACCTCCTTCTCTCGCAACATTCTGTTGGACTCGCTCCTGATCTTCTGCATGTTTTCCATTGCTTGTTTTGTTGACATCTGGAACAGAATAGTGGATAGAAAATCGTTAAGGGGCTCCTTTTAAACTCGCATTCCGTTTTCCACAGTAAAAGTTAGCAAAATTATATGTCATTGATCATACTGCACTATGAGAAAAGGACCTTAAAAAGATGTAGCATCCAGGTTGTAAGAAAGCTTTCCTTAAGATTCTAAATATTGCGGTTCAATCCAATGAGATGTGGCATCTGCACCCAAGACTTCCTGACCAGTCTTCAGTAGTAGGGGATCACATCCCTTCCATGAAATGCGGGTTGCAAACCACCCCACTGAACCCACTGGGGCTGTATAATTCAGGCCTACTACAATAAATTTATCAATTGTTACCATGAATTTCATAAGTCCTACAACCCTCAAACATTTATATTATGGCGGATGGTGAGTGTCTTGTTGCTTAATAAAAAAGTAATAGTTCTTTGTAAACCAGTCTATTGTTGGTCGCAAGCCCAACAAATCATTCTTCTCATCTCTTATTCACACATGATGGACTCGGCACCCGCAAGGTTATATAGATTTGTCAAAGTGACAAACTTCCTGTGCCTTGGAGAGCTTGTTAAGCTGTTGATCCTGTTTCCACTGATACCTTGATATACTGATAAATTGTTTTGTTTTTTATAAATAGACATTAAAATAAATAATAGTGTAAGGTCCCAATATTCTACTTGTCATATAAGTGACAAAAAAACAGGGATAGACATACTGGTTTAGGCTCCATATTGATAAGCTTAGTTGATTTTGGTCTTGATTTAGGTTTTTCTTGATATTTCATTTTGATTTTACTAATGTCATCCTCTTGGTCCGAACCTTCACTGGAGCTAGAGCTCCTGTCATAGAGGCTCGGATCCATTCTGTGCTCGATGGACTTCTGGAAAAGGTAAAAGAAAAATAAACTTTACTAAGAAATAATTATAACATTGCGTAGATGTGTGAGGAAAACAAACAATACTTTCATGGGTTAGTAAACTCCCGTTAGATATAATTTTTATATGTCGCAGGGAAATGAAGAAACCAAGGCTCCAATTCTCTCTATTTGATCTTCTCTTTGACAGTTTTCTATGGAGATCTGTAGCTTTTTATTTGAATATTTCGAACCAACTCGCAAGTTAAATGCACCAGAATTAGGCCCAAGGAAGTATGTAAAATTTGTTTTAATGAAATAACATATTACTGAAAACATTACAGTATTTTGATAAAACTAAATGTTTCAGTAACAATAGGTAACAAATGGTATTTTTTAACATCTTCCATGATTTTGTCTGAAATCTCTAGTATCATTATTTCCCTGCAACATGTATATACTTGTTGTTGTAAATGAGAAAATAAATACAGAAAATTGGTATAAACAAAGTGACAGCGATAGATGAAGAACTGATATCCACAGACTCCTCACACACTCACTACCACAGAACATGGTAGCAGAATGTGGTTCCAATCCACGGACCTCTTCTCATTTACAACAACAATACTGCAACTCTTGCACATATTCCTTGATCCACATTAATTCAAATTTGTTTTATTCTTAGCCAATCCTACAATTTAAACAATAACAATTTATTGATTTTTATACTATTAAACAATTCAGGGGTGAGTTTATCTGTATCCAATTTTAAATAGATCCATACACAAATATTTTGTTCCGGTAGATTTTTTTCACCAGAGCTGGAGGCTATGAAAATGTAGTAATACTATTTTGGGAGCTACTGCCTCTGTGATCTAGTGGCCAACACTAATATGCAGAGGTTTGATTCCTGGTTGGGAAACAATAATTTATTTGTTATATTTCTCTCCTCTTGTACACTAGAGGCATTGACAAACTTGCGACTTGTAATAATGGGCCGGTAGTAAAGTTGGCTCAATATGAATCCTCTTCTTTAAACGCTTAGTTTCTCACCACACCTCTAAGAATTACAGTTGTGATACTTTTTACTATTTTGGTGGATTATTTCCATGCACAACATGGTGATTCACAACTCAACTTCTTGCACAAAGCAGCCTAAAAGTTATTAAACATACCTGTGTACTTTTTTCTAAGTTTGAGGACTCTTTAAAGGTGTCTTTGGAAGATAGATGATCCATTTCATTCTCACCTCTACCTTCCTTAATTCGTGATGAAACCAAATTAGAAAATTTCTCTCTTATTTTATTCCGTTTCTGTTTAATTCTCTCCTGCTGGCCAGAGTTCTTCTTGGGGACTTCTTCATCAGACTTGATGCTGTCATCGCTACTTCTAAAGATCTTGGATGGCTTTTTGACAGATTCATCATCAGACTTCTCACTTTCATCACTGCTTTGAAAAGTTGTGTGGAGCTTCGATTTTTTACGTCGAATTATTTGCATCTCTTCGTCATCTGACCCCTCGCTCTCGTTCTGAGAAGACACACCATCAGGGCCAGCCGCTAGGTGGTTCTCAACCAAGCAATCCATGACTAGTTTTAAAAACAACTAATTCCTAACCCCAAAACATTTTTCACTATTTACTCAATATAGAACCAAAATCAGTGTCATAATTTATTTATGTTTATTCAACTAACTTTAATTCATACTAATTTTACATAAAATTCTATAAATAAGTACAATAAATAGATTGAAAACAATAATTATTTCGTGGTGCAGCGCAGGCGCAGGCAGCTGTCAAATTTTGACATACGACGAATATTCGCGCCAATGTGGTGTATCAGGCAAAGCTTTTTGTAGATGTCGCTAGCGACAATGCTACCTTATTTTGCACCTACATCGCATCATTTTTTAAATGAATTTGTAATTTTAATTTTTATAACAACATAATGTATTTTAAATGAATATGAAAATGAAAAAAAACTAATTAAGAAAGCGCACACCGTCTTTAAAAAGAAAAAAGGTTTTATTAATAGAACGGCAATTTTGAGATCACAATATCTTTGATTTCGCTTAGAAATCTCAATTTGTACATAAAATTATAAAACATTTTCGGCATAATATCCAGAATATAATAAATTTTGTAATAAATAAAAATACAAGTTTTCTATGCAACTGACAGTTATATTAGGTACCATCTATCATGCGCCATCTATCGTGATAAAAAGTTAGTGATAGACCCCATTACAATAAATTAATTCGAAATGATGAGATTTAAAATCTTAACTTAAAGTAGTTAATCTACTTTTATGAAAGGCTGATTAGGTACTAATTTTCTGAGTAAAAGATCAATTTATGAGTAAAAACGGGCAATTTGCAAATGTGATTAAAATGTAAAAATATAGAGGTACATACTTATAAATAAACTAGGTACTTATTAAACCAATTATTATTTGAAGATGTTTTTTTAATGCAATCAATAAAATTCCCAATAAGATTAGTATATTGTGTTTATTTATAATTTTATGGTTTTGTTTTTTACTGAAGATGCGTCACAAATTACAGCTTCTGCAGTTGTTAATAAAGAAGCAACGCCACTAGCAGCAGATAGAGCTGTTCTGACTACTTTGGTAGGATCAATAATTCCTTTTTCGACCATGTTAACGTATTCATTATTTAAAGCATCGTATCCATAGGAGGCATCCAAACCTTCGACTTTAGTAACAATGGAAGATCCATCCATTCCTGCATTATTGGCTATAGTTGTTAACGGCATCTTTAGAGCCTTCTTTATAATATTTATTCCTATGGCTTGATCATGATTGATTGAATTTAATTTATCGAAACACGAGATACAACGAATAAGTGCAGTTCCACCCCCCGGCACAATACCTTCCTCGATGGCTGCTCGTGTCGCATTCAAAGCATCATTTACACGATCTTTTTTCTCATTTACATCAACTTCATTGCATCCTCCGATATATAAGACGGCGACACGTGAATGTAAACGAGTTAATCGTTCTTCTAATTGTTTTATATCAAAATCAGATTTACTCTTTTCAATATCATTACGAATTTCTTCAGTGCGTTGTTCAATTTCACCTTGAATACCTTTTCCACCAACAAATACAGTTGTGTCTTTAGTAATTGCAACTTCGTCTACTTTGCCAAAGCTGTCAAATGTTACATCTTCGATTCTAATTAAATTACAATCATCTTCAAAAACGACTCCGCCTGTCATAGTAGCCATATCTAATAAAGAATTTACCCTATATTCACCATAACCTGGAGCCTTAATAGCTGCTACTGGAAAGCCATTTCTCAATTTGTTGATAACTAAAATTGACAATGGTTCTGTTTCAAAATCTTCAGCTACAATTATCAAAGGTTTTTTTTGTGCATTAGCTAACTCTAAAGCTGGTATTAACTGTTGAATAGTGTATATCTTTTTTTGCGAATAAAGTATCATTGCATCTTTATACTCTACTTTAGATCCCTTAGCAGAGTTAATAAAATATGGCGAAACATATCCACGATCAAATCTCATTCCTTTTCTTATTTCAAGTTCGTCATTAAAAGTTTTACCATCCTTTACGTTAATAATACCGTTATGACCGACTTCATTAATAGCAGATGCAATCAATTTACCAATGGATTGATCTCCATTTGCAGATAATGTCGCCACTTGTTCAATTTCCGATGATGTAATAACAGGTTTGGACATTTTGGCCAGTTCAGCATTCACCGTTTCAACAGCCAACATTATACCCTTTCTTATTTCTATTGGGTTCGCACCTTTACAAATGTTATCAAAACCTTCTCTCGCAATAGCCCTAGCTAAAACGGTGGCCGTAGTAGTTCCGTCACCTGCTTTTTCGTTAGTTTTCTGAGCTACATCTAGAACTAACTTTGCTCCAATATTTTGAAACCTATCTTCAAGTTCAATATGTTTAGCAACACTCACTCCATCTTTGGTAATTTTAGGTGAAGCAGCAAATTGCTCTAAAATTACATTTCTACCTTTGGGCCCCATTGTGACGGCTACTGCATCAGATAATATATCAACACCCTGTATCATAAGGGACCTTACATCTGACCCAAATCGTATATCCTTTGCGTATTGACGGATTTTATCAGCTTTTGCAAATGTTTTAAAAATACTTTTGCTGGATCTCCTTAGCATCTTTTAGTCAGTCTATAACAAACGTGTTTACGAAAATTATTTGTGATTATAAATAAAAACGTAAATCAATTTCCAATGGCGGTTGATGTTATTTTTTGACATTGACGTAGATAACGAAAAAAAAACCGTAATTGAAAAAGTAAATTATGCTTTCAATTATTATAATTCAGTAATATATTTTATTCGAAGTAAATAAATATAAATTCAAAGCTACCTATATAATAAAATAAAAATAAACTAAACTATAAATAAAAAAGTCCTCTAGAGACGTCCCATCCGAGATGGTCCCAAGGAGACTGGCAACATTTCTCCTCTGTATAGCGAGGCTAATACGTTGGCAGAAATAATTGCCAGCTTACCTATCGTATCGGAACACCCGCCGGTTTCTATTTTTACCCTGGCCTAAGGGTGGCCAAGGAAGGAGCTACGAAAGGTGTGGCCCCTTGTGAGCGGTGTCTAATGTGGTAACAACGGCACGGGCTACGCCTCGGTACTCAGTATCTTTTGGGACAGGCGGCGGCCTTCCGGTGGAGAGGCGCGATTCCCCGAAGATGGTCGAAACGGCTGTGGTCGGCTCGATCGAACATGGACTTCAAGAGCCTGGCCACAAACTGCTCGATGGTCTCCATCTTCAGGTCGTCGTGGAGGACGGTGTTGCGCACGAACCAGGGGGCCCCGACGGTCGCGCGTACGGAGATGTTCTGCTGGGCCTGTATCCTGGCCTTCGTGGTGATATTTCTCGAGTTTGGTACGCTGGAGACATCGACGAGCTTGCCACTTGTCATGATTGGCCTATAGTAAAGTTGGCTAAATGTAAATCCGCTTATTTATAAGCGTGGTTTCTGACCACCCCGAAAGGGAAACGGTCGCGATTATACTTTTACAGAATTATTACTCGCGCTAGCACTTTTAAAGTACATGAGAATTTCTTCGCGCCCTTTTTCACGAACATGTCTAGTGCAAGTTTTTGTTTTGTAAATGAATTTACTGTGAATATTGTTAGTCAAAAGTGGTGTTGTTTTGTTTTATAATGTGCTACAATGTGAATAATTATGGAAATCGATAAATTGGACTTTAAATATGGAACACAAGTCGCAGTTTTTTTTTTGTGGTTTTCCCGCGCTGTGAACTCCCATATTATACCCGACGGTTGGGCTATATTGCCGCGAGTGACTCCAAGAAAAGCATCAAATTCTGCAAACATCTGAATGATAACCTCATTGACTGATAAAAAGATATATTACGTCAGACTTGGCTGTATGGGCTAGACCCTTTGCCTTCCCTATCACCTTATTCATCATCCATCACGCAGGTTATATAGAGATGTAAGTCTGTGAGATGTACTACATCCATGAGAAGAGAAAAAACAACAAATATATGTACCTATACTAAATAAAACAAATGTTTATTTTATTATTAAGATATTTATTGTATAAATAACAACTAACATTGTAACGAATAAAAATTAATTTGATATATTTAAAAAATTGTCCCAGTCTTTGCCGCCAATAGATTTGAAGTCCTCTTTCGTTAGACGACCGTCTTGAAACTTTATGCGTAATCTGAAACACAATGATATTTATTTTTTTACACTCTAAGGCTAATATTGCTCAATCTTGGTCTTGTTCTTGTTTTTTTTGCAAGATTGATATGTTAGCAAAACCAAGACTAACCATTACATTACATTTTATCCCAATTTTGCAAGAAAAATAACTTATATTTCTTTTTGTGATTACTATTTTTTTTTAATTTGTGAATACGTATATTCTTACGAATGTCTGTCTTTTTATGGTTCAGGGGTAAAAATATCAAATCCTTAGATAGATGACATTTTTTATTTTTTTTTGCCTCGCCAACCCTTCTGTCTAGCGTGGCGAGTGTAGGCCAAATTCTCTAGATATATGTTCTGGAAGGCCCGTCTCCAGCAGTGGAGGTCTGGGACTCTTATGATCTAGGGGCTGTGATTATGTGATAAATGTTGGTTACTATATGTCAACTTTAACTATTCCAAAACTCCAGTAGACCAGTAGTTCTCGGACCAGGAGTTTGCGGACAGACACTAAAGTCTTACAAGGTTTCCTTACTACAATTATAAACAAATATATATTTTTAGTCAAACTAAGAGTCTTGCGAGACTCTTGCGCAAGACCAAGATTAGGAGTGCAAGAACAAAGTCCCGAGACCAGCTGTTATGATGCAAGAGTCTTTGGGCAACACTATATAAGGCAGAGGAAGTAATTATCGAGATATACGACTATTGGATGATATGTCTACTACTCTACCGTTTTTTTCTAACAAAAGTAAAGTATCATCATAACCGTTTCCTTTTCGGGGTGGTCAGGAACTAAGCTTATAAATAAGCGGATTCACATTTAGCCAAACTTTACTATAAGCCAATCATGACAAGTGGCAAGCCCGTCGATGTCTCCAGCGTACCAAAGGAGAGAAATATCACAAATAAATTAAATATTAAGTAAATGTATTTAAAAAGAATAGTGTTAATAGTTGGTACTGCAGCACACAGTTGCCGAGAGGCTGGTTACAGTAAAACAATGTTTACTGAGGATGGGAATGCACTGTATTATTCATTTATGTAAGTACTCGTTTAGTTTTATTGTGTCAATATAGGAAAACTGCCTTCTGGAACTGACATTTTCTTTTCCAGAAGGCAGTGCTCACAAACTGAAATTATTTGATTATGATCCTATAAACGTTATTAAACATTATTTACATTACTAAATATATTTGTGTCCCGACCAGGAATCGTACCCGGTACCTCCGAGTCTAAATCCACGGACTTAACCGCTAGACCACGGAGGCAGTTTCTCGAATTATATTTTTCTAATGATGTTTTTTTTCTATAGCTGTTGAATTGACTCTTAGTTTGACAAGTCGCCCGACTTGCGTTTTGATTCACTAACAAAATTCAGTAAAAAATAATAATAAAAAAACCCAACTGCGTAAAAAAATAACTTTAATTAAAAACGGAAAACAAATAAATAAAAAATCAATAAACCAAACTGAGTAAAAATTAAAAAGAAAAAACAAGGCCAAGGATTCCGTCGTCAAACGGAGAACCGCTAAACTATAGTTTTGTACCCTTGAAATAATTTTATGATTAAAATGAGTCTGTCCACTACACCGTATCATACCATGACCGTAATAGGAACGTGTCAGGCAAAACATATTCTTCGTATAGAAAAGCATGACACTGCATCCACTAGACCGATCCGTCACCGACCCGAACCGTCGCGTGCCATGCACGGAGCGTTAATAATTGTAGGCGAGAATATTTTGTCGGTGCCGAAGTTGGTGTTTCTTCTGAAAATGTAATTTTCAATTTTTTGCAGCAACATATTAAATTGGTATGTAGACATTCGAAAATACTGAAAAAACTGTTCTTCATCTTCAACTAAGTGTCTGTACAACGTCCAATATTCTCCTTCAGTTTTTCGTTCTTTTAGAGTATCGTGAATCCAGTAGCGTCGAGTGGTTTTTTGGTTCTCTTCTTCTTTCTCACCCGATATTATGGCAATCATTGTCAGATGTACGAGGGGCGTTCAAAATATTCTCGGTATGTGGATAAAAACAAACAAGTACGAAAAGTTTGATATTTTTATTTTTCAATATACTCCCCCCCTATGTTCATACACTTATAAGATCGATCAATTATTTTTTTTAATCCCTCATAAAAATATTTTTTATCTTTGGTGTAAAAATGCTCCTCCACGGCCGTCTTCAACGCTTCATCGTCAGAAAATTTATTTCCACGCAGATCCTTTTTAAGATTGGGAAACAAAAAGAAGTCGCTTGGGGCTAAGTCCGGACTATAGGGTGGATGAGTAACAGTTTCAAACCCACATTCAACAATAGCTGCCTTGGCAATATGAGCAGTATGGACAGGGGCGTTGTCATGCAGAAGCAGAACACCTTTGGTTAACTTTCCTCGCCTCTTTTCTTTGATCGCATCTCTTAATTGACGTATAACGTTAGCGTAGTACTGCCCTGTGATATTTACACCTTTTTCTTTATAATCGATAAGCAAAACTCCTTCACAATCCCAAAATATTGTGGCCATGACCTTGCCAGCTGACGGGATTACCTTGAACTTCTTGGGATGAGCTGAACCCTTAATGTGCCACTGCATGGACTCCTGTTTGCTCTCTGGGTCATAATGATGAACCCAGGTTTCATCTCCAGTAACTATTTTTTGCAGCACCTCATCGGGATTTTCACCACACAGGTCGATAAAATCTGAACAGCAAGCCACACGCATATCCTTTTGAAGAAGCGTCAGCATTCGCGGAACCCATCTTGCACTTACTTTTGACATATTAAGATGGTCATGTATAATGTCATGTACGGTACCAATAGAGAGATTGGTTACTTGAGCTATAGATTTTACCTTCACTCGGCCGTCTTCCAATATAAGTTTTTCCACTTTATCAATATTTTCTTGTGAGGTAGCCACTACAGGCCGGCCAGGTCTAGGGTCATCTTCAATACTCTCCCTTCCACGCTTAAATTCGCTTGACCATTTTTGAATAGTAGATAAAGAAGGAGCAGACTCACGGTAAACACAATCCATTTCCTCTTTTATGGTTTTTTGATTTTTACCCTGTTTTGTCAAGAATTTTATGACGGATCGGTGCTCTAATTTCGTTAAAATTGTTAATTCGCTCATGGTGTTCATGTTTGTTCGGCAATTGCAGAAAAACAAAAGAACATCTCGGTTCCAATTTTACTTTTTTTTAATGTCAATGGATGAATCTTAGCGGCCAGTAACAAATATATATATAAAAGAGGTTGTAACGTATCAATACCGAGAATATTTTGAACGCCCCTCGTATAACAGGTAATCTTTTAGGAGCCATAACCTATTTTATTATTTTAAAACTTGATAGCACTCCCCGACGTCCAGGCATTACCGATACACATGCGAGAATGAAACGGCTTTCTATCAACTTTACGTCATACAAATTACGGGTGGGCAACATACGGGTTGCATACGGACACCATTCCGGCAACATACGGGTTGCATACGGACACCATTCCGGCAACATACGGGTTGCATACGGACACCATACCGGCAACATACGGGTTGCATACGGACACCATACCGGCAACATACGGGTTGCATACGGACGCCATTCCGGCAACATACGGGTTGCATACGGACACCATACCGGCAACATACGGGTTGCATACGGACGCCATTCCGGCAACATACGGGTTGCATACGGACGCCATTCCGGCATCATACAGGTATTAAACGTGGATTCGTTTCAGTGGGCAAAGCAAGCCGTATCGTGTTGCTTTCCGTGCTTGATACGTTCATAGCACGGTCATGGTATGATACGGTGTAGTGGGCAGACTCCTTTATACACATAAAACAAATAATAAATTTGAATGAGGAACATGGCGACTTGGATAGACGGGAGCCATCGATGGGAAGATTGAAGTTTTACTATAACAGAGTTTGTGCGGTGTAAAGGAATGACGAGGACAGAGTTATAAACAGAACGAATAATTCCCTCATGAAAAGAGCTAGGGAAAATTGATTGAAGAAGGTTCATAGAGGACAAGAGACCAGCAGTATTAATAACCCATCTCCAGTCTCAACACCAGTTTTCGCCATCCCCTCCACAGTCCCAACAGTCCCTTTCTCTCTCTCGGAGTAATTAACTAACCCTTGTTCTGTGTGTGTGATAGACCAGAGTTCTGGCATATGTCGTGGTCCCATAGATTTTAGGAAGTGTTCCCGCCATCCCCTCTCCAGTCCCAACAGCCCCTCTCCCTCCAAAAAGTAGTTCACCACCTTCTCCCCGTGCGATTCCTCGTCAGACTTTATTGAGCTAAAACAAATAAGACTGCTTTTCTTTGCACAATGACACACTTTCTATCCACTATGTTCTTTTCTCTACCCAATTATCATCACAGGCCACTCGACCTCTACTGTAAGATATGACCCTTCAGAAGTTTCTGGAGATATTGGCTGGGAGATGGGTTGGCGAGGGTCTTACATCAATTTTTAATGACAATTTACTAATAATTCCACTACTTGGTACCGGTACTGACGCCTTAACGGAAACGGTAACTCAAATTAACGTAAGAAAAGTATATTTCTCATTGGTTCCCCTCCACCCCCCACCCAACGAAATAATGTGCAAATACTGTTATGGAAGCGTCGGGAATGTAAATTCAATTACTCAAAAACTACAACACTACTCAGTGGGAACGTCACTAGCGCTGTCAATTTTCCTGCTTTGTGTAATTCAAATTATTTATTTCCATTTGGTTCACAGGTAACACTCGGATATTGTCAATTTTTACAAATTAAATACAATATTATTTAAATTAATTAAAAATTAAATTATGAATGGATCGAAATAAGTAAGTGACATTGGTGCCATAAACAAGTACTGCAGCTTAACCTAAATTTGTGGCTTTATAAAGATAATTTTATGTCAAAATATAAAAAAAAAATACAATAACAATTTGGTGGCTGTATAGAGGCCGTGTCAAGTTATAATCTAAAATAATTATAATATAATGTCTAATTATAATAAAATCAAATTAACTTAAATTCATAATAATATAAATGTCATAATATTATTTATAATAACAATAAGAACTTAATTCGTAGCTGTAAGGAAGCTGGGTCAATTTACATACTAAATAAATATTCATATTAGTAATAAAAATAAAATAAAAATAAGTTGAAATCTATAAAAGTCTATGGGCTGGGTCCGACTTGACAACAAATATAGCAAAGGTCATAAAGACTTACCAAACTTGCAACCCTGAAGCTTCCTCTAAAAGCTGATCAGTGATTTGTTCATGGTCAGGATAGTATCTGAGAATTACAGCTTCTAACTCCTTACACCTTTCCTCTGGGAGACTTGGTCGAGAATTCAACAAGGCGCGAGCACTTGACCTGATTTTACTAAAAACAGAGAGAATACTTGTGCCCCCACTGCAGCAGTCAGCCTCATCAGAAGGTGGTCGCCGTACCCAATGGGTACTACTTTGACCACAATAAGATGAAGATGCAGAAGTTATATTGCAGTGTATATTTATATTATAGTCTACCGTGGTCTAGCGGTAAAGCCCATGGATTTAGACTCGGAGGTACCGGGTTCGATTCCTGGTCGGGACACAAAAATATTTATTAATGTAAATAAATACATTTAATTAATATTTATTTTTATTTGTGATATTTCTTGAGTTTGATACGCTGGAGACATCGACGAGCTTGCCACTTGGTATGATGGTCCTGTCCTATAGTAAAGTTGGCTAAATGTGAATCCGCTTATTTATAAGCGTGGTTTCTGACCACCCCGAAAGGGAAACGGTCGTGATGATACTTTACTTTGGGCCTTTGTATAATTATTTTGTTGCCTGTAAATAAAGATTATGATATCATATTATTGTTTACGCGGCGGGATTATTATTTATTATATATATATATTTATTTTAATATTTTTAGTTATCGCTGTCTGTTACAATATAATATGACCACCTCGAAAGGGATACCGCCGGGATCATTATTTTTTACTTTTTCATATGAACTTCATTACAGGTAGGTAGGTGAAGGTAAAGATAGGACTTACACTACAAACCTTTAATCGTTATAGATTCTAAATAGTCACTCTTAATGAAAAATAATAAGAGAAACCTCAAAATGATTCGATGATACCCACTCAATACAGTTCGTTGACTTTAATTTTTAAATTGTCCACAATATGGCGTCTGGTTATCGCCTTACCTCTCATTTCGAATCGTGCTCAGAGCGCTTAGAACGAATATGACACTGACCGTCGTTCCGAATCAAATATCGCGATTTGGATACTCAGAGCGTGATATCAATTCGGAACGGTCTAAATCACATTTTCATTAATAAAATGATAGTTTTTTTTTTAATGTATGGAATATAAATTGCAGATTCCACATCTTTGAGTAGTATGAATACTAACAAACATACATCCCTCGGTTCATTCATCTTTATTTACTTTATTATTAACTTATTTTGGTATTTTTACCGTTTTTTCACTTCCTACTTAAATATTAATTATAGATTTGTTTTAGAAGTAATATAGTGCTACGTATAGTAGAAACAAATTACAATATTAAATAATTTAAAAGAAAACCTAATTTAAATAAACTTGAAAATGCGATCTACCTCGATTACGTGAGCAGTCTAAGCGCGAGGAGTAATGTCATTTGTGATGTCACATAGCTTTGGCAAAACTGTTTATACGCGTCTCGGAACACCTTTAAGCTGCTTAGGTTACTATTATCGCGTCTCGGAACGAGGGGTTAATAAAATTTGAATAATGTCATACCTTCAATGATAAAGACGAATCGATTGAAGTGAGAATCATCAAAATCAGCCAACGCGTTTGGTCTCCAGCGTGCCACAAACGAACAAACATATATACATAGGCTGATAAATAGATAACCCTTTTTTGCGTCGCTCTGTCAGGTAAAAATGACAATTTATGTTCAAAGTATAAAAATATTCTAACCTTGTTGCGAAATCTGGTGAGCTTCGAGTATCAAGAGGTGCTTTGCATAGATACGCTAGTTGTTGCCGATAGCTTAAGTCTCGAATATTACTCAGCTGATGACACCGAGCACACAATAAGAGAACATCGTGAGAGGAATGATCCTTCATTATCTCTGCAAACAAAGCTTTACAAAATACCCCTCCTACGACTCCACATTCCAACTCCAGAGCTAAGTATGAAAACGCATCTCCCAAGCCGACTAGTGTTTGAAAGAAGAAGGATGACAACAGTGACGATAAAGATTCATGATGAAACTCTAGAACAAGTAAATAAAATGATATATCTGGGTAGTGTCAACCGTGCCCTGGGGTCACTGAGCGCCAGTCGAAATGTCAGATACAAAGCTCGACTCGCCATACTTATATATGGAAGCGATTCGTGGATATGTAACAATACGCATGAGAGTAGAGTTAATGCAGTAGAAATGAGATCATTGCGTCAGATATGCGGCGTGACTTTGACGGACCGCATAATGACGAAATACGCAAAAGGGTATATAGGTACGAAAGAAAGCATAGGGACAAAAATAAGGAAAAGCATGCTCCGATAGTTGGGGCATGTTGAAAGGATAAATGAAGAGAAATCGACGAACCAACATAATGCGAAAGCTGTGGAGAAAAGAGGCACTGGCAGACAGAAACTCTTCTATCACGATCAAATAAATAAAACAACAGCTGAAGGTGCATTAAAAAGATCGAAGAATCGAAACAAAAGGGCATGTATGAAGAGGTTGATAAATGTCGAAGAAGCGAAAGAGGTCGTGACCGCGACAAATGGCGCTCAATTGTCTCTGCCTACCTCGCAAGGGATTTGGCGTGAAGATATGTATGAGTGTATGTAAAACGAATATCAGTGTGATTTTTCGGAACTGTGATAAAATAAAGATTACAATGAAACAATAAACACATTTTTTTACAATAGTTAACTACCCTCTTTAACAGCAGTTAAATGTATATCAATAAATTATTATTATTTATTTATTTATTATTTACACTAACAGGTTACAATTAATACATATCAAGCACAAATTTACAACAATTTATAAGGTCGGAATTGCAACCCAGGGGCAGTGTACACATAGCTACTTGGATGATTAGGATCAACTGTGTTTTTTAGTTTTAAAATTTTAGTTTTCATCCATTTCATCATTATCAACATATTAATACTATATACGAGATTAAATATATTATTATTATTAATGTCAATTTATGTTGAAAGTTCTATCATAGGTTATATATTAGTATAAGTCAAAAATGTCAATATAAGAATAGTTACCGTGTGTATAAACATTTAAATGCAATAGTTTTACCTACCTGGGAAGTGTTTCCTATACTCTCGGGGAACAACATGTTTTCTAATGTAGGAATTGTTATTGCCACATACAACACATTTGTTTTCCTTTGGCTGCTGGTAGAACCGACCAACTTCCCCCACCGCTCGGCCCGCAGGTTCGAATCTCAGTCGTACCGTCAACGGATCTTGGGCTACTACATCTCCCAACTCCTTATACACATACCTAGAATATATCTCGGATCATCATTGTTATCACAACCTCTAGGACGTATGTAGAATACTGCTGATCTTAAGTCTATCGTCGGTCCTGTAGCCCTGTTCTGTTAGTCGCAAACGTTGTTAGTGGATCTCGTTATTTACGTCAGATGTTGCGTCATAATTACAAATGATTATTCAATTCTCGACTCTATAAGCGCTCGACCTTGCAAATATTCCCCTAGTTCCGGATCAAGCTTAGAGCGCTTAGAATGAAGATGGTGAATAATAAGAGGAACCTCAAAATGATTTTCTAATACCTATTCGATGATACCCACTCAATACAGTTCGTTGACTTTAATTTTTAAATTTTCCACAATATGGCGCCTGGTTATCGCCTTACCTCTTATTTCGAATCGTGCTCAGAACGAATATGACACTGACCGTCGTTCCGAATCAAATATCACGATTTGGATGCTCAGAGAATATTACTCAACTGCACAGGTTTTTGAATTTTGTGCGATTAATCTTGTTTGTGACAATATTGTAATTGTCTGTTTATATAGGACACCATCGTCAAATGCTAAGCAATTCTTAGAAAAATTGGAACTTCTGTTAACGGATTTGACTACAAAGTTTAAAAAAATTATCATATGCGGAGATCTTAATATTAATATTTTATCCCATGACGCATTGTCTCGCGACTTGGAACACTTATTTTTAAGTTTTAATCTTAAACAACAAATTAGACAGATAACAAGGCCCAGTTCTAAAACCTGTATTGATCACATAGCCACAAATATAAGAGCTGGCGAAGCAGAAGTAATTGAGTTAGCAGTATCTGATCATGCTGCTCAAGTTATTACTTTGCCTATAAAAAAGACATGTCTCCTCAAACAATGGCGTGTTACAAAACGTGACTACAATAAAGAGAATCTGACAAAGTTTAATGAATGCATAAAATCATTAACATTTGCTGACGTTCTTAGTCAAAACGATACAAATGAAGCTTATAAGAACTTCATTGATATTATTAATTTATTTTACGACCAGTGCTTTCCAATAAAGGTAATAACAATTAAATCAAAAAAGAAAACAAAATGGATATCTAAAGGTATAAAAAATTGCAGTAAACGAAAACGTGAGTTACTATGGAAATATCGTAAAGCTAAAACAACTGTAAACAAAGAAAAACTCCATGAGTACAGTAAAAAATTTAAAAATATAATTAATCTTACCCAGAAATCACAAAACAACTATTACATCAAAAATTCCCAAAATATATGCAAAGCTAGTTGGCAAGTAATAAACCAAAATAAATATAATTTTCCTACTGAAATAAAGCAAGTCGTCTGTAACGACGAACTTAAAACAAACCCTATTGATATAGCTAATTCCTTTAATAACTACTTTATTGACGAAATAAAAACGACATCGAAATCTAACTTGAACCTCAATAATATGACCCGCGACGCTAAAAATAATTTAATATTTAACAATAATATTGACTTAACAAATAGCTATAAATTATTAAATAATAACATATTGACATCTAATTCTAATATAATCTATTCTAATAATAAAACAATTAATTCTAACATTACCCCTAATAATTTATCCAAACGGACGTCTTATAATAATAGTAATTTGAATTTTGAATCTAATAGTAATAAATTTAATCACATTAAAATTCCGTGCGCATCGGTTTTCCTTGCACCAACCACGCCGCATGAAATTATGCAAATAATAAAATCACTAAAAAATACCAAAAGTACTGGATATGATAACATAAGCACTTTAGTAATAAAACTTAACGCTAATGCGCTAGCACCGCCACTTACACACATAATAAATACATCATTAGAAAGTGGTGTATTTCCTGAAGCGCTAAAATTTACAATAGTCAAACCTATATTTAAAAAAGGTGATGCTGAAATGCTTAAAAATTATAGGCCGATTGCTCTCATTCCAATATTTTCTAAAATATTGGAAAGAGTAATTTATAATAGAGTATACCCATTTTTTGAAAATCATAAGTTGTTAGCTAACGAACAAAAGGGATTTCGCAAAGGAAAGTCAACGACTAGAGCCATTTATGATCTACTTAATGAGGTGATACAATGTGTAGACAAAAGGTTAGACATATGCGCCATATTTATGGATATGAGCAAGGCCTTCGACTATGTTGACCACAACATCCTTATTCATAAATTAGAAAACAACGGTGTGCGTGGCGTTGCTTTACAATTATTTAAATCCTACTTAACTAATAGAAAACAAATTACCGAAATAACTAAAATAAATTATAAAACAAAAACGGAGCAAAAATTTTCGTCTGTAAGTAGAATCTCCGAGTATGGTGTACCACAGGGCAGCATCCTAGGACCGTTTCTTTTCTTGGTTTACATAAATGAACTCCCCAAGATCACTAGGTTCCCCATGGTCCTGTTCGCGGACGATAGCACAATGTTGATCAAACGTGAAGACATAAACACATACGAAACTAATATAAATGAAGGACTACAAGAAGTTATTAATTGGTTAACATACAACAACTTACTAATAAATTTAGACAAAACTAAAATAATTCACTTTAGACAAAAAAGACACGCTCCCAATATTACTGTAAGCAACCTGGGGAAGTGTATAGAGTCTGTTAATCACATTAAGTTCTTAGGGGTGACTCTTGATTACACCCTTAACTGGAAAGAACACATTGAAAATATTAGTACAAGAGTAAGTAAATTTGTTTATCCGTTAAGAAGGTTGGTGCTAATTAGTAGCATCGATACTGCCCTCATGGCATATCATGGATATGTTTCATCCGTTCTGCGGTACGGCATCATTTATTGGGGGAATTCGACTAACAAAGAAGCTATCTTTAAAATACAAAAGCGATGCATTCGGCCAATGTGTAGACTAAAATTGACTGACAGTTGTAAACCGTACTTTAAAAAACTAGGGATACTTACACTCCCGTGTAATGTAATACTTACACTCCCGTGTAATGTAATACTTACACTCCCGTGTAATGTAATACTTACACTCCCGTGTCTTTATATTTTAGAAGTTGCTAATTTCGTAAAATCTAATCTAGAACTTTTTCCACTGAGCAAAGATAAACGTAATAGAGTACTACGATATGAAAATAAATTATGCCCTCCAAGATCACGTACGGCGTTAATGTATAAAAGTATAATCTGTATGGGACCAAAAATATTTAATATTATTAACGACGACATTAAACTTTTACCGCATAGTCTGTTTAAAAAGACGTTGACTAAAGTTCTAATTGAGAAATCACATTATTCTGTGCAAGAATTTTTAAATGACCCAAATTGACATCTAAATATTAATTTTAATTTGACCACAACCAGAATTAGATACAATTTTTTTACTGTGAATTAACATTTTATTTTATTTTTTTGTGTTGTGTAATAATGTAGTTATATGTATCTTTACAATATACATATATAAACAATATTTGTACGCCTCATGGCAGAACACAGCTGCACTTTTATAAACTAGGTTAATATATTAACTAGATTACCTGTGTTGAAACAAATAAATGATTTGATTGATTGATTGATTGATTGAGAGCGTGATATCAATTCGGAACGGTCTAAATCACATTTTCATTCATAACATGTTAGTTTTTTTTTAAATATATGGAAGATAAATTGCAGATTCCACATCTTTGATGAATACTAACAAATATACATCTCTCGGTTTATTCATCTTTATATGTGTAAAGTTTAATATTATTAACTTATTTTGGTCTTTAACCTTGCGTGTTACAGACATTTTCTTTTTCACTTCCTATAAATATAAATTATAGATTTGTTTTAGAAGTAATATACAAACAGTATAAACGAATTACAATATTAAATAATTTAAAAGAAAATCTAATATTAAATAAACTTGAAAATGGCGCGCGACATAATGACAAAAAACTGACAGCGCTCAGAGCGATCTACCTCGATATCGTGAGCAGTCTAAGCGCGAGCAAAACAGTTTAAGCGCGTCTCGGAACACCTTAAGCGTGCTTAGGTTACTATTATCGTGTCTCGGAACGAGGTGATTAACTTTAATAGCGAGACGCGAGATATATATATATATATAGTTAACGGATTCCATTAAATAACGTTTGCGCTTAAGTAACAGAATAGGGCTGCTGGTTCCACTAATATTAACTTGTGGAATCGTTAAGAAATTGTCATTAAAAATTGACATCAGACCCTCGCCTATAATATTTCTTTGGGAAGTATTTAGAAATTTTTGAAGCTAAAATGTATTAAATACTACATTTATTTTTTAATATGAATTAAAGGAGCTTGTTTTTCATAGACCTTACCAATTAGCTTTTTTTTCATGTATAGTACAGAGCAGTTCTCCATCAGGTGCTTGTAGTAAGCAATTGTCGTAAAGTGGCTTTGCCCGGAGCGGAGCACTGGATTTCTTGTACTGTGCCAATGTATTCGTAGAGTTCCTAGAAAACTTATTTTATATAGGTACATAGTTTATTTAAAATGGGTTTTTGAGGGAATCAATAGCATTAGACATTCATCCGCGAAAATGAAACGAAGATAAATTAAAAATCAATAAACCACACTGAGTAAAAAAAAATACTTTAATTAAAAAGCTAAAAATTAAAATATTTGTCAGAGCGTGGACGCTAAATGCAGAGGGCCTAACACCTAAGTCCAAGCTCTGAGCAAAATATATAAACCTAACAATATATAAATTATATAGTGTAAAGATAGGAGTCTCACTGCCTGTGTAATACCCTAAGGCAGCGAGGGAATGGGGATGATGGTATTCACGTCCAGGCGCGCAGGCTCACGCGACCGTGCCTAGAGGAGGCAGGCGGCTAGGTGTCTTGACCGACGTGATGGATCGAGCAGGCTCACAAGATCGTACCTAGAAGAGGTAGCACGCAAAGGTGTCTTGGGCAACGTGTAGGAAATAAGACAAACAACGTAATGTTGCAATCTGGTTTATTCTTTACTATACACTCTAGAGATTTCGATAGGGATTTTTTTAAAGTACAACAGACACAAAGCAGACCACGCTCACGACAATCCCCACGGTCCACTCGTGGGCCGTGCAGTACGAAACAACTAGTTCTTTACTATACACATTCTTAAATAGAAAATTTACACATACACCGACAGCACACAGATACATTAATATTTACTACATTCAAATAAATTTGTTGTAATATTTGCTCTGCCTCCGTGGTCTAGCGGTTAAGTCCGTGGATTTAGACTCGGAGGTACCGGGTTCGATTCCTGGTCGGGACACAAAAATATATTTATTAATGTTAATAAATACATTTAATTAATATTTAATTTATTTGTGATATTTCTCGAGTTTGGTACGCTGGAGACATCGACGAGCTTGCCACTTGTCATGATTGGCCTATAGTAAAGTTGGCTAAATGTGAATCCGCTTACTTATAAGCCACTGACCACCCCGAAAGGGAAAACGGTTGTGATGATACTAATATTTGCTCTCTCAACAATCATGATGGCTGCGGCCTAGACACGAAAACACAAGGCATGTTTGGTCAGCTAAACAAGTAGGTATACCTACTGTTACCTCCTAATTTAATTTCTTAGATTTCTTACAAAAGCTTAAATATTTAAATCTGGACCTGGCAATTTACCTATTAAAAACTTGCTTCTTTGCAGATTTAACATTGAAGTCCTCATTCTGTCTCATTATACATAGAGCCTCAAGTTCTCCACTAATAGCCCTTTGGTGACACTTCTTATATTCATTGTATAACTTTCCGAATATTTTGACAGCCACATAGGCGTCTGCTGCAGCATATAATAGTTGTTCACCACTTAAGTGATCCGCTTCCCAATTGCTACAGGATATCCTCCAGTCCTTATCAAGGATTACATTAAGATGTACCCTGGACAGGGCAGCTAAACCCCCAGCTTCGTAACCCCTTAACTCAACTATGTATCTTATATCAAGAAAACCATTTATTGCCACACCATAATCTTGATAAATATATTTAGCGTCATTCATTGGTGCTACGCCGAGCTTCAAGATAACAGGGTCCATAAGCAGCCTCTAAAAGTTAGAGATTTTTCAAAATAAAAATAATTCAAATTTTTATAAAGATAATCAATCTTCAGTGGGTGAAGTCAACACGGCAGTAAAAAGTTAATTTAAAAGCTAATAAACCCGACCGAAATTTGAGAATTAGGAAAAACGAGACGTGGATATGTGAGAATATCCATTCTCAACTAGAGTTAATGCAGAAGAAATAAGGTCGTAGCGTCGGATATGCGACGTAACTTTAACGGACCGCATACGTAATGATGAAGTACGCAAAAAGGTATTATTATTATTAACGGCATTAACGGAATCATACAGTATTTGGTTGGGTAGGGAGAGGAGTAGAATGGTGGATGGTGAGCGTATTATCGCGCAATAGAAAAAAAAAGGAGGCCTCCTTTTCTTAAAACCAGCCTATTGTCGGTCGCAAGCCCGAGACACCATCAGTCATCTCTTACCCACAAACGATGGACCCGGCACCCGCACGGTGAATCCATGGAATGCTTAGAAATTTGTCTTCTTCTTCTCTGATTTAATTGTCAGTTATCACATAGTCTATTTCGATTGTCACTATCACTATATTACTTTTTTTTTTACCATGACCCCACCTGATGGTAAGTGGCGCGCGAGGTCCATGAATGTTTGCAACTGGAATCACACTCATGACTGACATCCGAGCCTGATCCCGAAACGTGTGGATAGACTTTATTGGGTTTACCAGCACAATACACTTTACAATTTTTTTGGTAGCATCATAGAGCCCAAAATGGATGATGTTTTTTTAATTTTTCAGTTATTTTCATAGTAAACTTTTTTTTACTTATTAAATAAAAACATTACCTGTAATGATTTTGGTATGTGTTTTAGAATGTTCAGTCTAATAAGGCCGCATAGACCATCAGGGGTAGACAGCTGCAATAATGCTATAGGATTCCTTCGTCCACCCAAAGACGTCCATTCGCAATCAAATCCGACCCCCCTCATTGCTCCCTTTGACTTGTCACATCTGCTGCAACAAAATACTACCATTTTATTATTGTTTAAACTAACTTCCCAATGAGCTAGACTTTAATTTTTGACCATAGCTCAGAAGTGGATGACAATGCATGAAAAATAATAATAAAATAAAAAAATATATATGAAGGTAGGTGGGTAGGTAAGGCTGGACATTCTCCGCAATTAGTCTCTTTAAGACCTATATATATATATATCACGCTATTAAAGTTGAGATTTGCACGGCCGCTGTCAAAGTCAAGCGCTTATAGAGTTGAGAATTTAATAATATTTTGTAATTATGACACAATCTTTGACGTAAATACTTTTGTCCAGCCTCTTCTACAAAAAAAAATAGTGTAGTATTTCTGTTTTGGCATCTATTTGTTTTTGTTTAAAACCTGATTTTAGGTAAAGAATAAAAAGTATTTATTAAAAAAGGGAACGGAGATGAAAAAAAATATATATAGTTGGACCTACTATTTAGAAAATATGAGTAGCCCAGTTTTTTTAAATGATGGTTGACTTATGTTAATAGGTAGATTGTTCCACAGATTCGTAACAACAACTATAATAAAATTGGAAACAAATCTGCAATGATGAAAAGGAAAAGAAATAGCCATGAAGGAGACAAATTTCTTAGTAAAAAATAGCTTACAACTATTGCTAATTTAAAAATGGTCCCTTTATTTAGCTCAATGACACTATTGTGACAGTGTTGTTCACAGATACTCCGCACTTAGTGAAGCCATCCAATCTTCTCCAGGAAGGCTAGGAGACCTGTCACTTTTTGGTAGACCTCTAAAAGAGTCTTCGCAGTTTGAAGGAAGTTTAATCGAAGCGTAGCCATATAAGCAGTAATGACACTATTTGACAATTACAATATTTATTTTAAACATTCACAAGTCAACAATCAATCCAATCTTCCTGTAGCATACACATCGAACGTACTTCCTATAGCATTTCTCTATGGGGAACAGCATGCGATTATGATATTTTATGATAATAAATTGACCTGGTAGTGTTCCGAAAGCCCAATCTTCAGAAGCAGAGATCTAGCAATCTCTGTTTAACGGACAGTGATAGATAGTACACACATAAAGCCGAATCAAACAGCTATTTTTATATATAGTTTTGTAATGTTTCCTACCATTTAAGTTCATATATAAATCCGTCACATTCTTCTGTTGTGGTAATGATATGTATGTCCAAATTCTGAAATGCTTTATAAGCCGGAATTAATACTTTTCTTCTCTTCAATATAAAATATATAAAACAACCTATAAGTAAGGTTAGAAAGAGGCCAATAACAAACATATTTGCTTGAAGTTAAAGAAAACCTATAACTCTATGCTTATTCGTTTCTTTAGTATTTGCTCGGAGTCCAATAATACAAATAAAACTAGAAATATTGAAAAAAATAAATTAAAAAATATGTTGTTTATGCCTGACACTAATGACGTAGCTTTTATTTATGAATGATAGCTGACATTTCTAGGATAATTTTGATGGGAAGGACTAAGGACTAGTCGCCATTGCCTAAAAAATATTTAAAACTTGTCGTTTCCTAGTGTTTTTCACATTTTTTTACGAGTTTATGTCGCGCGCCATTTTCAAGTTTATTTAAATTAAGTTTTCTTTTAAATTATTTAATATTGTAATTCGTTTATACTATTTGTATATTACTTCTAAAACAAATCTATAATTAATATTTAAGTAGGAAGTAAAAAAAAATGTCTGTAACACGGCAAGTTATTTTAAAAGACCAAAATAAATTAATAATATTAAACTTTTGAATTGACCGCCTCCGAGTCTAGTGGTAACAAACTTTGCCGTGAACTCGGGAGGTCGTGGGTTCGATTCCCACCAGGGGCAAGTTGTACATTGTATAATTTGTCTCCGTCTGGGTGTTTATATGTATATATTTACAAAAAAAAAAGTATAAGTAATATGTAGTTTATCAACCATCTAGTTTCCGTAACACAAGACTCGTAGCTTACCACGGAAGTTAGATGGCGCTGTGTGACCTGTCTGGAATTATTTATTAACTTTACACAAATAAAGATGAATAAACCGAGAGATGTAAATTTGTTAGTATTCATACTCAAAGATGTGGAATCCGCAATTTATCTTCCATGCATTAAAAAAAAAAAAACATTTTAGAATGAAAATGAGCATCCAAATCGCGATATTTGATTCGGAACGACGGTCAGTGTCATAATCGTTCTAAGCGCTATTGTATCACTAACTTTTTATCACGATAGGTGGCGCATGATAGACGGTACCCAATAGAACTGTCAGTTGCATATTAAACTTGTATTTTTTTTACGAAATTTATTATTTTCTGGTTATATTGCCGAAGTGAGCAGCTTTTAAGTGTACAAATCGAGATTTCCAAGCGAAATCAAAAATATGGTGATCTCAAAATTGCCGTTCTATTAATTAAACCTTTTTTCTTTTTAAAAACGGTGTTCGCTTTCCTAATTCGTCTTTTAAGGTAGGTAACGTTAAGTGAAAATTATTTTTTTGATTATAAAAATAAAAAAAACTACAATAACATTTAAAAAATGCTACGTCATAGCTGTAAACAAGGTACCAGTGCCGCTAGAGACATCTACAAAAAGCTTTGCCTGATACACCCGATTCGGAATGAGGGCTCATTCAACATCCATCAGATAAGAACGATAAGAACCAAAAAAAAAAAAAATGACATCGTGTTGATTTTTGAATCTTAGCCCGTTATAAATTCATTCTAAATATTTAATTATAATAATTTAAAACATGAATTCTTTATCCAAAAATCATATTAAATTAGATGCGAATGTTGGGGACCAGTTAACATCAGTTTCATGCGGACATATTGTTGTGGAACTTGTGAAATTTTTAGTTTATCAAAGGTTGCAAATTCCCTACAACTATCAATGGTTAAAACATTTAATAACTCAAAAAAAGTCTCGGAGCGAAGAGTTCGAAACTTTCCAGTCTGAGAGGCACTATCAACAAGCCAGTTCAGCTTTAGAAAATTTAGATTTTACTATTAAGGTAATCAGTCAATATTTTTTAATTACAATGTTATGTCAATTTTATCGTATTGACCGAGTGGTTAGAATGCTGACTTCTAATCTGAGCTAGCAGGTTCGAGTCCCAGCTAGTATCAACGAGAAATACCCAGATGGATTTTTTCTTACATACATTTGTCATTTTACAACACCACTATTCCCATGCCTATTTCGTTAGTACAGGTGTATAATCAAATCATTTATTCATCCTTAAGTATAGGTACATACATATTACAATAGGTATTCAGTAGTTTGCTCGTTCAGCTATACTTTACCCTTAAGGGCATACATTTATTTAAATGCCAAAGTCAAAATTATTGTCATAAATGCATATAAATAAAATAAAAATAAAAAGAAATTTTGGTATACAAACACAAAAGAAAAATATATAATTAGTGTCCTATTTTAAATATTATAATCATGTCAAATGTGAGATCATCGTCAGTCAGAAAATCGTCAATTGTATAATAACATTTTCCCAGTAAAGCTTTCTTTAGTTTTGACTTAAAAAATGGCAGAGGCAAGTCCTTGAAACCGTCCGGCAGAGTATTGTACAATTTAGGAGCCATACCAAAAATACTTTTACTGAAGAGAGCTGTTTTATGTTTAAAGGAGTATATTTGGTTTCGTGGACGGGGACAAAAAGATTTATAAGTTGAGGATTTTACAATATTGAAAAGGTTAAGAATAGTTTTTGTAAAGACTAAGACCTCGTATATATAAAGACAGGGAAATGTTAGTATTTTGAGTAGCTTAAATTTTGGTAAACAGCTCTCTGTTGAGTCCATAGCGCACATTGCCCTAATACAACGCTTTTGTGCCTATAGCCTATAGTATTATTCTAACTTGTAAAATTTGTTAAAATAACTTGACTTGTCTGACAGCTGCAGAGGTTGAGGTTGAATAATGCATATTGCCATGTGTTTTAGAGTTTACTGCAAGAAATCAATGGTCCCACCCTCCCAGTGGAGGTGTGTGTTGTGTTCGGAGCAACTCCGGTGGCCAGTAAGGAGGTGTACAGAGTTCTATTGCCTTCCGTCTGTCACAAGCTTCAGTGCCAATCCTCCAGAATAGCAACAGACAATAAAATAAAGTGCAATGTCTTCAAGTAAGTATACTCGTATTTTCATTGTGTTCTAAAAAAGATAAATCAAGTCTAAACAAAAATTACAATTTCACAGAAGTTATAAAAAAAAAATTGTGTAATAATTGTGCTTCTCTCTCAAAACCTAATTAATATATCTTTGCTCTATTGAAAAAATATCCATGACTAGTGCTATTTTATTTATTTATAAAGCTTATATAATATACCAAATAAAAATAGATATATTTAACTAAAAAAAGTGGTTTTAGTATTAAATTGAGCCTTTGTTATAATTATGCCTGAAAATCCTGCTGTTAAGGTCTGCTGTCAGTACATTTTCGGAATAAGTTTTCAAGATTTTAATATCATACAGAATTTAGTTTAGGTTCCTCTAATATAGTGAGTGTAGTGGTGTGGATCAAGTGACACTATTCTTCTTCTCTTCCCTTCAGTCGTCCATGTATGATATAGCAATATTAGCAATGTGCCTAAACCTAATAAATAAAATTTCAGGACATTGGTGACTAGTGAAGAGCTTAGCAAGGTGTTCTTCCAGCCTCTTGCTCCCACAAACATGTATGTGTTTGTTCAAAAACGGAGCGTACCTAACATGCAGTTTGTAGTCAACGCAGACAGCTTCACTATAGCGGAAGAATATAGCCTTCCACGAAGCTGCAAAGTCGTAGTCTTAGATCTTAGAAAACAGAATAAAGAAAACATTAACTGTTGCAGTGATTTCGAAATTTTCGACAATGTAATAGAAAAGACGGAGCTAAAAGTTAAAGTTCAAAATGAGGATATAACTGAGTTTGTGTCAACTAAAGATATGAAATGGTTTCAATGTAGTTATGTAGTTAAGGGGTATACGGACTGCATTGTCAATGGCACTTCTGTATCCAACAAATGGTTAGGGTTCAAAGACCAAGAATCACATTAGATACATTTTTATCTAGGGAAATTGACCATATAAATTTATTAATTGAAGACACAACCCATTAGTGAGCAAGGGTTTCGGAAGATACCGTAACAAGATTTACCTGGTTGTTGCAACATTGTGCATCAGTTACATTCTCGGAATTAATTCTTAACCTATATATGCCCAAAGCCAACGATCCTTGAATTTTGTTTTTATATAAAAACACTTGTTAATCAAAGCATAGTTCGATTAAGAGTGTCAGCAAGCCGTTGAACAATTTATTTTTAATTTTAGTTTACCGTCATATTAGATAATTTATTAAAATCTACTGAACCGAATAATTGCTGACCTGAGTTTATTATGATGTAATTTTTTTCCGCTATTTACTAATTTTTTTTTTAATTGTATAGAATTGGAACCAAAGCATTACGATAAATGAGTAATAAACAAGTTGTTTTAATTCTAATTCACCATATTTGGCCAAGAATTCGCCCAGCGGGTCGTTAACGACCCTTTCCAAAAACTACTTGCCTTTTTTTTTAAGAGCATCTTAACGTGGTCATTTCTATATACCTTAACTTATCATATCCGATTATGGAGAAAACCAACATCTAAACAATTACGGGCATATATTGGTTAAGGTCCAATAATTCTAATACAGCTGTTAGAAATGTTTAACAGTGAATTATCGATGAGACTACATGTAATTTAAAAAGATATTGCTCTTTTAGATTACATTATTATAAACTTTTAAAAAACATCCTTTCAGAATTGGAAAGAATGATTAAGTTAGCACATTTGGTTGACAACAATAACAAATTGATAAGCTAACTACCAACTACATAAACATGAATTATTTTAATCATCTTTTGTAATCCAGCAGCCGTATTTCTTTACTTAAGCGCAAACATTATATAATGGAATTTAGATATATTTATTTGCAGGTATTTTACAAGTGTTAAGATAAAAGTTAAAAAATCTTTATATGTTAGTCTAATTTAAATTGAGTAAATTAACTTAACGTAACAACATTTGCCAAGTAAATTGGCGATCAAACATTAATATAAAAAATTTATATGTCCAAAAACATATAGGTAGGTATTGTAGTAGGGACGTGGACATACGCTAAAGTGGCAATGAGTCACTCACTGTTACAGATTCAATGTCCATTTGAATAGATGGGTTCTGGACCTGAAAAAGGTTGCTGGTGGGAGTTGGATGAGGGTGGTAGAAGATCGTGCAAAAGGGGAGGCCTATAGCTATAGCGGTCAGACGAAGGCTTATGATGATGATTAAATTGATATGTATATATTATTATTTATATGTACCTGTGTATTCTATTTATATACGAGTATAATGATAGTATGTAGTCTATTTAGTGTATACCTGCTGATTAATATATAGTTTTGTATATAGTATATTAGATTTAGTATTTAAGTTTGATTTATTTTCTTTTTTTTTTCACAAATCTTAATGCTCCTATTATATTTTGCACCTGCCTCACATAATAAATGCTCTAAATTGTCCCTAAGGTTGACTAATAAGAATGCCTAGCGGCATTAAGTCCGCCTGTGTACCTAGTGCATAAAGTTTTGAAATAAATAAATAATAAAAATAAATAAATATGTGGAACAAAACACCAGAAGACATATTGATGTCCTTAACTGTAAAAACTTTTTAATACGTAACAATTTTATGAACTTTAGGTTAGTGCTTGGTATCATTTTTTATATATCGCAGATCAGTAATCCTGTGCGAGCCTATCAAATTAATAATAAGAATAATAATAGCGATGGCGACCAGTTGTAAGAACGCTTTCCTTAAAATCCTACAAAGGTCGTTTCAAAACCCGGCATGTACCAAATACAAATACACTTTTCTTATGTACTGCAGTCATAGATTTGCAACACCACTGTTGTTAAACTGTCGGCCCGGTTCCACTAATTCTAACTTCTGGAATCGTTAATAAATTATCATTTAAAATTGACGTCAGTTCCTCGACAACCCTCCTGGGCAGCGGCGTGGCGAGTTTAGGCTAAATTCTCCAGATATATGAAGGTTGGCTGTCAGAGAATGTTTAGCGACATTAAGTCTGTGTCTTATATATTGTGCAATAGTTTTAATAAATAAATATGTTCTGGAAGACCCATCTCTAACAGTTGAGGTCCAGCTGTGTTCACTGAATCCACTAATAATGTTTGGACTTTAATCATAGGAATAGCTGCTGGAGTATCAAGCTTACTTTTTATTTGTTAATTTTTAAAAATATACATAATTTTATAATAAGTAGATCAATTTTACATTATATAAATAAAAAGGCTGATTTTGGTCTGAATAGTTTAATTGTTAAACATGTTGTGTTATATAGAAGGTTATATGTTATTCTTTAATTATCTAATTAATTGACACAACTTGACACTTATCTTAGTCTGAGATGTATGAAGTGGAGATGAAACGGATATCCGGTAACTATCCGATATCAGGCCGGATACCGGATAGTAACTCAGTATCCGGTCGGAAGCCGGATAGTTATATCCAAAACATTCTCATTATTTTATACGAGGAAAATGATACCACACCACGTTATGGACACAGTATATTTTAATAATCACTCGACAAAAATGTTTGTTTTATTAATTAGCTTAATAGGTACTCAAAATTACCAAGTGGCAAATTATGGTGAATGAATACCAAATTTTCTGCATTTGTTGGTAATAATAATTTCAAATCAAACTGGTCGCCTCATGTAACGAGATAAAGGGCCGAATATTCGGTTGCCGGATATCCGACGCTCCGGCCTCGTAGCTTGCCGAATATTTGGTAACCGGTATCCAACCAAACCACTATCCGTTTCATCTCTAGTATGAATATGCTAGTTAGATTCATTATTTAAGTATACAAAATATCGTACATTTCACTCATAATTTGGTCGCCTCCATTTTGGGCCATAATCTACAACTTTTAATTATGGGGAAGGTTAAGCAAACTATAAGAACGTTTTATCTACGAGTGTCTCAACGTAAGAACTGCTTATAACTACTAAGATATCACTGTAGCTTGATTTTTAATTTTCAATTATTTATTTTATTTTGTTCAAATAGCCGTCCATGAAAAATATAATGGTAATTCAAAAAAATTCAATTATTTCCTGAAAGTTGAGTTAGTAAATATCATTTTATTCTCCGGGGACGGCGCCGTTCTACACTAAATTTTAAAGAAATTTATAAAAGGGTTGTACTTAAAAACAAAGTCTAAATAAGGGCTTAACGTTGGTGCTTCCCTCTCGCTCACACAATCCATTATTTTCAAAGATTTTTCAATATTAAAAATATTTATAACGACTTTCACTATTTTACTAAAACAAATATATAAAGAAGACATATTTCTAAGCATTCGATATCATTCATAAACCAGCGCGAAATGTCGTTTTTGTTAGAAATACCACTTTTTTTACAATGCTAACATTTCTTAAATAACGCACGAGCGGTGAGGCTACTTTTTGACAAGTTTTTTCGTTCATGTTTTATCACACCATGGCATCCAACACACATGATATTATTATGGTCTTTAAATTTATTACATAAAATCGTTTAAAATACCTTTATAACAAATATAATAGAAAATTATAAAGTTTATAAAAATGGTAAACAAACCATTATATATGTTAATGACATCTGTCAAGAAGTAACATCAATAACCCTCCTTTCAACACGGCCAATACGAAATTAGCATTAAATGTTAGAATTTTCATTAAACGAACGCCTTGTGCTAAAAAAAGTGCTATTTTCATGCTAACATTTCTTTGCGGCTTTTGACTTAAAAAATCTTTGAAAATATTGGATTGTGTGAGCGAGAGAGAAGTAAAACCGTTAGACCTTCTTAAACATTAATGATGTAATAAATACTTAAATAAATATTTTAAATTATATTATAGTTTTTAATTATCACAGTTTAATGAGCTCAACGTTAGGTTTGCCGTCACTGAATATAGTCCTATCCTTGTCTAAAACACAATATTTCTTCAATGGCCTATGTGTAGGTCTCTCACTACAGTTGTTAATTTTACAGTGTTTTAAAGTATCTGCAAATTCTAGAATTAAGTTATTTCTGCCGCCATTGGGACCTACTGTATACTCACAGTTCATATGTTTCTTAATCATATCTCTTATACAACATTCGAGCATTTCGTAATATTCCAGCCAAAAGTTATCCGGAATGTGAATTAAATTTATTTCTAACATTTCAGCTAAAATCCCCGTCACTAGTATATCATCTATCCAGAAGTATTTGTGATATCGAGCGATGTTTACTAACTTTTTAGCTACCTTTGGGATTGTTATATAGTACCACCCTGATACATATTGTGGATATGTGCTATAAGAATATTCATCCGAAGTAACAAACCACTTATTATCTTTATTACGTCTCGCTATAGTATCGTTTAACATATATCCCAGGATAAATTCTTTGTTAGTAATATTAGTGTTAAGATTTTTTAGTAGCTCTATAGTTTTATCGTAGTTAAATACTGTGTCGTCATCCACTTTGAGTATGTAGGTTCCGTTACAGAGTTGCGTGGACCAATGTAGACCCATCAAATGTTTGTAAGTAAGATTCCGATAGTTCTCGACAAATGTCCCTTGTAGGATATCTCCAAATATATTGCTCTCGTCGTCTATGGCAGCTTGGGTTATGTATCTGGAATTTAGATCCTGCTATCAGTGTTATCCATAATTTACACAAAAATATTTTTTGTCACATCTAGAAATTATTTAACTAAAAAAGAAGTTGTAAAATCCATAGTGATATATGTGAAAGAAGCTTGTATGTATATATGTCTGTCCGTCTTTCACGCCTATATTACTGGACCAATTTTGATGAAATTTGTCAGAAATGTTCCTTGAATATATATCAACATAGGCTAGTAGTATATGAACCGAACTTTTTAAAAAGCGGTATTGGTTTTAGCCAACTTTACTATCTCTCATCATGACAAGTAGCAAGCTTTCTTGATTTCTGTAGTGTACCAGAATCGAGAAATAATAAATTAATGTGTACCAACCAGGAAGTCGGTGGTCAGGAATTGAAGGAACTCAGTATGCTCTGCGCTCTTAAAACAGGACGAATCGTAAATTTACAGACATTTAATTGTTTTTTAAATGAAAATTAATTAAATGACAGTTAAATACTATGGCTAAAGAGTTGTTACTAAGCCAACTCTTAATTCCTGAAGCCTATTTTAAACGCATCATCTACAGCGGTAGAGGTAAAGGAGTGTTCTAGAGTCTAATATAGTTTTTTATTTTATATACTGATCATGGCATGTGACACCACGCCCAGCTAGTGATAAGTCAGTCCTTATCACTATGTAGAGGCTTTTAGATGGTACATACTTTTCAGTAGGAGGTATTTGTGCAAGTAGAAATATTCTGGTAGTGTTGTGTTGTTTGAGGTAGGTTTGTGACATGGCACGGCGGTGAGCACTCCGCACCTGCTTGTGACCCACATACGAGGTCACTATTATTGTCAGGAATGGGTTTTCTGGAAATAAAATGGCTTAAATAAGTCCTAAACAGTCATTGTTATCCATTACACAGAGACTGTTGAACTGTTGAAGTGTCCACAATTATAATAAAAAATATGTTGATGTCAATAACTTAACAATCAAATTTAATACAAATCAAATACAAATCATTTATTGACCAAAGTTTACATGAATTGCAGAGAATTTTAGTGGTACAAAATATGAGAGATATATTGTTTACAGAGGTACATCTCTGCTGGGTGGTGTATGGTTGGGTCACCAATAAGGGCCTGGGTCCGCGCATTGGTTGACTCCATTGAGGCTCATTACGGTTATTATAAGATATATAAGTCAATAACGTCAGTAAATATAATATTAAAGCATAAAATAAGATATAAGTTTACTAAATACATAGATAAATATAATAACAAACTAATTAATTAGGTGAGGATATTAAATATATAAATAAACTAAATATATATGCCTACCGGTCTTTATTCTAGAATGTGTAGTAATTTTTGCTCTGATATTACAATACCAATATCGAGATAATGATATATGTACTTAGAGAAAATATTGTAATCAACGCTAATCATTAGTTACATAATATATTTTTTTTTAAATAGGTTCTGATCATTACATTTTTTTTTTCATTTTCTTAAATAATTAATAAAAACATATATATTTAAATAGTCTATTCATTATTTTTCCATTTTTTATTTAACACAAAAGACATTAATATAATTAAAAAATACTTAAGGAGTAAAAATTACATATAAACTAAACCTAATAAATCAAAGCAAATTAATTTATTTCCATTGGTTCGCTTAAACAACTTGGATACAGTCAGAACTAATACAATCAATACAATTATTAAAACATACATATGTACTAAACAAAGTGATAATAATGGTTGGACCGTAAACAGGCAATAATCCATATTTATGTATGTTATGCACAACATTAATTACTGCTACAAGCAAGTAAAACTTACTTAGAAACTACTTAGATAAGATTATGGCTGTAAAGAGGCCGTGTCAGTTTACATTCTAAATACTTAATAATTATGATGTACAGAAATTATATATAGACGTCAGATAATTAATAAATTTATAAAAATAATAATAATAATAAAAAAAGATCTAAATAACAATAATGATATGTCAATTAAACATAAATTCATAGGTGTAAATGGGCCGTGTCATCTTATATTCCAAGAGCATTAATGTTAATTAATATTTGTGGCTGTAAAATGGCCGTGTCACTTTACAATCTAAATAAAATTAGAATGTCAAGTAAATAAACTTGAATTTAAATTCATGGCTGTAAAAAAATTAATCAATTAAGAATAAAAATAAAATTAAATAAAAAATAAACTATAGTAAAAAATGTCCTCTAGAGACGACCCTTCAGGGATAGTCCCAAGGAGGCTGGCAACACTTCCCCTCTGTATAGCGAGGCTAATGCATTAGCAAAAATAATTGCAAGCTTTCTTGTCTCCAGACATGACACATCACATACATACCTATTGCATCTCACACAATTCCACTCTTAAATTTAATAAATTATACTAAATTAAAATAGTCTTTTGTTTTCTTTTCATCCGAAGCCTACATTCTGTAAATACATCTTTACCCTGCAGTTGCACAGATGGACTATATATATATATATTAAATGAATATTATTATTAAACATGTTTTAAAGCAAGAGTTAAGCCGAGCATGCTTAATAGATGTCTGCCTATATTTATTT
Organism: Tinea semifulvella; assembly: GCA_910589645.1. NCBI lineage: Eukaryota > Metazoa > Arthropoda > Insecta > Lepidoptera > Tineidae > Tinea > Tinea semifulvella. The sequence continues at coordinate 9,962,982 of OU342620.1, forward strand.
GTAGTTCCAAAAAATTCATTACATTACTTGCAAAGTTGCTTTAGCCAAGTACTTGTTTGTGTACACCAACATTCTTCTCCTCGACCAACTTAGTGAGTTGCGAGACAATAAAGAAAACCCAATAAAGTTGGCAGCGCTTTTAAAAGCACCCTCTTGTAGTTAAAATATATAAACAATTTATATAATATAATAAAATATATAACAATACTGAAATTTACCTGAACATTCTACATGGGGTGTAATAGCAGCCTGTTTAACGTAATAATAATTATAAAATATGCTGTCTTCGTTAATATCTAGACTGCTATCATTCTTTAATCTTGTGGTCCTATACATCCAACACAGTATAGGAATTAGTCCTAATAATAGTACTATCAGAAACTTTCTCTTCATATTGATCTCTTATTGATATTCATAACTCCTTGTAGTTAACATGGTTAGGGCATTTGTGGGATAAATTTTATTTTAATAATTTGATATTCATTGTACAGTAAATAAAGTTTTGCTATAAAAATAAAGTTTGATTATCAAAAATAAACTTTTTGACATTAGTAGTGATGTGACCAAACATGTCTATATAATCTGTGACATGTACTCTTTTGATTCTGTGCTAGCTTTCACTATGACAGTGATAACCATGATCTATTGATAAGTTTTCGTTTTAAACTAAATAGGTATTTAAATAGTGAGTCCGATAATACGTAATTAACTAATTGTCATTGTAGTTTGATAAAATAACTTATATATACAGTATATACTAAAATAACAAATACACTAGGGTCAGAAATGCAAATACGTGCGCTAACGGTGCATATAAAACTTATGCTATGTTTCACTTGAAAGCAAAGCAAACCGTTTAACGCTTCTTTTATCGAATTTGACTGTAATGAAAAATGTATGGAAACCAAGGGCAACGCATAGATATAGAATCGACGCGACGATCCTATGTCTATGGGGCAACGCCAAGTCTAACGATTTTCAAAGCGAAATAAAGTGAAAAAAAGCGTCAAGTCAAACACAGGGTTAGTTGACGTTTGCGTCCGTTGAACCAGCGCACATCACTTATTCACTTTTCATACGGTTTAAGCAAAATTCAGTAATGGGGTGTATCACTAACTTTTTATCACGATAAATGGCGCATGATAGATGGTACCTAATATAACTGTCAGTTGCATAGAAAACTTTTATTTTTTATACGATTTTTATTATTTTCTAGATATTATGCCGAAGTGAGCAGCTTTTAAGAGTACAAATTGAGATTTCCAAGCGAAATCAAAGATATAGTGATCTTAAAATTGCTAAAAAAAAACCTTTTTTCTTTTTAAAGACGGGGTGTTTTTTAAATTTGTCTTTTAAGGTAGGTAACGTTAATTAAAAAAATATTTTTTTCTGTTATAAACATATAAAACCACGAAAACATTAAAAAATGCTGCGAAATAGGTGTAAAATAAGGTACCATTGCCGCTAGCGACATCTACAAAAAGCTTTGGCTGATAAGCAAGCTTTAATTATAATTAATTAAAATGGCTAATGCTTATTATTTGGTTTTGCGTAACAAAAAGATACCAGATACCTTCCTTTTGGGCCCATCGACCATGTTTCAGGCCTATCCACTTGCATAGAATCACTGACTAGGAAATCGAACCGTGTACATCCGCGTGTAAATCTATACAGTACCTATTTCAGAGGCAGAATTGTAAAACCATAAAACGTGCTTGAAGTAATATTGAGATAACTACAGCTATAATAATAAAAAATAATATAGCTACTTACTTAAGTAGTAATAAATGCGGGAGACAAGAAAATAACACAATTGAAAAAAAAAATGTGTTTACGACCAGGAATCGAACTGTTCGACCACAATGCATACAAAACGCAAGCAAATTACGTCAAAAGCTGTCAATTTCAAATTGTTAATAAGTATTAATGAGTAACACAATTATGAGTGTCACCAATAATCAAGGTCAGGTTCACAGTTCACACGTCACATAAAATACATTCTTACACCAGTATTACATAACACTGCGCATGTCATGTATAACCTTAATCAAGCTCACCTGACTGACGGTGGGGGACGAGAAGTCCTTAAATTGGAGTCCTTTATACGTACTTATTACATCCCTACTAATATTATGTGTAAAAAGCTTTGTTTGTCTGTCTGTATTTTCATATAGAATTTAGCTATAAAGATCTAATCAGATAATCTATAATATTGGCCTGCCCCTTGTACACAGTGCAATATAGTTAGTTATTAAATAAAAAATATCTGGTACAGTGGTACTTTCCATAGTGGTACATCAGAATTGGTGAATTTGAAAGATGTTTATTGTAGTTGTGTAAATCTGATATAGCTGAGTTTTCCTTGCAGATTCCTTTCTCAGTCAGATTAAACATTAACAGGTCACTGGAATCTGCTAAGCTGCTGGTCTGCTGCTAACTGCTTACTCATTGGACCACTTCGCTGCTTGAGTCATCCACTAACAGGAGTAGAATCATTTAAAATAATTTAAATAGTGACGTGTCACAAATGCCCGTAATAGGTTTAAGTACCTACTTGAATAAATATATTTTGACTTTGAAAATCGTGGATTATTGAAATTATTCTTAGGACCGGTAACTGAATCCTTCCTTAGCCGCTTTCCGAATCATTTTGTTGTATTTAAGTAAAGAAATACCACTTCTGTTACTTGGCATTAATCATCCAGTAAAATCATTTTAGCCCAGGATAAAAAATTGAAGCCAAAATCTGCATAAGTGAAATGTTTATGATTTGTTAGTACTCGTATTTATGTGGGAAGATGAAGCGAGTATAATAGTTACATTAATATTGAATGTGTAGGCGCCTTTAGAAAGTTATTGGTCGGTGCTAATCTCGCCTGAGCCCAGTCAGGTACAGGTGAGGCGAGCACGGTAACAAACTACAATAAATGGCTTATCTCCTACATGATATAAATAAATACTCGCACATCTGTTGTACCGACAATTACTATGAAATAGCCACGCCTACAGTCGCCGGCGCACACAATTTAGCTCAGTTCACATTATCTATTTGCGGCGGACGGACGAACAACTCAAAACAAAAACAGTGCACGTATTTTTATTTCCATACATTTTATTGTCATCTAAAAACAAAAATGAGAAACATGATGTTAAACGCGACTATGGATGAAGAGTTGGAGAGTGAAGTGTTAAGAGCTAAAATAGTTACCATGGTGTGTTTATTTGTCATATCGATGGTGGTCGGATGTCTGCCCATGCTCATCTCGCTGAAGTTCGACTGGTTCACCAAGAGCGGGCCTAACATGCGCTCCTCCAACCAGTTCGTGCTGGGCCTGCTCGCCTTCGGAGGGGGGGTCCTCTTCGCCACCACCTTCATGCATCTCCTGCCAGAAGTTGACGAAAATATTCAAATATTACAAGGTATGCATTCAACTAATCACACTCATATTCGTATGTGGTTTCATCCCGTAGTAGCCACTGTTCCTAGTACTTAAATACCTCAGTGATCCTGTATTTATAGTCGTTTACTAAACAAGTGTTTGAATTAAATTAAGGTAATTTTTAGACTACAATATTAGAATTTCTTTTATAGGAAATCTTACAGCTAAATTATATATACGAAGTGACTAAATATATCCTTTTTAATTGTCTATTTCTAAAATTAACAGTTTCAGCCAAAAAAAAGTCAATTTTGACTCATGGTTTCTTAGGAAAAGTAATTTGTTTCTATCAATAGAATAACGTATTAGTCTAGAGTAAGAGCATACAAAATGAAGCCGTACCTACTCCTATATAGGAGAAAATATTATTACAATATATCCAAGAATAACAGTTCACTGACAGAAACAATGAAAAGCTAGCAAAGAAAACAACGAGAAAAACTGATTAAAATAGGAATAATGAATTGTTTTCCGACCGGAATCGAACCCACACGGACTTAACCGTAGACCACGAAGGCAACAATATTTATGTCAGGATTTAAGCTAAGCAACAACTATGTTTTAAAAACAATATTCATTTATGGAAAGAACTTCCAAGACGGCATTAACAGAATCATAAAGTATTTGGTTGGGGAGGGAGAGAATAGAATGGTGGATGGTGAGCGTCTTATTGCGCAATAATAATCCTTTTCCGGCCTCCTTTGTAAGCCTTTTACCCACACACGATGGACCCGGCCCATGCACGGTGAATCCTTGGAATGTTTAGAAATTTTCATTTTTTAAATCTTTTTTGGGCTTAAACTCAGACTAAACAAAAATATTTCATTTTAAGTCAGAGGGATTATTTTTCCCTCCTTATATTTTTACTTTGGTATTCTGCGGTGCGGTACGGAGTTACCGGGTTCGACTCCTGGTCACAATGATTTATTAAATTTATTTCTCGAGTTTGGTACGGTAAAGAGGTCGACGAGCTTGTCACTTGTCATGATGGCCGCCAGTAAAGTTGGATAAATGTAAATCCTCTTTAGTAGTATTGCAATTGTGCACGTCTTTATAATGTAGGTGTGTGAAGATAGAATTGTATGTAGGTGTGTAGGAAGCTGCAGATGACGGTGGGTTTGGTTTTATTAGGGCTCCGAGTGTTCTCTGGCGACCTTCAACCTGCCCCATTACCGCGTCTCAACGATTATGTACATAGATTACATTTTCAGACACAATAACTGTCTAACTTATAATTGCAGTAGTAATTTGCTTACTTCCCGACTTTTTATAACTATCTAGGTACCTATTCATAAACAAAAATAGGTACAAGAAATCTTCAAAACAAATCACTTCGTTCTTTCTATACTAAACTACTAAAGTTCTGCATTATAAAATGACGGACATGTATTAAATATATATTTTAACAGCTACGGAAGGTGGTTTACTTTTTGACAGAAAAACAAATCAAATGTCCTCGCTAGCTCTCCATAGCTTGTTTTTTTTTGTCATTGTCAAAAAGAGCCGCCGTCGTCGTTATATTTTTTGAAAACAGTGTTACTTTTTAAAGCTTAAATGAAACAGTTGGTGGTGCTGCGGGAACGCGGAATAGGTTTCTATTTATTAAATGAAACAGTTGGTGGTGCTGCGGTAACGCGGAATAGGTTTCTATTTATTAAATGAAACAGTTGGTGGTGCTGCGGTAACGCGGAATAGGTTTCTATTTATTAAATGAAACAGTTGGTGGTGCTGCGGTAACGCGGAATAGGTTTCTATTTATTAAATGAAACAGTTGGTGGTGCTGCGGTAACGCGGAATAGGTTTCTATTTATTTTATTTCATATATTTAATCTAAAGTGTTTATTTAAACTAAACCTAATATAAAATTAAGCATCTGTATATATCATATGGTGTCTGTTTTTGAGTTACAAATGCGAGACGTTAGCTGAGCATACGTCTAAATTACAACATTATTATACGAATATTAATTTATCTAATAGCGGTTGACATTTTAACAGTGTTAGTTAAAAAAAAAACTTAAGAATCATTTGACGTAAGAATATAATAGACACCATCCAAGAACTATTATATCTCAGCCTTACTCAGACGCAATTATTCTTTGTTATGTTACAAATTAGATTCGCGTATACGTGTGAAATCTATATACATCTTCGTACGTATCTATGTCATTTATGTATGCTTTCTGGTTTTATTTATTTATTCATTCATTTCACTAAAGTTATTTCTTTATTCAACGTAATTAAACATAAACTCAAGCCCTTTTGTATACTTACTTACGATTAAGTAATTCTTTTTTCAAGCAGTGTTATTTTTATATAAATATCACCATGGCAAGCTTACAATATTAGTTATCCTTAAAAGTAAAAATTGGCATTTGACATCATTACAAATGGCACATACTTTCAACGAGAACAACAAAAGGACTGATGGTGGTAATTTGCCCAGTCAAACCGGCATAGTGTTAGGGACTGATGTCAGTCATGAGTGTCTGATCCCAGACCCATCTGGTGGGCGCAAGGTCACATGTCGTGCTAGTATAATAAAAAAAAACCAGCCAGGACAGTTCTTTAAAGAACTTAACCTCAAGACCAAACAGCACAGACACGTACCTAGTAGAGTTGCGCTTAGTAGTTTAGTTGACTTACAACAACAGTACAGAGGCAAACTATATGAATGCCAGTAGGCATACTTTAACAGCTAAACTTTGGAATCTAGGAAGGTTGTTGGAAAAAATAGAATTTTTAACCATACAATTAATAAATAATCAAACTGGTAAACCTGATTTGATACATTTATCGATTCACCGTCTATAAAAAAAAAAACTTCCTAGTTCGTGTCTACTTGTAATAGGGAGAGCACGAGAGTGAAGACACTCGTTCGCCGCATAGCTAAGTCTGAGTCGTGGCTACGGAGTGAAGACACTCGTTCGCCGCGTAGCTTAGTCTGAGTCGTGGCTACGGAGTGAAGACCTAGAAAAGTTATTCTTCATGTATGTGAGAGCGTTCTATGGAACTAGTAGTATAACAGTTCGCATGCCCGACTCATCCGTGAAGCTCCAGGGCGCCTACGGACTAAAACCCTATAAACCGTCTCTATCTCACTGTTGGCCCGGTGTGCCTTAACAGCTAAATCGGAGTCGTGGCTACGGAGTGAAGGCACTCGTTCGCCGCGTAGCTTAGTCTGAGTCGTGGCTACGGAGTGAAGACACTCGTTCGCCGCGTAGCTAAGTCTGAGTCGTGGCTACGGAGTGAAGACACTCGTTCGCCGCGTAGCTAAGTCTGAGTCGTGGCTACGGAGTGAAGACACTCGTTCGCCGCGTAGCTTAGTCTGAGTCGTGGCTACGGAGTGAAGACACTCGTTCGCCGCGTAGCTAAGTCTGAGTCGTGGCTACGGAGTGAAGACACTCGTTCGCCGCGTAGCTTAGTCTGAGTCGTGGCTACGGAGTGAAGACCTAGAAAAGTTATTCTTCATGTATGTGAGAGCGTTCTATGGAACTAGTTCGTTCGCGAACTACACTTAGCTAATAGCCTCGTATTTATTCGATACTTAAAATTATTCGATGATATTAAAGTTACGTCCAAAGAGATGTTCGACTGTTTAACAGCTGATTTCAATTAGACACCCAATTGATTATCAAAAGAAAACGAATATATCGTCAGTTAAAAGATAATTATTGACTTAGGTGCTTCCAGTATACATACAGTATACATTACTATACACCTAGTAAGTAGTTAATTCATTTCAAGACTTTTACATCATTAATTTTAACATTATGATAAATCGACGCTTGAGCTAAGTAAAAGTGATTACATTGTTATAGCGAAAGCTTTCAAACTTTTTGTTGAGAACAGATTGAGATATTATGTAACTTATAACAACCGTAGTCGTCTTTAATAAAGATTAACATTGATCATCGTTACGACCCTTCCGGAGAGGTGAAACCACGCTGTAAAGAAGTGGATTCACATTTAGCCAACTTTACTGCAGGCGCATCATGACAAGTAGTCTCTAACGTAACAAAGGAGAGTACATTGAGAGCATCACCAAAACAGGGTCCCAAAAACTAGGGATAGTGGACTCACTCCGACTTATGCTTTATAAAGCACAAATAAGGTCATGTGTGGAATACTGTTCTCACCTCTGGGATGGTTCCGCTAAGTACCTTACAGATGCTCTCAATGTCCTACTGAGGCGGGCTATTCGAATAGTGGACAATACTACAGTGTCTAAAAATCTCGAATCGCTGCAGCTTCGCCAAGATATGGCCTCCCTGAGCGTGTTCTACAAGCTAAACTACGGCGAATGTTCTGAAGAGCTCCACAACATTATCCGTTCTTCTCTATTCCGCAACCGAACCACTCGCACAGGCCAAAATATGTATCCACATACCGTAGCCACTATCCCTACGCGTACATACAAATTTGGAGACTCTTATATCTGTCGCACGCTGAAAATGTGCTATAACCTGGAGTCCTTCAAACGAAGTGTGAAAAAGCATCTTTATAGGCCGGGATAGTGATAGGGACTGATGTCGGTCGTCTAACGCTGGCGTCAGTTGCTCCCATTCTTGGACCTTGCGTACCGCTTACCATCAGCTGGGCGCGGTGTCACATGTCGTGCTCAGTATAAAAACAAAAAAAAAAAAAAAAAAACAGGCATTTCACAAATAAATTATTGTGTCCTGATGGTTCCTTTCTGGCCAGTGTGGCAAGTGTAGGCCAAATTCTCCAGGTATACAAATATGTTCTTGAAGGCTCATCTCTAGCAGTGCCGGTCTCTGTGTTCTAGAGACTAACGATGAACGATTGTGTCCCGACCAGGACCACCCCATACCGCGTGCGCGACCAGGACCACCCCATACCGCGTGCGTCTCCGACCAGGACCACCCCATACCGCGTCTACATCCACGGACTTAACTGCTAGACCATATTGGATGGCAAAATTATTGTTATCCTTTTAAGTTTTATTTTAGCTACGAGTAGGAAAATCGATACGATTTTATTTATTTATTAACTTAACGTTTTTTAACACGCATCATAGATTTTCACGACCGACGTGACGATTATCGTTATCGTTTAAGAAAGGAGTCGTGGTTTGTATATTTGTAGTCCTTGTCTAAGACGTGATGATAAACTGTCAAATAAATGAGAACAGTTAACACGACATTGTCCAACAATAATAAGGTCCGACGACACGAAAAAAAGTAATCAAGATTTAGTGGGAACAGCTTGACACGACAACCGCTCCACGATCAACGATACATTGACGACAGAAGTCGTGATAATGGGAACAGACCAACCTCGTCACAACCTGGTGGAAACGTGCTCTAAGAGTAACGCCATATTATGATACTGAATATCTTGAAGCCAGTGAAGAACTTTACAAACTGAGATCGCTGGCGGTTTCCAAAACGATGATTATATTAATACATGTTAAACGTACGATGGGCCCATGGGGACACTCAGCCAAGCGTCTGGCCAAGGAGTTGTCCAAACGGCTAACGGAAAAGTCTGGAGACAGGAAGGCTGGCAATTATTTCTGCCAACGTATTAGCTTAGCTATACAGAGGGGAAATGTTGCCAGTCTTCTTGGGACTATCACTGAAGGGTCGTCTCTAGAGGACATTTTTTACTTATAGTTTATTTTTTATTAGGTTTAGTTTATATTTATTTTAATTTTTACTTTTAAGTAGTTTTAATTTATATTGTAATTATTTTATACTGTTTGTATATTACTTCATTTGTTAAACGTTTGGTTATAAGGACTTGATTGGCTTAAATAATAAAGTAATAAGCGTTACGACTGCCATCACGTGGCGTAAGGTGAGTCGGGGTAAGTGTGGTTAAATAGGAGAGAGATAAACTTTAAATGATGGCCACTCATTGTTACTGTAACGAGTTGTAATTTCCATGTTCTTGTGTCTTAACTTAATGCAGATTACGATAACACATTCGAATTCTAGCTGATGCTTATACCTATGGTATATACCTCGCCTAGTCACACTTTCCCCGAACATTATCAAAAAGCGTTGCCTTTTTATAAAACTATTACCGTTTTGGGAGACAAACACTTTCTTCCAAATGTAAAACATCATGGTTTCGGAAACTAGCGATTGAACTGTAGACATTTGGAACCGAGGTTTCGAATGTCTAGGCAAGTTGCCTTGTCCTTGCCCCACGATCTGCAGGTGATCTGTTGCACAACACCTAGCTAATATCAAGTTATTGGCCTCGAACAGTAACGACTCAACTGGTTATGAGTTCTCCTATTCTTAGGTTCATACGAGTGCTTCATGTTTGCCAATTATTTTAGGTTTCTGATGAGATCAATTGTGATACTCCGGCATAACACTAAAGATAACCCGTATTCTTAGACGTATCCTAAACTGTTCCTCCACTCTTCCTCACATTCCTTCCAGCTGTCAAACGGAGCGACACGCCTCGGCACGTCACAACGCTCGAGGAATAGAACTGTCAAACTCAAGGGGCATCACGACCTACCTTAAAGCGTGTCTATGCTATTTTCAGCTAATAATAATAAAGCTGGTAATGGTAAAATAATGGTATCATTAATGCTTTTCGAGGTTCGAAGAGTTAACAACTAATACTGATAGCTGGAAATACTATTTAAAGAAATATAATGGATATTTAAAGAAAATTGCAACGAAATTCCACCCAACTTTGCTGGGACTTATTGGAGTAGCGCGGAGGGACACTTTGCTCAAACAAGTATGTCAACATAATGACCACAATACAAACATATTTGAGTAAAAACTGTTTGTTCATTACATTATTGTACAAGTAAAATAACATGCGGCATAAATAGTGTAAATAAACTACTCGCTACATAAAATATAACAATGTAATGTGAAGTGGAATTATGGTCATAAAAGTGAGACATTTGTGTATTAAATACTTTATACTTATCAAAAGTACCTAATCATAAATTATTATTAAATCTCGTTTAAATAAAGAGTATAAGGTTGGTTGTAAAATGAAACCCAGGATTAGACGTAGGTCTTTATTCCTTCCTTACAATTTAGTTTAACAATGCAAATGTACTTAGAATATGATTTACAAAGATTCCCTAATATGGATCGTGAGATGGTCGCGGGGCGTCCGATCTCTTCATCCACTAGTTACCCCAACCGAAATGACGCGTGGCATCGATAACGGCTGGGTACGGCCTGCGGAGTCGGTCGCGGGGCGTCCTAACTCCGAGACATCTACAGCTCGAATGAATTCTCTTGTTTTTTTTTTTTTTTTTTTTATAGTCGGTGAATCAATAAATCATCAATGATACGCCCCCTGTCTGAAGGGCCAACGCGGGTGGGGGTCGCATGCCCGACTCATCCGTGAAGCTTCCTAGTGAAGCCCCAGGGCGCCTACGGACTAAAATCCTATAAACCGTCTCTATCTCACTGTTGGCCCTGTGTGCCTTTACAGCTAAGTCTGAGTCGTGGCTACGGAGTGAAGGCACTCGTTCGCCGCGTGACGAATTCTCTTGGTTCGGCGGCTGCTTATAAAGCCAGTCGCGGCACGGCGGTATGAGGTGAGGGGGCGCGCGGCAGCAGCAGTGACCAATGGCGTAGCGCGTAGGCATCCACCATTGATGATAATATTGTCGCGTTACAAGAGGAATTTGTTTAAAAATTCGGGGAACTACTCAATAAGACTCAGTTTTATCTATCCCCTCCTTCTTCATAAATAAATGTATATCTAAAAATTGGTGTTGTTTATTCGAAGTTAATAAAATTAAAAGTACATTAAATATAAATTAAAAACTACCTAAATAATAAAATTAAAAATAAACTAACCTATAAATAAAAAATGTCCTCTAGAGACGTCCCATCCGAGATAGTCCCAAGGAGACTGGCAACATTTCCCCTCTGTATAGCGAGGCTAATACGTTGGCAAAAATAATTGCCAGCCTTCCTGTCTCCAGACCTTTCTGTCAGCCGCCTTGACAACTCCTTGGCCAAGCGCCTCGCTGACGGTCCCCATGGGCCCATCGTCTCGACCCCAAACGGCACAAATTCGTAACCGATACCAAGGTTGGCGTATTTGCGCAATTTGAGGTTCTCCGCAGAAAACGCCGCTTTCCCCGCGCCTGACGAGGTCGCCTGGATGTGAGATGGAGCTAATGTGTCTACACACGTCGCATCCCACACCAGAGATTTGCCAAGTTTCCACGGCCCAACAGTCATTCCGTCAGGTCTCTTGCCATCGCTCCGCACAATCCCAGATGGTTCTAAGATTGCGGGTACACCAGCAGTGACAAGAGCCCTTCGGATGATGTCGTTGAGAGCCGCGTGACGAGGAATGCGGCCAGCACTTCTAGCACAAGAAAGCCCGTGGTGTCCGAGATGATCGACTGGTTCTCCGCATCGACACTGGTGCGGGTGGACAGTCCGGGCTCCGAGACGAAGGCACACCGCCATGGTCAGTGTATTTCGGTCAAGGAGTGTTCCAACCGATGCTGAGGGAAAGGCCTACAACCAAAGACCTGACTCTCTAGTGGAAACGGCCATGAGGCGAGCCCGCTCTTTCATATTACTGGCAGATAAAATATCTTCCTGTACCAGTTTACAGAGCGGCTCGTCCCATAGTCGTTGGATTTTTGGTAAATTTGGAACCGAAACGTTTGGACATGCTACTGACCAGGCATCTCTGGCGTCTGACAAGTACGACGGCTCAACGGAACCCAAAGATGGGTTAGTGATTCTCCCGTATAGCTCGACAGTACTATGTACAGACGACAGAAAAGCTGGCAGTGCTACACTAGAAATTTTGCGGGTGCCTAGGCATCCGAACCGAATTGGTAGTGAGGCCTGGGCCCAAGTACGGTCATTCATGGGGCAATTTAGAATTTCGGTTAGTGAATTTTGCAATTGTTTGTCTAATAAAAAAAGTTCTTCTGAAAATTTCCAAAGTTGAGAACAACGGAGTACATACGTAAATTTGGGGGCGAACAAACAAAATCGTATGATAAAAAGTGCCATGTGGGGTTGAATTTGGAATAAGCGTTCTGAAGTTGAGTTAAATTTAGTTAATTGTTCCTGAACATAAATTTGAATGGATTCATCTAGGATTGGTGATCCTAGGAGCCGAAGAGATTCATTATTTAAAATTTTGATATTGGGCGCTAGACTATTAAATTTGGAAATAATTTCAATTTGTTTGCCATGAGTTAATAAATTTAATAATAATGTATATCTTATAGATACATGCCGAGGTTTGAACTGCGACCTTTAGATGGAAGTGTTTAAAACAACATCGATTGAGACTTTCATATTAGCTGTCAAAAATGTTATTCCTGACAAATTTCAAACTTATATTAGCCGATACCGAAGTGTTATTTTTTAGATTTTAACCGATTATTTGGTTAAGTACTATAGAAGTAGGTATAACAATCGTAGTATAAAGTCTTGTAGATACTTATTAGTCTTTTAAAAAAAAAAGTTAATTTGATCAGATAAAATTATAAAACCTCCACTAAACTAGTGGCGAATTTGCTTCGGCGAATTGATCAAAGTCGTATGTGACATACGTAGTGCTTTGAATACTTTGCCTCGGGCTCAGGGATACCATTTAGAAATTAGAAAAGTCTTGACAAAAAGCCTGACATTTCCTCCGGCTCCTCCACTTGACCATTCCTTCCAAGTGCCAAACGAGATCCCTGTTGTAAACTCTCCAAACCTCGAAAGGCATAAATGTGACCCTTTAAAGTATTTCCGATAAGCTTTGTTTCTGGCAACATTGCTGGAAGCATGCGTTCCTGATTCTTAATATTTATTTTGTCAGATTACTACACGCTCTAACACTTTTGAAATGAAATGAAATATCGTTTATTTGCAATAAATACAGTACAGTGGTCACAAAACTTTAGTCAGGTCTACTCACATATATTCTACCAGCAAGCAGGCGTGCAAATCTTTACTTACATACTAATATCATGATCACAACTACACTAAAACAAAAAACAATATTAATTAACCTGTTTTGCACTCAAGAGTAATTTTAGTTTAGGGCCTTGCAATAATTTTACTTCGTCAGGAAGCTTATTATATATTATTATACACTATGGTAGAGCTTGCTCAGGGATGAATTATAGACGATAAAGTTCAATACCAAACTATTTTAATGAGTTTCACAACTTCACAATTACAACAAAATAAACAAAAAATAATATTAAACGTTACGAATGGCGCGCGCGCGTGCTGTCGTCGGCGATGTAGCCGTGGTGTGTCTCAAATAGGCTACTCTTGGCGTCTCACATTGCCTACGGCGGTGAGAGCGAGAGCGACAACACGCATGCGCAGTAAATCTACAAGTCGACGATGTACCGTGCCGGAAGTCGACCACGCGCAACTCTTGGCGGCAATATACGATTTACTACATACTCCCCCTCTAGTTCAGGAGAACGCCCTCGCTCCTGGACTAGATCCTGCCCCTTAGCTCCAACAGTGCGGGTAGGGCGGCCGCGATTTCTCTTGGGTATGACGGGTCTAGGTGGGGTATCATGGCTACCGATATAGGGTGTAAGATCTTGTACGTGATACTTACCGAGAAGATTGCCAGGCTGTTCGATGTCTGAAATCTCGTAAGTTGTGGGACTGACCTTTTTAGCCACACGATAAGGACCATCGCGTCGTGGCACAAACTTAGAGGTTAGTTCCTTAGAACTTTTGCTAAGAACGTGGGATTTAAGGAGTACTAAATCATTTACCTGAAATGATACTGCCGGACGGCGCGAAATATCTGCGTACTCCTTGTTCTTATCCTGCTGGAGCTCCACGCGCTCGCGAACAGCTGACAAGGATTTTAAAAACTTCCCAAGGTAAGGAGTTATTTGTGGTACAAAATTTTCTTTTAATTGTATGGCACGAAGGTCATGTGTGACCTCTGTGGGAGATCTCATCTCTCTGGCGAAAGTTAAGTAAGCTGGTGACATACCTGTTGTGCGACATTTTGCACTATTTAATGCGAAACGAATCACCGAAAGCTTCTTTGGCCATGAGGTGTGATCTTCTTCCACGAGTTGTGCGAGTAAAGCTTTGACATCGCGGTTCTTTCGCTCCGCAGGGTTAGCTTGTGGGTGGTAAAGAGGAACAAAATTTTGCTTTACCTTTAAAATGGACATACACTGCCGCATAACTGCCGACACAAACTGTACCCCATTGTCCGATACAATCCTGCGGGGTAAACCGTAACGCATAAAATATTCCTCAATGAGAATATGGGCACAAGCTTCTGCAGTCGCTTCTTTAAGCGCGTATAGCTCTATCCACCTGGTAGCAGTGTCTTCGACAAGGAAAATCCAACGCTCCCCCTGGTCTCCCTCTGGTAATGGACCGAAGAGGTCTATGGCTAGCACCTCATTTCGCTGATTCATCACCGGTGTTTGGAGAAGACCTGGTGGCTTAGCGTTTGTGGCCTTGTAGCGTTGGCAGTGGATGCAGGCTTTTACATAGTCAGCGACTATCCTCCGCATCCCCGTGAAATAATATAGCTGACTAACCTTTTGGTATGTTCTATCAACTCCTGGATGACCTGCTGTAGGAGAGTCATGGAGTTCCTTTAAAATTTCTGGTACTAGAGCAGTAGGTATAACTAGTTGAGGAGATTCACTTTCAGAATCTGGGTTATACCTGAATATGACTCCCTGGTCCATAACGTAACCGCGCTCTAACCATCTTTGAGCAGCGAGTTCATCAGGACATTCAAGTTCTTTTATGATTTTGGCCACTTCCGGGTCAGAGATTTGATCCTGACGTACCTGAGTAGGTGATTTTCTTGGCAGGTCGCAGATGACTGAGCAAACGCCGCAGGAGCCGCGGTCGTCACTCGAACATATAGGTCTGCTGAGCGTATCTGCTACAACATTTGCCTTCCCGGGTGTGTATTGGAACTGAATGTCAAACTCTTGAAGTTTGAGAGCCCAACGAACTAACCTGCCTGCTGGTGATTTTAATGATAGCAACCAGCGGAGGGGTTGATGGTCACTGCCGATAACAACTGGCTGGCCGTCTAGGTAGGGTCGAAACCGCTCAACCGCCCACACCACAGCAAGAGCTTCCCTCTCTGTGGTGGAATAGTTCCGCTCTGCTGCGTTGAGGAGACGACTGGCATATTCGATTGGCCTTTCCTGATTGCCCTCCCCCTGTAATAAAACTGCGCCAAGGGCGTAGTTGCTTGCGTCTGTACGCAGAATAAAGGGTAGGCCAAAATCAGCCTGAACCAGTACTGGAGCCGTTGTTAATAAATGTTTTAGCTCCGTAAAAGCATTTCTTTGCTCAGATGTCCAAATCCAGACTTGGCTTTTCTTAGTCAAACGTGTCAATGGCTCGGCAATTTTGGAAAAGTTTGGTATAAACTTTCTGAACCATGAGCACGTTTGTAAGAAAGTTCTGAGATGTTTTAAATTACTCGGCTCTTTCATTTCTACCACAGCACTTACCTTTTCAGGGTCAGTGGAAATACCGTCTTGAGTTATGACGTGGCCAAGGTACCTTACATTGTCCCTGGCAAAAACACATTTCTCCCTATTTATGTGGAGATTGTACTCGTCCAGCCGCGGGAATACTGCTTCTAGGTCTTGCAGGTGCTGCTGAAATCCCTCAGATATAATCAGGAGATCATCTAGATAAGCAAGTATAGTTACATTTTGTAAAGCGGAGCATGAACGGAGACGGTCGATTAGGCGTTGAAAGGTCGCCGGCGCGTTCTTTAATCCGAACGGCATTCTTTTAAAGCGGTAGGTTCCCAAAGGACAAACGAAGGCGGTTTTATCCCTATCCTCATCTTTGACACCTACCTGCCAATAAGAAGAACGAAGGTCCAGAGAACTCATATAACAGTTCTTCTTGGTACCTTGGAGCAGATCATCGATGCGAGGCATCGGATAGGAATCTGACTTCGTGATCGAGTTAAGACGCCTGTAGTCTACACAAAAGCGAATACCACCCTTGGCCTTGGGCACCAGCAGAGCAGGAGAGCTCCAAGCAGATTCGCATTCTTCGATCACGCCATCTTGTAACATTTTATCAATTTCATTTTTCATCAGCTGTTTCTTCGAGGGGTTTAGACGATAAGGAGGTACCGATATAGGAGAGTGCTCACCTGTTTCAATCCTATGCTCAGCATAGGGTGTGGGGCCTCCCCCTGCTTTAAAACTGCGGTCATGCCTAACGAGGGTTGCAGCTAGTGCTTGGCGCTGAGCTGGACTTAAATGCGCGCCCTCGTCGTCTCGAAGAACGTCTGTAGTAGCGCAAACAGCAGAACACGAGGCACGTTCAAAACACAACTGGTATGTGATATAATTATCATTACCAAAGAACCATGATTTCTTATTAAAATCAATAACAACACCAGCTTTAGTAATAAAATCGATGCCCAATAATGTTTCATTGTTTGTAGAATGAGGAAAAATTAAGAAAGGAATAGATATTACCCTGTGTATCAGCTTGACTTTTAAGTCAGTAGTAAGGACCGCCATCTCCCGGACGATGCCGTCGGCGAGTTTGATATCTCTTGTTGACGGAGTAAGGGGGTGGCCTTTACGTAGAAGGAGAGCATATAGAGTATGACCAGCAATGCAATGCCTAGCTGCCGTGTCAATAAGCGCGGTACCGTTAACACCTAAAATCTCAATTTTAAAAATTGGACGTAAGTCGATGTGTATGACGGGCTTAACATGATGACTAACGCGCGGTACATCGTCTCCACTACAAATACACAAGTTATTTAATACATTTTTATCATTTATATACTTATTCTCAATTTTCGGAAAATTACAGCTACTACATTTTGAAAAAGTTTCATTTTGCTGAATTTTCAGAAAATTGTGGTTACTATAATTTGCAAAGTTATCGTAAGAGTTTAAATTACATAAATTATAATCGTTAAAATATAAATTCTCGTAATACTTATTATTAGTACCTAAGCACCTATGTGATAAAGAAGAATAATGATTCATGCAACATGCATTAACATTCTCTACACATTTTGTGTTAAAAGAAAGATCGATATTATCACGTAAACATGCGTCCTTATGAGGAAAGCACTGCCTTAAGCACACAGTTTTGTTAGGCATGTTGCATGTATCTGTACTACAAACTATCTTATTACTAACACAAGGTATATATTTACATTTATTACTATCGTTCAAATTATAATTTGACAAAAAACTTTGATTTAAATTAAGGTCAATGTCCTTTTGAGCAGGCAAAACACTGTAAAAACTTTCTTTATAGTTATAACTATCACACACGTACGCAGGAGAGTTAGTAAAAACACGGGATTCACCTCGATTTGCTAACTTACGACACTGGTCTCTGAGATGTCCATAACTCTTGCAGTACGAGCACACGGGACGCTGCTTCTTGCTGAAGTCTCGCTGATGCGACGGCATCGCTGGCGGCCTAGCCGCGGCGTCGGAGTCTCGTAGCGTGGTGGTAATCGGGCGTGCGAGCGCAGAGGCCGACGGCGGAGGCGCCGGTCGAGGCTGCGCGACGGTGGAAGCGCGACCTTGAGTTACCGTCAACTGGTCGCGACGTGCACGTTCCGGCAAAGTGACCTTGTCGCCTTCACCGATCGAGTCCTCGATGTTACGAGCTCGACGAAGTAATTCTGTGAACGTGATGAACTCTTCTCTGCGTAGTCGTTTCTTGATTCTTATATTGAGAAGGGCATAAGCCATGTCTAATTGCGCCCTATCGGATACATCATCCCGGGGAATTTTTGCCATCATGGCACGAAAACGGGCCAAAAATACGTCCGTGTTTTCTGCACCCTGGGGTGAGGAGAAGATATCGAGGTAAACGCGATGAGGCGGTCGTCGATCACCAAAGGCACTTATTAGATTATCCTTGACCTGGTGCCAGGAAGAGAAGGTGTGCTTTAGACCTTGCCACCACGTGGCTGCTTCATCTGTAACTAGCATTGCTAGACCGCGAATGATATTTGCGTCTGATACAACGACGCAGTCGCAGTAGCTCTCCACTGCGTCGATGAAAGCTTCGACCGATTCGGTCGAGCGGCCGCTGAATGTTGCTTTGCAGCGAGCCAGGGTACCTTGACCAGGATCTAAAAATGTCGAGGACCGGGGTGATGGCCTCTCCCGCTGGCTCATCAGCGTCTCCATCAACTCCTTGAGGGCGCTGGTCTGCGAATTCTGCAGGGAAGCCATGAGTGAGGCAACATGCTCCTGTGTGTATGTTCTATCACCCGGTGATGAGGCGACATCTGCGTAACGGTCTTGATGAACGGGGGGAAAGTTTGGAAGGTGGTCACCCCCGTCGTCGTCACGAATTGTGCTCCTAGTCTTAGGCATTTTAATGTTAATCACTGAACAGTTAGGTACGAGTTTATTTTTGCACACGACGTTTTTCGGTTTTATGGCGCGAACTCCCGAGTAGACGCCATTATGCACGGAGTCGAAAAAAACCACAAAACCAAAAGTTAAAAAGCGCGAAAATGTTGTGAGCGTCCTTGAAACAAACACTCACACGTTGTACACCGATTTATTTATTGTAAACGTCCTTAAAATTACACTTAACACTTTGGGACGCCGTTTTATTGTAAGCGTCCTTGAAACCCCATTAACACGTTGGGACGCCAATTTATGGTAGAGCTTGCTCAGGGATGAATTATAGACGATAAAGTTCAATACCAAACTATTTTAATGAGTTTCACAACTTCACAATTACAACAAAATAAACAAAAAATAATATTAAACGTTACGAATGGCGCGCGCGCGTGCTGTCGTCGGCGATGTAGCCGTGGTGTGTCTCAAATAGGCTACTCTTGGCGTCTCACATTGCCTACGGCGGTGAGAGCGAGAGCGACAACACGCATGCGCAGTAAATCTACAAGTCGACGATGTACCGTGCCGGAAGTCGACCACGCGCAACTCTTGGCGGCAATATACGATTTACTACAACACATATTAAATACATTTTTCATACTTATGTCTTTATAGCAGGGGGGCTGGTATAATAGATTTAAAAACTTGGCTCTTTTTTGTCTGGGTATGACTTCACTACGCTTCCTAAAGTGTTCTGGGTGAGAATGTACGAAAAGACATACATCTCTAATGTACATACACGGTAGCGGTAATATTTTTACTGTTTTAAAGAGAGGTTTGCAACTGTCACGATACCAGACATTACAGATTGCTCTTATGCATTACTTTTGTATTATGAAAGCACGGTCTATGTCTACTGAGTTTCCCCAGAGTATTAGACCATAGCTAAGAACTGAGGACACATACCCATGATATGCCGCCTTTGCAGCTTCTATTGAAACTGTTTGTCTCACTCTATTCAGGGCAAAGACGAAACGGTTCAGCCTTTTACAAACTTGATCTATTTGATTGTTCCAATTTAAATGTTTGTCAATTTCAATACCTAAAAACCTATACGAATCAACTTCGTCAACGTCTTCGTCATTATATCTGACTCGTACTGGTATAGGATTAGCGTTATAAGACGTAAATTGCATTAGTTTTGTTTTGTTGATATTTATGTTTAAATCATTTGCGTCCATCCAACTAATGATCTCTGTCTTGACATCCATAATCTCTTTTATATTATTAATTTTAATGTGTCACGAAAATTATTATTTTGTGAGTATAGGGCTTTACATAAATATTAACTTCGTATAAGGAAACGTCGAGTCATAATCACGAGTAGTGTATGATGCACCCTCTCGACAAAATCAGATGCTCTTTAACTGATAAACGTGTAGATCATCTGTTTGATCTAGTGCCATTTATCTGGGAATCAAACGTGTTACTATGGCTGTACCGGCTTTACGCATTGCCATTTATAGATTAGGTACTTTTGACAGTGCGTAAAGTTGTGATACTTCACACCCTCGGATTCAGAAAGAATAAGTTATCACATATCGAACGATAGTCTTAGGATGAGTTGCACCAAAATGTAGTCTTTGTAATTGTAACGATTAAAGTTTAAAATGGTGACGAATTTATCAGTTTTATTGTGAGGCTCAGCCGGAAGACAATCGAGGATTTTGTTACTTTACAGATACTTAGTTTTGATACAACCCAGCCTGAGATTAACCGATTTAAATCCACATTTTATATAGTAAAAAAAAGTAAAATATCATCATGACCGTATCCCTTTCGGGGTGGTCAGAAACCACGCTTATACGAGGGGCGTTCAAAATATTCTCGGTATTGATACGTTACAACCTCTTTTATATATATATGGCTGGCCGCTAAGATTCATCCATTGACATTAAAAAAAAGTAAAATTGGAACCGAGATGTTCTTTTGTTTTTCTGCAATTGCCGAACAAACATGAACACCATGAGCGAATTAACAATTTTAACGAAATTAGAGCACCGATCCGTCATAAAATTCTTGACAAAACAGGGTAAAAATCAAAAAACCATAAAAGAGGAAATGGATTGTGTTTACCGTGAGTCTGCTCCTTCTTTATCTACTATTCAAAAATGGTCAAGCGAATTTAAGCGTGGAAGGGAGAGTATTGAAGATGACCCTAGACCTGGCCGGCCTGTAGTGGCTACCTCACAAGAAAATATTGATAAAGTGGAAAAACTTATATTGGAAGACGGCCGAGTGAAGGTAAAATCTATAGCTCAAGTAACCAATCTCTCTATTGGTACCGTACATGACATTATACATGACCATCTTAATATGTCAAAAGTAAGTGCAAGATGGGTTCCGCGAATGCTGACGCTTCTTCAAAAGGATATGCGTGTGGCTTGCTGTTCAGATTTTATCGACCTGTGTGGTGAAAATCCCGATGAGGTGCTGCAAAAAATAGTTACTGGAGATGAAACCTGGGTTCATCATTATGACCCAGAGAGCAAACAGGAGTCCATGCAGTGGCACATTAAGGGTTCAGCTCATCCCAAGAAGTTCAAGGTAATCCCGTCAGCTGGCAAGGTCATGGCCACAATATTTTGGGATTGTGAAGGAGTTTTGCTTATCGATTATAAAGAAAAAGGTGTAAATATCACAGGGCAGTACTACGCTAACGTTATACGTCAATTAAGAGATGCGATCAAAGAAAAGAGGCGAGGAAAGTTAACCAAAGGTGTTCTGCTTCTGCATGACAACGCCCCTGTCCATACTGCTCATATTGCCAAGGCAGCTATTGTTGAATGTGGGTTTGAAACTGTTACTCATCCACCCTATAGTCCGGACTTAGCCCCAAGCGACTTCTTTTTGTTTCCCAATCTTAAAAAGGATCTGCGTGGAAATAAATTTTCTGACGATGAAGCGTTGAAGACGGCCGTGGAGGAGCATTTTTACACCAAAGATAAAAAATATTTTTATGAGGGATTAAAAAAAATAATTGATCGATCTTATAAGTGTATGAACATAGGGGGGGAGTATATTGAAAAATAAAAATATCAAACTTTTCGTACTTGTTTGTTTTTATCCACATACCGAGAATATTTTGAACGCCCCTCGTAAATAAGCGGATTCACATTTAGCCAACTTTACTGCCGGCCAATCATGACAAGTGGCAAGCTCGTCGATGTCTAAATATTAATTAAATGTATTTATATGCATTAGTAAATATTTTGTGTCCCTACCAGGAATCGAACCCGGTACCTTCGAGTCTAAATCCACGGACTGACGGACCGCGGAGGCAGTATTTTAATTATATATATATATATATATATATATATATATATATATATATATATATATATATATATATATATATATATATATATATATATATATATATATATATATATATAATATATTTATTTATTTTGAAAAACAAGATTCATTGTGTTAGGAACAAACATTGTTAGTCCGAACCTCATTTTCAAAAAAATATTTATACACTAAAAGGGCTTAACAAGATTAATTTGTTTCCTATTTTTAAGATTTGTTTATTAATGTTATTATTAGTATGTTTAATGGTACTAAATATTATTTTGCGCCTAATTTTACTAAAAATATTGTTAAATAGCACAATTAATATTATTAACTAATATCCACGGGTTAAATTGTGAGATATTTTTTTTTTGTGACCAAAAAGCATAATAACATTTTTCAATTTGTTTTTTTTTATTTATAAAATATAAGTAACTAAGGAATGGATTTTAATATAATTTAATCTTTCATAACATCCAAACTAATTGGTTATATCCAGAGGCGGGCGACTTGCCCGAGCTGCCGATCTACCTGGCGGCGCTCATCATGTGCAGCGGGTTCTTCATGATGTACCTGGTCGAGGAGCTCGTGCATGTCTACATCAACAGCCGAGAGAACAAGGCCGCCAACACCAGCTTCACGCGCGTGCTCAGCATCCGTCGGTCCAGTCAGCATGAGGAGACCACAGAAGCACCCAAGGAGGTGGAAGCTGCTAAGAGTATAGGTACACAACCAGAGACATTGAATAATTAAGACAGGGCAAGAAACCAAACGGTATGGGAATCAAATCTGGACCAATCGATACAGAAGTAGTGTATGCCAGTTATAGCCGTATGCACTTTCAAATTGATTTTATTTAGATAAATGTTGATTAAACTAAAATTATTTTAGTTTTCAATTAAAATACACGGGACATTCTATAAGTGTTGTCTTTATGAAATAGTTTCGCTACTAAATCATAGATGGCGCTAGTATAGATGCAAACAATTATAGGCCTAAAAACACTACATAAGGTTGAGATTAGCTCCACGCGTTGTTCAGTAGACATGTTTTTTAAACAATATGCAACTAAGATTAGAGGTTCGCATTTCTAACACAAATAATGCAACTAATTTTAATTAAACCAGCTTATTTTGTGCATTTAATAGTATAAAAACAATAATTGATTTTCATTCAAAGAAAAGTGGCTTACACACATCAGCAATGAAATTTCTATAACTTTCCTGGTGACTATTCAAGTAGCGCAGAATGGTCGACTTTGCTAAAGAAGGTTGTCATAATAATGACCCAGAAACCTCGGAAGGCAGTCGCACCAATTTATATCAACCTCTAAAATTTATAAATTTGTATCTATATAGGGTCAAAAACCTTTAAGTACTTAAGGTGCTATAGTGAATGATAGTTGCAGGTCACGGTCACAGTCACCTCCCAGTGGGAGGGGGTGACGACACCATCGTGACAGCTCTACGTGGACTGCTCATCGTACTGGCCCTCTCCATCCACGAGCTATTCGAGGGACTCGCTGTGGGCCTCGAGTCTTCTGCAGGAAATGTCTGGTGAGTTCACCATCATCATCAACAAAACATCTTATAGGTATATTTTTCCTAAAACGAAATAAAAATATCGAAGATATTTCAGTAGCTAGCTCTAACATGCAAAAACTCACCGCATGACGTTTATCTATAATAAAATATCTGAGATATTTCAGTAGCTAGCTCTAACATGCAAAAACTCACCGCATGACGTTTATCTATAATAAAATATCTGAGATATTTCAGTAGCTAGCTCTAACATGCAAAAACTCACCGCATGACGTTTATCTATAATAAAATATCTGAGATATTTCAGTAGCTAGCTCTAACATGCAAAAACTCTCCGCATGACGTTTATCTATAATAAAATATCTGAGATATTTCAGTAGCTAGCTCTAACATGCAAAAACTCACCGCATGACGTTTATCTATAATAAAATATCTGAGATATTTCAGTAGCTAGCTCTAACATGCAAAAACTCACCGCATGACGTTTATCTATAATAAAATATCTGAGATATTTCAGTAGCTAGCTCTAACATGCAAAAACTCACCGCATGACGTTTATCTATAATAAAATATCTGAGATATTTCAGTAGCTAGCTCTAACATGCAAAAACTCACCGCATGACGTTTATCTATAATAAAATATCTGAGATATTTCAGTAGCTAGCTCTAACATGCAAAAACTCACCGCATGACGTTTATCTATAATAAAATATCTGAGATATTTCAGTAGCTAGCTCTAACATGCAAAAACTCACCGCATGACGTTTATCTATAATAAAATATCTGAGATATTTCAGTAGCTAGCTCTAACATGCAAAAACTCACCGCATGACGTTTATCTATAATAAAATATCTGAGATATTTCAGTAGCTAGCTCTAACATGCAAAAACTCTCCGCATGACGTTTATCTATAATAAAATATCTGAGATATTTCAGTAGCTAGCTCTAACATGCAAAAACTCACCGCATGACGTTTATCTATAATAAAATATCTGAGATATTTCAGTAGCTAGCTCTAACATGCAAAAACTCACCGCATGACGTTTATCTATAATAAAATATCTGAGATATTTCAGTAGCTAGCTCTAACATGCAAAAACTCACCGCATGACGTTTATCTATAATAAAATATCTGAGATATTTCAGTAGCTAGCTCTAACATGCAAAAACTCACCGCATGACGTTTATCTATAATAAAATATCTGAGATATTTCAGTAGCTAGCTCTAACATGCAAAAACTCTCCGCATGACGTTTATCTATAATAAAATATCTGAGATATTTCAGTAGCTAGCTCTAACATGCAAAAACTCACCGCATGACGTTTATCTATAATAAAATATCTGAGATATTTCAGTAGCTAGCTCTAACATGCAAAAACTCACCGCATGACGTTTATCTATAATAAAATATCTGAGATATTTCAGTAGCTGGCTCTAACATGCAAAAACTCACCGCATGACGTTTATCTATAATAAAATATCTGAGATATTTCAGTTGCTAGCTCTAACATGCAAAAACTCTCCGCATGACGTTTATCTATAATAAAATATCTGAGATATTTCAGTAGCTAACTCTAACATGCAAAAACTTACCGCATGACGTTTATCTATAATAAAATATCTGAGATATTTCAGTAGCTAGCTCTAACATGCAAAAACTCACCGCATGACGTTTATCTATAATAAAATATCTGAGATACTTCAGTAGCTAGCTCTAACATGCAAAAACTCACCGCATGACGTTTATCTATAATAAAATATCTGAGATACTTCAGTAGCTAGCTCTAACATGCAAAAACTCACCGCATGACGTTTATCTATAATAAAATATCTGAGATACTTCAGTAGCTAGCTCTAACATGCAAAAACTCACCGCATGACGTTTATCTATAATAAAATATCTGAGATACTTCAGTAGCTAGCTCTAACATGCAAAAACTCACCGCATGACGTTTATCTATAATAAAATATCTGAGATACTTCAGTAGCTAGCTCTAACATGCAAAAACTCACCGCATGATGTTTATCTATAATAAAATATCTGAGATACTTCAGTAGCTAGCTCTAACATGCAAAAACTCACCGCATGACGTCTATCTATATAAAAATCTAATGTTATTGATTCGATAACAAAGTTTGTGCATATTAAAGCTACTGATGACTTTTATGGAGCCAACACACGGAGTAACCAAGACATTATTATGGTTAAAATTCGCTCAGCAACCTTCACACTCGTATATACCCTCTAAACATTATTAACCTCTTAATAAACAATTGTCTATATAATAAGAAACATTGTTCTGAAAAGGTAAAAGCGACGAAGAGGTCGTAATATATATGTACCCGTATATACTAAGCACGACATGTAATATCGCGTCCATGCCATGGGATGCCATGCCATGGGATGCTTTTTCTTTTCCCACTTCGCTTGAAGGACTCCGGGTATAGAAATAGGGAAACACACTGGCTGGAAGAGCATTCCACATCTTCAGCGTGCGATCCAAAATTATACGTACGCGTAGTGATAGTCTGAATATAATATATTTGCCAACACGTCGACTTTTGATCTACGACTTATTTATCAAACGTGTATATAGCTCAACATAAATCTTATATTTAATATTAATGGGTATTTTGTAAAGCTCAGTTGTGCTTTCCTATTCGACATGTAATAACAAAGTGAATGCTTATTTTATTTACCTCATAGCTTCTCACGGCAGAATCACAACTAATCTTATTAATGACTACAATCTATTCTTATTTAAGGGCCAATCAAATGTCGAAACATTTCAACATTTAACTGTGAATGAGAAAGCATAACAAATATTCATAACAAGGCATATAATACTAAAGATCCATAATGAGGTCTCTGAGTTAATGTTCCAAAAGTTTGGGCATATATTTCGCCACGGATATCGATATCATTAGAAGGTCTCTTGCTACCATAATGGTAAGACATGGTCCCCAGGGAACGAGGACGTGCTCTGGTGTAGACTAACACGACGCACCTCAGGGGAACAGCGCATAAAGCAGAACGCAGCCCTCATATTGGTGCCGTTTGCTGTAGAAACTCTGGTCCCAAGGCGTCCAAGCGCAAACATTTTTTTAAAAGAGCTTACCACCGCGTCTTGTCGTCTCCTTCGGTGACAAAAGGGCTGGCTCTTTCTTCGCCCAAATAATCAGTATTGCTTCAGCGGGGAAATGCGGCCAGATTTTTATTATTTTTATATATAAGCACGACATGTGACCTTGCGCCCACCTGATGGTAAGTGGGGAGCGAGATCTATGAATGTTAGCAACTGTAATCAGACACTCATGACTGACATCAGTCTCTAACACTATGCCGGCTTGACTAGACATGACGGCAATTCGAGTCTGATCCCGAAATGTGTGGATACACTTTACTGGGTTTATCAGCACGAACGGTGGATACTTCCCCGCCCCGGCAGACTGGACAAATTACCACTATCAGTCTGCATACCACTTATTAAATCTTGCCACCATTCTACGCGGACGGGACTTTTAATTTCTGTAGTATTATATTAAATTTGATGTTTATTTAGTAAATATTTTTTCGAGTTATTATATATTATATTATGATTATCTTTTAACATGTTTAACGTATACTGTCTCCGTATACTGTCTCTAAGTCCGTGGATTTAGACTTGGTAAATAAATAAATTTAATTAATATTTAATTTGTTTGTGATATTTCTCTCCTTTGGTACGCTGGAGACATCGACGAGCTTACCACTTGTCATGATTGGCCGGCAGTAAAGTTGGCTAAATGTGAATCCGCTTCTTTATAAGCGTAGTTTCTGACCACCCCGCATAGGATATGGTCGTGATGATACTTTACGTTAACGTATGCTATGAGGCACGTCATTGGCCGAAATAACCAAAATGACGTGGCGTATATGAAACTATTGATGATAGATTATTTTAATCACCTTTCTGCAACTGGCCGACAGTCTCTTCAGCTCAATTAAAGTCTAGATACACCAACTCTGTAATATTGTAATAAAAATTATTAGACCACAACTAATTTAAATTATTTAAACAAAACAAATTATTTAACAACCACTTACGTCATTAATTACTGTTTAATAGTTTTCCAATAAAATAAAAGTGTTGACTTGTGACAACATTGCATTGTAATCTTTCTTCTTTACCAAATCTAATCAGATAACGTTGTAAAACATTAAAGTTTTACAACTATAGTTGTGTACTAAATAGGTAAATAAATAGTCAAATTCCCGTCAATGGAAATAATTAAACAATTTAATATTTATTGGTCCTTATCTAATCGCCTAGTATTGCCTTGTTTGATAACGTATCACAACGAATTAGCTAATTATCCAAAATAATTTCTATTGATAACTTTAATTCAGTATTCCGGACGCTCATTAATTAATAAAATATCATGAGTTATAATGCATTTGTCACTTAATTACAAATACCTTTATCAGCGTAGCCCACAGAACACAGGTTGGCGAGGGTCTGATGTCAATGATGATAATTTATTAAGAAATCCGCAAGTGGAACCGGGAAGGATATTTTCTCCGAGGCTCGGACACGGTGGTGTTGTATATTGGAAGCGTTCTTGTACCACCGAGCCGCCATCGCATTTGTTTCTATGACAACTGTTAAGTATTATTTTCTACGTAACCCTTTTGATTCTTTTTGGCAACAACAGTCGTAAAGTTTGTACATTTATATTTAAATGTAATTGATCTTATCGTGGTATTAGTATTAGGCGATAATTTGTTAATGTAGTGTAGTCGATTGTAATCTTATTTCCAGGCAAAAACAACACGCGACATTATATTAGTCAGACCATAACCAAATGCATCCAAAACTAATAAAAGCATACCTCAAGTACTTTTAATAGTAGATTTTTATTTTCACTAATTATTTAAATTATTATTATTATTGTTAAGGACAACGCTATGTAGCGATACCATTGGGAATCATTACCTACAACTTCACTAGATGGCGCTCGACACAGTACGTGGGCGCTGCAGTCCTGCCAACTGACACGTTTCAATTTTCTGTTATTTTTTAAGACACATGCATGTTTTACCCCATTAAACACATTTTATGGAATGAAGATGTTGTCGATATTATTTGAGACCTGCCTGCTCATCTGCACAGCATCACCAAAGAATCCTAAAGGTTAAGGTGTCGCGCATTTACATAATATACCTTGTAGTTACGCCCCATAGATTCTTGGTCGGGTATAATTTGTGTCTGATTTACTAAGGTTGCATATATACCCGAGTCCGGGCACTGTGATCGGGTATATTTGGTACTTAGCGTTTCCTTATTAGTTACTACTAAATATACCTACATCATTATGATATCGGTTGGTTACAAATTGGACATGCTGTCATTACTTTTCTAAGCATACTACCTAAGTGGGAGTGTGGTTATAATCGGATATTTTAGCATTAAGCATGCCCTTACTACTAGATATACCTACATCATTATGATATCGGTTGGTTACAAATTGGACATGCTGTCATTACTTTTCTAAGCATACTACCTAAGTGGGAGTGTGGTTATAATCGGATATTTTAGCATTAAGCATGCCCTTACTACTAAATATACCTACATCATTATGATATCGGTTGGTTACAAATTGGACATGCTGTCATTACTTTTCTAAGCATACTACCTAAGTTGGCGTGTGGTTATAATCGGATATTTTAGCATTAAGCATGCCCTTACTACTAGATATACCTACATCATTATGATATCGGTTGGTTACAAATTGGACATGCTGTCATTACTTTTCTAAGCATACTACCTAAGTGGGAGTGTGGTTATAATCGGATATTTTAGCATTAAGCATGCCCTTACTACTAGATATACCTACATCATTATGATATCGGTTGGTTACAAATTGGACATGCTGTCATTACTTTTCTAAGCATACTACCTAAGTGGGAGTGTGGTTATAATCGGATATTTTAGCATTAAGCATGCCCTTACTACTAGATATACCTACATCATTATGATATCGGTTGGTTACAAATTGGACATGCTGTCATTACTTTTCTAAGCATACTACCTAAGTGGGAGTGTGGTTATAATCGGATATTTTAGCATTAAGCATGCCCTTACTACTAGATATACCTACATCATTATGATATCGGTTGGTTACAAATTGGACATGCTGTCATTACTTTTCTAAGCATACTACCTAAGTTGGCGTGTGGTTATAATCGGATATTTTAGCATTAAGCATGCCCTTACTACTAGATATACCTACATCATTATGATATCGGTTGGTTACAAATTGGACATGCTGTCATTACTTTTCTAAGCATACTACCTAAGTGGGAGTGTGGTTATAATCGGATATTTTAGCATTAAGCATGCCCTTACTACTAGATATACCTACATCATTATGATATCGGTTGGTTACAAATTGGACATGCTGTCATTACTTTTCTAAGCATACTACCTAAGTGGGAGTGTGGTTATAATCGGATATTTTAGCATTAAGCATGCCCTTACTACTAGATATACCTACATCATTATGATATCGGTTGGTTACAAATTGGACATGCTGTCATTACTTTTCTAAGCATACTACCTAAGTGGGAGTGTGGTTATAATCGGATATTTTAGCATTAAGCATGCCCTTACTACTAAATATACCTACATCATTATGATATCGGTTGGTTACAAATTGGACATGCTGTCATTACTTTTCTAAGCATACTACCTAAGTGGGAGTGTGGTTATAATCGGATATTTTAGCATTAAGCATGCCCTTACTACTAGATATACCTACATCATTATGATATCGGTTGGTTACAAATTGGACATGCTGTCATTACTTTTCTAAGCATACTACCTAAGTGGGAGTGTGGTTATAATCGGATATTTTAGCATTAAGCATGCCCTTACTACTAGATATACCTACATCATTATGATATCGGTTGGTTACAAATTGGACATGCTGTCATTACTTTTCTAAGCATACTACCTAAGTGGGAGTGTGGTTATAATCGGATATTTTAGCATTAAGCATGCCCTTACTACTAAATATACCTACATCATTATGATATCGGTTGGTTACAAATTGGACATGCTGTCATTACTTTTCTAAGCATACTACCTAAGTGGGAGTGTGGTTATAATCGGATATTTTAGCATTAAGCATGCCCTTACTACTAGATATACCTACATCATTATGATATCGGTTGGTTACAAATTGGACATGCTGTCATTACTTTTCTAAGCATACTACCTAAGTGGGAGTGTGGTTATAATCGGATATTTTAGCATTAAGCATGCCCTTACTACTAGATATACCTACATCATTATG
This sequence comes from Tinea semifulvella, assembly GCA_910589645.1. Classification (NCBI taxonomy): domain Eukaryota; kingdom Metazoa; phylum Arthropoda; class Insecta; order Lepidoptera; family Tineidae; genus Tinea; species Tinea semifulvella. The sequence continues at coordinate 9,993,966 of OU342620.1, forward strand.
ATATCGGTTGGTTACAAATTGGACATGCTGTCATTACTTTTCTAAGCATACTACCTAAGTGGGAGTGTGGTTATAATCGGATATTTTAGCATTAAGCATGCCCTTACTACTAAATATACCTACATCATTATGATATCGGTTGGTTACAAATTGGACATGCTGTCATTACTTTTCTAAGCATACTACCTAAGTGGGAGTGTGGTTATAATCGGATATTTTAGCATTAAGCATGCCCTTACTACTAGATATACCTACATCATTATGATATCGGTTGGTTACAAATTGGACATGCTGTCATTACTTTTCTAAGCATACTACCTAAGTGGGAGTGTGGTTATAATCGGATATTTTAGCATTAAGCATGCCCTTACTACTAGATATACCTACATCATTATGATATCGGTTGGTTACAAATTGGACATGCTGTCATTACTTTTCTAAGCATACTACCTAAGTGGGAGTGTGGTTATAATCGGATATTTTAGCATTAAGCATGCCCTTACTACTAGATATACCTACATCATTATGATATCGGTTGGTTACAAATTGGACATGCTGTCATTACTTTTCTAAGCATACTACCTAAGTGGGAGTGTGGTTATAATCGGATATTTTAGCATTAAGCATGCCCTTACTACTAAATATACCTACATCATTATGATATCGGTTGGTTACAAATTGGACATGCTGTCATTACTTTTCTAAGCATACTACCTAAGTGGGAGTGTGGTTATAATCGGATATTTTAGCATTAAGCATGCCCTTACTACTAGATATACCTACATCATTATGATATCGGTTGGTTACAAATTGGACATGCTGTCATTACTTTTCTAAGCATACTACCTAAGTGGGAGTGTGGTTATAATCGGATATTTTAGCATTAAGCATGCCCTTACTACTAGATATACCTACATCATTATGATATCGGTTGGTTACAAATTGGACATGCTGTCATTACTTTTCTAAGCATACTACCTAAGTGGGAGTGTGGTTATAATCGGATATTTTAGCATTAAGCATGCCCTTACTACTAGATATACCTACATCATTATGATATCGGTTGGTTACAAATTGGACATGCTGTCATTACTTTTCTAAGCATACTACCTAAGTGGGAGTGTGGTTATAATCGGATATTTTAGCATTAAGCATGCCCTTACTACTAGATATACCTACATCATTATGATATCGGTTGGTTACAAATTGGACATGCTGTCATTACTTTTCTAAGCATACTACCTAAGTGGGAGTGTGGTTATAATCGGATATTTTAGCATTAAGCATGCCCTTACTACTAAATATACCTACATCATTATGATATCGGTTGGTTACAAATTGGACATGCTGTCATTACTTTTCTAAGCATACTACCTAAGTGGGAGTGTGGTTATAATCGGATATTTTAGCATTAAGCATGCCCTTACTACTAGATATACCTACATCATTATGATATCGGTTGGTTACAAATTGGACATGCTGTCATTACTTTTCTAAGCATACTACCTAAGTGGGAGTGTGGTTATAATCGGATATTTTAGCATTAAGCATGCCCTTACTACTAGATATACCTACATCATTATGATATCGGTTGGTTACAAATTGGACATGCTGTCATTACTTTTCTAAGCATACTACCTAAGTGGGAGTGTGGTTATAATCGGATATTTTAGCATTAAGCATGCCCTTACTACTAGATATACCTACATCATTATGATATCGGTTGGTTACAAATTGGACATGCTGTCATTACTTTTCTAAGCATACTACCTAAGTGGGAGTGTGGTTATAATCGGATATTTTAGCATTAAGCATGCCCTTACTACTAGATATACCTACATCATTATGATATCGGTTGGTTACAAATTGGACATGCTGTCATTACTTTTCTAAGCATACTACCTAAGTGGGAGTGTGGTTATAATCGGATATTTTAGCATTAAGCATGCCCTTACTACTAAATATACCTACATCATTATGATATCGGTTGGTTACAAATTGGACATGCTGTCATTACTTTTCTAAGCATACTACCTAAGTGGGAGTGTGGTTATAATCGGATATTTTAGCATTAAGCATGCCCTTACTACTAGATATACCTACATCATTATGATATCGGTTGGTTACAAATTGGACATGCTGTCATTACTTTTCTAAGCATACTACCTAAGTTGGCGTGTGGTTATAATCGGATATTTTAGCATTAAGCATGCCCTTACTACTAAATATACCTACATCATTATGATATCGGTTGGTTACAAATTGGACATGCTGTCATTACTTTTCTAAGCATACTACCTAAGTGGGAGTGTGGTTATAATCGGATATTTTAGCATTAAGCATGCCCTTACTACTAGATATACCTACATCATTATGATATCGGTTGGTTACAAATTGGACATGCTGTCATTACTTTTCTAAGCATACTACCTAAGTGGGAGTGTGGTTATAATCGGATATTTTAGCATTAAGCATGCCCTTACTACTAGATATACCTACATCATTATGATATCGGTTGGTTACAAATTGGACATGCTGTCATTACTTTTCTAAGCATACTACCTAAGTGGGAGTGTGGTTATAATCGGATATTTTAGCATTAAGCATGCCCTTACTACTAAATATACCTACATCATTATGATATCGGTTGGTTACAAATTGGACATGCTGTCATTACTTTTCTAAGCATACTACCTAAGTGGGAGTGTGGTTATAATCGGATATTTTAGCATTAAGCATGCCCTTACTACTAGATATACCTACATCATTATGATATCGGTTGGTTACAAATTGGACATGCTGTCATTACTTTTCTAAGCATACTACCTAAGTGGGAGTGTGGTTATAATCGGATATTTTAGCATTAAGCATGCCCTTACTACTAAATATACCTACATCATTATGATATCGGTTGGTTACAAATTGGACATGCTGTCATTACTTTTCTAAGCATACTACCTAAGTGGGAGTGTGGTTATAATCGGATATTTTAGCATTAAGCATGCCCTTACTACTAGATATACCTACATCATTATGATATCGGTTGGTTACAAATTGGACATGCTGTCATTACTTTTCTAAGCATACTACCTAAGTGGGAGTGTGGTTATAATCGGATATTTTAGCATTAAGCATGCCCTTACTACTAAATATACCTACATCATTATGATATCGGTTGGTTACAAATTGGACATGCTGTCATTACTTTTCTAAGCATACTACCTAAGTGGGCGTGTGGTTATAATCGGATATTTTAGCATTAAGCATGCCCTTACTACTAGATATACCTACATCATTATGATATCGGTTGGTTACAAATTGGACATGCTGTCATTACTTTTCTAAGCATACTACCTAAGTTGGCGTGTGGTTATAATCGGATATTTTAGCATTAAGCATGCCCTTACTACTAAATATACCTACATCATTATGATATCGGTTGGTTACAAATTGGACATGCTGTCATTACTTTTCTAAGCATACTACCTAAGTGGGAGTGTGGTTATAATCGGATATTTTAGCATTAAGCATGCCCTTACTACTAGATATACCTACATCATTATGATATCGGTTGGTTACAAATTGGACATGCTGTCATTACTTTTCTAAGCATACTACCTAAGTGGGAGTGTGGTTATAATCGGATATTTTAGCATTAAGCATGCCCTTACTACTAAATATACCTACATCATTATGATATCGGTTGGTTACAAATTGGACATGCTGTCATTACTTTTCTAAGCATACTACCTAAGTGGGAGTGTGGTTATAATCGGATATTTTAGCATTAAGCATGCCCTTACTACTAGATATACCTACATCATTATGATATCGGTTGGTTACAAATTGGACATGCTGTCATTACTTTTCTAAGCATACTACCTAAGTGGGAGTGTGGTTATAATCGGATATTTTAGCATTAAGCATGCCCTTACTACTAAATATACCTACATCATTATGATATCGGTTGGTTACAAATTGGACATGCTGTCATTACTTTTCTAAGCATACTACCTAAGTGGGAGTGTGGTTATAATCGGATATTTTAGCATTAAGCATGCCCTTACTACTAGATATACCTACATCATTATGATATCGGTTGGTTACAAATTGGACATGCTGTCATTACTTTTCTAAGCATACTACCTAAGTGGGAGTGTGGTTATAATCGGATATTTTAGCATTAAGCATGCCCTTACTACTAGATATACCTACATCATTATGATATCGGTTGGTTACAAATTGGACATGCTGTCATTACTTTTCTAAGCATACTACCTAAGTGGGAGTGTGGTTATAATCGGATATTTTAGCATTAAGCATGCCCTTACTACTAAATATACCTACATCATTATGATATCGGTTGGTTACAAATTGGACATGCTGTCATTACTTTTCTAAGCATACTACCTAAGTGGGAGTGTGGTTATAATCGGATATTTTAGCATTAAGCATGCCCTTACTACTAAATATACCTACATCATTATGATATCGGTTGGTTACAAATTGGACATGCTGTCATTACTTTTCTAAGCATACTACCTAAGTGGGAGTGTGGTTATAATCGGATATTTTAGCATTAAGCATGCCCTTACTACTAGATATACCTACATCATTATGATATCGGTTGGTTACAAATTGGACATGCTGTCATTACTTTTCTAAGCATACTACCTAAGTGGGAGTGTGGTTATAATCGGATATTTTAGCATTAAGCATGCCCTTACTACTAAATATACCTACATCATTATGATATCGGTTGGTTACAAATTGGACATGCTGTCATTACTTTTCTAAGCATACTACCTAAGTGGGAGTGTGGTTATAATCGGATATTTTAGCATTAAGCATGCCCTTACTACTAGATATACCTACATCATTATGATATCGGTTGGTTACAAATTGGACATGCTGTCATTACTTTTCTAAGCATACTACCTAAGTGGGAGTGTGGTTATAATCGGATATTTTAGCATTAAGCATGCCCTTACTACTAGATATACCTACATCATTATGATATCGGTTGGTTACAAATTGGACATGCTGTCATTACTTTTCTAAGCATACTACCTAAGTGGGAGTGTGGTTATAATCGGATATTTTAGCATTAAGCATGCCCTTACTACTAAATATACCTACATCATTATGATATCGGTTGGTTACAAATTGGACATGCTGTCATTACTTTTCTAAGCATACTACCTAAGTGGGAGTGTGGTTATAATCGGATATTTTAGCATTAAGCATGCCCTTACTACTAAATATACCTACATCATTATGATATCGGTTGGTTACAAATTGGACATGCTGTCATTACTTTTCTAAGCATACTACCTAAGTTGGCGTGTGGTTATAATCGGATATTTTAGCATTAAGCATGCCCTTACTACTAGATATACCTACATCATTATGATATCGGTTGGTTACAAATTGGACATGCTGTCATTACTTTTCTAAGCATACTACCTAAGTGGGAGTGTGGTTATAATCGGATATTTTAGCATTAAGCATGCCCTTACTACTAAATATACCTACATCATTATGATATCGGTTGGTTACAAATTGGACATGCTGTCATTACTTTTCTAAGCATACTACCTAAGTTGGCGTGTGGTTATAATCGGATATTTTAGCATTAAGCATGCCCTTACTACTAGATATACCTACATCATTATGATATCGGTTGGTTACAAATTGGACATGCTGTCATTACTTTTCTAAGCATACTACCTAAGTGGGAGTGTGGTTATAATCGGATATTTTAGCATTAAGCATGCCCTTACTACTAAATATACCTACATCATTATGATATCGGTTGGTTACAAATTGGACATGCTGTCATTACTTTTCTAAGCATACTACCTAAGTTGGCGTGTGGTTATAATCGGATATTTTAGCATTAAGCATGCCCTTACTACTAGATATACCTACATCATTATGATATCGGTTGGTTACAAATTGGACATGCTGTCATTACTTTTCTAAGCATACTACCTAAGTGGGAGTGTGGTTATAATCGGATATTTTAGCATTAA